>BSBM01000017.1:35935000-38335000 GCA_027924585.1 Larix kaempferi
CCTCTATATGCTATCAAAAATCCAAGTCGAAATAACTGCATTAAGACCTTCAAAGGCTGCACCCACATTTGACATACCGTTCTCGAAGTTTGATCACTTACATAATTAAAAAAAATTAAAAATTAAACATTTAATTTTGGAAAAATAGTGCTGCACTAGTGCTACGGGTTCTATACATGTCTACCAATTTTTGTAACCCGAAACCGTCATTTAGGCATTGAAAGGTTGCACCCACAAAAACATATACCTTATCATTTGCCAAAAAAATAAAAAGTGACATAGTTATGTAAATTTTCAATACTTAAAACTTATATATTCGGAAACCTGACTCAATTTCCTACGTTTCATCTTTTTTACTCGATGCAAGATATCTTATGTAAGTATCTCAAAAAAACCAAGTAAGTTGAGGGATGCCTGATTTTTCAGTTTTCTATTGCATCTAACGCGCCAAAAGTGACCCTCATTAGCTTGCACATGCCCTTAATATTTTCGTTCATAGTCCACATCCAAATCTTAGCCACAAAGTTACTACTTATCTACTTCCTTCGATCTGTGATGCTGCAACGTCCACATCCAAGCCTTCTCTATTTCTAGCTGCAAAGTTAGTACTTATATACTTCCTTTGAATTAGAAAAGGGAAAGTTATCAATTTGGATGTATATGAAATGAGTGGCTTGACTTCCGAGTCCCGACTATCAACTAACTGTCATGTATCTACCTATAAATTTGATTAGCAACCTATTATCGAAACCGATTTGTATCTCATTACTAAAATTTATTTATATATGTTTAAAGCCATAAAAAAAACTACATAACTGATTAGAGTGAACAAAATTACACTTACGAGAATAGCATTTTCTATTTTCGTTGAAAATGAACCTAGATTCCATTATATTAATCTATTTGTCTATATACCATATTAGAGTTCTCAACAAAGGATTTCCTATTTTCGCTTAGATTGAACCTAAGCCATGGAAGTATAACTCAAACCTATGAAACCGAATGATACTTGCGGCCAAACAGAAAAATAAAAAGGTTAATGGATTTCGAAAGTTTTCGCACGGTTCAAACTCCAATGCGCATCCAAAAACGAAAAATTCAGAACAATTTCAGTCAGTTTGCACAGATGTGGAGAACATCAATTGATAGACTTTATAAGAGAAACAAGTAGCCGCCACCTGTCCTCTATCCACAGTCCAAACATAAATGACGAGCAATCTCGGTATGCATAGATTTCCAATCAATTTCCAATCTGAAAGAGACTCAAACTTGCGACATTCATGACCTTCATGAATGCTATAATCTGCAGTTCACGCCAGAATCGTTGAAGGATTTAAGCAACATTTAGGGTTTCCGTAGTGTTTTTGGGTTTCATACAACCACGAGGATGACGGAGTGCTAAAGCCTGTTGCCATTAGAAATGTCTACAATCCTGCCGAGGAAGGAACAAAACAAGGAGCATTGTGGTGGCTGGCAAGTCACTGGGCAAATAGTAAAATTCTTATGTAAAATTTTATTGAAATTCGACCGCCTTAATGTGCATTGGGATGGCTCCTTTAGCTCTTGGTGCTAATCATTTGTTATATTTCTATCACGCTATAATATCGAAGGAATATCTTGAAGCAACGCCCCTGGGGATCCATCGGATCATGACTATTACATCAATGCCGTATATTTTGATAGATACGAGGGAAATGAAATGTGTAAATACAAATAATAAGATTATATTTAATTTTATTAGACTTTAAAATCAATCAAAATTCTTTGCGATAGAAGACTCACTAACCAAGGCTATGTGGACAAGCAACGAGAAGATAGAAAGCAAGCAAACTGGAAAATTTACTTCAACACACCTGTAATGATACGTGGTTCCTCCATGTGGCCTGATCCCTCTTATACGCTGAAACGTGCTACTCACCTCCTTACTTATAATCTCCACATCAAATTAACTTCTCTGTAGAAACCTAGTTTTTATTTAATTGTTCCAGAAATTGAAGTGTATTGTGTTATTTTCTAGTTGCGTGAGCAGACATGGCAAGTAAATATATGTCAGTCATCAAACTAATTTTGAATGAATGGTTTTGAAATTGAAATAGTGAACTACTCAGTCTTTTATCCTCCCATGGCGATAGTTTTATAGAATCAAAATTGTAGTTGGTATTTTGTGTGTGCCAATCTGTTCAACAACCAAACCATGCCAGCATGCCTATGTTGTTTTGGTTGTCCTCTACAACGAAGTCAGCGTACCAGGATGCACAAAAAACTTTACCACGACTGAGATTTTCCTCTTCGCAACAAGAATTTTAGGATATCCACAATGTAGTGTTTCTTGTCACTCTAATATGCATCGAGGGTTGATCATTGCAGTGTGTGCCAATAGCACGTATAAACCCGACAACTTCGGAAGCAAAGGAGGGTTAGGAAGAGGAGGCAGACTTGGTGGTGGTAGAGGGTTAGGAGGAGGAGGAGGCTTGGGCGGTGGCGCTAGAGGCGGAGGAGGTTTGGGTTGTGGTTCTGGTGGAGGGTTTGGTGGCGGTGCAGGCGGAGGTGGAGGTAGAGGATTTGGCGGCGGAGCTGGTGGTGGTGGGGAAGCGGGGATAGGTGGTGGGTTTGGCGGAGGTTCAGGAGATGGCGGTGGATTTGGTGGAGGAGGTGGCGGGGAGGAATAGGCACAGAATGTGTTCCGATAGGTGGTGGCTCCTCATAGGCCATCGACATACGATGAAAGCCTCAGGCGAGCCGACCCGTTAAAATACGCCTTCGGCATAAATATTCCATCACACACATTCAAAAACTTTCCAACCATTTCTTGATATCCTGAGACAGGATGAGACCGGTCGAATGCATGCAAACAAAAGAAGTCTTTTGAAAATCCTTTATCTAGGCTAGTTAGCATGTAAATACAAATTCTACAATTCCCGAACTGGTGAGAACGCTTTTATCGCGTGATGTCACAAAAAATAAACTACTAGATTGAAAGACTTCTTTAGCGGCTTACTCTATCTGATTATGCTTTCCTTCCAACGTCAAGGGCACCTGCTTCTACTTCGACCATGTGATCATTTATTTTTTTCTTCCTGAAAATCAAGGTTGTTAGTGGCACAGCTGAGGACAAGGTCACATCAAAAGAGATTCGTAGATGGAGGATACTCAAGGAAATTTGGTAAAAGAAAATTTGCATATTCTGTAATAAGGGTGTGGTGGAGATGGAATGGCACTTTGTCATGGAATGTGCAATCTAAGAGGATATCCACACTTAGTATGAACCAACTTAAAGGTTGACAACATGCACTGTCTATTTGATGAGGATAAAATCAACCAGTTTGCTAACATTTTAAGATGAAAATCACTTTCTCTTAGAGTGTCTTGCTTACACCCACAATTTGCTACAATACAAACCTTTCTAACCTCTTGACTTGCCAAAACTAAAGTGAGTTTGGAAACCTTCTTTCTAAGCTTTTTGAGCATAGGAACAAAAGTTTAAAGCAAACCAAGCAATAACCTTTTAAGGTCCTTAAGGTAAGATAGACCAAAGTTGGACGTTAATCATCATCATCAATTAAAATCTAGTGGACGTTAATCATTACCATCATCATCAATTAATATCCATAGCAGAAGATCCAACATTGAAAACAGTATGAAAATGAGTGAGTCCGGGTCCGGGTCCGAGTCTGGGTCGGGTCCATTAAGCTGTTCAACTTGTAAACATCGTTAAAATCAATCAATCAATCAATCTGAATAGAGGAAAGGAAAGCCCAACCCTTCATGGAAAAGGCAAAGCGGAATGGACAAACAAATGAAATCAAGAATCCTCCTGAAAAGAGTTCGACCAACCAGAGAAAGAGCTAAACCCGCACCTTGGATAAAAACCGCGTTAGAGAAATCCTGAACCGGATGATGCGTGTAAAAACGTGTGCTGCATGGAAAGACGTCCTCAACATCGTAGCTGTTTTTTATTGCACGGACTGACGAAAAATTCAACAATGTCTAGTCACCATGAAAATAACACCATCCGGGTAATTAAGATGGGAGTTGTCTAAATGTGCGAGGATTTCGCCCGGCGAAATCGTCGCGCATTCCTTTTCCAGCTGCTTGGCATTCTTTTCCGACTGCTTGTATTGTCTGAATCCATCCATCCACCACCGCGAATAAGATAAGTAAACTTACAGAGTGGGTTATCGTCGGAAGAGTTGAAGGATTCGACGTATCACAGCCACCGCATGCCATTTGAAATTCCAGGGCTGATTCGCAGAGTGGGTGAGTGGGCTATCTTTCAGAGTTGCCAGTAACGTCTTATTGGCTTTTCAACTGTCCCTCGGTTTATGGCAGTTCTTGAAGCTAACACCACTAGGGGCGTTGGCACAAGGCGTAGTGGGTTGGTTGCTGAGACCTTTGGGCCTCTCCCCAACTTACAATTGGTTGCAATGCTTACGAGGTCGTGTGATCAAGACAGTGCATTACTTTTACGTGCTGGAACGATCGGTTATCCCCCAAAATAGGGTTGGGTGTGATTTAGATGAGATCGAAATGAGCTACCTGGGCGTGGATTTCCATCTGGAGAGAAGGGGAACGCACAAAAACATGCTGCTAGTCAATGGGAAAATGCGTTATTACATCACACAGGATATCTGGAAGGAACTGGCATTCACGGCTCAAGTAGTCAATTTCTCCATAGCCAAGGTCCCCAATAAAGTGTTTGTGACAGGTTATAAAGATTTTTAGGAACACGTGGCCACAGGTAAGGTCATGACTTTCGAAGAAGTTTTAGATTGTTTGATACTAGACCTCAAGCAGTTGAGGCCTTTAGAGGGTTGTTCTCTGCTTTTGCCTGTGGACTTGTCAGTGTCTGAGGAAAAACTACTCAAAATTTTAAACTTGGCCGGGTTGTTCCTACAGACCCGGAAGGGGGTCAATTGGGTGATCCCATTGTTATTAAGCTTCAATTCAACTGTGATGGAATTCTGCACACCATTGAGGATACGGATTTACCGAAACATCAATCTGTTGTTCTGTAATGCAATGCATCTCATATGTGACCCACTACCTCACTCAATGAGGAAACAGATATATTCGTTAGGTAAGTTGGTGGACAACTTGAAGCCGTCCAACGACATAAGCCTCAAGGTCACTAGGGGCAATATAACCGCTGTCATAGCGGGAGGTGTAAAAGTGCATACGGAGGGGGCATTAACTTTGGTGCCTTGGCTTTCCTTGGAAGAAGGAGCAATACAACAAACCTTTCATTGTGGCCCCATTCAAATTCACTGCACATTTGACGCAGGCAGGGCCTTATGCTTCATACGGGCCACCACTTTTGATGAGATTTCAATGTATTGTTCGAGTCAATCTCAATTTTTATGCATAATAACGTTGGTTTCTTGCATAGCAAAGAATAGTTGTGGTTCATTGAAATCTTGCACAGAAAAGAATAGTTGCCGTTTATTGAAATCTTATGGTCCTAACTATCACGTGCGGGTTCGCGAGTTAAGTCAATCTATGTACGACTATGTATCCAGTGGTTTTCCAGATGTATACGAAATGAAATTGGAGAATGTAATTGTCAATTGATGTGAAGTGAAGCCTCAAGACTTTTTCAAAAGTTATGTTCACAATAACATTGTGCAAATTTTATTATGTCCTCGACATATATTTTTCGAGTCGAGGCATTAGTTTGATATGTGGTTTAAAATTTTTGAAAATGGACATATATTTTTCGAGTCGAGGCATTAGTTTGATATGTGGTTTAAAATTTTTGAAAATGGATAAAGGTTGGCCTATAATTTAGTATTTTGTAAATTTAATATTTTTTTAAATATCTTATTTATTTGATTTCCCATTGGATCCATGCTGAGGCTGTGCTGATGATGTTGGGCCTAGGGCATTGTGCCCCAGGCCCCGGCGGCGAGTTTGCGTCACCAAGTAGGTAGGAACACTGGCAGTCTATCAGCTCTACCACTGCGCAGTCACATCTTCGATGAATTGTACAACCTATCCCATGAACGCGTTACGCAGCACCTTCAAAATGTTGACACATTCATTGGTCAGATCATATCATTAATGAAAAAGATCTAGCAAATCTGATCATATCTCTTTGCCACCACAGTCTCCACTCAATTTCCTCTTCTGCTACATGTACATGCACAGACACATACAAGGTCGTGTTTACGGTCACAGTCACGGTCATCTCCAGAGCAACATCGGGCAGCCTCCATGAGCTAGTGGAAGGCCGAGGTAATTAGCTTTATAAGTAATGTGGTTAAATTCTCAAATGGAAATGGGTGGGTGAGTGAATCCACATGAGCCTCTTAGCAATGGGTACCATACTTGCTGTGCTGATCATGACCATGCATCCAGGGAATGGCATGATATGTTGCAGGTGACGGTGACTACAGCCGAGGATGTAAACTCATATAGCTTATGCATTTGTATGGTTGTGTCCTCAAAGGACAGTACTCGAGCTTGACTATATTTGGATCGAGAGGGAGGTCAATCAATTATTTAGTTTAAATGGTATTATAAACTCATATAGCTTATGCATTTGTATGGTTGTGCCCTCAAAGGACAGTACTCAAGCTTGACTGTATTTGGATCGCGAGGGAGGTCAGTCAATTATTTAGTTTAAATGGTATTAAATTAAAGCATTTGAGTATCTTTTGCAGTGACTTACAAATACAGTCAAGCCGAAAATAATCTTGTAACTGCAACTACAGTGAAACCGAATAGAATGCAACTATAGTGAAACCGAGTAGAAGCTTTTTTATGTTTTTATCTTATTTGTAACGATTAAATAATCTAATATTATATGAATGCATTTCAAAGTTCTAAACATGATTGCATTTGCTAACATGGGGAGGAGAATGCAATAGGAATTGAGGGGTTGAGCATAACCCAATTATTTTTCTGACCATGTGAAGAATCTAAGAGTGGATTTGGCATCATTCCTTACCTCATTCTTGATCAAAATTCATTCTATTCGCTTTGCATTGAGATTGTGGGCGACTCTTGAAGCTCTGAGAAGGGAATACCATAGCGGTTTTGTGAGCATATTGCATATTCTCTCTGCAAACTGTCGGTTGGATCTCCATGTAGGTTTTGAGCGATGCTAGAAAATAGCAGATTGGTTACTCCAGTGCATTTTATAAATTTTCTACATCCATGGATTTTCAACATGTCTACCAGATTTGCAAGCCTTGCCTTAAAAAATGCCTTAAGTTTTGCACCTTCAAAACAGAGTTGGTTCCAGTTTGGTAGCTCTCTTAACTCAGAGCACCCACAAACATCTAAGTGTTGAATCTTTGCCGCATGCTCCAACCCCCATATGCTCTTCAGCTTCACACATTTGTCTGCGTGCAAAGCCTCCAAAGATACCAATTTTACCATACTTGCCAACTTTTCTAACTCAGAGCATCTGAAAACAATTAGTCATTGAAACTTTGTACACTGCTCCAACCCCCTCATGCTCTTCAGTTTCACACATCCATCTGCACACAGGGCCTCCAAAGATACCAATGTTTCCATACTGGGCAACTCTTCTAACTCAGAGCACCAACTAACATCTAGGAATCAAAGCTTTTGCAGCTGCGTCAACTTCCCTATGCTCTTCAACTTCACACATTCGCTTGCTTTCACTTCCAAAGATGCCAATGTTTCCATATTTCGCAGCTCTGAACACCCAACAACAATTAACCATAGAATCTTTGTAAGCTACAATGACTGCACCCACAACTAACGATGGAAAATGCATTGGTTTCTGGCACGTTTCCATCCATCCATTCAGGCATTTGGGAGGCGATGATGGCAAAACAAACAACTAGGAATGGAATCGGCTCCCGACATGCTTGAACGACACATCACCGAATGACCGAGAACAAGTGTATGGCATGCACATTGGTAAAAGCTTTCTGAAATATATCGGGAATATTTGGAACACCACGTAGCATATAAAGTTGCATTCTATAGCTTTTCATTTTAATTTTAAAACAAATAACAACAATTTCAATAACCTAGGCAATTAAGTTAGATTCATATAATAAGGTTATAGGCAGGCAGGCAGACTGCTTCCCACTTACTCATAACGTCAGCGTCCGCTACTCGACTGGAGTTCAAGGATCGAATCTGCTGGAGGTCGGGTGGATGAATAATGATGATGCTTGTAAAGCTTGATTGCAAATGGAGAAGCAGTTAATAAGCGTGATGCTCAATTCTTCCTTCATTAATGTATGTATGCTGAAATAAATTTTGCGGAAGGTGTGGGAATCTAATCCGTCGAGTACAGGCATTATGGACAAGAAAATGGGAACGAGG
Source organism: Larix kaempferi (assembly GCA_027924585.1). NCBI lineage: Eukaryota > Viridiplantae > Streptophyta > Pinopsida > Pinales > Pinaceae > Larix > Larix kaempferi. The sequence continues at coordinate 35,943,305 of BSBM01000017.1, forward strand.
CTAAAGCTAAATATATGTGTATTTGCCGCTCAAATGTCTGCCCAGGCCTGCGTTTGGCCATTTGACTTGGTGATCAATGGGACTGGAAGGTTGAGCCTCTGTACTTTACGTGCTTTCGGAAGGGATGATAATTTGTAGCAGCTGTGGAGAATTGTTCACTCTTTGTAGACAGAACGCTGCTCAAAACAAGAGAATGTAAGTTTAGGTGTTAGATATCAAGAAAATCTTGACCAGACTAGAGAGTTGAGAGGTAGATTTGAGGAGTAATGGAGTCGAAACTGGAGCAGTATGAGATGATGGAACAGATTGGCCGCGGGGCATTTGGTGCAGTGATTCTCGTTAATCACAAAACGGAGAAAAAGAAGTAAGGATTTCTTGCCTTTAAAGATCCTTCAAGTTGGAGGAATTTTGGATATAATATTCCAATGTTTCTAACAATGCTCGCTGTGTAGTCTGTTATACTAAAATTAAATAGGCATTTGAAGGTGTATGGACGAAAGCTTCGAATGCAAGAAGTTTTGGGATTTAATTCTGTGAAAAATGAGCTTGGTAGTTTGTTGCACTAAAATATTTTTAATTCTTGAAGGATTATCGACTTTCGCGTTCTATACCTTGCATGTGGTCAAGGAACAGAGGTATTAGTTTAGTCCAATACTGAAAATGAACTTCAAACAACGGCTAAATTGATATCGTGTTGATTTTCAGGTATGTTTTAAAGAAGATCCGCCTTGCTCGACAGACTGACAGATGTCGACGCTCGACGCATGAGGAGGTATTTCATCTGCACTCCTCTTCTTTGTTGCTCTTGAATATTGACATCGATCCTTCACGCCTGGTCATGTTGATTCTTTGCCGATAGATACATTGATCAATTTAATTTATATGGTACATTTGCAGCATGGAATTCAGTGAGCCTTTTATGTCCGGCATTTTGTCAACCTAGTAAAATCAATTATTCATCTTCATTGTTTGCACCAAACTTTGGGAAATTTGATGTTCTTTCCACTGTGTTGTTAGGTGTTCTTTTTCTGTTATTACGGTCCAGTATTCTCTATAAATTATCCAGATTGTTCCATCATTCTAGTCCAAGCTTAACATTTCAGAAACTTTCCCCATAAAATTTTCATTGATAAACAGTTTCAGGTATTTTTCTTACCAAGATAATGCATTGTAATGGCTTCAGATGGCTTTAATTGCGCGTATTAAACATCCTTATATTGTGGAGTATAAGGAAGCTTGGGTGGAAAAGGTGCGTGTGCCTAAACTTTGAATTGAGCTTGTCCACATTAACAAGTATTTTATAATGGTTATCAGTAAATCCCAACAACTTGTGTCTTCATAAGATGCTTCTCAACAACAGATTTTTTTATTCTTCTTTGCACTTGCAACACTATCTCTACAAAAATTTATTGTGTTATTTGAAGAAGTTATTATTTTATTATTTGCAAAATACGATCTTTTGTTTTTCTGCATTTTTAGTTTTTTTAACACTTGATATTTGCATGAGCTATATTGCTTGCCCACTTTATGGTTTACAATTACATGTTCCAAGTGTTTCTATAATCTCCTTTGTTTTGTATAATGTTTCAGGGATGCTATGTGTGCATTGTAACAGGATATTGTGAAGGTGGAGACATGTAAGCCAACTTATTATTTTGATTATGATGCAATCTGTTCTTATGATTGTTTTAGGAAATCTGAACTTAGTGCAATCTTAAGTTTTCCTAACATGCCTTGTAACAAATTTGTACTGCCATGCTTGCAAGTTCAACGCTGAGTTGATTAAGAAGGCGAATGGGACATTATTTCTTGAGGAGGTTGGTTTTCTCCTAGGTAAATTACTTTGGTGTGTTTATAGTTTATACTTTCTCAACGTGATGCTGACTGTTTCTTTGTTTCTTCTACAGAAATTGTTGAAATGGTTTACACAGATGTTATTGGCAGTGGAATATCTACACTCAAATTATGTTCTTCACAGAGATGTGAAGGTGCGTGAGTTTGCCTTTAGCATTCCTGATATCTTGTTCAGTAAATATTGTTCTCATTTTATGGTTATGCTCTCCTAGCCATCTTAAGTTTTCAAGCTTTATAACCTGTACCATCTTACACTTTTTTTTTTATAATCTAGCAATACAGTTGTTACCACCGAGTTGTTTTAGCACCCAAGGTCAATATCATTCCTCGTCAACTCCTCTCCACATGTATTCAATGACTCACTTATAACAACAATGTCATGGCCAAGTGTATTCCGTCTCTATGTCTATATATTCCCCATATATTTCACAAAGATTTTATTAATAATACCTGCATTTATTTGTTATAAAATTTGATGCTATCTTTGAATTTATCTATTTGATTTTTAAGGAATTCATCCTATCCAACTACATCGAGGCCTTTTAAAATAGTAAATAAATTTATTTATTAACAATGATGATGATCGATTGTTTTCTTTGTTTGAATTATGTTTCTGCATTGGCACAATTCAATTATTTTGTTTCCCCTGAATTCAGAAACAACAATCCGAATGATTTTGTTTCCCCTGAATTCAGAAACAACAATCTGAACTTGGCTGGAATGGAGGTCATTGACATAAACTATATATTCAATTACTTCTAAATCTGATTTTATTTTTTTTTAATTTAATATCCAGAAAACTTTGGAGAGAGCTTTGCCCAACCAGTACCTAGGCCTCTTCAATGCTTCTAGCAATGGGAAAGATTATAATCATATATTTGCGGTGAAGCTCAATACCATTCAGGATTTTGAGTTTGGGGATATTGATGAAAGTAATGTGGGTATCGATATCAACACTATGATATCGAATGTATACAACAGCAGGGTACATAACTGGTGATGGGGCAACTCAGGCATTTAAGCTCAAAGCTCAGAAAAGCATTCAGTGCTGGATAGATTTTAATGGTGCATAGAATAGGATTAATTGCACCGGGGGAATGCCGAAGCTTGACCAACCATTTCTTTTATAAATGAACACATTATGAAAATGAATTATTTTATAAATATTTTAAAATTGAAAAGAAAACATATATAATGGTCATAGCTGAGTTCTCCTTTGTCCAGTCAAATATGGATGAAGAATTATTATGTATCGTTCGTGCCTCATGGAAGGTTATACAAAGAGAGTTTGACTGATTAACATTTTGAGAAAGAAAAGTAGGGTTCACCGTTAAAACACACATGGAAAACATAATGAATGAAAATGGTTTTTAAATCAAAATATTATATTATGAATAGTTTATAAAGAGTTTAATGTTAGTCAATTAAGTCTATATTCACATCTTTACTTTTTATTTTTTGTTAAAACACACATGGAAAACATAATGAATGTAAATGGTTTTTAAATCAAAATATTATTTAATTATGAATAGTTTATAAAGAGTTTAATGTTAGTCAAGTACGTCTATGTTCACATCTTTACTTTTATTTTTTATTTTTTCAATACTTTCCCATCTTTTCTTTTTATAAACTTTTTTTCACATCTTTACATTTTATTTTTTATTTTTTCAATACTTTCCCATCTTTTATTTTTATAAACTTTTTTAAAAGTTTAATTTATTTTTAAATGTATGGGAATATATATATATAATAGCCCCAAGAGTTAACTCGATCGGTTGAGTTCTCGGCAGTTAGGCCTCCCAGCATGCGAGGTCACGGGATCCATCCTCATAGACTCTCTTAGGGTTAGGCACGCAGCGGCCGCAGGGCGGAAACCCCTTCGAGGCGGGTCCGTCGAAAATTATTTCGTGGATGTAGCGGTCGGCTAAGTCGATTAAAGTGAACCACATGGAAAAATATATATATATATATATATATATATATGGTTTTTTAAAAAAAATTGATACTATATATCCATATAAAAATGGATTTTTAAAATTTTGTGATACTATATATTCATTCTAAGACAAAATAGTATTCTATCATATTGGCAATTACATATATAAGTTTGATTATTTAACATATTAATATGGTTAGGCGAAACTTAAACACGAGAGAGACTCCCCCTAGGGGAGTGTGCATGTGAGGGGAGCACCGTTAGATGGAAACCTCTTAGGCACGATTCCCCATTCCCCGGGAGTTTGTCTGGTGCTTAAGTTTTTCCATTATGGATAGGCCATGAAATACTAGAATCCACACGTGTGCTATTTATAATATATTTTGCTTAGGTCATGAAATACTAGAATTGGTAAGTGTATTGTTTATAATATATTTTGTTTCATTGATTTTAGCGTCCTCTTGCTGCAAGTTAAAGCGTGGTAATAAAAATGAGTCTAGCATACTCCCCCTTAATGTAGTAGAGTGGTTCTTTGTTTGCTTTTACATGTGAATTGAGGGGTTCTCATTTGACTCTACTAAAACCACTAGCGTAGCCCCCCTCAATGTACTGGAGTGGTTCTTTGTTTGCTTTCACATGTTGATTGAGCATAGCTCCCCTCAATGTACTAAAGTGGTTCTTTGTTTGCGTTCACATGTTGATTGAGCATAGCCCCCCTCAATGTACAAGAGTGGTTTGGGAGTGGTTCTATCCAAGGTAAAGCTCTTGCTCATGCCAACTTAAAGTCCGTATCACATTTTTTTCAAAGACTATTTCAAGGCTTAAAGTAAGGACTTGTGAGACCAATATCAAATTGGAAACATGATCTCTAAAGCCTTTTTGTTCATTGAAATAATAATAATAAAAATAATCAATAAAACTTCAAATTTAATAGTTAAACCATAAAATAGTTGAATAGTTTTTCAATATACTAAATTTATATACCAAATGTTAATAGTAAATTGATTAGCATTGCTCCTAGCAAATAAAACTTCTAAGAATTGCAAATCGCCAACCAATGCAGGTGCAATGTCGAGGACATTGCCACCTAGTGGCTCTTGTTTGAAGGAGGCTAAAGGCCATTCAAATTTTATGGGAATCTAATCAAATGTTTTTTTGAATTCAATTTTTTTTGCAATTCAATAATTAACTAGTGTTGCGAGTAGCTTAAGTGCTTTTTAAATCAACATGTGTACAAAATTTTGATGTTGAAAATACAAAAGACATTTTGGAATTCGATTTATCTTTACGTTTTAATATGTCAAAGTATTTAGTATAAGTTTTTTAAAAAACAAAACTAATGGACTGTAGATTATACATATTTTTGCAAACCTTTCAATAGTAGTATGTATTTATAGTATAAATTTCAAGATCACAAAGTTTTTCTAGCAGATTATTTATTGAAATTGTTGATTGTTTGTTAAATTCAGGTTTATTTTTCAAATTTGCCATGACAAGACACATGCCAGACTTGTAATGATAAAGGACAATGAATACATAAAAACAAAAACTTAATCTTAAACTTTATATTGGATTATATTATTGTTAATTTTATATTTTATATTGGATTACTTTAGTATACCTTTATTTTCATGATCTTGGCAATTTTTATATCAATAACTTAAGCCAATATATATATTATTGTTATTGAAGTGGGTTGATTGCAAAATAGAAAAAGCAAATTAGTTAATGAAAAATTATAAACTATGCATTTAAAAAAAAAGACCTCTATACTTTTTAAAGATAAGAAATAACTATAAATATTTATTTAAAAAAAAATTATGAGATAAAAATAATAATTAATTACAACTTTTCTTATCCAATTTTATTTCCAATTTATTATCATTATAATTCAAATTGAATACTAAATTATGTTATTTAATATTACAAACATATTAATATTAACAAATATTGTTAATATTAGAAACATATTATACCAAGTCATGGTGGCTAGCACTTAGTTACAATAGAAAAATATTATAAATTGAAAATGTTAAATACCAAATTAGACTCATCAAAACAATGCAAAATACACAACACTTGCTTATAATAGAAAAATAATCTAAGCTTGTGGAGTGGTTGAAAATGTCAAATGTCAAATTAGACTCTTCAAAACACATGCAAAATACATATAGAAACACACCATTTTCTAAACCTATATAAGAAGCCTCTTAAAATGAATATTTCTATCAATTAGTTTAGTGATTAGCTTCTCTATAAAGACATTCTCCAAAATAGGATATTTTGGTCATTTTCGTCCGTCCCCAGAGAATTTTGTGACGATTTCCTAAAATATTGTTAAACTGAACTGAATTTCATTTTTCATAATACTCATGACTTCCCAAAAGGTGATACTAACAGAAATATTGTATTTCATCTTGGTTTAAAACAATAAAAACTAATGCCGGACAAACTTATCATCTAAATACAAATGTATAATAAATAAGTGTAGACCCTTAATAACCCTAGATCTTTCAAATATCACGAGGAATCAAATATTTCAAAGTGTAAGTATTTTGGACTATGGAAAAAATTGTGGGAAATGGCTCGTACATTCTCACAACGTTCTAGAAATCCAAGGGTGAGATAGAACTAGGCTTAACATGGATCAAAATGACATAAGCGTTCAATCTCACCTAAAATATTCGATAAAAATGGCAAAAAACAACAAATTATAATGATTGAAATGACCAAAGCTAATAAAGATGAAATTCCACATCGTTTATAAAAACAAACAATTTAATATGTTAAAAAGCATGACATACTTAATAAATTAAAAAACCTATTTGGTATTAAACAATAAAGATGTCCAAAATCAACAAACCTACATGTGCACTCCCCCATACTCAAATGTTATGTGCAACTCACAATACGATCACTTGTAACTTTTATACATACAAAACATTTCAAACCCACCAAAAACTGCCGAACAAGATGGCGAAAAAAAACATACAAAAGTTTTCAAACCCACCAAAAATCATGGAACAAGATGGAAAAAACAACACCCTTCTAATATCAATGATTGAAATGACCAAAACTAATTAAAACCAACATAAGAGTAATCCCACATAAATAAAGGATTCTAAAATTGCAAATAAAAAGAGGCTGCATCAAACATGATATATTTGTTATCTAGCAGTAAATATGCCCAAAATCAAAACACATTCCTAAAAGCAGTTTTGACTATTTATCAAATAATTGTTTAGGAGAACACACAGTCACATGGAAATGGGACTATCATGACCATATTTTTTCCATCAAAACAAAAACCAATTAAAGCTGTTAGGAATCAAAATCTCCATAGTAGATAGATCATTAAAGCTATCTGAACACCGGTCAATTTTAGGTCTTTAAAGCCGCAACGCATATTTACTTACCCAGTAAACCCCTTGAGCATTGTGAAATCTATATATTGTGAATAACTAAGCTAACTTTGGGTGAATTTCAACATACTTGGAGGATTTGTTTGTCATCAACAAGAGGCTTAGTCCCTGCCTTTTCCACAAAAAATATTTGTATTATTTTACAAAGAATAAAAAGGGCATGCAAAATGAAACTACTATGGTAAATGCATTTTTTCATGGACCCGAAGACACAATTGCACACATTCATATGTGTGTGTATATGTGAAAGAGAGAGATGGGCAGAGATTAAATATTAAAGAAGGGACTCACATCAATAGTACTCAAGAATGTAATAATATAGGCATGTTCGAAAATGAAATTATGTTCCTTAAAAATTAAAGATAAGCAGATTATATGAGCATTGGAAAAATTAATTACATCTAAATTTGGTAAAACAATGAAATGTGTATAAGCAAGAAAATTGTCATGCATGGAATCACTTAAAAAAAAACACAAACCCTACAACCAACTTATACCAGTGAATGATACATAGATACATATATGATCTATCCCTTTTCACTTGACTCCAAAAAGAAAACTTAAGGACAACCTTAACCTATAGAGGAAATGTCACCCACCCAAGTATGATAATTGGCTCTATTCAATCAGGGAAAAATCTACTCTTTGAATCCATATAGGCTCAACAGCAGCAAGAACCCTCCATATGAGAGAAATTTGAAGTCTTCAGAATGTTGCTTTTATAGAACCAAAGGGAAAAAACATAGGTAACCCTAGGAAAGGAGGTGCCAACTTTGAATAATGGTCAAAAATACTTTAGGAATGCCCAATAATAAATCCATAGAAGAGAGGTGTTGGCCTTAGAGAGGGTTTAAATTTCTAGAATCCCTAAAAAAATCACAAAAAGAAGAGGATCCAAGAAAACCCAAACTCTGCAGTCATAAGAGAACTTGAGAGATGTCGCTAACCAATAGTTTTTAGATAAGCAATAGAATTGAAAGTAAGGTTCACACTTGTTTTGAACCATGTTGAGGTCACAAGTGACAGCAAGGAATCAAATTGAACTGAAACAAACCCAAATTCTACAGTAACTCTTGGTAACATATTCTTGGCGACGCAGCTTGGAAGAACCTAACTAATTAAGCATCAAATCCTTTATGCCAAGAATATCTTTGGTATATGTTCTTTGCAATGCTTCAACCTATTTGATCTAGGGATTTGTAATTTTGTAGTTTTGAATAGGATAAGGAAGGTTTTTTAATTAGATTTTGTTTATTTGAGGTATGTTTTGCAAGACTTCATGCATGGATGGGACCATGGTGAGAAAAAAAAATGGTGTTTTAGGACTGATGTAGAGTATCTTGGTTTTCTCATTCAAAATAAATGGATGGCAAATTTATATCAAGGAAACGAGTCTATGAATAGAATGATTAGTAGGATTCAAACTGGGTTGATTAGGTTTCATGGAGGATATTTTCCAGGAACTTTAACATGAATAAGAGACAAAGGCCAACTTTCTTGGAAATAGTTAAAAATGAGTAACAACGAAAAATTAAACGCAAGTTTTCAAAAGATTGAGCCTAAAGAAAGAGGATGCAATTTGAAGATTTACTAAATGGTTGTAATTGCTTGTAAGAACTAGAGGCAACTTAATTTTTTGTCCAAAATTTCTCTGAACTTACAGGAATGATCAAGCAGGTGTGACGACAAGAAAAGTCATTGTGATTTAAGGATTTACTGAGTGATTGGAGTTGCTTCTAATAATTAGAAGCAACTTGGTATTTTGTATGAAAATTCTTTGATTTATGGGTATCAAAAAGAATATATGAGGATGAAAAAACAACTTATTGGCATGTCATTGGTCTCCAGGCGTTCTGAACTGGTCTACAGGTAGTTACTGAAAGAGTTTGTGTGTTTATGATTGAATTTTTACTTGATATTGAAATCAATAATTGACTTCTAAGTGTAGATTTATTTTTTCTAATGCTGGAAACAGGTTTTAGTCAGTGATTTCTCAGCTCAATATTCAGCTCACCATAAATTTTGCTATGTTTGGAAGAGATGTGGAATCCTACCAGAAAGATATTTTGATATTTTTTCCCTGTTTTTCCAGGTAGTGCTTTTGGAAACACCGCCTTTTTCTTAAAATTATGCTCTTATGCAAGACAGACACATTGTTTTAAATTCGGTTGATTGTATTTAATTCCCAACAGACTAACAAGCCCTAATAGTGTATGAAATGCAATATTATATTGGTTATTTTTTAGGTGTGGAAAAACAAGCTGAACTTTCCCTATTTCCCCCTTTTAAGGCATGAAAATGTGCATACCTGAAGAGAAAGACCTGTGCCAAGTTGGAAGGCCACCACATTTCTGCAGGTTCTACTAGATACTTTCTCAGCAAACCAGCTCAGCCATAACCTAAATTCTGGGGTGACATAAATGTTTTAAACAGATTAATATTTCAAGGCACAAAATGAGTGTGCTCAAATTTTTGTACCGATGGTAATGATAACCAGGTCATAAGGATGAAGATGCTAAAGCCTCTGCTTTTACAAATCACTAAACAATGAAATTCAATTAACAGAGGCGAGTGAGAAGAGACTTCATACCAAGAAAACAAGCATGGCTGTGTTCTTTACTCTACACAACCTATCCAATAGATTGGGACGAAGCCTCCACTGGTTATCATGGTTGGGGTCAAGCATTCTGTATACTATGATCACACAACCACAAATTTAATCTCTATAACACATTTTCAAATAAACTAAAACCCACTTGATCGAATACTCTGCAAGCCAAATTTATATAAAAAAACATGCAGTAGGAGGAGAGGTATTTCCTTACCTGCGTTGTGAGTACGATGATGAGAGCTGCAATAAAGCTAATATTTTGCTTGTAATAAGCTTTCATGACATTGATTTCCCTGACTGAATATGCACCTCCACCTCCATATGAGACACCAGAGTTAGAAAATATGGTTATTAGAACGTGCTCTTTCATATTGAAGGGTCTGGATTCACACTCCACTCCCACCTGAAAAAGGGTACCCGCAATTTCTTAGGTGGGAGAGTGGCTGCCATGAATTTCCCAATTGGCAACACCAAAATATGAGCTAAAATGTCGGATATGGTGAGGGGCTGCATTCTGTAGGAGAAGAATGTGTTCACAAACATTAGCAGTACACATGACATGCATCCCAGAACCCAGACACGAAATGTGAACACGGGTAGAGATCGATCATCTGTCACAGGCACCACCAATGCCATCTCTTCTATCGGCGACTGTTCTTCCTCTAATGATACTTCCTTGTCTCCATCATATGCATCCATTTTTCCCGCCTGGTATCAAAAGGAAAATCTTCTTACATGGAACAGAGCATAATAATCATAAATAGACTAAAGAAAGATCCCAGAAACAATCCAACTTCTCATTCCATGAAATTATACAACGAAAATAAAGGGGCAAAGGATGAATACCTGCTACAGGAAACACAATCAAGCGCAGCTGATACAGTAATGGTCTGGAATATAAATACAATGCAGGGCTAGAAATATCTGAAGATATGCCCAACACACTGTACAAAATGACAGACGAAGATCGAAAATCAATTGTCCTGATCCGAGGGCATTTTATGCAGAGAAGGTTGGGACAACCCATTGCTTTATATTGACTAGTGGTGCACGGATTCGAATCCATGCGAGGCAGAGTTATCGTAGGAGGTTGTGGGTTATTTTCCCAATGGAAATCCAATGGCATCTTGGCATGTGGAGTTCACGAATACAATTGTGTTTAACAGATGCGATGGGCATGTGTTTAACTGGATCCCTACCATCAACATAACCTGTGGAAAATGGAAATTCAATTGATTTTAGGGTTAAGAATGGGATATGAATTGGTATTCACTTACTGCCAAAGGTGTCATTGGCCGTGCAGAGGAATGTTAATCCATCGGATCCTCTTAACATGTTGAATATGTGGCGATCTTGAGAATATCATGGGCAACTTCCCCCCTCCCCGCAACCTTGGAGAGGAAGCTTCTTCATGATTTGTTTTGCGACTATCCCTGCATTCCCAACCATTGTGTTGAATTCAACTAAAACCATTGTTCCCCTCCGCATCAATGCTTATAATATTTCCATTACCAACTCTGCAAAACCACAGCTTCAATTGAAGATCTGGATATGGAAGATTCAATAACTCATTCAATACTTCCATTCAACTACACAACACACACCCAAAAGATTTTCGCTTCCCTAATTGATCGGAAAAATCTGGTGGGATGGATTGTCCGATGAGATAATCGATTTCTCCGTAGTGTTTGAAGTCCTAACCCTGAACAACAAAACCATGTAGAATATTTCCCTCCATGCCAATATTTCCCATATCCCCCATTGTGCAAGTCTAGGGGTCGAATCCCTTCCCTGTTTCAAAATATTCATAAATGGAGGGCTAAGTGAATTAGTATTGATAACCTGAAATTTTATTATTAGTATATGTTTTGTATTTAATAAATTATATGTTTTGTTTGTAATATTATATGTTTTATGTGTAATATATTGTATGTAATATTATATTATATGTTTGGTCACTTACTAGTTGCTTCACTTAATTGAACCAACTAAATGAACGATCGACAAGGCTCTGGCAGGAGGTTGCGAATAGAGGTAATGGGGGTTTCTGGTTTTTCTTAGGGTTTTGGATGGCGTTGTTGGTTTCCGGGACGGGTTTGTTTTTTTTTTTTTTTTAGTAGGATGGTGTCTATTATTGGGGGCGGGACAAACACCCCCAATAATAGAGGTAATGGGGTGTTTGTCTTACTCGAGTGGCCATTACAGTCTAAGCATTATGTCTCCTCATCTGACCCATTATTCTCGGTTGTTGGGGAGGGTTTTGTGTCAGCGGCTGAGGTAGGCTCGGAGTCGAGGGATTATTTTGAACCGGAAAAACTGCCTAGACGTGGTGGGGAACTATCCTATAGTCATGGTCAGAAGACTAGAGTGCATCGGGCTCATAAGCTTTTTAAACTTCGTAAAGATTCTCCCGAGATGACGGTCGACATAGATGTTCAGTGGGATAGGGTCCTTAGTCTCTGTATAAGGGCCTTGGTGGAGAAAGTTTGTTTTGTTCCGGTTTGTAGGAAGACTCTTTTGTCTTGGGTTTTGGATGTTTGGAAACCCTTACTGCAATATTGTCCTTGTATACATATCCTGGTTAATAACTGGGTTGTGTTTTAGTTTTTGGATTCTGAGCATGCGGATATGATATTGAACAGGACTTGGGTATTTGGGCGGGGTTCTCTGTGCCTTGACAGGTGGAACTCGGATTTTAATCCTCGTACTGTGAAGCTTCAACAATCTCATTTTTGGGTTATGCTCAAAGGGTTCCCCATGGAACTCTGGTCAGTGGGTATCTTTGTTTCTTTGGCTAATCAGATTGGTCGCTTCATCTACTTCGATGGGAAATCCATTTATCATGAGGATAAACGGACGGCTTAGGTTCTTACGGAGACTGATGCAAATTTGGGACTCCCCGCGGAGGTTACAATTAACTGGGGGTCTAAGCGGTTCTCTCAACCTCTTGACTATTGGGGGATACTGTTCGGATGCCATACTTGTGGGGAGGCTGGTCACCTTCGTGCTAATCGTCGACAGCGGTTTTTGACTTCTACAGGTCCGGAGGAGCCCCCTTTGGAGGACCTGTTTGCGGAGGATTCGAATGTGCTGGCTTCTGCATGTCGTTTGGGTTGTTTAGATATTTCTCCTTCTTCTTTCGAGGGTAAGCTTAAACACCTTTTTCCTGATTTTTATGCTTCTCTTTCACCCACTGAACTGTCTAAGGTTTCTGGGACATTTAAGGGGTCTTCTGTCTCCATTAGTCCTTGTGAACCTCCTACGGGGCTCTTGGCTGAGGGAGTTTTTGAGCCTATTTGTGTCGAGGTTCCTTTGTCATCTAGGATTTTGGACTCCTTTCCAGACTCTCAACTCTTGGAGGATGAGATGGTTCTTCTTGAACATTTGGGGCTTTCTTCGTCGACGGTCCCCAAGGCTTCTCTGGATCATGAGGATCTTTGTAAGGTTGCATTGGAGGTTCATCATGGTTTGACTTCTCCTATCACTCCTATCCAGTCGGGTAACCCTAATGTTACTGTTAGGAAAAAACCTGGGGGAAGACGGCGTAAGGATCTGGCTCGATCTCCGTGTGTTGATGATTTTTTGTTTCCTCTTTCTTGTACTCCCCCTGGGCTTGGTGATTTGGGTTATGTTTCTGGGACTATTTTGGATACCTTTGAACCTCTTAGAGAGGCGCAGGTCATTCCTAATGTCACTTAATGTTTTTACTCTCACTTAACTTGCGAGGGTCTGGGGGTGCTCTCAAATTTCGAGCCCTTAAGCATTTGGTTGAATCGACTAGACTGGATATTATCTTCTTGTAGGAAACTCTGGTTCTGGGTGAGAAGGCTCGGGCTCTCATTTGGCGCTTATTCCCCTCTTGGGACTGTTGTACTACCGATTCGGTTGGTCTTTCGAGGGGGCTACTCACTGCTTGGAATCCCCTTCTCTTTTGTTTTCGCCCCTTTTTTACTGATGGGGGTATACTTATTCTGGGCAGGTCTCGCGAACTTGATTTGGAGTTTCAGTTACTTAATTGTTACGGGCCCTATGTGGGAAGACAGTTGTTTTGGTCTAATTTGGAAGCTTCGGGGTTACCGGACTTAAACTCCTTGGTTATTGCAGGGGATTTGAACCTTACGATGCAGGTTGGGGAGATCTGGGGTGAGTCGGCTCCTCCTGATCCTTTACAACTTTGGTTCTACTCTCTTTTATCTCGTCATGGTTTGGTTGATGTGGCTCCTAAACCTATCTCTTCTACATGGCGGAATGGGCACAAGGATAAAGCTCATTTAGCCAAGAGATTGGACTGGTTTCTTGTTAGTGAGCAACTTCTTGGTACCATTTCTAGATGCTCTTCTTCCATTGTTCCGGCTTGTATTTCTGATCACCTTCCTATTCTTCTGAAGGTGGGTAACGGAGAAAGGTTGTTTAGATATCCTTTTAAATTTTGTACAGCATGGTCGTCAGATCTTTCATTTGAGAACTTGGTTTGGGAACATTGGTCTTCTTCCTACACTTCTTAGCCTGGTCATGCAATGCGGAATTTACCGAAGTTTCTCCGTTCTCTGAAGCAAGTGGTTATTCCCTGGGTTAAATGCCATAGAGAGTCTTTGAAGGCGAGGCTTTCTGAACTTGAGGATCTCATATTATCCTTTCATCAGGATCCTAATTTTGATAATTTCGTGGACTTGGATGTTAGGACTCTCAGAATTCTAGAGGGGGGAAAAGATGGTATATTACAGCAGGAAGAAGTTTTATGGCGCCTTAAAAGTAGAGCACTCTGGATCTCGTCCGGGGATTAGAATACTAAGTTCTTTCACTCCTTCATTGATATGAGACAGAGACATAGTGTTGTTTGCGAAGTTGAGAATGCAGAGGGTTTGCTGATTTCATCTCAATCGGATATTGAGCATGTTGCTAAAGAACATTTTGGGTCTCTTTTTAGGAAGTCTAAGACCATTAATTTGGTGGCTCAGATGGAGTTACTTTAGTCTATGCCTTCTTTCATTTATGCGGGGGACAATGCAATTTTAAGTGCACCGGTTACCTTAGCTGAAGTGGAGGGGATTATGCAAAAGATGGCCAAGGACAAAAGTCCAGGGCCAAACGGTTGGTTTGTTGAATTTTATCTCCAATTTTTTTTATCTTCTTGGGTCATAAATTGTTTTTCTGGTGGAAGAATCAAGGTTGACTGGTCAGGTTTCAAGAGATCTCAATGCTACTTTTCTAACTTTAATTCCCAAGATCATTGAACTGAATAATTTTCAATATTTCCGGCCGATTTCGCTCTGTAATCTTCTTTATAAGGTTTTTGCTAAGGTCATAGCCAATCGCATTAAATCTGGATTGTCGAGGGGCATCTTGAAAGAACAGTTCAGGTTTCTTGATCAGAGGTTAATTTTTTATGCTATTGGTGCTGCCCAAGAGGCTGTTCACTCTGCCAAGACTCTTCACATCCCTTCTCTTGTCCTGAAAATCGATCTGGTCAAGGCCTATGATCTGTTCGATTGGTCTTTTTTAAGACCGCTCCTTTTGAATGCGGGTTTTGTCTTTGCTGGTACTCATTGGATCCTTGGTTGTGTTTCTTCGACCAACTTTAATGTTCTTATTCATGGATGCTCTACTGAGTTTTTTCAAGGTACGCGTGGTCTTCTCCAAGGGTGTCCTCTTTCCCCACTTCTGTTCTTGTTGATTATCGAATGACTCAGTCGGCTTCTTAATCAAGCGAAGATTGATTGTAAGATTACGGGTATTAAGATTTCCAAGAATCATACTATTACCCACCCGTTATTTGTGGATGATGTCCTCCTTTTCGGGGTTGGATAGTTCATGGAGTAGTTACAGGTTAAATCTATTTTAGATCTCTTCTATTTGGCTTCGGGTACGGTTATCAGTCTTCCGAAATATTGCCTCTATCATATTTTTGTTGATGAAGGGATTCGCTCTTAGGTAGGTGCTCTTTTTTCAATGACTTGTCAGCCGTTGGAGCAAGGTTTGGTCTATCTTGGTTATTTCTTGAAACCAAATGATTATCATCTTTGTGATTGGAACTGGTTGATACAGAAATTTGAGAAGAAACTCTTGATTTGGTATAATAGGAGACCTTCCTTGGGGGGTCGTTTGGTTCTTATCCGCTCCGTGCTTTCCAATCTTCTTGTATATTGGCTAACTTTGGCTCAGGTTCCTCATGCTATTCTGAATCATATACGCTGTATTATTTTTAATTTTCTTTGGTCAGCTAGGCATGAGTCGAAGAGTCCACATTTGGTGGCTTGGGATCATATTTTCCTTCCTAGGAGTCATGGTGGATGGGGTATCCGCAATATCTTCTGGATTGCACAAGCCCTCCATCTTAAGAGTTTGTGGCGGGCTCTTACTCACACTGGTTTGTGGGGATGTATCATGAGGGACAAGTATCTGAAAGGTTCTTCTTTTATTGAGTTGATTCATAAGATCCGGAAACCTACTGCTGGAATTTTTATTTGTTGGCGGGCTCTTCTGCAAGTTTTTCCTCTACTTGTGAAACATTTGGCTTGGATAGTGGGTGATGGATTCCAGTTCCATATTGGTGTTGATCCCATTATCAGGTGTCTTTCTACTTTTTCTAATTCCACACTGGTCGCTATTCATCAGCGTGGGATTCTCTTTCTGAACCAGGAAAGGAGTGATTTGGTTTCGACTTCTACTGGGTATTGGATGCTTGCATTTGATATTGGATTAACTGGTGAATGTGGAGCGGAATGGGATCTTTATTTCCAGGTTATTTCTCATGCTGGTATTCGTATTTCTGATCAATCTGACTGTCTTTCCTGGTCATTGGAAGATTCTGCAGGTGATATAACTACTCAACTGGCCTACTCTACGATTTTTCAACAACATATTCCTCCCATGGGAAGATGGTGGTTTTGGCGCTTATGGAAGTGGAAAGATCCGTTAAAAATCTTGTGTTTCACCTAGTTGGCATTAAATAATAAGATCATCACTGTTGACAATTATTATCGTAGAGGAGGTTTGGGGCATTTTGGTTGTCCCCTATGTTATCTGGCTTCTGAAACTGTGGAGCATTTATTCCTGCATTGTCCTCTAACTCTTTAGATTTTGCATTTATATTCTGACATCTGGCACATTGAGTTTCAGTGGAACTGGTTATCGTTGGATTTTGTTCTGGCAGATTGGTTTAAACTGAAGAGTCCTCACTCCACCTTCCCTTTGTTTTTTATTTGGGGCATTTGGCGCCTTCAAAAATTTGTACTCTTCGAGGACTTCAGCCCTACTATTGCGATGGCTCTTTCCTTTCTATTGTGTTTTCTTACCGAGAGCCCAGCTCTGTAGAAACAGGTTCCTTCTCGACTTTCCTTTTCTCCTCGACTGGATTTTTGTTGACCTTGTGGCTATTTTGATAGGGCAGCTCAATGTGGTCTTGGTGGCGCAGGGTGTTTATTGGTCATTTCTCAAACCGATTACTTCGAGTTATTTTTCTATGTTGGGGGAGGGCAGTAATAATTGAGCGGAGATTTTGGCTCTTGCAGGCCTGTTATTTTTTGCTAAACATCTTAATATTACAGATCTATAGGTACTCGGTGACTCTCGGGCTATTATCGACTGGGCTCTTGGAATTCACTCTCTACGGGTGGCTTCTTTGTCTCATTGGCAGCTGAGGATTAGATCCTATTTTGGCCATTTTGATATTTTGGAATTTCAACATATCTCTCGCTTTTATAATCAAAGGGCTGATACATTATCAAAGAAAGGATTGAGGCAGAAGGAGGGCACTCTTTTTTTCACTCATTTTATGGGTTCTTAGAATTGGACTGAAGGCTCTATTAACTTATTTTAGTTTTTAGTTTTGATGATTGGATTCTGTACTGAATGTGCCGAATGTATGTCTTGTCGGTATTTTTGATAGGTTGATGGTTAGACCATCCAGTTTGGTTTTTTGAAGACCTTATGTTTGTTATTATTACCAACGTTCCTTGTAACGAACTGGAGTATAACTAATGTTGTATCCAATGTAAGCAATTACTATATTTGAGATATGTGTCCTTTGTAGTTTCTTTGATTCACTCTTATGAATAGAAAGAAACTTTTTTACGATGGAAAAAAAAATGTTTGGTCACTTAATATGTAATATTACATGTTTGGTCACTTACTCACTTATCTTGATCACTTACTCACATTTTTTTTCGAGAACAATGCCCTTGGTTTGAAAGGAACCAACAAAAGGTTTATCTGTCCAGAGATGCTTCCTCTTGTGATTCCTCAACTTGCGACCTGATCCCATACCACAAATCTTCCTGATTTCATATGTCAATACATACACATTGTTATTAGTTCCTCATCACCCAAGCTACCAAATCGATGGAAACGAAAAACAAAAATGATACACATTTACAAAATTAATAATTGGAAATCATAAAGGCCGAAAGGGACCTACCCCATTCTAGCTAGATTGAATTCACCTGAAGCTCACACTGCAATTGATGACAAATCAATCACATTCTCACGACTCCCTCTCCACTTTTTTCGGGTTATTATTCTAAACACTAGTTTGAAAAGGAAACCTTATGAATGGGTTCTCTATGTCCTTTTTGGCATGGATTTAATACCTTTCCATCTTTAGACCTCAATTTGCAATAGATATATTGGATTTTGTTTTTGAAAAATGCCCTATTTTCAGATCCCTTATTTTCCCTCCTAATCTCTTTTATAATTTATCTTTTCTTTTTTCTTTTTTCTTTTTTTAACCGGGTATTTCATTTTTCCCTCTTTTGTCTTTCTCTCTCTTTTGTTTTATTTTTATATTATTGTTTTTATAGTTTGTTAGTATATTAATTAGAGAGTATATAACATATTAATATAATAATATGTTACCCTGGATCCGAGAGTGAATAGTGGGAGAGTGCATGAGGTAATTGCACCACGCAGAGAAGCAGAGCTGACACGTGGGGAAAGACAATCATAAGTACGCAACAAGTACGGGAGGATTTTTACAAAAAGGGATGATTTTTTTTTCTTTTCAATTAATGGAGGATATTGGCGATTTCTTGCAGGGGGGAGACATGAGGGGAACTTTATAACTTTCAAAACCAGGCGTGAGGAGAACCGTATCGATGACTAGATGCATATCATGGAGAATTAATGGAGGTTGTGAAATTGACAATTTTTGCTAACATTACGCAAAATACATGAACTTGACGAAACTTTAATAGAATACCGAGAGGGTAAAACGATGATGGTTTTATTCAAACAAAATATGAACGTGACCAGTATGACGAGCAAAACACAATGACACCAAATTCACAACATGATAATGCTGAGAGGGAGAGACAACAAATATTCAAGACTCGAATTGTTATGTTGTCAATTTTAGTTTAGTTCTTATACCGTGACCAAATTGGTCATTTATAGTTTCGTTCTTATTCCGTGACCAAATTGGTCATTCTTAGTTAGCTCACATAAAATTTCTCAATTTTGGTCATTTACCCCTTGAAAAAATTGTGGTGACCAAATTTTTTGGTCTCCTGGTCACTTATCTCTCATTTTGTACTAGTGCTAGGTTAACATGCATGGACCATCAACCCCATATCAAATTAATATGGTATTAATCCCTAAAATTAGTTTATAGGCCATGGTATAGGCCACGAGAACCATCGTCAATGTTACAAATATTGAAATGGCCACAATATCTCGCTTGTAAGGTAAAGTAATTATGTGTAGGGCCTTACACATGGACCATGAATCATATAGTAAATTTATCAACCATGGACCATTATTTAGGTTATGAGAACGACTATTGGTTTACATAACCTATAAATATTAAACCATGGTTGGTTTATTGGTTTACATAACCATGGACAAACCAACAACAACAATGACATCGACGATGGTGACAATGATGATCATGACGATCTCACATGTAGAATAGAGATTCTTATGTGGTAATCTAGGTTAACATGCATGGACCATCAACCCCATGGAAAATTAATATGGCATTAGACCCTAAATTTAGCTCACATGCCATAGTTCAGGCCACGAGAACCATCCTTTGTGTTACAAATATTGAAATGGCCACCATAAATAATGCCACTAATTAGACACTGACCTAACACAACCAACCCATGTAAATGACTCATGCACTTGGCACACTTGATCCATGCAATGAATTCATGCACCTAGGAAGTTTCAACTTCTAACCCCCTCACCTCGTACCTAACCTTAACATCTAGCCCCAAATCGAATAACATGATAACTTATAAACCACTTAACCACTAGTACCAACAAAACCATAATCCCTTGCCCACTAACCCAATGATCCCTTAGGTGCCTCGTTTCTAATCCAAAAACTCCCCAAAGCCTACCACATTATGAAATTGTAGAAAATATCCCCTTAAGCGAGTGTCCCTCTAAACCTAACCCACTACCCCCTAACCCAATCACTAACATGCCTACTGCACCAAATCAACACACTAACACAATAAACTTTGACATTGGGTTGTTTATAACCAAGGTTTTAGATCAAAGACTTTGACATCAATGTGTGAATGATCATTGTATGGGATTTTATCAAACCAAAATTAGTGCAAAAATAAACACAAGAACTTAGACTATAAACAAAATATTCCCTATCTAGGGTATGTATGATGACTCAAGTCCCTAAACATGGCCCATGAGTCTCAAAATAAAGTTTTATTGCCCAAGAACCTGCATTTTGGCCTTAGACCATAACATAGGTTCCTAAAACCATCCACGACATGAAAATACTAAAAAAAAATGACAATGTGTTTTACTCAAAAGCTAAATATTCCTTTCATATGGCCTATGTGGTGGTACAGAGAAACGACCATAGGTCACAAGACCTTGAGGTAACTACCAGTCATTATAAACTAGATTTTGATCTAACACCATGGACACCATGGATTAGGCTTCAAGAACCATCCATGATGTTGTAAATATTGAAATGGCCACCATACCTACTTGCAAGTTAAATATTCCTTGTGTAGGAATCATGTGGTGATTAGGGCCCTACACATGGCCCTTTAGTCATAAAGGATAATGTTATGGAACACGAGTTTGTATTTTGACCATGGATCATGGAAAGTTGGAGTGTGAGAACCATCTTTGATGTGAAAAACCTAGCATGATTGCCTCAATTGTAGAGCTCTAATGGGATATGGTGTTGAATGATGATGCACACCCTTCCTAACACTACAATAGCTTGTGTGCGCTTAGCTCCAATGTTTTGATGAGATGCATTGTTGAACCCATGTGACACACCTAACCCACGTACATAAATGACTTTTAGGGGGTTTTCAAAAAACTTCCTCGAAAATTTAAATTCACATGACTTTTGGGGGGGTTTCAATAAACCATATCCAAAAGTTCAATTCTCATTTCTTTTAAGGGGGGCTTCCCAAAACTGCCTCCAAACGTTCAATTATCATGACTTTTAAGGGGGGGTTTTAAACAACTGCCTCCAAAGTTTTAATTTGCATGACTTTTAGGGGGGGGAGCTCAACAAACTACCTCCAAAAGTTCAATTCTCATGACTTTTAAGGGGGGTTTCTAAAACCCGTCTCCAAAAGTTCAATTCTTATGACTTTTAAGGGGGGGTTCCAAATAATCGCCTTCAAAAGTTCAATTCTTAATACTTTTAGCGGGGGTGGGGGGGCTCCAACAAACCGCCTCCAAAATCTCAATTCTCATGACTTTAAGGGGGGTGCCAAAAAACCGCCTCCAAAAGTTCAATTCTCATGAGTTTTAAGGGGGGTTCCAAAAAAAACCGCCTCCAAAAGTTCAATTCTCATGACTTTTAGGGGGGGTTTTGAAAAACCGCCACCAAAAGTTATGAGAATTGGGCTTTTAGGGGGGGTTTTCCAAAAACCGCCCCCAAAAGTCAAATTTTAGGACTTTTGGGGGAGGATTTAAAAAAACTGCCCCCAAAAGTCCAATTTCCATGACTTTGAGGGGTGGTTTTAAAAGACCGCCTCCAAAGGTTTGAAAAAACTTTTAGGGGGGGGGTTTTACCAAGACCCCCGTAAGCCAAAACCGCCCCTAAAGGGATATTTTGTTGTAGTGATAATAAAGGAGATAGGAGATCCTGTAGTATCAATTCTAGCCACGGAGTCATAGGCAACTCCATAGAGAGTACCATTTCCTTCGTATTTGCAATTTGACATAAAGAGCAAGGCATAGTCCTCATTTGTGGTCGATTTTTCCCCCATAATGGGTTTTCTCAAGGAATATCTTGTGTTTGTGTTGTTGTGTGAAATGTGTACTTATTTTCTCTAGTTATTTGTGTTTCAGTTCCAGTTATTTGACATTCAATAAAAATAAGCAGATAAATTAAGAACTAAGTTTTAAGATCCGTTCTGAGGAACTGTTCCAGTAGAATATCCACGGCAATTGACATATCAATATGAGGAAGTTATGCTTTCCACAAATTGACCTATATATCATGTTGGCCACCATGATAATGTCATCTTCGATTAATCAGATGTGGAGCAAGCCACGTATGTACTGTTAAGAAGATTCTAGAGGGTCCAAAACCCTAACTCTAATCGAGAGTTTATGCATGTAAAAACCCTAACCCTGTCCCTAGATGACTATCATGCATGTTAAATATGAAGTGACTAAGAAAGGGTTCCATTCTTATTTTATTGAATATTGTTCCATAGAGCATACCATTTAGAGTGGGATATTGAAGTAGAACATAGGAAGTACAAGGTCTTGTAGGAGTCATATAGACCACAATATCCATTGCAACTCCAAGTGAGTGCACCTTCTTTGTATTTTCATTTAATAACTGAGAAAAAAGGAGCAAGGCATATAACTCATCTTCCAGTTAGATTTTTTTGTATCAGGTTTTACTCATAGTACATCTTGTATTCCCTTATAGATGGGTAGTTTCCACTCAAAACATTGGGAAGCTTCATAAACTTTTACACAATTCAATTCGTTCTAGAAGCTCAAACACTAGATCTTGTGTTCATTCTATGGATGGTGTTATTTGCTTAGCTTATTTCATGTTTATTTTAGTATTTTGTGCGCTAAGCTTGTAATACTAAATTCACTCAAGTCAAACACTACATAATAAGAGATTTTAGAATATTGTAAGATCTAATGTGACAAACTATTCAAATGGAATATTACATCCATAAGGAGGATCCCACCTTTCCATCCCCTTAGAGAAGCATTGTCGTCAATTCTTGTAGGCATGATGTACACCCATAAACCATGGTCTCATGTATGGGAACTTACCACAATGTTGAAGTAAGTCTAGGAAACTTGCCCATAAGCCAATGCTAATGTAATCCATGCAACTTGTCCATTAACCTAGTTCCCACGTATAGGTTCTCATACTGATTACCAACTAATAATTAACACCTAAGCTTAACTAATGGATGAGTGCTATGTACCTAATAGCCCCATGGTCACATGGATCCAAATAAATAGAACCATCCATAATAAGAATAGCAATTGTATAGCCACAAAAGGGTTGTTGCTAAAGTAACACTACCATTATAGAATAATGATAATGGAAACGAATAGAAACCAACTTTCAGTGATATGAACTTCATATGAAAAGTAAGATCATCGAAAAGAAGCTAAAAATAATTATCTTCCCATAAATAACCAGCGTCCATACACCATTCCTCATAATCATCGTCGAAATAATATCATGCAAATAATTCTTTGACATATTCTCTAGTAAAATCCACTTTGATGCAAAATTTGACATTGTCCTCTTTAATATTTGCACATTTCAGGATTTTATTATGATGTTGGATAATGTTCTTTGTTCGTCAGATTCAATAATTTGTCACATCATTTCCATTCTTTGGTTCCACTACGGTTTGGGGTGATGATTTGTTGTAGCACACTAAATATTGCTTTGAAGTATATAATATAATATATGGAAATTCCAAAGTCCTCTGTCGAATGGCAATAGTTTGGACTTTACAATAGGTTTGATCAAAATTATGTAAAACAAAATGCGGTAGCTTGGCCTCAACCCAACCTGTAGCACCGACTGCCCAACGCATCACACAGTGGGAGGAGGAAAAGGGATGGCGCGAGCTGTGAAGTTGCTTGGCTAGAAATCAAAATAAAAATTGGTGTGAAGGTTTGTGGTGGCGGTAGGCAAGTAGGTTGTGATTAGGCCAAGCTACTCTATGTGGAGGGATGTAATCTTCACAACAATCATTCCTCCTAACCACCCAAACTATAATCAATGGATAATTATTAATAACTACTATGTTGATGAGTTGTTGAGATTTTATATTTTTGTTTTCTTTTTAAGTTATGTTTATGTTTATTATATAAATGTCTACCTACTTTTATGGTATATTTGTGAATATTTGATTAGAAGTATTATATATAAGGTGTGTGATTCATTGAGCTATTGGAGATGAGAGTCTAAATTATGTGGAGCTGAATGGTTGGCTTAAAAGGACTTGTGCACGTATCTCATATTTCTCTTCCATTTCCTTCATGCACATCTACAGAGAATATAATATGAAGGCAGATCTTCTATCTAAAAAAGCGTTGGGTGGATAGATCCATGCCGGTGGAAGAATATAGAGGGGGCACTCTGTACAAATCGGACAGGTTGGTAGGATTATATGAACAATTTGGGAGATTCTCATGCTATTTTAGTTTGATTTTGCCAATCTTTTGTCATTTCTGCTACAAAGATGCAGGCAACTCACTATCATTGTACATTTTTTGCCACAACTTTGATTTAATACAAGTTGTTTTCTTCTGTGTGAATATATATATATATATATTTTACTTCTGAATTTTATTAGTATTAGATTTTTTCATTACGTATTTTTCAATATCAAATGGCGAAGAAGGAATGAATATTAAAGTATGAATGATAAACGACTAGTAAACTAAAATTTGATTATTTATATTAAAAATAGAAAAAACAAATAGTCACCTAGCACTTCCAGTTCACATAGAGATACAGTTCGGTTCCACTCTACTCTTCTCATTTTTAATTATATATATATATATATATGATAATAATACTAACTATAAAATATTTTTATTATTTCTTTGGTAGCTAGATTTAATCCAAAAGAAGCAATTATATGTGTTGGAAAGATTAAGATGACGTGTATGGACGAACAAGATGGGAGTGGATGACATAATACCTACAGTTAGTTACCATAGTGACCACCCTAACAAAATGGTCAATGTAAGCAAAAAGATTTAGTAAAGGAAATGCAAATTATCAAAGATATATTGTAATGTAAGAGCATATTGAAATTAATCTTATAAAGTGTTGGATGGCTAAAATAATAATAATAATAATCGTTTTTATTATTTTCACTAACATAACGAAAAGTTGGTCAAACATGCCTAGTAGTATTAACATTAAATGGTTGATTATTAAAGGATATTATGTAAATGAACATTAATCATGTCCAAAGTGGGAGAATGAAAAGCATAGAATGGATAGGTTCCATTGTAGGTAATAATGTAACTAGGGATTTGCCACCATAGATCCACCTTAAACTGGATAGAGAGATCCAATTTTTCTTTAGGTGTAATTTTATTTTTATCTTAAATATTTTACACATTAATAATAATAATAAAACTACACCATAAGATATATTGATCCCTCTGCATTCTATATATATCTACTTTTAACTTAATTTTTATTATTTAAGTTGATATCATTTTTTTTTATTTTTTTATGAGAACATCATGTTACATAACGTTACACAACATTCCACGTTACAACATCTCCTCCATAATAGGTTGTAAGCACATCGCTACTCTCAGTGCAATAACAAGATTATAACAAAGAAAACAAGGTAATAACCACAATTTGAAGTGTTAGACAATCTTTAATATACATGTCTATATGTGAAGCGTAAGTATGTCATAATGTTTACCTAGCGAGTTAATGATTCTGAAAGGTTTTGCATGTGATCATTTAGAAAATTTAGTTAACTTAAAGATAAAGGTGTAGCCACATCTTACGATTGTGTATGGTGTATGAATAAGAAGTCGTTCACTGGGGATAGATAACTAAAAAGAGCCTTGAGTTAAAAATTGCTTTAAACTTAGATTATCGTTGGAGTGGGTCTCATCCTTCTCATAATTGAATCAAATTTAAAAATTATCTTCACACCAAAAGAAAAGAAAAAATGGCATTATTTTGTTGCAACATATTAAGTTGTTATCTACACAATGAGTAAATGGAGGTTGATAGTGAATCGATCTCAAGCTAAGTCATGGCCATTAGTACAAATTTGTGGTTACATTTAAGGACATCGGTTACACATGATTTTTTAAAAATTTATTAAAGAGGATAATGATTTGTGGTTACATTTAAGTACATTGGTTACACATGTTTTTTAAATTTTTTATTAAAGAGGATAATGATAATGATAATGATGGTAATAAATGTTATAGTACATGAGAAGTGCACTATGTGAGAATAAATAAATTGTAAGATATAAAACAAATAATAATAGGCATATGTAAACATGAAGCATGAGAGGCTTCAAATGTTTATAAGTATAATATTATTGTGAAAATAATTCATGCAGATTTTAGTCAATTATATAGGTATGTGATACAAATGCAACTTAAAGGATATAATAACAATGTGATGTAATCAATAAGGTTAGATTTTAAGTGGAATTATAGTGAAATCTATATAGCAAGAGGAGCACGAGCATTGAATGTCATGAGAAAACCAAGTAAAGAATGATTAGCAACACTATAGCAAGAGGAGTTTAAGTATTGAATGTCATGAGAAAACCAGGTAAGGAATGATTAGCAACAATATATGGTAATAGGCATTAGAATTTGGATAAGTAATTAGTGAGTAATCTAGAGGGGTGGTAATATAAAATGCAAGCAATGAAAGCACATTGGTATCTAGACAATATACGTTTATGATAGGATATAAAGTACAACATATATTATTGCTAATTTACAAAAAAAAAATGAATAAGGATATGAATTCATAATAGGGTAAATGGTAATTATATTTAAGAGGGTAATTATAAGCAAGTAGATAACGAGTGGTGTTGTGCCTTACATCACAAGATAAAAGATATGATTTTGTGAATCATCTCATTGGTGTATAAGAGAATTATCGAAAATATGTATCTATATAAATTATATTCAACAAACTCAAATATAAATGTATATATGTTGGAAGATATGCTTTGGTATAGTAATTGCTTCGGTCTAGTTTTGTGTTATTGTAAGTGTTGACATGATACTGTATAGAAGGGCTATGTTATAAATATAGAACCTAAGTTTTGAAGGATAAGTGAAATGGCAAGGTGTTATGTCTTATATATTGTGATGAATGAAGAGGTGTTTTAGTTCTATCAGTTAAGTGATGGTAGCGTCCACTTGTGTCCAATTATTAAGGGATGGTGGTGATCGCTGTCAATGACTAAGATAATTGTGATTGCCTCCTAGTGTGTACATGATATATATATATATATATATTATACACAAAAGAAATGTGTATTCAAAATAACAAGCATGATCCGCCTTAGTTATGACGAAGGGGTTCCTATACTTAACATTCAACCTAGTAGGATATAATATGTATTATGTAATGAATAAACAAGATTGGTACTAGTGATGGTGAAAGCATGAAGTAGTTATATTTCTTAGGCATTGTTTAGTAATATCTGAGACGTTGTTGTTAGGAATTGTTTATTAATATCTGATACAATGTTCCTAAGCCAAAGGAATCTTCTATATACTAACCTATTAAAGGGTGGTGTGTGTGCAATACCACCCAAGTTAGAGTGATAGTATAAATTCGAGTATAATTGGTTATGATTAATAACATTGAAAAGGACGGGATACGATTCTATCTAGTAGTTAGACAAACGAATTGTACTTTTATGAGAAGTGCTAAAAAAAACAACAACATTAAGAGAAGCTTGGGTTGCATTAACTAAATCTAAGAAGATAATGGATTAAGGACATGGTAAGGTGTCCGCAAATTGGGAGTAGTTGTGCCTAACAAAGTAATAACCCTGGGAGACAACTGAGAGTCATTAACGCTTTAGTGTCCCTGACCCCAAACTAAGGCCAAAGGCACTAGAGATCTTAAAAAAAGGCTAAACAAAATAGCACACAGTCGAATAAAGTGCTGTAAGGTTAGGCCAACGGGCCATACATTCAGATATTAAAACTTATAACTTTATAAAAATGATATACATGTAAACCAAATTGAACATTCTACTCATGTGCATACTACTAAAGGTAATTATAAACATTGAAGACACACAAGCCATTGATTTCTCCAGTATCCTAGTGATTAAGACCATTTGGTTAACTTAGGACCATGATGGTAATTGTTGTGAATATTCATTGTTACTAGTGAAGTATTGCTATACTAGTGAATTATGTGTGTGCAGATTCGAGTGTTTAGATGACGAGATGTAACGACATTGGCCACATAAACCATAGTACTAAGAAACACAAACTACCAACCACAACCTCCAAAATCAAGACTCGTGGTTGTCCCCTATAGCCATCTTTCACTAGTAAGATTTAGATTGTATGGATGCCTTCCCTTTCACCATCAATCGTCAATACAAATCAAATCTCCACTAATACAATCAGACCTGCAATGACATGATAAGGTATACTACAACATATTCATATATGCAACCACGTGATCATATATGTAGCAACATAACATATTCACATATAAAGGTGCTCTCAATCAAAGATAGGGTGTGTCCCTGTCAGCACCAAAAACACTAACGGCCAAAATAATCATAAATCAGTCATACAGAGAGATTTTCCAGTGAAACAAAAGGTGTCGCTTTGGACACAACGGAATAGGTTTCAAAATCCATAATTTGAATAAATAAGCGAACCAAAACATATGGTTTCCCCCCTCTCATCATTGTGAGAGATACAATTGTAATCCGAGAAAGAGAAGAGAAGGAATATATGGTAGAAAAGTTTCATATCAATTCATATTACAAGAGCCATCCACACTGCAAAAAAGTTATGACACATAATCCATAAACAATCCAGAAAATAATTCATCCTTCATGGCACATAAACATGATAAAATAGCATAAATAAACATATGAACACATACTTATCTTCAATGAGAAACTGGATTCAACGTGACAACTTTTCTCCCAGCCGTAGACACAGTCAAGTCTAACTCACTTGAACAGGTCAACCCCGAGATGAGACCACTGATCCATAGGTAGGGACACACTCTGTCTGGTAACTCTCAGAACTACCTCTTCTAAGAACCACAATGCTTCCCACTACTAATTTCATGTATGTCTCCATTTCCTATGGGGTCACCATCTCATTTCCTGGCTTCGTGTGTGAGAACCTGGACTAGTAGAGTGATATGGAAGCAAAGGGTGGAGACAATCCACCATACTAACTCTCTAGAATGGACAACATACTACTCCTTGCAAGGATCCTAAAACAAACAATGAGTCTCAATACAATCCCCACAGAGTCTCAAGACTGTCAACACTCACAAAACAGTGAGATAGCACAAGGAAAGGGCTCCAAATCTCAGGATTAGCTTCAACAAGGAGAGGGAATATGAATTTATAACACAAGGAGGCCAACTCTAACCCAAGGGGATCAACTCAAATTAGAGGAAGATGTAAGGTTAAGCTTCATCATGGAGACTTAACTCAAATTAATGGAGTGGTGGATTAGTTGTTGGATGATCGAGGGCTATTGGAATCCCGAGATATATGAAATTTGTCTATCTTTCAATTATAGATAATTCCAAGGTCATAGAGATGGATTGTAGTAAGGATGGAGTTACATTCTAGCCAAAAATGTTACTTTTTCTCTTGTTGATTTACTCCCCTAAAGCCATGGGAGACAAATCCAAAATTATTTTCAATCTTTCTACTATGGAGAGAAAAAATACTTCAAGAAGCAATGTGCCATCCAAAAATTGAGAATGATTGCTTTCTTTGACCCCTTTGACCATAATAATTCCTGGTAGATAACCTGTAATTTGCTCCTTTTCCAATTTTTTGCTAAGAGAGTCTACTATAATGAGATATAGAGAAAAAGGGAGAGTGGGCATCCTTGTCTTGGCCCTCTATTGCTTTGAAAGAAATGGGAAAACCTCCCTTTAACCAAAGGGGTTATCCAAGGGATAACAATGATTTTATTTTATCCAATTTATGAAGTTAATTGAAATTCCACATTTTTCCATAACTAAAAAATATAAGAATGTCTTACCCGATTAAAAGCATTGGCCATGTCAAGTTTAATAATCATTCCCCTTTTTTCATTGCATATGTTGTAGTGGATCATGTCTAGAACTAGCAAGATATTGTCTATAATTTGTCGCTTTTGGACAAACCCGCCTTGGTTCTCTAATATTACCTTTGGGAGAGTCTTTTTCACTTTGTTTGCTATTATCTTGGTTAGAATTTTGTATGCTACATTGCATAAGGATACTATCCTAAATATTGTGAATGAAGTAGGCCCTTTATGTCTTTCAATATTAAAGCAAGAAGGAGGTATTGGTGTTGCCCCCCAATTTTGGTTTGTACCTAGAATTTATTAGCATTTGACACACGTCTCTCTTAATCACCCCGCAATAGGATCAAAAGAAGTGGATGGAGAAACTATTAGGTCCCCGCCTCTTGTCTTGATTAAGGCTCCATATGGCTTCTATCACTTCCTCTTATTCTATCTCCTTGTTCAGCTCTAGGTTCTCTTCTTATGTAAATAGTCTTGCCAGGATCTCTTGCAATATTTCTTGAACTACAATTTGATCTACCTCCTCCTCATCTTTTAAAAATCTATAAAAAGTTTATAGATGAACTACTTAATCTTACCAAAGCCTATGAGTTTTTCCCCTTTTGTATATTTTATTTCTTTGGTGTTGTTCCTCATCGGTTTGGATTTGGATTGTTTAATGAAGAACAAGGTATTATGGTCCCATGATCTTAGACAAAGGCTACATGACTTGAGTGAGCAATGTTCTTCATTCTTGAATGCTGAGAGGAGTTTCCCACATAACACCCTTTCTTCCACTAACTGTTGCAGTGTTATTTCTTGCTCTTCCATCCTTTATTGCAAGTGAGTGAGCAAATGAGATATTTATTTCCTCTCTGACGCTGGGCCTTTATATTTCCTATTAACAATGGTGTTGTTATATGCATCATCATCAGTGTGTTAGTTTTTAAAAACACATTGTTGCTTAAAATTTTCATGAAGCATCGGTGCTATTATATAATAAAAAAGTAGTGGTGTGTAAGCATTAGTGTTGACGATATACTTACTTGAAACATTGTTGTTGTTGTTAAAATAAATGGTACATTTATAACACATGTGCATCGATGTCGTTATATAATAAAAAACATCGATGCATGATAACAATTTAAACATATCATTTGAGCTTATCAATAAAAACAAAACAAACTTGGATTTCTTGTTCAAATAGAAAAGGTAATTCTTGAAATAGGGTAAGTTGAAAAGTGTAAGAAGCCTTAAGAGCTAAGGGGGTTACATTCACATTTCTGTAGAGTTTCAAATTGCATTAGGGGGTTATACACTTGCAAATAGAGCACCCTCTCCCACCATAGGAAAATAAGCATCATAATATCAACCCTAACCCTAATCTTGAGTTTTAGCTAAGCAAATACATAGCTATCCTAAGCTATAACAATTATATAATGTCTTACAATCATCAAAGCCAACCCATAGTTATATTTTATCCATAATTTTAAAGATATTATAAAAACATACCAACCACAGTTGAATTACACATGCAAACCTAGAAACTCACATGAAATCAAATCCAACCCACAAACCCATAGGTCGAATTACCTTATAAACTACATAGAGATTGAATTACCCAAGTCATTGTGGTTATTCACATGGTTGAATTACCCATTTTCAACATCCAAGCGAACCTATTAACAACATCCAAGCAAATCCATGGATAAAACCCACAACAATGCACTTCATTTAAAACAATTACCCACAAGAATAGCAAATAATTACCCAGATCTAGCAATGACTTTCTGGACAAAAAATTTCTTTGAATAATTGGAAGTGTTGATAAACACAATTGAGGTTCATAGGAGGGTAGAAATGAAATTCTACCACATGAGTATTTAGATGGACACATCTTGCTCCCAATTCCATAATTTACAACTCCATGAGGAAACCCACAAGTCTTTATCTACAACAAATGACGTGCATAATTCGAAAAAGGGTAGACTGTGGAAAATTCAACATGCATACTAGGATTCAACCAACAAAACTAAAAGGATTGTCTTACCGCTGCCTGTAGAAAACCATAAACCCAAACTATTGTGCACCTTAGATAGGCAAAAAAAAATATTCCAACCAACAAAATTTGAACAACATGTGCAAAAATCAAAGGATTGTCTTACATTTCCATCCAAAAAAACACAAACTCACACTCTTATGCACCTTGGATAGGAAAAAAAATTATTCCAACCAGCATAAATTGAATAAAATATGCAAAAATCAAAGGATTGTCTTACGTTTCCCTGCAAAACAAGGTGCTCAACTATTGGCATTAGGTGTTTCTTCTACTTGGTTGATAGCCACCCACATACAATCCAATGACATGATGTGTGGAAACCTCGGAGCATTGTATCAAACACCCACAGACCCAAGGCTAGAAACCCACCCTACAAGCCAACAAATTTGCAAATGTGTTCTCCAACTCCAAAAAACTAAAGGACAAGCACAACTGTCACAGAACCCTATGCTAAATCACCATCAACAATTTCAACTATACCATAAATTGTAGGAGGGTGCACCATCACTAGGGTGACGTGGGGTGAGGAAATATAAATACATAATACCACCTTATCTATTATTAAATGATATATATAACTCAAACATTTATATTTTTAATATAATATGATTTAGGTATTTACTATTTTGTTATTTATTATTATTTTCATAGCAAAATATAATATTATTGAAATATATTCATAATTTATTCATAATGCTTATAGCAAGTCACATGAAGAATTAGTTTTTCCACGTAGTGTTCAATTTATTGCTTTTTAAGTCAAAGTTATAGCAATTCACATGAAGAATTAGTTTTTCCACGTAGTGTTCAATTTATTGCCTTTTAAGTCAAAGTAAAAGAAGATAAAGACATTTTATAAAATTTTAACTCAATTAAAAATAAATATATCTATGTTGTAACAATAACTTCACTCATTAAAATGAAAATGCCTTGATCACAAAAGTTATAATATTCAATTTATTTTATTTTTTTCATTCATGTCTTCCCATTTTTATGTCATGTCCCAAATATTTTTTTTAGCGGGACGTGGATAAACTCACGACAATGTGGGTAACCAACCAAAAAAAATTGATGTAAATAAAAGAGCCTGTAGACCATCCTCATGGAGGTGGGGAAGGAAGAACCTCAATTGGCAGGAAAAATCCTATGACCCTTGGAAAGAAAAGTCGGAAGAGGAATAGATACATATGTTGGGGATCTGATGTCATCTCAACATAAAGTTACCGGTTGGGGGTATGTGCTGTTGGGTATT
Organism: Larix kaempferi; assembly: GCA_027924585.1. Classification (NCBI taxonomy): domain Eukaryota; kingdom Viridiplantae; phylum Streptophyta; class Pinopsida; order Pinales; family Pinaceae; genus Larix; species Larix kaempferi. Next base: position 35,976,665 of record BSBM01000017.1, read on the forward strand.
GTCAAGCGGAGATCAATGTCTTGGGAACCATCAATTGGCACCTCTACCATTGATTGATTGTTGGATCAACTGTTTGGAACCTATACCTCTTTCTTGGCATTGAAAAAAGAAAGAGGTAACCATCGTGGGCCATGTTCATTAGGAATAAAATATATTTAAGTGACCTGTATTATGTCTCTGACCCCTTCCCAAAGAGAAAATGAAAGACTTCTCAAAGCAGAAGGATGAAGGACAATAAGAATGAAGGAATAATCAGAAGAGGAGATTGCGGAAAATAAAAAATGGCTGCCTTCGTGGAAAAGAAAAGGATGAAGGACCAGAAAAAGAACAGGCTGGCTGTTGTTCATGAATCGTAAAGAAAACCTGATAATGGAAGAAATCCATTCCTAGGTCGGACTAGCATGAACAACAAGTTTTCTAATGTGCCCAATCTTCATTATTTTCGGTCAAAGTGAAAGAAGAAGATTGACGTAAGGTATCAAATTTTTACCTCAATCACAAATATCTAAGTTGTTACGTTGGATTTAATGATTATTAAAGAGAATAACTGCCTTCATTTTTTTTTGAACTTTCTTTTTAAAGACATGGACGACCTTATGATACTGGGCTTAACGGGTGAAGGATGAAGATTTCAATAAAAGAAGATGTTGCTAAAAAAAATGAGAATGAGAAGGTGAAAGCATGAAGTAGTTATATTACTTAGGTATTGTTTAGTAATATCTGAGACAATGTTCTTAGGAATTGTTTAGTAATATCTAAGACAGTGTTCCTAAGCCAAAGGAATCTTCTATATACTAACCTATTAAAGGGTGGTGTGTGTGCAATACCACCCAAGTTAGAGTGATAGTATAAATTCGACTATAATTGGTTATGATTAATAACATTGGAAATGAGGGTATACAATTTTATCTAGTAGTTAGACAAACGGATTGTAATTTTATGAGAAGTGCTAAAAAAAAAAACAACATTTAGAGAAGCTTGGGTTGCATTAACTAAATCTAAGAAGGTAGTAAAATGGATTAAGGACGTGGTAGGGTGTCTGCAAATTGGGATTAGTTGTGCCTAACAAAGTAATAACCCTGGGAGAAAGCTGAGAGTCAATAACGCTCTAGTGTCCCCGACCCCAAACTAAGGCCAAAGGCACTAGAGATCTTTAAACAAGGCTAAACAAAATAGCACACAGTCGAATGAAGTGCTCTAAGGTTAGGCCAACGGGCCATACATTCAGAGATTAAAACTTATAACTTTCTAAAAATGATATACATGTAAACCAAACTGAACATTCTACTAATCTGCATACTACTAAAGGTAATTATAAACATTGAAGACACACAAGCCATTGATTTCTCCAGTATCCTAGTGATTAAGATCATTTGGTTAACTTAGGACCATGATTGTAATTGTTGTGAATATTCATTGTTAAGAGTGAATTATTGCTATACTAGTGAATTATGTGTGTGCAGATCTAAGTGTTTAGATGGCGATATGTAAACGACATTGGCCACATAAACCATAGTACTAAGAAACACAAACTACCAACCACAGCCTCAAAAATCAAAACTCATGGTTGTCTCCTATAGCCATCTTTCACTAGTAAGATTTAGATTGTATGGATGCCTTCCCTTTGTTGGTTGTGGAGCCTGATCTCGAGATTCAGAGATATTATTATTTAGTTGTGTTTGTACCCCCAGCTTTATATGATATGTAAAAAGGATTGTACACTCACCCCAATGGGGGGGGGGTGTAGGGGTTTGGGGGCGAAGCCCCCGAAGGAAAATTTTGGGGTTTTTTTACGCGTCGATGGTTTTGGGTAACCCGTGGTATTTTCCCATTGTATCTCCCTTATAAAATAAAGACATTGTAACATGGCTAGGGTTGATGTATTAGGTTTTATGCATTGTAAAGATCTCTGAGATCAGAAGAGAGACTGTGAGACAATGAAGAGGAAGTGCAGCGGTTGTGCTGCAGGTTGTATCCCTTCACTTTGTTGGACGGAATAATAATAATGACTGGCAACTTCAGTGTGGACGTAGCCCAAGTTGGGTGAACCACGATATATCTGTGTCTCTCTTGTAATGTGTATGTGTGATTATATTTGCATTTCTTTTTATTGTTATTGCTCTGCGATCCTGTTTTTTTCTAACAATTAGTATCAGAGCCAAAGGTCTATTTGGCAGATAAACCCGCAGGAAGCTAGGGTTTCTAGTTCGAGTGGGTGCAATGGCGGAAGAAGGAAAGTTTAAGGTCAAGAAGTTTAACGAAAAAAAATTCCAGTTATGGAAGATGCAAATGGAGGATTATCTATACCAGAATGATCTATTCCTACCGTTGGGAGGAAGAGCAAAGCAGCCGGCAGCTATGAAGGACGAAGAATGGGAGGTTCTTAACAGAAAGGCTCTGGGAACAATACGGCTGAGCCTGGCTTCATCGGTGGCTTTCAATATATCAAAAGAAACGACAACAGAGGGTTTGATGAGCGCATTGGGTAAGCTGTATGAAAAACCCTCGGCCTCCAACAAGGTATTTCTAATGAAGCTTTTATTTAATATGAAGATGTCTGAAGGTGGATCTGTTACTAATCATTTAAATGAGTTTAATACGGTTACAAATCAACTAAGTTCTGTAAGTGTGAACTTTGATGATGAGGTTAGGGCTCTTCTAATCTTGTGTTCATTTTCAGAAAGTTGGAATAGCTTGGTCATGGCTATAAGTAACTCTGTCTATGGTTCAAACACCTTGAAATTTGATGATGTTACTGGTGTTATTCTTAGCGAGGAAATGCGAAGAAAAAGCACAGGTGAGACATCAGGTAATGCGTTGACCATGGAGAGCAGGGGAAGACAGAAGGAGAGAGGAAAGAGCCAAGGTAATCGTGGGAAGTCTAAAACGGGCAGATCCAAGTCCAGGCTGGGAAAAATAGAGTGCTGGAACTGTGGAAAGAAAGTGCATCTGAAGAAAGACCGCAGATCTCTAAAGAAGAAAGGAGATGCACAGCAGGAAACTACCCAGGAAGCAAATGTAGCCGATGATGTGTTACAAGATGCTTTGATTCTTGCATTAGATGATACTGGTGATTATTGGGTAGTAGATTCAGGGGATTCATGTCATGCTACACCCCATAGGAAATACTTTCATGATTATGTTCCAGGCGATTTTGGACATGTTTTATTGGGTGATGATGAGCCATGTAAAATTGTTGGAATAGGTAAGGTATGGATAAAAATTAAGAATGGAACTGATTGGATGTTGAAAGATGTTAGTCATATTCCTGCTATTAAAAGAAATATGATCTCAACATGGCAGTTGGGAGATGGCAGGAGTCTATCTACATTTGGATAAAAGTGGTGGAAGATCACTAAAGGATCAATGGTGATAGCAAAAGGAGACAGAGTAGGTACATTGTATTTATGTCCTCATAATACTGACCATTCTATCTCTTTAGCTTCCACAGGAACAGATACAACATTGTGGCATCATAGGCTTGGCGACATGAGTGAGAAGGGAATGCAGATTCTCCATTCAAGGAAGTTGCTGCCAGGTAAGTTTGGAATTCTGTGAAAACTGTGTTTATGAAAAACAAAAGAGAGTCAGATTTCTCAGGGTTGGGAAACAGAAGAAGAATGAGAAGTTAGAGCTTGTGCATACTGATGTATGGAGACCGGCTTAGGTACAATCTCTTGGTGGTTCTCATTATTATGTTACATTTATTGATGATGCAACTAGGAAAACTTGGGTTTATTGCATTAGACAGAAATCTGGTGGGTTTAAACATATCATTTGAGCTTGTCGATAAAAACAAAACACACTTGGATTTCTTGTTCAAATAGAAAAGGTAATTCTTGAAATGGGGTAAGTTGAAAATTGTAAGAATCCTGAAGAGCTAAGGGGGTTCCATTCACATTTCTGTATATTATCAAATTACATTAGGGGGTTATACGCTTGCAAATAGAGCACCCTCTCCCACCATAGGAAAATAAACATCGTAATATCAACTCTAACCCTAATCTTGAGTTTTAGCTAAGCAAATACATAACTATCCTAAGCTATAGAAATTATATAAGGTCTTACAATCATCAAAGCCAACCCATAGTTATATTTTATCCATAATTTTAAAGATATTGTAAAAACATACCAACCACAGTTGAATTACACATACCAACCATAGTTGAATTACACATGCCAACCTGGAAACTCACATGAAATCAAATCCAACCCACAAACCCATAGGTCGAATTACCTTATAAACTACATAGAGATTGAATTACCCAAGTCATTGTGGCTATTCACATGGTTGAATTACCCATTTGCAACATCCAAACGAACCTATTAACAACATGGCGAGCAAACCCATGGATAAAGCCCACAACAATGCACTTCATTTACAAACAATTACCCACAAGAATAGCAAATAACTACCCACATCTAGCAATGACTTTCTAGACAAAAAAATTCTTTGAATAATTGAAAGTGTTGATAAACACAATTGATGTTCATAGGATCGTAGAAATGAAATGCTACCACATGAGTATTTAGATGGACACATCTTGCTCCCAATTCCATAATTTTCAACTCCATGAGGAAACCCACAAGTCTATCTACAACAAATGACGTGCATAATTCGAAAAAGGGAAGACTTTGGCAAATTCAACATGCATAATAGGATTCAACCAACAAAACTCAAAGGTTTGTCTTACCGTTTCCTGTAGAAAACCACAAACCCAAACTATTGTGCACCTTAGATAGGCAAAAAAAATGATTCCAACCAACAAAATTTGAACATGTGTAAAAATCAAAGGATTGTCTTACATTTCCATGCAAAAAAACACAAACTCACACTCTTATCCACCTTGGATAGGAAAAAAAATGATTCGAACCAGCATAAATTGAATAAAATATGCAAAAGTCAAAGGATTGTCTTACGTTTCCTGCAAAACAAGGTGCTCAACTATTGGCATTAGGTGGTTCTTCTACTTGGTTGATAGCCACCCACATACAATCCAATGACATGATGTGTGGAAACCTCGGATCATTGTATCAAACACCCACAAAGCCAAGACTAGAAACCCACCCTACAAGCCAACAACTTTGCAAATGTGTTCTCCAACTCCAAAAAAACTAAAGGACAAGCACAATTGTCACAAAACCCTATGCTAAATCACCATTAAGAGTTTCAACCATACCATAAATTGTAGGAGGGTGCACCATCACTTGGGTGACGTGGGGTGAGGTGGGAAGCAATGGAGCTACTCTACCATGGAGTGCTCAAAATTTTACATAGAGTAAAGAGTTAGCTTAATAAAAATGTCAAACTAGCGGAAGGAACACAACATTAATGTGCACATTCAACTTCACAACTAGTCTAACACTATGATGAGCCACATAGTGTTGTCATATGCCACATCTACTTGTCCATATAACCAATTCAAACTAACAAAAAAGGACAGACCACTACTAATGTCCTTATTCTAAATAAAGATTAAATATAAATACATAATACCACCTTATCTATTATTAAATGATATATATAACTCAACCATTTATATTTTTTAATATAATATGATTTAGGTATTACTATTTTATTATTCATTATCATTTTCATAGCAAAATATAATATTATTTAAATATATTAAGTAATATATTGATAATTTATTCATAATACTTATATAGCGAGTCACATGAAGAATTAGTTTTTCCAAGTAGTATTCAATTTATTGCGTTTTAAGTCAAAATAAAAGAAAATAAAAACATTTTATAACAATTTAACTCAATTAAAAATATATCTATGTTGTAACACCAAATTCACTCATTAAAGTGAAAATACCTTCATCACAAAAAAATATAATATTCAATTTAATGTTTTGTTTTCGTTCATGTCTTCCCATTTTTATGTCATGTCCCAAATATTTTTTTTAGCCAGACGTAAATAACCTCATGACAATGTAGGTAACCAACAAAAAAAAAAGGTTGATGTGAATAAAATCACCTGTAGATCATCCTCATGGAGGTGGGGAAGGAAGAACCCCACTTGGCAGGAAAACACTCGTGACCCACTCGGGATCTGTTGGGGATTTGTTGTCATCTCGGCATAATGTTACCGGTTGGGGTATTGTCAAGCTGAGATCAATGTCTTGGGAACCATCAATTGGCACCTCTTGCCCACCCAGGTACTGATGACTGTTGGATCAACTGTTTGGAACCTATACCTCTTTCTTGGCATTGAAAAAAGACGTATAGCATTAGATCGATGAGCAATCCAAGAATTGATCTCTCCAAGCTATAGGTAACCGTCCTGGGCCATGTTCATTAGGAATAAAATATATTTAAGTGACCTGTATTATGTCTCTCTCTGATCCCTTCCCAAAAGAAAATGAAAGACTTCTCAAAGCAGAAGGATGAAGGACAATAAGAATGAAGGAATAATCGGAAGAGGAAATGCCGGAAAATAAAAAAAATGGGTGCCTTCGTGGAAAAGAAAAAGATGAAGGACAACAAAAAGAAGCTGTTATTCATGAATCATAAAGAAAACCTGATAATGAAAGAAATCCATTCCTCGTGCCGACAGGACTAGCATGAACAGCAAGGTTTTTAGTGTACCCAATCTTCATTCTTTTCGGTCAAAGTGAAAGAAGAAGATTGACCTAAGGTATCAAATTTTTACCTCAATCACAAATATCTAACTTGTTACGTTGGATTTAATGCTTATTAAAGAGAATAACTGCCTTCATTTTTTTCTGAGCGATTCTTTTTAAGGACATGGACGGCCTTATGATACTGGGCTTAACGGGTGAAGGATGAAGATTTCAATAAAAGAAGATGTTGCTAAACAAAGAGAAAATGCAAAAGAGAAGGGGAATAATCAAAGAGAAGGGGGAAAGAAAAAGGACGAAGAATAAGAAGCAGACGATGAGGAGAAAGCTGAACACACTGACTGAGTAAGTTGCTGTTCATCGTTCGGAACGGAAGTCTGATAATGGAAGGAGTCCACCCAATTTTGAGTAACGTGTTGCTGGCATTTCAGCTATTGCTCGGGTTATGGCAATTCTCCAAGCTCACCCCACTGGGGGGGGCTCGTACAAGGCGCCATGGGATGGTTACTGTCGCTGCTGCCCTTCCACTTGTCCCCAACTTACACTTTGCTGCAATGCTTACCAGTTCGTGTGATCAAGACAGTGCATCACTTTTACGTGTTGGAACGACCGCATAGCCTAGTAAAAAGGTCTGGGTGTAATTTAGATAAGATCGAAATGAGGTACATGGGCGTGGATTTCCATCTGGAGAGAAGGGGAACGCACAAAAAGATGCTGCTAGTCAATGGGAAAATGTGTTATTACATCACACAGGCTATCTGGAATGAACTCAATTACACGGCTGAAAAACCAATTTTGCCAAAGCCGAGGTCCCCAATAAAGTGATTGTCACAGGTTATAAAGAAATCTGGGAACACGTGGCCACAGGTAAGGTCATGACTTTCAAAAAAGTTTTAGATTGTTTGATACTAGACAACAACCAGTTGAGGCGTTTACAGGGTAGTTCTCTGCTTTTGCCTGTGGACTTGTCAGCGTCTGAGGAAAAACTACTCAAAATTTTAAACTTGGCCGGGTTGTTCCTACAGACCCGGAAGGGGGTCAATTGGGTGATCCCGTTGTTATTAAGCTTCAATTCGACAGTGATGGAATTTTGCACACCATTGAGGATAAGGATTTACCGAAACATCAATCTGTTGTTCTGTAATGCAATGCATCTGATATGTGACCCACTGCCTCGCTCAATGAGGAAACAGATATATTCTTTAGGTAAGTTGGTGGACAACTTGAAGCCGTCTAACGACATAAACCTCAAGGTCACTAGGGGCAATATAACCGCTGTCATAGCGGGAGGTGCAAAAGTGCATACGGAGGGGGCATTAACTTTGGTGCCTTGCCTTTCCTTGGAAGAAGGAGCAATACAAAAAACCTTTCATTGTGGCCCCATTCAAATTCACTGCACATTTGACGCAGGCAGCCGCTTATGCTTCATACGGGCCACCACTTTTGATGAGATTTCTTTGGGTTGTGAGAGTCAATTTGAATTTTTACGCATAGTAACATTGGTTTCTTGCATAGCAAGGAATAGTTGTGGTTCATTGAAATCTTGCAGAGCAAAGAATAGTTGCCGTTTATTGAAATCTTATGGTCCTAACTATCGGGTGCAGGTTCGCGGGTTACTTCAATCTATGTATTATTATATATACAGTGGTTTTCCAGATGTATACGAAATGAAAGTGGAGAATGTAATTGTCAATTGACATGAACTGGAGCATGGAGACTTTTTAAAAAATTAGGTTCATAATAACATTTTGCAAATTTTATTGGAAGAAGGTTAAAGGCTTATCATTTCGTTTTTTTGGAAGGAGGTTAAAGGCTTATCATTTTTTTTTGGTTTGATTTTTGGCTAGAAGCTGGATAAATTTTTTTGTTTGAATTTTAATTTTTTAATAATTTTATTATATTTTTTTAATGTAGAAATAAATTCAATACTCTCAAAAATCACAGATATTATCTTGTAATTGCCAAAATTTTGTCGATTATGTAAAAACAAAAATCACAACTGTTATCTGTAATTCCCAAAATTTTGCCCATTATGTAAAAACAAACTAGAAAAATAAAAAATAGTAGCTAAACCGTGGCCGGTTTCGACTATGCTATTTTATTTAGGAGACATTGACATTCGCCGGTTTCTACCAAATAGTCTTTTCTTTAATCAATTTGGTTAACAAAGTGTTTTTTTTTTTTTTTAAGTCGTGGCTTTTTAAATCATTTAAAAATAAACACGCGGGTTTGTACCTCATAGTATTTTTTGTTATGTCCGTGTGACATATTGCAACCGTTTTGCACCTATTAGTCCCTCCGTATGGTCTAATTTTTCAAATTTGTAATGTTTTTTTTTATAGTTAAACGTTTGTAAAATCACCTCGAAAACTGGAGCGGGGGCTTTGGATGGCCGTATGTCCTCCGAAGTATAAGCTTTGGATTGCGTCATTTGAATTCCGCCTCATCCACCGCCTCCTCGAAGTTTGGAGCGAAGGATTTGGCTGAGATTTGTCTCCAGGTGACGTCACTGTTCGGCCCGAAGCTATTACGGAGCTGTGTGCGGGAGTTATTTCAGGGGATTTGATATTTGGTTATTAAACTAAATTTTTTATGTGCGAATTTTTCTATTATACCATTTGAGTGGGGATGGGCCGGTGGAATTGGATTAGCACCGCGTACTGTACGTTCTCATTAAATATCATCAATTTGCATTCAATGTTTTGGAGTCAATGATATGCTTTATAACGATGATGAGAGTCGTCGATCAAATGAGGATGCGATCCTACGCGTGGCGACACTTCTGCTGAAGATGAAACGAGAGGCTTATATTCCGCAGTTGTGGCTATTGGGCTTTTATTACAACTTGTTTGTGACGTTTTTAAACTTTAGAAAAACGAACTCGTATCTCAAATTTTCTCAAGGGCTATTGATCTTTACTTCTAGTTTGAACTTCTGCCCAAATTCTGGAAATATAGCAAAAAACTTGAATAACTTTGAGCTTGATCTGATGTAACCGCAATCTGCACTGAACGAGTTACAACATTCACGCTGTCATCTTGGATGTGATTCTCTATTATTGTCGACGGTCTTCTTCAACGAGCTTCCCTTTATCTAGCTGTCGTCCAACGACCGTCAGACCCTGTCACGTAAACTTCATGATCTAATATCTTTGAGCATGAGAATTGTTGAACGTGTCCATCCTGAAACTCCTCGGATTATTCCACATTCAAAATTCCTTTTGGTCTAGTTTTTGACAAGGGAGCGATCTTGAGTTTAGAAGATTTGGCTGTAATTGACTTGATGGTGATTCTATAGTTCTTATTCTTTTCTGGCGGATACAACATTATTAGTTGGCGGTCTTTTTTTTATGTGGTCAACTTCATTAATGAATTGAAGATTATGAAATCCGTAGAAAGAAAACATGACGAATATACTGTAGGTTGTCCAAAAAAAAGAGATATGTTAAAGTTCATATGGCAAAATTAAATAAACCTGCATGCATTATTTAATAACACTAGAAGATCATTATTAATGACATGGCATGACATTATAATCCTTGTAAAAACAAAAACCGAGTTACACTTCTATATATAAAAATATTACAATTTGTAACTCACTTAAAAGAAGTCCATTTCCCTACCATTCTATGCATCCTAAGTCCATTTCCCTATCATTCTATGCATCCTAGTGTTGTTCTCCTACGATTTGGTTTCGAAATCTGCCAATTTTTTCCCATCAAAAAAAGTTTGGTCAATTAATCATTTGTATTATTAATATTAAAAACATAAGAAATTAACCATTTGTATTATTAATATTAAAAACATAAGAAACTAGCCATTATATTATTATTATTTATTTATTTGTGTTATAGAACACTGTAATACTCAAAGTTTTATAGTCTAATTTCATTAACAAATAGATCTCTCAATGCTAGAAAAACCTAGTTTGGCATAGTATTGGGGAAAATTATGGCAACAAGTAGACCTCTCAATGCTAGGAAAACCTAGTTTGGCATAGTATTATATATGGGAAAATTATGGCATATGTCAAAATTAAATAAACATGCATCTTCACAACAAGGAAATAAATAACTACATCCATGGACACACTTCGAATTTTAAGTTTCGATTACATGTTATGAAACAATGGTAAGTGGTAAGTGAAAGAGAGATTCAAACGTCTCATTCAATTAAGATTATATTTATGAGATTTCAAAAATAGTTTTCACCTTTCTCTCCACATAGTCTTCGTATATTTCATGTTTCATTGCACATTTACTACTACATTAGACATCTATTTTAGTTAATAATCAAGCATTTTCGTGCTATAATCATATCGTTAAATATAAATCTTTCACAATTATTTAGACGGTTGTTTATTATTCTTATTTTTCTTAGTCATATTATTTCATTATGAATTGGATCTTTTATCTTGGCACTCATACTTATTTATCAAAATAATGAGCTTTGTGTCCTCTTCAGCTTCACACATCTACCTACTTGCAACCTTTCCAAATATATCAATGTTTTCATACTTAGAACCCAAAAAAACTATATTGTTTCTTGTTGCTACTGCTTTTTCCTTCGCTTAATTCTTTAGATTTTTTTGACACAATACTTATTTCGCATTTAAATATAAATCATTATTTATTTTTTTAAATAATTTAGATTTAAAAATTATCTTTTTAGAAGTGTGTATAGGTTGTTTATGTTAAAGGAAATGGAAGAATACAATAAAACAATCATAGAAAAAATAACAATTACAAAATATATACACAAATTCAACATTATAGTGTTGACCCTTCTTATCATTATACCTTTCATACTCAATAAATTATATAGTTACACATGTCAAAGAAGGATCCACATCTACAAGTATTTCGAAGATCATGTGTTAAGCTAGAATATCTTATCTCTAAGTTTTTTTTATCACATAGAAACATAATCTATGTCTTATCCCAAGACAATTGATAAGCACATCTAGGTAGTATCTTAACACTGCACACTAGTATGAATGACACCTCAATATACATCACACATTGTAACTTGTACTAATTGATCAAGCTCGCACAATAGAATTCTCTTAGAGGTCATTGGTAAACCTCTAAATTACCATGTGACAATATATACATAGAGTCACTCTTTGTCAAGCTCATTACATGTGCTAATATTTCTAAGAAGCAAACAAACAAGTATAGTTTGTGAATCCAGAAGTAGAGCTATTTCCAATATGCGCTCAATATTTTGACAGTTCCTTGATCAACCTTTTCCTCCGAATCTTCCTAACTTGGATGAGGATGTTGTAGACTTACTTGAAAAATGATTGTATTCGAGCCAAGCAAGTGTCACGGGGGCTTCACTAGAAGGCAATATAATACCACGTTCATTCATATTGCAGTATTAAATATTCATGAAAACCTAAAAATTATATTGCTTATATATTAAGGGGCAAAGGTTTCTTTTCATTTAATGTAACAATACAAAAATACTTTGGGGTCTTTTTTATTTGGGCAGGTTGACAAATATCTGCCAAATGGAGATTGCGGGATCACGGTCGGATGAGAAATCGGGTTGAGGCAAGGCTCGGGCTTACCGGTACGTAGGGAAATCGTGTCTTGAGGCATGCTTGAGGCTAGGGGGTTTTGTGGTGAAGTGGGTTTCCATTCGATCATAGTCGAGAGACAGTGGTCATTGACAGCCAATTGGGTGATCCCGTTGTTATTAAACTTCAATTCGAGAGTGATAGAATTCTGCACACCATTGAAGATAAGGATTTACCGAAACATCAATCTGTTGTTCTGTAATGCAATGCATCTCATATGTGACCCACTGTCTCGCTCAACGAGGAAACAGATATATTCTTTAGGTAAGTTGGTGGACAACTTGAAGCCGTCCAACAACATAAGCCTCAAGGTCACTACGGGCCATATAACCGCTGTCATAGCGGGAGGTGCAAAAGTGCATACGGAGGGGGCATTAACTTTGGTGCCTTGCCTTTCCTTGGATGAAGGAGCAACACAACAAACCTTTCATTGTGGCCCCATTCAAATTCACTGCACATTTGACGCAGGCGAGGCCTCATGCTTCATACGGGCCACCACTTTTGATGAGATTTCTTTGGGTTGTGAGAGTCAATTTGAATTTTTACGCATAATAACATTGGTTTCTTGCATGGCAAAGAATAGTTGTGGTTCATTGAAATCTTGCAGAGCAAAGAATAGTTGCCGTTTATTGAAATCTTTTGGTCCTAACTATCAGGTGCGGGTTCGTGGGTTAATTAAATCTATGCACGACTATGTAGCTATTGGTTTACCAGATGTATACGAAATGAAAGTGGAGAATGTAATTTTCAATTGATGTGAAGTGAAGCATCAAGACTTTTTCAAAAGTTATGTTCACAATAACCTTGTGCAAATTTTATTTGAAGGAGGCTAAAGGCTTTAATATTTCCTGGTTTTTGGTGTTTTTGTGGGAATCTAGTCAAATGTTTTCTTGAATTCAATTTTTGTTGCAATTCAAATCATTTTTTAGTGCAAAATAAATTTAGTATTCTCAAAAATCTTAGGACATTCAAATTATGTATATTTGACAGCTATTATCTAGAATTCCTAAAATCAACACCAAACTGAAAAAAAAATGTTGACCGGTTTAGCCTACGCTATTTTATTTTAGAGACATTCGTGAATTCTACCAAATAGTTTTTTTTAAAATCAATTTCATTAACTAGTGTTGCGAGTCGTCGCTTTTTAAATCATTTAAAAATAAACAAACAAAATAAACACGCGGGGTTTGTACCTCATAGTAATTTTTGTTTCAATTTGTTTAACAAGTCTTGCGAGTAGCTTAAGTCTTCCCATTTTAAATCATTTAAAAATAAAAAGGCCTACACAATTTTATCGTCGAAAATCCTAAAAATAAAAAGGCCTACACAATTTTATCGTCGAAAATCCTAAAGACATTTTGGAATTTGATTTATCTTAACGTTACACAATTTTATTGTTGAAAATCCTAAAGACATTTTGGAATTTGATTTATCTTAACGTTTTAATATGTCAAAGTATTTAGTATAAATGTTTTAAAAACCAAAAGTAACATGTCAAAGTATTTAGTATAAGTGTTTTAAAAACTAAAACTAATATGTCAAAGTATTTAATATAAGTGTTTTAAAAACCAAAACTAATGGAATGTAGATTATACATATTTTTGCAAAACCTTTCCCTAGTACATCACAATTTTTTTTTAGAATATTTATTGAAATTGTTGGTTGTTTATTAAATTCAAGTTTTTTTCAAAGTATTTAGTATAAGTGTTTTAAAAACTAAAATTAATATGTCAAAGTATTTAATATAAGTATTTTAAAAACCAAAACTAATGGAATGTAAATTATACATATTTTTGCAAAACCTTTCCATATTACATCACAAAGTTTTCTCTAGAGTATTTATTGAAATTGTTGGTTGTTTATTAAATTCAAGTTTTTTTTCAAGTGTGCCATGACAAGACATATACAAGACTTGTAATGATAAAGAATAATGAATACATTAAAAACAAAAACTAAATTTCAAACTTTATATACTTTATATTGGATTACTTTAGCTTTCATTTAGTTTTATGATTTTGGCAATTTTTATAGCAATAACTTAAGCCAATATATATATTCTTATTGAAGTAGGTTGACGTAAAATAACAAAAGCAATTTAGTTTTATGATTTTGGGAATTTTTATAGCAATAACTTAATCCAATATATATATTCTTACAAACATATTAATATTAACAAATATTATTAATCCTTGTCGTAGGAAAAGATTATATGTTTCGCTTTTCACAATTAGTTTGAAATCAAATTATTAGAAAACTTCATGTTTATTAAGGTTACTTAAAATAATGTTATTTTTTATTTTTATTTAATAAGCTTTTTCTTAATATTTATTGGACTAGAGCTCTTGATTAGACGTTAAATAAAATAAAATACCATCCACTTAGTATTATTTACCAAATTGATTGAAATATTTATGTGTTAGTGGATTGCCATTCCTCGAGAGAAATTGTCACCTATCTAACATTATCACCCATCTGACAATGTGCTGTGAATTTCTTCTTTTCTTAGCCATGGAGCTATCTCAGAATTCCTTGAAGCTATATCAAAATTCCTTGATCACGCCATGTGTTTGCCATGTGTTGTCATTCCTTTTTTTCTTAGCCATGAAGCTACCTCAAAATTCCTAGATCACGCCAGATATGGCAATTCCTCGATCACGCCAAATATCGGTTTTTCAATAGTATTCAATCCACGCTCCTCCAAAGTAGCAAGGTGATTCTCTATGAAAAGTTTAAAACCATGTTATGAACCTAATGCCAGGCCAATAACCGTGTTTTATGTATTTGTGGGGGCCACTCTGAGTTAGACAGCGCTGCCAAGGATGGAAGCACTGGTATTTTTTAAGAAGTGTGGGCAGGGATACGTGAAGCTGAAGAGCATACAAATGTTGGAGCATCAACAAAGATTCTACAGTTATAGGTCAAAGGATACTCTGTATTGCTGCTTGCAGTTGGCATGGACACCAAAACAAGTAGTGGCCCGGGGCAGTCTACATCGATACAATATCGCAGAGTCAACTAAAATCCTTTTTCAAGTGAACCTCATTTGTTTTTTTTTACAGTAATGGATAAAATTTGTATTAAGGGTCGTCCAACCAGCTGTCGGGTGCTTTACAACAATGAAGATTAACTAACACCTTATAACTCTGATCGGAATTCAGAAAGAGGGTGTGAGCAGCACAATCCCATGTTTTATGGACCTGGAAGATTATCAAAAGGCCACTAGAACGTGGCTTAGTTGCCGTTACAAGTAAAGGAACTGAAAACATAATAGAAGAGTACTGATGCAAAGCCAAAGGGGTAAGCATAGAGCTTAATCTTTTTCTTTTTTTCACCGGAGCAGTTGGATCTTTGGGTTCACGTGCTTCCTGGTGAGAGTGCCGAGAAGGTTTGCTTCTCCATGGATTGAAATTCCCTGACATTGGCCGGGGGAGGAGTAGCAACCGCCAGGCTATGATGGCACTTAAGAGAGAATCCTGCAAAGGATTTGATTCTATGTTTGAATGAGTGGCATACAGATCTTGCTGAGGCCCTTTGAATGGTCGATCATATGGTTGAGAACCGACACAATTAGGGGATGTAAGAATTCGTTTCGACCCCATCTACTGACAACACGGTCTTGCTCATGAGCGATCCTTTATTTGCTTCTATATCTACCAGGGTGTTCATCCCCCAGAGGATATGGAAGAACTTGACCTTTTGGAATTTGTGCAGCAGAAGACTTGATTTCTTGAGGATTTGTGCTAAATTAACCTGGCTTGGATTCCTTTGTGTTAACAGGGCCTGAATAATTACCCCGGAGTCTTCGAAAACCACTAGATTTTGGATATTCCTGACGAAGGCAAGACTTAGTCCCTACAAAAGCGTGAGAGCCTCTGCTCTGTTGTTAGTGTCATGACCAAGGCCCCATGCATAGGCCAGCTCCATCATGCCATTAGGACCCAAGAGGATCCCACCCCCGCCTGCCGCGCTTGGATTTCCTCTCGATGCTCCATCAAAGAATAAGCAATTCTCTTCCAAAGTCGATCTCCATTTTATAAATTCTTGTTCATCCAAGCGGTCTTCCCAACTTGCTTTCGAGACTGGGTTGGGATTTTTCCTGAGCTGATGGTTTGGGACAAACTTCTTAAGCCATTGATCTTCTTCTGGTCTCAGGGTGTATGAATTCCTGAGAATGGTCTTGGATTCCAGGGTCTCTCCTAGAAGAGCCTTGATTTTATTTGCAACCCGGGTTGAGTTGCAGCTTTCATCCCGAAAGAGCCTATTATTCCTTTCTAGCCAAATTTTCCACATGGTGAACTTGGGGAGCCACATCTAACAGATTTTGAGGAGAGCCTTTTGCTTCAGAAGGAACGGGGACCTAGTGGTCCAGCTGCTTAAAAGATTAGGAACATTCGTGGGCAGGGAGAACTGATCTGGACCTAACTTCAAGACTTCGTTCCAGACCTCTTTTGCGTATGGACAGGATAGTATCAAATGATCAGTATTTCCTTCCTCTTTCATGCACAAAGGGCACTTGGAGGGACCTTCCCAACCTCTTCTTCTTAAATTTTCACTTGTCAAGATACTTTTGTGAGTTAGTGTCCAAGAGAACATGTCAATTTTTGGAATTGATACAAATGACCAAATTGTCTTCCATTGAGTTGGATATGGAGGGACGTGTAGGACAACCTGTAAAGACTTGTAACCTGCAGTTGCCGAGTACTTTTCGGTGGATGTGCCCCATCCTCTTTTGTCTTTGGCTAAAGCTTTTATGGGAGGTTTCCCTTGAAGAAACTCGAGCAGGGTTCTAGATTCTATTTCAATTCTTTCAGGATAGTTCCCCAAGTTCCAGTCCTTCGAGCTGCAGTCCTCATCTTCTTCCCAGCAAGAGATATCCCAAAGTGTGAGGAGATTGCTGGACTGGAGCCAAGTTTTTATATTTGACAGGCCTTCCTGATGTACAAGCGGAGGGTCCCCAAGGATTGAATCCTCCCAGATTCTAGTGCATTTTCCGTTTCCAGGAATCCAAGTCAGCTTAGACTTGGAGTGGTCGAGAGCTCTGAGGCAAAGCATGAAGATCGGAAAGCCTCTAAGAGCTTTTGGAGGCTGATCCAAGCATCTTTTTCGGTGACCGTGGAAGTATTTTTTCCAGAGAACTCGTTTGCTCCAGGTGGATTTGTTTGAAACTAAGTTCCAAACCAGTTTGGATCCCATAGCTAAATTCTGGGTAGCCACGTCTTGTATGTGAAGGCCTCCTTCTAGGATCGGTATTTTAATTTTTTCCCAGCTAACTAAATGAAGCTTCCTCTCATTCTGCCTTCCGCCTTCCCACATAAATCTTCTCAACAATCCATCAATTTTGAGGGTGATGGTTTTTGGAGCAAGAAGAATTGAGTTTTGATAAATAGGGAGACTAGATAGAACCGACTTCAACATAACCACTTTCCTAGCAAGGTTTAACCATGTTGCTCCCCATGCTTGAATGCGGATTTTCAACTTGTCCAGAAGGGGCAGCCAATGAGCGACTTTAGGGGCAACTTTGAAGATTGGAATTCCCAGATATTTGAACGACTCCCAGATCGTGGTGGCTTCCATATCTAAAGATCTGGTGATTTCAAGCATCTCCTTTGGAGAGCAGTTCCACCCATAGATCTTGCTTTTCTGGAAATTTATTTTGCTGCCAAAGATCTCTAAGTTTCTATCAAGCTCCTACTTAAAATGCCTTGTTGTAGTGACACTGGCTCCTCCCAGCAGCAGAGTGTCATCTGCAAATTGTGCATGATTGATGTATTTGACGTTTGAGACCATTCTAAGGCCCGATAGGGAGTGAATCTATTGGCAATGATCCAGCTGAAAGCTTAGAACTAAGGTTTGAATGGCATAAAGAAGAGGTGATAGAGGATATCCTTGCCTCAGCCCTCTTGAGGCCTGGAAGTATTCAGTTGAGCGTCCATTCACTAGCAAGGAAATCCAAGGAGAGGAGATACAGGCTTTCACCTAGCTTGTAAACTCTTTAGCAAATCCCAGCTTCTCCATAACTCTGAAAAGGAAGTCACGTCTAAGTCTATCAAATGCATTAGCAAGATCTAGCTTAATGACCATACCTTTTTATTTTCATTGATAGCTTGAGTGGATGGCTTCCTGAACCAGCACTATGTTGTCCAGAATTTGACGTCCTTTGATGAAGCCACCTTGGTTCTCCGAAATAATGCCTCGCATAATTTTCTTAAGCATGTTGGCGATGATCTTTGTGACCAGCTTGTAGCCAGTGTTGCAAAGAGAAATAGGACGGAATCTGCTGAAGTTGCTTGCCCCTTTTCTTTAGGAATAAGTGCTAAGAATGTCGAATTGGTACTTCCCCCGAGTTTGGTGCAGACCTGGGATTTCTTGACCATTATCAGTAGATCCTTTTTAATGATGGAGGTTAGCATGCCTTATAAAACCTAGCCGTGAAGCCATTGGGCCTAGGGGCCTTATCAGCTTCCATATAATCCAGGGCTTTTTGGAGCTCTTGCATGTTTATCGGGGCTGCTAGACTTAGGTTATCCTCATTTTGCACAAGCTGGGGAACCTCATTTTGCACAAGCTGGGGAACAAGGGACAACTGATAGGAATTTGAGTCAATGGGAACCTCATCAGGAGCCATGAACAAATCTTTAAAGAAAAAGTGGGCTGCTTTCTTGATACCTTCGAAGTCTTTTATCACTTGTCCTTGATATTGAGTCTCATTGACAGCTTTAAAGTGCTTGCGGGATTCCACTTGCTTGTGTAAATAACTTGTATTCTTATCTCCAGCTTGGAGCCAAAGGCTTCTGGACTTCTGCCGCCAGTGTTCTTCTTCTTCTCTGCAGGCCCGATGGAGTACTTTTTGGAGGTCAACTTCATGATTCAACAACTCTTGATTTACAACGAAATCCTCCATGGCTAGTTGAAGAGTCAGGAGGGCCTCTTGAGCATCTTTTATTTTGGAGGTAGGAGGTTTTAAAGATTTAGCCCAGCATTTGAGGGCTCTTTTGAGACCTCTCAACTTTTCTTCTCACACATAAAAAGGAGAGCCTTGGACCTGCCTACTCCAGGCATCCGAGACCACCTCCTGGAAACCTTCTTGATTGATCCAAATATGGCTGAACCAAAAGGGGATGGGACCAAGATTTCTTTCCAAAGAGAGATCTAGAAGAATGGGCTTATGGTCAGAGACATAATTGGGCAAAATTTTGGAAGTGGCTGTAATACCCCAATTTTGACCCTTATGCTAAATTGGCTTTTATGTAATATTGTATACATGCGATGTATGTTTTTGCAGCGTAGAGCTCAAGGCCAAGGCCCCGCTAGTGTATGTTCGGATTTTATTTAAAATGGATGAGCATTTGACATTTTGTTACCCGTGTGCTATTAAGCCATGAAAAATTGTAAATTGATGTAAATATTAATATTGCAATAAAATACCAGAACTGGCTATGGGAGCAACGAATGAGAAGGGGCCATGTGTATCCACTAGGGAGTGGTGAGGGGGTTGTGGGATTGAACCATATGCTACCAAATTTCATCTTGTGAACCCTTTTGACCTTCCTTGCTAACATTTATTTATGTGTGAGGAAGTTGTTGAAGAATTCAGTCCATGGCTTCAATGGAGCATGGGCAGCCCAGAAATTCGTATGGCAGGGTATGGGCTCTGTTTTGCTTGACCCACAAGTCACTCTACCTCTTGGTAATCCATCCAATCTCATTCCCATTCCATTGTTGTTCATCCAGCATCAATTTTCATCACCCACGAATTGCCAACAGTGAGAAAAACCAGAAATCGCAACTTTGCAAGAACCCACATTTTGAAGTGCCAAAAATGCCCAGATTCGGTATTGGACAGTAAAATCCAATGGGGGATCCATAGATATGAACCTTGGGGCGAAATTGAAAGTATTAGATACCTCGAAATCCATAGGAAAACACATTTTTTGCAGCCCAGAAAACAAGTGACGGATTTGAGTTATTGAATGACTGAATTGGGAGAAATTCAATTATGAACAATTGAACAGAGGTTGGGTTTGCTTGATAAACCCAGCGAAGGTTAGAATCTCAGGAAGCTAGTAGCTGGACCTTTCTATGCCCAGCCCGAAGAGCACTGGAGGGAAGAGTTGCTTGAGAGACTGTGTAGCAGAGAAGGGGGCCTTCCTTGTGTTGGATGTGGCAGGTAATGTGGGTGCCTGACTGTTGAGTTCATTTGGAGTTCATTTGAGATGCCTGTAGCTCTGCAGTTGAGCTCACTGGCTTAGCATTACCCTCCTCTATCTTCTTGTATGCTTGATAAACCCAACTGTGTGTTGGCTTAGCATAGCTGTTAAGTGAAGCCATGGCTGTGATTATGCCCAGCTAGTTACTCCTTAGTGGATACACAACCCAGCTCGGGGGTGATCTCTCAACTGAAATAATACAAGTTGGACAGAGTTCTATGGTTGGGTGGAACGTTGCTCTCACATAGCCACTTGTTTGGACAACTTCATCTTCAAGATAAGTGTTCTCTGTGTTATCAATTATATGCATTTTGTGTTATGTAGTATGTTAATTGTCCATGTTTAATGAAATGAAATGATTATCTCAAATGGGATTTATGCATGGCTTTGGAACGAGATTGAGTCTCTACATGTTGATTCATCCTCTGCTGTGATATATATATGTTATGCATTACTATTTGTGTGTGTGTAAATATGAGTTAATTCCACTGTGCTTAGTTAATTTGAACCTGCACACATTAAGCTTTTAATTATTATGCATTTTTTAGTAACGTATGGGGCTGAGATTGTAGAACGAAGCCCGTATGTTTGGTCATGTTCTCTCCCCTGCATTGGGATGACGGGAGGGGACATGACAGTGGCCATTAAACCAAAGGTTAGGAATGTGGATTGGACGAGGAACCTATCCAGGCGGGCTGCAATGTGACCAGAGTCCATCATTTTATTTGTCCAAGTGAACTTTCCTCGGGCATGTTTGATGTCTTCTAGATCCCATTCCAGGATGAGATCCTCAACTCATTCTCTTGCTGGATCTCTGACCAAGGAGCCCCCTTTTTTCTCCTCTACGGGGAGAGTGATAATGAGGTCTCCTGCAATGATGACATTCTCAGGATTGTGCATGCTAAGAAAGGACTTTAAGGTGTCCCAACAACATCTTTTCTCGGACAACAGAAAAGGCACATATAAATTAAAAAGACTTACTTGGTGACCAGAGTCTTTATGAAGGAATTTGGTGAAAATCCAGTGCATGCTGCTTTCTTCTTCAATCAGGTTGAATTTTGAACTGTCCCAAAAGGTGCCTATTCCTCTCGAGGCACCTCTTGCACTCACTGCTTTTCCTTGGCCTTTTTCCCAAAAGGATTTCCTTGCATGGAGGAGATCAGAGTCCTCCATTTTCGTCTCCTGGATGAGAAGGATTTTAGGCATCGACATTCTTATTATATCTTTAAGGGCTTCTTCTTTTAACTTGCTGCCTAACCCTCTACAGTTTCAGGAGACGTATTTCATTACTTACTAGCTTGGGATAAGGTGGCTCCCTTTGGAGCTTGGCCTTGTTTTCTTGTGGTTCGGGTGTTTATCATTCCTTTGAGAGTTTTCTGGGATCCTTGCAGAACATCCAAGTAGGTTTGTTCTTCTCTTTTTTTTTTTGGATTTCCTTTCCCTAGTGGCTTTTTTTGGAGTCGCTTGGGAGCTGTTTGTTTCTGTTTCTCCCCCATCTGAGTCCCCTCTAGTCTCAAGGATGATATAATACTCCTATATTTCCTTCTCCTTTGGGGTATCTTCTGAGGCTACCGGTTCAGTGGCTTTTTCTCCTTTTTCGATCTCCTTTGGGTCCATCTCTTGAACTTCTGTGATCTCGGGAATTTTGCTTGAGGTTGAGGCTTCTTTTGGTGCTTCTTTGGCTTTTGGAGTGCATTGAGGGTTCTCCACAAGGACTGAGTTTTTCTTCTCTTTCGATTTTGGGGCTGCTTTTCCTTTTTTAACCTTTTTCCAGCCTTCTCCTTCCTCTTTGTCCGACGATTGGGCCTTTGGACAGTTCCTTTGAAAATGTCCATGCTCATGGCAGTTTCTGCATTTGAATGGGAGTTGCTCGTAGTCAATATTTTGATAGTGATGCCATGCACCCACCGTTAGCTTGACGACTTCAGGTGGCCCAGCTTCCAGATCCACTTCCACATAGATCCTTGTGCAGGAGTATTGGGCTTTGTTGTCCGCTTTGTCAATGAAGCGACCGAGCCCATTTCTGATCTTCTGCAATGACTGAAAGTTCCAACAGTAGAAAGGCAGGTTGGGAAAACGAACCCATACCGATAGCTATTTAGGGACGTCAACTGTGGGATCGAAGTCAGGCATCCATCTAATAAGGTAAATCCCCTGCGACCCCATGAAATATGGGCCGCTTCTGAAGATAAGATCTCGGTCTTCTTTCAAGATAAATTCGAAGATGAAGAAACCTCTGCCTACTGCATAGCAGGTCACACTATTATGAAGCTAAGGTCTCCAATTTTGTTGAATCCAGTCGTCGGTGGTTCTTACTAAGGGCCAAATCCCCATAAATTTCCCAACCAGGCCTCTTTCTGCCAAAGCCAAGGCGATCTTGATGGGTTGTTCCTTCGGTAAAGCTATTTCAGGTATTGAATTAAGCTACTTGATAAATTTCAGGATTGCAGGAATGGCTGGCTTCTTACCTTGCGGATCAAACAGCTTTCGAAAAGCCTCTTCAGCTAAATCAGGCTGGGGGGGACGCGGCTCCCCACCCCCTGGCGTGCCCATGGCAGAATGGCTCGACCTCCTCGCTCACAAACTCCTCTCGCTGAACCCTAGCAACTCGATCTCTCTGCAGTGGGAGTGAACCTCATTTGTTATCCATAAAAGGAAATGAGGTTGCTATGTAAGTAACAAGTTTCAGAAGTTACATCTATGTAGTATCCTGCTTTTGTCTACAGATTTCTCTTGTATAAGTGGAAGTGCCTTTGGATCCATAGAAGAAGAAAGAGGGACAATATTGTATAATCCCTGCATTTGCTCATGCGCTGCTTTATACCTTTTTTCAACCAGGAAGTTCATGTGTTGTTCCATATTTTGTTGTTGTTGAGTTACGTATTACGAGTTAGCAGGGATCAAGCTTGGCATTATGTTTTAGGGATTGAGCTAGAAAAAAATGGCTTTAGAGGATCCAAGAGGTCTTTTCTTGCTCAGGTAAATGTTTTTCTATCTTCGTGTCATGCTCTATCATTGCCTCTGATTATATTCCTTGTTGTAAGTGACAAGTGCTCTTTTAAATGGAAGATCTGTTTCAGTGTAGCTAAACCTATTTGTCTACCCCTCTCTAGTGTCCATTTTTGTGTAAATGGCATGTCTTACAGCTGGAGATGGTATACCATATGATTAATTCCCATGTGCTTTTCTTGTAGGTTTGCTTTCGTATCTATAGAGACTGTTTACCGTTGTTTGAGGAACTGTTCAAGAAGGCCATCAAACATATTTATGACGAAAGAAACAAATTCAAGTTTGAGCTGAGTGCATAGTAGGTGAGTTTTCATGTTCATGGCTTTGCTCAAAGCTACCATTGTCTTTTGCAGATAATTTTTTATTAATATTTATTCTTTAAAATCATTTTTACTATCGTGTTGGTATGTGTAGCCCACAACATTTCCAAATAAGGGTTATACTACAACGGGCAATAGCCAGTGGTCTGGAACCCACATTGGATGGTTTACCCGTTTGAGCTAGTGGGAGAGATTGATTCATTGTATCCAAAAATCTTTACATGGGCTCTATACCAAGATAAGAAACCCTCATTTGTATGCATTTGAATTTTCCCAATGATCACGGAGTTCGGGGTTTCAATTGCTTGAATGATTCCTCGAGTGTTTAGATGAGGATAAGCTTTGCATTTCGATACCTTTTCAAATTAATTTGGTGCAGTAAGTCAGTTCTAACGATGAATTTGATGCTTTTCATGGAGAATTAGGTGCATTTGTATAGTATTCATGGTAATCTTTGTATGTTATGCATATAAATCAAACTTTACGAAGATTCTAGTGTAATTCAACGTAGAATTCGAGGAATTTGGTAGGGATTGTCCATTGTGTGTGATTTTCTCTAAGTGCAAAGGCTTTGACAATGATTAATAAATTTTTATTAGGAAAGAATTTGTTTAGTTAGCTCCTTTTTTGGGAGAATTTAATGAATTTTGACTGCTGGAAGATTAAACTAGTGAATTCTGATAATTTTTTGGAACAATTTGTTGCGTCGTGATTTTATTTGGGGACGCTTCCATCTGCTTGGATCAAAATTGGTCAGAAAGTCTAAAAATATGGCGGAAGGAAGCAAAGGTTCTGTGAAAATACCTGCAAAAAACTCTCAAGAATGGAGGTAGAATATACTCTCAAATGGCTTTGATACCAGGTGAAAATGCCCACATAAGATCCAAAGAGATGATGTAAACCTCACAATGAAAGAATTTAGGAATAATAGAAGAAGAGAGAAGCAATAGAACATAGATCCAAAGGAGCTCTGATAGAGGCAGAATAATTACACATGTTACATTAATCTGAATAGTAAACTGGTAAATATACAATGCTGAGGATGAGGATTCGAATTCACCAGGTGTAATTCGAATTTGCTTTCATGCACAGATCCATAATCAGTGGAGAGTCATCAATGCATAACTAGGAGTCCACCTTCTCATCAATGAAGTCATCAATGCACAAGTAATGGTCAACCGGGAGTCAAACTGAGTGTGGTTGGTGTAACTGGCACATGGATGCACTAATGTAGTGAAGGAGGCTCAGTGGAGGGCGTAGATGGAGCTAACTGGAGTCAGAATAGGATATTTAGTCACACTGGAGGTCCATCGGAGTGTTAAGGTCAGTTAGGAGTCAGTTAATCCTTAAATCAAGGAAAGAACTGAAGATAACTGAACTAAACTGGACTGGTAGGTGAAGAAAGGCACCCTTCTCATGCAGTAGGTGAAAGGAGGGCGCACTAAGCTCTAGGAGAGATAAAACTGATCTGAAGGAAGCTACGGGGGCTAGTTTGTTGAGGGTTAGGTGCTGAAACTGATGACTAGGATGCATGCAAACCCTAATTTTGCATGCATGACTGTGACTGAAAATGACAGAAATGCTAGAAGGACTAGGATGGAGTATAGGAATATCCTAACAGGTTCTGGGGAAACCAAAAACCGCGCACAGGATTGGGAAGTCGTATCTCTTACTGCATCGACTTATGCTGCAGATCCAGGGCCAAAAAGTCTAGATGAATCTCGAAGTGAAAACAAAAGTGATGTAAATGTGAATGAAAATGAATCCCCTACTGCTATGGTTCATTCTGGTCACTTCAATTGTTTGAATTTCAGTCATCTAGCGTTTGTCAAAATTGTAATGTCATTGTTCTTATATCCTTGTCTCAAAAGATAAACACAAAGTTCCATGTAAGCCGAGATTTGCCTACGTTATTCTTGTTGTTGGTATGAATGATCTGGGATTCCATGGATTTATGATCTAAGAAAAACATGTTGTAGGCAAAGACTATATGTTCCTCTTTTCACAATTAGTTTGAAATCAAACCATTAGAAAACATCATGTTTATTAAGGTTACTTATGATAATGTTATTTTTTATTTTTCTTTAATAAGCTTTTTCTTAATATTTATTGGACTAGAGATATTGATTAGACATTTTTTTATCATTGAACAGAATACTAAAAATTCAAAAATAAAATAAAATACCATCCACATAGTATTACTTACCAAATTGATTGAAATATTTATGTGCTAGTGGATTTCCATTCATGGAGAGATTTGTAGTAATTGTCACCTATCTGACATTATCACCCATCTCACAATGTGTTGTAATTTCTTCTTTTCTTAACCACGAAGCTATCTCAGAATTCTTCGAAGCTATATCAAATTCCTCAATCACGCTATGTGTTGCCATGTGTTGTCATTCTGTTTTTTCTTAGCTATGAAGCTATCAAAATTCCTAGATCACGCCAGATATGGGAATTCCTCGATCACGTCAAATATCGGTTTTTCAGTAGTATTCAATCCATGCTACTCCAAGGTGGCCAAGTGATTCTCTGTGAAAAGTGTAAAACCATGTTATGAAGCTAATGCCAAGCCAATAACCACGTTTTATGTACTTGTGGGGGGCGCTTTGAGTTAGATAGCGCTGCCAAGTATGGAAGCACTGGTACTTTTGAAGAAGTGTGGACGGGGATACGTGAAGCTAAAGAGCATACAAAGGTTGGAGCATCGACAAAGATTCTGCAGTGATAGGTCAAAGGATACTCGGTATTGCTGCTTGCAGTTGGTATGGACACCACAACAAGCAGTGGCCTAGGGCACTCTACATCGATACAATATCATAGAGTCAACTAAAATCCTTTTTCAAGTGAACCTCTTTTGTTATCCATAAAAGGCAACGACATTGCTATGTAAGTAACAAGTTTTAGTAGTTACATCTATGCAGTATCCTGCTTTTGTCTACATATTTCTCTTGTATAAGTGGAAGTGCCTATGGATCCATAGAAGAAGACCGAGGGAAAATACCGAATAAGCCCCGCATTTGCTCATGCGCTGCTTTATACTTTTTTCCAACCAGGAAGTTCATGCGTTGATCTATGTTTTGTTGTTGTTGAGTTACCTATTATGAGTTAGCAGGGATCAAGCTTGGCATTATTTCCTAGGGATTGAGCTAGAACAAAATGCCTTTAGAGGATCCAAGAAGTATTTTCTTGCTCAGGTAAATGATTTTCTATCTTCGTGTCATGCTTTATCATTGCCTCTGATTATATTCCATGTTGTAAGTGACAAGTGCACTTTTAAATGGAAGATCTGTTTCAGCTAACCTATTTGTATACCCCTCTCTAGCATTCATTCTTGTGTAAATGGGATGTCTTACAGGTGGAGATGGTATACCATATTATTAATGCCCATGTGCTTTGCCTGTAGGTTTGCTTTCGTCTCTATAGAGACTATTTACCATTGTTTGAGGAACTATTCAAGAAGGCCATCAAACATAATTATGACGAAAGAAACAAATTCAAGCTTGAGCTGAGTGCAGAGCAGGTGAGTATCATCACATAACATGAAAAATTGATAACATGAATTCTTTGTGTGATTAATTTTCCCTTTTCCTTCCATCCGCTAGTAAAAAATATTTCTCGCCTATTTTCTTCTATTTACTCGAATGTTACAAGAGAAGAGAGACATGGGTGCTGCACATTCTGCATATCAACGGTTTGAGAATGTCAGGAATTTCCTCATGGAAATAAACGATTTAAGGCTGCCAACTTTTGAAGCTTCTGATTTGGATCATGCATGATTAGTTAGCCTTTTCATATTGATGTTACCTGTATTTCATCCGTCCGACGTCATTTATTTTGTTTTCTTAGCATTCTACTGTGGCAGGGCAATATGGTGACTGTTGTAGACTGTCTCTTAAATTCTCTTTAAGAATTTTATGAATTGAAGAATGGAGTAGTAACTTAGTCCTTGTGGAAACAAGAGCTGCCACGAGCATCTCCAATGAAATTAAGTCTATTGTTCTAGGTAGCTCTCCTGGAAAATATTTCAACACCAATTTAAAAAGTAAACGGTGGAAGCCAGCCACATAAAAGATGGGTACTTCCATATCCAAAAAATTGTCAACTTCAGATCATCAACTTGTAGATCAATCTCCTGAATTGAATGGTCAAAAAACTGTGAAATTGCCTCTGAGACCTACTGATTGCAAGATTAATGTTGCCTCAGATCGAACATTTGATGCTAAAATTATTTTATCAAATTCTATTATGTCAGGTTTGAGTAGGATTTAAAGGAAACAAAGTTATTAAGCATTCCTTTGAGGGTTAATGTAACTTAATTTATTGTGCATCATTAAGAAACATGAATTTAATGCTCCTGATATTTTGCTTTGGTTTTTCTCCTAGATTCAACATCAGCATGGATACAACACATTGGAAAAAAATTCGAAAGGTTCTTCAAGTAAAAGCAAGGCGTTATCCAGACCTTCAACCAATAGAGAGTTCTGGAATGCTGAATTGTCTTGATAAAACAACGTTATAGTTAAAATGAAATACATGTTGATTATAACTGTTTATTAAATCTCTCGGTTTTCTCTTTTGTTGTTACAGAGCAGGATGAGGTGGTGTCTCCTTCTCCATTAAGTGGTGCATCCTCCTCTTCCATCATTCCAGAAGCTGCTACCCGTAACTTAGTGGCATAAATACTTAATTCAGTGATGTAGTGGCCTCTGCATTAATCTTGATTGAAAATTTCTTCCAATAAAAGGGAGCAAATTGTCTCTTAGAAATCTAATATCCCTAGCGTTAACTAATTAAGTATTTGCATCTGTTCGATATGTTCGATACCCTCATAACTAGTTATGGATAAGTATTTCTCTGTATGATAATGCAAGGAGCAAGCACTAGATTCAATTCAGAATTATCCAGATGCTTGGTATGTTCATTACCAGTGCAATTAGAATAAGATTAAGAGCATTATTATTGTCTCTGATTTTTGTAGTTAATGCAAAGCATCTAACATTATTAAAATATTGTATACGATGTAATGTGTTTCGGGGGTACTATATTTTCTTGTATGTCGTCTTATTTATCCCAGAGAACCATCTACATGTGAAAAAGCAACTACATTATTTATGTTTCATTGAACGTATGATATGTTTCGGTGCTAAAAATGAGATTTGGTGATTTGGTTTATGTTCAGTTTAGGTACATCTACTTGCAGAACATTTGATGTATTCAACCATGGTCTCCATAGGCACTACCCTCTCTGCAGTCATCATCAACAATGCTTCTAGTGGTCATGTTCTTGGCTACATGACATGGTTCGATTTTCATGAATAATATGGGGCATTGCAGTTTAGAGTATGTTTCTTTCTGTGCATTTAAGATCTTTCCTCTTAAATACCTAGCGTAGAGTAATTTACATCTTTAATATTATATGTAAACATGCTTCAAATTTATTTTAAAAATACATATCTGATTATGTTGTGAAATGTAGCTATATTAAAACATGCTTCAAATTTATCTTAAAATAATACATATCTGATTATGTTGAGAAAGGTAGCTATATGTCAGAAGCATTGTTATATTTTGACTATCGATTTTACAATCATAACATTTTATTTTTATATTATAATAATAACAACAACGGATAACATTAATTTTAATGTCATAACAACAACATTTTATGTGACAGAATATATATATATATATATTCTGTGGCCCTTTCTTTTTTTTCACAACAACATATTGCGTCAAAACAATACCCTATTTGGTTTTTCTCTATGGTTGCTTAACCTCCTCATTCTTCTTGGAATTGTTGTTTCCAACTTTCCATCACCATGATCAACAAGTATCATGGCTCCTAACAACTTGTTATTGGGTATAATAAACTAGCTCTCCCTTTCACAACCGCAAATAAATTTTGATTTATTTGACACCTTACTGATGTAGTAGCATATGATGTTGTAGACTGGCTCTGTCTCTTATTTTTTTCTTTTCTTTTTTTCAACCACCCCTACCCTCCTGAAGTGTGTTGTGTGCAATTTCTTCTCCCTCGGGATACCAATGTTTCCATACTAGGAAGCTCTTCTTCCAGCTTGCCTGGAGCCGCGCCAAGCAAGGGAGAAAGCGGCCCTCAAATGAGCCCTGATGAGCGTTCATAACCTAGCACACGCCAAGCCAAGAACTGTTCATCAATCCCAAGCCATGGATGGGGTTGTTTTGTGCACAACCACAGGCAAGCGCCCATTGCTGCCCAAGCCAACATCGAGTCTCGTAGTTGATGAGTAAGCCTCACACCAACTTGTAGTACCGACTGCCCAACGCATCACACAATAGGAGGAGGAAAAGGGATGGCGCGAGCTGAGAAGCTTCCCTTCTATAAATCAAAATAAAAATTGGTTTGAAGTTTTGTGGTGGTCATAGGCCAAGCAGGTCGTGATTAGGCCAAGCTACCCAATGCAGAGAGAGGGTAGTCCTAGTGAGTAAGAGGGGGAGGTCATATTGGTATTTTGTGTACAAAATTTGAATATTCGGTGTAGATGTAATATAGATACGGTTTTTTTTCTACTAAATAATTAAATTTTGAAAACTAATTAAAAAAACAAATTTTAATTATTTAAACAAGTTATAAAATAGAAATACCATTCAATTTCATACTTTCTTATTAAAATAATTATTAATAATTAGTTTTCTTTTAAATGGTGGTTCACCGTTTGTTAGAGGGGAGTCAACAAGAGCATCATGCCACTTACAAGAATTGACCCTGGGTGGGGAGGGCAACAATCATTCCTCCCAACCACCCAAATTACAACCAAAGAACAATTATTAATAACTAGTTGTCATCTCTCACTAGTCATATCCTAAGTTGTGGAGATTTTATATATATATATATATGTATATATATTTTTAATTTATGTTTGTGTTTATTATATAAATGTCTACGTACATTTATGATATATTTGATGAAAAGTATCATATATATTCTGAATTTTATTTGTATTGGATTTTTTATTAAGTAAACCATGAACAATGTTGAGTAACAAAAATTTAAGTGAAGGGAACATCAACATAAAATTTTGAATTCTAATTAATATTTAAATTTTAGGTTTTCAACCACTTCTTCGATTACAAATATATATATGAAATACTTTTTAGGCACTCAATCGTTAGGGCCTTTCAGTGACAAACAAGCAATTACTCCTACAAGCTTTTCTTTCCACAACAATAAGAAGGGAAGGAATGAATATTTCCACAACAATAAGAAGGGAAGGAATGAATATTAAAGTATGAATGATAAATGACTAGTAAACTAGGAATTTGATTCTTTATATTAAAAATAGAAAAAAAACAAATAGTCACTTAGGACTCCTACTTCACATACAGATATGGTTTGGTTCCACTCTACTCTTTTCATTTTTAAGATATATATATATAATATTTTTATAAATTCTTTTGTAGCTAGATCTAATCCTTGTGTTGGAACAATTAAGGTGACGTCTTTGGACGAACAAGATGGGAGTGGATGACATAATACCTACAGTTAAATAGCAATGTTTTGTTACCATAGTGACCTCCCTAACCTTGGCCTTTGGTAAAATGCTCATTGTAAGCAATAAGATTTAATAAAGGAAATGCAAATTATCATTGTAAGCAATAAGATTTAATAAAGGAAATGCAAATTATCATAGATATATTTGTAATGTGAGTTGCATTTGAGAGGGAGCATATTGAAATTGATCTTGTAAAGTGTGCGGATGACTAAAATAATAATAAGAATAATAATCATCTTTATTACTTCGACTAACATAATGAAAAGTTGGTTAAACATGTCTAGGAATATTAACATTAAATTGTTGATCATTAAAGGGTATTATATAAATGAACATTAATCATGTTCAAAGTGGGAGAAAGGAAATGCGGGCCATAGAATGGGTAGGTCTTATTGTAGGTACTAATGTTATTAGGGAATTATCACCATAGATCCATCTTAAACTGGATCTATCAAGCATCGAGAGGGATCCAATTTTTCTTCAGGTGTAATTTTTTTATCTTAAATATTCTACACATTAATAATAATAAAAATTACACTAGAAGATATATTGATCCCTCTACATTTCCCCATACTGAGTTGTAAGTACCTCACTATTCTCGGTGCAATAACAAGATTATAACATGGAGAACAAGATAATGACCGCAATTTAAAATGTTATGTAAACCTTAACGATCGTTAATATGCATTTCTATATGTAAGAATGTCATAAGTTAAGTGTTGACCTAGCACGTTGATGATTCTGAAAGGTTTTGCATGTGCTCATTTAGAAAATTTAGTTAACTTAAAAGATAAAGGTGTATCATTTAGAATATTCCAACCATTGTTTTTTCCAATCTAAATTTATTGAATCCACAACTAGCATTGAATACTAGTGTATAGTTGTCTATGCTAGTGTTTGGACTATTCCTCCACTAGTGTTCCATTGTATTTATGTGACTAGTTTGGTCACGGGGTTTGTCTTTCTCCTATTGCTTCATGGTATTCATCGCGTAGCGAGATTTATCTTTCTCGATATTGTTCTATAAATATGAAAAGTTGTTTGGTAGTGCTCTAGTATTCTCGTACAAATCTTTAAACAACATGGGTCCAACAAGGAAGTTTATGACCAAAGGATGCAATGGATTTGTAGATGTGTTGGCATAAGTTTTGTTGTAGTCTTAACTCCAATAATTAAATAAAGATGTATTGTTGACTATGCAAGGGTTTGGATTTCGTTGTTGTTACTAGTCTGGTTGAGTTTAGTGTTTGGTAGAGGCTTCATGTTCTTCATATTCTAGTGGAACGTAGAGTTCAGCTCTTGTTTTGGATGTAGTTAGTAGTAGGTTCTATTGTATTGTTGTTCATGGTGTCTTGATGGTATTAAACCTTCAGTACAACAATAAAATTAAAAGCAAGTTGGGTTGCATTAAATGTTGGAGAGTAAATTATGGCTATATAAATCAATCCAACATAAATTATTCATCAATGTTCTTTAAAAGTTTAAAAGTTGAGTGGTGTACATGGATTTTGGTGTGTTATGCAATTAGTGTGTGATTTGGTGCAACCTTAAGCGTGCATATTGGAAAATGGTGTATACTTAATTGTACTAGCATCGTGAGTATTTCTCTACTAGGGTTCCATTGTGTTGTTGTTACTGGTTTTGTGGACTTTGACCTTTTACTATCCCTTCAAGGTCTTCATGGCCTAGTGGCATTTGTATTTTTAGCTTTTGTTCTAAATTTTCTCATAAGTCCTTTGGTAGTGGTCTAATATTTTTGTACAAGTATTTGAACAACATGAACAACTAGGAAGTTTATAACCATAAGATGCATTGCCCACTTCCAAAATCATATGAAAATAGTATCACATAAATTTTTACATTTTGTTAAATTTTTAATGTATCACATAAATTTTTACATTTTGTGTTTGAATTTCTTATATTAACTTTAATCTATTGATTGTTTCATGTATTTATAAAAGAAAGACATCCTACGGCATATCGTCCGGATCAGCAAGTGCTTCTAGAACAAGTATCGGAGGAACATGGAGCTATGAATATTAATGGAGAACAAGTTAATGATCACATTGAAGAAGATTATGATACTGATAACATAGTTGAAGATGATGTTACAAATACTTTGATCCATGATTCATTTAATGTTGGAATGGATGATGATCATGAAAATGATGAACATTTTGATGATATTCATGATACACCTCTTCTTGACAAGGCATACGAACCCCTTTATGACGGCTCCAAGACAAATCTTCTCTCTGCTATATTGTTGGTAATGAACTTGAAGGTTATGAATGGTCTTTCAAACATATCAGTCACACGGATGTTAAGGTATGTAATATATTCCATCACAAAATATATATGATTGTCATGTATTTTATTGTTAATTCATATATAAGTCAAATTACTATGGATGAAATTTGTTTCATTAATATTATTTCTATATTATATTAACTAGATTTTTATTTTAATTTGTTGTAGCATGATAGGTGAATATTTGTTACCACCGTCAAATATTTTACCTCGCACATATCGAGATTTATCTGCCATCATGAAAGAAATTGGAATGCAGTATGAAGCAATTCATCCATGCCCTGATGATCATGTTCTTTATTACAACCAGCATGAATTTGCAACAGAATGTCCTGAACGTCATATTAGTAGATATCATGCAGATCAAGTAACTAAAAAGGTGCCTCGCAAGGTTCTACGTTATATTCCCATTATTCCCCGTTTGCAACGACTGTTCAGGTGCAAAAACATAGCGCAGTTTATGGATTACCATGCACGGAACAGAAGCCAAGACGACATTATTCGGATGCTTGCAGATGGGTCTGCATTTAGAGATATGGAGGAAAAATGGCCTCACTTTAAAGACGAACCTCGTAATCTTAGGATTTCTTTGGCAGCAGATGGTGTCAATCCTTTTGCAGAGATGAGATCTGTTTACTTGGTGTGGCCTATTTTTGTTATCAGCAACAACATTCCTCCATGGTTGACAATAAAGAGGGAGCACATAATGTTGTCGATGATTATTCCAGGTATGAACACTACAGTTTTTTTTTGTTGCAGTGGTATATTCTCATTTGTCATTTTTTGTCTCATAATGTTATATATTTATATAAAGTTTTTCTATTGAGAAATATGGTTTATATATCTAAATGGTACGTCTCATAATCAGAATATTTATTTTATATGTTCAAATCAATCAGGTAAGTACCAAGTCAAAGATATGAATGTATATATTGAACCTCTTATTGACGAGCTACTGAAGTTATGGAATGGCATCACTATGTATGACTTATCTAGACCAATACGACAAAGGCAATTCCAATTCCATGCAATGCTTGTATGGACAATACATGATGCCCCAAGGTTAACCCATTTCTGTGGTATGTAATTATAAGTTCCACTTTAGTTGCATTTAATTTTACAAACTACTAGTTAATATAATACGCATGCATGTTTTTCTAAATAAATATCCAGTCATTTTTATATAATTATAATAGACAATATTGATATTCCATCTTTTTATTTAGGTCTTCAGACAAAGGGAAAATTTGCATGTCCAGTTTGTGGTCCTAAGATCAAATCTCGTCGTTCAAAAAGCTTAGGAAAGGAGGTGTTTGATGAGTATAGGCACTTCCTCTCCAAGAATCACAGGTATCGAACTACCGAAAAACATCTTTTCAATGGCAAGCAAGAGACTGCATTAAAACCAAAGAGAATGACACCTTAGCTATGGAAGTTGCAATATAATAGAAATCGTCAAGGTACGTATAATCAATCATTGTATATATATGATGATATTGTATTTTATTATATTGTGTGTTGTTTACTGTAATTGACATTAATTTAATATTTATTTTCATCATTGTTGTTCATGTGATCATCATGAAGGCATTAATGGGCTTCCACGAGGAATGAAAAGTTATCCTAGACAATTTAGTAGGTTGCCCTACTATGAGCACCTACAAATTGCTCATCTATTTGATACAATGCATATCGGAAAGAATGTGATTGAAACATTATGGCGAATATTGGATGGAAGGAGTGACAAAGAAAAAATTGTCAAAATTTGCAAAGACATTCAAGATAACAACCATGCAATGAAAGACGTCATTCAATTTCATAGCAACGGAGAGC
Source organism: Larix kaempferi (assembly GCA_027924585.1). Taxonomy (NCBI): domain Eukaryota; kingdom Viridiplantae; phylum Streptophyta; class Pinopsida; order Pinales; family Pinaceae; genus Larix; species Larix kaempferi. Next base: position 36,012,052 of record BSBM01000017.1, read on the forward strand.
AAATTAATATAAACTCACTTCCATGGATGTTAACGAACCAGCAAAGTAATGTTGTAAAAGAAGTCATTCAAAAAATTAAATTTTCCACCGAATTTTGTGCGAACATGAAGAATATCATAACAAAGAAAGGTGATTTCGTGGGGGTGAAAACGCACAATTGGCATGTCTTCATGAAGGTAATAATTAATATGGTATGCATTTAATAATTATTTTTTTTTCTTTTTCTATCACTCTTATTCGATATACTGAAACTATTTGTATAGTATTGTTACAGTATGTTCTACCTCTCTCTATCTCGGACAACTTCGACAACAATGTCAAGCAAATAATATATAGTCTCGGTAAATACATGAGGTAAGTGGTGATTTTTCCATGTGCTTACTATTTGTTTAATTCAACATAGAACTTATTCTTAATTTGATTTTCATTATCTACTTCATGTTACGTAATATAATGACTTTTTTTCTTTAATCTCTTGATTGGGTTGTCATGTCACTTGTAGATGGTTGTCATCTAAATAATTCCATAAAGAAGACATAAAGTATTGGAGGAGAGAAATTCCTCGTCTCATGTGTGAAATGCAAAAGCATCTACCTTCAGCATTTTTCAATGCACAGGAACACTACTTCATACACCAAGTTGAGGAGATTGAACTGTGTGGACCTGGGCACTCAAGGTCCATGTGGATGGTTGAGAGGCACTTGAAATTTATGAAGGGTTTGCTCAGACAATGAGCATATGTTGAGGGTTCTATGATGGAAGGATATATGGTATACCAAAACATGATGTACATTAGTGAATATCTTCCTATATTGGCGTCAAAGCTCAATTTACGTCGCATTTTTGATCCAGACTCCAAAAAAGATTTCGAAGGGGAGTACCCAAAGGGGAAAGGTAGATCGAGGAAGGTGAAAGGTAATATAACACATTTCACTGATGATTTTTATGTTTATATATCATACATATATATTCTATTTTTTTATTTAGTATTTTGCATCATTTTATACTGTAATTATATACTTTTTTAAGTGACTAACATACATTTTCATTGAATTTTAATTTTATTGTCATCAAACAGTTGGTCAAGAGTGGGATGCGATTCATTTATACATCGCAAACAATCTTGACTGGATGAAGGTATGGATCAAAAAATGTGAACAATCTGGTCATGGAATATCATGGGAAGGTGTGGCTTCCTTGGTTAAAGCTGCACATCGCAATGGAGACACCAATCTAACACAAAGGGAAATCGATTTAGCAAGAGGTTTAATAGATACGTAGGTAAGCATATTAATCAACGACACTATTTTTTTTTAAAATATTGTCGTTGTATGTCACACTTGTTATTTTCCTTTTATGGCATTATAATAAACATGCACTACTTTATCATAAATATGGTGTCATTATGTAATATTTTCCTCTATGGCTTGTTGTACTAGGTAAAACACCATAAGGCTATGTGGTGCAATGGATGTAGATATCGCATCAAAAAGTTGGATGAAACAAAGAAAACATCTGATTGTGGGATATCTGCAGTCTTTGAGGTGACCAATGTTTTTCTAGAAGTGACAGACATCCATAACTATCTGAAAATCGATACTATGGGTATCTGGAAGATATTCTTCAGTGTGACTTTAACTCCTTCAAGGTATTTCTGTTCGTTGTCAAATGGTACAGGTGTTGATTGAATCAACGTGATCCCGATAGAACAATTATTGAACATGATAATGGTTTTACCATGGTAAATACAAGGTTGTTTGAGCCAGGAACGAAGCCCTATGTTCTTCCAACCCAATGTGAACAGGTATTTTACTCTGAGGTTCCAGGTAGAGCGGGTTGATCATTTTCTGTGAGACACGATCCAAGGGGAAGGCTGGTAAAGTATAACGTAGATGAAGGCCATAATGAAGACATTCTCGAAGAAGAAGAAGATGTCGTTGAAGATGATCATGATCAACATGAGTACTTAGATGATATTCCTATTCCAGAAGAAGATGTCAAATAACTTCTGAATCGGATCATGACGTATATTCAGGCAATGTCCATGAAGATGATATCGAGGATGACATGATGATCGACGTAACTGACATCGATGACGATGATGATATGGCCAATCCTTACAATGTTGAATCTGGATCATCGCATGATAGTACAGATGATCAATACTCAGATGAAGAAGATGATGAAGACCATTGAAGTCTATGATCAAGTATGCATTACTAATAATAAATTATTAACTATTTCTTAGCTAATTTCCATTTTCCTGTATGTTAAAATTAGAAACCTTTCTTGTTACTTAGTATGAATGAGAAAAGACATTTAATTTTTTTGTACATAGATATTTTTTTCGGGCTATATTGGGGAATTGAGAGTGATGAGAGGGGGGGGAGGGGCCATAAGAGCTTCCACCTTCACGTGGTTGGCCCTGTTTAGTAGAGAATATTAAACGATTCTCGAAATAGAGAGAAGCTTATAATTAAGGAAATGGAGTACAATTATCATGCTACCCCAAATGGCATACTGCTTGATCATCAATATCATCTTCATCATCATCACCATCTTCATCATGATCACCGGGATCATCATCATCATCATCATCCCCATCTTGATCATCATCATCATCCCCATCTTGATCATCATCATCGTCATCATCATGATCATGATCGTAATCATCTTCGTTTTCATCATCATTTTCATTGTCATCAAAACCAACATCATCGTCATCATCATCATCATCACCATCATCTTCATCATCGTCTTCATCATCATTGTCGTTGTCATCACCACCAACATCATCGTCATCATCATCATCGTCGCCATCATCATCGTCATCATCATCATACTGAAAAAAAACACATTCTTCATCATCTTAGATAGACATTCTTCATCATCGTCTTCATCATCATCGTCATCATCATCATCTTCATGATCGTCATCATCATCATCTTCATCATTGTCCCCATCTTGATCATCATCATTGTCCCCATCTTGATCATCATCATCGTCATCATCATGATCATCTTTGTCTTCATCATCATTGTCGTTGTCATCACAACCAACATCATCGTCATCATCATCATCATCATCACCATCATCTTCATCATCGTCTTCATCATCATTGTTGTTGTCATCACCACCAACATCATCGCCATCATCATCATCGTTGTCGTCATCATCATCATAATGACAAAAAACACATTCTTCATCATCTTAGATAGACATTCTTCATCATCGTCTTCATCATCATCTTCTTCATCATCGTCGTCATCTTCATATTCATGATCGTCATCATCATCACCATCTTCATCATTGTCGTTGTCATCACCACCAACCCTGTACTCATCATCATCATCGTCCCCATCTTGATCATCATCATCATCATCATCATTGTCGTTGTCATCACAACCAACATCATCGTCATCATCATCATCATCACCATCATCTTCATCATCATTGTCGTTGTCATCACCACCAACATCATCGTCATCATCATCATCATCATCATCATCGTCATTGTGCAACTTATGCCCACTTGGTAATTTGATTGAACACCTTGTAATTATGTGCTCATAAATGATAAATGATATTGGAAAGTCACTCCTTTCATAATTCATCTTTATGAGTGAGTGTGACGAAAGAGAGTGGCATAACTTATTCATGTGTTTTTAATCACTAGATAGTTCTTTATGAGTGAGTGTGACAAAAGAGAGTGGCATAACTTATTCATGTGTTTTTAATCACTAGCTTAGTTTAATTCAACATCGTGTAATCTTTCTGCTAATAAATGACATTGGAAAATCACTCCTTCCACCTACAGTGAGTGTGACAAAAGGGAGTGATTAGATATTGCAAATGCATAACTTACTTAGATTTGTTTTTTAATCATTAAATATAGTTTAATTTAACATCTTGTATTCTCATGCTCATAAATGATACTGGGCATTCACTCCTTTTATCATAGAGGTAAAAATAATAATCAAAGTTTGGATTAATTTGTTTAAGGATGGAGCGGTAGCAATAGTTGTCTTGATTTCTCAACCTTAGTTTATAAAATCATGCATCCTTCTTAATAATCTTTTATAAGGGTTTGAGGATTTCAATGAAGTCAAAGCCAGAACACCTTATGAAATTGATCATCCCAAAGAATGATTACATCAATGCCTTGTTGTGTGGCAATGGGATAGAATGTTATAGGTTTTATTCTTTTTGAATATACCAATATCATGTATTTTGATATGATATGCCCAAGTAATTTTCCTTATGAAATAATGAAAATGGTTTTATTGGGATGTAGTGTGATCCCATATTTTCTACATCTATTAAAAATAGCTTTAATTTCAATATTGTCCATTTAGACAAGTACATTTTGATTTATAAGGCCTATGAAAGCTATATCCATTACACATGAATTGCTCCATTTGTTGTTGAAAGCAATTTTCGATCTATCTTCATTTGAGACAAGAAGTTGATTAGATCCCAAAAATACATCCTAGAGTGAGCATTTCAGATCTCATTACAAGTTTCAAAATTGACTCCATAGGTGGAACTCGATGATTATATTTCTCTTATGCTTACTTAAGGTTTCTAAAATTGACACAAGGCCTATTTTCACCACTCTTATTCCTTAACATGTACAAGGTTTTCAATGGCTAATGGTGCATTGGAAACATAATTTTTGCATCTAGCAACTTCTTCAACTGATCCTTTTGCATCAACAGTTCTAATGATGGATGAACCTTTCACATCTTTTATTGAAAGGGATTAGTTGTTTTCTTCAATGGTATCACCTATTGAATAATTATTGTGTCATACACCTTCAAGTCTTGGTATGTCTAAGAAATTACATCTCTATACAAGTAAAATAGCTTGATATAAGATCTTCTTTTAACCTCTAAACAAAAATAACCTATATTGATTATATTTCGATCCTCTTGTGGTTAAATTTTTAATTATTTGTGTTATTGTTTGTATTATTTGTTGTATTGTTTTGAATTTAATATATAAATATTATATAAAAAATGATAATATATATATATATATATATATATATATATATTGTATTGAATAAAAAAATTACAAAAACTAAATCAAATAATAATAAAAAATAACAAAAAACAAACATTATATATAAATACATAATAAAAAAACAAAATATAATAAATATATAACAAAAATCACTATATAATAGTTATATATAAAAAAATAAAAAATACATAGCAAATTAAAAACTTACCTCCCGCGATGTGTGCTGCCGATACCTCCCGCGACAGTTTTTTCCCTAAACCCTTTCTGCTACCTCCCCGCGAGACCGTTCTTCTGCGGACCATGTCTGCTACCTCCAGCGGTGACCTTTCTGTGACCTTTGTTGAGCTGTGAGAAGAGGATATTCACCCTGCACATGCAAATTTGGATTGTGGTTCCCTGCATTTGAGTCTGGTACTGAGAGGATATTGAGCTTGTTCATGGAAATTGGGATTGTGGCCGTGCATTTGAGATTGAGCCAGAGTGGAGCAACTCCGAGAAGAAGCAATGGCGCCTCCCAAATGGGTGAGTATGATGCCCTAATTTTTATGGGGTCCAATCCAAAGTATAAATCTCTAATTTGGTATTGTAATTTTGTTTTTCTTGTGTGTGAATCAGAACCCTCGTGATGGCACTTATGTGGCCGTACCCTTCTATTATGATCTCCTCCATTGAATGCAGAACTTACCCTTTGAGAAAGGTCCAAAGAGATCACAAGATTAGGCACCCTCACCTCTTTGTCATTTCCCATGGAAGCTATTATGCTTCTCATTAGCCAGAAAGATGGTTGAAAATGTAGATGCTACAAATTTAGAAGCAGGACTGACAATTCATTTTTCCTAGTTCGAACCTATTTAATTAATGAAATCTTAGTATTAATGCTGAAACTATGGCTCTATTGATGAATTAATGTTTCTCCATTATTCATGTGGATTGTGTCTTTTCCCTAAGTGTTTGAGACAAATAGGATCAACAAAAATGTTTCATTAGGTGGTCCCCAGTTGTTCTATGTAGATTGAAAATGTGCAGAGATTATCATTGTTAGCCTGTTCTATTCTCTGAAGCTTTGATTACTAATAATTTCCAATTGTTAGGTTTACATGATACATCGATAATTTCTGGTTGTGTATATATATTCCTTGAGCCAGTATTGATCAGATGAAACTTTACTGTGTGGAATTATTGATATGAAATTTTTCTTGTGAATCCATTTGTTATTTATCTAGATTTCCCTGTAAGTTTCTTCGTCACTCATTTTCAGGCCTAATTTGTAAGACTCCAGAGACTAATGGACACACACCGTCCCTTTGCATAAACCATTGTATATATTTTGATCTTTCAAATTTTTCATTGTTGAGATCTCCATTATTATACTACATCTCTGAAATTAATTGAGATTGGAGACACCAAATAACGATACTACCCTTGAGATGGTAAAGCATCAGTGACAGAAACCCTGCTTTTAAGTTACCTTGAGTTTTCCTCCATAATAAGTGCTAAGACTTTACATTTGACAGATAAGATTTTGGTGATAGCAACACCCATAGCTTCAATGCCACAGTATTTTTGACTTATGGGAAATTTACTACATACAGCTAGCTATTTAAGTTTATGTAGGTTGGCTTATCCACATGCTGTTATGTTTATGTTTAGCCTAATATACCATCAAATGTTTATGTTTAGCCTAATATATCATCAAATTATTTTGTGTTAAGACTTTCTAAGTTTGTTATAAATCCATTTAACTTCTTCTTATAATACAACAAATAACAATGTACACTTTTATTGTTATTTTCTTTGTTATGTCAAACTCATATATGATACTTTGTGCAGATTCTAAGCTTCACATACTGGTCTTGCACATTGTGTTCACATGTTTTATGTTGTAGATTTGGCATGTGGGGTTTGTGTCTGAAGGAGGAGACACAAGTTCAAAATGATTAGCTTGTGTTTACAAAATTTCTACATTTGTCATTTTTCACAGTAAAGAAACTTTGCATTTTGCATGTAAAAGAAATTTGTATTTTTAGGATTTTGGCATTTTTATTTCAATTGATTGTATTTTAGAAGTTATTGGCATATGTTTTGTCATAAATTCTTATTGGAGTCTCCATGTTTTGTCTTGTTTGAACTGTGGTGAAGAGCATTCTGCTCTCTTTCTAATAAGAGGTTTCATGTCACCCTAATCATCTTAATTTACTTCTTTGAGATTGTTGTTTTTCTCATGGGATTAATAAATATTTGTTGATTTCTCACTTGTACATGGGTAGCTATCATGGCCTTGTTAGCCAATACTCATATGTGAACTTGGATAGTAGCACTCCTATTCTATGCCAAAGAACCCCTCTCTCATCTTTGGAATGAAATAAATAGGAGGAGATCTAGCCCAGGGATAGCTGGAAGGCCAAGTGTCCCCAACCCTTTAGCTTCCTCTTTGTCTTTTCTCCCTTTCATACATATAAGGAGGAATTTTCCCTTTTATATTATTTAATACATGAGAGAAATGTTTTCCTACATGTGACTTCTATTCAACAAGTGAATGAGATAAATATCTCATTCTAACATTGGAGTGTTTTCTTTATGCAAGGCTAGACACCATTAGCAATGACATTCCTCTTTGTCTTTTCTCCTTTTCATACATTTAAGGAGCAATTTTTCTTTTTATATTATTTAATACATGACATAAATGTTTTCCTACATGTCACTTATATTCGACGAGTGAATGAGATAAATATCTCATTCTAACATTGGAGTGTTTTCTTTATGCAAGGCTAGACACCATTAGCAATGACATGGGGTCCTTCATGCCACCACTATATCTTTTTCCTTGTTCTTAACTCAACATAGCCTTTCCAATCTTTGTTGAGTCTGCTCCTAAAGGCATTGCTATTGGGATCCAATTTCAAATCAAACTTCCCCATTGGGAGGTTTTTGGTTCCCAAAAGTTTCCAAGGATAGATGAGGGAACTTGCTTTTAGTATGGTTCTTCTCATATAATTTCACTTTTCTTAGAGTCTATCCCTTGAGACCAATTTTCCATAGTTCTTTTCATTCTCTATAGGTTACCTATTCTTTATGTTGCAACACTATGTCTTCTTTCAACTTCACAAGTGTGTGAGGGGCAAGGTCTTCAAAAATTGGAAGAATCTGTTGATCATCATCTCCATCTGACATTGATGGCTCGAACAACTTCAATTACTCCACGTTCACCACAAAAATCATCTGCATATACGAAGGAAGCCTCAACACAAAAGTATTCTCATTTATCTGTTCAACAATGTCAAATGGTCCATATCTAAGAGGCTTGGGCCTCTTTGTTGGTCCTTGCAATCTTCCTTGCATAGGTGAAGCTATACCTTATCTCCAACATGGAACTTATACTATTCTTGATGTTGGTCATGTATGGCCTTGTGTTATTTGTTGGATTTTCTCAAGCTACTCCTATACCTTCATATCTATTTGTGTGATATTGTTCATAAACATGCTTTCCTTCTTGTCATCTCCTTAGTAAATTTGTCTCAGAAAGCTAATTTAGAAATTAAAACTAGCACACATGTCCGCCATAGATAGCAATTCTAATTAAACTTTTCGTCTTGGTATAAGTAGTGTGTATGTCATTTCATCATTTAAACTGCTGTCTGCATGCACAACATACCGACAAATGCTACTTAAAGTCCACGTATAACTGGGGAAAATATGTAGTTGGCTCCAACTGTGACCTCCGCCTGTGCAATTATTGAAGAATGTTATAAGTGTTCCTAGAGAATTATGAACATGGATATGTACATTTCCTTATATTTATTATCACTTTGTTTTATGTGATGAATTCATTTGCATGACTTGAGTATATGATCTGAAGCTCTCCTTGAGGTTCCATGAATGAACTTGAACACTTGTTGCATTCATTTAATTTGAAAGAGTAGTTATAGTTTGAAAGAACTCTCTCCTTACCTTAGCTAGCATTCATTGAAAGGAAAGGCTTATTTTATTCATATTCATTTGCATGGTTTGATTCAGTCATCACACCACGAGTTTCACTTCCATCACCCGATTGACTAATACAACCACTAAAATTTACACCCCCTAACTAAACACACCATAACCTCACTTGAGGAAATCAAAAGAATTTGGTAGTTAGGTAGGACACCGGGGATAGGCATCCAAATAATTCCCCTTTGTCATTATCATCTGAGACATAGTTGTTGTCCTCTAGGGAACCAAAATCCTCTAGTATTTGTTGACACAGTCATACACCAGTTTTTGGAGGGGCCTCCTGTTGTTTCAGGGGTTAAACCGCCGCGAGATCGAGAACCGGACAGACTATGTGGAATGCCGCACTCCACTTAGCCCTAAGGAAACATCAATCATTGTCTTCCTTGTATTCTCCGGCCACCATACTGGTGATACAAGGGTGATAAGGCAGAAGTGCTGAAAACCTTTTTCGACGTGTCATGAACAAGGTAGCTTAGTGACTTTTCTACTAGGGCTCTTTTACCCAGGATCCCTTCGGTAGAGGGATATCTTTCAAATTCGGTCTCTCACTTCGTATTGTTCGACTTGGATTTCATCACCTTGCGAAGGATACGATTTGTCGAGGTCTCCAGCTCCTAGTTAGGAAATTTGCTTGCATTTTCACCTTTTTAGAGGGTCTTTTTCTTTTTAGTGCTACTTGTTGGCATTCTGGCCACTTTTGTTTCAACTCGCTTACTGTGACATCGGTCCCAGTATAGTTTTTTGAGCTTGTTTTTTTGGCCTGCGAACCTTGTCTTTTCATAGCTCCCCTTCTGCATGCTCGATTGCTTTAGGTTTTTTGAGTTCATACACGGTAGTTACCAATACTTATTTGATGATGTGTGATGTCCTCTTCTCCTAGGTATTAGAGATGGTTGAGTTAGATGGTCTTCTAAAGGGACTGAACACCCCTTCATGGAGCCACTAACGCTTGACCGTAGGAGTAGTCTAGAGGACCACGTGATCACATCACCCGTGTGGACTTTTTCGTTTACTGTGATGATGGTGTTTCAAGTTATATGGAACAATGGTACATTTGAGAGAGAGATGAACGGTTGTACCCCACCTTGGTCGATTGTCTTATGGTCCTTTCATTTTGTCGATAATATTTTTGTGGTACCTTTCCTTTTACCTTTTGGGTGTTTTACTGATATTGGGATATCATTTGATTTGTACCACCTTTTATGTTTTAGGTCTTGTGGGTACTATGGTAGTTTGTCCACATTTGAGGTACACCCACTTTCTCCAAATTGTTATGTGTCTTTATACCCACTTCGTACCACCCTCCTGACCTTAGTTTGGAAGATTACATTCTATCATACCTTTTGGTGGTACTATTTGAGTTTCAAGAGGTAGTTACAAGGAGCTATTGCATATATGAGGTAGTTACAAGGAGATATTACATATATTGATTTGGACCACCTTTTATGTTTTTGGTCTTGTGGTTATAACTATGGTAGTTTGTCCACGTTTGAGGTAGTGTACACCCCCTTAGTCCCAAGGGTTGTGAGTCTTTATACCCATTCTTTTTTTTTTACTTGTACCTTACTGGTTGGTCTTTGTACTGAGCCTTTTTACTGTTATTGAATTTCTTTGATTGATCATACCATAGCCCAGTCATCTCTCTCTCTCTGGTTTGTACTAGCCCTATCATAGGGTCACTTGGTTCCTAGAGTTGACTGGCCTCTAAGAGGCACAGTCATTTCTGAAAGTAACTCTTCTGAGTATATTACAGGAAACATCTACACTAAGGTAATCAAATATGTGGTAAATAGTTTTCGTTAAGTAGCCAGGACTTGTAGCATTAGAGGAGATCTTGTAACGTGTATGTGTAGTGTTTCATGTGTGCTACATGTGTGTTACGTGTGTGATGTAGCGTTAAATCAAATAGTAAAAAAAACTCATAAATATTGCATGAATTTCTACTCTTAAGAAAGATAAATAGGTTGTCTTCCGATCATCACTTGAATGCCTACATGTTGACAAATGGAATGAGGATCAAGTAAAATTATAAAAGGCGATACACGTCAACTTTTAAGAGGTGCTATGCCTTGCGGTTGAATCTAAACTTCTTTCCAACAGTGCAGGTAGAACCAAACAGGTATTTGTCTGATCTGTCTTCCTCGAGCGAGGGGAGTTTAGGAAGGCTAGAGGAAAGTGAGACATCTAGTAGGTATAGAAGAATTGTATCAACTAGATGTCAAAAAACCAAAAGAAGATTCCATAGACGCAATGAATTTTTTCATGGTCAAGGGGGGGCATGTTCCTATGGTGATGAGACAAAAGACGACGAAGAGGTTCCCTTGAGGCATAGACATTTAGTGAAACAATGGGTACCAAAGGATCTTCCTCCACCGAACACTGATTTTTGTGTGAATGAGAGGATATATCGAATTGCACCATCGTCGATACATGGTTTCGGGTTGTTTTCCATGGATTGCATCTTGGTCAGTTACGGGACATGTACAGAATTGATGGAGTATGTTGGACCCATATACAACTACAATGATTGGTTGCGCCTTGTCCGATATACAAAAAGTATGTGTAGCTATGGATTGTTAACAAACTATTTACAATTGAAAGACAAAAATCAAAATAAAGGAGGAACGTTGTACATGGATGGAAGGCCAAAGGCCACAGGGAATATTGCGGGGTTTATAAACAGTACACAACCAGGGTCTACAATTAAGCAACCAAACTATGAATTTGAGGGGCGTGAAGGAAACCGTGTTTTTGTAGTTGCTATTAAAACAATATCTGCAGAGGACGAGTTGCTTATTAATTACCCTGTCAACCGAGTAGATACAAACAAGGTTACTATATAACATTTTACCCAACCTTTTAGTAATAAATTAAACATCATAAGGATTTTTTGTTAGTTTATTTCGTTTAAATTTCCCATATTTACTTCGCAGGCCAGTGATCAGGATAAATCACTACCAACAAATGGTCGGAGGAGAACTTCTTCCTCGACGGAGCAGGTATACATCTTTCTAATAGTACAAATATAATAAGAGAAAAGAGTTCTTATTTGCTTTGTTTTTCCATTATTAATAATTTGGTTTGTTTTATATATTGAAATTTATATTTGATGCAGAACGTTGATCGGGAAATACACCCGTCGAATGTTGATCAGACGACAACACCCTCGGGGCAACAGGTAGACCTGATTTGAATTGTACAATTAAAATATGTCGAAATGTTTTAGCATTATATTAATGTTTCAATGAATATTTTGGTTTCATTTACGTAATTTTTTAGTCTATGTTTTTGATGCAGGCTAGTTCCGTAAGGTCGGCCACACCAGGGTCCGCGCAACGGGTATACATCTTTGTAATATTAAAAATATAATATGAATAATATTTTTTTTGATGTGTTTTCTCATGAATACTTTTGGAATCGTTTAGGTGACTTTCACTATGTTTTTTTATTAGGGTGTTGTTAGGGGCAGCTCCAAGATATTAGCAAATCGGGGCAAGTCGCCTATGACCATTGATCCAATGAGTGGATCGCGATCCTCAAGGTCGCAGGTATAATTCATTTCAATTGTACCAATATAATACATAGCATAATGTTAATTTTGTTATGTATTTTTCGTGTGATATATTGGTTTCGTTGTGATAATATAAATCGTGTTGTAATTTTACGAATCTATCATGATAGATGTGTTATATACGTTAATATAAAATTTGGAATCTATCAGTAGAGAACTCAGTAGTGCTTTATATATGTTTGTTACAGCCTAGTAGTGAATCGCAGTATGAATCAGCATCGCAAGATTTTCCGTTAGACCCTGAAGTGGCAGAGGTGCTTCACGATTGCGAAAAAATTGGTGAAGCCGCACACCCACTAAAGATGGAAGAGAAATTGTTGAATAGATATGCTGCGGAAATCCTTTCTCTAGTAATCTAGGTTCCGCAGACAAGTGCAATTAAAGAAAGGATTGCATTGTTGGAACATAGATCTAATAACTTGCGAGTAAGTTGAGGAATTTTGAATCATAGATTAATTCGTTTAAATCTTTATAATGTTCTCTTTTATATTTTATATAATAGTATTGAACGTATAAGACGTGGTGTGTATTTACAAAATTATCAGGGACCACACAATATTGGTGAAGGTGGTGTTGGCCCCAACGAGGCTCGTGGAGAGACTTCACATCACGACCAAATGACTCCACGTAGTTTGAATCCTTTGCCATTGTTGTCGACCGACAGTCAGCAACACGTTCCAAAACACCACGGACCCCCGCTGTGAGCGCAACAGCCGCTACTAACCAACACACAACGGATCCTCCACAAGAAGGGGTCGACACCGAGTCCCCTATCAATTTTGATGTCGAACAAGCTACATTTCCAGGATCTTCCCATGTCAAAAGCACGGGAACACTGGAGACAACATTTTTGGTGGACGAAGATCTCGTCCCAATAAAGATACCGACAATCCCAGGTAATTAATCATAGTTGATCAGGTTAATTAGTGTTTATAATTTCTTTGTAATATACCGATAAAACATTTTTTATCAACTATTTATGATCATGGCATGATCGTTGTGCAGGAAACAATGTTTTCTATAAACATATGAATGACTTTTGCTTGGAGATATTCGGGCCCACCATCCGATCAAGGTGGGATAGACAACCGAAACATTTAAAAGATGAACTCACTAATCGGTTGGTTGGCCTGTTCGGGGAGAAAATCTTCAGTCATGCCAATGTCTTGAAAAAGACTTGTCAACATGTGAAGGTTGTCCAAGACCAATATAGGACACACCTCGAAAGAAACCATAGGTATGAGCGCCCACCAATGATTCCAGCAATGGAGTGGAGAGCTCTAGTGGAAGATGCAAAGGAGAAGGCTCTGAGAAGAGAAGGCAAGCTAACACCAGGCACAACGACGTATGCAATACTTTCCGCAATGTAATTCTAAACCTTATTATCCTTGATTTCGAACTTGGAACATCTAACGTATTTCAACACTTGCATAGGCTACTAGACACATCAAAGGCCACAGAGGCAAGACTAGAAAAAGTAGGTCAGCACAAACTTGGCCCTGGTGGTTACTCGAATTTGGCGGCACGGTTTGTAAGTTTCGAGAAACCAACAATGAATACAAATAATAAATTGAAAATTATTTTTCGTTTTATTGCACCGTAAAATGTTAATTAACGACAATAAGCAAATATGTAGGCCGATCGATTCAATGAAGTACCCATAGAGGAAGACATGAAGCTTGGCTTCCAGGAAGGCTATGGATCTGTTGTTGAACGCAGAAGAAGCTTATCTGGGCAGACACAGTCTTGTGGTACCAATCCATCCAGTGCACAGGTATATAGAATCTATATAGTTTAATGAATATTTGTCGCTTGTGGAATATTTTCATTCCAAATACTTGATGTAAAATATTGACTTTGTTTTTAACAGGAAAGTAATGATCCCATTAGTGTCGAGGAGGGACAACAACAAATTGATGATCAAGCTTCAAATCCCAGTAATGAATTTATTCATATGCTACAATTTTATGTATAGCATTGCAAATGGTGACCATTAATTGTAGTTCACAGTATTTCAACTACAGAGCATGTAGAGGGTGAAACTGTACAGGTTGAGACTGGACAAGAACATCAACAACATGATTTGGTCACACTTGGTAAAAAAACACCTTCGTAATGAATTGTTTTAAATGAAAAACTTGTCATTACAACAGCAAAATATAACGATGTAACATTTTCACATCGTTGCAGCAAATCCGAACCCCTTGCAGCAAAATCCAGGTCTAGATCAACAACAATCAGCTAGGATATTGCAAACATCACCAAAAACGCCTGCTAAAGAACCAAGAACTGGAAAAAAAGTCTAGATGATGTAGATGGTCCTCTCATAGATTATATACCACTAAAGAGAAGAAAAACTTATAAAAAGAAGGACGATAAAAACAACGACTAAATATTTTCGATAACAATATATCGTCCACTATTTTTGGTCTAATGAATGAATGAATGGTTTAATGAATGTTCTAATGTTTTAATGATTTAGTGTAGTAAACTGTTACCTTCATTGAATTTCAACTTTTATTGAATGAATGTGTTGACTGAATGATTAATGAATGGTGTATTGAATGTTATCTTTTATTGAATGAATGTGTTGACTGAATGATTAATGAATGGTGTATTGAATGTTATCTTTTATTGAATGAATGTGTTGATTGACTAAAATGATGGTTTAGTGAATGTTAGCATTTATTGAATGAATAATGGATTAAAGTTCATGATGAAATATGGATGAATTTGCACATATTTGTTTTTTTCAAGTACATGCATTGGGTATGGGGAATCGAGAGTGATGTGAGGGGGAGGGGGGCCATAAGAGCTTCCACCTTCACGTGGTTGGCCCTGTTCAGTAGAGAATATGAAATTATTCTCGAAACAGAGAAGAGCTCAATGAATATTCTGACAACGATGACGATTCATTCTATATTTACGTTTCCCTTAAGCTGCAATATGGCAAACTCATAGTTCACTATCAAGATTTCTTTGACCGTCAGCTTTGTCAGACAAACCTTAATAGTGAACTATGAGTTTGTCATTTGCATTCGAAGGGAAACGTAATACGATGAATCGTCAACCGTTGCCAAGCTGAAATTGAATACCGTGGAAACTCATTGGATGGCGGAAATTCATCGAATGGTTTAATGAATTTTCTAATGTTTTAATGATTCAATGTAGTAAACTGTTACCTTTATTGAATTTCAGCTTTTATTGAATGAATATGTTGACTGAATGATTACTGAATGGTTTATTGAATGTTATCTTTTATTGAATGAATGTGTGTATCGATAGAAACAATGGTTTAGTGAATGTTAGCATTTATTGAATGAATAATGGATGAAAGTTCATGATAAAATATGGATGAATTTGCACATATTTGTTTTTTTCGAGTGCATGCATTGGGTATGGGAAATTGAGAGTGATGTGAGGGGGGGGGGGCATAAGAGCTTCCACCTTCACGTGGTTGGCCCTGTTTAGTAGAGAATATGAAATTATTCTCGAAACAGAGAGGAGCTCAATGAATATTCTGACAACGGTGATGATTCATTCTATATTTACATTTCCCTTAAGCTGCAATATGGCAAACTCATAGTTCACTATCAAGATTTCTTTGACCGTCAGCTTTGTCAGACAAACCTTAATAGTGAACTATGATTTTGTCATTTGCAGTCAAAGGGAAACGTAATACCATGAATCGTCAACCGTTGCTAGGCTGAAACTGAAGACCGTGGAAACTCATTGGATGGCGGAAATTCATTGAATGGTTTAATGAATTTTCTAATGTTTTAATGATTCAGTGTAGTAAACTGTTATTTTTATTGAATGAATGTGTTGACTGAATGATCATTAATGAATGGTTTATTGAATGTTATCTTTTATTGAATGAATGTGTGTATCGACAGAAACAATGGTTTAGTGAATGTTAGCATTTATTGAATGAATAATGGATGAAAGTTCATGATAAAATATGGGTGAATTTGCACATATTTGTTTTTTTCGAGTGCATGCATTGGGTATGGGGAATTGAGAGTGATGTGAGGGGGGGGGAGGGGCCATAAGAGCTTCCACCTTCACATGGTTGGCCCTGTTCAGCAGAGAATATGAAATTATTCTCGAAACAGAGAGGAGCTCAATGAATGGCTACGATGCTGGCTTTCTACAACCCAAAACCCTAACTACATGCAATCTCAAAATTAATGACTACCAACCACCTACTGGTTCTTATTTAATAAAAATGAGTCTTTTACATTAAGTAACTACCCATTAACTATCTAATGAGCCTTATTCAAAGAATATGATCTCATACATGAATATACAAACTCCTCAGTATACCAAATTAGAGAAGTTAGGTAAGAGTACCTTGACAGAATGGAAGCACACAACCATATCTTTGTGACGAATATGCCAAAATGTTACATAAATTCCCAGTCCTTTTATTCTGCTACGTGGAAAGCCTGTAGTCCATAAAGTAAGTTCCATAGACACTAGCACTTGAGACTTAGAGTACAGTCTTTTGTGCCACCTTAATAGGAACCCACTAGCCTGTAGGTCCACTTGAATAATGATTGACTCCGTCGCTTAATACAATGACTCTAATACAATGGCTTTATTACAATGGCTCTATTCCCTTAGGCTACTTTGTTGCTAATACAATGGGAAGAGCACCGCTGCTAATACAATGGGAAGAGCATAATGGGGTTCTCAGTTATATATATATTTAATTATTCTACATATTTCCACAATAGAGATAGAATATATTGATTTCCTGTAGTATGAAAATTTTTATTTGAAAAATGCTATTTTTTTTTTAAATGTAATGGGTGGTCGCTTAACCGATGCTCTAAACTGACGAAGGTATGGTAATATCCAACGGTTTTGCAATACTATCGACAGCTCGGAACGTCGGTTTCCTTTTTTTTGTATGGCATACACGTTGCTTTACCGACAACCCAATCCGACGACCGTATGGTAATAGCCGACGGTTTTGCAATACGACCGACGGCTTGCAATGTCAGATTTCATTTTTTTTGTATGGCATACACGTCGCTTAACCGACGACACAATCTGACATTTTTATGGCAAATACGTCGCTTAACCGACGCATAATCGATGGTGAAAGATGGTAATCCGACTACCTGTGAAGCTGGAGGAAGTCGATTAACCGACGTGTTTTCTAGTCGAATATCCGACGTCTTGAACTACGTCGGATTTTAGCCGATATCCCACCGGCGATAAAAAAAGACTAGAATTGTCTGATAGTCGACCATAGGTTGTAGCAAATTTGACTTTTTAGCCGTCGGATTTTGGGTCAAAAAAACTTAGTGTCCTCACCTAGCACAATGTTCTTCAAAGGCCATCACCTTGGTTAGCTTCCTAAGGGGTGTGTAGCCTCTCAAACTAATACTCCAGGTAAAAAGTTTTGAACCGCAGTGCTATGAGGGTAAGAATACAAGGATTTGTGCCCATTGTCAACACAACACAACCCTCTCGCTTCTGGATAACTCCTGGAGACCAAGGGGAGACCCTAAATTGAGTTAAGTGGACCTACAAAACAGAAGAGCAGGGTAATAACATTTTTTAGATTTTTAATACATTGTATAAAATTTAAAAAAAGGACCTATAATCAGTAATCATCTAAATGATAATGATTTTGTTTAAAGTAAATATTTATAATGAAAGAATCTACTAACAATAAAGATTTGATCATCCTTATCTTACCTCTACAACGAACAAACTTGTGGCTTTTGAATCTCAATCTGCTAAGTCTCTTATGCAATTTACCGGCCAACCATTCCCATAGCTTTTGAAATCCCATCATAGTGTAAGTGCACCTGGTTCTACCCATCATAAGGACTTGATTATGTGTCCAAAAATCACATGCCAGGTGTAGTTGCTATTATTGGTGGTGAAAGACGTTGTATTTAGACAGGTAGATGGGTAGTGTCACTTGTCCCTTTAACCCTTTAATGCAAAAATTGGATGAACATTAGACTTTTTGTGTTACGCAGAGCTTATTCAGAAGTGGTAAATCAACAAGATGACAATTGATAGCTGTTGAACTTGAACCTACCTCTCCTCTCCCGCTCTTATCTGTTGCACCATTGATCTTGGTGCAGATCTTGTGAAAATACAGGTTCTGCAATCTCTTATTTCATACTGTTGATTTTTTCCACAATATAAGAACTAAGTAGGTGGTTGATTGAATTTGTTATCCTATCTGTTTATGTACTGATTTCCATTCAAAATATTGATACAATACAACTCTAAATAGATTGAATAGCAGAACCTCATCTTAGGAAGCAGATGGTGGAATGACAATGTGAACTTCATGATGATCTTGTTATTAATCTGTCATTTGTGATATTTCTCTTAAAAATTTAATCTTCTGAATGTTGACATTAGTGACTCACTGATTTACAAGATTTTCATTCATAGCTATGCTATTATGAAACAAATACTAGAGATAGCATAAAATACCATAGTGCACACCATCTAACCCTATAACAAAGTCCATTGATATTTTTCCCATCTTCCGACCTTTTGCCTCTTAATGTATCCTGCAATCTTCACTGTTTGAAGTGCTGACAAACCTGCCAATGCATGAACGGATATTTCACACCTTTCTTGATCTATGCTATGCAAAAATTCTATATTTTTTTCCTGCTCTTTTAGTTTACAAGATTTTTATCACCCCTATGTAGATGCATATTTTTCTTTTCAACATTGTTTTTAAATGTGAACAATTGTGTTTATTGACATTTATGCCCTATTGTGTATTTTCTATTACAACCAAAGCATACTCCTTTTTTTCTTCTCTCATCCATTTCTTGCCGTGATAATTGAGTAGGTTGAGGCATGACTGCCCTCATAAATCAATCTCTTCTTTCTGCATATGTTCCATTTTAAATTTTGAGTTCCACTCTTCCAGATCTCCTATGTGTTTAAGTCTTGTCAACTAACTGAAGTAATTTTGTTCCCAAACCTTATCATATTGTGCTTCTAGGTCCCTTGTTGCACTAAGAGTAAATAGGTGCTTTATAGTTCAATATGGGAAGATGTTGTCACATAATTTGGATAGTGTTGGCGTGGAAACAACAAAAAATTAAATAAAACTATTTGGCAACATTTTTCCACTTAATTTTAAATTTTTTATTTAAGTTAAAAAAATCAATTTTTTATCGTCCTTGATATAATGCAATTCAAAATATTGCTCTATTTGTTTCACCCTTATAAAGACATTTGTTCCATCAAACTTTCTTAATTCAGCTTTGGGGAAGTAAGTACCCTTAATAACTCATCCCTTAATAACTCAAACTTTCTTAATTCAGCTTTGGGGAAGTCAAATCCTTCCGGAATATGATCATTGATGGAAGGTTGTTCCACATGATCACTATATTTATTTCGAAATTTTCCAAGTTCCTTGGGTAACATCGTCACTTTAGGGTATCTCTCTTCTAGGTTATGTATGATCATGGCTTCTAGGGAACTCTGTAATTGTACTATCTTATTTTCAATTTCTATTTGCAAATGTGCCAAATCAACCTTTTTGGCTATCCTCTCATCCACTTCATTAAATGTGTTCCACAATTTGGATAATTGGCTCTGTGCTTCTTCACTTTCTTCGTAAGTAATGGATGAGCTTTCTAAATGTTTAGCAAGCATAGTATTTTTTACACCATCTTATGCCATAGGAGCCCACTAATATTTACAATAGTTATGCTCTAATTTCCATCAACCATCCTTTTAAGGGAAAATAAAAAGAAATTTTAATTTGGAAATCCTAATAGAGTGTAATTGCACCTGGTTTTGCCGAGTGAGAAGGACTTGATTATGTGTGCAAATATCAATTATCACATGTCAGTTGTGGTTGCTATTATTGGTACTCAAAGACATTGTGTTTAGACAGGTAGATGGATAGGCTCACTTGCCCCTTTAATCTGAAAACTGGATTAACGACAACGTTTTTGTGTTATTCTGGGATCATTCAAAAGTGCTAAATCAACAAGATGACAGTTGATAGGATATAGTTGTTGAACCTCCATCTCCTCTCCTGCCATAGTTTGTTGCATCATTGGTCTCGCTGCAAATCATGTGAAAATATAGGTTCCGCAATCTGTTATTCCATAGTGTTGATTTTTTTCACAATCTAAGAAACTAAGCATGAGACTGATTGTGTTTTTCTTATCCTATATGTTTGTGTATTGATTTTCGTCCAAAATTTTGACACATCACAGCTTTTAATGCCCAATTTGAATAGCAGAACCTGCCCTTATATGCATGCAGATTAAGCATGACTAAAATACAAAAGAGATTGGGTAGGTTGGAATGTAGGCATGCGTAACAAGTAAGGTTAATCGCAGGGATCATGGAACGCCTTAAAGCCGTTTTTCTTATCAGTTGAAGACTCTGAATTTTGGTCCAAAGTCAAATCCAAAATAAATGGTTGCATTTCAGAGAAGGGAAGTGCCAAACTTTCAAATATCCTTTTTAAATATATGCTAAGTTCTGGCAGCATATTGCAGTAGATATAGATAAAATTAAATGCCTTTTGTCTGTTTTGGTTTTTGGAATTTAACATCACTTGAAATTTATTTTGAGAGACATGTTTTTGGAGCAAATCATTAATCCAATATTGCAAAAAGATGACTTACAATCCGAAAATCTATCTCGGTAAACGATGACCATGCTGCTTGAAATCCATTTACATAGTGATCCCAATGCATTCATGTTTACCCTTTTTGCTCGAGTAAAATCTATTTCTATGATAATCCTCTTATTGCACTCATTTGAATGTATTTAACATTATACATAAAAAAATCGTATTCATTTAAAACATATTCCTTTGACATTCAATATAAAAATTCATATATTCATCGTGCATGCATAACACATTCAATATATATATATAACTCTTTTGTTTGAAAACATGAATATTGATATTCCCGTAACTTTTGATCCACATATATATATATATATATGATGTAATTATTATGCACAATGCGCGTAGACAAACACACTGTTGTGATAGTAAAAAATCGATGCTTCTTTGATATGTTACCAATCTTTAATATATAGTTTCTATTTTCCATTTAAAAAATATAAAATTCCTTAATGTGTTTTTCTCTGTTGAATGCAAGAAAAAAAGATCACCACAACTGTTAAGCATCGATCATGGCACTCTGAAATAGATTTTTGGAAATTACACTGAGTTTTGGCATTCTCAATGCTGCATCAGCCAGTGTTTTTTGGCTTTTTTTTTTGCAAACAAAAAACTACATACTTGACATCTCCTACATGATTTGGCATCAAAGTAAACTTTGCCATTTTTTTTTTGTAAGCTTATACCATATTCGAAAATATATTTCTTTTGTATAGACAATGGCTGGCTTTTGTCTCTAAATTATGCAAGGACCACTTCTTAATATATACAGACTTTCAATTTAGCAAAAACATATGATCTTTTATTTATAAGCAGCTACTGTTCCAGGTTTTTAAGAAGTAAAATCCCTTTTTTTTTGTTATTAAAGAGGCATTGTATACATACAAATAACTGGATTTTTGGGTGCTACTTTTTTTCATCTAATCCTTTACATATTTATTCTACATTATCAATATAAAACTCTTTACTATGAAAAAAAGAAATATTGCCTAAGAATAGAAACAACCAACAAAAATACTTCTTTTTTATCAGTGTTTTCTCTCCATAGTTCTTGCCATCATATTCAGCTCTGCAATAACATATGATCCTCCATTTATTCACAGCCATTGTCCTTTTTTTATCTCTTACTCTTTTATTGATAAAGAGACAACATGTGCATATAAATCGCTGAATTTTACTACTGCTATTGTTTAAAAAAAACACATTTCAAAATGACACAAACAATCAATATTGATGATAATTATTTAATTCAGTCAATAATGAGTGTCTTAAGTATATTGTTTTCAATTGGGTTGGGTAGCGCAGTACAGGGTGGGAATTAGAAAAAATATAATATAATGTTTAGAGTAGGGATTAAGAAAAAATATTATGAATATATTGTTTTCAGTTGGGTTGGTGGGGTAATATACTGTTTTCAATTGGGTTGGATTCGTAGGGTAATGTAGAGTGAGTAGTTGTAAAATGTTTTTTTGGATAATATTAAATGTAGGGATTATTATGAACGGAAGTCTGATAATGGAAGGAGTCCACACAATTTTGAGTAACGTGTTGCTGGCATTTCAGCTATTGCTCGGGTTATGGCAATTCACCAAGCTCACCCCAATGTGGGGGGGCTCGTACAAGGCGACATGGGATGGTTACTGCCGCTGCTGCCCTTCCGCCTGTCCCCAACTTACACTTGGCTGCAATGCTTACCAGGTTGTGTGATCCAGACAGTGCATTACTTTTACGTGCTAAAGCCTGGAATGACCGCTTTTCCCCCAAAATAGGTTTGGGTGTGATTTAGATGAGATAGAAATAAGGTACATGGACGTGGATTTTTATCTGGAGAGGAGGGGAACGCACAAAACATGCTGCTAGTCAATGGGAAAATGCGTTATTACATCACACAGGATATCTGGAATGAACTCAATTACACGATTGAAATACTCAATCTCGCCAAAGCCGAGGTCCCCAATAAAGTGATTGTCACAAGTTATAAAGAAATTTGGGAATACGTGGCCACAGGTAAAGTCATGACTTTCGAAGAAGTTTTAGATTGTTTGATACTAGACAACAACCAGTTGAGGGGTTTAGAGGGTAGTTCTCTGCTTTTGCCTGTGGACTTGTCATTGTCTGAGGAAAAACTACTCAAAATTTTAAAGTTGGTCGGGTTGTTCGTACAAACCCGGAAGGGGGTCAATTGGGTGATCCCGTTGTTATTAAGCTTCAATTCGACTGTCATGGAATTCTGCACACCATTGAGGATACGGATTTACCGAAACATCAATCTATTGTTCTGTAATGCAATGCATCTCATATGTGACCCATATTCATCAATGCCGACCACATCTAATTGTTTACAAAAGCAGAACAATAAAAAAATTAACATTCAAGGAAGTTCATGATCGACAGAACCACTGTGAAGATCACTTCACCAGATATTTAGATAAATGCTAAAATCAAAACGTCTACAGATAGCAATAAATTATAGGTATAAACAAAAGATTTAGGGTTTCATTTTCTTTCCCCCCAAAAAATAGGGTATTCAATTTATAGACATCTTTCAATTTTCGTGTAAAATTCCAATGAAGGAAAAGATACAATAAAAAAACTTGGGAGAAATATTTTTTGTTTTGTTTTTTTCTTAAAGAATAAGCGCTATTTGACAATTAGGATGATAACATCCCAACATGAGGTACAGCTGTGTAACTCTACACACCCTTGAAATTTTCAAAACCAAGGGTGCTAACAATTAATGAGCTGAGATCTGAAAGATGCAAAATCAGAATGCAAAGCAAATGGGACATTTTAAACCTGATCATCACAGAAGGACATCATAATTATGATTTGACACTGTCCTACATCTTCGATTTCTCCACTGAAGTAAGAAAGCAATTCATTATCCACAAGAAAGTGTGTGAATTATTAATGAGGTCAGATGGACACGTAACAAAGATAACAAGATTTCACAATCACCTTATTTGAGTACTTATGTGCTCATACCTGGGAGAACACCATAGTCATCTATAAGAAGGCTAAATAGAAATGAGATGTTCTTAAAAAAACAATGCACAGTTATCATTGATGAAAATTACCTCCAACATAGGGAAGATGATGGTAATCCCTTATAATGATTGGATGTTCCAAATAATTCCTTATTATGTTATAGTCCAAAGATGCAAACCTCTTGCTGCTTAAAAGATCCAAGATTAAGATAGATATATAATAGTTTATGTAATTAAAAACATTGGATGTTGGACATGAACTTCTTTTTCATTTTATTTTATTATTACCCACATACACCAAATGACACTAAATCTCTCCCATCCGTGACTATAAGAGTGACTTGCTTCTCTTGGTGCAATAATGCTACAATGTCCCTATTCATTGTATATCTCATTATTTATTATAGACATAAACTAGTGATTTTAATATTATATAAACGTTAACTTTTGCAACATTGCCTGACAATAGGAAAGTCTAACCCTTGGGCTTTCCAAAGTTACTTTCATTAAGAAGACAAGTGCCAAAAATGACATCATTCTTTTTATTTTCCAAACTTGAGCTGGTTAGATTAAGGGTTAAAGCATGCATCATGCAGTTAATAGGTGCCCACAATCTAAAATGATGCTCAATTATGATGACACTGATACATAATGTATTGCAAACAAAATAGAATGAGGCTAGAAATAAACTTTCATAACATAGTGATAGAGTGTTTACCCTGAAAAGCCAAATCTGAAAACCAACATTCAATTGGTTTGAGGCAATATTTTAGTTATAAACAAATGTGTAGGTTACAATTCTATGTCAAATGCAAAATAACAAGAAACCTTTATAAAAAAATAGATATTACTATCTGAATATTTCTCATCTGGTCTTCAACAATTAGGTCACCAGTTCCTTCAAATTCTATACAAGGAAAAACACAGTAGAAACCAGGGGTGATTTTAAGAAACCCCCCCCAATTTATATGTATAAAAAAAGGGCGAATCTCCCCGATATAAAGGAAAATTTGAAGGCGATTTTATCAATAATATAATATGTATATATATTTTTTTGGCGAATCTTTCATTTTATTATATGATGTTGTAAAATCTTGGCGAATCTTTCACTAAATTATAAGATATTGTAAAATCTTGGCGAATATTTCACCGAATCATAAAATATTTTAAAAACTTGGTGAATATTTCACTAAATTATATTTTTTTGTAAAAATTTGGCGAATCTTTCATTGATTTATATAACACATTGAATGTCACTCTTCTTGTTAATTCTGACTTCAAGGATTCTTCAAATGTTGAGTTCAATTTCTCTATTTCAATTTTTGTTCTCAATACCAAATGGTAGTGGCCTTAATGATGCCTTCATATCCAATCAAAGCTGAGTGGATCTTGTAGACATGTATTCTAAATGTGGATGTTTGGAGGATGGACATAAAGTGTTTGACCAAGTGCCAGAGTGAAATACGGTCTCATGGAATGCAATGATTTTAGGATATGCTCAACATGGACATGGCAGGGAGGAACATTATCAGAGGGGTTCTTGGGGTGGATATTTCCATTCATAGCTCAAATGATGATAGCAATTGCCTCTTCTTCTTACTTACAGTTTTTTCTTCTACTACTTGAGTTTCTATTTGTAGTTTTCTCCCTACAATTAGTAGAGTTTTCTTCTTGTTCTTCTTTAATTGTCTTTGGAGACTAATTTTTTTGAATTTCTTAGATCAACAAACTAATAAACTGATAGAATCAGACATTATGCCCAAACTTGGCCTCCACTGGAAAATGATGCCCATGGAGGCTAAGACAATTATGCATTGTAACTATATGGTCTCCCAATCCATATGTGGGATATTTTTAGCTAAGAGCCTTGTGCACTGGATGAGTCATGAGGAAGCAAGGGCCAAGGATATGTGGGAGAATAAAAGTAAAAAACACAGATTGAACTATGGATTAGGGTAGAGGTAGCCAAACCAAAGGAGGTTATAAATAGTTATGAAACACTAGTGGTTGATGAAGAACTCGTCCCCATATTGGAGAAAAAATAAACAAGGGCAACTATCCATTTTGAGAATAAGTTTAAGGAGAGCAAAGAAAAAAAATTGATGGCCTATGAGTAGGTGGATGGAACTCTCCCTAAGGATCCAACACATGGAGCGGCATTCCTCTCAAAATCTACAGGCTACCATGTTCAAGGCGTAGTTATGCAAGGACACTCTAAGGAAAATTAAGTTGAATTGGATTTGACTTAAGTTTAGTCCACCTTTTTTTCTTCACCTATCAACGGGAAGTGAATTAGATGAGAAAAAGAAAACAAGATAGTGGAAGGAATCCACACTTATTATGCAGGATATGTGATTTTTGGGATAAGGTGGATTAGGAAGAGAATGCCAAGGCATCACTCTTCTTTGAAATGCATGCATTACTTTTCATCAAATATGGGCATACCTTTAGGCTATAACAATGATGTTGCCAGGCACATAAGATATACACTTGCAAACATTTGTAGGAACTGCATGTTTTTCCATTAGACCTAATGACCAAGGCATTGTGACAAAGGAAGGCCTTATGGCTACTTCAAGGTGTTGTCCTAAGATCACCTCTATACTATGATATTTTTTGTAAAACAAATGCAACGTTGGTTACTATTGCAAGAAACAAAAATGCTCACTTCTCACTCAATTCTGCTTATGTATGATGGATTCCAAAAAAATAGATCATGTGAAATAGAAACCCCCATATTATTCACGTACAATTGTACAACTAAACCAAATAGGCAAACATTGCATGGCTTGAGATAGTGTGTTGAACTGTTAGGTAAACCCGTAGCAATACCAAAAATAATATTAAACACAACAAAATCGCAAAGTTACTAGTTTACATATTATAAATGTGCAAAATATCTTGCATCTAGGATAAAAAACAGTTGTACAGAGCTCTTGCAAGATTAAGATGATGTAGACTACAAATTGTTGTGAATTTGAAATGGAGAAGAGCTACATCTCAGACTCACATAGAATGAAAAACCCACCAAAGAAGATTTCTAGTACTAATGAAGAAATAACTCATACAAGCTCTCACAAAATGTGCGTGAGAAGAAAAATTCAGATATTTATCATCTGCTAATGCATTAAATGAACCTACTTACATAAGTGTGGAGAATCTAAGGAAGAGAAGAGTTAAACCTATAACGTTGACACCTCAAAGGTGGGAGTTACTCACATGTCTAAGAAAATGCTAAATATAGAAAATAAGGACACCTATTAGAGAAGGACACATGGACAGTAAAGTTACTAAAGAGCCTAAAGAACAAAATTATTTGTGTACAATACATTCAAAACCCACAAACCTAATTAGAATATCATATCCTATATTTAGGAAATAAATGCTAGGAACAATATTCCTAATACAAGGCATAGCTATTAATTTAAACATTATTCCTAACACCCACCCCTAATATTTACTTCATTATCTATCACACAAAGAAGCTCTGAAATTCTCAAACTTCTTTGTACTCAATGCCTTGTGAGAATGTCTGCAATCCGATCCTTCATTGGACAATAAACCAATTCAAGTGCTTTACACCACATCTGCTCCACATGGTTCATGAAACAATGGCTAGTTTGAAACTTGAATTGCACTTTGATAATCCCAAAACAATTTGTATGGGAACATCCAGTGGAAGCCAAAAATGACCAAGAATCCTTCTTAGGATCAGATTTCATAAAAATTTCTCATAAAGTCTTTTGTCTTGCTAAATCCCAATAGGGTGAATGTCACAAGTGTGCATGTCCATTGAGGAGTCGAGTTCTATCCCTTTTTATCTAAAAGTGTCAAATTCCCCAACTTGTCATTTTAAAACCTTTTGCATCAAAATTTATCATTGTTATGTCAAGTTTACAAATTGGCTTATCCCGCAATGTAGTCTTGTCCTCTCATACCTATGGTCTTTTTTATTGTATTAAGAGTGCTAAATTGTTATTGTTATTAAAAAGTAAAATAGGTAAAATTATTATAATAAAATCATTTTTATAATAGATTTTGTTTTAATACATTTTAATTTATCTTATTAAAAACCTTTGGCGATTGTTCTTGTTATTAAAATGAAAAATAGTTAAAATTATTGTAATAAAATCATTTTATAATTGATTTTGTTTTAATATTTTTTAATTTGTTTTATTAAAAAGCGTTTCCAAATAAAAAAATTGAGGTTAGAACCCAATCTCCAAGTCAAATTCCAAATCCACGTTTCATGTCATGCTGAAGTCATAAGTCAAGCTCTTACCACATCAACCAAGTGTCAAGTTGAGCATGCAAGCACCAAGAAAAAGCGCCTAGAAGGAGAGCACAAGGGGAGCATTAGTAGTGCAGAATGCATCGACGCCTCGAAACATCGTTGTATATAAACATATGAAGTATGTTTGTCCTCATGTATGTGGGATAATATATCCCATTGCATTAAAATCTGAAATCACCATCCAATCATAGTAGAAGCAACAGTGTGCTAGCAAGTGTCTAAAGGATGTGCCAATAGCTATCGATTGCATCCACAGGTGTGTGAAGGAGGTAAGATCACTCAGGTGGTGAGAATACAGACAAAAACGCCAAATTTAAACACCAACAATCACCTCCATTCCGCCTTAAAATGTAGATGGAAGTGTGATCAATGATGAGCCATGCAAAGATGAAAGATTCTGCAAAGTCTCACGATGGGCAAATTAAATTATTTATTAAAAGGTTTCGGTAGGGGGATTTGCTTGTGTAATTTTGGACATCAGCTAAAAAACAAATAGTTTCTTTCAAGACAACATCAATGTTTATAGTCCATAATATAGATACTGGCATATTCACGAATACTTTTTCAGATACAGTCACAAAGTCGTGAGTTTCAGAATCAAATTTACAGAGTGTTATATTTGTCTTCATCAAATACAAGGGTATAAACAATGCCAAGTGATAGTGAACCTAAATACAGGTATAGCAGGGTGTCTAGGGCCGTATTCACTTCTAGCTATATTGATATGGAAATTGGCATGCATGGGTCGATTTTAATGTTTGCTTCTCTAAGCTCTTGCTATCTGCGATGGAGAGAGACTTTGGTAATTATCAAAATGGGTTTCCATTGTGTGTCGATGGTGGGCTTGAGGTTATAATGGTTTTTCATAAACACATAAATTGCATCACAGGCTAAACTTGTGTGACCTGAACTTCAATTTGGAGTTATCCCTAGTTTCGACGGTATACAACAGCTGGTCATATGTGTTTATTGAGGGCCTATTTCACTAGAGGAAAATCATTTACTTTGTACAAAGAACAGGGCCTTTTGTCAAAAGCTTCATAGACGTGGATATTACAGTTTTTGAAAAGTTTGGGGAAGTGATTGGTTGCAGGTTTCAAACATTTCTGTCATACCTGAGGATGCTTGGAAGTCACCGAATTCAAAAGGACCAAATAAGAAGAAGTCCTTCTTGAAGGTTGCTACACAGTTGAAAGTGGAAGAAGCCTTTTGTTGAAGGTTTTATGATCCAAGACTGGGCAGAATATCAGGAACCATGGAGGCAATTGGTTTTTGACTTGATGCACATTAAAGAATATGAAATCAAGCATGTTTTTGTCAATATAATTTCAAACTATCTTTACAAGTTCGATCTCGAAGAAGAGGGATTTGTATGATAAGTTGTTATGGCACTGTATGGAACCAGCCAGTTCCGTAAGAAACCAATCATTTTCACTTTGAATGGAAAGTTCCACCCATAAACCCCCTAGAACCAATCCGATCAGCAGGTTCAACCGGTTTTGTTAAGGTTTTGATAACATTGCTCAATTACACCTGGAAGCTTTCCAATAAGACGTGAAAGGAGAACCCATACATACAGACACCATACCAATGACATAACCAACATCAAGACTAGTGGTAGTAAAAAAAATCAGATTTTCCACTAACTGCCTATAGAAAGTAGCATCAGAAATCTTGCCATCTATCTCCTTAGCAAATTTGATACTTTCTTCCATAGGAGTAATCCATCGGCTTAAAATCCTCTATATGAAGTATTTTTTGACCAATCATATGCATACTTAGATTATGATACAAAAATTTTGCAACTCTTTTGCCACATCTCCATGCCAATACTATATTTACTATATTAATGAATACCCAAATTTGACATCTCAAAAGATTCACAAAGTTGCCTTTTATGAGAGTTGATCTTTGAAGTATCGCTATCTGTAATGCTGAGATTGTCAACACGTACAATTACAAGAATTTCATCATCCTCATGCTTTACATACAAATCGTGATCAAATTCACATCTAGTTACAAATGCAGGAACACAATGCCCTTGGTGCTTGCTTCAAAGTTCAACCTATAGAAAACTTTCTGAAACTTGAAGACAAGATGCTCCTTTCCAACTTCAACAAAGCCTTCATGTTGCTCCATTTTGACCTCTTCATCTAGTATGTCAGTAAGAAAAGCACCCTTTACCTACATTTGATACAATTCCAAACCAAATTGAGATGCAAGATTAATTAACATTTTGATGCTAGTTATCTTAGCCACAAGTGTAATTCTTTCTTCACAATCCACACTCTCAATGACCAAGCACCACTTTTGTCTGGAGAATTTTCAAATCGTTGTGAAAGAGTGTTAAAATATTTAGACACTTAGGAGTTAGTTAAGATCAACTTGTGTAATATATCCGTTAGGGATAGTGTGTTTCTTTAGTATGCATTAGTATGCATTTGTAAATACTTAATCCGACGGTCACGATATGTTTCGACATAGAGTGATCCGACGGCTCAACTTCTCTTAGATCAAACCTAACCTTGATCCGTGGCTTAACACCCGATTGGTCCATGATATCTATTTAAAGAGCATGGAGGGTCATTGTTTAGTTGATCGATTATGAGAAGCTCATTTGTAACTTTCTTTCTTTGCATAATAAATTGTCCCGTAGAAGCTATTTGGCCGGGGCCGTGGAGTGTTTCGCTCAAGAGGGTTTAAACCACATCAAAACATCGGTGTGTTGATCTGTGATCTGTTTGTGTGAAGTGGTTGGTCTTGGTGTTCGGTCCTTTGGTAGTACCCTGTGTACCCGAACATGGTATCAGAGCTTTTATGAAGTGCCGCTTCCGGTTGTGATCTAGATCTTGAACTGCTGTTGCCGAAACTCGAAAGGGTTTCTAGTTCTGATATTTCTGTGCATTTCTGGGCTGTGGGAGGTGTTCCATTGCGTTCGGAGCGTCGTTTCCATTGGGAAATAGTTTTCGTTTGATCGAAAACGGTTCCCGGTTACTCCAGAAATGCGTATTTAATCAGATCTGAAGGTATAATGTTACAGTGACGCATTTTTTTTATTTCGGTTTTTAATAAGAAAAAAATCTCATATTTCATTTTTTTACTGTTAGATTTTTTTTTGGGTTCGGATTGTTGCTTTCCCGTTTGCGTATGCTCTTTTCCGTGCACCTTGAGCGATCTCGGCAAATCAGAAACAGAAAGGGAAAGGGTTTTTCTCGGCTGCGTATGCTCTTTGCCGTGCACCTTGCGCGATCTCGGCAAATCAGAAACAGAGAGAAAACGTAGACTTTCCGGGCAAGGTAAGAAGATCTAACTCCACAAGTGTGAAATTTTTTTTTTTTTTTCGTTTTGTGGTCTGTTTTGCAGGAAAAAGGGCAAGCACGCAAACCGAGCAAGAAGAGTAAAAAAAAAAGCCCCCTTCCTCATTCCCATATTTTACATACCTTTTAATCTAGCTCACTTGGTTCAAAGTTGCTTTATTCCTTAATAGGTCTTGAGTTCAAGTCTTAGGAAGTTACTTTTAAAAAGGAAAGTGCATGCAATTTCTATTTTCAAGTTACTTTATTGTAAAAGTGCATCTCACTTAAATAATAAAAAATAAAAATACAAGTGAGTCACTTAAGTTTTTTATTTATTGTTGCACTATTTAAAAAGTAATATAATTGTAAAAGTGAAATCACTTATTTTACAAAAGTGATTCACTTAAAGCAACTTTTTTGTAAAGTGATTGTCAAAAGGTTCATATTGGGAAGAGGGGGGTTCTTTTTTTGCTGGACATTCTCTAGCTGCCACGTCACTATTGGGGACATCTTCAACAGTTTCTTTGTTCAAGCATAACTTCATCATACAGAGTCAGTTTCCAGTGCCGTTTTTTTTGAAACCGCCTATTTTTTCGAGCTCTTCACATCCAGACTATTGGTTTCTGCTTTTACAGCCATTAATTTACAACGATGGCCGCCCATTGTGATATTCTACTTAACAGTTCTAACTATTTCTCATGGAAATCTCGTATGGAGGATGTTTTACGAAGTAGGGGACTTTTCAGAATTACCACAGGGAAAGAAAAAGAACCCACTGATGATGATAAGAAAATAAAATGGGCAAATAGATGTGATGAAGCTCGTGGATTGATTGGGATGTCAATCTCTACTGATTTGCGATTCCACATATCTTGAATTGATGAACCTAATGCTGCTTGGGACAAGTTGGAAACTGTGTTTGGTAAACACAATGAAATTCGAGGTCACCAACTCGAAAATGAGTTGATTTCTTTAAATCCAAGTGACTTTTCCTGCATTCAAGATTATTTATCTAAGTACAAAACTCTTAAACTCTTATGTGCCGAATGTAAGATTGAGAGGGAAGACAAACAGTGCATTTATCATATTATTTCCAAACTTGGACCTGCATATTCTGTTTTTGTATCCACATTTTACTCCATGAAAGCATCCTTGAATGGAGCTAGCTATCAAGAGCCTAGTCTTGAATCCTTTTGTGATTCCCTGATTAGAGAACAAGATAAACTCATTCATCTTGGAATAATCAACAATGCAGATACATCTGGGAAAGCCTTATTGTCCCAACAGAAAGAAAAGTCCAAGCCTCCCAAGAAACAAAATTTTCGCAATAATAAGTCAAACAAGGGTCCCAAACCCTCTCAGTCAGCTCCTTCTTTAAAAAATGACAAAGGATCCAAGCCAAAAGGCAAGAAGACTGAGCGTCATTGCAACTATTGCAGGAAAGATAATCATGATGAATCTAAGTGTTTCAAGAAGATGGCAGCCTTGGAAGCAGCAATGAAGAAGCACCACATCAGCCTAGATTCGTCTTCAGAATCTACCTCTCATGGACATGCACTTTGTGCTTCTGGTTATTCTTATAATGCATCTTCTTCTTCTACTTCAAATGAATGGCTCATTGATTCTGGAGCATCTTATCATATGGCTAAGGATCAAGCCATCTTTTCTACTATGCATGAATGTAACACCAAACAAATATTTGTTGGTGATGATAGATCTCTAAGTGTTGTAGGAGCTGGAACAGTTCCAGTAGATAATGGTCATTTTAGTGATGTACTATGTGTTCCAAGAATTTCCTGCAATTTGTTATCAGTCTATCAGATCATTCATTCTGGTGAAGGTAAAACTATGACCTTTACACCTCACCAAGTTGTAATCAAGGATTTTAAAGATCCTCAACAGGTCCTAGCTACCGAAATTGTTGATGATATTACCAGGTTGTACAAGTTTAACAACTTTGGGTCATCACCTTTCCCTTCAGTTTTTGTTGCTCATAGTGATAACTTGAGCAAACTTTGGCATGAGCGATTTGGTCACTTAAATTATCGCTCATTGCAACAACTATGTAAAGAAAATGTGGTGACCGGTCTTCCGATGGTATCTTGCAGAGATGGTGTTTGTTCCGGTTGTGTACTCGGAAAACATCATCGGGATAGTTTTGACAAACGTGCCTCTTGGCACGCCTCGGTTCCCTTGGAGCTTGTGCATAGTGACTTGTGTGGTCCTCTTCCATCTGCTTCCTTTTCTGGTTTCAAGTATTTCTTAACTTTCATTGATGATTACACCAGACGCACTTGGGTTTATTTCCTAAAACTTAAGAGCGAAGTATTTAACATGTTCTTGGCCTACAAGGCCCTTGTTGAAAAACAATCTGGTCATCAAATTATTAAGTTAAGATCTGACAATGGAGGAGAATATGTTAACAAACAGTTCACTACTTTCTGCACTGAACAAGGCATCCAACAACAGCACACTGTTCCATATACACCACAACAAAATGGTGTAGCTGAGCGGAAGAACCGCACTTTAAAAGAAATGGCTAATTGTATGATCCAATCTAAGGGACTAAGTCTTCAATTTTGGGCTGAAGCCATAAATTGTGCAAATTACATAGTTAATCGCACCCCCACAAAAGCATTACAAGGTATAACACCAGAAGAAGCATGGAGTAAAATTAAACTTGATGTAAGTCACTTTCGTGTGTTTGGTAGTGAAGCATGGGCTCACATTCCGGATGAAAAACGGAAAGCATTGCAGCCTAAAAGTGAAAAGTGCATATTTGTTGGATATTCTGAAGATGTAAAAGGTTATAGACTTCTTCAACCACATTCTCATGCTATAATCATTAGAAGAGATGTTAAATTTGATGAAAATATCTTGGCCTGCGAGCCTAACTCGACGAGTGTGCCATCTTTGGCCTGCGAGCCTGATTCGACGTTTGTGCCTTCTTCTTCTTCTTCCAACTTCCTTGACAGGTTTCCAACTCCAGTTTCTGATGATGACAGTGAGGATGAAAATCCACCTCCGCCTGCTCATGTTCCTCCAGTTGCACCAGCACAAGTGCTTCCTCGATGGGTCCGTTCAACATGTGAAGCAGCTGGTGATCTTGCCGGTGATCCTAGAGATCAACGTCGAACACGTTCTCAGTTTCAGCGAGCCTCTTCTCT
This sequence comes from Larix kaempferi, assembly GCA_027924585.1. Taxonomy (NCBI): domain Eukaryota; kingdom Viridiplantae; phylum Streptophyta; class Pinopsida; order Pinales; family Pinaceae; genus Larix; species Larix kaempferi. The sequence goes on from BSBM01000017.1 coordinate 36,047,035, forward strand.
TTTGGCTCAAGTTTCTGAGAATCATGATCCAGAAACTTTTGCAGAAGCTTTAGGGAATCCAGATTGGGATGCAGCCATGGATGAAGAATATCGTTCCTTAATGGCGAACGATACTTGGGATCTTGTACCTCTTCCAAAAGGAAGAAAACTTGTCAGATGTAAATGGGTCTACAGAACTAAGTATGCATCAGATGGAAGTGTTGAAAGACTTAAGGCAAGGTTAGTTGCCAAAGGTTTTTCCCAAGTTTAAGGGATTGACTACAATGAAACCTTTGCTCCCGTCGCCAAAATGAACTCCATCCGCCTTGTTCTTTCCCTTGCAGCCTTACACAACTGGGAAGTCCATCAAATGGATGTCAAGTCTGCCTTCTTACATGGTGATTTACAGGAGGAAATTTACATGGAACAACCTCCTGGCTATGTTCAGAATAACTCTAGCCTTGTCTGTCGCCTTAAGAAATCCTTATATGGCCTTAAGCAAGCTCCTAGAGCTTGGTATGCCAAAATGGATAACTTTCTCCTTGACACTGGTTTTTCTAGATGCCATTCTGACCCCAATGTCTATACCAAGAAAGTAGGAAACCATCTCATCATACTTGTTCTATATGTTGATGACCTTATTCTTACTGGTAGTGACCCTAAGCTTATAACCCATGTGAAATCCAGTCTTAAACAAACTTTTGAAATGTCAGACTTAGGACATTTGCATTATTTTCTTGGTCTCCAAGTTCTGCAAACCAAAGAAGGAATCTTTCTTTCTCAGTCTAAGTATACTTGTGATCTTCTTCGTCGCTTTCACATGGAAGATTGTACACCAGCCCCTTCTCCCTTCCAGTCTGGAGTCAAACTTTCTGCCACTTGTACTTCACCTGAAGTAGATGCCACCTTGTATCGTCAACTTGTTGGTAGTCTTTTATACTTGACTCATTCCCGTCCTGACCTTTCCTTTACCGTTGGTCGAGTTTCCTGTTACATGCAGACACCTCATGAAAGTCATTGGAAAGCAGCTAAAAGAATACTTCGATATATTCGAGGTACAGTTCAGTTTGGGATTCATTACAGTACAGGGGGGAAACCTTTGTTGGTTGGTTTCACTGATTCAGATTGGGCCGGCGATCCTGAGGATGAAAATCCACCTCTGCCTGCTCATGTTCCTCCAGTTGCACCAGCACAAGTGCTTCCTCGATGGGTCCGTTCAACATGTGAAGCAGCTGGTGATCTTGCCGGTGATCCTAGAGATCAACGTCGAACACGTTCTCAGTTTCAGCGAGCCTCTTCTCTTTTGGCTCAAGTTTCCGAGAGTCATGATCCAGAAACTTTTGCAGAAGCTTCAGGGAATCCAGATTGGGATGCAGCCATGGATGAAGAATATCGTTCCTTAATGGCGAACGATACTTGGGATCTTGTACCTCTTCCAAAAGGAAGAAAACTTGTCAGATGTAAATGGGTCTACAGAACTAAGTATGCATCAGATGGAAGTGTTGAAAGACTTAAGGCAAGGTTAGTTGCCAAAGGTTTTTCCCAAGTTGAAGGGATTGACTACAATGAAACCTTTGCTCCCGTCGCCAAAATGAACTCCATCCGCCTTGTTCTTTCCCTTGCAGCCTTACACAACTGGGAAGTCCATCAAATGGATGTCAAGTCTGCCTTCTTACATGGTGATTTACAGGAGGAAATTTACATGGAACAACCTCCTGGCTATGTTCAGAATAACTCTAGCCTTGTCTGTCGCCTTAAGAAATCCTTATATGGCCTTAAGCAAGCTCCTAGAGCTTGGTATGCCAAAATGGATAACTTTCTCCTTGACACTGGTTTTTCTAGATGCCATTCTGACCCCAATATCTATACCAAGAAAGTAGGAAACCATCTCATCATACTTGTTCTATATGTTGATGACCTTATTCTTACTGGTAGTGACCCTAAGCTTATAACCCATGTGAAATCCAGTCTTAAACAAACTTTTGAAATGTCTGACTTAGGACATTTGCATTATTTTCTTGGTCTCCAAGTTCTACAAACCAAAGAAGGAATCTTTCTTTCTCAGTCTAAGTATGCTTGTGATCTTCTTCGTCGCTTTCACATGGAAGATTGTACACCAGCCCCTTCTCCCTTCCAGTCTGGAGTCAAACTTTCTGCCACTTGTACTTCACCTGAAGTAGATGCCACCTTGTATCGTCAGCTTGTTGGTAGTCTTTTATACTTGACTCATTCCCGTCCTGACCTTTCCTTTGCCGTTGGTCGAGTTTCCCGTTACATGCAGACACCTCATGAAAGTCACTGGCAAGCAGCTAAAAGAATACTTCGATATATTCGAGGTACAGTTCAGTTTGGGATTCATTACAGTACAGGGAGGAAACCTTTGTTGGTTGGTTTCACTGATTCAGATTGGGCCGGCGATCCTGATGATCGAAAGTCTACTGCAGGTTATGTTTTCAGTCTGGGATCTGGACCTATTACTTGGGCTTGTAAGAAACAACAAGCTCTTGCTCTTTCTTCAGCAGAGGCAGAATATCGAGCAGCAGTTAATGCTAGTCAGGAAGCTTTATGGCTTCGACAGATCCTTTCAGAGTTTGGATTCGAGCAGCAGCAGCCTACTCCACTTTGGTGCGACAATCAAAGTGCCATCAAGCTTGCCAAAGATCCAGTTCTACATCAACGCAGCAAACACATTGAGCTACATATGCACTTCATCAGAAATCTTGTTCATGATCGTGTTCTTGAAGTGCTCTTTTGCCCTACAGATGATCAAGTTGCAGACATCTTCACCAAGTCTCTTACAGAAGCGAAGTTTTCTAAACTTCGATCTATGTTAGGAGTTCAGGAACTTGTCATTAAGGGGGGATAGGCTCTAATGCCTCCTTCCTTCTCCTAATAGTGTCACTTTTGTAAATCCTTCAATCCTATCCCAAGTTGTTCTTAAGGGGGGATGTTAGGATATTTAGACACTTAGGAGTTAGTTAAGATCAACTTGTGTAATATATCCGTTAGGGATAGTGTGTTTCTTTAGTATGCATTAGTATGCATTTGTAAATACTTAATCCGACTGTCACGATATGTTTCCGACATAGAGTGATCCGACGGCTCAACTTCTCTTAGATCAAACCTAACCTTGATCCGTGGCTTAACACCCGATTGGTCCATGATCTCTATTTAAAGAGCATGGAGGGTCATTGTTTAGTTGATCGATTATGAGAAGCTCATTTGTAACTTTCTTTCTTTGCATAATAAATTGTCCCGTAGAAGCTATTTGGCCGGGGCTGTGGAGTGTTTCCCTCAAGAGGGTTTAAACCACGTCAAAACATCGGTGTGTTGATCTGTGATCTGTTTGTGTGAAGTGGTTGGTCTTGGTGTTCGGTCCTTTGGTAGTACCCTGTGTACCCGAACAAAGAGGAGCATAATTTTACACGTGGGTTAGGTGAGTTCCTAAAAATAGTTAAGAATCCAAAGACTGAATAAAGATGGAGGCCTAGAAGTAAGTGAAAAATGGGCTCTCAAATTCCATCAACAAATAAACTTGCAAACAGAGCATCAAACTAACACCATATAAGTTTAGTGTTTGATTATCCCACAATGAATGTTTGAAGCTAACGTAAGTTGCAATTTTAGGATACACTACTATTTATAAGATGGTTGGCTCCTCTTTCAAAATTGATTCATTTCCTTGAAGATGGATTGTGAAGAAAGTTTGAGACATTGAGAAGAATATTGAATACTAGGAAAATTCTGGAAAACTCTCACAATGGAATTACATTTCATACACATAAATTGTATGGATAAATTAAACCATCACTCATAAACATGCTTATTAATAAAATTCTCACCATTCTACCCACTACATTAAATTAATTTCATGTCAATAAGGAATTAGCTGATAAAATTAAAAAACATAGATAAGCCATAGAAAGATAGATGAATACTTATCTTATCTCATTTATTTATCCACCAAATTGATTGCAGAGGAACAAATCGCCTTCGGGCCATAGATGTTGGCTATAGAGGTCAGCCGCAATTTGCACCATGAGACAATGAGGGTAAGGGAAGCTACTAGGAGTTTTTTCCCACCTAATTTGATCCACAATTCTATACTAAGCCAATTCTCTCACTACATATTACTTTGAGCACCTCACCAAATTTTCATCAAGCACAAACATCTTACTCAACAAATCACCACATTAACATGGGAATTTCCTTTACTACACAACTAGTTAGCAAAATAAACACAACCAACTTTCTCATGTAGGAAAGTAGAGTCCAACTACGGATTTTCCTCTAGGAAAAATTTACATGGTCTTAGCTCATATTCTAGTAAAAAATCAACAAAATCATGTGGGTAAACTTGTTTCCTTCTCAAGTCCATTTACTCTAAAAACATGGATTTATCACTAATATTAGTGCAGTCCCATCATACAGGTAGGGTACTTGCTAAAAGGGAAAGTAGGCAGGGTACTTGCTAAAAAGGAAAGTAAGGCTTCCCATCATACACTGTACAGGGATCTAATAACACAGCCTGAAACTTGAAGGATCTGTGTATGCATCCCCAAGAAACTTCATGGAACAGTGCCAAACATGTGGACTTAAATAAGCAAAGCATATGACATATAAACAGAGCTAACAGTCTTATGGAAGCATCCACAAAGAAATCAAGACAACATCACATTTTCAATCTCATACACTCTTATAATGTAAAATCCATGAATCTGTGACTCTATGGTCCTACATTTTGATCTTATTCCTCTCTTTCCTGCTGCTAAATTTTTAGAAGTTGATTCCTTCCCATACCTAGTGTTTATAGTACTACATCTTCCTCCTTGCATCATGGTTTGGATTCACTTTCGCTTGTAGTTAGATGCTCATTTCCTTCTTCCATGGGTTCCATCTCTTCAATCTGCTGCTTTGTTAGTGGAACTGTTCCATCAACCTGTTGCACTACTTCTTCTTCGAGAGCATTTCAATCTATTATGTTATATGCATTTTTTAATTATATGATTTTTTTCGCTACTCTCGGTGCAAACATAAGTTATAATGTTACCTTACATGACAACATCTCCCACATTCTAGGATGTAGAGCAAGCACCTCGCTACTCTTGGTGCAACTAGGCGGGGTTCATCAATTTGGGAAATTGGCGAATTAGGGAAAATATTGGCAAAAAAATCAACAAAACTTTGGCAAGCATAAACTTCCTGGAAGACTTGGAAAACACCATGACATGAAAAACTCAAAAACTTGCAAGAGATCAGAGAATTTTGCAACACTGATATGAAGTGTTGGTAAACCTTCTAATTGTTAGTCCAGTTTCCCTTCTTTTACAACCAATTCCAATTTCAACTAGAATTACTAAGCTTTGAAATTTCCTATTTATCCTTCTTTAGAGAATTTAGGACAAGGTTGAGATTGTTGTCATTGATGTCAGTTTGAAGGATTAAATGATTGACGAACATATGATTCAATCGTTGTCCTCTTCCCATTAATGTCCCTATACTCAAAAATTTCCTCATTAGTTGGTTCAGTAGTATTGTAGTCACTACAAAATCTGGAACTCATAATACACATGAAGTCTATAGGGTAACTATTTTTTCCTGGTCATTGCATTACCTTTTTAACATGTGTCCATGACTCCGTTCCATAAAGCTTAGTTCCTTGTGCATATCAAATTGGCCTCTTCCCTCATATGCAGTTCTAGAACAGACATGTGACAACAATAAGTTCCTGTCTGGAATGAGGATATGCCACTTTACCATTATTAGTCTTGGTGTTCAAAGAATGAAAATTCTTCGCATGTAGTGCACTCTAGAATTCAAAAAGAACTTCTTGTTCCTTTTAGTACCAATATTTAACTCCAGTGAGATAGTTTATTCAGATGCTTTGTTCACATCTCACCCTATGCACATGGCCTGTTTTATGTCCTACTGTCCAATAAATGTAGGCATATACATAGAATGATTCTTTCAGAAATTTGGAAAATATTCATACAGTATCTTTTTTTTGGAACTTTAAATGCAGAACAATATCAATGCTCCAAAATAGATGACACAAAAATTTCAAGCAAATTGAAGCTCATATTAGCAACATCAGACATGAAAATGCTTCTGGAATCTGAACAATGGAACTCACTCGTGAGGGAATAGCAAGATTTTCTCCCCTCACCAAATCAGATTGTACAATCTGCTTAACTATAGCCTATTGTCGAGTGAGCAGAAAATCTTACAGAGTGTTGAACAATAGAGGAAGTGAGCTCCCATCTGCTGAAGATCAAACTCCATATGGGAACAAACATACAACTTAAGGAAAGATTTGTTCAAGTGCTCACAGTAACACCAATTTGGTTTGCTGGAATTGTAATTTTTGTTACAAGACTTGGCAAGTAATCTTTATACCCACCAAATTGACTTGGCTTAGCCCTCAAAGGAGTTGATTCTATTTGGAAATGTAAGAATCAGTCAATCTTACCAATAATCAATGAGTTTGACCAGACTGGCAAGTACTCTGCAAGTTTCTCAATACTCACCAAGTTCGAACAAAATATCCATCGGGCACAGGATTTAAGAGAAAACAACAAAAAAAAGAGGTAAAATAAATCATTATTTATTATTTTGCATTCTTTTTTGTCCAGAGGATTTTTCTGCAGAGTAAGGCTGTCTGTGATTTTTGCAATTTTTACAGCTGGATCCAAAGTATTTTCGAAGATTTGATAAAAGTATGTAAGGACCAAATTCCCAGTAGTTGGTTCTTGGCATTATTAATTGATTGGGCAGAAAAATTTCCCAAGATTGAAATGGAAGGCATGCCCCTGTGAGTCGACTCAACCTAACTTCCCCATACAAAAAATTTCATGGAGATTGGAGTTTGTTCTGTAATTTTTATAATCTTTTGGGGGTGTTTTTAGTTTTTCTCCTCATAGAACCCTAACAACTAAAAAGACTATGAAAATAGTAAAAGAGAGGGCTTTTGTCTGTTCCTATTGCAAAGATCTAGGGAGGGGTAAGATGCAACACAATTTTGGGATTAAAAAGAGGAGTGGGGGAATAAACAGTTTGAAGTACCACTTGACAAGAATGCCTTGCCTTGACGTAAAATCCTGCCTAGATGTGCCTATAGATGTTGCTCATCAAGAAAATGCCAATCTAGAAACCATTGAAGCTGCAAAAGTGAAGAGACAAAAATTGGGGGCTGAAATTGGGTATGGTTCATCTTCTAAATCCATAGTTCAAGGGTTGTATTAATACTTGTAGCATCCCCTGTTGCTAACTTTTCCAAGCCTACTGTTTTGAGATGACAATTGCAGCCCAAGTAAGCTCACTCTCTCAGATTTGATATAACTGCAATACCAGTGATAGGAAGGTTTGATTCTTAGGCGATAAGGCATTGCAAACTCATGGTCAATAAGAACGATAACAACACCTTTGCATTTGTAGGATGATCTACCTAAATCAGCAGCTTCTCGAGTGATATATCAACAACAATAAGCATTAGAACCAGGCATCCCTTTCAGATTGATCGAGGCCTAGGTTTCATTTTGGTAATTTAGGAGGCTAATATACACAAGGAGGTAGGTGCACCTCCCTAGGAGACAAACCTCCTTGTTTCACAGTGGGTGCATTTCCCTAGGTGGCAGAACTCCTAGATCACTGGTAGGCACACCCCTTGGGTGACATAATCCCAAGATTATGCCCATACACTTGGCTAAGGGCATAATTCCCCATGCAAAGCTATATGAAGAGAAAGCCTCTCATTGTAATTCATGGTTGGATATTTTGGAGTTTCCTCTTCTTGGAGCCTAATCAATATATCATTCTTTGAGCTTTTGTGACATGTGATTATAAAAAGAAGTGGAACTAGAGCGTAAAGCTATGTGTTACACTCTGTTTCACAGTGGGATCATTGTCACTCAAACATCCAAGAAGAGGAACAACAAGCAAGCGATCATATGCCACCAGCTTTACGCCTAATTCCTCAACCAATGAAGTCAAAAGCATGCCTGCACCTTGCCTTGCCTGAATAGATGATGAATCCTCAAACACAGGAATGGCCTTTTCCATTATTGCTGCCATAACATGCACTGTTAATGTTTTTTCCATACTTGTAATGCATCTTGAGGCTGCCAATCTGACAACAACATGGCAATGGCGTACACAGCCAAATATGCCAGGAAGCAGTGTAAGCAATTTCATTTGCAAAGGCTATACAAGTAGAGGCACAATGGAACGCACGACCTGTAATAAAATAAGCAGATTTGTCAAAACCATATATAAAAAAAATCATGGTTACAAAATAAAAACACATAAGCATAACAAGGATTTCAGCATTGCAATAGATAATGTAAGAAGCTCCTCTTGATAATAAAGTTCTCATTTATTTAGAGGCATGGTTGTAACATAATCGATCCATGCAAATATGCTGAAAAGACAACTAGCCAAATCTCTTTCTACTGTGGTGATCCTTCATGTATGCAATAATATTATCTCATTTTCAATATATTTGCACATATAAAAGTAAAATTGGATGCTAATTTTCAAAGCTTAATTATACAGAATTACAAATAGTTGTAATTCAGAAAACATAGGGCAAGGATATTCTTTAGTGTCAGCTAAAGGATGAAAATTTGGTTGGTTATAATTTCATCCTGAAAAACACAGCAATGACAATAGCATATATTTTTATAATCAATATTGATAAAATTAGGATGACCTTTAAAAAGCATAAACAGGATGCAAAATATAATTATCTCAAATAATTTGAGTTAAATGCACACTCAACAGTCAAGCTACGAGAAATATCACAAAAAAAGTTGCATCATCCTTGGCATCCATCTTCACTACTAGTCAACCTTGACATCCTCTCTTCTATTAAGCACCGAGACTCATTAGTTCATATCAACTTTCTTGTACTAGCACCTTATTTTATATATTTTCTTAGTTAGACATTTAGCCTTTATCTTGACACTTAGTCCTTTATATTTTCACTTCCAGTTTCAATCTAGGAGTTATGCATGGACAATTTGGACCTTCTCAACAGAAAGAGGGAAACTTCTGTTAATTCAGTCAATTCCTTCATTTGATGGAAAATGATTGTTGAAGAAGGGCTTCATACATGGGGATATTTGTGGGACAAAGATGGAGGTAAATAGAAACACTAGAGAGTTCTTAATCAATCTCAAAGACTTTGATCTGTCAAGCTACTAGTTTTACTACATTATGTTAGCTAATTCCAGAGGATTGTTTGTTTAATTTAAATCTAGATGAAAATGGACCTATTGTTTAGCCGATTCCTAATGCACATGGATATTGATTTATATTGTCTATATGTTGCATTTTCTAAAAAAGGGGATAAAAGAAGAAGAAAAAAGGCAATGTGTTTATAAACAACTCTCTTTGTAACAAAATAGCTAAAAAATAGCATAATGGGATATAGCAAGACATTGCAGCAATGGTCAAGAATGGAGACTAAGTTCCAACAACCTTTGAGTCCTAACTATTCGGAAATAATTTGCTGATTATTTAATAAGGAAGGTAGGATGATCACCGATCATCTTTTATGCATTATTTTACAATGTATGCTTATTGTATTTCACAAGTCCAACTTTCAGGTTTTGATATAATGGAAGCCAATCTACTTTACATGTTCAAGCCTTGATTTAGAGTTATTTTAAGTACAATGAACAGTAAGGTAACATAGGTGGAAAAATAACAACTATACTTCATATGCCACTAAAAAGAGACTCTATAGTATTTAGGACTAAATATCTTAAACATAATATGGGGTCTATTTATGATCATTCTTTCATTCCTATAGGGTGGAGTGGCTCAAATAGTGCACTACCAGGAACCTTGTACACTTGTTCCAGATATATAACAGGATAGGCAAAGGACAATCAAATTTCATTTACTGCTTCTGTAGTTTGCAACCATCAATTAAGAGAATTGCAACTAAGGAATTGGTTATACTCACATATTATAATCTATGAGATGCTATCCTTCAACTACGTTTATTATACGACACTCTCGGTATCCCCCTAGATTGTCTCAATAAGCTACTGTGACAAAAACATAGTTATGAGTTGACATCATATTTTCCTCATTCCTTTTAAGGTCAAGTCATTCCTTTTAAGGTCAAGTCCCTCTTAAATGTCAATACTTTTACTTTTTCATCGAAATCTATTTGACAACCAACCAATATTTTATACAGTACCCCCACTATTACAAATTCTTTACACTGTAGCATCCTTAGGAAGGTTTTGTATGACTCCAAAAAAGATGAGGACAATAACACTATTATCATTGACAACCATTGACCTTTTTCCTGTTTTCCATAGTTTTCTTTATGTTATTCATAACTTTTCTTGTTACACCCCTGAATAGGAGTATTCCTAAAAAGACAAAATTATCTTTGTACATCTGTAATGTAGTAAATGATAACATAATTTCACAAAGAAGAGAAGATTTTAAAGAGAAAATTAGACTCACATAAAAATAGAATCATACCTACAGTAGGTCCACGATAAGCTGAACATAGGCTGACCTGCAATATATTACTGGGATGTCTAAGCAAGAACTACTAAACTAGCAAAATTATGGGTCGCATAAGCCTCATTTTCAAACACCATCACATGCCTACCCTCATGTATTGTTGTGTTGTTCCCCAGGTTGTATCGGCTTACACAAGGGAAATTCCATGGCATATGTGAAGGAATTATCCCTCCACCAATTTAGACCATTGATCTAGCTCTCATATTAGAGGGGGGTATCCTCAATGAATTTATATTATCTTCTTGGAGTGCGCAGGCCAAGTTTCAAGAAGATAGAATTGTTGTAAGCTCAAAAGACTTACAAATAATCTTTTCAATCAACTTTTTCTCATTCTCTACAAGTGTAAGCTGTGCATTAAGGGCATCCTTGTGAACATGACAAATTTCTTGATATTAGGCTAGATCACCAGCATTAAATACCATTCAAATCCAGAATGCCATCTAAAAAAGGGAAGGAACTTCAATATCATATACACTGTAAATGATAAAAGATCTTGCAACAAGTTTCCATGCATAATCTTATTGCCATAGATGTCTGGCTAGGGGGATTTTTCAAACACACACTCATTTTAAAATAAAATTAATGAATTCAAAATATCTAAAATAGACTAAAACTACACAATACTTGTTTCAATTTCTTGTAGACACCTAAAAATGGAAAATAATATTACCAACCAGAACAAAGATAATTATTAAATACTTATAACTTATTTGGAAAACAAAGTTTGAATTTATAAAATTAATATATGATGGTGGATTCAAGCAGATACGCAGCTTATCCCGGGCAATGAAGTCCAAAACAATTCTATGCATTGGAAAATTTAGTATGAAGCAGCATATTAAACCCGAAAACATGCCATAAACAACAGTATTTCTATCCATAATGGGTCTGCAATTTACACTTACAGCTAGTACAAAGCTCAAAAAGATACTATAGCAATTCCATTATGTATGTGCCTCAGATTATTACATCAAAGTTGAATACATACAGTTAAGAGACAATCTTTCATTGAATAATCAATCCATACATTGCACAATTCAGACCTGATATTATCAAGTCTTAAGAGGACAAACAGATCACCCTTCACAGCCCTCCTATGATGGCTAATAAACACTATAATAACTGTAACATCCCTGTTATCCAGACATCTAATTCTATGAAATTGAAAACAAAACTAACCTCTTAGCCTCAGTGAAGACTGTAAACCCCAAGAAACTTTGAACAACTGCAGAAGCCACTGTCAAAAACTCCAGCTTTGTCGAATGCAGAGATCTAATGATTTTTCATGTGGTTTTTACTAGCTCTTGCCCCCTTATATAGCGACTTCGAAATTCTAGAACCTTCATGTCATTTATGGAGTCTGGACCAATTCAAGGTTAAAATAATCTTTACCCAACAAAATTTGGTGGTTGAAACCTCAATTCAAACCCCCATTAACCAAAATCGACGGGAGTTGGGGCGATTTGAAAATTTGAAATGATATTTTCATAAAAAATCTCAATGCCGGGCTGCCATTGCTGAAAACGTGGGGCGAGCCAGCTGCTCGTGGGCGTCATCACCAAAATCCGGGGGCAAAGTTCGAAGTTCGAACCAAGTTACCAACTAAATCACTGATCGTGGCCTCGGCCCTCCATTACCCAAATAATAAATTGCTGGCTGGGCGAACCAATTGTTCGCGGCCTCCATTACCTTAAATGGTGGGCGAACCAACTCTTCGGGGCCTCCATTACCCAAAATTCTGGGCGAATTCACCATTTCGAGATTATTTTACTTGGCTACACTAAATTTTTCCTCTTTCGCGACCTTGGCTATTCGATTTCCTTTGACTATGGGTTAAATAAATATGGGGCTAATATGTTAAATTTTAAAAAACTCATTTCATATTAAAAATTCGCCCAGGGTTTCTTGGTGACCCCTAAAATTTCGCCCATGGGCTATAATTCGCCCCTAAAATTTTCCCTGGTAGAAACATTGTTCTCAGCCAAAACATAAGTTGCCAATACATGATGGATTTCAATTTTTTTAAAATCTATTTAGTAAAAAAAAAATATACCTGTGTACAGATTTTTGACTTCCTTAGTGCACATACCAATTATGGATTACCAATCTTTTGTAGGCATTTTCGGTTTTATCATACAAAAAATATTGAATTTTGAATTTCTAAGTTTTTTTCTCACAACCCTTTGCATACCGAACAATTCTCTACACCTTGCCAAATATTGCACCTGATAACCGTGTTTTGATTGACTGTAGAGGCTAAACCTAGCACTAAATTCTCTTATGGAATATTGCCCCTGGAAACGGGGAGATATAAAACCATCTTAAGATAGTGAATACCTTGTTCTTAAATCAAGATGGATTTTATTTGTTCAACTCCTTTATGCACTTACTGCACACGTGGATTTCTGTGTGAAAGACTGACCGTAAATCCTGTAGAGTACTATTTTATTTTTAGTTGCATGGACTAATTTTAAGTAATTTGTGTATCAAGAGTATCCATTATTCTACAGTTCAATATGGGGGAGATGCTGTGGCATACTTATGTATGTGCCAAAAAATTTAAACAAAGCTATTGCATTTGTTGGGGTAATTTAAATTTGACACAGTTTTTACAAAAATTGAAACCAACATTGATCCAACTTAAACCTAAATCTATCAAACACCTATAAAAATGTCAAGAAATTTGATCCCTCTATGAACTTGATAAATCCAAATTTAAGATAGATATATGTGTGTCCTTTAAAGTTTCGAATTTCAGATTTACCCTACATTCTAGTGGAAAATTATTTGCATATCCTTATCTACATAAGAGATGTGTGAATTTCACTGAAACAAAAGCCATGAGTCATATCTACGTAGGCCAATGCGAGGAGGTATATTGTACCGGATGAAAAAGAATCCCAGTTAGTAAGAAAGTATGCTGCAGGCTTGCTACAACCATGGATAGGGTTTGCCTGTGCTACTTTTTTTTTGTACCGAATGGCAGAGGAGCTAACACAAATGGCATCACAAAATTTATGTATTTTTTTATTACTCTGGGATATTTGTGTGCCCGTTGAACCAGATTAACCCTTCGTGATGGGAAAGGGTTGCATTGATTTTCACCTTGTAGATTAGCGTCCAATGGGCAAAATGATAAGCTGCAAGCACTGTTTCGTGAAAGTTGGTTGATTGAATTTGGGGAAGGGCAACAAAATCCAATTTCTTCCCGCCACAACTTACATGTTCTGCCTCTTGTTGTGCCTGATATTTATGCTAACAAGTATCTCAACCCTCAAGATATTGTGGTGCTTCATTACAACAATGATCTCATGCACATAGTCTTTCTCTTGTTGGTCAAGTGATCCGAAGTTTTTCAGGATTAAACCCAGAGTTGGAGTAAACATAGTTCTTGAGATATTTCTGTGTTTTTGGATTTCGCATGTTGTGCAAGACACTTTTGCATGGTTTGATACATCTAACATATTGTGGAATCTTAACTCCGCAGCGAATTGATATTCAGTGCAAAAATACCTTGCTGCAGCAAGCTACAGCAGAGGGCTAAGCAAGGTGAACCAAAATATGGAAAAGGGCTCTCTGCTACAAGCCACCAAGTTCTGTGCGAAAAAAATGTAAATATAACACCAAAACTTCAGGTGGTGGGATGCGAGAGTCGGTTTAGAGCTAAGGCCTAAAGAAAAAACATTTATAGAAGAGAGCAGATCTAGAGCACATAGATCCAGAATTCGAAATACAATTGTACCATAGTATCAGGGTCTTTATGCAGCAAAGAAGCATTGTTTTCAGCAACGTTCAGATGTGACCAATGTTTGCATACTTGGCAAATTCCGTCTTGCCAATTCTGTCCAAAGAGACCAATGTTCGCATACTTTGCAGATCTTCTAACTCAGAGCACCCTTTTAATACATGCTTGTGGAGTGCATGCTCTTCAGCGTCACACAATCAGATGTGTTCAATGCCTTCAAAGACATCACTGTTTCCATACTTCACAACTCTTCTAGCATTGAGAGAGGGTTCGAAGCTTAGACCATCGCACCAACCCATGTATGCTCTTCAACTTCACAAATTCGTATGTTCTCAACAACCCCAAAGATACCAATGTTTCCCTACTTGGCAACTCTTCTAACTGAGACCACCCATGGACATATAGAATTCGAAGATTAGTTTACTACAGCAATATTGTCTCTCAACGTGCTCAGATAATCAAGAAGCCTCACAGGTTGAACGGTATCTGAACTGTTGGGATTCTTTTTCTTCAGGATATGGGTTTTAGGTACTAATGAAAACCCACATGTTGTTCGAAATAGCTGTTTTCTCTGACGCCAGCTCAATCCATCCATAAATTGATAAGCATATGACTAAACAAACTCAGATCACCGCACATTGCATTGGGCGCTCTTACTACCCAATGGCTATTGAGTTGCTTAGAGAGTTGCTAGGTTCAGCTGTACGCTTCAGCGTCATATACGTAGGAGTTTGGGGTATTCCCCAACAGAGAGCCCGCAGCATAGAGAAAGATAACCTAAGCCTATCTCTTTTATGCAAGAGCTGTTATTATGTCCTGCGTAGCAGGATATAAATGGATCGCTCGGACCCTATTATCACCTACCTAGTTTACCTAGTCTAGCTCGTACTCGAGTTCAATTTTTTTTTACCTATATGGTTTTACATAGTTGCAATGTTTTAATTATTAAACTAAATTTTATAAAAATTATTTATTTGAAAGCTGATTCGCTCTGAAATGGTGACGTAAGTCTTGGAATCGGCATCCCAAGAGCCGGCGGAGCGATGCCGTCAGCGTCTGCTCGTTTGTTTAATGCATGACAGGATGTTGAAGCCTCGTTTGTTTAATGCATGACAGGATGTTGAAGCCACGTTGTAGAGGGCGTTGAAGCCACGTTGAGTGGTGACGTAAGTCTTGAAATGGGGGCGGTGCGGGTCTGGTCGTTTGTTTAATGCATGGCAGGTTGACATGACAGGGAGCAGCAGGTTGAAGCCACGTTGAAGCCAACATTCGAGGCATAAAGTCTTGAGCGGGTATGAAAGACACCTGCTAGCGCATAGCATATTTTAGTTTGTGAGTATTGAAACGAATTGATAAGGTTTGGCTTGTGCCAGGGTGACGGTCCTCCCATGGTTTCATCTTGGTTGGGCGGAGGAGGTATTCGTCTGCATTTGTTGCCTTGGTTCAGGTAGATTCAGGGTTTGTTAGCTGTTTGTGCACGGAGAGAGGAGCAGCAGCAACAGAAGGAGAAGTCCAACGTCACGGATTGTCTATTCGTCTGGGTTTGTTGCCTTAGTTCGGGTAGATTCAGGGTTTATTTATCTACGAACCTGTGCATATATGCTCATAGCAGGTTGAAGCCACGTTGAAGCCAACATTCGAGGCATAAAGTCTTGAGCGGGTATGAAAGACACCTGCTAGCTCATAGCATATTTTAGTTTGTGAGTATTGAAACGAATTGATAAGGTTTGGCTTGTGCCAGGGTGACGGTCCTCCCATGGTTTCATCTTGGTTGGGCGGAGGAGGTATTCGTCTGGGTTTGTTGCCTTGGTTCAGGTAGATTCAGGGTTTGTTAGCTGTTTGTGCACGGAGAGAGGAGCAGCAGCAGCAGAAGGAGAAGTCCAACGTCGCGGATCATCTATTCGTCTGTGTTTGTTGCCTTAGTTCAGGTAGATTCAGGGTTTATTTATCTACGAACTTGTGCATATATGCTCATTGTCTGTTTGTATACGTCTATGGTTTGTTTACATGTTTTTAGTTTCGTATTCTGTCTGAAAAGGCTTTGTCCCTGTGCATACATAGTGTTTTTTCGTATGGCTATTTATGTAATAACTTTGTTGTGGATAAATTCTATGCTAAGGTCTCGGGGCCGAAGAAAAGGCTTAGGTCTATGCTCATTGTTTACAAACCTGTGTATATATGCTTATTCTCTGTGTGTATACGTCTATGGTTTGTTTACATGTTTTTAGTTTCGTATTCTGTCTGAAAAGGCTTTGTCCCTGTGCACACATAGGTTTTCTTCGTATGGCTATTTGTGTAATAAGTTTGTTGTGGATAAATTGTTTGCTCAGGGCTCGGGGCCGAAGAAAAGGCTTACGTCTATGCTCATTCTCTACGAACCTGTGTATATATGCTCATTTTCTGTGTGTATGCGTCTATGCTTTGTTTACAGGTTTTTAGTTTTGTATTCTATCTCAAAATGCTTTGTCCCTGTGCATACATAGTTTGTTTTTTCGTATGGCTATTTATGTAATAACTTTGTTGTGGATAAATTCTCTGCTAAGGTCTCGGGGCCGAAGAGAATAGCAGAAATGGAGTTGCAAAGCTTTGAGTTCAGTGCGCGGTTTACTTAAGAGCGAGAAGGATGTCAGCATAAAGGAATGCCGCCAGTTTTGTAGCTTCCATGGACCGTTTTTAGGAGAAATTTACGAAGGACAATTTCTCGGTTTTGATTTTGAGTGCTTTCGTTCGGATTTGGGTTTGGGGTTTTGATTTCAGCTTGCTGTGGCGTATTTTCATGCGGGTCAGGGGTTGATTCGTGTCTCGGCAATTTCTTTGGAGGATTATGTAGTTCGAGTGTACTTGTGGAGCTTAGAATATAATGGAGAGTTATACACTGTGCCTTTGAGCTTGTTTATGATGGCACGTTGGGTGGCTTGCTTAGCATTAAGCTAAAGTATATTAAATTTTTTTGGAGGCACTCAATGATTACATGAGTTATGGATTCGAACCTGGATATCTTAACATGATCTCGCTTAACCATAAGTTATGCTTCCACGTCACATTGTAACTACGTGTATCGTTGATATTGTCCATCGTGGAGCTTATGTTTACGATGATCATTAATATAGCGAACTACCTGGTTGATAACGGATATTTAAACTTTCTTTATTTAAAATAATTTTCACTAGAATATTCAAACAAAAATAGCGATTCTGTTCCTTAATTAAACCAAAAAAATCAAAGGCATATATCATTTAAAATAACTGCAAAATATCTTTAAATAAAAACGTGTAATAATTGTTATTCTGTAATATTTTTCGACATTTTTTTTACATAATTCGAGAAACGGAAAAGAGCTTTAAAAAATTATTAATTTGGAAGTCACTTATACTTTATATTTTAAAATTTTAAAGTGTAAAAAATTTCTTAATTATAACCTTATTGAAAGATGGGGTTGTGGAGCATTTTTTGGAAATGGTTATTAGATTGGACTTCACCATAGTCAAAAGTCTAATAGATTCATTAGTTAAATAGCTTTATCGGAACATGGGATTATGTTATAGACTTTAGCTGCAACTTAATCGAAGTATGGGATTGTTAGGATGAGATAAAGTATGTTGCATTGAATATTTCATTTAGTTTAATGTAATGTTTAAATTTCATAACAATGCGTAGCAGAATATAAATGGATCGCTCGGACCCTATTATCACCTATCTAGTCTACCTAGTCTAGCTCGTACTCGAGTTCAATTTTTTTTTAGCTATATGGTTTAACATAGTTGCAATGTTTTTTTTATTAAACTAAATTTTATAAAAATTATTTATTTCAAAGCTCATTCGCTCTGAAATGGTGACGTAAGTCTTGGAATCGGCACGCCAAGAGCCGGCGATGCGATGCCGTCAGCGTCTGCTCATTTGTTTAATGCATGACAGGATGTTGAAGCCACGTTGTAGAGGGCGTTGAAGCCACGTTGACTGGTGACGTAGGTCCTGAAATGGGGGCGTTGCGCGTCTGGTCATTTGTTTAATGCATGGCAGGTTGACATGACAAGGAGCAGCAGGTTGAAGCCACGTTGAAGGCAACCTTCGAGTCATAAAGTCTTGAGTGGTTCTGAAAGACACCTGCTAGTTCATAGCGTATTTTAGTTTGTGAGTGTTGAAACAAATTGATAAGGTTTGGCTTCTGCTAGGGTGACAGTGCTCCCATGGTTTCATCTTGGTTGGGCGAAGGAGAAGTCCAAGGTCGCGGATGGCGTATTCGTCTGTGTTTGTTGCCTGTGCTAAGGTCTCGGGGCCGAAGAAAAGGCTTCCGTCTATGCTCATTGTTTAGTAACCTGTGTATATATGCTCATTCTCTGTGTGTATATGTCTATGGTTTGTTTGCATGTTTTTAGTTTCGTGTTCTGTCTGAAAAGACTTTGTCCCTGTGCACACATAGGTTTTCTTCGTATGGCTATTTATGTAATAACTTTGTTGTGGATAAATTGTTTGCTAAGCTCTCGGCGCCGAAGAAAAGGTTTACGTCTATGCTCATTCTCTACGAACCTGTGTATATATGCTCATTTTCTGTGTGTATGCGCCTATGCTTTGTTTACAGGTTTTTAGTTTCGTATTCTGTCTGAAAAGGCTTTGTCCCTGTGCATACATAGTTTGTTTTTTCGTATGGCTATTTATGTAATAAATTTGTTGTGCATAAATTCTCTGCTAAGGTCTCGGGGCCGAAGAGAATAGCAGAAATGGAGTTGCAAACCTTTGAGTTCAATGCGCGGTTTACTTAAGAGCGAGAAGGATGTCAGCATAAAGGAATGTCGTCGGTTTTGTAGCTTCCATGGACCGTTTCTAGGGGAAATTTACAAAGAACGATTTGTCGGTTTTGATTTTGAGTGCTTTAGTTCGGATTTGGGTTTGGGGTTTTGATTTCAGCTTGCTGTGGCGTGTTTTCGTGCGGGTCAGGGGTTGAATCCTGTGTCGACAATTTCTTAGGAGGGTTATGTAGTTCGAGTGTACTTGTGGAGCCTGAAATATAATGGAGAGTTATACACTGTGCCTTTGAGCTTGTTTATAATGCCACGTTGGGTGGCTTGCCTAGCATTAAGCTGAAGCATATTAAATTTTTTTGCAGGTACTCAATGATTACATGATTTATGGATTCGAACCCAGATATCTTAGCATGATCTCGCTTAACCATAAGTTATGCTTCCACGTCACATTGTAACTACGTGTATCGTTGATATTGTCCATCGTGGAGCTTATGGTTACGATGATCATTAATATAGCGAACTACCTGGTTGATAACTCAATGCGTATGAAAAAGTTGGTAGTTCATGGGTCTTAATATCCATTTAAATACATTGTACTTCAACCTCGGTAAATGCAATGAGGGTTTTTCCCTTGGAGAAGGCTGTCAAGACTCATCATTTTCGTTTTGTTCCTTGAAGGTTTCGCTTTGCAACCCTTGGAGGTTGCGAGCAGGTCTGGAATTTCAAATTTATTTTGCATGTCAAACGGAAATTTGACGACGGTCTTGTATTTTCTGCGGCTTTCAGTTTACATTTTATACAAATTTAAAGAGTGTCAAATTAATAGACCATAAAATTAATAAAAAATAGCCTAAAACCCTGGTGGCCATTGGACTTTTATCCCATGTTCTCTGTGCAAGCTTTATGTATACATAGCCAAACCTAAAAAGCATGCAAATATTATGTAAACTTCCACTGATCTGAGTATAAACTTTTCATGTTTTTAAAGCCGGAGCATGGTTGATTTCCACAGATATATCATTTTAGGGATTTGAGTCAGGGGTTGATTCGTGTCTCGGCAATTTCTTTGGAGAGTTATGTACTTCGAGTGTACTTCTGGAGCCTGGAATATGATGGAGAGTTATACACTGTGCCTTTGAGCTTGTTTATGATGCCACATTGGGTGGCTTGCTTAGCATTAAGCTAAAGCATATTAAATTTTTTTGCAGGTACTCAATGATTACATAAGTTATGGATTCGAGCCTGGATATCTTAGCATGATCTTGCTTAACCATAAGTTATGCTTCCACGTCGCATTGTAACTGCATGTATTGTTGATATTCTCCATCGTAGAGCTTATGTTTACGATGATCATTAATATAGCCAGCTAGCTGGTTGATAACTCAATGCGTATGAAAAAGTTGGTAGTTCATGGGTCTTAATATCCATTTAAATACATTGTACTTCAACCTCGGTAGATGCAATGAGGGTTTTCTGCTTGGAAAAGCCTCTCAAGACTCACCATTTTCATTTTGTTGCCTGAAGGTTTCGCTTTGCAACCCTTGGAGGTTGTGAACATGGCTAGAAATTCAAATTTATTTTGCGTGTCAAACGGAAATTTGACGACGGTCTTGTATTTTCTGTCCGTTTGAGTTTACGTTTTATACAAATTTAAATAGTGTCAAATTAATATACCATAAAATTAATAAAAAATAGGCTAAAACCCAAGCGACCATTGGACTTTTATTCCATGTTCTCTGTCGAAGCTTTATGTATACATAGCCAAACCTAAAAAGCATGCAAATATTATGTAAACTTGCACTGATCTGAGTGTAAACTTTTCATATTTTTAAAGCCAGAGTATGGTTGATTTTCACAGATATATCATTTTAGGGATTTTGTCATACGTAATTCACTAATGATCGAATTGATGAACTTTCACCAATGAACTTAGAGAGGACAAACTAACAAAACGCAGTAATTTTATAAAAATTAAATTAAATGAAAGTCTTGAGGAGATGAGAGGTACCTCGACAACCGCTGTCGTGGATTTTCACCATTCTTTTAACAATTGTTCTCTTAGAGTCCATTATTGTCCTCCACTGTTCTATTACTTCAGCTCATCTATCTTGCAATGTATCCATAGTTTCAGTATATACATAATTCAATATTGTTTTTTGTTGTTCTATTTTAAGGTTTTGAAATTTGACTCTATCTCATAAATTTACCAAAATATTCTTAGCAAATAACAATGTTGTTTGGTTTGGACTTCTCAAAGGAATTTCTAGTTTGGAGATGTCCTCTATAGATTTCACAAGTCTAGGATTTTTTCTTGATTCATGCATAAGATTACTATTAGTAGCATTTTTTACTTTTGTGTGCCTGCTGGTTTTATGCATTATGCATTTTGTCTATGTTATTATCATTATCTTGTGGCCAGAATAGAACTATGTTTGTGTGTTAATTTCATAGCAGTATCTGATTTAGTTTTATTTTTACAAGGCCTCTCTAAGTGGAAGGAAAAACAGCCCGTCATGCTACTCTATGTTTGTCTATATGCTAGCGTTTTTTGTGCTTATTGTTCTTCCCTGCTATGTTGTTGCTACACGTTTGTATGTCAATGCACGTGCCAAATCCAGGTGCATGTCAATTATTGTTGTGCATTCACCTTTGTAGCTACTATCATGTTGGTGCATGGAATGGGTCACTGCAAGTCTGGTTGCTTGAATTGTCTTGTCAAACGGTGATCGCCACTTATTAAAATTTATGGCATGGGCCTTAACCCTGTAAGCGTCGAATCAACAGTTTGAAATTGTTAATGGACGTAGCTATTGACCTGCCAGCATTTTTTTTAACTGTCAAATACGTTTAAGAACTGGAAAAACGTTCTTTAGGCCGTCAAATTCTAGACCTGGTTGCGAGCAATGCTAGAGCATCTTTCAGGTTGTCTCTAACAATGAGGTTTTAATTAGCGTATCACTGCCAAGTTACAATCATACTCATGCTATTATTATTATTATTATATCCTGGGTGGCAGGAAATATATGGATCGCTCGTACCCTATTAATTAATCTACTTAATTTACCTTGCACTTGAGTTTAATTCTTTTTATCTATATGGTTTTACATAGTTATAATCTGTTTTTTATTAAACTAGATTTTATAAAAAATGATTTATGTCAAACGTCGTTCGCTGTGAAATGATGGCGTGAGTCTTGAAATAGGCACCCCAAGAGCCGGTGGTGCGATGCTGTCCGGGTCTGCTCATTTGTTTAATGCATCATAGAGCTTGCAGCAATTGGCATGACAGTGAACAGGGCGTTGAAGCCACTTTGAATAGACACGTTGAAGCCAACATTCAAGTCATAAAATCTTGATCAGCTACGAAAGACAGCTGCTACACCACCTGGTGAGTCAGTTTTATGGTTTCATAGCGTATTTTATTTTGTGAATTTTCAAACGAATTCATAAGGTTTGGCTTGTGCCAGGGTATTGGTGCTCGCATGGTTTCATCTCAGTTGGGCGAAGAACACAAAACAAAACACACAGACACAGAGAGAGGAGCAGCAACAGCAGTAGCAGAAGGAGAAGTCCAAGGTCAGGGATCGCCTATTCCTCTGCCTTTGTTGCCTTAGTTCACGTAGATTCAAGGTTTATTTATATACGAACTTGTGCATATATGCTCATTGTCTGTATGTATACGTCTATGCTTTGTTTACATGTTTTTAGTTTCGTATTCTGTGTGAAAAGGCTTTGTCCCTGTGCATACATGGTTCTTTTTCGTATGGCTATTTATGTAATAACTTTGTTGTGGATAAATTCTGTGCTAAGGTTTTGGGCCCCGTGCATATATTTACATTGCAAGGATCAACTTATTTACATTTATTTATTTATTTATTTGTAAATGATTCTCATGTGTTTGACTTGTTATTAATGATTTGTCACCTTGTGCTCGAGTGGTCTGCTATATAAACGAAAAATACAATGTATTTCAACCATCATTTACATTCCCATATTATGGGACATTTGTTAGTACATTCATTTGTTCCTACTTATTCCAAATCAAGCGTCAAGTCAAAAACTCCTACAAGCATACCTGCTTTATACATTATATAATCTGTTATATCCACTTGAGATAAGATTATAACGCAAATATCACAATAGTAGTGCTAGTATCAATTTCCCGATTTATTTGACATCTTATGTGCAAGTTGTCGGAGGTCCAATTTTGGTTTTAAGGGCCATGTTGCTGCATATTTTTATGCAGGATGGTGATCCCGAGGAGTATTGTTGATTTGGCACATCATCTTCCTTGAGTTCCCTCTCTTGCCACATATGTGGAGGCATGGTTATATTAACTTGGCATAGTGGCACACATGTTGGGTCACTTTGGTAATCCTTTACTTTGCGTGGGGTTCTATTGCACATATGTTCATGCATTTTGCCACTTGAAGGAGATTTTAAGCATTGCTTGTGCTATTCTAGGAGGGGTTGTTTTTATTGGTTGTAGTTTAGTAATTGGTTGAAAGCATTGACTTCACTCGACTTTCCTAGTCTTATTGGGTTCAGATTGGCCGATGACTAACGAACAAGATAATTTTACATAGTTTCTATGTATCTTCTTATCTACAACAGGTAACAAACCCTGAATCTACCTGAACCAAGGCAACAAACGCAGACGAATACGCGATGCGCGACCTTGGACTTCTCCTTCGCCCAACCAAGATGAAATCATGGGAGCACCGTCACCCGAGCACAAGCCAAACCTTATCAATTCGTTTCAACACTCAGAAACTAAAATACACTATGAGCTAGCAGGTGTCTTTCATAACCGCTCAAGACTTTATGGCTCAAATATTGCCTTCAACCTGGCTTCAACCTGCTTCTCTCTGTCATGTCAACCTGCGATGCATTAAACAAATGACCAGAGCTGCAACGCACCCATTTCAAGACTTACGTCACCACTCAATGTGGCTTCAACGCCCTCTACAACGTGGCTTCAACATCCTGTCATGCATTAAACAAATGAGCAAACGGACCGCCGGCTCTTGGCGTGCCGATTCCAAGACTTACGTCACCATTTCAGAGCGAATGAGCTTTGATGTAGAATGATTCATCCATATTAAGCAGGCAATGTAATGACTTGCCTTTGATTCTCTTTGTTATAGGTCACTAGTGAATTGATATTGTAAGTGTAGTGTGTCAAAGGCAAGTTAGTCTATGTAACTATATTAATAGAGATAGGTGTGTTTGACTAGGATCTAGGGGGTTCCTAGCAAGTTCACCAAACTTGCATTAAGAAGAAGCTGAACTTATTGAGTTTCCTGCTGGTGAACATACATCTAAGTTGTTGGGAGTCCTCATCAAGGAATATAGTATGTATGTTGTGAATTGTCTCATAAATAACTGATATGTAACCAATGTAAGCTATAAGCGATCTATTTAACCTTATGTATTATGTGTAATTATTCATATAGGTGAGATTGTTTTACATGGCTTTCGCTATAATTATCTAGTGTTGGTGCAACCGGAAGATAGAGAAGAGTGTAATCTCCATAGAAATAACCATACCTAAGCTATCGTAATAAGCAATGCTTATCACGATCATATTAAACATATAGGTTGTTCATACTAGTAGACATTAGTTGCTTGTATTGATTATTATGATTCCCAGCTTAAGTATAGTATAAGCATTATTAATAACGTGTGCAATTGATTATGGACAAACACATAGGGTTATGCTGATGAGTTAAGCTCAGCACCACATATAAGCTTATCACATTGTTATTATATGGAAGCTGAGAAGGAAGACCATGCCTTATAATAGGTAACTAGCATATGTGATGTCACGTAAATCACGTGGATCTACATGTATGTAATTCCATAACCTTAGATACGTGTACAGTGTTAATGAATGGTAGGACCAAATCTTTATGCTAATATATGAGATTGAGCTTATGTTTATCATCATATCTGCTTAAGATATATGTACAAGGTTATGTAGAATGATTCATTGACATTAAATAGGCAATGTAATGCGTTCGGTTTGATTCCCTTTGTTATAGGTCACCAATGAATCTAATATTGCATTGAATCTAATGATTCCCCCCGAGTAGAATAGGAAATCAAGTGTGTAGTGATGTGTGATGAGAAACATTATATCCATATTTCTTCATAAAGTGACTTCGACCTTTTAAGCGCCGAAACCTTTCACTCTAACCAGAACCGTAGCTGGATAGTTTCCTACAAAAATCCATGTTAGTGGTTGTAAGATAACAAACTCAAATATAGTTTCAAAAAAAAAACTGAACACATAGACATAGAATTTTCTTGTTTTCTAATTGGCATTTTTCTGCATTGATACCAAATCTTGGATATTAAATAGTTTCAACTTAGCAATCAACATCCCGTTTTTTTCTATTCTACTAAGAGGGAAAAATACACTTCATTTGAAAAAAGTTTGTTGTGAATATGTTCCTTCGTTTGCTTTGCTTATTTGCAATGACAAGAACAATTTACAATGTTTACAACATCATGGGTTGAAAAAATTCCATGCCCTTCGCTTATTTTCTTTTCCTTAGGATCTGTTTCTCTTCACTTGCTTGTAGGTTTTCCTATACAAACGACCAGAGACATAGAAAAAAGAACAACAAAAAAGGCAAGAAATATATGCTATTGCAAATGTTTTTGTAGGCAATATGTGAAAAGACAAAAGTAAAAGCGATTATGTTTTAAGGGGAGATGGTCTTGGGATCAAACATTCTAACTGGCAACAAATTGATCATGCTTTGGCTACAAGCAATCTGTTTCGACTAGACAATTTTCACTATGAGCCAGGAAATTGCCTGTTTGACGCACTTGCAGTATTATTACATTTCCGATATACATCGATAGAGATAAGGGAAGGGATTGTGAATCATTTTCGTGTTTGTCTAGATCAGAAAGATCCCTCTGCATTGTTATCAATGCGCACATAATTGACATTTGACTATTTGCTAGAATTGCATAACATAGGAAATGTCAACGAATATCTCAATCGCATGTCGCAATCTGCTTCGCAGCCAGATGATCAAAGTGTATATGGACTATGGGGTGATATATTTTGCATCAAGTGGTTTTCAAAATGGTTGAACGTTCCAGTTGCTGTTTGGTCATTAACAAAAGAAACAAAATACCTTCATTTCAATTCTGGGAAATTTGAATATTGCTACAATATATTGTTCCATGACCACACACTAGCTTCTGGCCACTTCGAACCGTTGTTGTCATATAAAACAATGCAAGCCAATAGACAAGCCGTTGATATGCTTCCTCATAGCGCAAATGTAAATCAATGTCTATATAACCAAGTTGAAATGTCATATCGACTTCCTGGAAATTGCCATGACTCCTTGTTTGAATCAATCTCCAAATTAACACTCTTTGCTGATGGACAAAGTGTTAGAAAAGCAGTTGCGCAAAGCTTTTATAATTCTATTGCTTCAAACGATATTAGAGCAATAAAATGCTTGGACATATATCTTGATAAAAACACATTAGCAGATACAGCTCTTGTTTCTGGATGGGAAACCTATATTATGCATTTGGCAGAGCCATATATCATTGGTCATATAGAAGGAGATCAATTTGCTCTCCAATGGTTATGTGAGCTACTAGGCACTAACATACATCTATGGGGCAATAATTTGCAAGAAAATATTGCAATATTCTATGCAACAAATAGATCGTCGAAAGTTCTATGCCTAATGCAACATGTAATAGATAAAATGCATTTGCATTTCCAACCTTTGTTACAAGAACATTGTGGAAATAAAATGCCCTTTCCGCTCAATTGCAAGAGAAATACTTCTACTGCAATTGCAATGGATAATTCTGAAAAGAACAAACAGACAATAGCGAAAGAAAACATTGTAGAGAAGAACATTGACAAGGGATCCTTGAACGAACCAATATACATAGATGCAATTAAAGTAAAGAGGCAAAAACAAAAGATAGGAAACATAGAACAAAAAAACTCTTGCATAGTTGAGCAATTTTCAAAAGGCAAAACCAGCATGCAAACATGCATTGATGACAATACACAAAAAAACTTGCGCTTGTTGAAACACAATATGCGTAGACAAGGAATGGACATTCGTCAAAAGCAAAAGGAATGTGCAAAGGCAAAGAAAGCAGTTGTTAGATACTTAAAAGTTATTCAAGACACACCTATTCATGCATGTTCTGTGTGTAAACAACTGCATTTTAAAAAAGACATTTGTTGTGTGAACAACTCAATTAAATTAGCTTTTCAAACTCTAGCAAATACAGAAGATGTGTCATGTGCAATGCTACTTGTTCAAATTTGTAGACCTTGCAAGAAAGCAATTGCTAATGGAAAATTGCCTATGTTTACATCGCCTACACGAATCCACCGCAATAACATATTGCCATCTGTAACTATACTTACTCCTTTGGAAGAACGATTGGTGTCACCAAGAATAGCCTTTGCACAGATAAGACAACTTGGTTATAAAAGAGCACAAATTGGGCTAACTGGCTCAATTATCAATGTCCCTGCAGACTTGGATAGAGTTCAAACAGCATTGCCTAGAAGTCTAGATGACAATTTGACAGTTGCAGTTATGCTAAAGCGAAAATTGGAATACAAAAATGCATATCTATCTGGAAATATTCGGCCAAAGATCGTTATGACTGCGCTGAGTGATTTATGCAAAATCGAACTTTATAAAATTGAAGGCATTGTAATCGATACTAGTTGGGAAAAAATATTTAGTGAAACAACCAAACAACAGTCAAATACTCAAGAAACAACGGAACAAACAGATGATGATGAAAATGAAATAAACATAGAACCAATATCAGAAACATTGATACATGGATATGGAGAAACACAATCTAATAGATGACTTAGACAACAAAATCATAGAAATTGCACCTTCTGAGAACTTTCGACCATTGAGCATTTTCCAAGACAAATATTCTGAAGAGCTAAACTTTCCTACACTTTTCTACGGATTTAGTCGACCAAATGAAATTTTCAATCGCTTCTCTTATCAACAAGTATCGCAGTGGGAGCTACAACATGAAAGTACAGACTTTGAAACACATTGCACGAATATTTTCTTTAAAGCAATTAAAGTCATAATAAAGCAAGTAAAAAACACTGCTTGGATATCAATTCGCATGGGCGAGTTAAAGGACAAAAAATTATTGGCAAGAGATGTCAAGTCAAAAGACAATCTTGTAAAAATACTCCAATCTCCGATCGGGTATCGTACGTTGAAAGCAATTAGAACATCACCTGACTACTTTGAAAATATGAAAAAAGATCTATTTGCAATGATTCGACAGCTTGGTCCTCCTACGTTCTTTTTAACCTTTACAAGTGCTGAACACCTTTGGGCACCTTTATGCAATGTGTTGAAACAAATTGAGGAAAAACATTTGTCAAACTTACAAGACAATGCATTGGAAGAAAATATTGATACGCTAATAAGAAGACACCCAGTGATTTGTACTCGCTACTATAGACACAAAATAGCAGCACTAAAGTCTCTTATGTTAAAAAACAATACATTGTTTGGAAAAATACAAGATTTTTTTTTTACGACCGAATTTCAACAAAGAGGAAATGAGCATGAACATGGACTAATTTGGATTCAAAATGCACCTGTTTATGGAAAAAATTCAAATGAGGAAATTATTAGTTTTGTTGATCGCTATATATCCACAGACTCGTTTTTACTTTATCAAAATCTTATTCAAATTCAAACACATCGTCACACAAAAACATGTAGAAAACATCGACATTCCACATGTAGATTCAATTTCCAATTGCCTCCTATGGATAGTACCATCATTCTAGAGCCACTAGAAAATGCTCTAGATGATCTCATTCAAAGAGCAAAAAAAGTATTTGTTCTTATTGAACATAAGGAATATTCTAAAAACATGTCATTTGCACAATTACTCCTAGAGCTAGAACTAACCAGAGATGAATACATTTTGCTACTACGCTCTTTGCTTTCTCGTTCTACCTTAATACTAAAAAGAGATACTGCTGACATTTGGATCAATTCATTTGCAAAAGCGATACCAGAGTTATGGCAGGCAAATACAGATGCACAATATATCTTAGATGCTTATGCTACAGCAACATATGTAAAATCTTACATCACCAAATTTGATAGATCCATGACAAATGCTTTCAAAAAGATCAAAGAACAATGTCTTCTTGAGAATGATGGAAAGATTGAAACGATACGTAAGCTTGGAAATGCGCTTCTGAACATGCAACAAATGTCTACTAGACAAGCAGTACATGTCATATTGTCGTTATCTCTACATTCATCCTCTAGGAAGACTATTTTCATTAACACTGCTCCGGACGACAAAAAAATAGTTGTCTTGAAAAAACCATCACTTTTGGAAAAAGAACCAGATGACTCTGACGACATTATTTGCCCATCAATTTTGGACAAATACATTGCACGTCCTGTTGAGCTTGAAAACATCTCCTTGGCAGAATATGCATCTTTCTATTCTTATATCCACTCAATTACAAGAAAAAGAAATAGACCATGTATCATACGATTTATTCGCTATAACAAACAAAAAGACCGTGAGAATTTCTTTAGAGAAAATATCATCCTCTTTATGCCGCATAGAGACAACTGCAACCTACTAAAAAGCAATTTCAAAACATGGTCTGATGCATATGTTGCATTCAAAGAACAAATAGACATTGTTGAACAAAACTTTATGGCACCAACAACGACAAAGTGGGGTGACCTTGATAATGCCGTTGAAACAATTGAATTGCAAGACACAACTATGCCTCCTTTGACAACAGACAAAACAACAACTACTTCTACATTTGAACAATATGACATTCAACATGATCTAATCCGAAAAACTATGTCCAATGGATCAAAAGCTGAAAGTGGGTGCATCTTGACAGAAAAGCCATTTCTATTGGACATGCATGAATACCATGCAATTCGAAGAAAGCTAAATACTGAACAACAATCAATCGTGAAAGAAGTTATTGCAAGGAAAAAAAGCAATCCCCTGACTCCAATTCGCTTGTTCCTGATAGGAGGGGCAGGAACAGGTAAAACTTACACCGCAAAAGCAATCTATGATGGTCTTTTGCATTACTATGACAAGGAAATTGGTAGTGATCCTTTAAAGAAAAAGGGTCTTATAGTTGCATTTACTGGAAAAGCAGCATATAATGCAGGTGGCATTACAGTCCACTCTGCCCTCAGACTGCCACTAAGTTCAAACATGCTTCCTCTAAATTCAAACACCCTAGATCTTTTGACAAAAGATTGTGAACAACTTCGAGTATTGTTGATTGATGAAGTCTCTTTAATAGGGTCTCGAATGCTATACAACATTGACAAACGACTACGTGAAATCATGCACACACCAACAAAAGCATTTGGAAACCTTGATGTCATATTCTGTGGTGATTTGTGTCAAGCACAACCTGTTCAGGATTGTTGGATTTTTGAACAACCAAGATTCCAACAACAAACATTTCCTTACACATTTTGGTCCGATGCCATAAAATGCTATGAACTTACAACAGTTGTACGTCAAAGAAATCAAAAATTCATATCAATTTTGAATAGAATTAGAACATGCTCTCAAACACTAGATGACATAGATTACTTAAACCAACATTGCTACAAACAACCACCAGTAGATGCAACGTTTCCTTATCTTTCTATAGTAATAAGGATGTTCAACAACATAACTCAAAAATGTTATCAGCTGTGCAAACAGAAACATTCACACTAGTAGCACATGATAGCAAAATTGAGTCAATTGAAAAAAATGACCATAGACAAAAGACATTGCGACTTCCCTCTATGATAGTAGTAAAAAAGGATATGCTTATTGAACTAGTTGGAGGCAACTAATCAATTGAGGATGGCTTGGTCAATGGTGCAGAAGGTGTGTTTAAACACTATACACAAACAAGCCATGATATTGTTTGGATTGAGTTTGCAGATCCAAAAGTTGGAGACAAGCAACGTGCTACTATGCAACATCTTTATACACCTGTCGTAAAGTCCAGTTGGACATCAATCAAAAGAATTGTGATACAAACAACACTTGAAAATAAAATGAATGTTATGCAAGCACAATTCCCAATTCAGTTGGCATGTGCAAGGACAATCCACAGAGCACAAGGATTGACAATGAACAAATTGGCATTTGACCCAAAAGGAATTAAGAGACATGGCCTTGTTTACACTGCGCTGTCACGTGTCAGAGATATTGATTGTCTTTATCTTTTAAACAAGTTAGAACAAAGAAATTTTATAACTTGTCCAAAAGTCATGACTGAAATAAATAGATTAAAAACACATGCGAGTTTGCAATTTGAATACGGTCTGCATTCAATGCCAAATGTTAGGCAATTACTCATTTCATCATTGAACACACCAGCTTGCTTTTGCACTATGACGATGTTTTGAATGATCATGAACTTATGCAAGCAGACATTTTATGTTTGCAAGAAACTCACATGCACACACTTGCCAAAGAAACAAAAATGATAGAAAAATACAATTTCTTTTCAGCATTTTCAATGCATGGAATCCTTACATTGATTAAAAAACACATTGCCATCATCGATTTTAAAAACTATACAAAAAACTCCACCGAAGCAATTTGCATAGATCTTGAATTAGGGTACAATGTATTGAAAGTAGTGAACATTTACAATAGACCATGTGGTGTGCTTGATGATCTCTTTCATATACTGAGTTGCATTTTGTCAACTTGCACACCAACTACTCAAATCCTAGTAGCTGGTGACCTGAACATTGACATGTTGCAAGAAACAACATCGAAAAGGAAATTGCAAATGTTTATGCAAAGGAAAGGCTTGACACTGAAAACAACAAAAGCAACAACAAACACCGGTTCGATGCTTGATCACTTTTGGACAAATTTGAAACACAGAGATATTGTTTTCAATATTTCAGATGCTTATTGGACTGATCACTATTCAACTTTCTTATCGATCCTTTGATAAAAAAGCGTAGTCTATTCAATTTTGCATTATCTAATTTTATTGTCTTGCTATCTATGGACGGATCCATGATAGCATATTTGCATGAAATCAAAAGCAGGTAATTTTTTCGATCCTTGTTCCCTATCTCAGAAATGGGACGGGATCCAAATAAATCTAGCCCCGTTCAATAAAGCCGTGCTAAAATGCAGTTTGGTGCCAATAGAAGCTTTAGTTAACACGTCTTATGGGTTTAGCTAGAGCTACAAAGTAAGGAGCAGCACCAGTCACTAAAGAAGCATATCCACCAAGACGAGTAGTAGCAGGTCCAGATTCATAGCTTTCAGTAGCATCTGTTGAAGCACACGTAGCAAAGACAAGAGGTACCGGTAGCAGATCCATACGCAAGTCCAGGAGCAGTAGTTGACTAAGCAGCGAATCCAGTCGCAGTTCCAGGTCCAGTTAAAGATGCACAAGCAGTTCCATGACGAGATCCAGGTGAAGATACAGATCTATAACTATAAGCAGATCCAGTAGCATCTTCAGTAGTTTCTCTTTCACCAATAGCAAAGGTAGCTAGAGCACCATAGGCACCATAGGCATAGGTAGTTTAGGCATAAGCAAACCTAGATACTTCAGTAGTAGCTTATCCACTTGCACTACCAGTCTAAGCAACAGAGTAAGCACCAAGAGCAACTAAAGATGCAGCGTATCCTGCAGTCAATCCAGTGGTTGATCCAGTTGGTTACGTAGCATTGGTTAGCTTCTTCTGCAAATTTCATGCACTTTAAACTACAGCAATTTGGTTTATGCCTACTCACACTAAGCTAGATTTAAATTAGCTTTCGGCATTTGCAACATTGATGTCATAGCTATGAGTTTAAATTCTGTCAAACTTTCTCATATTCTTGTAATCTATTTCTTGATGTCAACTTTTGCTTTTTTTTATTGTTGAAAGTTGTTTACATTTTATTTTGTTCACAGTTCAGATCTAAAAAATAGCAATTATGCCACAACATATGTAGAAACTCTTTACAAAAAGTATTTACCTGCTATCTCCATTTTATAAAAATGCAGACCATATATAAGCTACATAAAATGTTTTAATGACAAATTCTTATGTTCGAGATAATTGTACATGAAAATTTGTTCAATATTTGGCTGTAAATAACATAGTTTTCAGCACTTGTTTAATTGAAATTCTTAACATTACATAGACTTTGCGCTATGCAAATGTTAAAAATCGAGTCAAAGAATTATAGACATTTGTTTTCTTTTGCTTTTCTTGTTTTCATGCTATCTGTTTGTTGCCATATTTTCCATCTGTTATAAATCTCTTCTACTTTTTACACTAATTAGCAATCTCAGCTACAGCTGCTTTGCTTAATACTTTTCGCATGCACAACTTTTGAAACTCAAATCGAAAATTGAAAAATAATGGAAAATAGTTCATTGCCCATGCACAACACAACAAAAAAAACATCATCACCAAACAGCCCGACAATGGGAGCAGTGTCAACTGCTAAAAGTGCAAAAAGGTATGCAATTATTTTCGTCCGGATTGCTTTTTACATCATTTTTAACACTTGAAACTTCCTCGTTTTCTTTTACAATTTTCTAGCACAGAAAACAATAGAATATAACTATTGCATTGACAAATATTTTCTCAAGCTTGATTTAAGTTTCAACATTCCTGCTATTGATTGCTGATAATTTCTTTCTTCGGCTTTTTCTCTAACTATAACAATAACAGGTTCAGACAAACACCTCCAGAAGCAGCTACTATTATAGAGCTATGCACAACAACACCAAAAATTGTTTTCGAAGGAGACATCTTGGCCGTATATGGGCCCGCACAGAACAAAATACAAAGTTCTCCTGTAAAGGCACAAATACTGCATGCAGACTTTGTTGATAGAGATGGGCTAATGAAAATCACTGCTGGAATAAGTGACAACTTGATCAAACGTTTTGGTAGCTATTTCTCAACCAACAAAAGTCTAAGAATCACTCGATTTGGGCTAAAAAAAAAAGGCCAGTACGACAGAGGCGATGCCAAGTATTCAATAGTCATATTTCCACATACAATAATTGAGACAGTTGATCGAGTTTGCAAAATCAGAAAGCTAGCTCCAGATATGACAATTGGTGATCTGTTGTCATCCAATGACTCCTACTCTGTTGGCTTTGTTGCAGCAATTGTTGTTGCATGTGAATACAACAACAAGCAGTTTGACTTGTATATCAAAGACGGTGGAACGGCAAACGACCATGCAACAGTAAATATGCTACTTGCATAGCTAGTGTTCTTTTGGAATTGTTGTTTTTTAAACGCAAATAAAATTTTCACTTTTTTATATAAACAAGAAAATAGGAAAAAAACAAACACAAATAGCTTTAACAATTTCTAATTACAATCTATGCTTATTGACTGTTGTCTTCTACTATTGCAGCTACAGGTCAATGAAGGCTACAAAGAACTGTTCTTGCAAATTCAAGAACAACTTGCATCTGATAATCCTCCATTCTATCTATTTAAAAACATTGTCCGAAATGACACGAAAACAAGCCACATGCTCCGGACCTGTGCAGCTACTTTTATTGACCCTCTTAATGATGATTATACAATTCAAAATTTGCTGCCAATTATTGACTCAAAGACACAGGTCTGTTGAAAAATTGCTTCTTTCTCAAACACAATGTAGTTTGCTGCAAACTAGTTTCAGTGCTTAAGACCTTTCGTTGTTTTTTTGTCTCTTGTTCATTGTCTAAGTCCATTTCCTTTGTTATGTATAATAGACTTTGTGATGACCAAGAATATTTAAACATCTCACATGCATGCCGCAGAAAACCAAATTGCTAAAAATAGCTTGATAAAAGTTTCTCAAAATCTCGTCAAACTGATTCTCAAACAAGCTTTAATCACTGGAAAAGTCTGAATGTGCTTGTATTGGCATCAACATTGGGTAGTCTAGCTAAATATTAGCCCTTGATTTGTGCAAAGAAATATGGCGTTAATATTTCGTAGCTAGAACTTCCCAATTGATAAACCCTTTCATATCTCCTTGAGTTCTCATGGTTTCTCTCTTGTATCAGTGTTTCTGATCTTTAGTACACATTTTTCCTATAATCAAGAATCTTGTCTATTTGTAATTCTATCCTCAAGGCTAACAAGCACATGCTTTCCTAGGTGATTGCTTTTAGGTTGTTTTAGCCATTTGCAAAAGGGCCACCTTGAAAACTCTGTTTTAAAAACAAATCTGCAGATCTGGTTCCTGCAATCAGAAATCTCCTTTTCCGCTACTATATCTCCTGAGCACATGTTGCTTAAAGCTATGGATTTTAAGCTCTTTTAGCCATTCAGACAAAAGTATTTGTTTTTTCAAAAAATCAATCCAGTTGTTAGATTTATTTGAGCACATCATAACTAATTTTAAGTCTTCTTTGAGTCTCATTTGGAATCATATGTTTAAGCCTCTATCCAATTGGTCTTCCCAATAAGACATCTCATTTTTGCCATAGAAAAGGACCCCAAATACTTTTAAAGATAAAGGCAATCCATCACAAGCTTCTAAGAATTTATGGAAAGATTCAAATACTACGATTGGAAAAGACTGGTTGAAGGCATCAAAGCACAAGAGCTCTCGGGAGTATTGTGTATTGAAGCCAGTTGCTTAAAAATTGATGACGTTTCCACTCCCCAGCTTCTGAGAACATCTTCATCTTGAGATGTAATCAATATCAAGCTCTC
Source organism: Larix kaempferi (assembly GCA_027924585.1). Taxonomy (NCBI): domain Eukaryota; kingdom Viridiplantae; phylum Streptophyta; class Pinopsida; order Pinales; family Pinaceae; genus Larix; species Larix kaempferi. Next base: position 36,082,808 of record BSBM01000017.1, read on the forward strand.
TTTGCAAAGAAGGCTTTTAGGTACCAAAAGTGCATCCAACTAATTCACATTATCTAGATCATCTAAAATTATTGATGCTAGATAAGATGACAGTGGCATGATTAGATTTTTGTGATCGGAAGATAGATGCAGAACACTTAAAGTGCTACGAGACAGATTTTATATTTGTTTAACTCATCAAAATTGCATTTGCAGCGATGTTGCAAATTGGATATTCTGCTTTTTGCAAAAGTGCATTGTGTGTCTGTACTCTCAATGTGAGAAGCAAAATTATGAGAATGCAACCTTTGCATATCCATTAAATGGCACTCCTCTTCGCACATACAATATTTATTGCATGCTGGCAAAGTACAATTCATTCTCTTTCTATGGGTGCTTCAAAACATTGTTTGCATTGCAACAAATTTTATATTCAAGGCTATAACTCTGTTCACAACACTCTTATTCATCAGTTTCCAAAGATTGCTTTTTGCAATGTCTCTTTGCTTTTACCCTTTGGCTAACAACAGTTAGCCAATAGCTACCTTTCCCATTACCATTGTAATTAGTCATAGTGCTTTGAATCTAAGTTCAATTATTATTCAAATAAAAAAACATAATTCTATTTAAAAATATGCTGATATTATATGCATTTTCTATGGTCATTTGTTCTCTCACTTTGACAGATACATGGAATACTGAAACCAAGAAATTCATTTGCACCTCCGTATCGATGCATCTGCGCTGAATGTAAACAACCGCTGATTCAGAGATGTGGTCTGTGCATTTTGCAAAAAAGAAATGGAAATTATATATGAGCATAGTCTGGAATGCAATTTAGACACAAATGATGGATTGATAGAATGCACACTGCGCAACCCACAACTAAAAGAGTATTGTCCAGAAGTAGCAAATATTTCATTTGAAGAATACTCAAAAAACATATCATCAACAGTTTTCAATCTGCGAAGGTTTTCCCAGCAAGGGCTATTTACATTAGCTTTGGACAACAGAATCATCAACTTGAAAAGAAACTGAGTTTCAGGTACAGAAATCTATTTTTTGTTCTAAAGAATTCAAGTTTTTTATTCAATATTACCGACCTCTGCAAACTATGTTTTGAAAATTGTACTCAATTGCATTAGCTACAAACAGAAACACTTTGCCATTTCTTTAGTTTACATTAATGGTTTGCAGCTTCAAAACATTTGGTGTATATCTAGTTTAACATATAATCATTTTTCAATTTATAAACTTTGCCTGGTTAGTTTTCGCTTAAACAATTTTCACAAAATTTTGATTCACATTTGATTTTGAGTATGTATTGCAAAGTTCGAAACTCTGATCATAGAATGGCATGATTTAAATAGCTACGATTTAAATACTAACATTTGGTGAAATGCTAATTTTAGTAGCCTAATACTCTAACTATTGATAAAAGCTGTATTGGAAAATAATTTACTATAATTTATTACACAACCTGATACAATAATTTGTTATTCTTCGTAAGATTTTCTCTCTTGCTAAATTGTTCCTAAAGATTTATTGCTTTGAAATTATGCAAATTGACATAAACTATGAGTACTTCCAATATTATACTTGAAATAGTATCTAGTTTTTACAAATACTTGCATTCTTGCTACTTTTTTCCAATTATTCTGACTACACTTTGAATGCTATTGGCAGGTGCAACAACAATAAAAAACTACCACAATGGCACTGGGGCTACAACGAATACAAAAGTTGATATTGCATAACATTTTTGCAACAAAAAAAGTGCAAAGACCCATTTGCTCATGCAAAAGCACAATTGCAGTATGTTGGACTTATTGCCTTTTTTGGTCCTCTGGTTTATTAACAAAACTTAGTCTGTTGGACTTATTCCTTTTTTGTCTTCTGCTTTATTGACAGAAGTATCGAAGAACTGTTTTTTTGCTTATGTAATGCCTTTAGACAATATAAAAAGTACACTAAGACTCTTGTTGATTAACATTTCCATAGTTTTTGTCATCTGCTAAGCAGACAAATATACATACCACAGATTTACATATATAGTATAATATTTCCTACATGGCAATATGTTCCTACATTGTCAAACTCAGTTTAAGAATTGTTCCGTGATGTTGATCAAGTAGAGTTTTATGCAGCTGACACCCAATATAGACATCGGTGATTAAAATGAGTGTCTCCTTTGTGACATTTTAGTGTTATTTTTATCTACTCCAAAGTTGTTGACTTTGGAGTATATTGATTTTTTGTTTGTTTGCTCAGAAATACGTCTTATAGAATCTCTTTGCCTATGCTGCTGCACTATGGCCGGTATGTCTATGCTGTCAAAGTCATCCAGAGCTTGCACCCGGTCTCATCTGCACCGACTCAAGGGGTTTTGAAGCTGGTTCTTTGCATTAATACAAGCCACATAACCTCGATGTTTGCCTCTAGACCGCACTTGCAAAGTAAACACAGAAAAAATTATCCATGTTGCATGGTGATTATCTAAATACATGCTTGGATCACACCTAAGCTAGCTATCCAGCAATCGCTGTTGTGAGGCAATTACAGGTTGCCTTTGAACTGTCACATTTAATACAATAGCCGTCGTCTCGCAGCATGCATTTGCAATAGCTATTACCAATAGAATGGCCTTTGTTAGCTTCAGGGCCCATAATTAGTAAACAGTTGACACTAGTCTATCTTTGAAACTATACTTTAGTTCCTCATTGAAAACATTTTTATTTAAAATATTGAGGAAGAGAATTAAAAGTAAATATGCAAGGACAGGAAAGAAAAAATCCTGTTACCTGAAAATAAAATAGGAAAATGGAATAGTGCAATAAAGCACTGATAGAGGTTCATCCAATGCATACATACAAAATATTAAAATGTTTAATGCCATTTAGAGAATTTGAGCTTGAGCACTACTTTTGGGAAAAATAGAGGAGCTTAAGCAGTTCTCCATACCTGCTAGGCCACGCTACAACATAGGCACCTAGAAAAGTACAGGGCATGTTTGAACCTGAATCTTACCAACTCAAAATTGGAAGCAATAGTGCCTATGTGAGAAGACAGCTTGCAAAATATGCAATATACAGTAACAAGAAAACAGACACCATTTCTTAGAGTTCAAACTGTCACAACTACAAAAATTGAAGATATATCCATAGCATTCAGCTGAAGATACGAAACTTAAATTATCTCTAGCAAAATGATATGAAAAAAATGGTTAGGAACGAAGGGACCAATGAACCTTGATATGGACTTGCAAATTTTTTGTTTGAACAAATGCCAAAAAACTTCAACTATAAGAACTTTTGAATTTTATTTTAAGATTTTTAGTTTTAGTGAAATGGAAAACAAAGAATATACTCAAAAATGATATATCAGTCAAGAATGGACCTGTGATTGTGAATATTTATTATTTTTCAAGGTATTAAAATTTATTGCTTTTTTGGAATTTTAAAATTTCTAACCATTTTCTATCTAAAATACTTTTACATTATCTGTACCTGAACTCACATATTTCTCCTCTTCTTCCTTATTTTGCGAAGCATAGTCTTATTTCATGCGTTTAGAGAATTATAGTGCATCGTTCTTTGTATTTTCCTACTTATTGATTCTAGGAGTTGGAAGCTTTAAGACTATGTCACCACAGGGCATCAAGATATTTGATCCTGCATAATATTTTAGCGGTCCATATGATGACATTTGATGGATATTAAGCCCTTGCAATTTTTTATTCCATTTTTGAAATTTGAATGGATTCAAATATATATAGTGCGAGAAAAAAATATTTGTTACAAAACTATATAAATTGAAAGAATAATTGCACCAGAAAATTGAGATCTGTTTTTTTATTGCAATATTTGGTTATTTTATTAATATACTTTATGCATATCTGAAACGAGCTTATATATTAATTTCCGTATCCTCTTCTTTTGAAAATAGCTGTACACTGAGAAGGCTGCCAGATACTTTGTGCCGTTTTTGAGTTTATGTCACCGCAATTTATTGTTTGAGTCCATTAAAAAAGGGGCCAATAATGGTTGAAAGCGCTGATAGACTTGCAGCTACTAATGGCTACTCCCGGTTTATGTTATACTACTTTTGATTCTTACATTCTGGTTAAAGTTTTTAATAATTTAAAAATCAAGTTAGAGGGAGATAAGGACTGAATCAAAGGTTTCATGTATTTGTATAAGGCATAAAAATGATGTCATCTATTAACTGGTATGTAGAAACTGAATCAGAAAATATGAAATGGCAAATTGAAATTTGATTTTATGTGATATTACTGATGTCAGATCTTTTGCTAATAGCGCTTATATTGATTGGTTGATAAATATCTTAGTGGATTAAATATTTCTGTCTTATTGTTGACACTTCACCAAGGTTATTTATTATGAATATTGGATTAATATTTTTGATGTGTTTATCTGCCACAACACGTTTGCATTCTGTGCAAGATGCAAACTTTGTCGTTTATCTGTCCTCATCATGATTCACAAATAGCTTGGTTTGGTTATCTTCTGCTATTGCGTTAAAGGCGTTTTATGATGGCATTTATTTCAGAGGTATGATAGTTTTACTTATAACAACTGCAAATTGTTGGACATAACTTGGTATGAGCACATAGACTGTCGTATGTAAATAACGAATCATGCATTAAATCAAATTGCATGGATAGCATACCAATGAATAATGCTCAGAACTGAAAACCGTCACAAAATTAAGAGATCTATATTATCTAAACCCTTTAACAGGTCAATGTAGATTCATTTCAGTGGTGTCTAGAAGACATAAGTGGTCACGTTGTATGAAACATTTTCAGCTTCTCCATGTGAGTTTTCCATCTTAGCATGTATGCCTAGGTTGAGGCCTTGTAAGCCCTGGATTATTACTTAATGAGTGGTTTACCTATAATTTTATATGGAAAAAGCAAATGGACAGCTATAATTGTCCTAACCTGCAACTATGTACATTTGGGAAGATGGTATTCGATAAATAGCTTTGATCAATGCAACCTTAATCTTTTAATCTTGTTGACCTTTGAATTCTTCAATATGGTGCAGCAATTTGTGACCAATTCTTCATATAGTTTCCAATCGTAATTTTATGCATCATTGGTGTAACTAAATCAACAATTTTGCCTTTGGCATCAAATGCTTTAGCAACATGGCAGTTTGATCCTTGTACTAGCAACATCGAGGTTAAATATTAATAACTCGATTTCCCTTCATCTCAGCCTACAATTTGATGGCATTTGATCAACTCGCTAATCTACTACGAACTAAAATCTGGTATTCGTGGAAACTATGAAACTGCGATTTGGTTTCTTTTATTCCCAAATGTGGAAATGCTTTAGTCATTTGGTGGAACCATAGCCTAGGCACTGCGATCTCTGCAAAAACACAGGACATTGCCACCTCGTGGCTCTTGGTTAGAGAAGAGGTCATTCGTTTGATTTAGCAAGTAAGAAAGAAAGCATAAAGCTTATTAATATTTTAGATTGGTTATAAATAGCAAGAAGAGCCAGATCAATAGCCAAAAGCAGGATAAGAAGTAAAGATAAGCATATGACTAAACAAACTCAGATCACCGCACATTGCATTGGGCGTTCTTATTACCCAAGCCAAAAAACAAAACCAAACAAATGTTTAACTACTCATACTTATACTTATACTTATAGAAACACGAAAAGAATCAGTGCCTTGTTTGGACGCTTCCTTGCCCATACCCAAAAATCATTAAGCAAGTTGAAACCAATATCAATTATTCAAAAATCGTTGAAAGGTTTTTTATATAATTGATTGAGCACTCCATCCACATCTTCTGTTATGTGCCAACAACCTTTTACTAATTTTAATCCCTCCCTTGATAGTTTGTCGGAAATGACATTTCTTTCTCTTAAAACATGGGAGAAAGAGGAAAACTCCAGATGTTGCTTCAACCCTTTGATCTTTGATATCAACTGACTCAATAAACTAGCACAACTACAAGTAAAGTGGTCGGTGAATATCGATAGGATCAACCAACCACTTAGTTTTGTGGAGATGGCTCACTGTTAAACAAAAGATAAACATTAAACTAATTACCAGATAGTTATAGTTATCCATATATGGTATAAGATAAACATTAAACTAATTAATATAAACATAAAACAAATACTATTTAATAAACAAAAAACAAAAAACTAATATGAAAAATACAAAAAACAAAAACTGATATGACGTATAAATCTTTAGTGAATTATATTGTTACCCTTTCTTTAACCACTGCTTAATTGAAGCTTATTTAAATCTTAATCAAGATGCATTTAAGTTGTACACTTGGTTTAATCCGCTCAAGGAAGTCCAAAATCTCATATAATATCTAAACGTTCATCAACCTAAATATTTTGCAAACTTGAGAAGCATTCATTCATTTGATGACAAGAGTAGCGTCCCCAAAAACCTACATGGATTTGATATTGTTCTCCACCATCAAACATAATACTAAACAAAGGGATTTGAGCTTTGCGTAGTTAGTTATTCCAAGTCCCAAACCAAATCAAGCTGTAATTGTGCTTCTTAAAAAGAAATAATATGAAACTACAATTGTGCTCCTAAAAAAGAAATAATATCCCTCCTGCTCCACATTTACTAGGGCACTTTATTGTTGCCCCATCAAATAAAGCCCAGGGATTTCCCCTGTCTATTACCTCAATTTGTATCATTCTTTTTTTCTGTTTACATTAGTACTAGGGAAACATCATATAATTGCTAAGATTTTGCTTGCACATTGAAAGTAAGATAAATCTTTATCCTAGAATATAGCTAAATTCCTAGTCAACCTAATATGTCGGGAGGTAATTAAAGGCAGTGCCCTATACTCGTCGAAGATAGGATAGTTACACAAGATCCATAAGTTATCCTTGGGCGTGTTCCCAAACCAAGTTAATTTGACTCACAATATAGACTCCATAGTTTTCTAGACTAGTTGAGAGAAATGGAACTACACTATTATATGGAAGTTTGTCTCTCTATTTTTGCACAATACACATAAACTCAGACTATATCTATCCTTCCTTTGGATGACATCCCATGTGAGGGATTTGTTGCTAAAAAAAACCACATCAATATTTTTTCCTTATGATGACATCGAAACTTCCAAACAACATGCTACCACCATTCTGAATTTTCTTCATTGATTGGTGTTGATAGTATTTATAGCCTACTTTTGGAGCGTAGAAACCACGTGGATCACCAAACCTAAATTATATAAATATACTTTGTGCAATACTCCTTAAATAATTGTTATCATGTAATTCTTTTTTGCATTACTCTGATAAATAGTTTTAAACATTCGATTGATATTAAAGTTAGAAAGACTACACCCTTACTAGAGCTCAAATTTATGGTTTCCAATTAAAAAAAAACTATACTTTGGTAGTCGTCATTCATTTAAAACTGTAAAATACGGAATAAATATAAAAATGTCGCGTCAGAGACATTAAGACTTTGAAACGTCAAGCATATACATTCAATAATGTGGGCCAATCATGTCAACTCAATCTTGGTTTTATTTGCACATGGAAATGCACATAGGATAAAAGACAACCAAAACGCCCCGCTTTTCCGGCGATTTTGGGATAAAAGCCAATTAAAATTCTTGTTGGAAATTGTTATTTTCACAATTTTGTAATTTCAGTAATTGGAATTGTTTGTTCTAGATTAATTGTCCAATTTTAAAACTACCCAGATCGCCAAAATTGCAATATGAGCACTCCAAATTGCAATTTTGGCAATAATTGCTCTGCCGGATTCCGACGAGTCAAGGGTGTTTTAGTTAGCCCTTATACAGCTCCATGGAAATGCCAAGAGAATCGAGTGGAGTATTGGTTTCCTATAATTTCCATCTAATATGAACTAATAACTATCATTGTCATTTAAATTTAAAAGAATTGAAATGTTGGAAGACTCGAAACAATATTTCAAGTCATTCTTATTTTAGACGGTGAAGAAGTTAAAGTCATCCGTAAAAATTTTCATACCCTAAAAATTCTTGAATGGTAGGAAGATAGGTCCAAACGTTAACGACATACATTTGCAAGATAAGTTTCTTGTAATTTAATTCTCCTTTTGACGAGAGAATTTCTTGTGAGATTTCTTACCTCTATTCATCTGTGTCGCAAGAGCAAGGTTCTCTTCTTTGGAGGCAATATATTTTCTCTAGATCCACCCTTCCTCTTGTAGGAAATTATGCCACAATATCTCAAATTTAGGTTGCACTTATCAACCATTTACTGCAACCAAGAATGTCTCCCATGAAGATGGAAAAGACCATCGACAACGGTTTGTATGAGATCATCATCAACGACTATCACACCAATGCTCATGAGTTGATATCTTATTTGAGATATCTTAGTGAAGAAGGAAGCCACAACTTCATCCTTTTCCATTTTCAAATTTCGAAGCTTGTTCTTCAATGCCCTCTTTTGACTGGGCGCCTTCTTCTCATAAAGATTTGTCAAAGTGTCAAAGCATTCCTTTGTAGTCTTCAATGGAGTGATCACGGGCATCAAATTGTCTTTCATAGAATCATAAATGATTATCTTTGCTTTGGATTGATTCTTCTTGAAGGTAATGCACCTTGCATTGGAGGTAGGCTTTTCAACAACACTAGATACATATCCATCCAAATCATGCTCTTCTAGGATATTCAGGATCTTGGACTTCCAAGTATTGAAGTTCGAAGTTCCTTCACGTTGGTATTCTGGTTTTACTGAGATTCAAGTACCATGCTCACTCGGGATCTATGTAGGCTCAAGCTTGATTGTTGAACTTAGATCTTTCACGCCCTGATCTCTAATACCATGTTAATTTTTTATCTTTAATTCGGAGCTGCAATAATACTTGAAATCAAATAATAATCATACACATAACTTAATCACATTCGACGCATGATTTTACCGTAGGGAAACCCTCTATGAATTGAGGGAGAAAACCCCAACAAAACCTTCCTTCGTATATAGATAGTAGAGAATGTCTTTTACATCAAGCACCCCTGGCGCAATTACAGAGCAAGAGAAGTATAAAGAAGAGACACTATGAATAATATCCTGCACAAAGAGAAACACATTGCCTTTAAGAGAGAAGAGAATTCGCTTCACATTGAATGAACATCAATCCTGTATAACATAGTTATATATTCTTCTCATGCATCGGCTTATAATTTTATCTTCTGACTTCAGGATGGACTCGTCCTCCATCTGGATGCATCAATATTGCACGAAGAAGTGTGCCCCACTTCTCATGCAATGCATTAACTCACTGAACTGACTCTTAGGATGGACTCGCCCCTTAACTATAAGCTTGCACACTTAGTTAGGTGTCTAAATTAAGTGTCGTCATGCAAGTGTTATAACTCAAGTGTCATATTTTATTTTAACATAAGTGTCATCATGCAATAACACATAGTTAACTCTCTTAACTAATTCTTTCTTGTTAACATCACTGTAGTGATCAATTTGAGTTCTCCTTTGATTTACTGAAGCCTTCATTGATGTTTAACAATTCGAATTCTCTCATATCTTATAACATCTTATATTTATCTCTTGTCGTATCTGCATGGTCCACATGTGCCAGCTTAATTATCATATCAAATATACTAAGGATATTTTCCCAATGATGTCATCATATTGTTCTACTATCATCCCAAGTGGTTATATGATCATGTAATTCACTCTAGATGTGGCTAGTCTCTATAGGAGACTTAATAGCTCAACCATGGTTAGTAGTACTTCACACGCCATACATGCTTCGACATGCAAAGCATCACCTCAACACATGAGGCACCGCCTCAACACATGAGGATCTATATTGACACACAAGACCTTAGCATTGACTAGCAAGATTGTACAACATCATCACTTTGACATACAAGGAACTTGCCTCAACACATGAAGCTTAACCATTCTTGAGTCCAACTCAAGATTCTTCTCCAAGTTTCCTTAGTGAAACTCAGGATCCTATAAGTCACTACCTCAACACACGAGGCTCAATATTGACACACAAGATTGACTTGGAGAATGATTCATGATGCTATAACTTTAGCACTTGAATGCCCCTTTTTTGGAGGTTTTCATCTCTCAAGATCTTGCCATGAACCAAAGTCCAACAAAAGAATTTGACTTTTGGAAGGAATTTTCCCTCCTAGGTTCTTTTCCATATTGTTGCTTTAAGGGGGTTTGTTTGTTTATTTATTTTCATCTTGTATAACCCTATTTGACCGAATAATCACCTACTCAAAGTACCTTTCCTTGTTTATCCTAGGTGTCTCTACTTATTGGTGTTTCTCCTCTTAATTTGTCAATAGATTTTTACATTGTTGGTGAAGGTACTCAAGGAGATCCTATCCAATGGCCTGTGCGTGTATCCTAGACTAAAATGTTACTTAAAAGGGAAAATTTATTTCTTTCATCCATATTTATAATTCATTAATTTCTTGACAAATATTGGGGGGATGATTACTTAGTGTATTGTCTTCCCATAGGTTTATGAGTCCTCCATTGTCAGGTACCAAAGTGAGACTTTTTTTAATGATCTACTACTTTCTCCTTTAGATAATCTCCATATTGGTGAGACTTTCATTTCTTGAATGGGATTATTTAGACATTTGAGGTGAGTTGAATGGAGGTACTTTTTGTGAAGAATTATTTTCCACCATGAATCTTCACCAGAAATAAGGCACCACAAGTTTTTTTCTCCCAATGCTTGATTAATCATTTGGAGATGTTTTATCTCCAATCCTCCACATTCCTTTGGAGCATGAACATAATTCCAATTTATAAGATGGATTTATTTGTGTGTTACCCCCCCCCCCCCTCAATAGAAACTTGGAAATGATATGTGCTATTTGGTTCATAATCCCCACATGAGAAAGTAGCGTTGATTCTTGAAAAAAATCATGCATTGTTTCTATTACTGACTTAATAAGAACATTTTAGCCAACTAGGTTTAGCTAGTAACTTCCCTATTATTGAATTTGTTTTCAACTTTTTAAATAATGTGTTTCCATTTGAAGATTTGGGATGATTGAGGGCTACTGGAATCCCAAGATATATGAATTTTGTCTATCTTTCAATTATAGATAATTTCAAGGTTATAGATATGGATTGTAGTAAGGATGGGGTTACATTCTAGCAAAAAATGTTACTTTTTCTCTTGCTGATTTACTCCCCTAAAGCCATGGGGGACAAATCCAAAATTATTTTCTTTTGGACAAACCCGCTTTGGTTCTCTAATATTAGCTTTGGGAGAGTCTTTTTCACTTTGTTTGCTATTATCTTGGTTAGAATTTTGTATGCTGCATTGCATAAGTATACTATCCTAAATCTGGTGAATGAAGTAGGCCTTTTATGTCTTTCAATATTAAAGCAAGAATGAGGTATTGGTGTTGCCTCCCAATTTTGGTTTGTACCTGGAATTTCTTAGCATTTGACATAAGTCTCTCTTAATCATCCCCCAGTAGGATCAAAAGAAGTGAATGGAGAAACCATTAGGTCCCAACCTCTTGTCTTGATCAAGGCTCCATATGGATTCTACCACTTCCTCTTCGTCTATCTCCTTGTTCAGCTCTAGGTTCTCTTCTTATGTAAATAGTCTTTCCAGGATCTCTTGCAATATTTCTTGAACTACAATTTGATATACCTCCTCCTCATCTTTTAAAAATCTAGAATTTTTTTAGAGATGACCTACTTAATCTTACCAAAGCCTATGATTTTTCCCCTTTTGTATATTTTATTTCTTTGGTGTTGTTCCTCATCGGTTTGGATTTGGATTGTTTAATGAAGAACAAGGTATTCTCATCCCATGATCTTAGGAAAAGGCTACATGACTTGAGTCACCAATGTTCTTCATCCTTGAATGCTGAGAGGAGTTTCCCACATAACACCCTTTCTTCCACTAACTGTTGCGGTGTTATTTCATACTCTTCCATCCTTTATTGCAAGTGAGTGAACAAATGAGATATTTCTTTCCACTCTGACACCGCGCCTTTATATTTCCTATTAACAATGGTGTTGTTATATGCATCATCATCGGTGTGTTAGTTTTTAAAAACACACTGGTGCTTAAAATTTTCCTAAAGCACTGTTAAAAAATGGTAAAGTTATAACACATGTGCATCGATGTTGTTATATAATAAAAAACAATGATGTGTGATAACAATTTAAACATATCATTTGAGCTTGTCGATAAAAACAAAACAAACTTGGATTTCTTGTTCAAATAGAAAAGGTAATTCTTGAAATGGGGTAAGTTGAAAAGTGTAAGAATCCTTAAGAGCTAAGGGGGTTACATTCACATTTCCGTAGAGTTTCAAATTACATTAGGGGGTTATACGCTTGCAAATAGAGCACCCTCTCCCACCATAGGAAAATAAACATCGTAATATAAACCCTAACCCTAATCTTGTGTTTTAGCTAAGCAAATACATAGCTATCCTAAGCTATAACAATTATATAAGGTCTTGCAATCATCAAAGCCAACCCATAGTTATATTTTATCCATAATTTTAAAGATATTATAAAAACATACCAACCACAGTTGAATTACACATGCCAGCCTAGAAACTCACATGAAATCAAATCCAACCCACAAACGCATAGGTCGAGTTACCTTATAAACTACATATAGATTGAATTACGCAAGTCATTGTGTCCATTCACATGGTTGAATTACCCATTTGAAACATCCAAGCAAACCTATTAACAACATGGCAAGCAAACCCATGGATAAAACCCACAACAATGCAATTCATTTACAAACAATTACCCACAAGAATAGTAAATAATTACCCACATCTAGCAATGACTTTCTAGACAAAAAAATTCTTTGAATAATTGGAAGTGTTGATAAACACAATTGATGTTCATAGGATGGTAGAAATGAAATGCTACCACATGAGTATTTAGATGGACACATCTTGCTCCCAATTCCATAATTTGCAACTCCATGAGGAAACCCACAAGTCTTTATCTACAACAAATGACGTGCATAATCCGAAAAAGGGTAGACTTTGGAAAATTCAACATGCGTAATAGGATTCAACCGACAAAACTAAAAGGTTTGTCTTACCGCTGCCTGTAGAAAACCATAAACCCAAACTATTGTGCACCTTAGATAGGCAAAAAAAATGATTCCAACCAACAAAATTTGAACAACATGTGCAAAACTCAAAGGATTGTCTTACATTTCCATGCAAAAAAACACAAACTCACTCTCTTATCCACCTTGGATAGGAAAAAAAATGATTCCAACCAGCATAAGTTGAATAAAATATGCAAAAATCAAAGGATTGTCTTACGTTTCCCTGCAAAACAAGGTGCTCAACTATTGGCATTCGGTGCTTCTTCTACTTGGTTGATAGCCACCCACATACAATCCAATGACATGATGTGTGGAAACCTCAGAGCATTGTATCAAACACCCACAAATCCAAGACTAGAAACCCACCCTACAAGCCAACAACTTTGCAAATGTGTTCTCCAACTCCATGAAACTAAAGGAAAATCACAACTGTCACAGAACCCTATGCTAAATCACCATTAACAATTTCAACCATACCATAAATTGTAGGAGGGTGCACCATCACTTGGGTGACATGGGGTGAGGTGGGAAGCAAGGGAGCTACTCTACCATGGAGTGCTCAAAATTTTACATAGATTAAAGAGTTAGGTTAGCAAAAGTGTCAAACTAGAAACACAACATTAATGCCCAGATTCAACTACACAACTAGTCTAACACTATGAGGAGCCACACAGTGTTGTCATATGCCATATCAACTTGTCCATAGAACCAATTCAAACTAACAAAAAAGGAAATAAAGATTAAATATAAATACATAATACCACCTTATCTATTATTAAATGATATATATAACTCAAACATTTATATTTTTAATATAATATGATTTAGGTATTACTATTTTATTATTTATTATTATTTTCCTAGTAAAATATAATATTTTTGAAATATATTAAGTAATATATTGATAATTTATTCATAATGCTTATAGCAAGTAACATGAAAGAATTAGTTTCCCGGATGCGGGTGCCAGCTCCAGCCAAGACACCTGAGCCCAGACATAGGACACCTGGCCATAAGCTCACGACACGCAACTCTGCTGAGGTCAGCCAAGTGACGTCACGTCGCTAGGCTCTTTAATTCGCCTGCCCCCGACGTCATCTCATCCTACTTGGAAACCACCATGATGGATCTCTAGCATGCGAATATCAAGTTCCAGGTTCACAGTACAAGGCTCCCGTTACCATGCTCGGCGCTACGCATTCCGCTAGTTCTGCTCCAGGCTCCTTGTGCTCCCGGCTCCAGGCTCCCCGTGCTCCAAACTCCTCATGCTCCTGTTATCCCCCTGCTCTCGCATACCTGCACCTATTTCATCCTCTCATCAGCTCCCATGGGCAAGCCAAAGGGAGCCAAGACCAAGAGTAAGAAGAATGATGCTGCTCCGGAGATGAGTCCCACCAGGAAAGGCTACAGGGCTGAAGTCTCCATCCAAGTCCGTTTGCTGCTGGTTAACTAGGAGCCCAGGATTATTGCAGACAATCCAGTAAACAGGAATTGGGAGCAGACCTGGGACCCCTACTGGCTCGTTAAGAACATGATGGGCCAGCTAATGGAGGAGATGCAGACCAATTGGGCCTCTGCTCGCGATGCCACTCAAACCCTGCGTGCAACTTTGCCAAACATGGCGACCACACTCGGCACCCTGGAAAGCACGCTCTGTTGGGACTCCTATGCCCTCACTCGACCCTTCTGCCGTGACATTCATTCTAGGAGCACTACACCTGGTGCCACCTCGTCTACTGTCAGAGTTGAAGCCACCCTTGGTTCTCTGGCTACTCCGCTAGACATAGATACGCTTAACCCAGGGGACATATCTTCGGTACAGACACACAGCAGGGACCTTCTGAAGGGAACGAAGCAGCCACACACCTCCTTCCCCATCCCCAACACCTTGGGCCTGATCCTGGGCAAGCGCACACGAAATGAGCCGTCTGGTTTTGTTCATGTCCTTCCCAGGAATACCACACCCTTTCCGGGAAACCCCCCTGCACTTGCCACTCGTCAACTTGTGAAGACTACTCTGCCTCCCGTGAATGCTACTTCGACACCTGGGACTGCTGCTGCGACGCCTAAAAATTCTGTTGCTTCGACACCTGCAAGAGAATGGAAGGACACAGAATGCTACAATTGTCCAATTCTGGAGGAGACACCCTCTGATGCAGAAGGCCCCTCTGCAACTGGTTGAGGAGGTTTTCCTATTATCTTTGTCTTACTTTTTGTCTGTTTTGGTTATGCTTATGACTGCCAGTTATTTGTATGCCTCTATGGCCATGAAAACTTCCCATTCCCACCCTGGTTTCCCTACAATGGGCAGGGTCTTTTTGTACAGTCTGATTTTGATTTGCTACAACACTGCTGATAGCTACGGCTGGCACCTCTGGATAAGACCACCGCTAACTGTAACTTCTACTGTATTTCTATTAGCTTAATATAATTTGCAGCTTTTACAAAAAAAAACATGAAAGAATTAGTTTTTCCACGTGGTGTTCAATTTATTGCTTTTTAAGTCAAAGTAGAAGAAGATAAAGACATTTTATAAAATCTAACTCAATTAGAAATATATCTATGTTGTAACATTGAATTCACTCATTAAAATGAAAATGCCTTCATCACAAAAGTTATAATATTCAATTTAATGTTTTTTTTATTCATGTCTTCCCATTTTTATGTTATGTCCCAAATATTTTTTAACGGGACGTGGATAACCTCACAACAATGTGCAACCAACAAAAAAAGTCGATTGAATAAAAGAACCCTGTAGATCATCCTGGGGCAGAAAGAACCCCAATTAGCAGGAAAAAAATCGTGACCCCCTCAAGCTATAGTGCGTTTGGAAAGAAAAGTCAGAAGAGGAATAGATACATCTGTTGGGGATCTGATGTCATATCGGCATAAAGTTACCGGTTGGGGGTATGTGCTGTTGGGGATCTGATGTCATCTCGGCATAAAGTTACCGGTTGGGGGTATGTGCTATTGGGGATCTGATGTCATCTCAGCATAAAGTTACCGGTTGGGGGTATGTGCTGTTGGGTGTTTTCAAGCGGAGATCAATGTCTTGGGAACCATCCATTGGCACCTCTTCCCCACCTAGGTACTAATGATTGATTGATCATTTGGAGATGTTTTATCTCCAAGCCTCCGCATTCCTTTGGAGCATGAACATAATCCCAATTTATAAGATGGATATTTTTGTGTGTTACTTCCCCCCCTTCAATAGAAACTTGCAAATGATATGTGCTATTTGGTTCATAATCCCCACATGAGCAAGTAGTGTTGATTCTTGAAAAAGATAATGCATTGTTTCTATTACTGACTTAATAAGAACATTTTAGCCAACTAGGGTTAGGCAATAACTTCCCTATTATTGCATTTTTTTTTCAAAATTTTAAATAATGTGTTTCCATTTTGAAGATTTGGGATGATTGAGGGCTACTGGAATCCCGAGATATATGAAATTTGTCTATCTTTCAATTATAGGAAATTCCAAGGTCATAGAGATGGATTGTAGTAAGGATGGAGTTACATTCTAGCCAAAAATGTTACTTTTTTTCTTGTTGATTTGCTCCCCTAAAGCCATGGGGGACAAATCCAAAATTATTTTCAATCTTTCTACTATGGAAAGAAAAAATACTTCAAGAAGCAATGTGCCATCCACAAATTGAGAATGATTGCTTTCTTTGACCCCTTTGACCATAATAATACCTGGTAGATACCTGTAATTTGCTCCTTTTCCAATTTTTTGCTAAGAGAATCTACTATAATGAGATATAGAGAAAAAGGGAGAGTGGGCATCCTTTTCTTGGCTCCCTATTGCTTTGAAATAAATGGGAAAACCTCCCTTTAACCAAAGGGGTTATCCAAGGGATATCAATGATTTTATTTTATCCAACTTATGAAGTTAATTGGAAATCCACATTTTTCCATAACTAAAAAATATAAGAATGTATTACCCGATTAAAAGCATTGGCCATATCAAGTTTAATATTGTCTATATGCATATGTTGTAGTGAATCATGTGTAGAACTAGCAAGATATTGTCTATAATTTCTCACTTTTGGACAAACCCACCTTGGTTCTCTAATATTAGCTTTGGGAGAGTCTTTTTCACTTTGTTTGCTATTATCTTTGTTATAATTTTGTATGTTGCATTGCATAAGGATATAACTATCCTAAATCTTGTGAATGAAGTAGGCCCTTTATGTCTTTCAATATTAAAGCAAGAAGGAGGTATTGGTGTTTCCTCCCCATTTTGGTTTGTACCTAGAATTTCTTAGCATTTAACACAAGTCTCTCTTAATCATCCCCTAGTAGGATCAAAAGAAGTGGATGGAGAAACCATTAGGTCCCTGCGTCTTGTCTTGATCAAGGCTCCATATGGATTCTATCACTTCCTCTTCTTCTATCTCCTTGTTCAGGTCTAGGTTCTCTTCTTATGTAAATAGTCTTGCCAGGATCTCTTGCAATATTTCTTGAACTACAATTTGATCTACCTCCTTCTCATCTTTTAACAATCTATAAAAAGTTTAGAAATTACCTACTTAATCTTACCATTTAGCCTAGTATGAGTTTTCCCCTTTTGTATATTTTATTTCTTTGGTGTTGTTCCTCATCGGTTTAGATTTGGATTGTTCATCATGTATTAATAACTAGTAGTTGATGCATGGATAACTCTTAACTGATGCATGAATAGCTCATAGTTGATGCATGGATAACTCATAACTCATGCATGAATAACTAGTAGTTGATGCATGGATAACTCGTAGTTGATGCATGGATAACTTTAGCTGATACATGAATAAGTGGTAGTTGTTGCATGGATAACTCATAATTGATGCATGGATAACTGGTACTTCATGCATAAATAACTCGTAGTCGTCGTAGTTAAGGGAGGTTAAATATTGGTTAAGGATTCGTTAAGGTAACCATTCGTTTTTTGTTATGGAATTGCGGATTCTAAATCGGGATAACAAGGGATCATTTTGGTTATGGGATTACCGAGTGTATCTGGTTACCCACGTGGCTTCTTCAGAACACCATGTGTCTCTTCTAACCATTTTAGACTAACCGTTTTGCTTCGTGCCATATCTTCTTGTATCCTGGACCTCGAGCATTTCAAGATTACTCTGAAAGAGGACGTCCATATCGTTTCTCCAGCTCATTTGAGATTGAGGGTCGAGCATTTCAAGATTACTCTGAAAGAGGACGTCGTATCGTCTCTCCAGCTCATTTGAGATTGAGGGCCAAGCATTTCAAGATTATTCTAAAAGAGGATGTTGTATCGTTTCTCCAGCTCATTTGAGATTGAGGGCCGAGCATTTCAAGATTAGCATTTCAAGATTACTCTGAAAGAGGACGTCGTATCGTTTCTCCAGTTCCTTAATATGCATAATAGGATTCAACCGACACAACTCAAAGGATTGTCTTACCACTGCCTATAGAAAACCACAAACCCAAACTATTGTGCACCTTAGATAGGAAAAAAAAATGATTCTAGCCAACAAAATTTGAACAACATGTCCAAAAATCAAAGGATTGTTTTACATTTCCATGCAAAAAACACAAACTCACACTCTTATGCACCTTGGATAGGAAAAAAAATATTCCAACCAACATAAATTGAATAAAATATGCAAAAATCAAAGGATTGTCTTACGTTTCCCTACAAAACAGGGTGTTGAACTATTGGCATTAGGTGCTCCTTCTACTTGGTTGATATCCACCCACATACAATCGAATGACAGGATGTGTGGAAACCTCGGAGTATTGTATCAAACACCCACAAAGCCAAGGCTAGAAACCCACCCTACAAGCCAACAACTTTGCAAATGTGTTCTCTAACTCCAAAAAACTAAAGGACAAGCACAACTGTCACAGAACCTTATGCTAAATCACCATCAACAATTTCAACCATACCATAAATTGTAGGAGGGTGCACCATCACTTGGGTGACGTGGGGAACAAGGGAGCTACTCTACCATCAAGTGGTCAGACACAACATTAATGTGCACATTCAACTCTGCAACTAGTCTAACACTATGAGGAGCCACACAGTGCTTCCATATGCCACATCAACTAGTCCATATAACCAATTCAAACTAACAAAAAAAGACGGACCACTACTAATGTCCATATTCTAAATAAAGATTAAATATAAATACATAATACCACCTTATCTATTATTAAATGATATATATAACTCAAACATTTATATTTTTTAATATAATATGATTTAGGTATTACTATTTTATTATTTATTATCATTTTCATGGCAAAATATAATATTATTGAAATATATTAAGTAATATATTGATAATTTATTCATAATACTTATAGCAAGTAACATGAAGAATTAGTTTTTCCACGCCGTGTTCAATTTATTGTTTTTTTATGTCAAAGTAAAAGAAGCTAAAAACATTCTATAAAATTTTAACTCAATTAAAAATATATCTATGTTGTAACAATGAATTCAATCATTAAATTGAAAATGCCTTCATCACAAAAATTATAATCTTTAATTTAATGTTTTTTTTTCATTTATGTCTTGCCATTTTTATGTCATGTCCCAAATATTTTTTAGTTGGACGTGGATAACCTCACGACAATGTGGGTAAGCAACAAAAAGAAAGTTGATGGGAATAAAAGAACCCTGTAGATCATCCTCATGGAGGTGGGGAAGGAAGAACTCCAATTGGCAGGAAAAAACTCGTGACCCACTGGGGCTATAGTGGGCTTGGAAAGAAAAGTCGGAAGAGGAATAGATACATCTGTTGGGGATCTGATGTCATCTCGGCATAAAGTTACCGGTTGGGGGTATGTGTTGTTGGGTATTGTCAAGCGGAGATCAATGTCTTGGGAACCATCGATTGGCACCTCTACCACTGATGACTGTTGGATCAACTGTTTGGAACCTATACCTCTTTCTTGGCATTGAAAAAAGATGTATAGCATTAGATCGATCAGCAATCAAAGAATTGATCCCTCCAAGCTATAGGTAACCGTACTGGGCCATGTTCATTAGGAATCAAATATATTTAAGTGATCTGTATTATGTCTCTGACCCCTTCCCAAAAAGAAAATGAAAGACTTCTCAAAGCAAAAGGATGAAGGACAATAAGAACGAAGGAATAATTGGAAGAGGAGATGCCGGAAAATAAAAAAATGGTTGTCTTCGTGGAAAAGAAAAGGATGAAGGACAAGAAAAAGAACAGAATGGTTGTTGTTCATGAATTGTAAAGAAAACCTGATAGTGGAAGAAATCCATTCCTAGTGCCAACAGGACTAGCATGAACAACAAGTTGTCTAATGTACCCAATCTTCATTCTTTTCTTTTTGGACAAAGTGAAAGAAGAAAATTGACATAAGGTATCAAATTTTTACCTAATCACAAATATCTAAGTTGTTACATTGCATTTAATGCTTATTAAAGAGAATAACTACCTTCATTTTTTTTCTGAGCATTTCATTTTAAGGTCATGGACAGCCTTATGATACTGGGCTTAATGGGTGAAGGATGAATATTTCAATAAAAGAAGATGTTGCTAACAAAAGAGAAAATGCAAAGAAGAAGAAATAATCAAAAGAGAAGGGGAAAGAAAAAGGACGAAGAATAAGAAGCAGAGGATGAGGAGAAAGATGAACACACTCACTGAGTAAGTTATTGGTCATCGTTCGGAATGGATGTCTGATAATGGAAGGAGTCCACACAATTTTGAGTAACCTGTTGCTTGCATTTCAACTATTCCTCGGGTTATGGCAATTCGCGAAGCTCACCCCAGTGGGGGGGCTTGTACAAGGTGTCATGGGATGGTTACTGTCGTTGTTTCCCTTCCGCCTGTCCCCAACTTACACTTGGCTGCAATGCTTACCAGGTCGTGTGATCAAGACAGTGCATTACTTTTACGTGCCGGAACGACCGCTTTTTGCCCGAAATAGGTTTGGGTGTGATTTAGATGAGTTCGAAATGAGGTACATGGGCGTGGATTTCCATCTGGAGAGAAGGGGAACGTACATGGGCGTGGATTTCCATGAGGTACAAAAACATGCTGCTAATCAATGGGAAAATGTGTTATTACATCACATGGACTATCTGGAATGAACTAGCATTCATAGATAAAGAACTCAATTTCGCCAAAGCCGAGTTCCCCAATAAAGTGTTTCTCACAGATTATAAAGAAATTGTGGAAGAAGTGGCCACAGGTAAGGTCATGACTTTCGAACAAGTTTTAGATTGTTTGATACTAGACAACAAGCAGTTGAGGCCTTTAGAGGGTAGTTCTCTGCTTTTTCCTGTGGACTTGTCAGTGTTCGAGGAAAAACTACTCAAAATTTTAAACTTGGTCGAGTTGTTCCTATAGACCCAGAAGGTCAATTGGCTAATCCCGTTGTTATTAAGCTTGATTTCGACAGTGATGGAATTCTGCACGCCATTGAGGATACAGATTTACTGAAACATCAATCTATTGTTATGTAATGCAATGCATCTAATATGTGACCCACTGCCTCTCACAATGAGGAAACAGATATATTCTTTAGGAAAGTTGGTGGAGAACTTGAAGCCGTCTAACAACATAAGCGTCAAGGTCACTACGGGCAATATAACCGTTGTTATAGCGGGAGGTGTAAAAATGCATACAGTGGATGCTTTAACTTTGGTGCCTTCGCTTTCCTTGGAAGACGGAACAATACAACAAACCTTTCATTGTGGCCCCATTGAAATTCACTACAGATTTGACGCAAGCAGGGCCATATGCTCCATACGGGCCACCACTTTTGATGAGATTTCTATGACTTGTCGGAGTCAATTTGAATTTTTAGGCATAATAACATTGGTTTCTTGCATAGCAAGAATAGTTGTGGTTGATTGAAATCTTGCACAGCAAAGAATAGTTGCCGTTTATTGAAATCTTATGGTCCTAACTATCGGGTGCGGGTTCGTGGGTTACTTCACTCTATATACGACTATGTAAATAGTGATTTTCCAGATGTATACGAAATGAAAGTGGAGAATGTAATTGTCAATTTATTATCCGCTGCACAAAGACAAACATTGAGAGGAATAAAAGGTGAGCACAAAAGAAACTTAAAATCCGCTGCGCAACAGGATTATGTAGGCACAAAGCATAGAAACCAAGCAGAATAGTTAATGTCTGCGGGGGATATTTTCCGTGCTTGTCGAGTTTGTTTCGTGTTCACGTCGAGTCTGTGCAAGTATGCCGAGTGCCTTCGAGTATGTCGAGTGTGGGAAGAGTCTTCGAAGATTACTCGGCTTAGAAGTTGACTCTCCCAAACTCGCGAGTCTTGTGTTAGAAAAACAGGATCACAAAGCAATAACAATAAACAAGATGCAAATATAAATCACATAAACACAATACGAGACATCAATATAACAAGGTTCACCCAAGATGGGCTACGTCCACACAGAAATTGTTAGTCCTCATTATTATACCATCGAGTAAAATGAAGAGATACAACCCACAGCACATCCGCTGCGATTTCCTCTTCACTCTCTCATAGTCTCTCTTACACAATCATAGATATCTTTACAATGCTACAATACATAGTCATATTACAATGCCTTCCTTTTAAAGAGGGATTACCATGGGAAAATACTATGGAACAACCAATACCAAGGGTTCGTAAATCAACCATTATTGACCAAGTCATGACTATGAAATTACAACATTTAACAAGGGACATGTGACCTACTGTTAAATAATAAATTATAATGTCAGGTGAACTTACAGTTAAATAATAAATTATATTGCCACGTGAACCTCCCATTAACCACAGTACAAACTCGACGACATCTAATCGGAGATAAGGGTGTTGTGACTTGTTGCCGTCAATCAAGAACGGTCGATCTTATGGCATCACCGACCAATGATGTCGTCCTAACGGTGTTAACGGCATCCAACAACGGCGTTAAGGGGGCCCACTAGAAGGAAAAGTAAGAGAAAGGTACAACTCTAAACATAACATTTGAAGGCCGAAGCCGAGCTTATTCTTTTGTGCAGAACAAAAAAACATAATTTTATAATATATTTTAAAAATTAAAAAATGGGGACACTCATTTATCGTTGTCCATTCTATATACCACTATATTTACTTCTTTAGTTTTTCAAACTCTTATGTAATTTCTTAATAAGTTTGAAAATTGCAAAGATCTAATTTAATAATATGTTTGAAAATTACACAAGTATGCTTGACAAAATAATATGAGATAAATAAATTAGAATAAACTGAATTTCTATCAAGTTCAAAGAAATTAAATTTAGTAGAGAAAATAAGATAAAATGTATGTTTAAATATTTTTTGAGTGTATAGTTTAAGAATTGGAAAGGAGTGGAATGAATTTTGTCTTCCTACCTTTGTTTGAGATGAATAGGTTGCCTACTTGAACAAGCTAATTAAATATCACTTACCATCACAAAATCTTTTTTATTGGTCCAGTGTTTCTTCCAATATGCTTTATCATCATCAAAAACTTCCTTTGTCTGAATGCTCCTCAAAATTAGGATTTTGCTCTAACCCAAAATTTAGATATGTTAAAACAACAAGATTTTCATTTCCAATGGCATGAACCTCATTATGAACATAAAAATTAGATCTTTTATGAGCCATTAAAGAATTCAAACAACCTCCCTCTTGCATCTTTGGTTCCATAAGCTCCTCTCCACCTTCACTTGACAATCTTGGAAAAGATGGGATATTTGAAATTGACTAAGATAGCTTTCCAAGAAAATCTACCAATGGAGAGCTTTTCTCAGAATTAGAACTTCCACTTAAGCTTTTGACTTACTATGAGGAGGCTCATTCTCTAAGCTATCTTGAATCTCTCATAAAGATAGATCATTTGGCACAATGAGCTTTTGCATCTTTTAGCTAGATGACCACTCCCTTTCAATGCTTGTAGACAAGGTCACTTTTAGGACAATCATGTAGGATGTGTCTTGTGTTGTTACAATATCTAAACATTAATGACAATCTTTTATAATCAAAGATCTTGGACCCAAAATGATTATTCACTCTCTTGGGAAATTTTGTCTAGCAGCAACCCATTAGTCCTCGTGAGAAATTA
Source organism: Larix kaempferi (assembly GCA_027924585.1). NCBI lineage: Eukaryota > Viridiplantae > Streptophyta > Pinopsida > Pinales > Pinaceae > Larix > Larix kaempferi. Next base: position 36,106,988 of record BSBM01000017.1, read on the forward strand.
AACTTGAGGAACTGCTTCCATCTAAAGTGTTTCTAAAGTAGCTTTTTGAAATGTACCAAGAGAATCTCCTACGACTTCAAATATCTTGGCTTTCAATAGTTAAGAGGTATCCCAAGGAGACTAACCTACAATAGTTGTAGTTCCATTATCGTTATAGCAAAGATGATTTGTTCATTCTAGGGAATAATCACAAGACTAGTTTCCCCATACAATAATGGACCCCATAAGGCCCCGTTGACGTCTTTTTCCTTAAGTTCTCAAAGAGAAAGGTAAAAAAACTTGCATAAAGGAGAAATTTTAGAAATTTTAATTTCACCAACTGCCAATGGAAACCATTCCCTTTTTATCTAATGAATCATGTTAGGAAATGAGGGTTTCCCTCCATTGAAATATCCAATCGGACTTGTATCTCTCAACCCAACCACTCTTCCCTAAATCAGAGCATAAGGTAGGGAAACCTTTGTCTCTCTACTAGTTTGAAGACAACAACTTGTTTTCCTTTTTGGGGACCATAATCATCTACACCCTTCAAACAAGCTAGGTTTTTCAACATTTCATTAACTCTCCTTCAACATGCAACTATGCCCCATCTCTCTTTCAATCTTTGTTGTAAACACCTTAAAAACCATCACACACGAAAATCCTATCGAAACTATCGCAGCTTGAGCCCTAGCTTTGTAATCCTCAAACTGCCACAACCTGGTTCTGTCAAAACCACCACAACTCACTCCTATCAAAACCACAACAAATCACTCATGTACTTCCTCATATTTTGTCTCTATATCTTTATTGTTTTTTTTTATATATCCTTTATTTCTTAATGTTTTTCCTTCTTGTCCTCTTACCCTTTATTTACTTTTATATCCCTCACTCTTTATCTTCATTTTCTTTGTCTATAGTATATATTTTTTTCTTCTTCTTTGAGTTTTCCATGTCTTTGTCCTCATGGGGTGTTTTCCTATAAAATCACATCTTTGTGTTTTTAACGGAGTCTTTTATTTTATTGACATTTTTCCTCTTCACTTTCTCCTCATATTCCTTCTTCTTAGAGTGCTTTGTACCTTCCATTTTCTATCTCTTCTCTTTTATCAAAGTGCCTTGCTATTTCATCACATTATTGACATCCTTTGGCTTATCAGAATTCTTTGTCCTCTTAGTTTCTTCTTTCACCTTCAAACTCTTTTCTTTCCCACCTTCTATTTCCACTTTGGATTTCTTCTATTTATCCTCTTGAGATGGTAGAGTTTGCCCTCTTTTTTCCTCTGGCACCATTTTTTCTCCTTGTCCAATCAATGTATTAGATTCGACTTGCTTGGAATTTTCTTGTGTCCTCCTATCTCATTGTCTTCATCTTTGGCATTTACAAGGTGGGAAACTTAGGGATTTGTACAACATTGCTTCCAACATTATTGTCTTCAATATATAGGAGTGTTTCCTCCACAATTGTTGTTAACTCGATGTTTTTTTCTCAAAGCATTTACAACTATTTATACACTTCCCCTCATTGTAATTGCTTAGGTCATATTGATTCAAGCTTGGGTTCATTTCCTCAATCCTGAACAACCTCCATTTACCATTTCCATCCTCATGGCAAGGGATTAAGTCATAATCTCATGTCTTTAAATACCTAATTCCATGAAACTCATACACAACTCCTCCTTCAACATAAAAAAAAAATGATAATTATTTTTTAATAACAACATGAATGCTAACTATGTGAATCTCTTAATTTCAATGTGATCCACTAGAGAATTTATAATTCATAGAACCACAAATGAACAAAGGACAACAACGTTATAAGAAATTTCAAAATTGATTATAGGACAACACTATAAGAAATTTCAAAATTGATTCCACAAAATTAGTACAATCGCATGAATGAAATGTTATCCATGTATAACTATAAAACAATTGCAGGAAAATTAGTACAATCGCATGAATGAAATGTTATCCATGTATAACTATAAAACAATTGCAGGAAGAGAAACTTTTTCGGAGGAAAAACAATTAAGTTTGTAAGAGACTGAAACTTATGGTTATACCTTTAGAAGTATTGAAGAATGTAATTCTATTTTTGATGATATAGTTACGTGTTTTTTATTTTTTAAATATAAAACAAAGATTAGCTTTCAAATGGGTGACTTGCCTTCCAAACGTTTGTGGTTTGTGTGGGCATGTGATCTTAGGCTCACCAATTGACTTTCCATTGTTATACATCTTACTTTAGATTTAGCATATATAAAAATGGATTTATGTTCGGATCTAATATTTAATATTTCTTTTATTTAGTAATTATTATTCTTTATTATAAAAAGAATTGTGAGATGTTTTTTATTTAAAATTTCATGAAAATTAACATTTTATAAAATTATTATTATAATTAATAATAACATAATTTTATTATGAATATCGATATGAAAATGATTTGATATGAAAAAATACATCTTTCAAGAGTATACTTCTTATATATAATACTTTTTAACAAATATACAAGAATATACTATAAATGTAATCTCATACATGTTATTTGCAACTAAATTTACTATTTAAAAACAAAAATATTGTGAAAGATGGCATTTACATCTTTATAATTATTTTAATAAGAAAGTAAAAACATTTTTAATGGAAAAGGATTAATTCGTGAAGAAGTATGCAATTAAATGTTATTTATATTTTATAGTGTTCAAATAATTAAAATTTGATTTTCAAACTTTAATTGTTCACTAGTAAGAACCTTATTCATATTACACCTTCACCAAATATTTGACAAATTCCAAATTATTTTAAATGTGTACACACTAAAATCCAATACAACCAAATTATGCTACTATATTATAATTTAATATTTAAAATCATATTTTTTTCTACATGTAAATGTATTACTTTTATTTCTCCATATTCACGAAAAACACTTTTATTCCACACTATTCACTTCCATTGAAAAAAAAACATTTTAAATATTATATTAAGTTCCATTGATAGACAATATTTAGAGATTACCAATATATAAGCTTATTAAAGGTGAAATTCTTAAATTCTTTTTATCCTTAATAGCATTCCCTTGTCATAATGGTAAAAAGACTCCAAGTCCATCAAACATAAGACCCTCTATTATTTGGATAAAAAGGTTCTTACTATCAAAATTTAGTATCATGTTATTTTTTTTGTTGTAATGCTTTTTGTATATAAGGTTTAGATTCTATTGTATTTGCAATAGCTGGCTGCCTAGTCAGTAAATAAAATATTATATCCATGGACTAACGGAGGTTAACGGCGACGAAAAGGCACGCGGTAGGGCCGAAGTCGGACGGTGATGACGTGGTGGCGCTAGCTAAGAGAAAGATCTGAGATGGTTACACGAGTGGTGGGACTGGGGCCTATGCCGATCACGTGCAGCACGGGGTCATTTCAAGAAGAGCCTTGGGCAAGGGTCGGTGATGATAAGATTGAAGTGTGACGTGGAATTTATTTTATTGGAATTAATTTGTGTGGGGTCTTTCCATATGTTAATGGTGGGGCTGTTGAATATAGGGGCTTGACTTGGCCACGTGAAGGCACACACAAACTTCTCCATCACGTGATACTTTATTTTATACTTCTCCATCACGTGATACTTTATTTTATATGTTAGTTGATTTTGATTGTGCATATTTATATTAAATCCCAACGTAAGAGAAGATTCCTTATTCACATCTAGACAACATAGTCATAATTATTTTTATAATTATAAAACTAGAAAATAATATCATGGTGATATTCAAATATACTGGTCGGTGATATATAAATGAGTTTTTGAGTGTTTCTTAGGATCTATCTTTTCTTTCAAGATGCTATAGGCCCATGATATCCTACATGTGGACAATAGAGTATTGTTTGTTTATATGGTGTTACCGTGTTTTCTTTTTTATGACTTTCTTGTTTAAGTTTGATGTGTTTTTTTTAGCAATGAACATTCCTTTCTGTTCTATTATATGTGTGAGGCTTGGAAGTGCTTCTGAATTATGTGGTTGATTTTAATACAAATGATATTGAGAATTTTTTCTATGGAAAAAAAGGATAAATTGTTATTTGTGGTTTTTACTTTTCTTAAGCTAATTGTTAATTAGGGTTTTTCATGAGCTATGAGGATTGTCTCGTTCTAAATTGCACTACTTTTTATATGTTTATATTATTATTATTGCATGGAAACTAGTGAGGTGCTTTAGAGGGGCGATATGTTGTCATGTACGTAACGTATGTGACAACAACAAAAATTAAATAAATTTGTTCTACAACATATGTCGACTCAATTTTAAATTTATATAAAAGCTAAAAAACTAAAACCATCGTAATTCCATCTTAAACTCGGATTTATCAAGCATCGAGAGGAATCAAATTTCTTGTGTAAATTTTTTATCTTAAAATTCACACAACATAATAATTAAAATTACATCTCAAAAAATTTGATCCCTCTCGATGGTTGATAGATCTAGGTTGAAGATGGATCTATGCTACTGTAATAATTTTGGATCAATTTTAATGGGTGGTGGGTGTGGGGGATTGTCTTTGAACTTAAAGGAAACGAAGTAATTGTACATGCTTGGGGGCTAGGCATTTCCACAAATAATGAGGTGGAGGATCTAGTGTTTAAAGGCCAAACCATCCTAGCAAACAAAGTAGTTTGTAGTTCCATAGTGATTGACAACGCCATGATCATTATAAGGGTGTCACTCTCTCATAATCTTCCTTCTAATCCTTGAATCTCGATATTGTCTCAATGAATACTCGCATTTGGAGAAGTGTTTGACTCCTTAGCATTTTCCCTTATATATTGGAACCTCAACAAGGAGTTGGATATCTAATCCAACAAATGGAGCCCACTTAGAGGAAGGAGAGACTTGTAAAAAGGATGCAGGAATTATTTGTTCCTCCACATGCGTAAACACCCCCCCCCACCATGAGCACAATTGAAGTAGCTAAGGTAAGCAATGCATGTCACACCATGCCCCTTCAAGGTAGAAAAATAGCCATCCATCACTACCCTGTAGTTTGTAGTTTGTGGGTTTACCTTTGCCACTTCTTCAACACATGTCACATAATACACCTTCAAGGTAGAGGAACAAGCATCCATCACTACCTTGCCATATTAATTTCTCTATTCATCCACATAGGTGGAACTATGAGGGGTACAATGTTGCGGAGGGTTCCTGCATACGAGATAATTTGGTAGTATTGGGATTTAGTTTCAACAATGAAGGCTCCAAAGAACATTGAGCATTCTAAGGCTCAAAGGTTGGGTCATCAAGATGCTTTATGTATTACCTTCTTAGGTATTCCTTACCATCGCATGCATGTTCCCACGACACATTACCATTGTTAGAACTAGTGTTTCCTTGTTTGTGACTTGGAAGACCTACAAAATTAATTAACACAATTTCAGCAAGATGTTGTTGAAATCAATGGCAATGTGGCATACCTAACCCTGGACTCGATGGAAAGAGAGAATCGAGTGGCAATTTAAGAAGTACAAAGAAATTTGAGACTAGTGTACCATAGACTTTGGTGCACATATTCTAAGTCTGTGTAAATGGGAGGAGGAGTCTCAAGCCCTATTGATAGTGTTACAAGGAAAATAAGTGGAGATGGATTCAACCATTGTGTCTATAGATTCTCAAGCGGAGCACTATTAAAGGCCTCAAGATTGAGGCTTAAACAACCCACACACTAATATGGATTTCAAAAGGTGCTAAAACCATTCACTTACATAAGCTATAAATCAATAATTATTCCAGAAAACAAGTGTGTAAAATCCATAAATTATCATTCTCATGCAAGAAGCGAGAGAATGCAATCCAAGTTCAAATTCAAATATGTCATGCTTAGATCAATGTAAATCATTAAGCAAAAGTAATGTTAATTTTAGCTTATGGTTATACCTTAAAAATTCGATACTATATCTTAATTCAATGATTTTATTGCATTGCAAGTTTCACATGATATGCCTTCACAAATCAGTTATAATGGTATTTTACCTTTTAGTGATTGAATTGATCATGCGATGGTTTGAATAATTGAACCCCAGGTAACCTGGTGTGGTCGGCAATGGCGTTGCCGAACTGGTGAGGATGATAGGTTTTTGGCATGGTTGGATGGGTCAGTAAAAAGTGGTGTCGAGTGGTTTGATAGGCAGGGTGTCCATACAAGTGGGGGTATAAGAGTTATGAACTGGTTCATCTGTTTTTTGGCCGATTAAGTGGTTTTGCAGGCGAATCTGGGGTTTTTAGAGGCCCCAACCCAGTTGAATTGTCTTAGGTTCTGCTTCATTTACCTTTTAGTGGGGTGTGATAAATTTCTTGTTAATATACCCTTCTTTTAAGGTTTTTTAGAATTATTATCACCCACTTTCAGTCTCTTGTTTTTGGCCGATTGTAACCTGGGGGTTGTAGTTTTGGCGGTCAGCATCCTATCCGGGTGCTCATATTCCCTCTTATTGGGGTTATCCTCCCGTGTTTTTCTTGCCAAATTCCTTTTGGGCAGTTTTCGGTCGTTTTTGGCCTGTATCTGAAAGTGGGTTTTTGAAGATTAAAATGGGTGACCCTGTGTCGGCTCCACATAATCCGGCATTGTTATCCCCGACGTCGACCGACTTTGTAATACCCCATTTTGACCCTTAGAATATATTAGCTTTTAATGTAAATATTGTATACATGTGATGTATGTTTTCCTAGCATGGAGCTCAAGGCCAAGGCCCCGCTAGTGGAAGCTCGAATTTTATTTAAAAGACAAGTATTAAATATTATGTTACCCATTTGCTATTTAGCCATGGACCATTGTAAAAATGATGTAAATAAACATCATGCAATAAAATACCAAAACTGGCTATGGAAGCAACGAATGAGAAGGGTCCATGTGTATCCACTAGGGAGTGGTGAGGGGGTTGTGGGATTGAACTATAGGCTACCAAATGTCATCTTGAGAACCCATTTGACTTTTTTTGTTGGCATTTAATTATGTGTAAGAAAGTGGTTGACGAAATCAGTCCATGGCTTCAATGGAGCATCGGTAACCCAGAAATTCGTATGGCAAAGTATGGGCTCTGTTTTCTTGACCCACAAGTCACTCTACCTCATGGGGAGGGGTTCTTCCTCATTCCCATTCCATTGTTGAACATCCCGGCATCAATTTCCAGCGATTACGAATTCCCGGCAGTGAGCAAAACCAGAAATCGCAACTTTGCAAGAACCCACGTTTTGAAGAGCCATAAACGCCCAGAATTGGTATTGGACAGTGAAATCCAATGGGGGATCCATAGATATGAACCTTGGGACGAAATTGAGAGTATCAGATACCCCGAAATACATATAAAAATCCATTTTTTATAGCCCAGAAGTCCAATGACGGGATTGAGTTATTTGATAACAAAATTGTGAGAAATTCAAGTGTGAATGTTTGAACAGAGGATTGGATTGCTTGAATTTAGCTTGAGATCTCTGTAGCTCTGTGGTTGAGCTCACTAGCTTAGCACTGCTCTCCTTTGTCTTTTGTATGCTTGATAAACCCAATTGTGTGTTGGCTTGGCATAGCTCTTGAGTGAAACCATGGCTATGCGTGAGCCCATTTAGTTCCTCCTTAGTGGATACACAACCCAGCTCAGGGGTGATCGCTCAACTGAAAGAATATAGGTTGGACAGAGATCTATGGTTGGGTGGAACGTTGCTCTCACATAGCCAGTTGTTTGAACAACTTCATGTTCAAGATAAGTATTCTTTGTGGTTTAATTTATATGCATTATGTGTTCTACAATGTGTTAATTCTGAATGTTAATTGTTCATGTTAATGAGATGAAATGAATATCTTAGTATGGTTGATACGAAGCTTGTGCATAGCATGAGAATGAGATTGATTCTCTGTTTGATTGATTCATCATCTGCTTGGGATAGATATGCTGATGCATCCCCTTCTGCGTGTGTGTCATTATGGTTATTCCGCTATGTTTATATTGAGTATGTATTTGCACACACAATTTTTATTTATCCATGAATTTCTTACTAACAAATGGGGCTAAGATTGTCAAATAAGCCCGGTATGTTTGGTCATGTTTCCTTCCTGGAATTGGATTGATGGAAGGGGACGTGACAGAGTGGTATCAGAGCCCATGTTGCAGCACCGGGGCTACTTGGGCCAAACTGTGAGTTACAGACAAGTAACAAAATGTTTGAATGCAGCGTTGGTGAAGTTTGGGGTGACATTTTTTATTGGAAAAATGGCAGGATCAGAGTTCTTAGATGTGGCAGAGGCTCACAAAGGTGCATAGAGCTCTGCAAGAGCTTTCCAATGGTACCAAACTCGTCCCATTGGTTAAGGGATGAGGGAGAAATGAACCCCGCAAGTTGCAGGGATGGAGATGTTCCAAGGCTGCGGGTTTCGGGTTGCGGGTTGCGAGAACACAAAAGTTGAGAAACTGCATTTCAGATTCTGCAATCCCAATCCTGCATTTCGGGTTTCAGGTTGTGGGAACGCAAAAATTGAAAAATTGCTTTTCGGTTTTCACAATCCCGATCCCGCATTTCGGGTTTCAGGTTGCGGGAACGCAAAAGTTGAGAAATTGCATTTCGGTTTCCGCAATCCCGATCCCACATTTCGGGTTTCGGATTGCGGGTTGCGGGAACGCAAAAGTTGAAAATTTGAGTTTCGTTCTCCGCAATCCCGATCCCGCATTTCGGGTTTTGGGTTGCGGGTTACGGGCTGTATGTCACGAAAAATATAAAGAGAGCCCGAAAATTGATTTTTGGATAACATGAGATTGCGGAATCGAAATTGGATGAGGTCAGTGGCGTTCTAAGGCCATTAACGGAAGCCATGAATGAACCAGTGAGGATCCCGAGCCCATTATGCTCTGATTTGCAATAAAATTGAAATGAATGGCTTTTATAAATCAGTGTCCCGGCGCTTGACAAAAGGTCGGATTGAGCTGAAATTGATATGGAGCAGTCATGGAGCAAGCACGGTGTTAAGTTTGGAATTTTGGAGCCAAAATCCAAAGGATGTGGAGTCGGGGTGTGCAAGAAGGCCAAAAAACACTATTCTGGACCACGTTTTTGGAATTTTGGAACGCTTGCAGTGGATGAAAGTGACCCTGTAATTAGGATTCAAGAAATTTACTGAATTCAACATTTCTTATTCTCATTGAAACAGACATTTTCCGTTAGACAGAGATTTTCCAGAAATGCACCGTTTGGGAAATAGCCATTTTTGGCCCAAAATTTGAAAATTTGGAAAAATGTTAAAAGTGAAAAGTAGTCAAACCCAGAATCTAATAGAAAATGAATGGTGCATCAGAATAGAGATCCACGGCGTTATGAATGATCATTGTTATATGGACTAACTTCGCTCGTTAGAAATTTTTTTATGAATCTTTATGGATTTGTTTCTACAAGTGGTTGAAGTTGGCAGTACAAGATATTTTGCAACTGTGTAAATATGTGCAGAATTGTGGAGAAAATTGTCATTTTTGGAATAATGCAATTTCCACACCCAATGTCGGAATGGAGCATGGGGATAGGAATTAGAAAGCTTGTCCAACAGGGAATAATGGTGTATGACCATAATTTGAATGAGGTTATCATATCTCATAGTTATGCAGAGCATAAAAGTACCTGTGGCTGTTTTGACAAAATTGCTGTCAATATGGGCGATTTCTAGAATTGCATGCCTGGAAAGTAGCAAGTTAGAATATTATGCATGAGTATATGTATTGAATTGATCCTTGGCGATTAAATCATAGCTAATGATTCCTTGTGTGTTTTCTAGAAGCCATGAAATCAGACCAACTATTATGTAGAAGAGGAATTCCATGCAAAGATGAGGGATTGGAAAGGGAGAATTCCTTAACCCCTGTCTTGCTAACTATATTTATATTTTATAAGCTTTGTGTACATAAAATTATGGCATGGGAATGCTGAAAATGCAGAGATTATATGGATGGCATGAATATGTACTAGTTGGCATATTCATAAACAATGCACAATGCATGAGAATATGTTTTTTTTGCACGCATATGATATTACAATATTAGTAAAAGTAGTAGGATTTTACATATGCAATGAACCACTAATGATAAATATTGTGGTTGATAATCACTATTGGTGTTGGTATTGGTGGTAGGACCAAAGACAACAGGAGCATGACTGAAGATGTTGATGATGTTCTTGCATGTGATCAACAACCTTATGAAGAAAAGGACAAGACAACAAATCCATGATCAAGGAGTTGGTGGGTGAATTCTGCAATCTTCTGTAAGAGACCAACTAATCAAGTAACATCAAGGGTGTAAATGGGAGCCATGCAGGTAATGGCTTGATTATGATGATTGCATAAGTGTTAAAAAGGGATTGGGTAAGAATCCATTGAACCATATTTAGTAATCATAGAATGGTAATATGCATTTAGGATTGAAATGCATTCATGGGAATGACATATTGCCATAGTGTGGTGGAACATGGAGTGGTGAAGGCAAGAGGTTTCATACCATGTGATTGTGTAAAAATTTAGACTACATTCATATAAAAATATATCATGCCATGTGTATGTTGGTTATGAGCTTAAAAATCAAAGCAAGTGAGAACCAGTGGTTTTGATTACGGTAATGCATGCTATATGAGGTAGTCATGTTTCGGCCATAATATGTTTGAATGCAGAACATTCATGAACCAATGCAAGGTAGCATTGAGTGGATATGCATTAAGAGATTTTATAAATCTTGTAGTTATGCATTGAGTGGATGCATATGAAAATTTTGAATAAATGTTGTAAATGTACATGCATAAGTGTGGGTGCACATGTTGCGATGCATTGCATGAATGCATGGGGAAGGTATATGTGATATTGCAAACTAAATAATGGATGAGATGATGAATTGATGATAATTCTAAGATCATTTCATGGACTGTTACGAATGCAGAATAGTAAGTGCATGAAGAGGGTAGTCATGATCGATGGGCTGTCAGAATGCTCAGTGGAAGGGCAAAGTTGTATAAATGATATGATTGTAAAATAATGAGTATCTAAAGTTTCATTAAATTGCATAAATGATGTGACGATACCTTGCAATTTTAGTATAATAATGATTTGCGTGGAGTAAATGAGTTTTGGTGATATTAAGATGTTAACAACTGGAAGTGTTTGAACTATGGAGTGTTATAATTCTAAAAATGCTTCAGTGATTGTTGCAGCAATGAAATATTATATGCATAGAGACTCACAACATGTTTGGTTGATTGAAAGTTTCAGATTCCAGGTAGAAATGTCTTGCGTATGGCAATGAGGATAAGACCATAGTAAAGACCGAACTCTACCATGTGCAAAACCCAAAGGTTATGATAAGGTTCTCATGGTTGTGAAATTTAACTTATGCATGAAACAACTCTAAAAATATTCTTATTTAAGTTTATAAGAATAATATCATGGTTGCAAATCTAATTTCTGTAGGGAACATATTTGAAAAAAAAAATGATTTAGAGCTTATGAAAATGAATCTCATGGTTGAGAACTCTAAGTTCTATTAGAAAGAAGGATTGTAAAACTCGGATTTGTAAATCTCAGATTTGGAATTTTCCTAATAAATGACTAATGACTATTTGGTTTATATGAATTGTGTCAGGAGGACATGTTATAAGTGGATGTTCATGTATGGCAACAGGCATAAGACCATAATGGGAGAAGTGATACCACTTACAAGATCCAAGCAGTATGAAGATAGCTTCATGACTAAGCAAATCCATTTATGTAGTAGACAGAATTGCAAATTCATATTGAATTTAATTATTAATGCCATTGATTGGTTATGGAACAATCAGATTTGAATTTTATTGTTAAATGTTGCTAATTGTTTGGCTATTTAATAAGTGTGCCAGGAAGACACATTGCAGTAAGACCATGAGAGAGGGCCTGCAAAAGCCAAACTTCATGGGAAGGATCCCATATCTTGGAAATGGGTTTCAAGTGAAACGCCATTGGATATTTCGATAATGTCCCACCTGCACTGCATGATTGGTAAACAGTATGAGTGAGATGGTAAATATTATGTCAGTAAGACATATGAGGGTTATGTGACATCAAAAGGAGTTGGGATGGAAAACCAAGGGACTGTCAACTCAGAGAAGGAGCCCCCATTCCTCATTAATGAAGAAGACTACATCTACAAATGGATAAGTGTTCTATGACCCTAACTAAGAATATGCATGTCTAATTGTTAGAGTCAATATGCAGAGCATGTTTTAATTTTATTTCCATTATGGCAGACTACTTGAGTATGAGTAGGGCCTACATGTCTCACATCCAGAAGGGAGTGCACACCTTTCTGATGCTGGGTTATGATAGGGTTTTCAATATTGACTACACCCTAAGGGAATGGACGCATTCCTGGTGTTTCAATACTTGATAATGAATGTTATAAAATATGGTTACAATTTTAGAGCGGCAATACTGATGAGTCTGCTTGTCCTTCTTGTGCTATCAGCTTACACAGATGCAATTTGGTGTTGCACGTTAAGAGGCAAAGTAAAGAAAGGGTACTCAAGAGGAATGTATGAACAGTGGTAACCTTTGTGTAGTGTGTGTGGGTATCATGGGGCCACGATAGCCTGCAGTCAAGAAAGTCACCTAAAGAGTTCCTAAAGGGGACTGGTGGTTTGCACAAGAGAAGGAGTGCCATCCTTGTGTGGGTGAAGAATTGCTACGCGCATGAAGGGTTGTGACACATATGAAAGGCTAATGTCAGCTTAAGGCAGAGTAGTAGAGCCTTGACTTATAATGGTCGGTGGCGCACTTTCCTTCCATTGGACGATGACCCAGAAGGATGTGTTGGCTCGACAATGGAGAGGACCAACCAATTATGGGACTAGTTGGGCACCACCAAATGCTTGGTAAATCCAGTCGGCGTGAAGGTGTACTAGTTGGGAATTAACTATTTGATGTTGTGGAGCAGCTTGCGTGCTGGACAAACATCCTAGTCCGCAGGAAGATTCCAAGGCTTGCAAAGCAAAGCAAGATCCTATGGACCATAGAGGAAACGCACAATACAAATAAGTATTTGGTTATCTTGCAACTTCTTGATTATAAATATACATGTGTATATGATTTGGCTATGATTCCTAAACTCTGGTTTAGAGATAAACTCTATGAGAATAAACTAAACATGTGAATTGATTCAATGTTTGAGTGTAGGTATTGTTGGAAGCAAGGACTATGAAGGCATCCTAGGGATGCATGTGGACATGTGACCATCCTAAAGAGCTTAGCATGAGCAGTAATGAAAGATGGTGCTAGTGGGACTGTGTGGTTCCTAGCAGCCAAGAGTTGTAGACAAACCATGTGGAGGAACTCCATGGTTGAGAGGCCTAGAATAGACCATAGACACTAAGTGTCATAGCCAATAAGGGCAGGTCAAGCATTCACATTGAAGTGAAAGAGGCTAGGAGCATGAAAACCACAGTGGTAGTGTGGGTTCCAGAATGGAACAAGACTAAGAGAAGAAGACTCTTACTGCTCCCTCTTTCCTTTTTTTTATATTATTGATGCATTTATAAAAATAGAAAATTGTTGAATGCATGTATGGCTGGAAGTAGAGTGCATTTACTTGCTTGAAATAAATTGTGAATGTTGAAGTAGATAATTCCCTGTGAAAGAATGGACATGAATGAGCTCATGTGCCTGTTGGGCAAGCATGAAAAGTATGAAAGTCTCATGGATAAAGCATGGACTACCCATGACTATTGGGCAATTAATTGACTGATTTTAATGTTTGTATTATCCTTGTCTTAACAGAAATTGTAATGATGTATTTCACAGGTGAGAAGTGAAAGTTAATCGGTTGCAACTGTTATAAAAACAGTGGTACTAGTGAGCAAAGAGTGGGTTGCTGTGTACATTTCCATGGCAACAAACCAAAAGATAATGGATTTGGCTAAAACTCTTCTTCAAACAATTTCCAAGACCCAACAGAATCTTGGATAACTGCTCAAGCTACAAAAGCAACAAAATGAGATGAACCATAAGGTTTTACAGGACTCTGTTTGTCTACAAAGACAAGTAAAAATAATTCTGGAAACAATCAGTCGAGGAAAGGACAATGGATCAATGAGGAGGCATTCATCCAATCAGTCCACTAAGAAACGTTCCAGGTGGGAAGACTCAAAAGAAATTGAACAGGAAAAGACAAAGCAACTAGTGAAATGTTGGAAATGTGGGGGAAATCATTGCTGCCACAACTGCCCAACAAAGGAACATCAAGAGGGTAGCAGCCATAAAGATTTCATACTTATGAATGAGCTGGAAGGTCAGAACCAGCAAGAGCAGCTTGTGAAAGCCAAAAGAATTGGTCCTGAAAGTTCAAAGTAAAGGATAGAATGCAGGGCAGATCTACAAAATTTTTGAAAATTTTGGACGTGTAAATTGTATATTGGAACACCGAGGATGGTGTTATTCCAAGGGGGAGGGGATTGTAATACCCCATTTTGACCCTTAGAATATATTAGCTTTTAATGTAAATATTGTATACATGTGATGTATGTTTTCCTAGCGTGGAGATCAAGGCCAAGGCCCTGCTAGTGGAAGCTCGAATTTTATTTAAAAGGCAAGTATTAGATATTATGTTACCCATCTACTATTTAGCCATGGAACATTGTAAAAATGATGTAAATAAACATCATGTAATAAAATACCAAAATTGGCTATAGAAGCAATGAATGAGAAGAGGCCATGTGTATCCACTAGGGAGTGGTGAGGGGGTTGTTGGATTGATCCATAGGCTACCAAATGTCATCTTGAGAACCCATTTGACTTTCTTTGTTGGCATTTAATTCTGTGTAAGAAAGTGGTTGAGGAAATCAGTCCATGGATTCAATGGAGCATGGGTAGCCTATAAATTCGTATGGCAGAGTATGGGCTCTGTTTTCTTGACCCACAAGTCACTCTACCTCATGGGAAGGGGTTCTTCCTCATTCTCATTCCATTGTTAAACATCCTAGCATCAATTTCTAGCCATTACGAATTCCCAGCAGTGAGCAAAACCAGAAATCGAAACTTTGCAAGAACCCATGTTTTGAAGAGCCATAAACGCCCAAAATTGGTATTGGACAGTGAAATCCAATGGGGGATCCATAGATATGAACCTTGGGGCGAAATTGAGAGTATTAGATACCCCAAAATTCATATAAAAACCCATTTTTTATATCCCAGAAGTCCAGTGACGGGATTGAGTTATTTGATGACAAAATTGTGAGAAATTCAAATGTGATTGTTTGAACAGAGGATTGGATTGCTTGATTTTAGCTTGAGATGTCTATAGCTTTGTGGTTGATCTCACTAGCTTAGCACTGCTCTCCTTTGTCTTTTGTATGCTTGATAAACCCAACAGTGTGTTGGCTTGGCATAGCTGTTGAGTGAAACCATGGCTGTGAGTGAGCCCATTTAGTTCCTCCTTAGTGGATACACAACCCATCTCGGGGGTGATCTCTCAGCTGAAAGAATATAGACTAGACAGAGATCTATGGTTGGGTGGAACGTTGCTCTCACATAGCCAGTTGTTTGGACAGCTTCATCTTCAAGATAAGTATTTTTTGTGGTTTAATTTATATGCATTATGTGTTCTGCAATGTGTTAATTTTGAATGTTAATTGTTCATGTTAATGAGCTGAAATGAATATCTTAGTATGGTTGATACGAAGATTGTGCATAACATGAGAATGGGATTGATTCTCTATTTGATTGATTCATCATCTGCTTGGGATAGATATGTTGATACATCCCCTTCTGTGTGTGTGTCATTATGGTTATTCCGCTGTGTTTATATTGAGTATGTATTTGCACACAATTCTTATTTATCCATGAATTTCTTACTAACGAATGGGGCTGAGATTGTCAAATAAACCCAGTATGTTTGGTCATGTTTCCTTCCTGGCATTGGATTGATGGAAGGGGACGTGACAGACTTCTGGATGGAGGAGGCCAGTATTATGAAACCGAATGCTTTTTATAAGGATTTACTTAAGGGGAAAAGAACCCTCGTGGTTGGAGATAGGCACGCGTCTCCATGTGGCAAGATTGATTCCAAGAAGGGACACTTGTCCATATCTGATGCATCGGCTATTCCGGAGGGTTCACTACCGTCTGTGGACAGTGTTCAGGCGCTTCCGCAGTCGGTGAAGGTGGGTTTTCATCAAGGCTCTTCAAGGTGTTCTCGGTGTTTTTTGGAGAAGTGTCGTTGTCGGCCGGGGGAAGTCTGGCTTACGATGGGGCGGGATGTAGGACTGTAGGAGTTGATGGACTTCAATATGACAGTCCTGGCCATAAAATTCTCCTATTTCGCTATGAACCGGAAGGAGATTGTGAGTTGGGTGGCTCAGACATGGAACCCAATTTTGGGTTATTCCCCTAAGGAATTTGTGATGGCCCGTGGTTGGTTTGGATTTAAGTTCAAGATGGAATCTCATGCTTCTCTTATTATGGATAAACTTTGGCTTAAGGGGCCGTGCAGTTTGATGCTTCAACATTGGAAAACGGATTTTGATTCGGAGAAGGAAACGGTTCGTTTTCGCCATCTGTACATTCTTTTACCTAGTTTACCTTTGGCCTTATGGAACTGCGGTGCCTTTGAAGCGATTGGGAACAATCTTGGTAGCTTTATTCATGTGGATGAAGAACACTTGCATGGGATTGACCGTCGAATGGGCCGTTTGCTGGTGGAGGTCGACATTTCCCTTGGGCTCATTGATGTTTTGCATATTGACTAGAGGGGCCGAAAACTTTCCCAGGTGATTGATTATTGGGGTATCTTGTTTCGGTGTTCCAATTGCAAGGATGTCGGCCACTTATGGCGTCATTGTAAGAAGGGTTCTTCCTCAAAGAATCCTTCAGATGTGGATCCTTTTTGGTCTTCTGATGAGGGTAGTGAGCGGGAACTTGATTCGACTAGCAACTTGGATGGCTACTCCAATCGTCTTCCTCCTCCCAGGGCAAATGCAACGGATTTAATGTGTAAGTTGGAATCCAACGACCCCTCTTTCTATCATTCTTTAAATGATTTGGAAATCTCTTTTATTAACTCTTTAGAGCTTACTAATGGGAATGATGGGAACTATGTTGATCACCACTATACCTCTCCCTTGCCTTCACATGATTCGGATTCTGATAAAACTGTTCCTAGTCTTTCTGAGGAAATGAGCGTCTCCCCGGAAGAGTCAGATCTACCTTTCTCTTCCCACTCTCCGGCTTCGACCATTTTAATCTCTTCGGATAATGATGTGTCGGCGTGTATACCTGCTGCTGTTAGGGGTGTTGGGTCAAGTCTTGTTGCTCAGCCGGTGCCTCCCCCCCGACATTGAACCCTCCTGATTCTGAGTTATTGTCCAATGTGCTTCTGATCCCCTCCTACTGTGAAATGATGAAAAAAGCCCCTATTCCTGTCTATTTTAAGAATTGTGCCGTTGATGTTGTTTTGGGCCCTCAACTGTCTACAATCCCGAGCCTTGAAAAAAATGTTATGGTCTCGGGGTCTATTGTTTTGGCGCTGGTGGTCATGGTTTCGGATAAACTACCTGATCCTAATCCCTCATCTTCGATGGGGTCCTTTAAAGTCGCAAAAGGAGCAAGGTCGGGTGGTCTTGCACCATATTTCTCCCCATTGAAGACTCGCAATGCTCACAAGAATAAGAAAGTTATTCCCTCAGGGGTGGATGACTCTCTTTGCAATAATGGAATCCCCACATCTCTTGAAACCATGGCTCTTAGAGGAATTAAATCCCTTTCCAGGGGTCACTAATGATCCTTTTCTCATTGAATATCAAGGGAGTGGGGGGCCTTCCCAAGAAATTGGCCCTCAAGCGAGTTCTTCAAATTATCAATTCGGATTTGTTCTTCCTCTAGGAGACTATGGTGTGTGGGGAGAAGGCATGCTCCTTTTTTAGTAAGATTAAGCATGGTTGGCTGATGTGTGTTTTTTATGCGGTTGGCCTTTCTAGTGGTTTATCAGCGGCTTGGAACCCTAGGGTTCTACTTTTTAATCCTTGTATTGTATCTTTGGGAATCCTTCTGACTGGCAATTTCAAGGGTTGTGACAAAACTATCAACATAGTGAATTGCTATGGTCCCTACTATGATAGGGAGGCTTTCTGGGACATGGCTCGCTCGGGTCATTTATTGGATATGGAAAATATGATTCTCGCAGGTGATTTAAACTTTTCATGGGGTGCTGCAGAAATATGGGTACTTTCGGCCAAATTGGACCCTCTAGGGGTCTTTTTCAGGAATCTTTTATCTTCTTATCGTTTGGTGGATTTGGAGCCTCGTCCTCTGGCTCCCACTTGGTCTAATGGATGGAAAAATGGGGACATGATTTCTAAACATATTGATCACTTTCTCATATCGGAGTCCCTCCTGGACTGTTTTCATAACTATCGTTCATGGATACATGAGATACACATCAGTGACCACCTCCCCATTATTCTACAATTTGAAACAAAGCCCTCTCTTCAATCTTACCCTTTCAAATTTAACTCTGTTTGGCTATCTGATTCGGCTTTCAAGGTCGAGGTGAAAAATCATTGGAAGCATGTGGATGTATCATTGGAACACTCTGAGATGGACAAACTGGCCGAGAAACTAAAATCTTTAAAAGGCTTCACGATTTCCTGGGAGAAGAAAAAGAAAGATGAGTTGTCTTTTGAACTGGAAAGTTTGGAAAGGGAGATTAGTGAATTATTATAACTCTCTTATAAGAATGGTCTACACCCTTCGAGCGGTTCCAGACTTTCCCTACTGGAGGAGAGGAATATTAAAATATTACATATTCAGGAGGAAACATGGCATCTGAAGAGTCGTGCTATTTGGTTAAAAGCTGGGGACATGAATACCAAATTCTTCCATAGATTTGCTGACTCTCGCAGAATTCAGAATACTATATGGGATCTCAACGACCATGCTGGTCGTAGGATATTGGGGGAGGTCGATTTACAGAAGGAAGCTATTAACCATTTCCAATATATCTACCTTGATCCAAAGTCTACGTCCTTGATTGAACAATTTAAGGTTATTAAGGAGTATCCAAGAATGTTCTCTGATGAGGAAGGGGATAAACTTTTTGAGGAGATTTCTCTGTTGGATGTTGAAAATACCTTGAAGTGCTTTGATAAGGACAAAAGTCCTGGTCCTGATGGTTGGACGGTGGAACTTTTGATCTCGTTCTTTGATATTATGGGTGAGGATCTCCGGGCTGCAGTGGATGAGTCTCGGCGTCTGGAGCTAGTTTCTAGAGCTTTGAACTCTACATTTATGGATCTCATTCCTAAGTCTTCTCATCCAAATAATTTCAATGAGTTTAGACCAATTGCTCTTTGTAATTTGGTCTACAAGATTTTTTCCAAGATCATTGCAAGGCGGATTAAACCTGGTCTTTTGAAATTTATTTCGTCAGAACAGTTTGGTTTTCTGGATGATCGGCAGATACTAGACGCAGTGGGGGTGGCCTAGGAGGTTTTTCATAGTATCAAACAAAAGCGCTTAAATGCTCTTATTCTTAAACTGGACCTGGTGAAGGCCTACGATCATGTGGACTGGACTTTTCTTAGGTTGATTCTTATTCAAATTGGCATGCCCTGGAGTGTGATGAAATGGATAATGGCATGTGTTTCGTCTGTAAATTATGTGGTGCTCATAAATGGAAAGCCATTGGACTTCTTTAAGGCTTCTCGAGGTCTTAGACAGGGTTTCCCTCTCTCGCCTTTATTGTTCCTACCTGTTATTGAGAGTTTGAGTCTTTCGATCCATAAAGCTAAATTTGTAGGTTCTATTATTGGTATCAAGGTGGTTGCTAGTATTTCGGTGACCCACACTCTTTTTGTGGATGATGTTATGCTCTTTGGTTTGGGTATATTAGCAGAGTGGCTTCAGTACAAGAAAATTTTGGACCTTTTCTCTAATGTTTCTGATATGTTGATCATCTATATCAAATCCTGCTTTTTGGATCACTTCTTGGATAACAATGTGAAGCAATCGATTGGAGTGCATCTCCCCTTTGATTTCAAGGAGTTGGTCAGTGGTACCAAGTATCTTGGTTTTTTTATCAAACCATCTAACTACCTTATCATGGATTGGTCTTGGCTTTTAAAGAGATTTGATAAGCGGATTGGTCTTTGGAGTATGCGTTTTTTATCTTTAGGCGATAGACTTACTTTGGCTAAGTCGATGCTCCAAAATTTGGGGGTTTACTGGCTTTATTTATGCAAAATTCCTTAGATTATCCTTCAGAGGATGCATAGAAAGATTTTCAGTTTTATATGGTCGAGGGGTGCTGAAAAGGAAAAGTTTTACTTTATTAGTTGGTTCTCCTTGGCTCGTCCCTGTGAGTTGGGTGGTTGGGATTTAAAAAATTGGATTTTTTCGTCTCGTCTCTTCAAGCCAAAAGTTTATGGTGGGATATTTTTGTCGATTTTGTTTGGAGTTTGATTATACGGGGAAAATATTTAAAATCATCCTCGGTGGTTGACTGGTTCCGCAGGGGGAAACCTTGTTCTAAAGGCGTGTCAATTTTTTTGAATGGGCTTCTTGGTTCTTTCTCGGTTATTTCCTTGTGTCTTACTTGGCTTCCTGGGAATGGCAGGCAGATCTGGTTGGGGGTGGACCCCATCATGGGGGCTTCCCCCCTCTTTGAAGTTATCCCCTGTGCTTGTTTCTTTCTTGAGAGCTAAAGGTTTTTTCACTCTTTCACATGAGACTGTCCCTGTGTTGGAGGCGGGAAGGTGTTCATCCTAGATTTTGGCACAGCAACTATGATCCAGATGGATATCGGTGACCACCCACCTATTCCACTAGCTCAAAACAGTTTCCCATTTTGTCAATTTTCTAGTAATTTTTCTACAGTTTTTCGAGTCCCAAACTTCCGGGGCCGTTTTGAATCCCTAAACGACATTTTTTTGGAAATCTTAGTCCGAAAAATCCTATCTATTTTATGACTTTTAGTGTAGTCCTCGTATAGATCTTTCCAACGGGCTACCGAGCGCCCCAAACGGAGATCGTATGCAAAAGTTATGACCTTGGGAAGTTGACTGTTCAACTAACCACCTTGGGGCCTCAAACTTTATGACGGTTCATCTTCTAGGGTTAGGTTTTTGGATGTTTGGGATTCTTTCCCTCATGTTCATGATAAATAGGCCTTTCGGCCTCTCTTTGTATCATCTTGGCACGAATGAGCACAGCGGCCACATCTCTTCTCAGAGATAGCTACTACCATTCTAGTTGTTGTATTTACAATCTATTCTATTTCCGATATTTAATAGAATATTTGTTTACTGTATTGCTGTGTTTCTTGCCATATATCTTTGTATGTGAATACATATCTCTGTATATGATTTTGTATATGCTATCTTTTGTTTCGTTCCCACACAAATCCGGATCAAACTGGGGCTTATTGGTAGTTTGGGTTTGGAGTGGTCTGCTTACATTAGAGATCTGCATCGCACTAACATCCTTCTGTCTGATGTGCCTGACAAGCCGGTATGGTCGTGGGATGTTGCTCATGGTATGATTTCCGCCAAGCTTGCTTATGATTCTTTATTTGCTAATGTGATTCCTCGGGTGCAATGGTGGCATCGGTCTATTTGGAAACTCATCATTCCACTCAAAGTCAAATGTTTTATATGGCTTGCTCTGAGTAATCGGATTCTGACATGGGACAATCTCTATCGTAGAGGGGTTGTTGGACCTAGAAAGTTCTCTTTGTGCTGTACACATGAAGAATTGGTGGACCGTCTATTTACTAATTGTAGTTTTGTCCAAGGTCTTTGGAACTTAATTTGTGATTATGTTGGCCTATCGGTGGATTGGCGTCCCATCTCTCTTGTGGATAGTCTGGGTTAGTGGTTGAATGGTGCAAAGTCCCGGGTCGAGCTCCCATGTTTTATGATCTGGGAGGTGTGTAAGGCCCGTAATCGTCGTATTTTTGAGGACTCCATTCCTTATCTGGAGCATATATGTGGTAGGGTTGTTGCGTCTTTTAAAGATTTCAATGTTCTGAACGGTTACGTTGGTCGCACAGTGAATGGTCCTTGTCATGATTTGGCTCCTCCGATTTTAGTTTATCCTTGTGGTTTTTTCGATGGTACGACGATTATGGGGTCTGGTATTTGTGGTGCTAGTGTGATCATGTTCCTATCCACCTCCAGTTATTTCTGCATTCGGTTGAATTCGGGTATTGTCTCTAACACTCGTAGTGAGCTCTGTGCTCTTTGGCTATTATTGTATGTTTCCCGTTTCAAATTGGTTTTGTCACTCCTGGTGTTGGGTGACTCTTTGTCTATCATTTCATCAGCCAAGAATATTTCTTGGTCCTAGCTTATTGGTTGGATGAGGTTCGGTTGTCTATTAATGCTTTTGAGCACATCCATTTTATTCATATTTTTCGGGAGTGCAACCAGGATGCTGACATGATTTCTAAATCAACTTTATCTTCTCCGGAGAGGATTATTGTTTGGGAAGAGTGGCTTGATGACCAGTATATTACCTGTGGTTCAACGGACTTGCACTGGACTTAGCATTTCTGTTCTATTTTCCTGATGGGTTCTATCTATATTTTATATGTAGCACTTATTTTCTTTTCAGGTGATTAGTTCTTTGACATCCAACAACCTATTGGGTTTTTTGGTCTGTGAAGTGGTTTCCACTCCTTTTTTGGTTCGTGATATGCTTAGGGTGGCCCCATCAGCTGTATTGGCCACTCAGTTATCTTTTTCGTTCACTGGAGGGCTTCTCTTTTGGCCCTTTTCTGGTCTGTCGGTTATGTTTTCAAGGTGTTTTTTTCTCTCTTATGATTCTGCTAGACTGTTTGGGATTGCTAATGTTGTGGTATTTGATATTTTTCCATCTGTTTAGATGGATGTTATATTGGACCCATGTATTTGTCAGGATGTTTCGCCGGTTTGTTGTATGGACTTATTTACTATTTCCTTTATTGATAGTAAGTTATATTTTCTTTGGAAAAAAATGATATGCTTTCACAATTCATTTTAATTATAGACGCCCGCCTTTTAATCTTGGAGAATACACCTATACTGCATTATTGTGTAGAGTATTTTACTCACTGATGTATTAATTTTTATGTTTGTGACAAAGAGCACATTTATTTATCCTTTATTAAATGTTTTAAAAAAAATCTTGTTTCTTGATATTTCATAAAATCAAAGAAAACAATTTTTTTACATTTTTTAATAACACTTTTCATAATATATTGTTGAAAGAGACTCTCAATAACTAGTCAAATAAAAAATTACTACTCTCTCATATTGATATATACTTGCATATCTATCATACTTACGATTTTTTGAGCTACAATCAAAACTAATAGTTCAAACAATTATTATCTGAAATTACAGTCATCCCAAAAAAAGACATGATCTAAGAGAAAATAGAAAGAGAGCCCTCAAAGATAAGGGTGTCCTCCAAGAACTCCTCTACATATAATGTGCCCTCGAGACCCTCAATAGCCTTCTTAGATAATTCATCAGTAATAGAGCTAAATTCTATAAAAACATGTTTGATAGATATATTTGAAAAATATGATAGAAGCTTGGAGATGCGTTAACACCACTGATCCAAATATAAGACCTGCAAATTTGATATACCATTTTCCCAATTGACAACAACTTTTGAGACACCAAAAACCTGTATGGTGCTCACTAATAAATAACTAAAGCATAATGTTAAAATTTTGCAAATAAACTAGCTACTCATGTTATTCAAACCAAGTTTTTTTGGTAGTTACGTAATGTGGTTCCTTGGTTTCTTAAAATGGGTAAAAGGAAACTCCAAAATGGGCAAGATGAACTTGACAGAGGATTGTGTATAGTGAGTCTTTGAGAAGGGAGTAGATGACTTGCTTGTAAGCAAATGTAGTGTAGGAAGGCTATGGATGTTCTAAATGGAAACTTTTAATAGAAAATGTGGTGAAAAATATCATAGATGTTTTAGAGGACATGGTAAGAGGATTTTTATTAATATAATAAAATATAAATTTTAATGTTATATAAATTTATGAAAAATGAAAATTTATTTTATATAAATATTTGTGTTATTATGGAAATATGTAAATTTATTAATTAAATAAAATTTATTAATAAAATAAGTCATTGAAAAAATAAAAATAACACAAATTAATAAATTCATATATACAACATAAAAAAATACAATGCTACCTTAAAGAAAACCTTATCTTTTAAAAACACTGATGCCACCTTAAAAAAACCTTAATTTTTAAAAATATCAATGTCACTTTAAAAAAGCTTATTTTATTAAAATATCAATATTACATTACTATTGAAAATATTTAAACTAGCATTTGCCCCTGGAGGTGCAAAAGTGAACGTCGTTAGGAAAAGAGTGAATTTTGTAACAATGTCAGAGACTATTTTTCTTTCCCTTTAGTATACAACGAATCCATAAACACAAAGACATTATATATTAAATGATAAGGAAATTGTTATTTAAGTGGGTGTAACTATTAAAATCCTACGTTTTTTCCTTTATAAATTATATAATCAATTAGAAATTGTATAAATATAAAAGAGTCGACGATATCTGACAAAGGCGACCAATGATATTAGGTCATCGACTAGATTACTACCCACCGAAGAGACCGACCATATTGAAGTTTTAACCATTTTTTACAAAACAAATACCTCCTCCGATCTCCTGCGACTTTCTCCGACCTCCTCGACGTGCTCCGACCTGTCTGGCCTCCTCCGACCTCCTCGACTTCTCCAATGAAAATATATATCAATGTCCATATTATTGAATATTGAGTTATTGACCATTTCATGAATTTAAATATTTCCCCAAAAACCTTGTCACTCCATTAATGAAAAAAAACTAGCTTAAAAAAACAATAAACACATTATAAATTAACAAAATTACAACATTTAAGTAAAGATTACTCCATAAAAAATATCATACTAAAAATTAACAAAAAAACAACATATAAGTAATAATTAATCACTCCCTAAAAATATCGACCATATTACTATCCACCGAAGAGACCAAACATATTGAAGTTTTAACCACTCTTTACAAAACAAAATATCTTTTGACTAATAAAAACAATAAATTTATACTGGGAAATGTGCAGGATAAGAGAATCTAAAAAATGCTGCAAAAATTCGACCATATAAGATGTTGAGCTAAATATCAAGGGTAAAACTATACATGAACAGATCTTAGTTAATCATTATATTGGTTCAACAACATATATATAGATGTTTACATTCAATTATACAACTGTATTGCTGGTGCAACTGACCGACATATTTGCACTGGTCGATGGGTCTTCTCCACTTATATTGCAAAATTATTGAACAAAAGTTGTGTATAACTGTGCTTTAAGTGATAAATGCAGCTGTTATGAGTTGTCTGGAGTGGAACTGGTAGCTGTTGGTTGTTGCAGACAGACCTCGACAATTGCTTCAGCTGAAACTAACATTTGGTGCTGGAAGCCCTCCCAATGGTGCAGTGTGTTCTGGATGTCAATTATAAGTGTTGTAAGGGCCGACAAGTGGGCTATCTGTTCTTGAGTAGTTTTGCCCTGTACATGAATTAGGTCGGAACCGAAGAGCTCTATTTTCTCATTTGCAGCTGAAAGCAGTGTTTGAAGATGTGGTCGAAGTTGCTCTACTTTGTCAAGGTTATTGCGAGCCTGGTTCAACCACTGTGCTTCACTATTTTCCAAATTCTCTAGTTTCCTATTTTCCATTATTAGTTGTTCCTCAATACTTATGGCCATGGTTTCATCAGCTACTTGGTGTTGTTTATGAAGACTTTCAATTGTCTTGCTTGTCTCTCGAATTTCTGTAAACACGTTGCCATAATGTTTGTACCAATTGTGAAGAACGTTGTTTGTTGTATCTATTTGATCATTATACTGTATGACCTGACTGTGTGCCGAGTTGAATGCTAGAAACTGTTGCGACATCAATGACGATGTTACTGTGGCTTGTTCTTCTTGGTCCTAGGTGAGCTGTTCAGACAATGCTGACACGACATATTCAAAAAACTGAAATGCTTTATCAAGTGTGCTTGTCGTGTCGGAGGTGACAGGAATTGGTATGACCTGTTGCGCTAATTCTTGACACTTTGTCAGAAATAGAGTTTGGTCTTGTTCCACTTTGTGAATCCGGTCTTTTGCTTCCAATCGTCTATGTCGTTGTTCTCGGTTGATTACATCAGCCAGTAAGTCAAGCTCTTCTTGTGGTGCCTGTTGTGGATAGTATGTCGAGATCGGCCCAAATTGGTCGAGATGTACAGATAAGCGACTCAATTGAGATATGTGGTGCAATTGTTGTTGTTGTTGCTGAAGATGTTTCTGTTGGCGTCGTTTTTTTGTTATTCCCCTTTTTCTTGGATATTCCTTTGTATTTTGGTGCTGGTAATTGTTGTTCTGGTTCTTTTTGAGTCTCGACTATTGTTGATGCATGTTCTATTTGTTTTTGTGCTTCTTCAGTAGACTGTTCTGATTGTATTGAGCTTCTTGGTATTTCTACTGTGTTTGTCAGAACTACTTCTTCACTTGTTAATTGTTTTGCTTGCTCTATTGTCTCGAATGTTGCATGAGTTGTTTGTTCTGCTGACTCGACTGTTGCTTCAGTTGTTTCTGCTGCTGACTCGATGGATTCTTTCAAAACTTTTGGAACTGGTGTTTCCCGTTGTTGAAATTGGGTTGGTTCTATTGTTGTGGTCGTTGCGTTGGCAGGGTTGTGGAATGGTACACTAGTACCCATTTCACCTGTCGATGGCACACGTGTTTCGTCGACTAGAAGACGAGGGTTAGGATTTGAACTGGTAGACGGTTCCTGACTGACTACAGGGGATAAGATGACATTTAAAACTTGAACATCGGGGAAATGTTGTGGTGATTTCACGACATGTCGGGGAGGTGAATGGGCTTCCATCGACGGATTGACTAGAAAAGGAATGAATGAAGAAGTTTGTTGAGCAAAAATTGAATTGTTTGTGTCAGGATTGCGCTCTAGAGGGGTATGGTGCATGCCAATTGGTTGTAGTGCTAAGGTATTTGATGGATTCAAAAGTTTCATTGGGATGACACCAGGAGGGGCAGAATCTGTCAGTGAACCAGTGTCTGCGAATACACGTTTCTTGGTTATGACTTTTCGCCAATATGGGAAGACGGCAGGGAGTTGAGTCATGAATTGGGTAATGTCACTATAATTTTGGAATGTTTCTCGAAGTGAGGAAGGAAGAGTTTGTACAATATTTGAAACTTGAGATGCAAGTTGAAGTGCAAGTGGGGTACTTACCATAGGTTTAGAAAAAACAGTATCCTGCATGACAATGGTCGGCGATGGTGGAGCTGAGTTATCTGACAGGTCGACAACATCGTTTATGATAAGATTGACTTTCTTTTTGGGTTGAGGGTGCTCAGCTTCCAAAAATTTCTGCAACTGCTCGTCGACAGGTATTTTGTTCTTAGCTGCATCTTCCAATATTCATGTTGCGCTGTCATATAATTTAGTTTCATCTTCCACTGTCGGATAGTCAATGGTCATTTTTCTTTTTCCCTTGCCCTGCATTTGTACAACTCTTGAATGTTGACCTATGGATAATTGGTCGGCCATCTGATGGATGTTGTCGGTTGTCAAGGCGTACTCAGGATTGTTCGACAGGGTCTCTTCATCCGATTGTTCAGCTCCATTCAGTGAATCCTGGTGTGGAATGAGCGTAAGTGCTAAAGGTTCTGATCCGGCCACGGGCTGAGGTTGAAAAGTAAAATTGTCCATATATATGTGGCTTTCATATGCTTCTTCTTTCTCTGCATCCATTAAAGGTTTGACTATGGGAATGCCGACTTGGTGTGTCATAGTAGGCATTGTCAATTTTGTGTTGGACAGCCTTTGAAGCTCATTGAATATTTCCTCGACTGAAGGGTAATAGTCGAGATCTTACGCAGGTCCGGTTGCTCCTTCCAAGTACCAAACTGATGTATGGTCCAGTGCAAGTTCAATGTGAGCGGTCGGAGGCAGACTCCGACGAACATTATGAGATACTCTCCATCTGGTCGACTGAACTTTCAATTCTTCGAATTAGTATTCTAGCCAAATCTTTACTGTTGACAACCCAAGTTTGATGCCTCCTTTCGTAAAGCAACGTAATTTGTTCATTAACATAGGCCCTTCTTTAGTAAAGTATTTATTTCCTTCTGGTCTTACAGCCGTCATTGCTATCCAGATGATTAGAGATGGGTAGCGAATGGGCACTCCAACCTCTTGGCACTTCATACATATTTTCTTGATAATTTCAGCAAGGTACTTAGCCTAGTTGTATATTTTTCCTTCTTTTTCCATGCTCAGGACAGGCTCTAGCATTTCAATTTTTAAGTCGGACCCTCGACCGGAGCTTGACAAAGTGGTGGACACGATTCGCGCAACTATTTTATAATTTTCAGATTTTATTTGGGTCACCAATAACCCTTGAGAATTCTTTCCAGTTGGGTGGTATGTAAACTCCTTGATCAACTTTGCTATTTGTCGACTAGGTATATTTGTACCTTTCTTTGATAACCCTTCAATCTTGTTGATGAGATCATCATTTATTTCAACTGGAATTTCAAAATAGAATTTTCCATTATGATATCTGCTTACTATGAATTGAGCAATAATGTCTTTCAATCCACCAAATTGTTCCAATAGAGGTGCATTCATGTATTTCCGAATGGTAGCAGTCCGCAGTCTTTGAGTTGGCTCCCTCAAATGGCCATTTGATTCCTTTCCCCACTGAAGAATATATTTCCAAGTTTTTTGCCATTGTGGCTCGTGTACCTTAGCGTTTCGAATCAACTGTAAATGGGTTTGCAGCGATGTTTGGGCCATCTCCAATTGACGGACTTTAGTTGTGGCTGAACAAGTTGTACTTTGACCTTTCTTTGGCGCCATCGTTTCTGTAGAACTCTCAGCTTCGCAAAAGGCTTCTGTTTTCTTTGAAGTGTGGTTTTCCAATGCTTTGCAAAAGAGTATCCAACAATCTTCTAGGTTGGTATTTAAGGAGGAAGCGTTTGGCGCATGTGAATTAAAAGTAGATGACTGCATTAAATAATGATTTGAAAACCTATTTAATTCCGAATGACAGCCTATCTGTGAGTTGTCATGTGAATGTGGGTTTTTACCATCTATTGGTCGGCGATCCCGACTGCTTGTTTCTTGTAGAAATTGTTGACTATGGCTAGTTGGGGGCGATTGATGAATTCGACCAACTATTACTAGCTCTTCTCTTTGCCTATGTATTTCTGCTTGCTTTTCTTTGGTTGTAGTTTGGGTAGAAGTACATGCAATCTTTGGATATAGTTTGTTGTGTAGCTCTATCATATTGTGTACCCTTTTATATATTTGTTCTTCTTCCAAAAAGTGATTTGAGTACTCAAAAGGGATTTTGTAAGAAGCGCAATGTTTAGCTACTTTGCCTTTGTTGTCATTTCTTACAAATAGTTTTGTTCCAAAGTGAAAAGGTTTCAAGTCTGCAGTAAAGGCTTTGACTACCTTAATCTTATGAAATTTGTATCCACCAATGTTGAATGGTACAGGTGGGTAAGAGACAATTTTGTTGTGATCGAGATAGTTGCCAATTCCATTGATGAACACTTGTATGATTACTTCTTTATGCATAATGTAATCTGTAGCATATTTGGGCAATAGAAAAAGAGGTTTTGTGCCCCCGTGCATTCTAATGTATGTGCCTTCTGATGAGAAGTAATAGTCTCCATATTCACCTATTACATCCAAGGCATTGTCTAACATACAATTTGCTTCTTTATTGAAGACAAGGGAAAAAAGGGGCATGATTAGTTCTTCGCATAGTAATTTGTAGTACCCTGCATATCGGTGAGCCCAAGTTAACTGATATGCTACATGAATGGGAGTTTTATTCTGATTCCAAGTACATTCCAAATTAGGGAAAGGGTGGCTGACTAATATGCAATTGATAAGGTAGCTAGACATGAAGAATTCTGATTTCCCTTGTGAAAGGCCCATTTGAGCTATAGAAATGGTTGACGCCATACTTTCTGAAATAATAGTTTCCCAGTTGAAGATTGTACCATGTGTGGAAACATGGTATATCAATGGAACCCAACTGAGTTTATAGTTGTTGACATTTGGTAGACCAAAGAGTCTGCTCGACAATAGGACTATGATTCTATAGGGGGTCCTCAAGTTTTCGGTGGCATATTTCATGGTATGTTTGGATCTAAGTTGTTTGTCTGGTAGCAACATTTCCCTTGCACATTCAACATTATTTATATTGGAATGTCTTACCCAATCATCAGTTAAAAATACATTGGAGGTAGGCAGCTTGTATGCGGCTGCAAGGTGGGTTGGTTGGAAGGATGCGAGCAGTTCCCCATTGGCATTTGAAATTATCCTTGTCGTAGTATCTACATGGGGTAAGATCCATGTAATAACCTCTGAGCAGTGAAACAGTTATGGCCGCGTAGTTGCCTTGTGAAGGTTGGACCTCTTGATGTTTTCATAAATTATGGTTTCCTCCAACGTTGAATTAGGTATTTTTCTGTCTCTAATAGCTATGTACAACTTGCCCCATTTGAACTCAGCACTGCGATCTATGATGGGTTTAGTGTCTTTAAATAGTGTTTCCATCTATATTTTTTGAGTCGTTTCCTTTTTAAGGTCCATTTGTTCATCATTTATTTTGTCGTTTTTTTGCAACATACCTAATTTGAAAACATATAGTGTGTATAATGAGGAATATTGATTTAAATGTTTACAAGGTACCTAGTATTGAAGATAGAGGAATTAGTGTTATTTCTCTAAATGTGTAAACTTAAACACAGATAAGTTGTAAACTTCTGTTGCTGTTGTAAGCAGAAGATATAGTACATTCTGTGGTTAAACAATAGTAATGAAATGTTGAATCAATATAAGTTATACAACTATAAATGGAAAGTATACAACAAAAATCAATCACTTCAATGGAGTTGTTTTTTAGTCGAGGTTTGACTAGTTGTCAGAAATTTGATTCTTTAAAAAAAAATGACCACTTTAAAAATTCTACCCAACCAGCGTAAATGCTAAGCATCGACCATCATTTTTGGTCGTTAAATGGTAACAATTGATTGAGCTGGTCGATGCCTTTAAAAATTGGTCGACTCTTAAGTATGTGGTTCAATTGATGGACAATTTTTTTTGGTCGGTCTGAAGTTGTTACTGTTTAAACATTAAAAACATATCGAATTGTTGATATGAATATTTAATTTGTTTTTCGACATTTTTTCTAAGATATGAATGGAAGTCAAAATGGTCGGAAGTAAAAATGGTCAGATTTGGTCGAGCCTTTAAATATTGGGCGACTCTTAAGTATGTCACTGTGTAAACATGATCAACATATTGTTGCGTGAGCGGCGAGCAGGATGATTGACCGTCGAGCAGGATGATATTCTTGCTTATGTCAACTATGGAATTTGACCAGTATTAGAATTCACTAAGAGTGGTTCGTTTGAGATAAAAAAAGCGATCAGCAAAAGAAGTCGACGATTAAGTTGATAGAACTATATTGAAACTGTCGACAGTCGAAAAGGAAGACAATTAGTCGGTTGTCGACTTGGATACAATAACCATGTGTATTTAATAGTTTTGTGAAGATAAAAATTAACGACCGAGAGTGTTAGTCAAACAGAGAACCGGCTATCATTTTGATCACATTACTTCATTATCCCATGCACACATTTTGTGGACAGGCCCTCGACAGCATAGTGACATTTTATATTTAGTGGAAAAAAGACTAAGATAAGATCAAAGTAATCACAACACATTGAAGTAAATAAGATAGAGTAGTACAAGAAAAGTGTTGATAAGAAGATTAAATTTCTTGTCTTCTTTATAGAGTAGTATGTTCTTGTCTTTCATATGCAAATATTCAATGATGGTAGCAACAAGAATACAAGATGTAAAAAAAATGGAGTTGCAAAGGAGTAGGAATATAAATTTATGGAGCATGTGGCTGCAAAGACTTTGAAGAAACTAAGTTCTCTTCTTGTATTCTGCGCTGCACATAGGGACTATCTTTCATTCGAGAATACCTACAAAAGGAAAAAGGTGGAGATATGCAAAGGCCTGATAGAGATTTTACTCTTGATATTGTAGTGAATGTAAGTCCTTGTCGGTCAGTGTTGCCAATATCTATTGTTGCATTTTGCAAGGTCATCCCTTGTGCTTTATGAATTGTTAAACCCCATGCCATGCGAAGTGGTACTTGCCTTCGTGAACCCCTTGTTATAGGAGGAATGGGGACATAATTTGGATTGGAAGAATCCCATGTGGGGCCTTTGTAGTGGAGAAAATCAATTACAAAATAAGATGACAATGTAGGTGGTTGATCATTGGAATTGTAGACAATTGCAATAACTTTCCCATGTGAGCCATTCACAAGTCTTGCTTGTTAAATTTTGAGCATTAATTCACAATACTCTACGATCTTCACTGAGAGAATAACATATATAGTATATCAATGCATAACAATCACAATAATCATGAAAAGCATCACAAGAATCAAAAGCATGAGAGACAAGAGACACAGAGTTTCCGTGGGGAAAACTCTAAGGTGAAAAACCCCACAACTTCCTCTGAGATAGAGAGAGCAATGGCTCAACCAAAGTACAACCAAAATACACTGAGATAGTCTCCTAGTAGCAGATGATCCTCCTCCTCACTAGTGCGCCACTTTCCTGAGTGAAAGAAGTGTGAGTTTCCAAGTGATGAAAATAGAGATCTCCCGATCTCTATTTATACTAACTTGTTTGCCCAGTTACACTATGGGGCCGACTTGTCTAGCTAGGTACATCCACAATATAATATATATTTCAGGGCCGACCCCACACATGGTGGTCTAATAACCCATCCCCAAGTACACACACTTGCGACACTTGTCAATACACATGACGACACTTCCTTATAGAGGAATAACACATCTCTTATAAGGGTACAATAAATATATATGAAATACATTCCGAAGTTACATATACATCAACACTCCCTCTTAACTAGGAAGGTATTTCTCGACACAGTTCTGCTAGACAAGTCTTCTTCTCGGGATCATTGTCATCAATGCATCGTCATCATCATCGTCACTACTGCTACTATATCAACCAATCTCTGACTCTACTTGTCAGAGGAAGTTCCACAGAGCTAGTCCTTTTTCATACTAGATGTAGGCTCACCACCTGTAGGTCTTCATCATCACTAGCCATACTGTGGAATCCTTAGGACTAATTACGTAAGTCAACAAAACCTCGAAAGAGCATCCTAGGACTGATTACGAGCACACAGGTCAACCTATTAGATCTCCCAAGATCTTTTACATGTTACTGCACAACCTGTCCACAGCCACAGAGTATCACGAAGCACAACCCAGATGCACACACATAGCACTTACACTCAACGGCATGGGAGGACCAACCTACCACCATCCGTGAAGGGCTCACAGCACTTACATCAATGACCATGGGAGAACACACCTGCCACCATGTCGGAAAGGCCCTGCACTTACATTAATGCACATGGGAGAACACATCTACCACCATGTCGGAAAGGCTCCGCACTTACATCAACGCACATGGGAGAATGCATCTACCACCATGTCGGAAAGTCACTGCACTTCCATCAACGCACATGGGAGAACGCATCTACCACCATGTTGGAAAGGCGCTGTGCATCTGTGTCTTCGAAACTCATCACACATAATCCAACTGATTATGTATTGTATCCACCTAATACATATGATCATCCTGATCATCATCACTGTACTGTCCTGGTACATATCATCTGGAGCAACATCCTGAAGCTCGTCATCATGATCATCCTGATCATACAATGCATCTACCTGATGCATACCAAGTATCTACCTGACACATATCATCATACATGATCCACCTGATCTTACAGTGTATCCACCTGATACAAATACAAATACATGATACATATCACCATACATGATCCACCTGATCATACAATGTATCCACCTAATACATATACAGATACATGGTCCAAGCATCCAACATGATGCATATACAAAATACATACAAATGATCCAACTGATCATATCCAGCATCCAACATGATACGTATATACATATACATATAAATGATCCAACTGATCATATCTAGCATCCAACATGATGCATACATATATATAAATGATCCAACTAATCATACAAAGCAGAAACTAGAACATCATCCTGATGCTCATCATCTAGCACTTACATCCACAGCCATGTGAAGGATCCTCCTTCCAACATGCTTGGAATGGCTTCAGCAAATGTGTCCATCACTTCTTCCTCAAAGTGTCCTCGATCTGAAGAACACCCAGCCTCTACCTGAAGTACTTGAACTTCACCCTGGCTAGTGGCTTCGTCAGCACATCTGCAATATGCTCATCCGTCACAACATACAGGAGCTTCACAGCTCCTCTCTGCACCATATCCTTGATATAGTGATATTTGATCTCTATGTGTTTCGACCTGTCATGAAAAAGTGGGTTCTCAGACAGCTTCACACAACTCTGGTTATCGCAGAAGATACCAGTAGCATCCAACGGGAGATCAAATAACTCAAACAGTAGCTTCCGTAGCCATATTGCCTCACAACTAGCTGAACAGGCTGCAACATACTCTGCCTTAGCTGTACTTAGTGCTACGCAGGACTACTTCCTACTAAACCAAGAGATCACACCTGATCCCATACTGAAGCAGCACCCAGATGTGCTCTTCCTATCTGTAGCACTGCCAGCCCAGTCTGAATCAGCATAACCCTACAGGTTAAACTTTTGATTCGCTTCATACTTGAGCCCATAATCCACTGTACCCTTCAGGTACCTCAGAACATGCTTTACAGCAACCAGGTGAACACTCCTCGGATCTGTCAGGAACTGACTCAACGTGTTCACAGCAAAGCAAATATCTACTCTCATGTTCATCAGGTACATCAAGGACCCAATCATCTGACGATACATAGAGACATCAACTGGCTCGGATGAAGCATCACATAGAAGCTTCAGGTTCGATGCCATGGGTGTGGCCATGGCCTTGCAATCCATCATCCCGAATCTCTTCAGGATATCTACTATGTACTTCCCTTGACCAAGGAAGATCCCACGTGCATTCTGCCACACCTCCATACCTAGGAAATAATGCATCATTCCCAAATCTTTCATATCAAACTCAGCAGCAAGCTTCCTCTTAGTATCTGCAATCAATCTGTCATCTCCTGTTACAAATAAGTCATCCACGTACAGAAGTAGAATCACAGGATTTCCTTCCTCAACCTTGTAGTAAAGGTTGGAATCCGCTTTACTTTTGGTAAAGCCCAAACTAGATAGGAAACTGTCCATCCTACCATACCAAGTTCTAGGAGCTTGCTTCAAGCCATAAAAGGCTTTCTTCAATCTGCACACATATGACTCCCTTTCATGTATTTCAAAACCGAGTGGCTGCTCCACATATACTTCCACTTCAACTACACCATTCAAGAAAGAAGTCTTGACATCCATCTGGTGTATTTTCCATTTCATTACTGCAGCCAAGGCAAGTACTGTTCTGATGGAAGTATACCTGGCTACATGTGCAAAATTTTCTTCATAATCTATTCCCTCTTTTTGAGAGAAGCCACGAGCTACGAATCTTGCCTTGTATTTCTCTACACTGCCATCTGCAGCATGCTTGATTTTGTAGATCCATTTGGAAGTCACAATAGACTTCCCTTTAGGTCTTGGGACCACATCCCAAACATCATTCTTCATTATTGATTAGTATTCCTCAACCATGGCATCCTTCCATTCTTTTTTTTCTGCTGCTTCTTCATAACTGGAAGGTTCTTTGTTCATAATGTCACAGAGTAAAGCAACATAGCTGGTATGTGATCTGGTTCTCTTCTTTGCTCTGTGTTCTTCTTTTGGAATGCCAAATCTTTCTGCATCTTGAATGAGCTCTCTAGCCCATGCAGGTTTCCTCTTGTGGGAGTTATCCTTGCGGGGTGGATCTACAGGTTCTTGCAAATCTTCAAACTCACGAACAACTTCTGGAATTGCTTCAGTCATGGTAGTGTCTTGAAATATAGTTTCCTTAGGTTCTTCATAAACTTCGATAGGTGCCTTCCTTGATTTGATGAATGTTGAGTTTTCATCAAATGTTACATCCCTGCTAACATCAATCTTCTTGAACCCTAGAAAGTATATTCTGTAGGCCTTCGAGCTTTCACTGTAACCCACAAAGATACCCTTCTTTCCTGAAGGATCTAATTTAGTCCTCTTTTCCTTTGGGACATGAGTGTATACTGGACAACCAAATATTCTGAAATGGATGACTTCAGGTTTCTTACCAGAAAAGACCTCTTTTGGTGTCTTGTTGTCCAATATCTTGTGGGGTGTTCTGTTATGCACATATACAGCTGTTCTAGCTGCTTCTGCACATAGATGCATAGGTAGATCCTGGTCATGCAGCATTGCCCTTGCTGCTTCCATGATTGTCCTGTTCTTCCTTTCTGAAACTCCATTATGTTGAGGATTATAAGGAGCAGTCAACTCCCTGTTAATCCTTGAATCACTGCAAAGCTTCTTGAAGTCACCTGAGGTGAATTCTCCACCATTGTCGGATCTAAATGTTTTGATCTTCTTGTCAGTTTGATTCTCCATCAAGGTTTTGAATTCCTTGAACTTACCAAACACTTCATCTTTGTTCTTCAAGAAGTTGACCCAAGTCTTCCTGGAGAAGTCATCAATAAATGAGACATAGTAAACATACCCACTTAGAGAACTGGATGGCATAGGACCACATACTTCTGAGTGGATGATTTTCAGGATATCCTTTGCCTTGCTTTCACTGCTTGGGAAAGCCTTCTTAATTTTCTTACCTTTTGCACATCCTTTGCAAACACCTTCATGTTTGGTCTTGATTTCAGGAAGACCCTCTATAGCCTTGCTTGCAATTGGAAGTGCCCTATAGTGCATATGAGCAAGTCTTCTATGCCAAAGTTCACTTGGCTCCATGGATTCATGCACCATGGCATGTTCAGGTTGTCCCTTCAATTTATACAAACCTCCCTCTTGCTCTCCAATCACTACTGCATCATCTATGGTCTTTCCCTTTGGCCACATTAGGACTTGGCCATCCACAAATGCAACCCTCATACCTTTTGCATCCAATGCAGAAATGGAGAGTAAGTTCTTCTTGAGCCCAGGTACATAAAGGACTTCTTTCATCTTCAAAGATTTTCCAGAATCTAGGTTGTAGGAGGCTTCACCACTTCCTTTGATTGGGTATTGATAATCATCCCCAAGTTTCACCTTATGGGGTGATTCATGTTCAGATAGGTTCACAAAAGATTCCTTAAACCCAGTCATGTGTTTGGAAGCCCCACTATCAATTAACCAATCATTACAACCATGGGAGATAGTACCTGTGAGAGCAGAGATTAGAACATATTCTTTTTCACTTGATGAGTCATCATCACTAACATCACTTTCTGCCCTAGCCTTCTTCTTGGGTGGTTCATCATCTTCAGCAGCATGAGCATGATATATTTTCCTACTGCCCTTCTTCTTCCTGGTGTTTTTGTTCCTTTTGTTCTTGGGACATTCTGAAGCAAAATGACCTTTCTCATTACATGTGAAGCATCTGAGATCTTTCTTATCTTTATGTTGATGATAGTGTGAAGATTTCTTGGTATGAGAGTGCTCTCTCTTTGACCTTCCTTTCTTGGTGTGTACTATGAGAGCTTGATCTTCACTTCCCATCTTTTCTTCTCGGGCCACGAGCCTTGTTTCTTCTTGAGAACATTCTTCCCGCAATATGTTGAAGGAGATCAACTTCTTCCTTGCACAAATTCCTTGAATAAAGGAATCCCATGACCTGGGTAGGCCATTTAGAGTGGTCATCACAACTTCACCATTATCCACCATTTCATCTACTGCTTCCAGTTGTTCCTTAATTTGGGAGACCCTAGAAAAATAAGATTGAATGGTTTCTCCATTCTGAAACTTTACTCCTTTCAATTGGTTCCGCAGGGTCATCTTCCGATTTATGTTCTTCCTTTCAAATAGCTTGGTCAAAGAGTTAAACATCTCCTTGGGTGTCTTTAGAGAATACACATGGGGTATGAGATAGTCTTTTATAGCATCAGCAATGATTCTCTTTGCCTTGACCGAGTTCTTCTTATGCAATACTTTAGCCTCTTCATCCTCTGGGATAGGGATGTCTTCTTTTATATATGAGTCCAACTCATTCTCTTCCAAGATTAACCCAATCCTATACTTCCAAGCTTGGAAGTTATCATACCCTTCAAGCTTGTCCTCAAGCTTAGTGTGGTGAGACATCTTAAAGAGTGCTTCAAATGGAAATAGAAAAGATTTAGGTCTTACCACTTGAAATGCTGAGAAACTGTGGAGAGAAACCCAATAAACAAGAAACTCAAGTTTCCGTCACTGCAAAATGTCTTCTTCTCAGGTTAGCTCTGATACCATGTTAAATTTTGAGCATTAATTCACAATACTCTAGGATCTTCACTGAGAGAATAACATATATTGTATATCAATGCTTAACAATCACAATAATCATGACAAGCATCACAAGAATCAAAAGCATGAAAGACAAGAGACACAGAGTTTCCATGGGGAAAACCCTAAGGTGAAAAACCCCACAACTTCCTCAAAGATAGAGAGAGCAATGGCTCAACCAAAGTACAACCAAAATACACTGAGATAGTCTCCGAGTAGCATATGATCCTCCTCCTCACTAGTGCGCCACTTTTTGAGTGAGAGAAGTGTGAGTTTCCGAGTGATGAAAATAGAGATCTCCCAATCTCTATTTATACTAACCTGTTTGCCCAGTTACACTATGGGGCCGACTTGTCTAGCTAGGTACATCCACAATATAATATATATTTCAGGGCTGACCCCACACATGGTGGTCTAATAACCTATCGCCAAGTACACACACTTGCGACACTTGTCAATACACATGACGACACTTCCTTATAAAGGAATAATACATCTCTTATAAGGGTACAATAAATATATATGAAATACATTCCGAAGTTACATATACATCAACACTGCTGAGACACACAAGTTGGCTGTCAACATGACTTGTTGACCAATTGCTAGTAGAACCTTGAATGGAAGGTGTTCATCATCTATTGAGCTTTGTACATGTTGCTTCTTTTTCTCTGCAAAGCAATGTGCAATTGGCATGCTGAGGAGTTTTAGCATTTGTTTGTTGTGCAATGCAACAGAGCTATTAGTTGTGTACAAGTGAGTGCATTGGTCAAATGTATGATTGTCTTCATGTGAAAGGGACGAAGTTTTTCTAGACATCAAGAGCGTCCAATCTTCAAGAGTTGTTGTTGCATTCCGAGGATTGAGCAGGAGTTGTCGAAAGGAAACTTGAGAAGGGGCATTGCCTTGTTGTCGAAAGATGGTTGAAAGAGTGACAAAAGTGTCAAAAGTACGCCAGAGAGCATTCCCTTGTGATGCACCAACATACATGGGGATGTCCTTTACATGTGGTAGTTGTCCAAAATCACCAGGGAAGATGATGGGGCACCCACCAAATGGAGTTGTACATTGGGAGGGGAATGCTTGTCCTAAGCGGTCATCCATTCGGGTTAACAATTTTCGGCCAACGAAACTCATTTCGTCAATAATTATGTATCGGATATGGTGGAACTGTTGTTGGAAGCTTGAAAGGGATTGTCCTTCAAGAGGATGCATCTCTGTAATGGGTATGCGAAGGGCAGAATGTATTGTTAACGTATGTATGCTAAAAGCAGCAACACCGGTGGGAGCAAGGAGGAGCAAGGGTGAAGGGTTATCGTCAGAGGCATGTTGGAGTGTAGATCTAAGGCAAGAAATCAAGAAAGACTTTCATGTTTCTACAGTGCCTTGAATGACCATTTTGAGTGGGGGAAGTGTTGTAGCATTTGTGGAGTGTGCGATGATAAGGGCAAAGGCCATGCGTTGTGTGGGAGACAAGGAGGCAAGAGAACATGAAGATGAGAAGGTGTTAGGTTCAACATGTGTAGATGTTCGAATGATGTCAATGAATGATATAGATGTTGCATGGATGTCTGAAGGAATATGGTTTTCAGTCCAATTGTGGTATTTGTCAAAGTCATGATGACCAAGCATGTCAAGGTCATCAACATAGAGGTTGTTTCCGGGGCGGAGTTGAGAAAGGAGTCCCCATTCATCAATGGAAGGGGCTAAGGGGAAGTGGTTTGAAGCAGAGCTACAGTCATCAGAGGGAGGGGTACTGGGGGGTTCTGGAAAATGATCAACATGCCATGAAGTATATGTATCTTTAATACGAAGCCAATTAGAAGTTATGGCCAATGTTGTGGATCTAATGTCATTTTGGAGAGTGCGGAAAGGATTGTATAGGAGGAGCTCACTCCAGCAAAAGGAAACAAAGGAATCTGCAATCATGGGTGGAATGGTAGTGAAGCGAGGAAAAACACGAACAATCTTGGGAGGGTAGTTTGGTTTCCATTGCAATTGCTTTCTATGAGGCGAGTATGATCAGGAGCGTGCAGCTTCAAGAAGGGTAAGTTGTTCGAGTGCAGGTGGTCGTTGCATGTATGCAGAAATGAAGGTGGGTGTTGTTGGGATGTCAGGAGAGTCATTGGAAATACGGCGGAAAATGCTTTGGCTAACATTTAAAGACAGGAAGGAACAATTGCTTTTGGAGCATGTGGCAAGTCTCTTGTGCACCAATGTCTCTTTTTGTAACAGTTTCTGATAGAAAACGTCTTATTGATAGAAGAATATTGGGGGCATCATGTGGAGTTGCTTGTGCAAGCCGAGAAAGAAGTGCATGGTAGCTTTCTGATTTAGGCTCTGCCTTTGCTGCATATTTTGAAATATATTTTAGGATAGCATGTCTAGAGAGAACAGGTTGGAAATCAACATTAGCTCGCCAAATTGACAGCATCATAGGGTTGCGAATATTTAGAAGGGCATCATTCCTTGCAGGGTTGTATGTTTTCTGTCCTTTTGCATCAATGAATAAGGAAGAGGTAGGCTGTAGATCAAAGGGGAACCCGAAACGACATTGAAGAGATGATCCTTTTGTATGCAGGCAAGAAGATTTTAAACATTTTGTGTGCCTTTGGACACAATTAACGAGTTCTTCATAGTCATCCAAGTGATTAGTTGCAAGTATGGAATGTGATCCAATCGTGCATGGATCATTTTATAGTAGAGGCTTGTAAGGTTGGAGTTTGAGAATGGTTGACACAAGGATTCCATGCTATAACAAACTTGTTAAAGTATAATTTGGTATCTTCAACCTTCGTAGCATCTGCCTAGTCTAACGTGTTGGTTGTGGAGCCAGATCTTCTAGTCTCATAGATGATATTGTATCAGCTGTGTTTGTACCCCAGTTCTATATGATATGTAGGTGGACTGTACACTCACCCCAGCGGGGGGGCGTCGCCCCCCCACGGGGTTCCAGGGGGGATCATTCCCCTTGGCTGGGGGGTCCGGGGGCAGCACCCCCGAGAAATGGGGGTTCGGGGGCAACGCCCCCGAAGAAAATTTTTGGGGCTGTTTTCGCCAGCTGTTTTGTGGGCCCATGGTTTTGGGTATCCCGTGGTATTTTCCCATTGTATTTCCCTTATAAAAGAAGGACATTGTAATACGGCTAGGGTTGATGTATTAGGTTTTATGCATTGTAAAGATCTTTGAGATCAGGAGAGAGACTGTGAAACACAGAAGAGGAAGTGCAGCGGTTGTGCTGCAGGTTGTATCCCTTTGACTTGCTGGACGGTAATAATAATAAGGACTGGCAAATTCAGTGTGGACGTAGCCCAAGTTGGGTGAACCATGATATATCTGTGTCTCTCTTGTAATGTGTATGTGTGATTATATTTGCATTTCTGTTTATTGTTATTGCTCTGCGATCCTGTTTTTCTAACAATTGGTATCAGAGCCAAAGGTCTATTTGGCAGTTAAACCCGCAGGAAGCTAGGGTTTCTGGTTCGAGTGGGAGCAATGGCAGAAGAAGGAAAGTTTAAGGTCGAGAAGTTTAACGGCCAAAACTTCGCGTTATGGAAGATGCAAATGGAGGACTATCTGTACCAGAAGGATCTATTCTTACCGTTCGGAGGAAAAGCAAAGCAGTCGACGACTATGAAGGACGAAGAATGGGTGGTTCTTGACAGAAAGGCTCTGGGAACAATACAATTGAGCCTGGCTTCGTCGGTGGCTTTCAATATCTCAAAAGAAACGACAACAGAGGGTTTGATGAAAGCATTGGGTAAGCTGTATGAAAAACCCT
This sequence comes from Larix kaempferi, assembly GCA_027924585.1. Taxonomy (NCBI): domain Eukaryota; kingdom Viridiplantae; phylum Streptophyta; class Pinopsida; order Pinales; family Pinaceae; genus Larix; species Larix kaempferi. The sequence goes on from BSBM01000017.1 coordinate 36,149,348, forward strand.
CGGCTTCCAACAAGAAAGCTGGAATAGCTTGGTCATGGCTGTAAGTAACTCTGTCTCTGGTTCAAACACCTTGAAATTTGATGATGTTATTGGTGTTATTCTTAGCGAGGAAATGCGAAGAAAAAGCACAGGTGAGACATCAGGTAATGCGTTGACCATGGAGAGCAGAGGAAGACAAAAGGAGAGAGGAAAGAGCCAAGGTAATCGTGGAAAGTCTAAAACGGGCAGATCTAAGTCCAGACTGGGAAAGATAAAGTGCTGGAACTGTGGAAAGAAAGGACATCTAGAGAAAGACTGCAAATCTCTAAAGAAGAAAGGAGATGCACAGAAGGAGACTACCCAGGAAGCAAATGTAGCAGGTGATGTGTTACAAGATGCTTTGATTCTTGCATTAGATAATACTAGTGATTATTGGGTAGTAGATTCAGGAGCTTCATGTCATGCTACACCCCATAGGAAATACTTTCATGAGTATGTTCCTGGCGATTTTGGACATGTTTTATTGGGTGATGATGAGCCATGTAAAATTGTTGGAATGGGCAAGGTATGGATAAAAGTTAAGAATGGAACTGATTGGTTGTTGAAAGATGTTAGGCATATTCCTGCTATGAAAAGAAATCTGATCTCAACAGGGCAGTTGGGAGATGGCGGCTGTCTATCTACGTTCGGAGAAAAGTGGTGGAAGATCACTAAAGGATCAATGGTGATAGCAAAAGGAGACAGAGTAGGTACGTTGTATTTATGTCCTCATAATACTGACCATTCTATCTCTTTAGCTTCCACAGGAACAGATACAGCATTGTGGCATCATAGGCTTGGCCACATGAGTGAGAAGGGGATGCAGATTCTCCACTCAAGGAAGTTGCTGCCGGATTTGAAGCAGGTAAGTTTGGAATTCTGTGAAAACTGTGTTTATGGAAAACAGAAGAGAGACAGATTTCTCAGGGTTGGAAAACAGAAGAAGAATGAAAAATTAGAGCTTGTGCATACAGATGTATGGGGACCGGCTCAGGTACAATCTCTTGGTGGCTCTCATTATTATGTTACATTTATTGATGATGCAACTAGAAAAACTTGGGTTTATTGCATTAGACAGAAATCTGATGTGTTTGCTACTTTTAAGAAGTGGAAAGCTTTGGTTGAGAATGAGACAGGAAAAAGATTGAAGTGTCTCAGATCTGATAATGGAGGTGAGTACTGCGGCAAGGACTTTGATAGTTACTGTTCATACCATGGGATTCGTAGAGAGAAGACAGTCCCAGGAACACCACAGGAAAATGGTGTGTCAGAAAGGATGAACAGAACGATCATGGAGCGTGCAAGGTGTATGAGACTGCATGCAGGGTTGCCCTTACAGTTTTGGGTGGATGCTGTAAATACTGCTGTTTATTTAATAAATAGAGGACCTTCAAGTGCTTTGGATGGTGGTATTCCAGAGGAAGCATGGACAGATAAAAAGGTAAACTACTCATTTCTGAGAACGTTTGGTTGTGAAGCATTTGTCCATATTGATAAGGAAAATAGAACAAAGCTTGAAGCTAAATCCAAGAAATGTACCTTTATTGGATATGGGGTTGATGAATTTGGTTATCGTTTATGGGATTATGAAAATAACAAAATCATCAGGAGCAGAGATGTGATATTCAATGAAAAGTTCATGTATAAAGATCAGTTGCAGGGAAAGAAACAGGAAAAGGAAAGCACAGAGTACATAGTGCTTGATGAAGTTAAAGAAAATGAAGTTCCGAAGGTGCCAGAAAATCAAGAGCAGCAGCAAGTACCTGAAACTCCTGCAACTGTAAGAAGATCTACCAGGTTAAGTAGACTCCCTGAACGATACTCTCCTTCAATGTATTATTTATTGATGACTGATTCTGGTGAACCAGAATGTTATGAAGAAGCAATGCAGGTGGAAACTAGAAAGAAGTGGGAGCAAGGCATGAATGAGGAGATGGACTCATTGGTAGGAAACCAGACTTGGGATTTGGTTAAGTTGCCTACTGGTAAAAGAGCATTGCAAAACAAATGGATTTACAGGTTGAAGGAAGAAGAAGGAGGTAAGAAGCGGTACAAGGCCAGACTTGTTGTAAAGGGGTTTGCACAGAAGAAAGGTATAGATTTTGATGAAATATTTTCTCCTGTTGTAAAGATGACTTCAATTATGACTATCTTAAGTCTAGTGGCGGTAGAAGATTTGCATCTTGAACAATTAGATGTAAAAACAGCTTTCCTCCATGGGGATTTGGAGGAAGAAATATATATGCAGCAGCCACAAGGGTATGAGGTCAAAGGTAAGGAGGATCTGGTATGCAGGTTGAAAAAGAGCTTGTATGGCTTGAAGCAAGCTCCAAGGCAGTGGTATCTAAAGTTTGATAGGTTTATGACAGAACAAGGTTATAGTAGATGTCATTCTGATCACTGTGTTTATTTCAAGAAGCTAGACAATGGAAGATATATTATCTTGTTATTGTATGTGGATGACATGCTTGTTGCAGGGTCTGACATGCAGGATATAAATGTACTCAAAAGGAAGCTAGCTAATTCATTTGCGATGAAGGATTTGGGTGATGCAAAGCAAATCCTTGGTATGAGAATAATGAGAGACAGGAAAAATCGCAAATTGACATTGTCTCAAAGTGAGTACATACAAAAGGTGTTGGAGAGGTTCAGAATGCAGAATGCAAAACCGGTAAGTACACCTTTGGCTAGCCATTTCAGTCTAAGTAAGGAAATGTGTCCCAAGACACAAGAAGAGACAGATTACATGTCCAAGGTTCCCTATCAATCAGCAGTTGGCAGCTTGATGTATGCCATGGTGTGCACAAGACCAGATATTGCACATGCAGTGGGAGTTGTGAGCATATATATGAACAATCCAGGTAAAGAACATTGGAAGGCAGTACAGTGGATTCTCAGGTATTTGAGAGGTACTACTACTGAGGCATTATGTTTTGGAGGTTCAGACACTGTTCTACAGGGATATGTTGATGCAGATATGGCAGGTGACAAGGATAGCAGGAGGAGCACCACAGGGTATGTGTTTACTGTAGGTGGAACAACAGTAAGTTGGATTTTGAAACTACAGAAGGTTGTTGCACTTTCAACAACAGAAGCAGAGTATGTTGCCATTACAGAGGCTAGTAAAGAGATGATTTGGTTGCAGAGGTTTATGGAGGAAGTGGGTAAGAAGCAGAAGGATAGCAGACTGTATAGTGACAGCCAAAGTGCCATTCACCTTGCAGAGAACTCAGCATTCCATTCCAGGACTAAACATATACAGCTCAAGTACCATTTCATACGCTCTGTTCTGGAAGATGAACTGTTAAAGTTGGAAAAGATACATACTAGCCAGAATCCTGCAGACATGTTCACAAAGGTAGTGACCAGAGAGAAACTGAGTTCGTGCTCGGTTTCAGTTGGCCTTCTAGCATGAAGGTGAAGAGGAGAAATTTGCCAAGTCCAAGTCCAGCAAGTGCAGCAGCGGTGGAGTTGTTGTGATCAGTCTCCAAGTGGGAGATTGTTGGTTGTGGAGCCAGATCTTCTAGTCTCATAGATGATATTGTATCAGCCGTGTTTGTACCCCAGTTCTATATGATATGTAGGTGGACTGTACACTCACCCCAGCGGGCCCATGGTTTTCGCCAGCTGTTTTGCGGGCCCATGGTTTTGGGTATCCCGTGGTATTTTCCCATTGTATTTCCCTTATAAAAGAAGGACATTGTAATACGGCTAGGGTTGATGTATTAGGTTTTATGCATTGTAAAGATCTTTGAGATCAGGAGAGAGACTGTGAAACACAGAAGAGGAAGTGCAGCGGTTGTGCTGCAGGTTGTATCCCTTCGACTTGCTGGACGGTAATAATAATAAGGACTGGCAAATTCAGTGTGGACGTAGCCCAAGTTGGGTGAACCACGATATATCTGTGTCTCTCTTGTAATGTGTATGTGTGATTATATTTGCATTTCTGTTTATTGTTATTGCTCTGTGATCCTGTTTTTCTAACATAACGTGTCCATATTGGGTGCATTTTCTAGCCATAAGAATCCATGTATATGCGCAGATCCCCTATTTTTCCATTCATACCTACATGTAAAATATAAATATTAGGAACAAATATTGTAAGTTTTAAATATTTTGAACTTTCATGGGAGTATGAGTTGTTACCAACCTGCACCAATAGACTTTTGCAAGAAGGCCTTTTTGAAGACCCTCTTCTAGGAATAGTTTGAATCTATTGTCCATGTATTGAGATGCAACGTGTGGATTGGATATAAGGTTGTGAATTCTCCATTGGTGTTGTTGATTTGAAGTGGATGGAGCTTGGCCAGGCATCAAAGAATGAAAATCTGGCCACTTTGTGTCAGCTGCGCTGAGCATGAAGAAGAATGTAGGTGTCCCTTGTTGAGTGATCATGTCAGTTAGCTCACCCCTGCTTTTGTTCCAGTAGGAGCGTGTCCCACGAAGTGTGGAGCCGAAGCGCATGACTTGCTCAGCAATTTTAGCATCAAGCAAGTCTTGTAATTGTTGTACAAGTTCTGATATGGTTGGAGGCAATGTATCTTCAATGCTACGCTTTACAAACATGGAAGCAGTAGATTGGCTACAATGGTACATCATTAAGTTATATATGTAATAACGAAAATGAGGATGTTGGCCAAATCTATTGTCATGGTATCTAAGAAGGTGCAGTGCATAATTGTCCATACCAACCTCTTGAATGTGTGGTTGTTTAAGCATTGCAACTCCTGTGGGAAATAAGGTTGGGAAGGCCATTGCGAGGAGGCCTATTGTGTTATACTCATTAATAGGGTAATTGTCTATTGGGGGCCAGTCAATGGAAGTTAGAGTGCTTGCATGGCTTGCTCCTAAGAAGCGTTTGATTTCATCAACCTCAATTCTACAATTTGTTTGTGTAGATATAAAGGAGGATGATTGTTGCTCATGGGGTTCGAGGAAGTTGGATGATTGAATAGTAGAAGTTGAGGTATGTTCATCAAATGGGGTTTCAGCGGGTGTGACATGATGAAGGAGGGATGAAATGTCAGTCAATTCAAGAGGCAAAGAAGATAATGCAGTTGAGTTAACTTCGACATCTTTGTAGTACTTGTCATTTGAAATCTTGTATTCAAGAGCAATAAGAACACGTGTTCGACTAACAAAGAAGTCATAAGGATTTTTCGTAGGACTGCATTTATGAACAATAAGGATGTCAATGTCTAAGAGTAAATGATGGAGGAAAGTGGCAATGCTTGTAATGTTTTGTGGGAAGCTGATAGTGTGGCCAGAATATATATATTGTCCCCCACGAGCGTGAGTGACTTGTAAAATTGGGTTAACTCGAGAAATGAGCATTTCTTCAACTTCAGTAAGGGCTGCTAGCACTAATGGTTGTATCCCAGGATCCATATTTTTTGCAATGGAATAGCGATGGCCATGTTGTTCCGCATTGCACCGAGAACATGCATATGCACCAGAAGAGTGTTTTATTTTAATTCCAGGATATGACTCCATGCATATAGAGCATATATTCATGGGAGATAATTTGTCCAATGTTGTACGGAATCGCTGCTGTGCACCATGTAGGTCCATGCTTGTTGGGTGCGTCATTGTGGATGCAGATGGTGTGGAGGGTATAAGGGGAGGTTGACCAATGTGAAACAGAGAAGGGATATGAACAAGTTAATGAGCAACTCTATATAGAAGGCGTTGACGCTTGTTGTTTGCATTTTTCTTTTGGGCATATAGAATTCTTCTGCGTGCATTCTATTGATCATTGTTATCATTGGCTGGCATGCCTACAAAAAAAGTGTTTTGTGGTTGTGGGATTTGTGGTGCATTTGGTGGAACAAAAAAATACTATACACATAATATTTGAAAGAGTAAACAAAGTTATATTGTATAAGATAAATGATTATCCATGTTGCATTTATGGTTCCTTTGGTGGAAGAGGAAAATAATATATATGTAATAATTCAAAGTGTAAACAAAGGTATATTGTAAAGGATATAAGGAACATGAATAATTTGTGTGAAGTGGTTGCAAGAAAAAAATAAAGACACTCTTGAACAGTGTTTATAAAGAAAAAAAATATAGACACAAAACTGTTGTGGTGCAAATTATCTGCCTAAGTTAGTAGGAAACATATATTGGTAAACACAAGGGAATGAATATATACCAGTGAAGTAACCCTGTGTCTAAAACCAGTAAATAAATAGGAGTAAATAAATGACAATCCATTGGCATAAACAGACTCTAGTTTCCAACAAAAAAATAGTAGAAACAGAGTGTAGTTTTCAACAACAACAAAAAACAGGATAATTTTAGATAACTTGGCTCTTATTTGCCAAAGTTAGTAAATGAATATATACCAGTCAAGTAACATTTCATCTAAAAACAGTAAATAAATGAGGTAAATGGTCAAATACAAGTTACAGCAAAAAACTGCAAAAAAACATAAAGCTACTTTTCACATACCAAATGACTAAATTAAAAATTAATTTTCTGCAAGGGCAATTTTCCTAGGAGACAAAAAAATGAATATATACCAGTCAAGTAACCTTTCATCTCAAACCAGTAAATAATTGACACAAATAGACTCTAGTTTTCAAGAAAAAACATAAGAAAAGACAGCAGAATCTTGTTTGGATGTATTAAACAGAAACAGGATTTAGAACAACATAATTATAGCAGGGGAAATGATTTTTGGTTTGAGAGGAGAACCTTTTTTTTAATACAAAACAGGAATCTTTGGATCCTTGACAGGGTTGCTGGTCTATAAAAGAGCAACAAATAGAAACCAGTAAATAATTGGCATAAACAGACTCTAGTTTTTCAAGAAAAAACATAAGAAAAGACAGTAGAATCTCGTTTGAATGTATTAAACAAAAACAGGATTTATAACAACATAATTATAGCAGGGGAAATGACTTTTGGTTTGAGAGGAGAACCTTTTTTCTTAATAGAAAACAACAATCTTTGGATCCTTGATAGGGTTGTTGGTTTGTAAAACAGCAACAAATTGAAGGCAATTCAAATGCTGAGAAAAAAACTAGGATTATGTCACAATAATAGTATCGAAGAACAAAAGAATGATAGAGGCTTTACCCATCGAATTTTAGAAATGATCAAGAGTAAAGGCGGTGCATTCGTGTCTGACCACATTTACCATTGTTGCATTGAAAAATTTTCTTGTATTTCCACAACATCGAATATCTAGCAGGTCCAATTCGTCAAATCCAGATATACGTCCATAGGCAGAAATCTGTACTACTTAAGCAAAGTTCATAACTTCGTGATGGATTAAACGCAAGGAAATCAATGTTCATGTGGGTAACCTTATAGAAAGTTGTTCAATGTCCAATCCATCATTGAATGCTCAAGTTTATAATCAAAAGTATAAATCTCGCAAGCTTTTTCCATGTAGAGCTGGATCGCCTGTTTAGACGGTATCAACCCAAATGCTGGCGAGTTTGGTCGAAAGTCGAGTTGGTCGAGCCTTAAAAAATTGGTCACTTCTTAACTATTTCATTGAAATGATGGACACTTTTTAACATATGGTCGGAAGTCAAAATGGTCAAGTCAAGTTTGTTATAAAAAATATGGTCGATAGTGGAGTTGGTCGAGCCTTTAAAAATTGGTCGACTCTTAACTGTGTCGGATAACTTTAGTTTTAAAAAAATATGGTCGATAGTGGAGTTGCTCGAGCCTTTAAAAATTGGTCGACTTTTAACTGTGTGGTGCAATCGATGGACACGGGTCGGAAGTCAAAATAGTTGGCTTACTTTAGTTTTAAAAAAAAAATGCTTAATACCGGAGTTGGTCGGGCCTTTTAAAATTGATCGACTGTTAACTGTGTAATTTTGTTTTCAATAATATTTGTAAGATATGGTTGGGAGTCAAAATTGTCGGGTCACTTTAGTTATAAAAAAAAATGGTCGATACTCAAGTTGGTCGAGCCTTTAAAAATTTGTCGACTCTTAAGTGTGTGTTGGAATTGATGGACACAGGTCGGGAGTCAAAATGGTCGAGAAACTTTAGTTTTTAAAAAAATATGATCGATAGTTGAGTTGGTCGAACCTTTAAAAAATCGTTGCTGTGAAGTTCTCATTGTGTAAACATGATCGACAGATGAAACAGTTGATATGAATTTGTAATTTTGTTTTCGATAATACTTGTAAGAAATGGTCGAGAATCAAAATGGTCGATAGTCGAGTTGGTATAGTTGATATGAATTTGTAATTTTGTTTTCAATAATATTTGTAAGATATGGTCGAGAGTCAAAAAGATCAGGTCACTTTAGTTAAAAAAAATATAGTCGATAGTAGAGTTCATCGAGAGTTTAACAATTGGTCGACTCTTAACTACGTGGTTGAATTAATGGACACTCCGTTTTAGTCGGTGTGAAGTCTACAAATCGGTGCGACACGGACGAGGGTTTTCATGAAAGGGGTAAAGTAATGCAAATAATGCAAATAAGATCGACATGATCTGGTCGGGTTGCGCGAAAGTGGAAAAACACGCGGCAGGATTCCATTGGATTTATAGACGAGGAATCTATTCCAAGATGCAAATTGTTGCGACACAGATGGGGGTTTGTGTGAAAGGGGAAAAGTAATGCAAAAAAATATGGTCGATAGTCGAGTTGGTCGAGCATTAAAAATTGATCGCCGTGAAATTCTCATTGTGTAAACAAGATCGACATATGAAACAGTTGATATGAATTTGTAATTCTGTTTTCGATAATATTTGTAAGATATGGTCGGGAATCGAAATGGTCGGGTCACTTTAGTTAAAAAAACATGGTCGATAGTCGAATGCAAATAAGATCGGAGTAATCTAGTCGGCGTGCGCAAAAGCGGCAAAACATGCGGTAGGATTCGATTGGATTTATAGACGAGGAATCTATCTGAGGATTTGTAGTCGGCGTGAAGTCCGCAAATCGCTGCGACACAGACGGGGGTTTGTGTGAAAGGGGAAAAGTAATGGAAATAATTTTGACGAGATGGTCGGCGTGATCTGGTCGGCGTGCACGAAAGCGACAAAACACGCGGCAGGATTCAATTGGATTTATAGACGAGGAATCTTTCCAAGGTGGAAGGTAGCGCTTCTCATTGGTGAACGCCTTCGGCGTAATTAATAACCTTTTATTAAAAAAAGCATTATTACATTAACATTATATTATTGAAAATATTTAAATTAATAACTTTTTATTAAAAAAACATTATTACATTAACATTATATTATAATGAATTTTTTTAATTAATTAAAACAAACTCTAATAACATTATTGTTTTATTTGAATTTTTTTAATTACCTTTAAAATATATATATATATATATATATATATATATATGAGAGAGATAGATAATTGTATTTTTTTCCATTATATCATATATTTATTGTTTTATTTGAATTTTTTTTAATTACCTTTATAAAAATTATATATATATAAGAGACAGATAATTGTATTTTTCCATTATATCATATATTGCATTGTTGCATTATGGAATCATATTTACTTTATATATTTTAAAATAAAATAATCATTGTTTTAAGAATCTAATAAGAATATAAATAAACAAATGAATATGTTACAAAGTGGTTAGTCTTTGCCAATTATAAAAATTAAGAAAGTAGATACGACTTAAGTTGAATGTAGAAATTACTCAGAAAGGGTGATCAAGATGGGAGATGCACACTCCCAACCACGCTAACACTTAACTACCATGAATACACCTGACAATTGTACTTCTTCGCTCTGGTTGGCGGTGATATGGGACTGCTCACACCTAGATTCATGATGCCATGGAAATTGATGGTAGTTTGGATGCAGTCAATGCAATGTGTGGGTCATAATAGTGATGGGCACGAAAACACTCAAAGAAAATTTTTGGCTTGGATTTGGTACTTTCTATGCCCGGTTTATTGGAGCTCTTCAATTTTCCTTTTGGATTTCACGAGGTTTCCTTTATGGCATTCCATTCTCCTGCAACCTCCTTCCTTCCCCTCACTTGCACAAGGTAAGGCTTGGTCTCTTTCCACTTATTCTTTTAGTCTTTGTTTACAAATTATCGAGGGCCTTGCTAGCGTTTGTTGTCTAGTCCCTCCATTGCAGGCCAACTTCATTGGTTCCTCGTTAAGGGTTAGGATAGTCTCGCCAAGATGGTTTTGTTCACCTCTACTCCTGCCTCCAATGTTAGGTGGAGGTCATGGTCATCAGATAAGAAAGGGATGGGGTGGCATTTTGTAGCCCCGTGTCTAGCAAGATGCTTTGGAAGCTAAAGCAACTTCCCTTCAACAAATCCTCTCCCAAATGTGGTGATAATTCTCTAAGGCTGAGGCCTGGGACGAAATGGAGTAAGGTTTTATTTGCAACAATGAGATAATTGAATCTGAGATGATGCCATCCCTGATGCATACTCCTCGCACTCTAAAGACACAAAATACTACAAAACAATTGCTCTTTACTAGTAGGTTAAATCACTCCTTGGAAAAGTACTCATGGATAGTAAGGAAGAGATAGGTGGATTGTTTTTGCAGATGGACAAAATCCAATACCAACTCAGAAAAATGGACTCCAAGATTAATATTCTTGTCAAAGCAACGATAGGCCTCGACTTTGCCACATGAGATATAGAGTCCTCCTAGGCCCATTAGATGCCATTGATTTCCATTTCGGGTGATGAACCTGCTACTTAGTTATGTTCCAATTCAAATAGCTCTTTTTATTTCATGTTATTCCAGTTTAGCCTCAATTTTTTCAAACTTATGCTATTACTCTTTTTGTCTTAAAAAACTCATATGTGAATCCAAAGTTATTGTTTAGGACGTAGAAGATAATATATTGTTCTGTGGTTGGTCTAGTTTCCCTTGTGATAGACCAACGCAAAACTCCTATGTATATTTCAATTAGGCTAATATAATTTTCCTAGTTTACAAAAAAAATTGAATGTAAAAATTGAAAAAATTAAATGATAATAATAAGAACATAAATTGTTTTTTATTGAATTTGTCACATCAAATTGTCCTTACAAAAACATTAAAATAAAAATATATAAAATGGGTAACATCAAAATCAAAACACATCGGGAAAAAGGTGACAACAACATTTTTTTTTAGTAAACAAAAGTCAACAATGACAGGTAATTTTTAAAAAAATCCATATTAAATGTTTTTAATTTTATTTTTTATGTTTTAAAAATAAAGGCACATTCTCATGAATTTATGTGGCATTTATAATCTCTTGAATTAGAAAATAGAATGAGTAGAATTTTAAAAAATTGATATTATTATTTTTAAATCAATAATAAATTTAAAAACATTGAAAAACTTTACAAGAAAATTATAACATGGAACCAAATTAATGCAAGTTAACTTTGCAATTGAAAAGTATAACACAAACTAATAAAAAAACAAATTGATTATAATTAACTTCAGATAAGTTTAAGATATACAATAAAAATGACAAACAATTTTATAAAGATATAAAAAGTTTATTTAAAAGTATGTAAAACATTTGATACAAAGAAATGAGAGTATTTTATTTATTATATATTTGGTAATCTCTTAATTTTTGGGGGGTAAAATTCAAATTATTATTAACCCCCAACGCCCGGTTTGAAAAGACATTTTCATATAAAAAAACCTAGCGTTATGCGCTTTGTGTGAGCCCCTGCTCGTGCTCGGCCCCTGCGGGCTTCTCCTGCATTGGCAGACTTGGATCAGCCCCCTCCTCCCCTGAGGAACACCAGCGCCTGTTGGATGCCGCCTTTCATGCCCTGGTCGACTCCACTCCCCCTCTCCCAGCTACCTCAGATCCGTCGAACCTCCATTTCATCAAACGAGCCGCCACTCCTCGCATCCATATCCTGTCGGCAGCTTCTAAGCTTAAAGCTCTTGCGCTGAATGAACGCGAACTGATTGGACAATTCACTAGAATATGGTCGTCACCAAAATACATGGATGCCTGGATCAACAAGAACTGGATGCCTCTGATTTCTGACGGTTTGCAAAATTGCTTTTGTGGTAAGGGTTTCTTTACTTTTCTTTTTGAGAACAAGATTGATAGGGATCTTATCTTTCAAATCAACCCTTACTTCATGGGCCCTCGTGGTCTCTACTTGAATCGTTGGAGCTTATACTTTGATCCAGAGAAGGATGTCCCTTCTGTTGTTCACGTCTGGGTTCGTCTCCCCCATCTGCCACTCCACTGCTGGAATGATGACACTCTTCAATCCATTGGAAACTCTCTTGGAAATATATTGATAGAGCTGAACCAAAAGGACCTCTCTTCTCTTGTGCCAAAATTTGTGTGGAAGTCGATCTGGAAAAAGGGTTACCAGAGGAAGTAAATCTTTTCATGGATGGTTGGGAGCATCTGTAGAAGGTGGATTATGAACAACTGCCCTTCAAGTGTAAAAAATGCCATGAATATGGCCATTTCGTCAAAAAATTCCCTAAAACAGTTCAAGAATACCCTTAGAAAGTTCCTAATGATGGATGGAAACAAGTAAAAAAAGGGGAAAAAAACACTTAGATCCACCCTCCCTCGAATGAATCTCATCCAAAAGTCATGCAAGGAACCTCGCCTGAGCCTCGAGAGGTCGTTGCAGTCAACAAGTTCCAAGATCTACCCATTGAAGAAGGGGAAATAGACATTATTGAGGAAACAGAAGAACCTGGAAGGGAAGAAAATAGCATTCCCATCCCTCCCCTCACTGAAGAGACGACCAGATCAAATGCTGGGATCTCCACCACCCCTGGTAGTTCATGGGAAGACAAGGTCAAAAGCAAATTTGTTCCATCCTCCTTGTCTCTGGATATCTCATCAGAATCCCTAGATGAAACAGAAGAAGTGCAGCCACCCAACACCAAAGGAAGGAAGTCGCATAGGTACCATAGAGAACTCGAGGATGAAAGAGAATTAGAACTGGGCAGGAAAAAAAGTTTGGAAGATATGAAGCTGCTCCAAAACTCAAAAAATCAAAATGGTGCTAAAGAGGGAAGGTCCCGAGCAGGTCCTCAGACCACCAAGAAGTAATGTTAATCATCTCTTGGAAATGCAGGGGCATGGGTGGATTAAATAAAGTTGAAGCCCTAAAAAGCATGATTAAATCCAAAAATCCAGACCTTTTGCTCATCCAAGAGACCAAAATGCAGGACGTGGAGATCTTGGCTCTCACACGTTCCTTGTGGAAAGATTGCCAAGGTTCTGCTCTCAATGCTCGTGGGGCCTCCGGCGGTATTGCTACACTATTCTCCCACAAATATTCTCCTATATCTTCCTCAGTGAATCCTCACTAGGTATTAACTGAAATAAAAGACAATGACAGCGAGGATTCTATACATCTACAACGTCTATGGCCTGAACCACTACAGGGACAAGATCAACTTCTGGAATGATCTAAGCAACCTCAAAGACAATATGAACGGGAAAAATATTATAATTGCTGGTGATTTCAATGTCATCATATCTCAATAGGAGAAGAGAGGAGGCAGCATTGTTCACGACCCCTTTGGTGAAAAGCTTGAGGACCTCCTTGCCGATTTCGACCTTATTGATATTCCACTCAAAAATGCAAAATATACCTAGAATAATAGAAGATGCGGATTGGGTCATATAGCTACTAGATTGGATCGCTTTCTGGTAAGTTCTTCTTTTTTCAACTCTGATCTTTTACTTAGTGCTTTCTCCATCCCCCGTGCCTCCTCAGATCATAAGCCCATATGCCTTTCTATCTCCTCGCCTGAAAATCTTGGTCAAATACCCTTTCGCCTCAACCCACTCTGGATTCATCATCCTGACTTCCTTGATATTGTCTCTCAAGCCTGGTCCCTGACTATCACTGGTTCCCCCAGTTTCATCTGGGAATCTAAGCTCCGTGTTGTAAAGCTGGCTCTTAAATGTTGGGCTAAGTCCTCCTTCCAAAATCCCAGTCAGTCCACATTGTGTTGTCAAGCTAATCTCGCCACTCTTCAGCAAAGGATGGAGACTGAAGAGATTTCTCCCACACTCTTAAGCCATGAAATTGCTTTGAAGCAAGAAATCCTCATTGCAGCTAAGCATGAAGAGGAAACATGGAGAATAAAGTCAAGACAACTTTGGCTCAAGGGGGGGCGATAGAAACACGAAATTCTTCCACAACCAAGCCAAAGCTTGTCGCAGTCACAATGCTATAAGAGAGCTAAAAAATAGAATTGGGGAAAATATAAGCGGTCAAGATAACCTTCAAATGCATGCCTTCAATCACTTCAAGGAGCTCTTCACTGACAATGGAGAAACAGATCCTGAAGCACAAGATGATCTTATCGAAGGCATTCCCAACATGATCTCGGCTAATATCAATAAAGAGCTATCAAATCCAATCCTGGAACACGAAATCGTAAATGCCATTTGGTCCTTGCAATCAGCAAAGCACCTGGGCCTAATGGATTCACCATTAATTTTTACAGAGCCGCCTGGGGAATCATTAAAGAGGATCTTAAAAGAATGCTCAACTGGACTAGGAAAAAAGACAAAATTGGTAGGGCAACTAACTCCTCCTTTCTTTCTCTCATCCCTAAAGGTAAAGCTCCTTGTTCCCTTGGTCGATTCAGACCGATCTCCCTTTGCAAGTCCTCTTACAAAATCCTCTCCAAAATCCTTGCTACTAGAATGAAAAAAATCATGGGGAAGCTGGTCTCTGAGTCCCAAGGGGGTTTCCTAACTGGCCGTCAAATCCTTGATAATATTATTATGGTGCAAGAAGTTATCCATTCAAGCATGTAAAAGAAGCATCAAGGTATGGCCATCAAGCTTGACATGGCCAACGCTTTTGACAGAGTGAATCACAATTTTATTTTTGATATCATGCTCAAATTCAGCTTCTCTAACAGGTTCGTAAGATGGATCAAAGCTTGCATCCATAGCCCTTGGATTGCCCCGCTTGTCAATGGTAGACCTACCAAATTCTTCATGGCCTCCAGAGGTCTATGACAAGGTTTCCCCTTATCTCCTTTCCTCTACCTTCTTGTTGCTGAATCGATGAGTAGAAAACTTCAAGCTCTTCAAGCCTCGAGAGATCTCAAAGGAATTCGGGTGGTCCGAGGAGTAAAGTCGGTTAATCACTCACAGTTTTCCGATGATACCATAATGCTCATAGGTTCCTCCACGATTATAGCTAAGCGTTTCAATATTTCCCTCTCTTACTTTCTTAGGGCATCTGACGGAAAAGTAAATTCTGAAAAGTCCAAAATTTACAGTTGGAACTGCTCCCCAGGAACTTTGGCGAGAATCTCTAGGATTCTAGGTTTTGAAGGAATTGGGGACTGGAGCTCCTTCATTTATCTCGGCATCCCCATTTTCAAATGTAAAAAGAAAGTGGCAGATTGGCTCGGGCTAATCGCAAAATTAAAAAACAAAATCAACGCCTGGGGTTCAAGATGGCTCAACTTCATTGGCAAGCTAGTTCTTATTAAGTCTATTCTCTCCACCTACCCTCTTTATGCTTGCTCCATCTCGCTCGCCCCCAAGTCGGTGATGATGGGAATTACCAAAGAACTGAGAAAATTTTTATGGCAAGGAGGGAAAAACAACAATGCCAAAAAATTCCACCTAATTAATTGGGATATTGTCTGCATACCTAAGATATTTGGAGGAACAAGAATAAAATATCCCTCATAGTTGAATTTAGCACTCGGTGCTAAGATCCTCTAGAGAATCATCTCTGGCAAGAAGGCCTGGTGGAAGGAAATTTTCTACAAAAAATACATGCTGGGAACTAGAAAAAGATGTGTGGAAAATAATGATCTAGAAAGAAAGGGCTCTTCCATTTGGAATCTATGCAAGCGAGCAACTTTTATCATCCAAAACAATCTCTCGTGGATCCCTGGAAATGGAAAACATAATAAGATTTGGAAATATAAGTTTTGCTCAAACCCACCAATGAACTTTCTTCATATGTTCAGTGACTTAAAACCCTGGATGGAGCAAGTAGAAATCCTCACTCTTGATGACTTATCTACGTGGTCAAATCATGGAAGGTGGACTGGATGGAGGTCTCTCGATCTTCCAGATCACCTTCTTCAGGAATACGATATCCTCCTCTCTCTTTTCCACGGGGATATCCCTATACATATTTCCATGAAAGATTACCGTGGCTGGGGAAAAGCGGGTTCTTACTCTGTAAAGGAAGGTTACAACTACTTGGATTCACTCAACAATCGGTGTAGTAAGGATAAGAAGTGGGATAGAGTTTGGGACAAGGACGGGCTCCCAAAATTCAATCTTTTCAATTGGTTACCGGCTCACAAAAAGATTCTCACAGCGGATAATTTAAGGAAAAGAGGAATTGCAGGGCCGACAAGATGTATTCTTTGTAAGAATGCAGAGGAGACAGTAGATCACCTTTTTTTGAATTGCAGTTTTTCTAAAGAGGTCTGGCATAGGGCATATCTCAGTATTCAGCCGGAACTCATCCTTCCTACCAATTGGAATGATCTTTTTTCTAATTGGAAGCTTTTTTACTCCAAATCGCTTTCTAGGAAACCCGACTTCAAACGAGGTTGGGTTGCATTCCCAAAATTTCTCTGCTGGAAGCTTTGGAACACCAGGAATAAAGAAATTTTCGAGGATAGCAGGACCTCCCCTGGCATGGTGCTCCCATCGGCCAAAGCTCTCTGGGTTGATGCCCTCAAGATGAGAGGTTTGAAGAATCTTTCTAAAGAACCCTTAAGTGTGGAAGAGAAAATCTGGGTCGCCGATCTTCTGGTTCCCCACATCCCCCCCTTGCCCATCTTCCCAAAAAGTCAAAAGTTTCAAAATTGGCAGATCAGATTGGAGCCTTCTGAATTCCAGACTTGGAAGAGAAATTGTGCTAGTCACACTCTCTTCTTTGATGGCGCCTCAAAGGGAAATCATGGGTTGGCAGGTGCGGGGGGAGTTCTTCTAGACTCCGAAGGAAACGAGCTGACTGACTACACATGGGGGATTATAAGGCAGACGAACAACGATGCGGAGTGGCTTGCCCTGATCAAAGGGATTGATATAGCTAAGGAAAATAATGTTCAGGACCTAATAGCTATTGGTGACTCCCTCCTGGTGATTAAAGAAGCAAGGGCCTCAGCCAAAAACATCCGTAAACCCTCCTCCAAGTACCACTTCCACTTCTTCCTCAAGATTAAAGACCTAAGATCTATCTCCCTCTACCACATCTTGAGAAACAACAATCAACATGCTGACTCCATGGCAAATACCGGAGCTGGGTTAAACCGTGGTCTTGTGCTTAGAAATGGACAACACTTTTCAAATGAATGGGTTCCATAGTTCCATGGGTCACCCTAGATCATCAAGCACTCTTAAATTCCACCTTATGCTTCATTGGGCCAAAGCGAAGTCATACATTCTCCATGTCTGCGTCCATATCTACCTGAGATCTCCTCACGAATCCCTATGGCACTCTCAACAGTGCTCCCAGCCTAACTCCACCTGTCTCGCATGAGATACTTCAATGCGGGCAGGTCACAGGGGTTGCAGCATCTATTTCAAGGAGCAGGCTGACGGCCCCGTCCTCACTCAACCTTCCCCCCTCTAAATTATTTGGCACTCCATGTTTTATCGTTGTAGCATGGAATGTGGGAATGATGGTAGCCTCTACCTCCTGGCACTGAAATGTCGTTGCTACAGGACCAACATACAGTTGAATTCGGGAGATGTTGGGCTGAAGAGATACCTCTCTACCCTGGAGGTGGTACAAGGTCATGAAAACAGTGGAAATGAGGTTCAAGGGCTGCACAGTATTCAGGCAAAGCATGTTCGGCGTAGGCGTCCAAAAACTGCTGAGACAGGTAGAAATTGGTCCTCACTCGATGTTGGTCAGGGGTAGAACTATAGGACCACTGCGAATGGCATTCACTTTGGCTCCGAGTAGGACTTTGGAAAGAATTGGCACCCAGTTGACGATGGTACCTGTCATATTCAAGGTGGATCTCTGCAACAAGCGCGTGGTAGCTCAGGGGACACGGGTAACAACAAACTTTGGACTCGGGCAGGGGAAATTGGGGGAGTTGTGAATATGGACTCTCCCATTGAGCCTGATAGTCCCTCTCTTGGCATGCTCTCTCACTTGCAAGATATTGAATATCAGGTTGGCTGGCTGAGAGGGGAAAATGGGGATATGAAGAAGGCCCTCTCCCACCTTGCCACCTTCGTCCAGATTTTGAATTCTGACCTCAGAAACAATAGCAGCAAGATGAAAGATTACTATGAAGGTTTGGTTGGCAATATTGAGTCTATGCACAACTGTCTCAGGATAGTGGAAGCTAAAGTGGATTGCATCAAAACCAACAAGAGCAATATTCCAGCTGCAATCCTTGGCATGGAAGACAACAAGGACATGGAAGAAGGAAGCAAGGTCAAGGCTCTCCATCCCAATGCCAAGTGATCTTTGTTCCTGCTTACCCATGAAGAATTTTCGTTGTTTCTTATATTATGTCTTTTTAATGTAATCGACAGTTATGAAATTATGTTTATTTTCTCTGTATGAAAAACTATCAACTACGTATGAACTTCAAAGACTGGGTATGAGGTGCCTACGACCCTCTTTTTGTTGGGTACAGTCTTCCCAAATTTTTTGTAAGTCCTTCCTTTTTTAATACAAAGCTCTTATCCATTACTGTAAAAAAAAAAATTCAAATTAAATAGATTGCGCACCTTCAAATACCCCATGGAATCCAAATTATGAAAGTTCCATAACTAATATATGTAATTCTAGGATTTTTTACCAATTTCCAACCAACTCTCAATAAAACAAGACAAAAACATACTCAAAAAAATGTTGAAAACATAGAATATTTAGACTATACCTAAAGAAATACATCCAAAGAGCATAGTAAGAGAAAATACTATTTCACCCTACAACAATAAAGCATTGAATATTGTGTAGAATGATATACCAACCTTAAGCCCTAAATGTAGATAGCATTAAATGTTGCACTGTAAAGTAGATAGTGTTTGCCCATAATTACGAACTTACTCGACCCCACGTATCATAAAAAACTATATCTGTATTTTAGGTTTGTTGACTTATGACCCCACGTGCCATGCGAATGAGATGTATTGATTGTCCCTTCCCTTCAATATTGTGTAGAATGATATACAAACCTTAAACCTTAAATGTAGATAGTGTTAAATGTTGCACTGTAAGGTAGATAATGTTCCCCCATAATTACGAACTTACTCGACCCCACGTATCATGAACAACTCTATCTGTATTTTAGATTTGTTGACTTATGACCCGATGTGCCATGCGAACGAGATGTACTGTTGGTCCCCTTCCCCTCACATGTAACTTCCCCGCCCTCTCTTTCACAGCCTAACATGAAACCTAACAACTCCAAACTTTATTAAAATGTGTCGCCGCATATTTTGTATTTGTGATACCTCTATGGCTTTTGTCGATCACGTGCAACACGGCGTCACGAACTAAGGAACCTAAATGGGATGGGGTCTTTCTATAAGTTAGTGAGGTTGTTGAATATTTGGGGGTGTGAGTTGGCCATGTGAAGACACAAGACATAATTCCACATCACGTGATACTCCCTCCCACCCCTTCACGAAAGAATCGAGAGGACCCTATAAAAATAGTAGTTAGTTACTCCTAGGGACATTATTATCCAAACGAGACTCTATGCATTCAACTAACACTTAACTACCATGAATACACCTGACAATTGTAATTCTTCGCTTTGGTTGGTGGTGATATGGGATTGCTCACACCTAGATTCATGATGCCATGGAAATTGATGGCAGTTTGGATGCAGTTAATGCAATGTGTGGGTCATAATAGTGATGGGCACAACAACACTCGAAGAAAATTTTTGGCTTGGATTTGGTACTTTCTATGCCTAGTTGTTTGGAGCTCTTCAATTTTCCTTTTGGATTTCATGAGGCTTCCTTTATGGCTTTCCATTCTTCTGCGACCTCCCTCCTTCCCCTCACTTGCACTAGGTAAGGCTTGGTCTCTTTCCACTTGTTCTTTTAGTCTTTGTCTACAAATTATCGAGGGCCTTGCTAGCATTTGTTGTCTAGTCCCTCCATTGCAGGCCAGCTTCATTGGCTCCTCGTTAAGGGTTAGGATAGTCTCTCCAAGATGGTTTTGTTCACCTCTACTCCTGCCTCCAATGTTAGGTGGAGGTCATGGTCATCAGGTTAGAAAGGGATGGGGTAGCATTTTGTAGCCTCGTGTCTAGCAAGATGCTTTGGAAGCTAAAGCAACTTCCCTTCAACAAATCCTCTCCCAAATGTGGTGATAATTCTCTGAGGCTGAGGCCTGGGACAAAATGGAGTAAGGTTTTATTCGTAACAATGAGATAATTGAGTCTGAGATGATGCCATCCCTGATGCATACTCCTCCCACTCTAAAGACACAAAATACTACAAAACAATTGCTCTTTACGAGTAGGTTAAATCACTCCTTGGAAAAGTACTCATGGATAGTAAGGAAGAGATAGGTGAATTACTTTTGCAGATGGACAAAATCTAATACCGACTCAGAAAATTGGACTCCAAGATTAATATTCTTGTCAAAGCAACGATATGCCTCGACTTTGCCACACGAGATATAGAGTCCTCCTAGGCCCATTAGGTGCCACTGATTTCCATTTCGGATGATGAACCTGCTGCTTAATTAAATTCCAATTCAAATAGCTCTTTTTATTTCCTATTATTCCAGTTTAGCCTCAATTTTTTCAAACTTCTGGTATTACTCTTTTTGTCTTAAAAAACTCATAGGTGAATCCAAAGTTATTGTTTGGGACGCAAAAGATAATCTATTGTTTTGTGGTTGGTCTAGTTTCCCTTGTGATAGACCAACCCAAAACTCCTATGCATATTTCAATTAGGCTAATATAATTTTCCTAGTTTACAAAAAAAATTGAATGTAAAAATTGAAAAAATTAAATGATAATTACAAGAACATAAATTGTTTTTTATTGAATTTGTCACATCAAATTGTCCTTACAAAAACATTAAAATAAAAATATATAAAATAGGTAACATCGAAATCAAAACACATCCGGAAAAAAGTGACAACAACATTTTTTTTGTTTTTTAGTAAACAAAAGTCAACAATAACATATAATTTATAAAAAAATCCATATTAAATATTTTTTAATTTTATTTTCTATGTTTAAAAAATAAAAACACATTCTCATGAATTTATGTAGCATTTATAATCTCTTCAATTAGAAAATGGAATAAGTAGAATTTTAAAAAATTAATATTATTTTTTTAAAATCAATAATAAATTTAAAAACATTGAAAAACTTTACAAGAAAATTATAACATGGAACTAAATTGAATTAATGTAAAGTTAACACACTTTAACTTGCAATTGAAAAGTATAATACAAACTAATAAAAAAAACAAATTGATTACAAGTTTGAGATATACAATAAAAATGACAAACAATGTTATAAAGATATAAAAAGTTTATTTAAAAGTATGTAAAACATTTGATACAAAGAAATGAGAGTGTTTTATTTATTCTATATTTGGTAATTTCTTAATTTTTGCGAGGTAAAATTCAAATTAAATAGATTGGGCACCTTCAAATACCTTATGGAATTCAAGTTATGAAAGTTTCATAACTAATATATGTAATTCTAGGATTTTTTACAAATTTCCAGCCAACTCTCAAACACACTCAAAAAATGTTGAAAACATAGAATATTTAGACTGCACCTAAAGGAATACAACGAAAGCACATAGTAAGAACAAATACTATTCACCCTACAACAACAAAGCATTGAATATTGTGTAGAATAATTTACAAGCCTTAAACCTTAAATGTAGATAGCGTTAAATGCTGCACTGTAAGATAGATAGTGTTCGACCATACTTACGAACTTACTGGACCCACCTATCATAAACAACTCTATCTTGTATTTTAGGTTTGTTGACTTTGACCCCACGTGCCATGATAACGAGATGTAGTGTTGGTCCCCTTCCCCTCACCTATAACTTTCCCGCCCTCTCTTTCACAGCCTAACATGAAACCTAACAACTCCAAAATTTATTAAAATGTGTGGCCACATATTTTGTATTTGTGATGCCTCTTTGGCTTTTGTCGATCACGTGCAACGCAGTGTCACGAACAAGGGCCTCACAATGACACGCAAGGAGGGTGTCGGCACCATAAAATTGAAGCGTCACTATTATATTTTCTTGAAATTCAATCTAAGGGACCTACATGGGATGTGGTCTTTCTATAAGTTAGTGGGGTTGTTGAATATTTGGGGGGTGTGAGTTGGCCACGTGAAGACAGAGAGAGAGAGAATTCCACATCAAGTGATACTCCCTCCCACCCCTTTATGGAACCATCAAGAAGACCCCATAAAAATAGTAGTTAGTTACTCCTAGGGAAATGCACTCTTCTTTACGCTTTTCATGACCCCACTAAATGATTCCCCTCCCAAATTTCTGTTTAAAAAACTTGAAGTGTTTGTCCCTTGTATAATTGCTTGGTATACTATGAAGTATTAACAAATCCCCAAGGGGAAAGTGAGCATTGTACATTTTTTTTTTAAAGACTATGGAATAAAACATTATGTACCTAAATTGGAGGCCACAAGGGATGTCTTAAGGAACAAGAGTAGAAGATTCAATTATGTTGACATATAATTGGATATGAAACTATTAATGTTTTATTAATTATTATCCAAACGAGACTTTGTGTATTCAACTAACCTAGACAGTTACCTTAGGTGTCAGTGTTTCTTGATAAAATGACTTATTTATTGTTGTTCCTCACACGTTATGGGCATGTCCCCATCTCTCAGCACGTGGGAAGACATAACATGAGGCTAAGATGCTAAAAATGTAACCAATTCTTGTACACAATGGAACCTGGTACAATATAGGTAGGATATATGCATCACCTTCATCATACCGTGTAATCCAAATAGTTGTATATAATAACAAGACACAAATTTTTTAATGTATAGCAATGATAAATTCCTTTAAGGACCTTCCATTCATGTTCCTCTTCAAAGCTGAGAAGAAATAAAAATAATTTAAAATATTTGCTTGAGATTAAAATAAATTATGTAAGCACATCTTGCAATAAGATGTGATTGAATGAAAGAGATTTATATAAGATGAGGGAGGAGTTATTCATATGTTTGATTTCATTAACATAATCAATTAATATATTTAAAAAATAAATTTTGATATACATAAATAAATAAATAAATAATTATTATTATTATTATTATATTTTTAATTAACATGATTAGAGGTGTAGGGATCATTTTCTATTCAAATGTAAATTAAGAATTGAATTATGAATAGGTTTTGGGAACAACGAAACATAACTAGGCAGAAGTTTATGCTTTTCTTTAGGGACTAAAATTTGTCAATTGAATTAGGATGGAGTCTCTCATAGCTAAGCTATTGGGGACTCAACAATGATTATCAACTTTATGAATAACTCAAAAATCTCGTAAGCTAGCATGTCTCATTGTAAGAGTTAAAATGGAAAGTCATCACTTCAAAGATATCAAGTTTTTCCAAGTTTTGAGGCATCATATCCGTGAAGCAAACAATCATGCCAAAAAAGTTTTAAGATTGAGTCAATGAGTGTTAAAGAAAAATGAGGGAATTGAATTCCAAGCCATTTCCTAAGGTTATGAAGATCGTCATACCTTGCATGTCATCCATGTGATTTAATATAAACAAGTTGTCATGTTATAAAAGGCACGTGACATTCAAAAGGACATGGGATGTTTTGTGCATCATCCCCACGATATCACCACGCATGCTTGCCTTAACTCATTGTTGATGTTTTGAACTAATTGTGATCTTAATTTAGTCTGCAAGTGGGATTATGGAAGGCGAGTTAGCAATGGGAGCAAATTTGGGAGAGGGAAGTCTTAAATCTTTGTGGTCATCTTCTTCAGCATTGCTTGAATTATGGGTAAGTGCCTTTCTCTTCATTCTATGGATTTAAGACCTAGCCTTAGATTGGTCTTGTTGGTTTTATCCTCTAATGGAATCAGTTTGGCATCATGGGGAACTTTTGAGCAAACCACTCTCTCAATATGGGGATCTTTATGCTCCTGATAGTTGTGAGTTATGTATTATTTCCATGTAGTGGGTGGTTGGTTCACTTGTTATAATATTCTATGCATGTTTATGTGTTATTCATTGTTATCCAATTCAATTTTTGTTCATATTTTCAATGCATTGCCGATCTTTTAAATTTCTTCTAATCCCATGAGTTAGGGATTTTTAGGGTTGATCTCTTCATTGAGCTAGTGCAGGAATTTTGGTATCTTGTATCTCCCTTCTCCAAGGTTGCCTTCTGATTCTCATTTATTTTATTTGGGGTGTCATTTGGTACCTATTTTTCACTGAGCCTTTTTGGAGTTATTGGATTGCCTTAGGAATCATGGGAATTGCCACAGGGACATACAAGAGATTCACAAAGTTCTCCAAGGGCATGGACACTATATCAATAGCAATAGAACATCCATTTTTTCAATCACAACTAAGGTTCACCGTAATGAATACCAATGCACCTCTCAAAATGCTATGATTATGGAAACCCTCTTGTAGCAAAAAAGGAAAATTCAACTTTTGGGGGCAAAATGCTCTATCCTAACAAACATGGTATATAATTTTAGTAAGGATTCCCTACAACTTCCAATGTCAAAATATTTATGGGTTATGCCCCTGGCGAAGTTAGAGAAGAAGAAATAGTTCATCAAATGTTTAAAGAGGACATGGACTTGGAGAAGCAAGAATCACAACCCATCATCGTCAATCAAGATGAAGTGCATAGCAAGCATGTTTGTTTACTAGTCTTAGTTCATCTTATGTAATGTAAAACATATTGGATATTAGGGGTCCTTTTTAGGATTTATAACAACAAAACTTTCAAAAAATCTTTTATAAAGGATGAATGATATCTCTATGCTTTAGACTCATATTGCTTGGTACTTATTTTGTAGTTTACTTGGAGGGGCAATATCTATTTTCATTTTATTATGCTAATCAATTAAATTACAACCTATTTTTAATATATATATATATATATTCCCTTGGAAAAAAAGCGTAATTTCATTTCATCAGTGGTGAATAAAATTACATTCTGTATATGCACATCAAGTGTGCAGGGCTATGAGTTGTTGACCTGTTAACAAGACAAATGTCTTCATCATAAGTTCATTTTACCGAGCTTTTACAAAATATGATACAAAAAGGAATTTCTATGCAGAGCACATAAAATCAGCTCCCTAAGCCTCCAGTGAGACATAGAAAGGTTCATAACAGTAAATATGTCCATAACAGATCTGAAATACTAACAAAAAACATAGATAGAACAGTAAAGTAATTTAGAGTTCTCTACAAAAATGTATGTCGGTGATCATTCAATAAACAACTGGTGGTAGTAGTCCTGTGTGATACCATCCTGGAATTCCTTCACCTTCCAAATCCCCAAAGCCAATTGCAGGCCCTCCTTTGAGGCTTTGTCCGCCTCCTGGTTGTTTTCCTATATACATGACGGCATGAAAAAGTATCAAATGAATGTTGGATCTCCCGAATGTCCTGAAGAATATTTGTTAATCTTAAATTCCTGCAAAGTTGAGTCCCTTTAATCTAGTTGATAACATTCATAGAGTCACCAAAAATACAAAGGTTTCAGCAGTCCTTTTCAACAGCAAAGATCAAGAGAAGTTTAAGACTCAATAGTTCAGCAAAATTGTTACCACCCTCTCCCAACCCCATAGTTAATTCAAAGAAATGAGAAGTAGTAAGAAAGAGCAGTGCCCCTCCCCCACGGGTATTATTTTGAGCAGCACCATCGAAAAAACCCCATGGCATAGCCTGATCAATTTCCACCTCCAGGAGCTCTCTTTGTTTTTTTGCTCTAACATGTTGTGGAAATGCCGTTAATATGCCACATGATAGAGCTGCAGTAATCACCGGAGTACAAGATTTATCAGAAAAGATATAGTTATTATGTGCTATCCAAACTCCCCAACAAACTAGCAGACGAAGGGCGTTCACTGTTTTGTGACGTGTCATCGAGTTCCAGTTTTCCCAAGCATGCAACACCGAAAGACCAGTCCACACACAGTTGATACCCGTAGTCCGAGAGCATTTAGCCCAAACTTCCTTAGTATAGGGACACTGGATAAAGAGGTGAGATACAGATTCCTCCGCATATTTGCAAAGGGTACACCACCCCGGACCGTGTTTTTTCTTTTTCTGTAGATTGTCCCAGGTAGGAACCTTATTTTCTGTAACGTCCCCAGTTTGACCCCATTGCATTAAAAATGTAAAGGATGTAATTTTGTTATAAAATCATGGTGAGGAGCTCAAGGCCAAGGCCTCGCCATCGATTTATTGATGCATATGGTTTGCGTGCTAGCCAGGCACATTGGAATTTCAACATCATGTAAATATGCATTTTAATAAAATACCCACAACTAGCTATGCAATGCAACAAAGAGATGGGGGCATGATTTTACAAGGAATTGGGAGGGAAAACATTCAAACCCTTGAGCCAATCAATTCAATCCAAGTGTCAATGAGAGAACCCATCAAACTCTCAACTACCCATGTTGGCTTTTGTACCCAATCACTGATTTCTTCCAAGAGTTGGTTGAGGTAGGTAATGCCTTGGGAATGGAGAGGTATGGTTGTCCAAATTCAAGTATGGGCAAGCCACCCTTCATGGAAAAATCATGTTTTGCTTCTTGGGCAAGAAAAGAGCCATGAATTGCTCCCCAAGCCATTATCCATCAACAAGTTTCTCTCCCTCACGAGTTTGGAACTACCTAGGCGTTTTCCAGCCATGTTTTGTTATGTTTTCCTTCATTCTCAACCGGGAAAAGGGCGTTTTTGTGTTATATACCAGTGAGGAAGAAAGGGAATGGAATTGGGGGTTCCATAGAGACCGTTTTGGCTCTTGAATGCTTAGTTAGTTGGGAGAGAATTCGTTTTCCTCCTTATGATTGTTTTTCCCCATCCCACAATTTGTTTTTGGATGAAAATGATTTGGGGAAAACCCATGGCCATCCTATTGGTAAATCCATTGTTTTGGCTTGAGCTTGAGAAAGCATCCAGGGTTCAAATGTAGCCTGATAAACCCAGCTGTGGACTGGCTTGGCTCAGAGGGAATGATTAATTGGGCTGTGCATGAGCCTGAATGTCCCCTTTTCCATGTAAGAATCATGCCCAGCTTAGGGGTGGCAGTTGTGTTGAGAGATTAATGAACACAACTGGCCTCTGGTTGGGTGGAATGTTGCAGCAACATAGCTAGTTGTTTGGGACAATTGCACAACAAAGATAAGTATTTTTCTACCTATGTGTTTTGCCTCTGCGATGTATAATTTAATGGTTGTTATTGATATGTTGAATGCATATGAGATATGTGTGGATGATGTTGTTTACTTCCGCTCTGCATGGTTGTTGAATTGCATCTGTACACATTGGTTTTTAATTCGAATGAATCTAATGAATGGGCTGAGTTTATGTAAAAGCCCAGAATTTGGCATCATGTTCCCTTCCTTGCATTGGATAGATGGGTGGGTACGTTACATTTTCCAAAGCGTTCCACATGAATAGACGAATTTTGGGAGGGCTCTTAAGTTTCCATAGTTTCTTCCACCACCACACAGGTTCCCTGTTGTTCTCATGAGCGTTGAGACAAATATAACCACTCTTTGGAGGGTAGATACCATGGCGATCACCTTCCCAGATGAGCTCATCTTCCCTATTACACAAACCGACCTGTGCTTTGTTGATGTTTGATAAATATCGGGATACAACGTGCTAATCTGGTTACGGAAGACCCAACGCCTGTATCGATCTCCAAGTATGTACCCATGGCCTCACCTAAACCTATTCTACTAATTGTGACAGGAAGGTAATTCCCCTAGCCCTCAAAGATGCCACCGTCTAACTCGACAGCAGATGATGTCCATCACAGCCAATCCACAGATCTTCCCCAACCCTGAAGCTACTACGATCGCCTATGTTCTAAGCCAGATTGTTTGCGATCACCGGGAACGAAGTGACCACCGCCTTCCATATCACAGACCCACCCACATGTGACTTCCGAGGGTTCCTCACCCAATCTTCAACAAAATCCGGGGAAATATACTTCTAGATAACCACCTTAGTCCATAGACTCTCTATTTTTTATAACCTCCACCCCCCTTTAGCAGCAAGAGCTTTAGAGAATAAGGATGTGTTCTTCAACCCCCATCCTCCCAGAGCTTTGGGAACAACAATTCTCTACCATCGAACCCATGGTGACACAAAGTTGTCATCTTTCCCACTCCATAAAAAGCAAAAACGGGTCTTCCTAGCTGTCTCCAAAATCCCCTTGGGGATCCAGGATAAGGACATCCAGAAAACAGGAATCGCCTCCAAAACAGATTTTACCAAAATCAAATGTCCCGCCCTCGACAACCATTTATGGCTCCACACTTTTAGTCGCTTATCCAACTTTTCAAGAATCCATTTCCAATGCCGCTTTTTATAAGCATTAGGGTTTAGCTGGAAGCCCAAATATTTCAGACCATCATTCACTCCAAAAGGGTAAAAGGAAAAACCCTAATAAAGGAACACAATTCATCTGCTCTTAGCAAATTAACAGTAAGTGTAGACTTCCCAACATTTATTTCCATCCCAGTTGCCAAAGAGAAAAGTTACAAAATCCCCTGGAGAGTTTCAACATCACTGACGGAGCCAGTACAGAAGATAAGAACATCATCTACAAAGAGAAGATGAGTAATGAAAAAATTGGGAGCCACCTGAATACCCCTCAAATTACCTTGTCTTTTAGCCTCTCGGAGGGCCCGACTCAATCCTTTAGCCACCAAAAGAAAAAGTAAGGGAGATAATGGGAAGCCTTGTTTAAGTCCTCTCTCAGAGTGAAAAAAGGTGGAGGCCGCCCCATTGATAAGAACAGAGAGAGAAACCGTAGTAATGCATCTCATAATCCACCTGATAAAACCAATACCAAAACCCATATGAGTAAGAATCATACGAATGTAGAGCCAACTTACTTTGTCGTAGGCCTCGGAAAGATCAATTTTAAGTACATCTCCTTTAAGTTTCTTCGATTTGATACTGTGGAGACCTTCTTGGGCTACACCAATAGCCTCATGAATCTGTCTCCCCTCCAAAAAATCAAATTGTTCTCCGGAAATATGATGGGAGAGGATTCCTTTTATCCTTCTATCAATGACTTTTGACACTACCCTGTAGACACAATTGCATAGTGAGATAGGTCTAAAATCATTCAGGGTGGAGGGGTTGTCCGATTTTGAGATTAGAGCAATGAAAGTTGAATTGAAACTGGTTGGAATTCTCCCAGAGAGCCTAGTATCCTCTACAACCTGGAGAAGATCCTCCCCCAAGAGATCATACAGCTCGAGAAAAAATTCGATGGACCAGTCATCTGGGCCTGGGATTTTGTCTTTTTGAAAGCTTTATAGAACTGCCTTAAGTTCTTCCTCAGTAACCTCCTCCATCAGAGTTTCATTATCCTCATCTTCCATAAATCGTGGAAAGAGTTGGGCCACCCTGATCACCTCTACTAAATTAGCCTAGTTGTTAGCCCCAAAAATATTTTGAAAATGTTCCACCCCCACCCGAGCCATCCCCTCAAAAGAAGTTTGAGGTTCGCCCTTACAGTTTGCAAGACTCCAGATAGTGTTTGCATCTTTCCTTCCTTTTGCATAGGCATGAAAGAATTTTGAGTTCTCATCCCCTGCTTCCAACCAAGTAGCTCTGCTCTTCAATCTCCAGGTCTCCTCTTTCTCCAGCAGGAGAGTGTTCCTTCTTCCTTCCAATCTAACCAATAGTTCTTTAGACTCCTGAGTCCTCAATCCCCCTCCCTCATCATCATAGATTTTAGAAAGATCCTCCTCGATCTATTTCAGTTCACCATCCTCCCTAATCCTTTTTGATAGGGCCTATCACCCTCTTTAAATTCAAGGCAAATTGGAAAGAGGCAGAGAGTGGAGCCCTGCCATTGTAAGGTACCCACAATGAGTTTACCAACTTAGTGAAAGATTCATCTTTCAGCCACGTCTTATTAAACTTTAGGGGACCAGGAGGTTTAGGTGTCCCACAACGAATTTCAAGAAAGATGGGAAAATGATCAGAGCCGCCCCCCATCCCAACCCATTTTTTTAAAAGAAAAAATATGTCCATCAGTCGTTCAGTAACCAAGAATTTGTCCAGTCGCTTTGCCACCCTGTTATCCCCAGCTCGGTTGTTCCGCCAAGTGGGTTTGAGTTTAACAAGCTCAATGTCAATCAAGTTTTTGGCTGCTAGTCACTGTGTGAAGAAACCAACCAAAGAGTCCTCCCAGGCCCTAGGCCCCCAAACTTTCGACTGTCAAGGAGAAAAGTTCAAATCACCACCCAAAACCACAGAATCCCCCTTGATGAGAGAATTGTTAAGTAGCGAATCTCAGAAGGGGATCCGATTCAGATAAGGCCCATAAATATTACAAACAGTAACAACTTCTCCCAAGTCCAGAGCCAAAAACGATAGCCCAAGAACAGAATCCATCCCCCACACATTGTGTAACTTAACAGACCTGTCGTTCCATCCAATAACCAATCCACCAGAACAACCACGTGCATCCAATGTTTCAAACGACCATCCACGGAACCAACTTTCCAATCTTGCCTTCACCACCTCGCCATCGCCCATAGTTTCCTGAAGTAGTATAATGTCCTAGCGATCAAGAGTGACCACCCACGAGAGTGTGATCTCTTAAGGGGACCGACCAGACCCCGAAAATTGAGGGACATAATTTTCATGGGCGACCCTTCTTTTGTGTATGCACTGCTCTAAGCGCCCATTGAATAGACTGTTGTTTACCATCCAAAAGATCCATCTTCTCTTTCGACTGAGCCTTTGAGATTAGAGTCTTCCTCCCCCTTCCTTTCAGCATCAATTCCTTCCCTTTTCCCAATCCCCCAAAGACAGGTTTGGTGGCAGAGCGGAGAAAGTAACCAGAGTCAAATGATTCGCGGGGGGGTGAAGTGGAAGCTTCCTCCCAGGGTGACGGGTCCGGGTCCGGGTCCACGGAAGGGATAACCTCCTCCAAAGTGGCAGGAGTGGGTTCAATGAGTACAGGGGAAGCCTCAGTCGGTTGGGTGTGATATTCAAATTTTTTAGGCCTTCAACCCAATCCAAACCAGGAAAGGAAACATTATTCATGAAAATTTTAATTAAAGGAGGAATGGGGGGAGGAGAAGTACCCGTAAACAAAGGCTCATGAGAGAACAACGACATGGTCGAAAGAACGATGCCCTCGGTAGTAGTAATAAGAAGCTGATCTTCCTCCAGAACAGGAATGTCCATTTGTTCCCCAACCAAACCCTCCTGAGCCATCGTAGAGGGTGTCGTCGGAGCCTGTCCATCCGGAGCAGTGTTTTCAATCCCATCGAACCACTTGCACCGCCCACCATTCCTAGTCCTAAGAGGGAGTTTACACTCCGTGGCCGAGTTCCCATAAACGTGACACCTCCTGCACTAGAAGGGGACATTCTCATAATCCAACTTCTTCACAATGATATAAGGACCCCAACTAAGCTTCATCTCCTCCACCAGACCATCTCGAACATTTAGCCTAACCAGAATCCTTGCAACCTTCCTCTGATTAGTGTGCAGGAAGGAGTAATCCCCCTCCAGGTAAGAACCCAGAATGTTCCCGATGCCTCAAAAGTGTTGTTCCGACCAATAGTGTAAAGGAAGCCCAGGAAGGCAAACCCAGAGAGGAACTGTATCCAAGCGCTCCCGACTAGCATCGAATAGAGGATGCCAGGGTTTAAGTAAAATGGGGCAGTGATCCCAACTCCAATTCTGATTGAGAACCCAAGGTACATGTTCTTCCCTAAGAAAATTAAAGGCAAACCAATTTCTGGTTAATTCCACCACTTCAGGCACATAACCAAGATGAGCCTTCCAATGCTCCTTAACCCACCTCACAATAGTCCGCATAGCAAAGGACCTGCCAAGCACCTTCCCGAACAGAGTCAGATCCGTCATCTGTAGAACACTATCCCACTCAATGTCCTCCCCCGGAGCATAATTGTATTCAATACGGTTGGATTTTACCCACCGTTTCCTACCTCTTTTCCCCAAAAGTTTTGCATCATCCGAAGAGCCCCCGCCACAATCGCCAGAGCTTTTCGTAGAGCTCACATTCGGACTGGAAAACCCAATTTTTTCTTGTGCACCAATCGGACCAACACCAGTTCCTATGCCGAAATGCCCAATATGCCCTCCAAAAACCAAGGTCTCCGCCTGTACACCCAGCTCACAGTTGAAAACCGACCGTCCACCCCCCCTGTCCACCACACCTCCAAATGCTCCACCAGTCTCCGCACCATCCCAAATCGATTGACTAGCAGGCTAAGATGGCACCTCAAGCTCCTCAGGGATATGCAATACATCAACCGTCTCCGACGCAGTTTGTAACGTAGCAGGTCGGGGGGATGAAACCAAGACCGAAGAAGGAGAAAAACCTGCTCCTAACAGGGAAGGTTCAGAAGAAGCCCCAGAAATATTCCACGGTCCGAGACATTCCACCTCATCCCACACCTTGCCAGCTGTCGACACCCAAATCTCTTCACTCTCCAGGTGATCACTGGAGTAGTCGACTTGGTCCACCTCCTCCATGGTCAAGTAGTTAAGTAAAACAAACCTTACGGGAAACCCAACAACCGTCACAGTGATCCCTTCTCACCAGCGTCGTTTCAGCACTACACCTATGTCGTTTGAAAAGGATGCAAAGGTTCTGCCAACCACCACAGAAAAAACCAAAACCATGCTGCAACCGTGATAACCCCCCCACCTCGGAAATTGTGGTACAATGGGAATTCTGACCGATGTTAGGCACACCGTCAGATGCCAAAGGCCATCTTCCTTCGGCCTGCAGCCATCGCAAGCCCTAGTCGGCACTCATCATGATACCCTAGCCAGCTCGCGCCTCCAATCCGTTGCTATATATATATATATATATATATATATAATACTACTTGATACTTATTTTGAATTTTACTTCGAGGGACAATATCTATTTTCATTTTATTATGCTAATCAATTCAATTACAACCTATTTTTAATATAAAAAATAATCATTCATATATATATATATATATATATATATATATATATATATAATTATAATTTAATTAATAATAGTTTTATTTATTTTAAATTATATTTTGTAAATTAAAATTCATAATTATTTTAATGTATATTTTGATGATAATGTTTTTAATTTATTTTATATTAGTTTAAAAAACAAGAGCTACGAGCAGCTTAGTCCCTGCCATTTGAATCGACGCATCCTAACCTTATATGTCTATGATACATTAAAAGTTGAGAGATATAAAAAAACTTGACAGTACCAATTTCAATGTTTTCCGTACTTAGAATCTCAATGTTCAAAAAATTGATATTTGCATCTCAAGTTTTGCGATATCTTTCAAGACAATCAAACATATGGAGTTAAAATGGTTATGGACCAATCCTTGCGATTAAATTACTTGTGTTGAAGGTATGTCTTCTAGACTTTAGTATTAGTTAAATTCTTAGAATTTATTCTCCATATCTCTTTTAGATTTTAGCTTGAATGATTTCTTGGCTTGTTTTAATTTGTCAATTCAAATGGCACGGAACAAGTTTAGTCCCTACCCTTTAATTTAAGAAAAATGCATGTAGCTTAGTCTCTGCCCTTTAGTTTAAGAAAAATAAAAATAGAAAAAAACAAGTTATTCAAAATTATTTTAAAATAAATTAAAATCCAAGTAAATTTATATATAACATAAAAGTCATACCCCTATCAATGTATATTAAATGTTAATATTTAAAAAATTTAGTATCTTAAAATTGTGAAGGTGTTAAGTTTGAAAAATATGAATTCCGAACATATAATTTAACTTATAACGTCATTAGGGTAAATATTAAACATATAAAATAACAACTAAGTTGCAAATCCATGCCTAATGGATGAATCTCTGAAAATTGGAGAAAAATAATTAAAAACTAGATATAAAAATGCAAAAACCCATTATATGAAAACATTTCCAATCATACATACCCCCTTCTAATTTAATGGTACATACAATGGATGCATGAACTAGAATATACATGTTATTAGAAATATCTCCTAACAATGGAAACAAGGTGTTTGGGAAATTTCTTTGTTGTAAACCAAAGCATAAAACATAATTTCATCACTAGTAAACACTATTATTTCAAAATGCATACAAAGTGAACAAAATTTTTATTTAAAAAAAAAATCGAATAGTTATTATTGGAAGTTAGTTTTTCTTGGTATTGCTTTTATTCCAAAAGTAACCCATAAGTTCTTTGCACTTATCTTATACTTTTTTAAATAAAATATCTACAAAATTGTTATATAGTGTTCCTTTGTCTTATGATCAAAAGAAAGAGATAACCTTTTTATATTCTATATTCGTTGTAGATATTATTTTGAATTCCAATTTTTGAAACTATTAAATTAAAAGGATTTTAGATAACTACATTGTGTAATGCAATGGGGTTCACATTGTAAAATTCCTTACAATTAGTATAGGAAATAATACAAATCATTACTTGTTTGCATACATTTATGATTCTCATTGGAGTTTTCATTCACTTGATTGCCTACTCATCTCAATTAAATCAAGGCCTAGTCTACCTTCATCATGCATCATGACACCACCACTTAACTATTAAACCTAGCACAGAATTAACGCACAAACATGTGACACAACACCTCACATATATGCCCATTAACACCTAAATCTCGATGTCCTCACTAACACCCAACACCTCAAACTAATGCCAATTGGTAACTAAACATCAAAGTAACGCTCTACTTAAAATGACTGACACAATATAAATACCCACGCATACACTAACATTCAAATAACATACACTAACATTCAAATGACATGCCATGTTGGAGTTGTTATTACACCATATTTGTGTTGGACATAATATAACACTAACACCTATATATACGCCCATCCTTGAACACTATGTCATATTTATGTCTAAAATATATGATATTTATATTAATAAAATCTTATACTACGTTTAAGAACATTTTTAATACTAATTTAAGTTTATAAAAATTAAATATAGATAATATTTTTTAAAACACATTTAATTTTAAATTATTAGCATCATCAAAATGATACTTGTCACCACTGCATAGAATGTAAGAGGGTAAATATAGATACTAATATTCGATCATACTACATAACCAAAGGATATCATTTTATCTCACTATAAAAAAACCCCAATATCTCCCAACCATAACAACCCATTAGTTAAGGAATCATGTGACCAACCAAGAAAATATATTAAGAAACACAACACAAAAGAGTCATGCATTATAGCACCAAGTAATTGCAAAATATAATAAATATTTTTTCTTTATTTGACGACTCATGCATGAGCCCGAGAGGTTTGGGATATCGCAAGAAGTGAATTAACCTTAATTTGAAGTTGAAACTTAAAAAAAAAAAATGAGGCAGGTCACTATCATCATTGCCAATTTTGGTTTTTCCATCTTCAAAAAAGAAATTCAATCCCAAAGTGAATCCCAAGCCAATCTTGCTGTGATCTTTCTAGTTGATAAGTCAAAAAAATAAAAAATAATAAACTCTTCACTTAATGATATTTGATTTTGATTTTTTTATATGAAATGGAATAAGATTTTGAAAGTGTCATAAAATTTTTGATTTTTTACATGAAATGTAAGATTATGAAACTGTTGTATCTTGTTTAAAGTCAATCTGGTGTTTAAGGATTTCCCCTTGGGAGGGTTATATCAAAAAGTGTTATGTGAATTTCATCCATTTTCTCTCCATTACAAGGATAACTAATAAATAACTGCACAAAAAAACAATTAAGAAACTTCCTTTGCATCAATTACCTTGTAGTTCTCATACTCCACAGACATCTTATCACTATCTGTCACAAAGTATGGAGAAATATATCCACGATCAAATTGCATTCCTTCTACAACATACAGATTATTTTCTGCACTTTTTCCCTCTTCAAGTGTCACAACACCTTTCTGTAATGTCCCTTTTTTAAAATTTTATTAAAATGCCCAATTTTTCACTTCTTCCCCAATTTCGACCCTTGACTAGTTTTGATGTCTAGGTCACCAATTTGCCCTAAATGCTCCCAAATAATCTGAGAAGGTATATGGATGATAATAGGACTTGGTTATGAAGTTCAGGATGATATATGGCCACCAAAAGACCTCTGCAAACTCCTTTAAAATTCTGGACAAAGTATGTAATTTTACTAGCAATTTGAGGTTCAAATCCCCCCATGGTAATGACTGAAATTGGCTTTCCAAATGCCTCCAAACCCACTCGAATTTCTGAAAAAAGGTAGGGGATGTCTCAGGGATGTTATTAAGGTCCCATATGCACCATTAATCAGTTATTAAGTCTGTTTTAACCTCCCCACAAACAGTTGCAAAAACCACTAATTCGACCCTTGGGGAAATGGCACCAAATTTTCTCCAAATGTAAATAAACTGAGTAAAATGACTTCAAATGCTTAAGTGTTGAACATGAAACTTGTAAAACTCATACATGGCAGTCCATTCATCATAAATGTATCATATAAATAATCTTTTATTCGAAATCTTCAACATTACAAAGGCATACATCAATAGAGTGGGGAAATGGTCATTGTTTGCTCATTAATAATCATTTTTACATACAACCACTTGGTATTTCGACCTGAAACTTTCTTAATATGAATAAAATAGTATATTAATCTTATTACAATCAGAAATACATCATGAGAATCTCTCCCAAGGATTACAATAGCTCACCAAAAACGCCCTCCCTCAAGGAGCAAGAATATGCGTTCAAAACTGGAAATGGTTGAGAGAAAGTGTTGCACTAAACAAAACCATGAGATGCCATGTAGCTAATACCTGAAAATACAAACTCCATTAAAACACCAACTTGGATGGGAATCTTTCACCCTCGAAATTGGCTAAGGCAAGAAACTAGTCATCCACTAGCTCTCTCTTCACAAATGCAATTTTTCTCAAATGATCAAAAAGCTCCTATCTTAATTCATTTATGCATTTTATAAACATCCTTAGTCTTCTAAGGTCCTCCATGGGTCGAATTCCTCCCAAGAGATTCATTCCAACTCAAGTTGGGAAGAGATTCCCAAGTATACCACTTGTCCTTCCAATTCTAGCCCTCTCCGTCTCCAAATTCGAATTGGTGTCTCTTTGGATGCCCTAACTCACTTGAGCACCCTCTTGGAGGATATTGTTAGCCCTGACATGTCATATATGTCATATGTCAGCCTTCAGGTCTTATTTTTGTCATAGGTTTCATAGATTCTTCATCATTGTTGTCATAGGAGTTAGGGAATCTAGCCCAAGTGTCCACAAACCTCTGGTTTGACTCTTCTTCTTCCATGGAAGTTACCACTCCATCCAAATTCGACCTATGATGATAAATTACATGTGTATGAGCCTTCTAACTCATCCCAAGAACCTTAGGCTTCCCATGGATTCTAATTTGCAAGAGGAGAATGCCATTTGGCACATCAATTCTAGCTTGTGTGGGTCCCACATCCTCCATATGTTTTCAAAACCAATTGCCACCTAGAATTTCTCTTGAATTTCTTTATTCAACCTATTTCTTAAATACTTAAACTATTCTAATCTCTAAACACCATTTATTAGCTCCCTTATTACAATTATAAATGTATCCATCCAACTTAGGGAACTAGTAGGATTGATGGAATTGTCGTGCTATGCATTTATTTGAATGGGGACATTATAGTCCTCCCCACCCAAGATTTCTTGCCCTCAAGAAATCTCAATTTTTCATGCTACAAACTTGTTCCTGGATCCCATTTTCTTGTATGCATTCTTCCAAACATCATGAGTACAAAATATATATCATCAAAGTACATAACAACATAATGAAAATGTACATCAAAAAGATGCTTCATCAAAGAGTCATGAAAGTGCTTATATCTCCACGCAAGTAGGCCACCATTTTCCAAGTGCATACAAGAATCAAGTGAACAATAAAATCTGATCCAATGACATAGGTGAGTGTCCCATGTCCTATAATGCTTCTCCAAAAATATGTAAGATGCATCAAAACAATCAGCCCTGTATTCTTTCATCCAAGTAGTTAATGAAATTCCTCCAACATCAATTGAATTAAGCAAGGAGCAAGAAAAATCATGAGTCTTCAAGTGACTCAAATGCATATCATAGGTGCATCCATGTAGATGTGCATCATCATAAAGTAACAAATTATGTTGTTGCAAATGTAAATAATGAGGTGCTCTATTCATGTCATCATCAAAAGGAGGGTTAGGAGTTTCATACCCCTCATGTGGCACCATTAGAAAAAAACCTTTTACCCAATTTTCATCCCCAATTGATGTGGCTAAAAAAGAAGTAGGGGGTGAGTAATTATGAACCAACTTTCAATATTTACAACTCTTACCCATCGAAATCTTTAATTTATCTTCTCCATAATTGGCTGGTCCAACTATTGTGAGATCATGTGCCTCCTCCAAGGCTTTGCAACTCTCTCCATGAGGAAACTCATAATCCCTCTGAGCAAAGACACGTGCTTGTTCTTCTTCTTGTTTGAATGTAGCATATTGAAGAATCTGCATATCAACATGTACCTCATGTTCCACCCTTACATGAGGTTCCTCCTTTGTGACATAAATTATTTCATCCATTTCCTTCTTTTCCTTGAAAAGAGGACCATTGCTCCATCTTTTTGCCAAGATTTCAAATCGACTAGTCAACAATTCGAACCCTGGCAGTAGTTCTTTGTTCATGTCTTCAAAGGATGGTTTCAGTAATTTTCTAAACTCCTCATTCTCCTCTAAGTTTCCTTTCTCATCCTTACTCATGGTGACCAAGGAATGCACTCCTTCTCCTACTTCTTCCCTTTCACCAAAGTACTTTCAGTTTTAGTATCTAAGGGTGGTGGCTTATTTATTTGACTCGTGGTATTCATTAATGGTATACTACATTAGGTTCCAATACCATGCTCTGATACCACTTGTAATGTCTCTTTTTTAAAATTTTATTAAAATGCCCAATTTTTCACTTTTTCCCCAATTTCGACCCTTGACTAGTTTTGATGTCTAGGTCTCCAATTTGCTCCAAATGCTCCCAAAAATTCTGAGAAGGTATATGAATGATAATAGCAATTGGTTATGAATTTCAGGGATGATATATTTCCACCAAAATACCTCTTCAAACTCTTTTAAAATTCTGGACAAAGTATGTAATTTTACTAGCAGTTTGAGGTTCAAATCCCCCCAGGGTAATGACTGGAATTGGCTTTCCAAATGCCTCCAAACCCACTCAAATTTATGAACAGAGGTAGGGTATTTCTCAAGGATGTTATTAAGGTCCCATATGAACCATTAATCAATTATTAATTCTATTCTAACCTCCCCACAAACAACTGCGAAAACCACTAATTCGACCCTTGGGGAAATGGCACCAAATCTTCTCCAAATGTAAATAAACCGAGTAAAATGACTTCAAATGATTAAGTGATGAACATGAAACTTGTCACACTCGTCCATGGAATTCCATTCATCATAAATGTATCAGATAAATAATATTTTATTCAAAATCTTCAACATTACAAAGGCATACATCAAGAGTGGGGAAATGGTCATTGTTTGCTCATTAATAATCATTTTTACATACAACCACTTGGTATTTCGACCTGAAACTTTCTGCAGATGAATAAAATAGTATATTAATATTATTACAATCAGAAATACATCATTAGAATCTCTCCCAAGGAGTACAATAGCTCACCAAAAACGCTCTCCCTCAAGGAGCAAGAATATGCGTTCAAAACTGGAAATGGTTGAGAGAAAGTGCTGCACTAAACAAAACCACGAGCTTCCCTGTAGCTGATACCTGCAAATAAAAACTCCATTAAAGCTCCATGAAATACCTAAGTAGCCTCTCCAAACACCAACTTGGATGGGAATCTTTCACCCTCGAAATTGGCTGAGGCAAGAAACTAGTCATCCACTAGCTCTCTCTTCACAAATGTAGTTTTTCTCAAATGATCAAAAAGATCCTCTCTTAATTAATTTATGTATTTTATAAACATCCTTAGTCTTCTAAGGTCCTCCATGGGTCGAATTCCTCCCAAGAGATTCATTCTGACTCAAGTTGGGAAGAGATTCCCAAGTATGCCACTTGTCCTTCCAATTCTAGCCCTCTCCTTCTCCAAATTCGAATTGGTGTCTCTTTGGATGCCCTAGCTCACTTGAGCGCCCTCTTGGAGGCTATTTTTAGCCCTGACATGTCATATATTTCATATTTCTTCCTTCAAGTCTGATTTGTGTCATAGGTGTCATAGATTCTTCATCATTGTTGTCATAGGAGTTAGGGAATCTAGCCCAAGTGTCCACAAACCTCTAGTTTGAATCTTCTTCTTCAATGGAAGTTACCACTCCATCCAAATTCGACCTATGATGCTAAATTCCATGTGTATGAGCCTTCTAAATCATCCCAAGACCGTTAGGCTTCCCATGGAATTGAAATTGCAAGAGGAGAATGCCATTTGGCACATCAATTCTAGCTTGTGTGGGTCCCAAATCCTCCATATGTCTTCAAAACCAATTGCCACCTAGAATTTCTCTTGAATTTCTTTATTCAACCTCTTTATTAAATACTTGAACTATTCTAATGTCTAAACATAATTTATTAGCTCCCTTATTACAATTCCAAATGTAGCCATCCAACCTAGGGAACCAGTAGGATTGATGGAATTGTCTTGCTATGCATTTATTTGAATGGGGACATTACACTTGCCTTCCAAATTTACTCATAGCCTCTGCTATCATGCTTCCTATTTCATTGTTATTCCCAACACTCACTGCAGCAACATCTTCCAATTCACTATCTTCAACCTAGAGAATAATACAGATTACAAGGTTTTAACATATGTAACCATTTACAGATAACATCAATCCCAAATGCTTCACCAAAATCAATTCCTCGACACACTACCTTGGAGTTTTAAAGGAACTTTAAATGACAATGTTTAATCAAATATTCCCATAAAAAAAGAGCACCTTAACCATCTACAAAGGTAAAAGATCTAACAACACCCTAACAACTGAAAGTATTCCACAAGGCCAATGCTATATGAAAAATGAAAAGGTGTTCGCAACCAACAATACATTATCCAACTAACTAATCATTCAATTAGATACACCAAACCATCAGAAAACCAACCTACTCAGAAAGTATTTACCTCCTTTGAAAAACTTTTGAGCTCAGAAACAAGGGCCTTTACTGTCTTGTCAATGCCCCTAGTAATTTGAATAGGACTTGCTCTTGGTGCAACAACCTAAACAAGAAAGTTTACAATTCAAATCCTTTTCACAAAATTTAAGATTCAAGCTTTGTCTACTGGATTTTTACTAACAATCATAAGAATTGACAAAAGAATCACAAATTTCAAATACCTATTAGCATTCTTCATTCAAACACCATCTTAAACCAATTAAAGCTCTTGGAAAATTCAGACATTAAGGGGATTTAATGGAAGGGAGGATAAAACAAACAAACACACAAACACCATAAGAATCAATAAATAGTAAACATGAAACCAGTAAAGTAACATAAAAATACCTTTACACATTCACCTATTAAACCTTGTCCAAGTATGACAAATGTGATGGTTCATTTGTCTTTGTTGCAGCTTGTCTTACCAACTTGGCGGCCCCAATATTTTCAACTGGGTCCTCTAATTCAACCTGTCAAAAGAGGGAACTATAACATTGAAATACACTCACTAGAGAGGCAATTACAATAGAACTTACTCATCCAAAACTCATTGTTTCTAATTCTGAAAAGCTTGATTCATTATTCTAATGTGGCTAGTCCATAGGCCAAGTAAACCATTGAGTAACAACTACATTGTCTATAACCTTTGGGAATTCAAATTTTGCACACCAGATGTAAGACATTTAGGAAGCCACCAGCATTGTAGGCGGCCATAGATAGCATTCCACTTGTTTCTTGGGCAGATGTACTAATTACATTTTCAACTTACACTTTATAGCTACCAAAAGTACATTTAGACCGTTTGATAAATAGTTGGTGATCATTAAGGAGTTGTAATACTTGATCCACATGTGCGACATGGGCCTCCCAAGTTTGACTTTATACCAAGATGTCATCAAAGAATACAATGATAAAGTGATGTCTAAAGGTTCTAAAATATTTTGTTTTTGAGGCTCTTAAAATAAATTCATCCCTATTAATTAGGATTCATAAGAAATCCTTATTAATTAGCGAGTGTTGCACTCTCCCGACGTTCGAGGCAAGCCAACCGATTCTATATACAAGGATCTATCAATCCTGGGGAAAAATAAAGAAGCACCAGTTCACTTTGCTTACTCACTCACAGAGGCATACACCTGATATATGTAATATTATGTATCATTTGACCTATATGAAAGAAAGAGATAATTACCTACTATATTAAATTAAAATAAATAAATAAAGATGGAAGACCATAAGAGGGTACCCGCAAGCATAAGAGCCAGCCACCAGCGTAAGAGCATAGCAATGATATGGCGTATGTAAATAATTTATTGATGCATTTTTTTGGACAC
Organism: Larix kaempferi; assembly: GCA_027924585.1. Lineage (NCBI taxonomy): Eukaryota > Viridiplantae > Streptophyta > Pinopsida > Pinales > Pinaceae > Larix > Larix kaempferi. Next base: position 36,192,069 of record BSBM01000017.1, read on the forward strand.
ACTTTACCCGACTGATCCTTATCTCTAGATGCATGGCTTTTGGATTTACCCGCCCCACCAAATGGATACAAAAATAACTGCTATATATATATTTATTTATAGCCCGTATTCTCTCTGGGGATAACCTGGTCTATCGCGTTCCCTTCCTGTAGCTATCCTTTCCCAAAGAGTATTCCTTCTCATTCCCTTCGGATCCACAAGGATTTGTTTTCTTCATCTCGCCACAAATCTACAATTATTCGTGTATCGGAGCCTTGTTGGTTGGCTATTTATTTTAACCTTCCTATCCTGTGTCAATCCGTTTATACTACTATTCTCGGTGATTATTATTCTCACTACTCTATCGGATTCCAATATACCCTCACCAAACCGATCTAGTGTAACTAGTGCTTTCTCCTCGCAGCCAAGCTACTCTGATATGTCACAACACAATTGAAAAGAAAATCACAACACACATCTACAATTTACCTCCTTAGCGACTGTCACTCCATCATTGATTATTTTCGGAGAACCATACTTGCTCTCCAATACAACATTTCTGCCCTTCGGTCCAAGCATGACTCCAACAGGATCAACAAGCTTGTTCACACCTTCCTGCAAGACAATTTGAAAATGCTTTCAATAAGTATGCAATTGAATTCCAGGCTATATTACAAAACAAGCCTAAATATAAAGTTAAAACCACACATTAACATCAAATATAAATGGACAAGGAATGATCTACCACAATGAATTTTCATGTGCAGATGACCTTCCTTTAAACATAAATTTTTCTATGACTTGCAGTTTTTTTGTCGCCGAACCATCTTTGTTGAAGTACAACTCCTTTTCCATAGCTCTTGTATTAACAAACTGCTCTTTGCTACGTAATCTCGCAGGTCTTCCTTCTGCTTAAGCGATTAAAGGAAATGGGTGACAACGGAAAAAGAGAAGACAATTGCCTGCCATAATGGTTGGACACTGCACCCAACTTCCTCTCCTTTCCAATGTTACCCAAGGAGGCATACATGGCAAATGATGTCATACTACCCAAAGCATAGGCCATCTTCTCTTATCCTGAACATAGAATTACAAAATCTTCATATTAGCAATTATCTTACAAAACAAAAATACCAATGTACAACAATACTTGTAACAAAAACACTAAATAGCTATCAATTGTCAAGGCTTTTGACAACTTCTGGAGAATCAAAAGAGAAAAAACCTAGGAGAAATCCAACCATCGTCCTCAGTTTAATGACACAAGTCTATATACTTGCATTAATAAGCTAATACAAATCAATTCCGGCTAAACTAAGACAAGCATAGAACAATCTAACATATGGCCTTGGTGCAACTTGCAAGTAGCTTGGGAGAACCTAGTTCAGCCAGGTAACAGATCTTCTTACACATAGCAGGGCAGTGGTCATGGCGGAATGAATTCAAATCGATCTCCCCTAAAACTTGGGTTTTGGTCTTTTCTGGATGCGTGCCAACCCTACCTTGTCACATTGTCCAATACCTGTAGACTGTCCCTGTCAGATTGTTTGTCAGTCCATTATCCAACTATCTGTCAATCCCCTAAAAAGAAAATATTGAGATGTTACACTTGCAGGATTAAAGTCATGTTCTATTTTTTATTTTATTTTAATTTATTTTAATTCGTGTCAATGATAAAAATAATCTTGTCAAACACTTTCCACCAATAAGCATCCATAATAACTAATATATTTTATTAAATAAATACAAATAAATAAATAAAATTATGCAACATTTGAAAAAGTATAATCAAGTTAAAATTATTTAAATATTTATTTACATGTGAGTTTAAATTCATAATAAAGTTTTTGTGCTTACTTTAATTTTCTTCATTTAAGATTTTATAAACGAGATTGTGATTAAGAATATAATCATAAGTACATATATTGTAGAAAGCACATTTCATAATAAAAATTTTGTGTAAACTTTAATTTTCTGCATTTAAGATGGTTGTATAAAGGATATGTCGGAAGGAAATGAGTTTTGATTTCAATTTACTTTAAATTATATATATATATATATATATATATAAATAAGAAATTTAAGAGAAGACTCTATTTCTAGTTTCATCATGTATTTTATAAAAAAATATTTTTATTGATTACGTCTTTTTAAAGAATTGCAACCATATTAATAGGATTATCAAGTTTGAGATTAATAATATTTTTATTAATATAAAAGGATTATCGAGTTTGAGATTATATATATATATATATTCACTTTATTAAAATTAAAATTTATATACTTATTTTCAATTTTTTATTAAATAAGTTTACAAAAATTTATTATTTATCATTTTTCAAAAAATATATGATTAACATATTTATATAAACGAAAAAAATAATATTTTTATTTTTTTATAACCAATATAGATCTATCTTAACCGTATCTATCAAGCACTGAGAGAGATCCAATTTTTAGAGGTGTATTTTTTTTTTAAAATTCAAACTCAAGAAATTTGATATCTCTTGATTCATAGATCCGGGTTTAAGTTTTAAGTTTTTATTTTATAAACGAACACCAAATTTTTAATTTTTTCATAATATTTTATTTTATGAGCCAACATGGACTTTTTTTTAAATACTTTCCATAATTTCTTATTTTATGAGCCGACATGAATTTATTAATGGCCGACATTGTTACGAACCATTACACCAAAAACCCAAGGTGTTAGTGAAGGTCGTCCACTAGGATCTTAACATCCCACCACGCTTCGCAGTCCAGACTCTGGGCTGGATGTGTGCCCGTACGGTGGTGTCCCCTTTGAGCCGTAGGAGCCTCGAACGAACACTGCAATGCCGACGTTTCCACTCGCTCTGTGACTCGAATCTGGGTGGAGGCTCTGATACCAAATGTTACGAACCATTACACCAAAACCCCGACGTGTTAGTGAAGGTTGTCCACTAGGATCTTAATAGACATAATATAATTTATTACTTTTTACTCTTTTTTCACTCATGTAACGTTACTGGACAAACGTTACAACATCTCCCTCATACTCGTGTGTAACGTTACATAAACACACGTTACATGGACACATGTTACAACATCTCCCCCATACTGGGTTGTAGAGCACCTCGTTTCACTCGGTGCAATGATGATAAAATGATAATGATGATGATAACCGAGATCAACTTTGGTTTATCAAACTTTAAAATAGTAAGGCTCTGCTTGGTTTTCTTTAAAATTGTATTTCTATGCTAAAAACACTTTGGGAGAAGCATTCCTAAATCACCATAGTTGTGATGTGTTAAAAGTTTAGGAACCAATATTGTAACAAATATTTTGAAATTTCACTCTAATGTGGGTGTATGTGGGACATTCTATGAGAAAGTGATTTTCATCTTCAACATTTTTGCACAAAGATTCATGACAAATTCTTTCATTATATGCAGTTTTATGAATTGTCTAGTGCCATGTTTAATTATGGAGGTTGTGAGAGCTTGTTCTTATTTTAGCAATGTTGATTTTATTCTTTACACAAGTTAAAACAAACAGATTTTTTTTATCTTCTAGATTAAAGGGTTGATGACCTCCTTATAATATCTTAATTTTCTCTTATCATGTAATTCTTTAGCGCACTACATATTCTCCTTAAATTTAGATGTAATATACTTTTAATCTTATCACTATTCTTCAAAGAGACCTCTTCCTCGACTCCCCAATGGTTTAGCTAAGTCATGGCGTCTTTATGCCAACCTCGTTTAAGTCGTTGGTGGTTTTTTGTAACGAACATAAATAAAGATAATAAGTAAATAATTAATAGTTAGGTTATTAGGAAAATTCGTGTCTCCTCATCTTAATGCTCCGGTTATATTTCAAGGCAACCAAACCTATGTAATAATCATCTCTTATCTATTCAAGTATTCAATATTATTTATTATTCATGGCATACTTAATTTATCAAGTATTTTGGTGAATTATTTTTGTGAGTGAACTGATTGTTCGTCTCTTTTGGTATCATAGCCCATTCTTGGCTAGATTCCATCCATTAGCTATTACTAGGATTTTTTTCCACAAATTGGTCTTTAAACATAGAGTGAACTTTGGCCAAAATCAAATTCTCATCTCCACCCTTTCACCGCATTTCCCACACACCACTCAGCCTTCAAAACCTCTATCCCCTTCTGCACTCCCACTCCATTACTCTCTTCCACTCCTCACTGCCTGCGACCTACAATCTCCCTCCTCCTCACCTCTCGCAGCACCCTCCAGTCACACCTACACACCCCCGCGTCCTCTTCAACTCCCACACCCACCAGCACCACCAACGCCCACATTCCACGCTAAACTCTTTCGCGCGCCTCCATTTCTATCCCATCTTCACGCAGTCCCCTTCAACATCCCCAACTGCTCCAATCTCTACCTCCCCATGCTCTCTCCAGCCCCGTCCACGCTCCACTCGCAGCCCCGTCATTTCCTCCATTCTCCATTTCCCGCATACATTGCCCCGTCATCTCCTCCTACCAGCGCAGCTCCCATCTCCCATCTGCTCGCTCTCTCCCGCCACCTCCGCACTCCAGCACTCCATCTCCCTCTCTCCTGCGCGCAGACTCCTCCTTCCCTCTGCGCACTCCTCCTCTTGTCTGCCTACACCTTCATTCTAACCCTATCCTCTGCACTCTCGTCGCTCCTCCCTACGTCATTCCTCCTTCCCACGCCCTCCACCACTGCTCTCCATCTCCTTCCCCAGCTCCACAACCCCAACTTAGCACCGCTGCCCTCTTCCACCCCTCCTTCCACAACACCCAACCCCCATAAGACTCCACTCCACTCCATCGTCGCCACTTATGTGTTGCTCCTCTACATTTCGTCCTCCCACCTCCATGTAAGCCCTACTAAACAAAACAAAAAAAATAATAATATTGTTAAATATTATTATATTCCTTAGTACTTCCAAATTCAAAACAAAATAATAATAATATTATTGTTTATGTAATAATACATATTATTATTACAATTATTTTAAAAAAAAGGTTAATATTTTGGAAAAAAATACAATAATAATTATTATTACATTTCCAAAATTAAAAAAAAAACTATTCAAAATTATATAATATTGTATAATAATATTATTAATTTTTAATAATACTTATTATCAATATTTTTAATAGTTAAGGAATCAATTTAAATTATTACCTTAAAAAAGGGGGGAGAAAGACAAGCCAAAGAAGAAATCAAGTCCATAGAAAACGTATTATCATCGAAGAAATCGAAGACCAATTAAGCACCAAACTAGTCAAAGGAAGACTCCTTAATCAAAAGAAGTCGAAGACCAAATCGAAGAAGTCAAAGAAGACTCCCTCGTCAAAAGAAGTCGAGGCTATCTATCATCCGAGAAGTTAAAGTCAAAGGAAGACTCATCAAAAAGTCAAAGACCCTCTATCATCGAAAAGTTGAAGACTATCTATCATTGAAGAAATCAAAGAAAGACCATCTATCACCGAAGAAGTCAAGACCATGGAAGCCGGTTTGCGATTATAAATAGAGGAATTAGAAGCCAAGTTTAAGCGTTATTGAAGAGACAACGAAGATTTACACGACAGGAATACAAAATTGGAAGTAATAGTTAAAATACATAAGATAGAAGAAAAGTACAAGGAACAAAAAAATTTCGATGAGAAAAATCATATACAAAAATTATGTGCGCAAATTGAGGAATTAAAGGACGAAAACGATTTCAATTAGAGATTGAAAAATCAAGATATAAAGAAACAAATAAACGATTATGAAGCGGAAATAACACGGTTGAACAAAATCGTTAGCGACAAGGATGAAGAACTAACGCAGATACAACATAAATTAGAAAGTCAAGAATCAGAGGTCGGCCAATGTCGACAACAGATAAAATTTCTTCAACAACAAAATGACGACTCTAAAAAGGCACACAAGTTAGAGATCGCAAAAAGTAATAAAACACTATCCAACAATTCCGAAGAAATTTTCAGATTAAGAAATCATAACAAGACACTAGTCACAAAAATTAAGAAGTTGAAAAATAGTCAGAAGACAGAACAATCTATGGAAGACATTGAAGGAAAACTTCTAGACAAGTAGGAAGAAAATAGCTGCATCAAAAGTCATAACGAAGGTCTTAAGGAACAACTTAAGAAGTATAAAGATGACAGAAAATCGCAAGTAGAATTGATTAAGAAGTTTCAAAATGATAACATGCAGTTAGAAAACAAGTTGGAAAATATACTAAACGAAACATTTAAACCCCAAGGGACAAAAATACAACTTCCAGCTCAGATCAATGATCAAAATACGATACTCGTAAAATAAAATGACATTGTGAAAATTCCCTATCGACACGCCAACCATAAAAACTGATATTCACAAAAATGGGAATCGTCGAAACATAATGGTACTAATATGATCGACGCTCCTGACGACATATCAGTATCGAAACCCAACAGTCCACAACAAATCAATTTGGGATGGATTGATATGTCTACATACTAGAAGTTATGCTCGACTCTTAGCAGTTTGTATCGACATGTTTCGTCAGCTACGACACCACAAAAAATGATGCAGAAACATTATAAGGTGTTGAGGACAAAGCCTTTCTAAGAGAGTGGCAATGTAACGAACCTAAATAAAGATAATAATTAAATAATTAAATAATTAATAGTTAGGTTATTAGGAAAAGTCGTGTCTCCTCATCTTAATGGTTCGGCTATATTTAAAGGTGGCCAAACCTATGTAATAATCATCTCTTATCTATTCAAGTATTCAATATTATTTATTATTCATGGCATACTTAATTTATCAAGTATTTTGGTGAATTATTTGTTTGAGCGAACTGATTGTTCGGCTCGTTTTGACTAAAGTATGAAGCAATCTTAGGAAGCCTCTTATATCCCATGGTGTTTATCTTGTTCTTGTACATTAGGTACCTAGTTATAGCCATGCTCTCAATTGGGGAAATACTTGCTTCTATGAGGAGGATAGGATAGGGTGTATTGCCTTTAATTTTTAGATTATATGTTATAAATCACTTTTGGATTTTCTCTATCCTTCTCCATGATTCTCTAGAGATGTTTTATCCCTAAACTTCACATCCATATAAGATAACAGGGGTGACGAGAGTCTCAGAGAGGAGTTTCTTCCTATCCCAAAGTCAGAGGTCTGCTAGTTTACAATTGTTTTCAAATCCATAGTAAGATTTCCACCCTCCATTAGTCATTTTCTCAATGCTATAGTTCCAGTTAAGCTTATGATGAAGATCGAATCTGAGATATTTGTATGAAACCACTTCCTCCAAGTTATTGTTGTCATACATGAAATTATCATAAGTGGTATTTTGGGATTTGATTATCATAAACTTTGTTTTGTTAGTGTTAACAATGATACCCATACTAGAGCAAAAATCCTTTAGAGTTTTTAGCTGCTTATCAATATCATAGGGACTGATATCCATAAGAACAATATCATTAGCATAAAGAAGAAATATGATGATTATACCCACCAAAGTCGTGCCAGCACAACTTGCCTTTTGAAAACAACTCTCTAAATTGTCGATGTAAATACCAAAAGGAATAAAAAATAGAGTAGGAGAAATAATACCAAAATTTACAATTATATTTGCATAATAAATATAAACCCAAAGCCTCCATCAATCCCTTCTTCTATTAGATTTAGGATATTTGTTATATAGAAATAATATTAATAAAATATCTTGCTTCAATAGAGAAATAAATCAATTGTGTTATTATATTCATGTGAAATATTAGCATAAAACAAAGATTGGAATATTCCAGCAAATTGTTAATGTATCTGCATATGCTTTCCGACGTTATTTATATTTCTCGATTTAATTATGACATATGTTCTATTTTTTTTCATGTGGTTCACAGCCTTAGCAGATGGAGGGCTCGCTACATCCACGGTAATAATTCTCGGGGCGGGGGGGGGCACCCAAAGGGGCCTCAACATGTCAGCTCTAGGTTTAGGAACCTAACCCTGAAGGACCCAGAGATTTGATCCTCCAACCTCGACTACTTTGGTTTTGGACTCGAAATTTCCAACCAACTAAGCTACCCCTCGAAGCTATATGTTATGCATTTTAATATATTGATTTTAAATATTTGAAAAATACAAATACATATAATTTTATATGTTCATATTAATATTGAATCCTAACATACAACAGCATTCCGTGTTCACAATTTAAAAAACAATATAAATTAATTAAATAAAACACAATGATCACTTCCATATCTATAATATAAAAAATAATTGAGGAAGAAATTATTTGTGCACGCATCTTGGTGATATATTTTTATAATAATTCAGGTTTTTTTAACATAATTGATTATATCCATATTCGTCAATTTTTCAATTAGTTAAATTAAATAATTTTAAAATTAAATTTAAGGCTTAAAAATAACAAATTGCATTCCATACATTTATGAATAGCAAAAGTGTAATTGCACCATTCACGAGAATGTTGATATATAAATAATATTATCATTTGTTAACAATTTCAAATTAATCTTCTTCTTTTTTTGGTACTAGGGGAATTGGCAACTGGAGTTGGGTTGGTACTCGCATGACACAGGGTCCAGGGATCCATTCTCGCTACCACTATACTCCTAGGTGCATCCACAGGGCCCAAACCATGGTGCATGGGTAAGATTGGGGAGATTCGAACACGTGACCTTCCATTTACAACTTCACATCTTAACTACTTGAGCTGCCCCCCCCAATAAATTTCAAATTAATCTTAATTATCATTTGGCTAATGTATTAATTATAAATTAAAGGGTCTGAGGGTAGGAGCTAGCGGTGAGGCCTTGCGACTGACTCGATGGAAACCCAGGTTTAATTCCCTGCGAGGGGTTGTCATACTCCCTATGTGGCCTTCTAGAACCCTTTAATGCCTCATGTTGACACGGTGATAGTGTCTTTTACCACTAGGCAGATCGTTCTTATACTCAATATTAAAGTTGGGCCCAACTCTATGTTTTCCATTTCAACCACTATAAAAGGGAGGCATGAGTGGGGGGTGGTTCTTTTCAACCCCAAAATTAATAAAGTATTAACCTACGCACTAGGCATTGTAAGTGCTTCCAACAACCAATCAAAATCCTAACACTATGGAAAGGACTCCAAAAATCCAAAGGAAATGGAATTGTGAATCTAATTGTCATTGGAGACTCCCTAACGATCATTTGATTTGTCAAGAAAAAGAGCAATCTAGGAGACGCCTATTTGAGAACGAGTATGAGCAGGATTTAGAACACCATCCGATCCTTCCAGCAAGTCATCGCCTACCACATCTTAATAGATCTCAATAAACTAGCAAACACATTGGGTAAAGAGGAAGTTTTTTGAAATTCAGAGAAATCAAGGAAAGTGGGGGGAGCATTGATAAATGTCTAATCCCCTAAGTTGTTTAGCACTCCTCCATAATCTGGGACATGACATGCATTTATAATATTGGGAGGGTGTAAGATTATATCCATGGGCCTTCATATCCATCCCACTTGCACAACAATAACGGTTTAAATAGGATAGTACACCCGTCCCCTAACACATGTGGCCATCTCTTCATAGAGATGGCAGGAAATAAGGTTAATCATTCAGCCCCTAGAACATATGGTATTTGCAATAAGTCTTGGTCCTTGACAATGGTTATTATGAGCAGGTAGAGTTGGGGGAGGTTCGTAGGTGCAATTAATCCCACCTGCATTAAGTGGTATGCAGAGCAAACGTATGCTCATGTTTGTGTTGTGACATGGGTTCTCAAAAGTTGGATCGTGATTTTCGACAGAGCCTGGTTTATGGGGCGAGGCAATATATCCGACGGTGTGAGGTTCGTGAACAAAAGGACTAGCAACAAATGGCTCCAGGTTCTCTCCATGGACGCTTCTAGATCCTTTCTCGGTTCCCCTCTCAACCCTTTCGCCATCCCCTGCTTTGATTTTCTCTCTGTCATGATTCGTTTCCTCATTTGGCTTATGTTTCGCTCCTTTGGGTAGGGTAAACTCAGTAAATTTATCAAAATTGGGAAATGCTAGTGTGGGGGTTCAGTTTGTAGGAATTTTACTCATAAGAACAATTTTGGTCAAGTTTAGGGATTGGGTTTAATTTGCTATAATCTTTGTGCTGGAATCCCTACCCTCAATATAGTTTCCTTTGTTGTCAATTTTTACCAACTTTTTGCACCCTCGATTTGTCACAAAGATTTTTTTTTTGTTCCGGGACTTCCCTTGCCCTGACTATGTTGCTACCCTCCTCGAACAAGGGCCATATTATGCTATTCACAATAAGTCACTTTCCCATTTCCACATGTTGCTTAATTTCCTACTCCCAGTCTCTTAGGTTTGCACTTTGATTCAGGATGGACCTTGAGTCCAAAAAACAACCGGTATCTACAAAACTCCTAACCCCCTCAAAGCAATGGAAGAAACCCCTTGGTTAGCAGGAAGCTCCAGACAATCAAAGTCTCAGCCATAAAAGGAGCTATAGAAACCACCTCATAACAGTATATGCCAACAATCCTAAACATATTTTTTCGATGTACTGTAAGGCAATTTTAATATTAGTATTTTTTTGGAAGTCGTATACCAACTATGTATTTGAAAACAATAGGGAAGTTTTGAAAAAGAAACAGTTGGGCAGTGATATAACAAGAAGCATGAAACTCCAAGAGATTTTAAAGACTACCAATATCATTTTTGTAAATTTTGTACATGAAGGTTGTCCGGCTCGGCTACAACACTTCTCATCTTTTTTACAGTAATACAAATACACATTCTTGTGAAAAAAAATTTATAATAATTATGTGGTTTGATTGTAATGTGTATAGTGAAATGCAATTTTTGAGATAGAGGTTCAAGTTCAATTGAATCAGCTAACTCATTCATGACTGGAAGGCTGCACCCTTACTTACCACCAATAGATTATTTTGGGTGCCAAGGTTGTGCTCAATACTTACACACATTTATGTTAGTGCACGTCAAAATCTTAAATTTTTATAAAAAACGATCTCATCAATAATCTTAAATTATACTCTTTTTCTTGTTTGAAAAAAAATAATAAAAACATCATTAATATAATTTTTTTAACTTATAAGTAAAATTATATTTGTGATACAATAATAAAATTATTAATACAAAGGAGAAGTGCAAAACTTAAATTTCACTATTAAGTTAATAAAGTGATGAGCTTAATTTTGTTTAAATCATTAAAAATTATATTTAATTACATTATTAAAATAATAGAATATTAATATTAATTTTTTTATAAATTAATTATTTTATATAGATATATTTACAATTGATAATTTTTTGTTTGAAATTTTTTTTATCATTATAATTAAATCTAATTTAAGAAAAAATCTTCATGAATTAATCTCATTTATTGGAAATTAAAAGTGTATATATATATACACATACACACATTTACGTGGGGATCATCTTTGGGGATGGGTCAACCTTAGTTAAGACTACTCTCGGTCCTCCATACGTTGACCCTCTCTCAGATTCATGCACTGATAGTCATCCTCTAGAAAGGGTTTCTAACCCCTTGAACATTGCTTCTTTCATTTTTGAATTTGTGGAAGTGGATGTGGAATACATGTCTACCCATGGGAAACAATTCTATCACTTTAGATCTAGAAAGCTCCCGAGTCTAGTCCATTATGAGAGCTTATACAATGGTTTATACCATAATCAGGAAGGAAGTCAACCCTTTCCCATGCTCGATTATAGGCATAACTAGATATCAATGTTGAACATCAAAAACCATTAGAAGGGCCCTTAGGGAAACCCCCTTGGAGAACGAGTTCCCCTATGATCGTTCTAGACTTCAATTGTCGAGGGTTGGGGTTTCCCTCCAAGAAACTTTCCCTAAAAAGAATGGTGGAAACTCAAAAGCCTTCTATTCTCTTTCTTCAGTAAACCCTTTCTCACAGGGATTTAATCATAGTTGACTTGGTTACTTTGTTTTCAAGATGGGATTTTGTCAATGTGGATGCTAATGAAATTCAGGGGGTATCATAACGGGCTGGATCTTGAATTCTTCAAGTTTACTAACAGTTCGTATTTTCCTTCAAGTTTAGGCACTTCTTTGTTTTCAATGGATTTGGGTATGGGGATTACAATGGTTAATATCTATGGTCCATATCATAATAAAATTATTTATTGGGAAAGGAAATTTAGAACACGGATCCTAGATATTGGAAGAGTAATCCTGGGTGGAAACCTTAATCTATCATTGGGTGAGGCTAAGATATGGGGGCCTAGTGTCAGAAAAGATGTACTCACGGATTTTTTCCTAAGAAGGTTTGAAAATAATCATCTTTATGATATTGTTCCTATGAAGTTGAGACCAGCTTGGAGAAACATGACATCTAGGAATAATAAAGTAGCTAAGAGACCAGATAGATTCCTTATCAATGAAGGACCTCTCTAGTCCTTTGTTTTTGGTAAGGTAATGGGTGGGCTCGGGTGGAGAAGCATATCACTTCACAGTCTTGTTGGAGGTTGTCATGAGTCAAGAAAAACCTCCAAGCCCTTATAAATTTAATGCAACATGGCTTGAAGACAAGGATAATATTCGTATGGTCAAAATTACTTGAGTTCCCTATGATGATTCTAGTAGAATATCCACTAGCGTACAATTCCTGCAAAACATGAAATATGTGCAAAATTTGTCTACAAAATGGGAAGCTAATAGGAAAGTGAGGATGGACCCAGAGTTGAGGGAGGAAAAGGATGCACTTGAGTTGTTATATGTGTCATATCCTGTTAGGTACAAGGATGATGTGCAGAAGAAGGAAGTATTTGACCTTGAACATAAAAGAAGGAAAATACTTGAAGAAAATGAGGCAGGATGGAGACTAAACAGTAGGGCGATATGGCTCCATAAGGATGATGACAATGCAAAATTATTTCATCAACATTTCAATCATAGGAAACATGTTAATTCAATATGGAATTTTGAGGAGGAGGATGGGAATGTGGTCATAGGTTTTAGAGTGTTGATTGAGCAGCAGGTGTCCCACACTTCAACAAAAAGGGTATCCATGGTTGATATGGTCAGAATGGCCTCTTTTTTCCATCCTCTATGAACGAGGAGGAAAATGCATCTCTCATGGAGGAATTGACCATGGATGAGTTAAAAGAAGTAATTCTCTCACTACAAAAAGATAAAATCCCAGGCTCAGATGGGTGGTTGGTTGAGTTTTTCAATGGATTCATCGAGCTATCCGAGCAAGATTTATTAGTTGCCCTTGAAGAATCAAGACACAATGGAAAAATCCGGGCATCTTTTAACACTAATTTCATCGCTCTCATACCAAATTATGACAGGCTTGCGCACCTAGAGGAGTTTAGACCTATTTCCTTATGTAATTGTATATATCACTACAAGGAAAAGGTGTTTTAGTGAAGGTTATAGCGAAGGTTTTTAGTGTTACAAGATTGGTCAAAATTCTCTAGGTCCTTCCTTTTTTAGGCCACTATTCTCTAGGTCCTTCCTATTGAGCTCAAGATCTCTTGATCTTCGAGAGTGTCCTTTATTAACTAGTGATTAGCTATTTATTTGATGATATTTTGATATGTAAACACTAGATAACCTCAATTTTCATGATGTATTTAGTTATGGATTCAAGGCCTATTTAGAGATGTCAATTCATAGAGATTTTTATTGTGCTTAATACATTAAATTATTTTATGGTATTGATAAGGAATTGTGAGTCCCCCTTGAAACCATATATTTTCACTAGTTGAACTGCTTTTTTAAGAGCATGAAATTCAATTGAATTATTGGTGCCATGCCCCATGTTTACATCATATATGTGAGGGATGAACTATTTGTCATCTCTTAAGACCCCTATTATACCGATGGGACATGGGTTTACCCTAGAGGATCCATCAAAATTGAGCTTGACCTTCTTCCTTAGACGGGGTTTCCAAATACTTGAAGAGGGTTGGTTGTGAGTGGTCAGAGTTTCCCAAGTGAGGAATTCACCTAGATCTATTCTTAAAGCTATGATTATTTTCTTCTCTTTTTTTGACATTTTTTTATATTTATATGTCCATCTCTTAGATTGAATTGACTAGTTGTGATTGTTTTCTATGATTAGATAGAAATATTTAATGCCCTACTTTTGATTGCAAAAGATTCTATGATTTTGTTCATTCTATATTATGCAAATGATGAAGCCTAGTAGTAGGAACTACATTTTGTTGATGATTGGGTAGGTAAATGGTTCTTCCATCCAATCTTCTAAGTTTTCCAAAAACTATTTCATGTTCCTATCTAATTGATGAAAGTTTATGGCAGTTTTATACCATATAGATGTAGCAACCTTGTAGTGGTAGAAAATATGTTTTGCTATTTCCTCTTCTTGTTCACACATAGGGAATCAAGAGGGTGCTTGATAACCTCTATGTGTCAACTTGTCCTAGGTAAGCACCTTCATGTATTCCACTAACTAGAGAAAGGTTGCAATTTTTGGCCAAAGAGTTGGGTGCCAAATATTATTCAAGAGTTGATGAATGGTTTCCTCATTGAAATCTAGGTAGTATTCTTATTTGACTAACTAGGATCTCCATCCCTAATATCACCAACATAGAATATATTTCCTATGTGAAAATGTATTTTTCTATTATGTATGATTGTCATATTTGGGCTTCACTAACCTCATTTTTCCATTTCGTGCTTGGTTTCCAAGTATACCACATTGGGTTTGGATGACCTTCCTAAGTGTTTGGATTATTTGTTCCAATAGCCTTTAAAGAGGTAATGTTTGCTTCTATGAAGGAATGTTGAGCTAGTTGGAGAGTGTGATCATATGCTACTCTTTGACTTTGCTACCATGGATATTCCTACAACCTTAACTTCCTAAAAAGTATGGCACTTTGCAAGATATTAATTCTTCCATGTATTATTCCAAATGTGCGACTCTGCAATGGGATTATCCATTATGATGAGGGTATCCTCTTCCATTCCAAAGGCATATTTCTCCCTCCAAACGTTTTCCCATAGATTATTATCACTTTTAAGCCATCACCATTAATTTTTTTCTCCTATGACCATGTTCATGCTTTGAATATATTTGATGCACAATCATCCAAGTCTTTTGGGTAAACATACCTTATCCCATGCAACAAACACCCATTTTTTCTCTTAATTAGGTCCTCCCTACATAAAGAATATTTTTGTAGTTTAAATAGATTTTACGATTTTGGATGTGGTCCTAGTGCAAAGAAGAAGTATAGGGACATGGATCGTAAAACATATTTAATTACTATGACATGACTAGTGATGGATAAGAAATAAAAACTCCAAGAGTTGAGATTTTGTTCAAATATCCTTACAAAATCTTCCCAAGAAAGTTTGTGACACCTAAACAAATTTAGGGTAGTAATCCCTAGATATATGGTTGAGAGGGATCCCCTATGGAAGTCTAATATCTTGAGGATGTTATCATAGATGCTTCAATTTTTGTTAAAAGGGAAAGTTGAAATTTTCCATTGACAATCTACCCCCTAGAGGCAAGGAGAAAGTTGTCCAAACTGCAATTCATGTCTTTAGCTTCCTTGGAGTTGGTGGCACCTAGTAGCATGGTGTCATTAATGACTTTAAGATGGGAGAGGGATTCACCATGAGAGGAAATATTTATGCCTTTGAGGGAGCCTTGATTAGTATATATCTTCAAGCAACAACCTAGACCTTCTGACTTGAGGAGGAAAAGGAAGGGGGAGAGAAGACCATCTTGGCTAATTCCTCTAAAGGATTTGAAGGGGGTAGATGGAACTCCATTTAGTGAATAAAGAAGAAAGTAAAGGATGCCATAATTTTAATACAACTAATCCAAGATGTTGACAAACCAAAGGCTTTAAGAATTTTGAACATGAAGGTCCAGTTTAGTTTGCCAAAAGATTTTGACATGTAAAGTTGAATCATCATACTAGGGTACTTGTAGGATTTTACAATATTTTCATCTAGAACTTGCATGCCCTCAATGTATATCCCTTACTCTTACAACATGAACTTGATCATGATGGGATTTAGATGAATGGAAACGACCATGGTGATGATTTTGTAGATGACATTGTAAAGATATGGGTCTAAATTTTTAGGTTGAGGATGCTTCACCTTCTTTGGGGATGAGAGTAGGAAATGCAATAGTGTGAGTTTTGAGGATTCCCCTAGCTATTATTTAGAATTCCACTACGTCTTTATCAATTGTTTTCTAGCATGCTTACTTCAACTAAGGATATTGTACTCATGAGGAAAGCATTCTACTTATTGGAAAAATGATACGTATGTGTATGGTCATGGTGTTAATTGCCTAGTTTCAGACTTAAGACAATTTAGAGAGAATATTGTTGAAGTAATCGCTAAGCTCTCTTTCTATATAACTATGTTCTATTTTGTTGCCGTCATCATCCTTGTGGAAGAATATTTTGTAGTGGTATCTTCTATTCATAGTGGTATGATGGAAGAATCATGTGATTTTATTCCCATTCCTTAACCATCTTTCCCTATACTTTTACTTATAGAGAAATTATTCCTAATTGTTTTTGGTGGGTCTCCTCCAACATGCCTCTTTCTATGCTCTCCTTCACAGGGTTCACCATTTATTCTCTAGATACCACTTGTCTTGAGAGATATCACCAAATTCCTCTTTGTTCCATTGCTTAAGTTTGTCTTTTAGTTTTTTATGTTTTTGTTGAAGGATGTTTATTTTAGTCCCAAAAATGTTCCCTCCCTCTTCCCACCATTATGTTAGTATAAGTTGCAAGTTGGGTGTGAAACTCATAATTGCTCCAATTTGAATGGTAATGTTTTTGGGGTGTTTTTGTTTTCCCCATTGGAATACTCAAAATGAAGAAAAAACATGAATTTCATTTTTCATTAAGATGATATACATCTAAATACATTAGATGTGATCGTTTGTTTCATATTCCAAGAGATTTATTGGACTTCATTGTGACTCTTCCTATTCACCTATGATAAATGTGAATAATAGTAATAATATGTAATATAATTAACCCTCAGGATTAGGTTTCCAACATCCCTCTCTCCTTAATCCGAAGGGGTGTTTGTGAGTCCAAGAATATTTCTGAAAGAGAGTTGAAATCTGGAAGTGGATAGCTACCAATGGTTGAATCCATCACTGAAGTGCTCTCTAAAATGGTGGTTTTGGGATGACCACAAACCAATGGCTACCAAAAGTTTATGTATTCTACTAAATGGTGGTTTTGGATGACCACAAACTAAAAGATAGATGGTTGCTTATGATTACCACAAACCAATGCTAGCAAAAGCTGACGTGTTCTACTAAATGGTGGTTTTTTATGAACACAGACCAAAAATAGATGGTGGTTTAGGATGGCCGCAAACCAAAAGCTAGAAGAATTTGATGTATTTTACTACTTGGTGGTTTTAGGATGACCACAAACTTAGTGATTTTGGATTATCAAAAACCAAAATCTGCTCTAAAACATGGTTCTATATCCGTCTCTTGGCTACAACTCTTACTGTCGCTCTGGCTCTAGCTACTAGCTTTGGTTTTTGCTACGGCTTAGGTTTTCTTCTTTTCTATCTGATTGATAAGGATTCAAATCTCAAAGGATGACTATCAATCCATGATACCCCCCCTGTCAGTAAAAAAGTGAGAAGCAAGAAGACTTTCTACTGCAATATGTGTCATTACTCAAGACCAAATTATTTTGTATGATTGAATATCTTCTTGGTTGTTAATGACCATCACCAAGAATTAATCAACCTATAATGAATCTTTATATCTTGCATGTTTATTCAGTGTTAACCATCTATCTGAAGAATGATTATGCTTCCCACAATGCTGACAAGGATGGAGATCAAAACATTGATCCTCTATGTGACCAATCCAATGATAATGTTGGCACTGATGCTAAACTAGAACATGTGAAGTTGAATCTTCTTAAATGATTCCAACATTATGAAACTAGATTGGTCTAGAATAATCTAGAATATGAAAGGACACTTCCTTATCATATCCAAGTCCTATTCTATGTTTGTTTTTCATGATTTCTTCCCAAGGTATGATGATGGGATTGGAAAGATTATGCTAAACATTTTCATGATAAAATTTGTCTTCTACATCTAACATTGTTTCATTTAGATGATCATGTGTTGACAACTGATAGGAATCATTATCGAATTCAAAGAGAGGGTTGTTCTAAACAAGAACTAGTTCAAAGCATTGATTCCTTTGTTGTATTTCACCATGTTAAAGCTATGTTTGAGTGCAAAGAAAGTCTACTTTGGCTTGTGAACCATGTAAACATGTTAGCACATATTGGAGAATTTCCTTGTTGATTGAATTGACTAGTTGTGGTTTTTTCTATGATTAGATAGATATCTTTAATGTCCTACTTTTGATTGCAAAAGATTTGATTTCATCACGCTAAAGCTATGATTGAGTATGGAGAAGCTCTACTTTGGCTTGCAAATAATGTAAACAAGTTAGCACGGATTGGAAAGTTTCCCTTTTGATAAACTTTGTCATCTACATCTAACATTGTTTCACTGAGATGGCAATGTTGGCACTGATGCTAAACTAGAATAGGCGAAGTCGAACATTGTTGAATGATTTCAACATTATGGAACTAGATTGGTCTAGAATAATATGGAATATGAAAGGAAACTTCCCAACAATGGTTCGATGATGGGGTTGGAAATATTACGATGAACATGTTCATGATAAACTTTGTCTTATGCCTCTGACATTGTTTAACACTCACAAAAATAACTATTACAAGTACAAAAATTTGTAGTTGCAAATGTGGATTTGAATTGATGCAAATTGGAATTAATGTTAATGTTGACTTGACAATGAATGCTTATGTGATCAACAACTTGAATGCTTGAATATGCTTTGTTGAATGATCAATTTCTCATGCCTTTTTACTCCATGTCTGTGGTTGGTGTTAAAATAACAAATTTTAGGCGTGAATGCAATGTGCCAAAACTAGACACAAGACAACATCAATCAATCATCTAAAGGAAAACATTGCACCATAAACAAGTTCTCAGGGTGTACCAAAGATCCACTTATTCAAAATTTTGGGTGGATATAGGACACATGCACCTCCAAAAAATGATGATGTTATTAATTGGTGTGGTACATAAGACACGTGCACCTCCAAAAAATGATGATGTTATTAATTGGTGTGGTGCATAGGACACATGCACCTCCAAAAAATGATGATGTTATTAATTGGTGTGGTACATAGAACACATGCACCTCCAAAAAAAAATGATGATGTTATTAATTATGCTAACTTAATTTATAAGAAATGGTATAAATTTCTATAAGTCACAATTGGTAATTTCAAAATATATATATATATAGTCCCAAGGATTTAAAGTCGGTCCCTGTAACATCCCATGGTGTTGAAAATTTCAATGAAAATGATCATCTTCATATGTACAAGCCACTTGGGAATAACATTATACAATATACCAAACAAAAAATTTAGAGATAAACATTATTATTCATGGATTTGGGATTACTATAATTTGTCATATATAATTGTTTATTTCCAAACAATTTGGTTTTAGACCTTAGGTTAGTTGAGATTTTAATTTAATTTATAAATATGGTATGTTTTGGTTATTTGAAAATTTGATTTATTTTATAAATATATATAAGCATCACCATGAAAATATATGCATATACAATTATATTTGTGTTATCTCATTATGGACAATGAGTTGGTTTAATTATCTTATTTATTTACATTACTTCAATGTTACTTTGATGGATGATTTTGTAAAACTTAATCCTAAGACAAACTAGAACAAGCCAGGATTAGTGGAGTGTGTGTAATACCAATTTGGTGTATGAGACCCCTTTGTTTGTGGGATAAGGGACCCCCAAGTCTATTTATGTTTTCCCTAGATTGCATGAGGATGAAACAAGTGTACTGTCCAAATTGATTTATCATTCAAAATTCGAAATAAATTATTATAAAAGAAAAAAGAATATAAAAAATAAGTGACAATTGATGCATGGATAACTTGTAGCTAATGCATGGATAACTCTTAGATAACACATAGATAAGGGGTTTCAAGGAAAATAACAAGTAACATATAACTTATTACTTATTTGTGACACTTAACTTGGCCTATCGATGTTCATCAACCACAAATTAAGTAGTCGTGCTAGTATATATATATATATATATAATTTAAATAAACATTTTACATCTCATCATTAACTCTACTTTCACTTTTGAAATGCTTGAGATTTCTAAAAAATATATATGAAACAGGTCCTCTCCATTCTTTTAAACTCACTTTTTACAAACAAGATATTTTTACAATAATTAAATTTAAAAAAATATAAAATCTAATCTCTCTTTATATTTATATAATTTCTAAATTTTAAATAAACACTCTACATTCATCATTACCCCTATTTTCACCCATGTTACATAAAACTTATCTCAAAGATATCCTGAAACATACTTCCTTCCATTTTTTACACATCTCATCATTATCTTTTCTTTTTTTCTCTTTTTTCCACCAAAGATGACCAAAAGGCCCATCCGAAGGGGCCTCATCCTACAACACCAAATACCCCTATGAATCTGCTATCTCAACGGATAAACCTAACCCAACAGGTCCAAGAATTAAACCTGGAACCTCTAGCCTAGAAATAACTTATCAACTGAAGCCCAACCGAGCTAACCCTTTAAAGTATATTAGATACTAACCCAAAAAGTTGGGACTTCAAATATTTCTACGAGGAAACTTGTTCAAAATATATAGAGGAAATTATTGAATGGTTTTGAAAGCCGCCTATAGTTTTAGATGGTTCTTTTGAATGGTCTTTGATAGTGATAGTGATTAGCCCACGGTCACGGTCATGGTCACGGTGTGTCAAAGGTCTAAGGGCTCCACTCTCCATTTAGGGATGTTGTGGAGAGCACGTGCTCCTTTCTCAACGAATGTACTTTTGGGTCCCCTTCCCCTTTTGCTCTTTCAATTCTTGCAACTCTCCCTTTCACACTCCAACATGAAAGGACCAATAATATGTAAAGCCATATACATAAAACGTGTGACAGGATATTTTATATTTCGATAGCTGGCTGCCTAGTCGGTAAATAAAATAAAATATTATATCTCCACGGAGTAACGGCGGCTAACGGCGTTGAAAAGGCACGGGGTGGGGCCTGGGACCGTTATCTGATGGTGATGACGTGGTGGGGCCTGGGACCGTTATCGGATGGTGATGACGTGGTGGGGCCCGCACGAAAAAGATCGACAGCCGGAGATGGTTGCACGTGACGCGGAGCGTCTGCCGGTCACGTGTAGCACGGGGTCAAGAAGAGGAGCCTCCACAGCGACCCTTGAAAGGGGGGTGATGATTAAATTAAAGTGTCACATGGAATTTATTGGAATTCATTTCCGTAGGGTCCCCGTCCTACTTGGGGTGGGGTGACGTCTTTATGTTAGTGGGGCTGTTAAATATCATGGGAGTGAGTTGCCCACGTGAAGGCACAAGACACGTTACTCCCCCACCTTCATGGAAGCAGCATCAAGAGGACCTCATAAAAAGAGTTGTTTGTTACTCCTAGGGACTAGGGAGATGCACTCTCTTTTACGCTTTTGAGGACCCCCTAAATGATGATTCCCCCTTGACTCTTCTTTAAGCTTTTGTCTCTCACATAAAAAAAAAAAAAAATTCCAACTTGTGGAAATTCAATCAACTGTATGAGTGCCTCACTTGTGCTCGTCGCTCTTAATGCATTATTCTACAAAAAAAAAGGCCTTATATGTTGGTAGACAATTGGATGTGAAACCGTTAATATTGGTGTAAGCTAAACTTTAGATGATTTGCACCAAGAATTCAGCGAAAATCCGACTGAAATTGTTAAAATGATAGTTTTGAGTTGCTAGAGTTGCATAATCGGGGTGCCCCAAGGATAATCGAGGTTGTTAAATCCATTTATGCAACCAAAATTGCAATTCGAGCAACCCAAAACACAATTTCCCCATCACTGGATTTCGGCGAAAATCATCGAAAAAAGTGCAAATCGTCTAGAGTTTAGCCCATTCCGTTAATATTAGCATTGACAATACCAAGGTTTTCTTTAAGCATGTTTGCATGCTTAATAGAAAGTACCATGTAGAATATTCAAGCATGTTGGTTGTTGTCAAATATATATATGATTATTTGTCAATTGGGTCTTTGAATGTTTGTGAAGAAAAATTGTTATCTCTTCCTATAAGATTCAAATCTTATGCCTCACTTTCATTCTTTGTAAGTTAATTGATGATTGGGACTTTTCATGAACCGTGAGAATTATCTCACTCTAAAGTGCACTGCTTTGTGTATGTTTATACTTTAATGTATTATTATTATGTACAATTAGTTCAATTTTAAGGGGGGGGCATGTGTGGGGGATCATACAATCTTGAAGGAAACAAATAAATCAAATATGCATAGGGCTCCTCAACTTGCTTTGTGTGTTACTTTCTTAGGTATTCCTTACTATTGTGTACATATTCTCATGGCACATTACAACTGTAGGAATTGGTGTTGCCTCCTCTATGACTTGAAAGACCTACAAAAAGAATTAAAACAATTTCATAAAGATGTTGTTGAAACTAGTGGTAATGTGACATACTTAACCCTATTATGGTTTAGAGGGAAAGAGGGCTCTGAGTGGCAATTTATGGAGCATGACATAATTTGAGGCTTGTGCAACGCACACATTGGTGAACATATTCTAAGTTTGTGTGAATCGAAAGAGGAGTCTGAAACCTTATTGATAGTGTTACAAGGGAAACTAGTTGAGAAGGCTCCAACCATTGCATCTATTCAGTCTCAAGTGGAGTACAAATGGCACATTTGGACCTTCCCCTCTCATTCATGGTTTCCCCTTAACCAAGCTAAATGGATACTTCTATGGATTTCATGTCCCTATGGAACGTGATGCTACTCATCTCATGCATGTTGTTGAAAACACATCTACCCTTTCGGTGCTTTCTTCTACCACAACCATGGATTCCAAAGACTCGGTTGCACATCCAGACCTAAAGGTGGATGTCATTTCTAGGTCTAATTAAATTTTATTAGCTTGCTTATTTTGTATGCTCAGTTATTTTGTGTTTGTATTAGGATAATTCATGTAACAATGATTTCCAAGTAATATTCCCCGAGGGAAACCTCCCAAGTACTTCCTATCATTACAAGGATAACACTCAAGGTAAACCCTAAATTCTTCAAGGCACAATGCTAAATCAACAACTCATGTATATATCATGTAATTTATTAAGAATAAACTTACTAAGAATAAATATGTTACAAAGTGGAATTGGAATCTGAATGGGGAGTGTAAAAAGTTTCCTTACAATCACTTGAGCTATACCAAATTGACTAACATAACAATTGTGATATGATACAAATGTGTTTTTTACCAAACTTTATACTTATATTTTGTATAGGCCAAACTTTCTACTTGTATGTTGTATACAAGCTTGGAACTAGAAGATGATGGATATGGCTTTTAACTTGTCTTCAAGTTTGCAAATTTTTATGTTTTAGTAGCAACCTTTTTTTTCCCGCAAAAAAAAGCATACTATTGATATTAAAAAATAACTGAATCAAATAGTACATGATATGTCAACAGCAGAAACTTTTAGTCCCACAAAAGGATTACAAAATGCTCCTAATTCTTCCCGAATACATACAATATATACTAACAGTGATAAGCAAAAGGAAAAATACTCGAGCAAACCAAGCACTAGTCAAGAAAATATAAAGAACCCGACTCTATCATCGTGTTCTCACAGTGTTCTTCCCAAAATAGAAAGCCTTCTATGTCGCCCAGTGCCTGCTTCGACATGTTTCCAGCCTGTGTGTTGAACTCCCGATAAATATGAGTCAAGGACAGAGTGTTAAAAGTCTATAGCTCTGTCAAAATTCTGCTGCACCAGTAATCTAAATCTAGAACCTGCAAACTGTATTCACCTCGTGCCCACTTAATGGTGACACGTGAATCGCCAAAGACTTTAATAGTACCCAGTCCAAACAAATTAGCAATGCGAATAACACACCAGAGTGCTATCAATTATGCTTTCATATTGGTTCCTTTGCCACAGTTAAGGCCAAAAGAGAAAAAATGATCTTGGTTGAGATAAATTACACCACCTGCTCCACATTTTACAAGTTGCGCAGCTCCATCGAAAAATAGTACAGGATCATCAAAGGTAACCTGAAAGTCTCCAAAAGCTCGCTTGACAGGGTTGACTATAGATGGCATATAATGATGATATTGGCACAAAACAACATTGAAAATATGCTCCTAGTTAGGACTGCAATTCTCAAATATAGCTAATATGTTTCGAGCTTTCCAAAGAACCGAACAAATAAACACCGGGAGAGTATGATGGGACCTGCAACCTTTTACCCATAAATGGAAACAAGATTCGATGCGATTACCACCCCAGCGCTCAGTGATACCATAACTTATGTAGAACTTCTCCCATAGACTGAGCGTAAAAGTACAATTGATGAAGATATGATACATAGATTTGGCTTCTGTTTTGCAGAAAACACAAATGCTAGGGCCAATCCAGCCAATAGCAGTCAAGTTTTCCCAGGTTTTAAGACATTCCTGGAGCATAAACCATGTAAAACATTTTAATTTTAGAGGGATGTACCATGACCAAATCATCTCATACCACCAATGTTTAGGGATGATGCATCGATTTTTAATCATATAGGCATATGCAGTCTGCGACGTGATCCTTCTCGTGCCAGTGTTTCCTGCCCAAATCACCTCATCGGCCGTACATCTCAAGCGAATACCAGCTTCATTCAATGCTCGGATGTATCGTTCCCATTCTTCACAGTGATATTGTGGTAGGTTTAAATCTTCTGTCGTTCTCCAATATCTATGGGAATTTTTATTAGCAATTGAATCAAGTGCATAATAGCCAACATTCCTGAGATATAACAATAACCCCTGTGACAGAGAATAACCATCAACTAAGCCCAAAATAGGATCGACTCCTATAGCCACCTGCAGACCATTCCCAACCTTCCATTTCATTTCAACCGCTAACCAACAGTAAACCTTCAGAAAGCCATTCCAGATAGGAGATATGCCTCTAGTTACCTTGTTGGGCATTCTCAGCCATTCAGTAATTTCGATTTTCACATATTTGTGTTGTATTACCTTGGACCAAAGTGTGCCTCCAAATAAAGCTCTCCAAAGATTCTTCAAATGAAGAGCAGCGCTGAACACCGACAAGTCTTTCAGTCCCCACCCGCTAGCAACTACCGGTCTAGAGAGTTTATCCCAGCTGATCAAAGACAGATAAGTATTCTTGAGTCCCCCAGTCCATAAGAAATTAAAAATAAGTGATCTGAGTTTATTTATCACCGAGCATGGTACAAGTAGAAGTGATAACCAGTACACCGGAGTCCCCATCAAGACAGATTTTATAAGAGTAAGTTCCCCCCCAATGGAGAGGAGGCGATATGTCCAATGTGTAATCCGATTCTCAAATTTCGAATCAGCCACTGCCAATCCCTAATACGGTAGCCATTGGGTTTGAGCTAGAACCCGAGGTAAGTAAAACCCTCACTCACCTTTTGACACACATATAGGGAAACCGTAAATTTATAGCCTGCAAACAATTTGGCTCCACCGCATTCTCAAAGAGACATGTTTTTTTCAGGCTGATCTTCATGCCCGAAGCCTTATAAAAAAGGTCCAGGATGCTATGGTAGGTCCTCCATTCCTCCACAGTATCGTTACTAGCAACTAATACATCATCAACAAACATTGCATGTGTAATAAATAGATCCTTAGATATTTTCAAACCCTTTACCTTACCTTCATGCTTAGCCAGCTTAATCAACCTGCTCAGTCCATCAATAATTAACAAGAATAACAGTGGCGACATCGAACAGCCCTCTTTGAGACCTCTTGAACAACTGAAAAAAGTGGTAGGAGCTCCATTCACCAGAACAACAATAC
This sequence comes from Larix kaempferi, assembly GCA_027924585.1. NCBI lineage: Eukaryota > Viridiplantae > Streptophyta > Pinopsida > Pinales > Pinaceae > Larix > Larix kaempferi. Next base: position 36,218,096 of record BSBM01000017.1, read on the forward strand.
TCATCGAATTCACACATGCCATGATACACTGTATAGCAAGAGCAGGGACTCCAATCTGGATCAAAATTAATTGAAGAAAAACCCAACTCACTCTATCATAGGCCTTCTCTAAATCAATTTTGAGGAGAATAGCCTTGAGCTTCTTACTTTTGATGGAATGAAGAAGTTCCTGAGTAATTCCCACAGTGTCATGAATCTGTCGATCTTCTAAAAAACCAAATTGCTCAGGTGTGATGAACTTTGAAAAGACAGGCTTAAGACAGACAGCAATAATTTTTGAAACAATCTTATAACTCAGGTTACACAGTGCAATGGGTCGAAAATCACCAAAAGTCTCTGGATCATTGGCTTTTGGAATGAGTGTGATGAAAGTAGCGTTCAAAGCACCAAAGACATACCCATGTGACCGAGTATATTCCACCATGTGCAATATCTCATCTCCCATAATCTCAAAGAAGTGCAAAAATAAGTCCACAGTCTAGTTGTCAGGGCCGGGACTCTTCTCTTTTGCAAATAATTTCAGAGTTTTTTCAACTTCTTCCAACGTTATCTCCTGGCATAAGTCCTCTGCTTCCTTATCCTCAAAAAATTTAGGAAACAATCTCACCACTTGTAGCTGCGACAGAAGGTCACATTTCTTATCATCATTATAAATAGACTGGAAATGTTCCTTAGCCAGAGACTATAGCTTCATACCACCTGTCACTTCAACCCCATCCCTATTCTTCATTCTACAAATCGTTTTATTGTTACATCGGGCCGAGGCAAAGGAATGGAAAAATTTAGTATTGTTATCTCCATAATTGACCCAAAGAGACCGGCTCTTCAAGCGCCACTCTTTTTCCTCATTCAATAATATGTTGTCTCTTTCATATTCAAGTTTTTTCACTAAATCAAAAGATTGGCTATCAAATGGAGCTTCCAGCAGTGTCGAATATAACAAATGAAGCCGGGCTTCAACCATCACTAAACGTTGTTTCTCCAATATCTTCCTTTTATGTATCCATGTAGAAACTTTTTCCTTAAGCCATCTCATCTTTATGCAAAAACAATCAACCGGATTATGTTCCACATCTCCAATGAACTGTGACCAGATTGTCTTGACAAAACTAACAAATTCTATACTAGATAGCCAGGAACAATCGAATTTGAAAGGATAGTTTTGATGCAGATTATGATCATCTAACTGTAGATAGACCGGCCAGTGGTCAGATATCTTCACCTTACCTACCCATGACCGATGCCGAGGACAAGACTGCAGCAGAGTACCTTTGACAAAAAAATTATCTAAACGTTTCAATATACAGTCATGCCCACCACGGCCATTGGTCCAGGTAGGAGCCATCTTCCCTGTAGAAACATCAATAAGTTCATTGTCAGTTATAAAAACTATAAAAAAATCTACCATGACATCTTCTTTTGTCGTCAATCCCCAAATTTCCTGAGATAAACGAGTGAAATTTAAATCACCTGCAATAATGAGATCCCCCCTACTTAGTAAACCTGAAGTTTAGAGACCCAACCAAAATGGTTCTCGATTTTTGTAGGGGGCATAGCAATTTAAAACTGACAAAGGTAGATTATCCATCTTACGATGTCCCTCCAACAATATACCCCAAACCGTTTGTAAGATGAAAATGAATATAAGCGCGGATCCCATGCCACCAAAAGTCCTCCCGACAACCCAACGGAGCTGGTAGCAGAAATTTCCCAACCCCCCAGGATACTAGTAAATTTGGAAATCGCCACCATGTCCTCACACATGGTTTCCTGAAGAAGCAAAATAGCAGGACAAGTAGTAACTAAAAGGTCTAAGAGGGCCCTAACTCGCAAAGCCCATCCCACACCACGGATATTCAAAGAGCAAATCAACATTAAGGAACACAATCCTCGAGGGTTTTTTCTCTAAGACCCCCAATAACAGCAGAAGTTGTCTCCCCTTCCCCGGCCAAATTCAGTCGATCTGAGAGAGGGACAAAGACTGAACCCACCTCCCCAATCGAATCCTCAACAATTCGAGTCTTTCTCCGGGATTTTTTAATAGTAACATTCTGGAACATTGCCGAATTCAAGGACTGTACATTTGGATTTGAGGTAGGGTTTTTGGAAAAGATAGGAAGGGAGGTCTTAAAGTCCTCACCCGCTGAAACCCCGAGCCCACCTTCTCCCAAATGTGAGGTATCCAGCGAGGAAAGATGTCCCTTCTCCAAAACCCCCAGATCTAACAATTTCCCCCCATCATCCGCCATGTCGGAGCAAGAAGTGTAGTAGCGATGTTTTATAATACATAATACTAATAATTATTATAAAAAATAATAATAATAATTAAAAAAATTGCAAATTTTTATGTTTTAGTAACGACTTTTTATAATACATAATACTAATAATTATCCAGAGAAAAAAGATGTCCCTTCTCCAAAACCCCCAAATCTAACAATTCCCCATCATTCGCCATGTCGGAGCAAGAAGTGTAGTAGCGACCTTTTATAATACATAATAATACTAATAATTATTATAAATAATAATAATAATAATTTAAAAAAATTGCAAATTTTTATGTTTTAGTAACGACCTTTTATAATACATAATACTAATAATTATTATAAATAATAATAATAATAATTAAAAAATTGTAATAATGATATTGTATAAATTAAAGTGTGAATAATGCGTTTATTGCAAATAAAAAGACTAGTAAAGTCAAAACTATTAACCTAATGTTTTAAAAATTATCTTTATATATAATTTTACTAATATATTAGTAAAGTCAAAACTATACTATTAACACAATGGTTGCAAAAGCAATTATTAGGAAGAGAAGCTATTTAACTAATTTATTAGTATTGGTAAGAAAATATAAGCTAATTATTGAGTATAAAAAAAGGAGGAAGTTGTTTAAATATTTGATTATTTGGGTTGGATGGAGTTTTTCATTGAAATTTGGAGTGTTTTGTTATACAAAATTTGAATTTAACTATGTTTTAATGGCGATTTTGATGGTAGAAATGGATTCAACACCATCAAAAGCTCCTGGGGCACCCAAAATTTCAGAGTTTGACCATTGTAATGAGAATTTTTAAAAAAAATTGCCGGATTTTTCAAAATCTTGCCAAAAAAATCGAAATTTTCCTTTCAAAATCGTCGAACTTTTAAACTATGCGTAAAAAGGAAAGTGTGTAAATCTATCTTTAATTGGTTTCAAAAGCAATTATTAAGGAGAAGCTACTTAACTAGTCTATTATTATTTGGAAGAATAAAATATAAGGTAATCATTGAGTATAAAAAAGGAGAGTGTGTAAATCTATCTTGTATGGGTTGCAAAAGCAATTATTAGGGAGAAGCTACTTAACTAGTCTATTAGTATTTGGAAGAAGAAAATATAAGGTCATCATTGAGTATAAAAAGGAGGGTGTGTAAGTCTATTTACTAGAGTAGTATTTTGAAGAAAATATAAGTCAATCATAGAGTGGTGATTTGTAGTAAATTTGAATTTGGTGGGGTTGGGGATTTCTCAATTATCATTAAGTCAAGAACTCAACCCTTTTGCAAATAAGGGAGATTTTTTTAAAATAAAGGATGTTCAGTAAAAATGAGGGTGACCCATTTAACATTTATATGCTTGCATGAAATTCCATTCCATTAATTATAGGAGAGGCATGCATGTGAATTTTGATGGGTAAGTGACACATGGAATTTAATAAGAAGGGACTGACTATAATTCCATTCACCTTCTCGACACCTTTCCCTCATTCCTTCAAACACGACAAGGGATGTGATATTAATTTTGAGGGAATGGATTCATCATGTAGAGGTCTTTGGCCTCCATTAGAGTGACTCCCTTGCTAGCTTGGTACCTCTTATGTATGTTTCACTTATCAACCTCGATGTGATTGGGTGCTTTGGTTCTAGCCTTCTCCATGTGGTAAGTTATAAACCTATTCAGTGGCATATGTTTGATTTTGGAATTGGTTGTTCTAGTCTCCCAAACATGGATGGACACAAGCATCCTAGTTGGTGCTCTTCATGTAACATTTTTTTATTTTCACTGAGAATTGCAATGAAATGCCCATCAAATTGAATCCTTCCAGGGAGCAATATCCCATATTAATTATAGAACCTCCTCCCAGCTTGAGGCTCAACTAAATAGGAATGTCAAATAGGAGGTGAAGGTGGCCATGTAGGGAAATCAATTAGAGAAAATCATTGTCAATCTCAACATGCATTACCATATGATTCTAGGTTTTGCAAGAAGTTTTTACTCGCTAGTCTCTATGATTCTACAAGAAGTATATCTCGCAAACTTATTTAGCTATGTATTATTAGGTTAATCTCCTTTTATATATATGATGAAAGGAGACTTGTTTTGTAAATCAAAATTAAAAATCCTAATTTTTTATTTATTTTTATCTTAAAGCTCATTCAGATTATTCACAACTCTTTTTAATACAAAATCTATATCCATTCTAATTAAAATATATATAAAATAAAAAATAAAAATAAAAACATTCTTTTGATTTTCATTATTTATTTTATTTATTTGAATGTCAAGCTAATTACTCTTTTGTTTTTTCATCGCTGAAATGAAATGTTTAAAAAAGGAAGAAAAGTGATTTTAAAATAATTTTTTATTCAAATCATAGTCACATGCAACTGTGTTATGGAACATTGGTGGTGGAGTTAATTCCTTAATTTCATAATACTTGTGTTGATATCATTCCCTCATAGGGTGTGACGGGGTTGGGCGTAACTACCGCGTGAGATAAGGGGGCACGTGAACTTACAGTTAAATGATAAATTATATTGCCACGTGAACCTCCCATTAACCATAGTACAAACTTGACGACATCTAACCGGAGTTAAGGCTGTTGTCACCCTCAGTCAAGAACGGTCGATCTCATGACATCACCTAACAACCATGTCGGCCTAACGGCGTTAACGGCATCCAAGAACGGCGTTAAGAGGACCCACTAGAAGGAAAAGTAAAAGAAAGATACCACTGTAAATATTGGAAAGTTGAAGCCGAGCTCATTCTTTTGTACAGATATTGGGCTTTCTTGGATATCATTTTTCCATTCTTTTAATAGACCTATCCTATGGGTGTGGGGATTCCTCGTCGTGAAGAAAAAAGGAAAAAAAAAGATTTTTAAAAAGTTGGAATTGAATTTAGGCTTGTTGTGTTGTTAAAAGAGGTACAACTAGCATTTGGGCAAAAGGAACGTCGAAAGTAAAAACCAAACTTTTTCATAGAACTTTTGATTTTTCAGGCGACCGTTTCGCAGATCTTATGTTTTTTTCGACGACCAAGTTTTTCTGCCGCCAACGATCACATCACATTATATTTTTTCGCCCAAAGCGTTTACTTCCTTTCGCGGTGCTTCGGTAGCTTCTCTTCCAACTATCTCACTGACTGTTTCACGTGTTTTATTATATTAGCGCCGACCAACAGGAGCGACCAAGCATTTCTAAGCATTTATCTCGAGGCGTTCGTTCGTATGGTCGCCCCTTTTTCAACAACGACGCCTGTCTTTGAAGTCTTGTTGCACCAATTGATGCTTTTGTTCCGACCGTTTCGCAGTGGTTAGGGTGAAGTCGCCGAAGCCACCGGCAGGCTTTGTTTTGGGAAGCACACTCACATTTATGGCCCACTGTATTTAAAGGAAAACGAAGTTGGTTTGTTTATCATTGTTTGTTGGAAGAAGAACAGGGTTTTCTGTTTGAACGTTAAAGAGCTAAGAGCCAGTTGTTTTATGCGAGGAAGCAGTTGCGAAGGTAAATTTTCACCGACCCATTCCATTACCGCCAGGTAGGTTCCCTAAACAACCCTTTTTGTCAGGTTTTAGTCGAGATTTTGATGTTTTACTGTCATTTAAGCGTTTGCAAAGGTGTTTTTAGTTTTTCCAATAACTATCGCTTAAAGCCATTCTGTTAGGTTGTTGACCCTCCCACCCGTAGCCTTAGCAGCATTGGCGATTGTTGTTTTGAGTTTATGCCTTTAGCTGCATCTGCTCAACTTTATTTCTTACGCTCGGTGTCCACAGGAAGAGTTTCCCTATCATTCTAAAATGGACATGTTTTCCAACACAGTTGCACCCACGCAACAGAGTTTCTAACTTCATGTCTTCCTGTTGCTCTAATCGAGTCAAATATTTGAATTTACTAACAATTGATTCCAACTTAATAATTTATGTTGTAGGAGTATGCTTTTTTCGGTGGATTTGCAGAAATACATTTGTCTTTTTAGGGTTCTTGTTTTGACAGCAAGTATAAGCAAAATTTAAGTTATTGTGTATATGTATTTTTAGGGAGCTAGTTTTAAAGGGTTAGTCTGGAAAATCTTGAAAAAAATCCCGAGTTAAAGCGATATTTGGCAAAATAAAGGGTGTAGGGTTGTACTAGATGAAGTTGGGATTTTGTTGTTGTTGTTGTTGTTGTATTGTTTGGTTCCATAAGAAACTTTATATTTGATATTATAGAGCTGAAATCAAAATATATGTTTTATTGTCTTTACGGCTCTTTGTTCCATTATAGAGCTGAAATCATAATATATTGTTTGGTTCCATTCATCCCCGGCATTCCCAGTATCAATTGAAATGGGCATATGCTTCCCAAGAAGCATAAGTTGAACCCACAACATTCAAAGCAGCGTTACGACCAGCAAGTAACAATTGCCCAACTACTCGATATGCCCGCTAGTTGTTGCTTTTTAAATAATTCTCTTTTTAGGTTGTGATAAACAAGTGAATAGTGAGGCCAAGAATCTATCAAAGTTGAAGCCATCATGCAAAAAATGTGTCCTTGTAGTTGTGCTAATAGAATTTCTTTCTAATAATGTCCTTAAAGTTGTCCCACTGAGTAGCAAGTTGTTGATACTCTTTAACATCAAAGCTGCAATTTTTTTACTTCTAATCCTACTTATTACAGACTTCCTGAGCCATTTAAGTCCCGTGTTTGTGTATTAAAGCACCGAAAAGATACATGCACAAAGACTCTTGATGTCTTTCTAACAGCTGCAAGCTTCCTATCTTCAAAATACAATAACCAATACAACACATAAATCATTAATAAAAAGAAAGAAGAGTTTCCCTATGGAGTTCTCCATCGTTGTACTCTGGTTCAGAAAATGTTCATTCCTGCAAAGTGAGAGCTTCTTTAGAGAATGTGGCTTCGAGAATCTGGGTATTGTTTTCTTGGTTGATAGTCCTAGTGGTACCTAAAGAGGAAATGCACAAAGTGGGATGACTCATGGGTTGATTCTTTGTCTTCTCAAACTAAAGTATGTATATTTTAATTCATTTTATCTCTACATAAATCATTGCAAAGTTGAAGTTTTCAATTTTGGAGGAATGAAATAAAATATCCACTCTTAAAGTAGTGATAGGACAATGTAGGAACTATAGATATTATGTCTGTATAAGATAGTGTGAAGTATATTCTAATTTGAAACCATGAAATATCATATATAAATATTTTTTCTTTAGAAAGAAAAGCACAATAGTCAGAAATAATATCTTTTATAGAGTGAATATGTAATATTTGAACAATAGGATCACAAAACATTTTCAATAAGCTAGGATGATGAAATTCAAATGAGACCCAAGAATTAGATTAGACTAATGGATTGGATTAACATTGTTGTGTCTATGTGTTGTATCAAAATTTGAATATCAAAATGTTGTACAAGCCCAATGGAAGCCCAATGGAATCCACATTTCATGAATAATTTGTGCAAAATTTTGGAAGTGAACTCCATGACCTTTAAACCTTGGAATTTGGAAGTTTGGATTATTAATACATTAGTAGGATTTTCTAGTGGTGGTTTTTCCACCATCTACACGAAATAATGAAGAAGAAACCTATCACATCTATCATTAATGAAATTATTATTTACCTAGAACTCTTGGGTCTCTAGTAAAAAAAAACACTTGAAAAAAATAATGGATTCATAGAAAGAATTTAAATAATCAGATTATGATTGTACGAGCAATGTATTTGTGATCTTAACGTGTTGAATTACTCGTTCTGGCTCGAAAGACTTGTAATGGTATAAATAGGGCCCTACCATTATTGAGATTTTATAAATAGGGCCTACGATTATATGGTGTAAGGCACAATGTAAGCAATAATAAAATAAAAATTATAATTATATAATTATAGTAAAATTATATTTATAATAATAAATAAATAAAAATGAAAACATATGATGTAATATAGTAGAACTTTATATATAAAAATTTAAAATAGATTCATGGTAGTATTTAGATTTGAGAATATAAAGTTCATTTCTCAGCATTGATTGTTGACTTGAAAGTTAATTTCTTAAATCTTCAATTGTTTTGTTCAAAGAAAGGTCTCTTTCAACAATGCTTTGATTCTAAAAATCTGAACGAAAACAATGCACACATGTTGCACCCAAGCACTGTTTGGACCATACCCATTGATTGCAAATAATATGTGAACATTGTTTCTTCATTTGCTCCTCCTATGTTTGGACAGGTTTGATATGCATAGCCACTCTGACAGAAGCAAAGCTAGGGTAGTAGAGTTCGACTCTGACATAGAGATTCTGCTGGACACCACTCTTGACACGATGTTCACGGACACAAAAGCTGTGACGGGAGCCTCTCTAGAGTTTTCATGGAATGAGCCATATAGAGCTATCATAAAGTTATTATGATTATTCCTATTATGTAAAACACAAATAGGTTATATGCAAAGAAAAGTCCTAAATAATCCACTTCAAATACATATCATCTTTGAAAAACTTACAATGCTTTTTTCTATAATGCAATAATAACCAGTTTTATATTACATGAATATGATAATTTTAAATATAGTATATTTATTTATTATAACTATATGTAAATTTGAAAATTTAATCTTTAAATTATATTTGAAATAATGATAAAAATTTAATATTAATATTAATACTAATGATCTAAATTAGATATATAAAAAGAGATTTAAAATTTAAATATAATTTTTTAATACATTCACAATTAATATAAACACTTGAATAAAATAAAGTATAAAATAATTAATTAAAATATTATATTTTAATATAAAGTACTTTGTTTTTTCATAAGCTTGAATTACTTTAATTATTCACTATATTTGGTTGGTGTTGTGCATAAACAGTTTCTTAATACTTATGCTTAATACTTATACGCCATTAAATATTATATCCTTAATGGATTTTATAAAGAGAAAATGTCTACTTTTTAAAAACCGTAGCATGGAAATACAAAAACAAAGTCTAACTTTGCATCAACTTGAATACACAAATATTTAAATAGATGGAGAAATTGTTCACCTAAGTAATAATTTGTACAAACAAATCTTTTACTTCTCTTTTCCACTTTTTTTATAATTAATCAAAATTAATAAAAACTAAATATATTTAAGTAAATAACTTTTCTACTATATAAATAATCATTTTATTATAAAAAAAAATTAATAATATCTCTTTAATAACCATTTTATTATAAATTATAAATTAATTACGCCATAGGCGTTCACCAAGGAGAAGCATTACTTCCACATCAGCAAGATTCCTCGCTCATGGAGCGAATGGAATTTTGCCGCGTGGATGGCAATGCTTCTCCGCGACTTGCCTTCTACGACGCGATGATGTCTCGTTGAATGAACAATTTCGCCCTTTATTTTCAACTTTATCGTGTCGCAGCTCGCCAGCGACCAAGCAGTTCGCAATTTCTCTTTTAGTTTCTTTTGCCTTGCACGGAGACCGCCGACCACCGACTCGCGACACAGTCAGGCACAAATCGTTTTGTTTTTCCATGTCGCTAGCGACCGGCGACTAACGTGATTACTCGATTGGTCCTTTGTTTATATGATATTTGCAGTATTGGTTGTTGATATGATGCATGGTTCTAAGCCCCAGGAGATCGAGTCTATGAGTCTTATGAAAATGCAACACACACACTTTTTTGCAGTTGTTTTAAACAAGGGATAAGAAAATAATACTAAACATGATCCCAAATCTGTTCACGGATAGTTTATCCTTTGTAAAAGTCATATGTCGAAAGAGGAAGATCGACGGTGCAGCCTTGAGAAGCCTGATCGACGGTCCACATTGACACCCGCATTGCCAAAGAGCTCGAGAGATAAGTAATAAAGCCGGTGCGGAATACAAAACACCATCACACATGTCCATTCTTGATACGTCCGCATATGGAAAAGTGGTATTGCAAACCGCTCAAAGGGCAATGTGGAACCACCCTTTGCACGTGCAAAAATAATACTAAACGTGATACCAAATCTGTTCACAGATAGTTTATCCTTTGTAAAATTCATATGTCGAAAGAGGAAGATCGACGGTGCAGCGTTGAGAAGCCAGATCAATAGTCCACATTGACACCCGCATTGCCAAAGAGCTTGAGAGATAAGTAATAAAGCCGGTGTGGAATACAAACCACCATCACACGTGTCCATTCTTGATACGTCCGCATATGGAAAAGTGGTATTGCAAACCGCTCAAAGGGCAATGCGGAACCACCCTTTTCACGTGTGAAAAGACCATTTCCAAAAGTTATTTATTAGGTTAGATAATGCATTGTTTTTGTTATTTGCACCTGAATTCTTTTGTAACCTCTACCCTGTCTTAAATTCCAGAATTTTAAAGTTAAGCTATTCCATTGATTTCTGTCTTTGACTGGTCTACGCGCAATGCTTCTCTGTGACTTTCCTTCTGCGATGCGCTGTTGTCTCGTTGAATGAACAATTTCGTCGTTTTTTTCAACTTTATCGTGTCGCAGCTCGCCAACGACCAGTGCAAGTGGTTCGCAATTTCTCTTTTCGTTTTTTTGCCTTACACGGAGACGGCCGATCGTCGACCCGCGACACAGTTAGGTGCAAATCGTTTTGTTTTTCCATCTCTCCAGCGACCGCCGACCAACGTGATTACTCGATTGGTCCTTTGTTTTCAACTTTGTCATGTCACAGGTCGCCAGTGACCATTGCAAGCGGTTCACATATTTTGTTTTAGTTTTTTTAGGCCTTGCATGACGACCGCTGACCAGTGAGACAGTGATTCATATTTTCATCAATCTCATACCTTAATCTGAGGAACAGTAAAGCGCATTCCTGGTCTCTCAGCTAAACCAATTAGATCATGATCCATGTATCCAAATAGAATGTATATCTGAATTTATTCTATCACTATCTCCTATATTGCTCCGATGGCATGTATATCTACTATGGATTCATTTATTTTAACAATTTACGGATTAAAACAAACTGATGCAACTTTGCATGAACAAATATTATGAGATATAGATTTTTTTTTCTACAATTGAGCATTGAATTACGGATTGGACATGGAACAACTTTCCATTGGGTTTGCCACGGCAAAATTTATTTCTTTGGGTCTACTCGATTACAAATTTATGAATGTTGATTCAATAGTACTCATTCCTTCCTATGAACGTATTTGTGAATTTGACGGATTGGACCTTCTGCACATTCTATCTTCTGCAGATACGAGAACAGATTTCAATACAACAATGGTTAAATGTGCTCAGACACCAATGCACCGCCTTTAGCTGCAATCGTTTATAAATTTGGATGGATAAAGCTTATGTGATTGTATTCTTGTTTGTTGTTGTTATTGTGTCTTAGTTTTTTCTTCAGCTCAACGACCCTCTTCAAGAGATCAAGTTTCTTGTTTTCTATTGAAAATCAAGTTTCTTTACTGAAACCAAAGTTATATTTGTTGTTATAATAACTCATATTTCTTGTTTAGTGTCTCAACTGCGATTTATTTACTTGTTTTACTTGTATGTTAAACCTTTAAAGTTATAATTTAATCATACATCTTATTTATTTACTGCTTTATGATGGAAGGATGCTTCACTGACATTTGTGCTGCAACAAATATTTTCTCCTAGATAAAATGCCCATTCCAGGAAGAAAAAAAAATTACTCACAATTGTGTTTTTCCCTCCTCTGAACTAATTTTCTCTGGTCTAAGATGTTTTTCCCTTTTCACAATTGTGTTTTAATTTGTCTATGTTCCTATTCTGTTTTTTTGCTGCAACAGGTTTTGTCTCCTATTCTTAATGTATCTTTTATTGTCTAATGTATATTTTTGTCTATATATGCTTTATTGTATGCTTTCTAAGACCATACAATTTCTTCCTTTTGATTAACCAGGTCATCAACAACTTTGTAAAGCAATCGGTTTTAGCCCAGATACAGAAGCTCGTACTGGGAATAGCCTTGCGTTGTCAGAATTGTCTTTGAAGTAACTTGCACCTTTAAAATAATTTTCCCTGCTCTGAGGGTTTTTCCCTTTTCACAATTGTGTTTTTCTTTGTCTATGTTCCTATTCTACTTTTTGCTGCAACAAGTTTTGTCTCCTAAAAAGTTATCCATTCCAAAAATTATTTCTTTAATTTTGTCAGAATTGTGTTATTGTTTGCTATTGTTATTGTGTCTCAGTTTTTTGTTGCTCTTCAGGAGATAAAGCTTCTTGTTTTCTACTGAAAATCAATTGTGTTTTAATTTGTCTATGTTCATATTTTGTTTTTTTGCTGCAACAGGTTTTGTCTCTTATTCTTAATGTATCTTTTATTATCTGATGCATATTTTTGTCTATATATGCTTTATTGTATGCTTTCTAAGACCATGCAATTTCTTCCTTTTGATTAACCAGGTCGTCAACGACTTTGTAAAGCAATTGATTTTATCCCAGATGCAGTAGCTCGTACTGGGAATAGCCTTGCGTTGTCAGAATTATCTTTGAAGTAACTTGCACCTCTAAAGTAATTTTCCTTGCTCTTAGGTGTTTTTTCCTTTTCACAATTGTGTTTTTCTTTGTCTATGTTCCTATTCTGCTTTTTGCTGCAACAGGTTTTGTCTCCTAAAGAAGTTATCCATTCCAGAAATTATTTCTTTAATTTTGTCAGAATTGTGTTCTTGTTTGCTATTGTTATTGTGTCTCAGTTTTTTGTTCATCTCAACCAAGCTCTTCAAGAGATAAAGATTCTTGTTTTCTACTGAAAATCAAGGTTCTTTTCTGAACCAAAGTTATATTTGTTGTTATAATAACTCATATTTTTTGTTTGGTGTTTGGACTGTGGTTTATTTACTTGTTTTACTTGTATGTTCAACGTTTAAAGTCATAATTTAATCATGCATGTCATTTATTTACTAGTTTCAAATGTTTTCTGTTGCAATAGATATTGTCTCCTAGATATTGTCCGCTCCAGGAAATAACTCTTTTCTTTACTAACAACTGAATTTTGCTTTGCTCTAAAGTAACCCTATACTTCCTGTTCACTCCCTCTTCAAATTCCTTGTTCATCCCTGTTCTCAAATAACCTATACCCGTTGTTCACCCTTACTCACAATTGTGCTTTTCCCTGCTCTGAAGTAACTTATACTTCTTGTTCACTTCCTGTTAAAATTAGTTGCTCTGACTGTTCCTCTTCTGCTTTCTGCTGGAACATGTTTTGTCTCCCAAACAACTTGTCCATTTCACAAAATAATTCTTTTATTTTCTCACAATTGTGTTCATCCATGTTCTGGAATAACCTATATCTGCTACTTCCTCTGCTCCTTTACTTATTTTTGCTTCAAAACCATGTCCTCTCTTCTAAAATACTGTGAAATTTTAGACTTACTAAATAAATTGCTCCTTTGTTGTGACTGGTATATATTCAGTTCTCTAAGTTTACCAATATAGATTCTTCCAATATAGTTCTTTTTCAGTAAATGATTCTATCATTTTCTTAGAATTTAGGTTTTTCTTGCTCTAAAATAAACTATACCTGTTGCTCACACCCTGCTGAAATTCCTTGTCTATTTTGGACTTTTGCTGGTATATGTTTAGTTCTTAAAGATTTAAGCAAAGTAATAAAAACTTAGCAAACCTTCATTACTTGGATACACAGTTATCAGTGTGCCCCAACATGAGCATGCATCATAGGTTTTTTACCAAATTGTTATTCAACATTTGATAAGTTTACCAATATAGATTGAAGAAAAATTCACATTTAAGAGAAGTAATCCAAAAATTAGCAAACCTTCATTACCTGCATACACAATTATGAGTATCCCCCAACATGAGCATCCATTATACGTACAATAGTTCCAATTTGACTGATCATTAGTACTTCTTATTGGATCATTTCTTGTCTTCTTATAAATAAAATATTGTTTACTCAAAAAGGGTTTAGCTCCGTTTTCCTTGAAGTTCACTGAACTTGGGCATTCAATTTTTCCTTTTTTCTATCATCATCTTAAAAATAAGGCTCAAAGGACTGAAAATCACCCCATAGAGTTTTACCAATATAGATTGAAGAAAAAATCACATTTAAGAGAAGTAATCCAAAAATTAGCAAACCTTCATTACCTGCATACACAATTATGAGTATCCCCCAACATGAGCATCCATTATAGGTACAATAGTTCCAATTTGACTAATCATTGCTACTTCTTATTGGATCATTTCTTTTCTTCTTGTAAACAAAATATTGTTTGCTCAAAAGAGGTTTAGCTCCATTCTCCTTCAAGTTCACTGACCATGGGCATTCAATTTTCCCTTTTCTATCATCATCTTAAAAATAGGGCTCAAAGCACTGAAAATCACCCCATACAGTTTTACAAATAAATAGACATGCACATAACTACTTCTTACTACTTTTTAACTTTCTACCAGAGTACCCTTTGTTTCATGGTAGATATGTTTAGCCGGTTTCTTTTTTCAAAATACTTGTTCCAAGTTCACTTAAACTATGGTACTGTTATAACCAACCGTGATATCAATTTTTAAATGAGTACTCCCCATAGGGAATATTCCCAACCTGAATCAGAATTAACAAAAAATTATTGTTCACATTCTACAAAGTTCATTGCTCTTAACTTGCTACCTAGAATCTAACAATGTAAGTTTCAAAAACAAATAGACAATCTATGATGTTGTTTGCACATGTTTCCTTATTACTTTAATAGGCACGTTCGTTGCTAAAAGAAAACCAATATGAAACCTTTCATTTGTTTATTCTTCTATGTTCTACATGTTCTCGCACATCTTTTATATTTACACTTAATATTAATTTCATCCATTTTCCAGGATGCTTTTGCATTGCAACTATTTTCAATACAACATTATGGACACTCTATTGACTGAAAATGCAGTTTCACTTCTAATGAATGGTGCTGTTGAGCTATGCCCACTTGTACAAGTTGTTGCTCTCGATCGAGTAAGCTCTCTTAATTAAACAACTACTTGCTACCGAATCACTATCTCAAATGGAATTCATAGCCACGATACATTGCTTCCAAGCAGCTACAATAGCGCTGTGGAAAACCACCAACTCCAAGCAAGTTCAATCATCAAAATCATCAAGTGTACATGCAACACTATGCATCATGCGACGTATGGTTTTCTTATCGCATTTTATTGTAACTTGATTTCAATTGCACTCCCAACAAATGTACCAATTTTTTTACTTTTACTTACTTACCTTAATTCTTCTTGCCAAGACGATCGCACTGGACATAATCGAAATTGTCACATTGCAAACAGCGATAGTTGGAGACCCATCACCTTTCAACTTAACCCCCAACTTTACCTCCCCCAGCAGTTCATTTGTTACAAGAATCAACACTCTTGATCCCGAAAACCCATAAGGTATCATACCTTGTTCACAAAATGCAATTGGAAACCCTACTGAACCTCCTCTTGCTTTTACATCACTCAACCCTTCCACCAAAACTTGGACCATTCAAGGTCGAGTTATTGCAAAAACAAATATGACTACCTACACCAATCAAAAAGGGCCTAGTCAACTTTTTGGCCTTGACCTTGTTAGTGCTACCAAAGATGAGCTTCATATCTCTGCTTTCAATGAACTAGCCACCTTATTATATGACAAAATAAATGTTGGCATAGTCTACACCATCTCAAATGGCACAATTAAATTGGCCAACCCAACATACAACCATTTGGAAAGCCCCTTCGAGGTTTTTCTTAACCCCTCGTCAACCATTCAACCATGTTTGGAAGAATGTCCATTAATCCCTTTTCATTGCTTCCACTTTAAATCTATCCATGACATCAAAACTACACCCCTCAATTCCATGGTTGACATTATTGGAATTGTCATTTCTGTTTCCCCTGCATCAACTATACGCAAAAGGGATGGCTCTAAAATAATTCGACGAACAGTTGGGTTAAGGGACATGTCTGGGTATAGCATAGACATCACACTTTGGGGTGATCACTGCACAATGGAGGGTTCCCACCTTGCAAGCCTTCGAGGTTTTCCTACTCCCCCTATCCTTGCAATTAAAGGCGGGCATGTTACTGAGTTCAATGGAAAAACCATTGGAACCATATCCAACACCAACCTCCTTATAAACCCAAATATTGAGGAAGCTCAACTTCTCCAAACATGGTTTATTGACAATGGTTTCCGTTCAACCTCGCCATCTTTGAGCAAAAAATCCACCTCGCCTTCTTCTAGCTCTTGCAAACGCATTTCCATTTCTGTTCTTCAAGCGTTCCAACCCTCTGAAAAAGCAACCTGGTATTCAATTATTGCTACAATCACCCATATTAACACCGATGACTTTCATTTCCTTGTATGTCCTTTGTTTGTCGACGGCATTCAATGCATGAAAAAAAATTCCCACAAAGTTGGTAATGTATGGCATTGTGCAAAATGTGATGGGGAATTTACAGAGTGTGCTTATCGATACATACTCAAACTTGACCTAATGGACGCAACTGGACAACTATACGGTGTCATAGCTTTTGATGATTCTGCGCAGCAACTGATGGGCATCTCTGCAAAAGATTTATGCCTTCTCTCAAATGATTCAACATCTATTTTGGAAATAGTTCAACGTGTCTGTGCTCGAAAATACCTTTTAACCTTATCTGTATGAACAGAGACTTTTAATTCAACATCTCGCTTGAAGGTGTTGCTCATCATGTCAAAGGAAGCTTCCTTATCATCATCACCTACTAATTCCCTTGATGGAAATGAACCCATTCTGCGTACTACATGTCCAGTAGCTCGCAGGCTTTGAACTCTGCCTTTGATAACACTTTCCCAACAAGTTTCTACTCTTCAATTCTACCTTTTTCTACTTCATACTTGCTACTTATCCACTGCAAGCTTTTGTATTAACATCGGTATGTAAATTATACTTTTATGCATCATGGAGCATGCTTTAATATTATATGCTTTACTTTTTCTATAACATTTTGTTAAATTGCATATTCATTGCAACGTCTCTTGTCACTTTCAAATTTATGCTTACATGAATATTCATTTATCAACTTTATACTTCTTTTCTTTATAACACTTTTCAAAACGATTCACATTTCTTTTGTGCAACAACTTACCATAAATTATGCACGGTCCATTTATCTTTAACAATCTACCTTTGTTTGGTTATTCAATGGCTTAATATATAGTATGTTTCTCCTCAAACAAATGCATTATTAAGTTTTTAACCAAAAAAACATGTTTCTTGTAGCCATGTCAACAAATGAGCACAATGATCATATCAATGGACGCAGAAGAGTTCTATATACTGAGAAGAAACAACAAAACAACAAGCGCCAACGCCTTCTATATAAAGCTGCTCGCCAACTTGTTAATATCCCTGCTCCATTTGACATTGTACAATCTCCCCTCGGACACTCTACACCATCTGCATCAATACCCAACAATCAAGGAAACATTCACCTACAAGGTATACAACAACAATTCCATACAAGGTTGGACAAATTATCTCCCATGAACGTATGCTCTATATGCATGGAGTCTTATCCTGGCATTAAGACAAGGCACTTTTCTAATGCATTTTCATGTTCACGATGCATTGGGGAAAAAAAACTTCATCGCTACTCCTTGGCAAACAACATGGATCCTGGGGTGCAACCACCTGTGCTCGCTGTCCTTACTCAAGTTGAAGAAATGCTCATTTCTCGTGTTAACCAAATTTTACAAGTCAATCGTGGGGGTCAATATACTTATTCTGGCCACACTATTAGCTTCCCCCAAGACATTACAAGCATTGCCACTTTACTCCCCCGCTTACTCTCAGACATTGACATCCTTATTGTTCATAAATGCAATCCTAACAAAAAACCTTATGAGTTCTTTATTAGTCGAACACGTGTTCTTGCTGCTCTCCAATTCAAGCTGTCAAATTATCCCTACTACAAGGATGTTCAAGTTAACTCAATTGCATTGTCTTCTTTGCCTATTGAACCAACTGACATTTCCTCCCTTCTTCGCCATATCAGACCTGAGGAAACCCTACTTGCTGAGCATACCTCAAATGTTAATATCCAATCAGCCAACTTCCTTGAACCCCATGAAGAACAATCCTCTTCCTTTATATCTACCCAGACAAATAGTAGAACTAAGGTTGATGAAATCAAACGCTTCTTAGCAACAAGCAATGCACCCACTCTGCCTTGCATTGACTGGCCACCAATAGATACTTCCCCTATCAATGAATACAACACAATAGGCCTCCTCTCAATGGCCTTCCCAACCCTATTTCCCACTGGAATCGCAATGCTTAAACAACCACACATTGAAGAGGTTGGTATTGACAATTATGCACTGCACCTACTTCGATACCACGACAATCGATTTGGCCAACATCCTCGATTTCGTTATTACATATATAATTTCATGATGCGCCACCGCAGCCATTCTACTGCTTCTGTGTTTGTAAAACGTAGTATTGAAGATACACTTCCTCCAATGGTTTCAGAGCTTCTACAACAATTACAAGAATTACCAAATGCTAAGATAGCTGAGCAAGTCATGCGGTTTGGCTCCAACCTTCGTGGGACCCACTCCTACTGGAACAAAAGCAGAGCTGAACTAACTGACATGATCACACAGCAAGGAACACCAACATTCTTCTTTACACTCAGTGCAGCTGACACCAAATGGCCAGACCTGCATTCTTTCATTCCTGGACATGCTCCAGCAGCTTCACATCAACAGTACCAATGGAGAATTTGCAACCTTATATCAAATCCACACGTTGCATCTCAATACATGGAGAAAAGATTCAAAATATTCCTAGAAGAAGTTCTTCAAAAAGGGCTTGCAACAAAAGACTATTGGTGCAGGTTTGTAACAAACCATATTCCCATCAAATTTCAGTGCATTCAATACCTCAACTCTTCATTTCTAATCTTAATATTTTCCATGTAGATATGAATGGCAACATAGAGGATCAGCACATATATATGGCTTCTTGTGGATGGACAATGCACCCGATATGGACACATTAGACTGGGCAGATCATGGTAGGGTTGCAGATGCAAAATAGTACTTTGACAAGTTTGTTACAGCATGGAATCCTCGCATCAACCATTCTCAAACCCCATTGTTCCAATCCTCAAGTATAAATGATCCATGCACCATTGGATCACATTCTATACTTGCAAGTGATCACTTACATGACTACGAAGAACTTGTTAATTGTGTCCAAAGGCATACAAAATGTTCCGAGTCTTCATGCCTACACAAAAAAGGGTCGACTCTTCAATGTCGTTACGGCTTTCCATTTAAACTACAACCTACCTCTTCCTTATTCATTGATGCAAATGGACGAAAAACATACAACCCTGCCAGGAATGATGCCCTCCTTAATATTCACAACCCTACCATGCTCTCCATTTGGCGAGCTAACTTTGATTGCCAACCTGTTCTCTCTAGACATGTTGTACTCAAATATATTTCAAAATATGAAGCAAAGGCAGAGCCAAAATCAGAATCCTACCAGGCACTTCTTTATCGCATTGCACATGCAACTCCACATGATGCACCAATCCTGCAACCAATAAGACGCTTCCTATTAGAAATTGTTGCCGATCGAGACATTGGTGCACAAGAGACATGCCACATGCTCCAAAATCTCCCTCTTTGTCTTTGTAGTCGTTCCTTTCTTTCCTTAAATGTTAGCCAAAGTGTTTTGCGACGTATTTCCAATGACTGTCTTGATATCCCACCAACACCAACCTTCATTTTTTCCTACATGCAACGACCCCCTGCACTCGAACATCTTACTCTTCTTGAAGCTGCACGCTCTTGGTCATTCTCATCTCGTAGAAAGAACTCCCAATGGAAACCAAACCACCCTCCCAAAATCGTTCGTGTCTTTCCTCGCTTCACTAGCATTCCACACATTTATGAAGATGCCTTTGTTTCCTTCTGTTGGAGTGAGCTCCTGCTATACAAACCTTTTCGCACATTGCACAATGACATTGGAGCAACAGAATTCGACATAACTTCTAATTGGCTTTGCATTAAAGACACATACATTGCATGGCACGTTGATCGTTTACCAGAAACCCCAGAAACCCCCAACACACCTCCCTCTGATGACTCTAATTCTGCTTCTAACCACTTGCCCTTACCACCTGTTATGGATGAATGGGAATTGCTTTCCCAACTCCACCCTAGAAACAACCTCTATGTTGACGACCTTGACATGCTTGGCCATCGTGATTTTGATAAAGAACACAATTGGACCGAAAACCATATTCCTTCCCACATGCATGCAACAGCCATATCATTCACTAACCTCACGCGTTTATCCTCCCACATACACCACGACACCTATTCATCTTCAGGTCCCGTTGCCTCCTTGTCTCCCACACAACGAATGGCCTTTGACCTTATCCTAAAACACTCAACAAGTTCTACAAACCCTCCCCCACTCAAAATGGTTATTCAAGGCATTGCGGGGACAAGAAAGTCTTTCTTAATATCTTGCATTAGAACTGCACTCCATCCTGTCTCTAGAGATACACCTTCCCCCTTGCTCCTGCTAGCTCCAACCGGTATTGCTGCATTTAACATACAAGCCCTAACAATCCATTCATCTCTTCGCATACCCATTGTTGAGATGCACCCTCTTGAAGGACAATCCCTTTCATCCTTCCAAGAACAATTCCGGCATATTCGGTACATCATCATTAATGAAATGAGCTTCGTTGGCCCAAAAATGCTTTCTCGAATAGATGATCGCTTACATCAAGCCTTCCCTTCCCATTCAACAACTCCCTTTGGTGGTTGTTCCATCATATTCCTTGGTGATTTTGGACAACTGCCCCCTGTAAAGGACATCCCCATGTATGTTGGCGCATCTCGAGGGAATAGTCTATGGCGCACATTTGACACCTTCGTTACACTTTCAACTGTCTTTCGACAACAAGGGAACAACGCTTCTCAAGTTTCCTTCCGCCAAATACTGCTTAATCTCCGAAATGCAACACCGACTCTTGAAGATTGGACCCTCCTGATGTCCAGAACAACCTCAAACCTTTCACATGAAGAGAACCATACATTTGACAACTGCACTCATTTGTACGCAACTAATAGCTCTATTGAAATGCACAACAAACAGATGCTGAAACACCTTAACATGCCAGTTGCACATTGCTTTGCAGAGCAAAAGAAACAACATCTCCAATCCTCAGTAGATGATGAACAACTTCCATTCAAGGTTCTACTAGCAATTGGTCAACAAGTCATGTTGACAGCCAACTTGTGTGTCTCTGCAGGTCTTGTAAACGGGTCGCTTGGGAAAGTTATTGCAATTGTCTACAAGTCCAACGATCAACCACCAAAATTGCCATCTTATGTTGTAATTGACTTCCTCCACTACAAAGGACCCCCATGGGATTCTTGCAATCCAACTTATGTGCCCATCCCTCCTATCACAAGGGGTACATGAAGGCAAGTACCACTTCCAATGGCATGGGCTTTAACAATTCATAAAGCACAAGGGATGACTCTGCAAAATGCAACAATTGATATTGGCAACATTGACCGACAAGGCCTTACATTCACTGCAATATCAAGAGTTAAATCTTTATCAGGCCTTCGCATAGCTCCACCTTTTTCCTTTTGTAGGTATTCTCGAATTAAAGATAGCCCCTATGTGCAACGTAGAATACAAGAAGAGACCTTGATTTCTTCAAAGTCTTTGCAACCACATTCTCCATAGAGTTACATTCCACCTCCTTTACATGCCTACTTTGTATAGCTATCACTTTACTCCCTTCCACTTTTGCAAAATGACTTATCTGCTTTGTTCATATCTTGTATTCCTACTCCTACTATCATTGAATATATTATACTTCTTCAGGTCTATTACAGAAGATAGGAGTTGAAATGGAGGCCAAACTATTGACCAGTTTTGACACAGAAATTAAAAAAAATGTGCACCACTGAAATAAATGATTGTCCACTGTTATTATTTCTTCAAAAATCAATACTTAAGAAACTGTTGCAAAAGTAAATAGATGTCAACCACAACATCAAAAAATAACAATGAACAAAAGTTGTTTGCTTCAAATAGTATTCAACACATGTATATATATAGTCTCTGATTCTAAACCCCTTTACATCTTTTACACGTCATACTGTTTAATAAATCATCTTCTCACTACATACTAAACATTTTATACATCTATTTGTAATGCTCCTTTACATCTAAACCCAATTCGAAGATAGATCTTTCACTATTTTTTTCCTCTCTCTTGTATTAAAATAGTGTCAACAATCCTTGAAAGCTGGATTCACAAGTCACAAAAAAATACTCTTCTACTACCTATCAGGCACCCAAAATATAGTTTCCAATAGTTTCTAAATATTTGCAAAATAAATTGCATCTCCCTGATTTTCCTGAACACAAAAAAAACAACGAGGCCATAAAAGTAATTACAAAATTGCAATTATTTGCACCTCAACTAACTACATAAAAAACTTTTCCCAAGCATTAGCTTGTTCAACAATACTAGTAACTCTGCTTGGTTCCAAAACTTGCAAAGCAACTTCATGATATGACAATTGAGTCTCAACATATTCCCTTCCTTCTTCTGCTGCTACACAACTTTCTTCTAACAAATATGCATGTATGGATACTTGGCCAATCATATGGTGTACATCTTCTTCAATGAGGGTATCCAACTTTCTAATGTATTCTAATTCTCCTTGCAACGTAGTGTTGATCTCTGTCATTTGCAACTCCTCTGTAGGCAACTCATCTATAGGTGGAAGCGAACAAAGATGACACTTCTCATAGACCTTCTGGATTCTCTTGTAGAAACCCATACATGCCTCAGTAGTCCTTGTAATGTAAGTATTCAGCTTTAGAGATGCATTTCTACAAAATTCTAGAAGTTGCATTTCTTACTTTAAATCCAAAATTGTTTTAGGCACTAATTCTGCAGGGTATTCAGAGTTTGTCTCTCTCCAAACCATATGCCGTTTAACCTTCTATGCTACATCAAACTGCCTTCCTCTAGCTGCTTGCGCCTCTACAGCAATTTCATCCATTTGTACCATCATTTGCTTCAAGTTGTAGACTTTCTCCATAACAGTCACTTGGAAATAATACATCTGCTCAATTACTTTGCATGCTTCATCACAAAACACAGTTATTTCTACCTTTCTGTTGTTTCCTGTTTCAAGCCGTTTTGTCAAGCCTCCGTTTTCTTTCTCTAACTCTTCAACCTTCAACTTCAACTATTGGAGTTGCTGGTCAGTAGCTAATTGTTTTGATTTTAACTGAGTGGTCGCAGCTTCAAAATCATTACTTTCTCCTTCCAAAATCATCACCTGAACTGTCAATTTATCTTTTTCATTATCCAACCTCCATAGATCTTCAACCATTTTCTCCTTTTCAGATAACAAGTCACTATATTTCCTTTTCAACTCTTTCCCTCGATTCTATTCTCTGTGTAGATTTTCTCATACCTTGGACAGTGTTGCCTTTGCAATTTCAAGATGTCCTACCAACTCATCCACATTATGCGCACTTTCCTGGGCCATCTCTACATTTGCCGCAGCTGCAAACTTTGGATCATTGTTAATTCCCTCCAAGATTGGAGTTTCTATTACTGTGACAACATCTTCATAATTGGCACACTTCATTCTTTTCTCTAATTTCCTAATGATCACTTTTCTATCAGGATAAAAAAAAAATTGAATCAAGATTTGCCACCTCATTCTCTTTACAAGGACTATAAGGGACGAGTTGAAGCCCTGGTAGTGGACAATAGCCTCCACTTATACTTTCTAAGGGCCCTACTTCCATATTTTGTACATGAGGACACTTTGACTCTTCTTCTTGATTAGCTTTTACCTCTTCTTCTCTTATCCTACCTTCTTCCGTTGATCCTAATAGCCCTACTTCCATATTTTGTACATCAACATTTTTTGCCTCTTCTTCTTGCTTAGATTTTATCTCTGCTTCTCTTATCCTATCCTGTTCCGCTGATTCTAGGGAACCTACTTCCATATTTTGTACATCATCACTGTTTGCCTCTTCTTGTTGCTTGGATGTTCCCTCTTCTTCAGTTTCTTCTCTAAGCAGTCTGTCTGATGCTTCTTTTACCACCTTCTCATTCTCCTCCTGCTGCACTTTCTGAACTTCAGCTTCCTTCTTCTTCTTCTCAACCTCTGCTACTGACCTATCTAATACTTGTTCATGATGTGTATCTACCTCAATCTGCTTATCCTTGTCAACGATAGGACTAGAATTCGTTCCTTTTTTAAGACGATATCGGTTGTTTAGATCAATCATGTTCTTTGCGCTTCGATAAAACTCCTCATCCTTCAAAACTAAGTGGCCATACTCATAGCCAATCCTGCAAAAGCCACAGTGTGCTTGCATCTTTCCATCAGGATCATGCCTTCTAAAACTCTTCACCCCAAAATGAAATCCTTCCAAATCTTCAACAAACGCTTCAGCTTCCTTTGCTTTTGCAACTTTATATGCTCCTATTACAAATGGCATTGGTGGGTAAATCAACTTCTTCTTTTCAGCTAGAAAATGGCCAACTCCATTTACATAAACTTGCCTAACAGCTTCTTTGTGTACCACAAAATCAGTAGCGTATTGGGGCATCATAGAAGGAGCTTTGCTTCCACCAAACATCCGGATATACAATCCTTCCATGCATAAGTAATAATCTCCATATTGTTCAATGACTTTGATAGCATTCTCAGACATGCAACATGGTTCTTCCTTAAACATCAAGCGATACAATGGTATGATGAATGATTCACATATTCTCTTATAGTGACTTTTATACATGTCGCCCCAAAGCATTTGATATGCTACATGCACAGGGGGGCCATTTGTATTCCAAACACATCCTAAACTTGGAAAAGGATATCTAATTAAGATACAATCCAACAAATACCCAGACATATGAAAATTAACATTATCCTCAGCTACTCCTTGTTGAGCTGCAGCAATGTTTGTAGATAAGCTGTCTGAGATGATTGCAGACCAATTGAATACTGTACCATGTTTTGCAACATGGCACATCACAGGTGCCCAACTGAGTTTGTAAATATTCCCATCTGGCAATCCCTAAATTCGGCTCAACATCAAATCTATTAGGCAAAACATGGTTCTCAGGTGTTCAGTGTCATACTCCCCGCTCTTTTTTGTCCTTAACTATTTTCCAAGGATTGTCATCTTCCTAGCAAATTCCAAATAATTAAAATTTGCATCTTTTACCCATTGAGTAGTCAACATAACATCAGCATGAGGAAGGT
Source organism: Larix kaempferi (assembly GCA_027924585.1). NCBI lineage: Eukaryota > Viridiplantae > Streptophyta > Pinopsida > Pinales > Pinaceae > Larix > Larix kaempferi. The sequence goes on from BSBM01000017.1 coordinate 36,243,679, forward strand.
TGTACGATGCATCTAAGTGACCTGCCTGGAAGGATCCAAGACCTTCACCAGTAGTGTCTGAAATCATTCTAGACATTGCATCAGTCCTCTGTATAATCCAGCCTATCACTTCTGAGCATGGAAATAGCTCAGGCCATGTTGTTGCTCTGTGGAGGTGTGACTTCCTGATATTCTTATAAACCAATAATTCCTCAATACTTGCATCTGGGAAATTTGTGTCCATAATAGCTCTATATAACTCAGTCCATGAAAACTGCGGAGATGCTCCTGTCACAGGATTTGTGTCTCCAAACATCATGTAAAAAGTACAGAGCAACAAAACTTATATGTCAAGGTCAAACTCTACTACGCTGCCTTTGCTTCTTTCGAATGACATGTACATATCCAACCCGTCCAAACATAAAAGCACCAAATCAAAAAATAACATTGAAATCTTATTTGCAATCAATGCATATGGTCCAACAACCATAATCTACAATCTTGTGAAAACAGAAAACATTATCATTAATTTGGGTGTCAACTTATACAGTATTTTTTACCTTTAGTCAAACACAATGCATTTGTCCAAATATGTTAATCTGCGAAGACTATATGTAAACTCTATGGATTGTTCAGGGGTTTCACAAATAACATGGAAAACAAAATAGTGTAATTTATATGTTCTATAGCTTATTGTATTTTCAAATTAGAAATTCAGCCAAATAAACCATACTCCCACAACACAAATTTATTGACTTTCACTCAAATTTTAATAAATTATAATATTTAACTCCATTGGAACAACAGAAATTAGTCAAAATTCACTATAACCATATCTTAAAATCACATCTACGCAAATATCACTTGTAAATTCCTGCACAAATCTGCAATTTATACCCCCAGGATGGTCGCCATGTGAGCCTCAATAACATAGAAAAAATGTAAGTCCTCCTACAATGAAAACTTTCATGCTACAACTCGATATCCTATGCGGAAAAATTTAGTTTGGTGAGTGTACAATGAAATCCACAAAGTTGCAACGTTCACCAAATCGGCTTTTGTTTAACTTAATTGTTTAAAACCCCAAACTTGCCGCAATCCCAACTTCTCGCATTTAATCTCAAACACTGCTTCCATGACCCCGAAGTTTGAATCCTCTTTCTTTAAACCCAAATTCTTTGTTTTTCAGGGAAATGCTGTGAAAGTGGGGTTTCATATAAGGATAAACGCTCCAAATACTTTTAACAGAGATGTAGAACACCTGAGAGAATCGTTATGCAGATTAGCCTATTGCTATCTAGGTCTTTGACTCAACCAAATGCAAACCCTGCATATCCACGAAAATTATATTCATTCGTTGTGAATACCCAGGATAATAAGGTTATAACCATGAATTTAGAGGTTTATGAGAATACCAAACTAGATTATAATCATAGTTAGCACTTAGATTTTATCCCCGGTTGTAAAAGAATAACACCTAAGGTAACCTATTTCAAACCAATCTTTAGGTAGAAAAAATAGCCATTTCTTCCACCAGAGAGGGCTCTATCAAAAGATATATATAAAGGCTAAAAATATATAGAACACGCTCAAATTTCTCAAAAATGATTTACTTGGTTGAAAAGGAAACAAGAAACATTGGGCATAGAGTCAAGATAGCAACCATATCACAGTCAATAAGATTTTGCAGGTAGCATAGAAAGAAATAATAACAGTCCATCAACAACAGGCATCAAACTAGGATGAATCCATTGTCAACCTTAGAGAAATAAATGGATACTTAAATGCGATAGATCAATCCATAACCAGTATGAATCCCAATCTATTTCAAACATTCATTTAAGAATAGAAGAAGAACATAATGGAAGATATAACAAAGAAAATAGACATGCACATGAAGAGATAAGCGAAAAGACAGACTGTAAAAATGATCAACACATGAATCTTTGGTCTTCAACAAAATAGGTATTTTCCACCGTACGACTTTTTTATTCAAAATTTGACTTCAAAACTTATTGTCTCTCAAGGAGTTTCCAACCCCTTAAAAAATGATTCTCATTGTCTTTTATACAAAATTCAAAAGAAGTTTGACACAACCGCTTCTTTTAACTAATTACTGAAAATGTCTTAACTCCAAAGATAACAGTCTTTAAACAATATTACAAAATTTTCTTTTAAAATAAAAACATCATTTTTGCCACTTGACAAGAGTTTCTAAATGCATCTTCATATATGAGCAGAATATCTCTGTCTTCCATATTTATCCACATAGTTCCATTGGTCAGCAGTGGGCATATCATAACTGGTCATTTCCTTTATTAAGACTCGCATTTCAATGTGACCTGCATAAGAAACAAGAAGAAGATTCTCACAGATTGAGATCAACATATCTAAAATTTCAAAGTCCTCCGCAATTTTCTCCATTAGAATATTTCCAGTAAGCATATGATCCAAATGCTGAAACTTTTTGTAATTAATTCTTATACCAAACAATAACCTCTTATATTCATTTGCAGAAATCAATTCATGATTTGCATCCCAAAAAGCAGGGAATCCTTTGATTATCAATTTTTCAAATTGTTTCTTAAACATGTTTCCTTCCTCTCGTACATGTCCAGCTTTAACTTCAATATTTTCAATATGTGAATACTTCCCTAAAAATCTTCTATCCCATGTAATGACTGAAATTCTATTCGTTATATCCATTGTTGTCAAATCCGCTTCAGTCAAACTATTTAGGAAAGTTATTGCTCTTTGTGCTATTTCCTTTGGCTTTTTGTTCAGATTCTCTCTGGCTGTTCTACAGCTTTCAAAAGCATCTTTGGCCACTTTTTCTTTAACCTTCATATAATCAAGATAGGGTCTCAATTTTTCAACTTCTTTTATAATCTCATCCCACACCATATGCTTACAACCCTGCATTGCAGCTTGTCCTGTTACATGGGCTGACAATCTTCTATTGTTATCAGACAATTCTTGATTCTTTGCTTGCAAGGCTTCAATTGCCTTATCCTTTGTTTCATTGTCTTCTTTTAGCCTCTGTGTTCCATTTTTCAATTCTTTAATCTCAACATCCTTCAGACTTATCTGGGACATGGCTTGTAAGAGACTATTTGCTCCAGCTTTCTCTTCACCTGTACCTGCATATGCTTGTTGCTGACCTAATTCTGTTAACTTTTTCTTTACCTCTTGCAATTGCTCTTCCAAACAAATCTTCTATGTTTCCCTGGATAAGATGAGCATCTGGGATTTTCAGCCTCTGCTTTAACGTTCGAATTGTGTTGTCCTTTTCTTTGAGTAAATTAGCTGCTCCATCTCCGTCTTTGTTTACCAAATCTGATTGCAATCTTTTTATTTGCTGCTGTCGAGACTTATTTTCTGTCTTTTCTTGTCTCAACTGGTTATTTGAATTTGTCTACTAAAATCTTCAAATTGTTAACTTTTATGATCCCTTCCAAATAATCTGAGTATATAACTTCTTCGGTTTGTCTATGCAATAAGATTATGTCTGGAGCATTGATTTTATTCAAGTCAACTTTCATTTCTGAGATCTTATCTTTGGTAACAACTGAAAATTTAAGAGAGTTGTCTTTAACATTTCTGCTAGTAAATAAACTGACTTCTGTGCTGGATATACTCCTAACCTTTGGAAATAATTTACTGGTTTACCGGGAAGATTCTTGCTTGTTTTGACAGTGCTCATTAAAAACATCCATTATATTACATGGTTTATTTATATCTTTTTCCACCGAGGCTTCCTGAATACTATATTCATTTACTGTGGCCTCTAGTATTTTGATTTCGGTTTTTTCTTCCTTTTCTGAAAATGCCATTAGATCTTGTTGCTCATCCATTTTTAACTTTTTCCCTTTTTCTGCTTCTTCAGTCTCAATGTTACCTATGTCTTGTGCAGACCTTTTAGACCCCACCATTGCAGTGTTCACCGTGCTTATTGCCTCTACCATCGTACCTGTCAATATCATTTCTTTTTCTTGAGAATCAGGAACAATTTCTTCGGTCTCCTTATAGTCCAACCAATTTGCTCTATCAGACATTCCCTCAATCACCTGATGATTCAGCACTTTGATGCGATGACCCGTTCTCCTTTTTGAAATTATGTTTAACGGATCATATTCGATGGCCACGTCTATCTCAAATTCCATATCTTTCAATAATTTTTCTATATAGATAACAGCATTTTTGTTCTTCACTGTGAATGGGCCAAGTGTAAACGGATACTTAATATCTATTGCTTGTTTGAAAAACAAGAAATTATTATCTTCAACAATTAGTTTCTGCCTAAGAAACTCCAAGGCAAAAACCCTTAAGGTAAGAAACGCCGGTAAAATGTAGGGTTTATGTTTAAAGCCATATAACCTAATCATTGTACTGTCTTTTGACAGGAACCAATCCCCTATAGCATATTCAGTACTTAATTGCATCCATGTCTGCATCTCTGGTAGTACTCTAGGAAACCTTTCTCCATAAATCATTCTATAAATTTCTGAGAGCATATAATTTATGTAATTAAACATATTATTCTCCTATAAATTTGTCGAAACTATCTCAGGGAATTGTAGGTCTTTGTGATTGGCCATCGTGATCATTCTCATCAAGAATGACTGAAATCTGAAGTGTCTGAGAGCAGGGAAATTAACCATCTGGTAATGGATCTTTTCAGCCAACAATTCTTCAAAGTTAAGTCGAGGAATTTGACTTTCATCAATCCCCGACGGAACTATACTCATTCTATACAAAAGGCTTAATTGAAACTCAGTTACGTACATGTCTGTGTCGAAACCTAGGACCAAAGCTAACAAGGTTAAAACCAACTGGGTATTTTCATCAAATAGAGTGGCCTCTATAGGGTAAGCGATATCCAAAGTCCTTGCTTCCGGTTTAAGACATGTGGATAGGAACTTTTCTCTACTATCTTGAAGGGCTTGGTGATAAAACTCAATAGCAGAGGTTTCCGAAAAACTTTCAGATTCGAGGGTTTGGGAAAAATTTATTTCTAGGGCTTCAATTATGACAGCGGGCTCTATTTTACAGACGGCTCTGCTTTTCCGACCGTTTAACACAGAGCTTTCTTCTCTGGAATAATTATCAACACACCACGACACTAATTCTGGAAAAGACGGGATTTGGTCAGAGCAGAAGGTTAGCAAGGATGACTGGTGGACTCTGTGTACGTCTATACCTTCTTCTAACAACCTAGACAATTTAAGCTTGATTTCAGCGACTGGTAACCTAATTATGGTATCGTAAACGTCCCCATCTCTGTCTTATAGGGCTTCTTTGGCTTTAAAAACGTCTATATCATGCACAGTCTCCATTTAAATTGTTTTTTTTTTAATTGCTTTAAAATATGCGAGACAGGTCACCAGACCCTACCTATGCAGGCACGTCCTTTATCCTTCTGACGTAACTGGCAATATCCACTGGTCTTCAAAACTCCCAAGATCAGCGACACATAGACAAAATGTCGTTTTTGAAAACCCTTTTGTTTTATATAAGCTCTTTTTCTTAGCTTTCTTGCAGCTTTCCAGATGTATTTTCTTTCCAGCCATTGATCGCACATATTAATGATTTGAGCCATCAGATCTTGCGCCCTTTATTCTCCACGGCGGTATCCGCGATCCTACATAGTGGTTTTCCTTCCTAGTTTCGACTGCATGCGGATCAACCATCGCGTGACACCTGTCAAGGTGGTTTGTTTACCGCAACCACCCTTTCCCTTATCAAGTGTGCATTTCCCCTCATGCGGATGCATCTCATCCCTTGATCTTTTCTTAATGCATGTCGTCCGTCCGATCATCATCAATGTATGGTGCATCTCCCGTGTATTTTATGCATCCGCTACGTGCCATGGCCCACGCTTCCACATTTTACTCTTTGGCGATTCCGCATAGCGCTTCAGTGGTTTGTGATACCACTATTGCGTCGATGCAAGACAATAGCATAGCGCCACGTATTCCAGTGGTATTGTATCTGCAACCGTTCACCATCGTTTTCACACGAGCTTTTTGGCGATGCGGGAATCCACGACAACCATCGATCTTTTCTTGAGCCATCTCCGCCGTTGGAACTTCGTCGGAATTTAATCTTTTCCTTTAAAATATGCGAGACAAGTCACCAGACCCTGCTTGTGCAGACACGTCCTTTATCCTTCTGACATAACTGGAAATCTCCACTGGTCTTCAAAACTCTCGAGAACAACGACACATAGACAAAATGCCATTTTTGAAAACCCTTTTGTTTTATATAAGCACTTTTTCATATCTTTCTTGCAGCTTTATGGACGTATTTTCTTTCCAAACATTGATCGCACATATTAATGATTTGAGCCATCAGATCTTGCACCCTTTATTCTCCACGATGGTATCCGCGATCCTACATAGTGGTTTTCCTTCCTGGTTTCCACTGCATGCGGACCAACCATCGCGTGACACTTGTGAAGGTGGTTTCTTTACCGCAACCACCCTTTCCGTTATCAAGTGTGCATTTGCCCTGATGCGGATGGGTCTCATCCCTTGATCTTTTCTTAATGCATGTCGTCCGTCCGATCATCATCAATGTATGGTGCATCTCCCATACCATGGCCATCTCCACGTGCATCCGCCACATGCCATGGCCCACGCTTCCACATTTTACTCTTTGGCGGTTCTGCATGGCGCTTCAGTGGTTTGGGATACCACTATCGCATCCATGCGGGACAATAGCATTGCGCCACGTATTCCATTGGTATTGTATCTGCAACCGCTCACCATGGTTTTCACACGAGCTTTTTGGTGATGCGGGAATCCACGATGGAATACTGCCACGTGTAGCTTTTCCTTTTGCTTCTATCCATGGATATATCAAAATACCGAATAACCTCTGAGCTCCGAAGTAAGAGCGTTTCTTTCGTCTGCGCCTTGAGGCCCTTCACGAGTAATGACGGCTCTGTCCAGAGAGCGGGTGGCCTCGTGGTGCCTCCGGCCCTGTACAGGAATAATAAGAACTTTATAAACAAAAAGAAAAATCCCATGAAAAAAACGCAGAGGAGAACCACGATGATAATCGCCCAGGATGGATTAAAATGAGCATTGAAGCAAGAATGAAGATGGTCCTACGCCCTTCCCATAGCTTTCACCCACAAATAAAAACGTATTGATAGCAAGAATGAGGAGTTTTCCTCTTTTGCGTAAGTCGTTTCTTCTCCTCATATAGAATATAATATGTAAAAAAAATTAGAATTTCAAATTGACAGAGTTTCGTTCAGAACTTCACCGAAATTTAATCTTTTCCTTTAAAATATGCAAGATAGGTCACCAGACCCTACCTGTGTAGACCCGTCCTTTATCCTTCTGACGTAACTGGCAATCTCCACTAGTCTTCAAAACTCCCAAGAACAGCGACACAGAGACAAAATGCCGTTTTTGAAAACCCTTTTGTTTTATATAAGCACTTTTTCTTATCTTTCTTGCAGCTTTCCGGAGGTATTTTCTTTCCAGCCGTTGATCGCACGTATTAATGATTTAAGCCATCAGATCTTGCGCCCTTTATTCTCCACGGCAGTATCCACGATCCTACATAGTGGTTTTCCTTCCTGCTTTCGACTGCATGCGGATCAACCATCGCGTGACACCTGTGAAGGTGGTTTGTTTACCGCAACCACCCTTTCCGTTATCGAGTGTGCATTTCCCCTAATGCGGATGGGTCTCATCCCTTGATCTTTTCTTTATGCATGTCGTTCGTCCGATCATCATCCATTATGGCGCATCTCCCGTGCCACGACCATCTCCACGTGCATCTCCCGTGCATCCGCCACGTGCCACGGCCCACGCTTCCACATTTTACTCTTTGGCGGTTCTGCATGGTGCATCAGTGGTTTGTGATACCACTATCGCGTCCATGCGGGACAATAGCATTGTGCCACGTATTGTAGTGGTATTGTATCCGCAACCGCTCACCATGGTTTTCACATGAGCGTTTTGGCGATGCGGGAATCCACGACAACCATCGATCTTTTCTTGAGTCATCTTCGCCGTTGGAACTTTGCCGGAATTTAATCTTCCCAAAAATTTCTTTCGGACTATAGCGCTTAGACCCTAGCAACTAGCCCCTCGGCGTTCATTTTGCCCCTCCCAGAGCGAATGCTAGTAATATCTCTTTAATATTGATAATGGAAATCTTTAACTTCTATTAATTGTATTATTTGTAATTTTTTAAAACTCATTTCATCATAATTTAATTTAACTGTTCTTTTTAATATATTATTATTATTATTATTTATTTAAATTAGTTAGACTTTCAAAATATATGTAAAGAAAGTAATATCAAAAAATTAATTGTTTTTTCATTTAATTTCAAAAAATACTATAAATACTATATACCTATTCAAAATTTAAACTTTAAAAATTCTTATTTTCATTTCATCATAATTTAATTTAAATGTTTTTTAATATATTATTATAATCTATTTAAATTAATTAGATTTTCAAAATATATGTAAAGAAAGTAATATAAAAAAATTAAATATTTTTTCACTCAAATTCAAAAAATTCTATATATGTATTTTTTTTAACATAAATTATTTTAATTCATTTTAATACTTTAAACTTAAACCATTTAACTTCATTCCAAAATATATGTTGAACAAACTTAGATAAATTCAAAAAATACTATATATGTATTTTTTTTAACATAAATTGTTTAAGTTCATTTTAATACTTTAAACTTAAACCATTTAACTTCATTCCAAAATATATGTTGAACAAATTTAGATAATAGACACCATTACTAAGTTATAAGTGTAATTTGATTTTACAAGAAAATATTAAATATCCCCATGATATTGTTTAACAAACACATCTATATTTTAAACTTATAATTTAAAACCTTTTTTCATTAGATATCACAAAATAAGAGTGAAATGATGTTTTCACGAGTTATTAAGGAGTTTGATTCATTTAAAACAAGTGTCTATGTGGTGACATTACCTGCAGATGTAGCTTGAGACAAATCAAAACACCTGGGGAATATAAAACCTGTCACGTAACCTTTATTTAAAAGCTCAAAGTCACAAGCTTGATATAACTATGCAATTTATGTAAAACTTGCAGGAGTATATATATAGATTGTAATTATATCATGTTTGTATTGGACAATTGTTAGCCAACTAATTTTTTTCTACCAGGTTTACATTAAAGGGAGAAATAGAAGATACGATAGAATATTGTATTCATTATAAATTTGAAAAAACAATTTTACTAAAAATTTTGTTACCAGGTTTACATTAAAGGGAGAAATAATTTTTTTGTTACCATGTTTACATTAAAGGAAAAATAATTTTTTTTTTACCAAGTTTACATTAAAGGGAGAAATAGAAGATATAATAGAATATTGTATTCATTATAAATTTGAAAAAACAACTTTACTAAAAATTTTGTTAACAGGTTTACATTAAAAGGAGAAATAAAAGATATAATAGAATATTGTATTTATTATAAATTTGAAAAACCAACTTTGCATGTATATTGCACTCATAACACATCTCCTATACATATATCTATAAAGTATACCTATCACTACGAAGTGGCATGATAATAATGTATTTACTTATTATTCTTAAAGAATCAAGTGCACCATCATCCTAAGATGTGCACACAAGGTGGATTTGCTTTGCTTTTTATGATACTAAAAAGCAATTGATACGAACATTTTTCTAGCTTTTTTGCTCACCAGTTTGCCAATCAAATATTTGAAAATATTGTAATGACTATCATTAAGTTATAGAATTCATTGGCCTGTAAAAAGTGTGCAGAGCTTATAATTATAAACGTGGATTTTCCTCTCACATTTATCGCATATTGTAATATGGACAGTGGTTACTAAATGCATGAATCCATTACTATTAATATACTTTTTGAGGGTGTACCAATAATGGTTATCAATATGTTATTTCCGTGGCCACATCACGTGCATGGACAAAATGCTGATTTTGTATATAAAATGAAAAACGACGACATTGGAGAAAGAAATATTGTATATAATATCAAGTTCGATAGAAACGACTAGGCTTGGGTGAATAAGAATTCAAATGAGGTGTATTGTGGCGAAAGGTGCTCATTTTAAAAGACAAGTGTTCATACGTTACCACTTTGCCCAATGCATGTAACTTCCTATGAATGGATGGTTGTGACTTCCTGAGATCGCTTTAGGACCTTTCCCAATGCATTAAACTCCGATGAAAGCATGGTTATCAGTGCTTGGGACCCGCTATTCCTCAGCCTCACTACTAAGACATAGAGAGGAACACGATTATATTTGGACAAGATGTGATTCAACGCTCGCTGAGCTCGAGTTGTTCACTTGCATGTAGTATTCTTGCAATACTTTAAATTAAACATCTTTATATATACATCTATGTGGTCAAAGAAACCTGCACGATAAGTAGATTGGTCGCCACATGTTTTTGCACCGAGTGTAAATGAGGTGCTTACAACCCAGTATGGAGGAGATTGTGTAACGAATGTCACATGTAATGTTTGTCACGTTACGTTACAACCCAGTATGGGGGAGATCATGTGACGGATGTCAAATGTAACGGATGTCACATATAATGTTTGTCACGTTACGTTACAACCTATAATGGGGGAGATGCTGTAACATTTGTCACATTTATCACGTTTGTCACGTTACGTTACAACCTAGTATGGGGGAGATGTTCTAACGTTTGTTACATTTGTCACGTTCGTCACATTATGTTACAACCCAGTATGGGGGAGATGTTGTAACGTTTGTCACATTTGTCACGTTTGTCACATTACGTTTCCACAAAAAAAATTACACCTCAAGAAATTGGATCCCTCTCTGTGCTTGATAGATCCGGATTTGAAATGGATCTACGCTGGTCTTATGTCCAGACAACTGGCGGGAAGCTTAATTTGCAATGTCATTACACCTTCTCACCATTTGGAATAAATGGCACGAAATGTTTTAGTCTGCAAAATTCAGAGCATTTTAGTATTTAGGAGGATGAATTTATCTTGTATATTTTTCTTTGTAATTATTTTTTAGTTTTTTTTTGGTGACCTTGAGATTTTGTATTGACGCCCCATCCTCTGGTGACAGAGGGGAGCAGCACACAATGTTATCTGAATGCTCCTCTATTGCTTGTATCCTCCATCGATATTTATTCCCATGCATTGCCTTCATGACTACCATTCGTGGTTCCATATGCCATATAGTCATTCGTGGTTCGATTGTTATTTCCACTCTATTATTCGTGTGTTTTCCCATGTCGGCTCTGCCTACAGTCTGTGTTGTGTTTAATTGGATGGGTTCTCAGTTTTCGATGTGATTTTTATGTTCATTTTTTGGTTTTGTGTCTAATAAAGTTTTGGTGTTGCAGATAAGTTGACAGATAGTGCAACTGTAGATCCAGTGGGGCTTGTTGGTGTCACTTGATTTCTGTTTAACATATTTTGAGAATGCTGTGCCCATCTCACTCTCCGGAGAGACTCTTTATCTCCTTATTTTTACATCTTCAAAAAGCTCATTTGCCAGTTAAAATTTTTTTCTTTACTGTGCAATATTGTTGGTTCGAACATTGCATTAGCTGTGCAGTAATTTCACTCAACCATTATCAAAACGAAGAGATATATGTGGGAAATGATGGAAACCATAGCAGGAGGGTCAAAGACAGCACCAGTTAAATTTAATTGCACAGGAAGCTTATGGGGAATGTTACAAATCAAAGACTTTATGATTGAATTTGAAGTCCCTCATTGTTTAGAAACTCCATCATAGCGAGAGGCTCAAAGACAACACCAATTAAATTTAATTACACAGGAAGCTTATGGGGAATGTTACAAATCAAAGACTTTATGATTGAATTTGAAGTCCCTCATTGTTTAAAAACAGTTTACCAAGATTGATTTACTTATTCAGAAGGTTTTTTTTAATTTATCGGCAATAAAGCGAGCAGGGCTACACACAGTGCAGCAGAAGCTAACCCCGGATGCTGCGAGCATCTTGAATCATGCCATAGCAGAAGCTTGTGGCTGCGGGCACGGCCAAACGATTCCTCTACATGTTGTTGCGACGTTGTTGGCAGCCCCTGGTAACCATCTGCACCAGGCTTGGTAAGTTGTGACCTCAAAGTTTAGGGGTTGGTGCTGCTGTGACGTTGTTGGCAGCCCCTGGTAGCCATCTGTGCCAGGCTTGGTAAGCTGCGACCTCAAAGTTTAGGGGTTGGTGCAGAATCCACCGACAGAGAAAAAAAAAACGCCAGAGTTCGCAACAACTAGCGCCACGCAACAATGACATTGAAAAAGATAGACATCTCAACGAAGGGAAAAATACACGGCATTTAAAATGATATTTCAGGTTATTTCGTTACATGATAGCTCTAGTTTCAAATTTCAATTAGCTGAATTGTGTTTCTTTGGCATAATTCGTGATATTGTTCCTTGCGGTGATAAGGGCCAGAGCAGTTGTAGCACCATTTAATTCAGCCTATACAGAAGAGGAATTTGAGTTCTATTTAGAGGATTCCACGTCCAAAATGTTGATCGTGCCATGGAAGGAAATTCATCGGTCGAAAGGGCAGGGACAAAGCTTGGCCTCTCTGTGGCTGCATCGCCATTTTGCCTCGACACTGACAGAAACGCATCTATCGAGTTTCACCCGAGATCAAACTTCGTAGACAGAAACGCATCTATCGAGTTCCACCTGAGATCGAACTTCGTAGCCTCTGAGAGTAGAGGAGAGGTTAGCGAGACCAGGTTGAACCTGGAAGATGACAAAGCACTATTTATTCATACGCCTGGGACCACCAGCCGCCCCAAGGGAGTCCCATTAACGTAACAAAGTCTATTGGCATCTACTGGTTAACGCAACAAAGTCTAGCGGCATCTACGCAGCATCGTGGTGAATTTTAATTCGGTCCATAAGCCAGGAATAAAAAATGTGTCAGCAAATGGCTTCTCACAGAATGAACGCCTACTGCATAATTAAGAAGTCTTGCGATATTGTATTGGAGTTGAAGCTATCAAAGCATCCATTTAATATTTTTTCGATTATATTTTTTTAATTATTTTTTCTCTAAATTTAAAAATAACTAATAAAATTATAAATATAAATTGTTAAAATTATACAATATGAAATCAAATATTTTAAAAATCTATTTACTTTAAAAATTCAATTTTAATAATAAAACATTGAAATTCCAACAATATTTATATAACCCAATTACTTTTCTTCTTCTTTTTTTCAGTGGAAAAAAAACATATTTTTGCTATTCATATTTGAATCAAAAAGCACATAGTTGTTCATATACAGTCTCATCACTGACTGTCTATATCAAAATACTCAAAAGCTTATATCTATCTAAATCCAAGACCCAAAATAACCAAAAATGAAAATTGTCCAACCTTAGACAGTATTTCCGAGAAATATATCACAAATATTGAACTACAAACCAAAAAAAAATAGTGATCCACAATGAGTTTGTGAGTTTTCCAGAAATTCCTCTCATAAGAGGATCCCTTCATCGCCATCCAGTGCAAGCTTGGACAAGCTGTTAGCCAACTGATTTGTTCTCTAAAAATATGGTTGAAATTGATCTGTGTGAAGTTCTTCGGGATTTCTTGTATCTGGTTGCACCAAGGAATTAATGACAATACATTCAGATTATATTCTTCTTTTGCCCATTTTATGGTTACTCTAGAGTCTCCATATACCACAAGAGAGACGATACCAAATATGGATGCCATTTTGCATAGACACCACAATGCAAGCAACTTGGCCTTCATATTTGTTCCAGAACCACAATGTATTCTGAATGTATACATGTGTGCTTCATTAAGGTTTTTTACTGCACCTGCCGCACAGAGTCCATCCTTTGCTGCAACATCCAAATATCCAGCTGCTCCAATATTATGATGTATTGCTTTTGGATTTCTCATAATACAATCTTTTTTCTCCCTTGTATTATATTCTTTGACCAGATTTACAATTTGAAATTGATTAAGATAACTCTCCAAGCAAATATGCCAATGGACAATTTTCTCATAATCAAAACCTCCACTTGAGCATTCAACTTACTACGAGGAGGCTTATTCTCTAGGCTATCTTGAGTCTTTACTGAAGGTAGATCATTTGTTGCCTTATAGTTCACAACGAACTTTTGCATATTTTGGTTAAACAACCACTCCCTTTCAATGCTTGTAGGCAAGGTCTCTTTTAGGAAAATCATGTAGACTGTGCCTTGTGTTGTGGCAATATCTCCATTGAAATGAATTTTTAATAATCAAATACCTTGGACTCAAAATGATATTTCACTCTCTAGCATCTCCCGATTAGTCCTCACGAGAAATAAAAGCCAAGGGACCACTTCCATCTAAAGCATTTTTAAATATGCTTGTTGAAATATACCAAAAGAACCTCTTGTGGCTTTAGATATCTTTGGCTTTCAATAGTTAAAAGGTATCCCTAGGAGACAAACCCACAAAAATTGCAAGTCCCTTCTCGTCGTAGCAAAGTTGAATTGTAGGGAATAAGCACAAGACTAGTTTCTCCATACCATCATGGACCCCATAATGCAACTATGTTTGTTTCCTTAATATTCTCAAAGAGAAAGGTAAAAATACATTTCATAAAAGATAAATTTTAATTTTTCCTACTGCCAATGACAACCATCCCTTTCTTATCCATTGAGTCTTGTTAGGTAATGACGATTTCCCACCACTCAAATATCCAATTAGAGCTCTATCTCTCAACTAAACCACCCCTCCCAGAATCAAGGCATAAGGAAAGGAAACCTTTGTCTCTCTACTACTAGTTCAAACACAACAACTATTTTTCTTTTTTAAATACCATAATCATATGTTCCCTTCAAACGAGCTAGCTTTTTCAACATTTCACTAACTCTCCTTTAACATACAACTCTATCCCAACTCTCTTTGAATATCTTATGTAAGCACCTCATAAACCACTTCAACTCACTCTTATCGAAACCGTCACAACTTGAGCCCTAGCTCTATAATCCTCAAACTACCACAACCTAGCTCTATCGAAACCATCACAATTCACTCCTATAGAGCTAAACCACAACAACTCACTCTTGTAAGTCTTGTGTCTCTATATCTTTATTGTTTTTGGTTATATCCTTTATTCCTTACTTTTTTTCCTTCTTATCCTCTTACCCTTTATTTACTTTTATATACTTTCACTCTTTATCTTCATTTCCTTTGTCTATGTTGTTTTCTTCTTCTTTGAGTTTGTCTTGCCTTTGTCCTCTTGGGGTGTTTTCCTATAAAAATGCGTCTTTGCATTTTCACCTTCCTTTTTTTGAGTCTTATATTTTCTTCACATTTTTCCTCTTCACTTTTTCCTTCTCTTCCTTCTTCTTGGAGTGCTTTGTACCTTCCATTTTTCTAACTCTTATATGATATCATAGTGCCTTGCTCATTCATCCACCTTATCAACATCCTTTGGCTTATCAGGTTTCTTTGTCATCTTAGTTTCTTCTTTCTTCTTCTCACTATCCTCTTTCCCACCTTTTATTTTCACTTTTGGATTTCTTCTATCTATCCTCTTGGGATAGTAGAGTATGTCCTATTTTTTCCTCTAGCACCAAACTTTCTCCTCGTCCACTCAATGAAATAGAATTGACTTGCATGGAATTTTCCTATATCCTCTTGTCTCATTGTCTTCATATTTACACATGTCCCCTCACTATAATTGCTTGGGTCATATTGATTCAAGCTTAGAATCATTTCCTCAATCCTACACAACCTTTTTTTTCCAATTTCCATCCTCATAGCAAGAGCCTAAGTCCTAATCTCCAGTCTTTAAATGCCTAATTCCATGCCTAATCTCCTGTCCTTAAATGCCTAATTTCTTTAAGATACACAGAGTTTTAACTATTTTTAAACAACAACATGGAATGCTAACTATGTGAATGTCTTAATTTCAATGTAATCCACTATAAAATAGCATAACATAACATGCTATGGATGGTTTTAACCACATATGAACAAAGAACAATAACACCATAAGAAATTTCAAAATTAATTATACACAATTAGTGCACATGTATAACTATAAAACAAAGAGTAGCTTTCAAGTGGGTAACTTGCCTTTAAAAAAAAAAAAAATTATACACAATTAGTGCAAACATGTTATCCATGTATAACTATAAAACAAAGAGTAGCTTTCAAATGGGTAACTTGCCTTTAAAAGGTTTGTGTGGGCATGTGATCTTTTTTCTTTTTTTTCATGTGATAGAGTGTAGGGGAATTGAACCCCACCCTGTACTTTCTGATAAGCCCAGGCCTCATCACTCACCAAGTGAGCTACAATGATGGCATGTGATCTTAGGCCCACCAATTGAATTTCCATTGCTTTGTATCACTTTAAATTTGACATATATAAAAATGGTATCTTAAGATCTAATATTTCTTTCATTTAATTATCATTATCTTTTTATTCAAAATTTGTGAAACATCCCTATGAAAACTCACATTCTATTATGTTTTTAAAGATAAATATTATCTTTTAATATTTATGAAAATATTTGAAATTATAAAAGTTTTTAGAAATGTTAACGTGTCACTTTTTATTTCACAAATTCCCTTTCATATATATATATATCCAATAGTAGACCATCGTTATAGATTCCCAATAAATAAGGTTACAAAAGGTGAAATCTCTTTACACCCTTGATAGTATTCCCTTGTCATAATGGTAAAAGGACTCAAGTCCATCAAACATAAGACCCAAGACCCTCTTATTTGGATCAAATGCTATTATCAATGTCCCTTTCACCAAAATGAGCACCGAGTTACTTAATTGTTTTTAACTACGTGATGCATTCATTATTATACATAGTCAAAGGGTACATTAACATTGAAATATTTAACTATATGACCATTGAAATATTTAA
The DNA here is from genome assembly GCA_027924585.1 of Larix kaempferi. NCBI lineage: Eukaryota > Viridiplantae > Streptophyta > Pinopsida > Pinales > Pinaceae > Larix > Larix kaempferi. Next base: position 36,260,594 of record BSBM01000017.1, read on the forward strand.
TTATATGATCATTTGAAGTTCTTATATTGTGAGGACATCAAAAAAAAGAAATGGGAAATGAATTAGTCACACCAAGTCAAATTTGCTACATATATAACACTTAGAACAAAGACACAAGAAAATATAATCACGTTGCTATAAATTCAAATATAATTAATATAATTTGAAGTTTATGTGATATTAAATAATATAATATTAACAACATGTAAAATATAATTAATATAACTTGAAATTTATGTAAGATTAAATAATATAATATTATCAACATGTGTTTTTTTAGAGAACATGTAAAAGTCAAAATAAATTTGTGTAATTTCATTTAAATTCAAAAAATACACTTAGAAAAACATAGGAAAATGAACCAAAGAGTGATTGACATATTTTGCATGGTATTATTTGAAATTTGAATTTTCTAAATCTTATTCTATAAATCTTATATATAGAATATAACAATGTCAAACACTCTTAAATTAATATCGGAGTTTCAAGAAATTAATATTGAACTCTCAAGTCATTAGAAAGAGTCCACCAAGACATTATTGTAAATGATGGTGTAAATGCTAGTGTTTCTCAACTAACACATGCACTTATGCATTAAAAGTCTTTTATGTTGCAAAGAAACTTGGTTGTAATTAACCAATAGCATGTTAGATAAAAGAGTTTATAATGATAGAGAAATATAAGAAATTTTAATGTTTAATATAAAAGTTTTGGAAAATTACAACAAAAATTAATCAACATAAAAATTAATAACAATTCAACACAAAATTTACATTGCATGTCTACAAATATAAGCACATAGTTTTGAAAACCACAAATAGTTTTAGATGGGAACACTCTTAAATGGTATTGACATGATAGTGGGAACACTCTTGAATGGTATTGACATGATAGTAGGAACTCTTGAATGGTCTTGATAGTGATAGTGATAGTGATTGTTAGCCTGCACACATGGAGCAAAGTGGGGTGCTTCTGTAGTTCATAGTGATAGTGATAGTGATTGTTAGCCTGCACACATGGAGCAAAGTGGGGCGCTTCTGTAGTTCAAGTTTGATGATGTAATAGAGTCTGAATTCCCCTTTCGCACACTTGTGATTTCAAATGTTGGAGCCACTCCAATGAAGTATATTGCCCAAAAGATAATGAGATCAATTCAAATTCAAATTTTAAGTATTTGGGACAATTCTATTGGATAGCAGCATTGATTTTGATAGTGGTCAAGCATTTTTTCTAATTGTTGTTAGATGCCCTCGGGCACACTCAAGTTGCACCCTGTTTTAACTAAAAGTCCTCATAATTATAGTTAAGTACGCTTGTAGTGCGCACTAAGCCCGCTTTTCACCATCATGTGCAGAGGCTATGTGATTACCCCCACATACATGGTTGTGGTGTGTCAAAGGTCTAATGGCTCCATTCTCCATTTAGGAGACTGTGTGAAGAGCACGTGCTCCTCTCTCAACCAAACTCTTGGGTCCCCTTCCCCTTTCGTCCTTTCAATTCTTGTAACTCTCACTTTCTTCCTTTCACACCCAACAAGAAAGGGAGCCAACATTAAAAAGTGTGAGCACTAGATATTTTGTATTTGCAATAGTTGGCTGCCTAGTCAATAAATAAAATATTGTATCCATGGACTAACGGAGGTTAACGGCGACGAGAAGGCACGCGGTAGGGCCGACGTAGGACGGTGATGACGTGGTGGGGCTAGCTAAGAGAAAGATCTGAGATAGTTACACGAGTGGTGGGGCCTATGCCGATCACGTGCAAGCACGGGGTCATATCAAGAAGAGCCTTGGAAAGGGGTCGGTGATGATAAGATTGAAGTGTGACGTGGAATTTATTTTATTGCAATTAATTTGTGTGGGGTCTTTCTAATGTTAGTGGTGGGGCTGTTGAATATAGGGGCTTGACTTGGCCACGTGAAGGCACACACAAACTTCTCCATCACGTGATCCTCCATCCCCTTCAAAGTATCTAGAGGACCCCATGAAATGAGTTGTTTGATCCTAGGGAAATGCATTCTTCTTTACGCTTTTGAGGATCCCTAGAAAATTCCCCTCTCCATTTTTTTATTAACCACAATCCATCTTAGCATTATAAGAGTAGAAAGCTTTTTCTTTATGTTTTTATCTAACCAACTTTTTATCATTATAGTATTATAAGAGTATAAGAGGAGAAAGGTGTTTTTTTTAATCTAATTAACCTAATACCTATGTATTTTGCAATAGTATAATAAATCTGGTTGGTTTGAGATATACATAGTTGAATTTTAAATTTTTAAATCTAAAAAAATATATCCCAATTTGTATAATCTTTTTTTAAAGCTAGTGTACTTATATATTAATAATGCATAAAGAAAATTACAATAAAAGCATGCCAAAATGATGACAGAGAATCAATCTCCATAGGGGAGAAACTATATCATCATTCGACACTTCCTCGTCTTCAGATGAAGATTGGATGTCAGAATGTTGCGAACTTTTGGTTTTGAAAGAGCTCTTTTTCCTTGTTTGATGGGATTCTTTAAGATTTGAGCATATAGATCTAAGCACATAAACTAAAGAGATATACTATGAAATTTAATCAACAATCAACTAATTATGTAACAAATGAGATTTCATATATCATTACACAAAATCTAGGACCATATAAGAAGAAAAGAATGATGTATTTCATTAACTGTAATGAATGGAGGTGAACAAAATATATAGCAAGGCAATTCAAATTAGATGAGAAGGCTATTCGAATTGCTCATGCAATGCTTGGAGACTAGTCAGGATTAATTAGAGTCAAAGAGCCTTTGTTAGCCATGCACACTCACCCAGGATGAGTTTTACTGACCCAAGACTCCCCAATCACTAGTTCTGACTAAGTAATGTGCAAGCAATTGACTATATGTGCACGGAAATCCCTAAAATCACTTGACTTGGGTGCTTAGGGTTTGTTAGGGTTAGTTCGGACCTAGATTAGTGGAGCACATCTAGTCCTCAACCAATTCCAGGCTTAGTCGCTCCTAAAATTAAGGAACAGTTCCTTAAATCAAGGAATGCACCCCCAAAATCAAGGAATGTGCCCCATGAATTATAGGAATCCAACTCAGGGTTGACTCGGGTAGTCAATTTGGATGGGGTTTGGCCCACTAGAGTCATAAGGTCAAGGTCTAGGTGGCTAGGTAGAGGGTTATTTTCTCTAACAACCCCCCATAAGCCTAATTAGGTGAAAACAAATAAAAATGGGTCCCCACAATTTGTGGCCATATTAGGTACCCATCCGCACATAAAACAATTCTTTGAAAACTGGGAAAGAAGGGGAAAACCACATGGGACCCCCCCCCCCCCACCTAAAAGAAAATATGAAGATAAAGATTTAAAAAGCTTGCTCAAGAGATGCTTTCACTCCCAAAGTAGCTCTGAATTGGGTGAATTGCTTCTCAATGAAGGGCTTTGCAAAGATCCATGCAAACCTTTGTGAACTCCTCCTCTTTTGAAGTGCATGTCAGCCCATTCACGAGTTCCAAACACTTTGAAGTGCTTGAATCGTGGTTCTTGACCACTCCTTGCTTTGAATGGAGGAAATCCCTTGAAGCTTTTGTGTGGAACGTGGTGAACTATAGGAACAAAGGTTGTAGATCTAGAGGATGAGAAAACATTCTGGAGGTCTTCTTTAACCAAAACCTGATTTTGAACAAGTTCTCCAATGGCTATTTGGGACAATTTCTCCAATGGAAAGAAGAAATTTGTAGATCACCTCTTCTTTTGGGCTTGTTAAAGGGTATTCCTCAGTTGAGTGGTGGATCATGGATGTGCATATGTCCTCGTAGTCCATATGTTGCGAAGCATCTAGGGCATCTTTCATCCTCTTCATGTATGTGAATATGTCCTCTTAGGACATGTGTTGTGAAGCTTCTAGGGCCTCCTTCAACAAGTCTAGATCTAGCATACCAACTATGTAGCAACTAAGCTTGGGAGATAGGAGATCCATGGCTGCAAATAAGATCTCTAACGGTTGCAAATGAGCTCTTTGATGGGTACAAATGAGCTCTCTAGTGGCTACAAATGAGCTCTTTGATGGTTGCAACCTTCAACAAGACTGGATCTAGCATACCAACTATGTAGCAACTAAGCCGGGGAGATAGGAGATCCATGGTTGTGAATGAGCTCTCTAATGGCTACAAGTGGTTTCTTTGATGGTTGCAAAATTCTTTCTTCAACTTGCAAAAGCTTAATCCCTAACAAAAAATCACTAGAACACTGACTAGTTTAGTACCCATGCAACTCTAATACCATATAAGATTTGAGCATATAGATCTAGGCACATAAACTAAAGAGATATATTTTGAAAATCTTATCAGCAATCAACTAATCATGTCAGAAATGAGATACCATAGATCATTGCACATAAACTAGAAGTAGATAAGAAGAAAAGAATGATGTATTTCATTAACTGTAATGAATGGAGGTGAACAAAGTATATAGCAAGGAAATTCGAATTGGATCAGGAGGCTATTTTGAATTGCTCATGCAATGCTTGGAGACTCGTCAAGTTTAACTAGATCAAAAGACCCTTTGTTAGCCATGCACACTCACTTATACTGAGTTTAAGTAACCGAAGACTCCCCAATCACTAGTTATGAATGAGTGATGTGTAAGCAACTGATTGTATGTGCATGCAAATCCCTAAAATCAATCAACTAGGGCGCTTAGGGATTGTTGGGGGTAGTTAGGGTTAGTTAGGACCTAGATTGTAATGTCCCCAGCTTGACCCTATTGCATTAATATTGTAAATGATGTAAATATTGTTATTTAGTCATGGTGAGGAGCTCAAGGCCAAGGCCCCGCCATTGATTTAATGTTCTATGTATCGGCAATTAGAATAGATGCCTATGGTTCTTGTGCGAGATGGGCACAATGTAAATAAGACACCATGTAAATATGCAATTTTAATGAAAACACCCACAACTAGCTACGCTATGCAACAAAAGAGATAGGGCATGGTTCTACAAGGAAAAGGGAGGGAAATTATTCAAACCCTTGAGCCAATGGAATTAATCCATGTGTCAATGGGGAAACCCATAAGCCACCAACTACCATTTTTGTCTCATGCACCCAATCATTTAATTCTTCCAAGGAATTGGTTGGGGCAGTTAATGCCTTGGGAATGAAAGAGTATGGCAGCCAATTTCGTGCATGGGCAAGCCATCAACTTGGAAAATCGTTTTTTTGCTTGTGGGGCAAGAAACCACCCACGAAATGGTGCCCAAAGCCATTCTGAACAGGCAGCCTTTGATCATTCACGCAGTTGGAGCTAGCTGGGTCTTCCCTACCCGTTTCCATCCCAATCTTGCATTTTTCCATGCCTGGGAGTTCGTTTTTGCATATACATTAGCTGGGGAGAGAAGGGCCACGACTTGGGGGACTGTATGGAGGTCGTTTTTGCCCCAGATTGCCCAAGGAAGTTTTTCTAAAAACGGGTTTGGCTTTCCAGGGTTATTCCCCATCCTCCAATTTCGTTTTTGTGTTTCTCCACGTTTTTCTGAGTGAGTTGAAACCCCCTCTCATGCATTCCACTGTGGAAAACGTTTTCCTCATGCCCAGCACTTACACTTTTGCTGTTATATGCACCCATCTCTTAACAGCCTGAGAAACCCAATTTCTGATTGGCTTGGCTGATTTTGACATACCTTTGTCTATGTGAGAGCCTGTTTTCCCCTTTTTCCTTGTGGAGATCATGCCCAGCTCGGGGGTGGCAGTGGTGCTGAAAGATTGAGGAGCACACTAGCCTACGGTTGGGTGGAACATTGTAGAAGCGTAGCCAGTTGTTGGGGACTACCTTATTGAGATAAGTATTCCCTTGTGTTAAATTTGCAATTTATCAATCGATGGATATCTTGAATGTGTGATGAATGCGTATTTAAAATTACTTCCACTGTGTTCTTAAAATAATTATGCATCTTCATATGCCTGTTATAATAACCGAATGCTTATGAATAAGATCATGGGGCTAGATGCCCAGTTGTAGCACAATGATCCTCTCTATCATGCTGGTATGATAGGAGGGGACATTACATTATGGTATCAGAGCTGCGTTGCAGCATTGGGCCTCTATGGGCCAAATTTGATAGGCAATTACAATAAAATTGTTGTCTTATGAATTAAAAAAAAAAAATTTGGTTTAAGACTGTTCTGGAAATTTTGTTTTGAGCCGTTTCGGAAGTCGTTCCGAAATTTCGGAAGGGTTTCGCGAACCTTCCCGCAATTGCGGAAGAGTTTGGCGAACCTTCCCGAAATTGCGGAAGGATTCCGCGAACCTTCCCGAAATTGCGGAAGAATTCAGCCAATGGCTCCGAAACAGCGGAGAAAAATGTTTTTAAGTGAAAAAATTTTCTAAGTATCGGAAATTTTCGGAAAGAATTCTCTTCCGAAATTTCGGAAGGATTCCGCGAATCGTTCCGAAACGCGGAAGAGTTCGGCGAATCGTTCCGAAACGCGGAAGACTTCGGCGAATCGTTCCGCAACTGCGGAAGACTTCGCCGAATCGTTCCGCAACTGCGGAAGACTTCGCCGAATCATTCCGAAAAAAAAAAAAAAAAAAAAAATATATATATATATATATATATATATATATATATATCGGGGAAGCATGCCAGCGGAAGCATTCCGCGAACGGCTCCGGTACTGCGGAAGCCTTCGCCGAATGGCTCCGCAATTGCGGAAGCATTCGCCGAATGGCTCCGCAACTGCGGAAGCCTTCGCCGAATGGCTCCGCTCGGCAAATCGCCCCGCCATTGCGGAAGCCTTCGCCGAATGGCTCCGCAATTGCGGAAGCATTCGCCGAATGGCTCCGCAACTGCGGAAGCCTTCGCCGAATGGCTCCGCTCGGCAAATCGCCCCGCCATTGCGGAAGCCTTCGCCGAATGGCTCCGCAATTGCGGGAGCATTCGCCGAATGGCTCCGCAACTGCGGAAGCCTTCGCCGAATGGCTCCGCTCGGCAAATCGCCCCGCCATTGCGGAAGCCTTCGCCGAATGGCTCTGCAATTGCGGGAGCATTCGCCGAATGGCTCCGCAACTGCGGAAGCCTTCGCCGAATGGCTCTGCTCGGCAAATCGCCCCGCCATTGCGGAAGCGTTCGGCGAACTGCTCCGCAATTGCGGAAGCATTCGACGAACTGCTCCGCAATTGCGGAAGCCGTTGCCGAACCACGTCGCGCGGAAGCCCTCGCTGAACCGGCCCGCAACTGCGGAAGCCTACGGCCAACCGCCCCGCAGTTGCGGGAGCATACCATGAACCTCCCCGCGGTTGCGGGAGTAGTCTGTGAATCTCCATCGCGGCCGGATTTCGCGAACTGCCCGTTGCGGCAGGATTCAGCGAATCGCCCGATGAGGCGTGATTCGTAAAAAAAAAAAAAAAAAAAAAAAAAAAAAACAAAAAAAACAAAAAAACGAGGGCGCTGCCCTCGACCCGCCGCCACAAGGGGGCAAGCCCCCTTGACCCCCTTTCTTTTTCCCCCTCATGTGTCTTTGTTTGTGATTTGACGAATTGTCAATACGGCATTCTTCCCACGTGCATGAAGTAATTTGCGAATTTCAGAGAATATAATGCCACTGTGTAGAATGTGCAGAATGGGAGTGAAAGTTGTCATTTTTGAAAGGATGCAGTTCCCGCACCTGATGTCAGAATGGAGCATGAAGACAGGCATTGGAAAGCTTGTCCAGCAGGGAACAATGATGCATGACCAGAGTTTGAAGGAGGTCTACATATATCATAGATATTTAGTGCAGAAGAGTGCCAGCGGCTGTTTTGACAAACAAATTTTGTTGTCAATATGGGCAATTTCTACAATTGCAGGATATGGAAGAGGAATTCCATGTCACGATGAGGGATCGAAAAGGGAAGAATTTCTTAAACCTTTGTTTGTTATCATACTTATAATTATGAAATTGCCATATGGCATAAAAATGTTAAAAAGTAAAGGATTACATAGATGTATATGCACTAGATGGCATCTTAACAAATTGCATAGTGCATATAGAAACGCCTGTGCATAAATGGGATATTGCACATTGATAGAATAATGAAGTAGGCATATGCAATAAACCACTAATGTAGAATATTGTGGTTGATAATCACTATTGATGTTGGTATTGGTTGTAGGACCAAAGATAACAAAGAGCATGGCTAAATGTTATGAGGATGTTGTTGCATGAAGCCCACAACCTTATGCAGAAAGGATGGCGCAACAAATCTGTGATCATAAAGTTGGAAAAAGGACTGAGCAACCTTGGTAAGAGGCCAACTGATCAGGTGACATCAAACGATGTTAATGGTACCCATGCAGGTAATGATTATTGGTGCCAAATTGCATGAATATTGAAAGGGGATTGGGTAAGATCTCTCCAACTATGTTTGAGCTATGTTGAGCTAATTGCATGTAATATTGAATATCGACTGGGGCTGTTAACCTACCAAGCTTGGTGAGGTGTGGGTAAGTGAAGAGGATGACCCTTACACCCTATGACTATTTAGAAATCTCAATGCATTCATATGAATTTATATCATGCCATGTGTATGTTGGTTATGTACTTAATGACCAAAGCAAGTGAGGACTAGTGGTCCTGATTATGATAATGCAAGTTCTATGAGATAGTCATGTTTCGATCATAATATGCTTGAATGCATAGTACTCATGAAACAATGCAAGGTAGCATTGAGTAGATGTGCATTAAAAGATTTTATAAATCTTATGATGCATTGTATGAATGCATAGGGATGATACATACGTCATTGCAAAATAAATAATGAATGAAATGATGAATTGATGATAAATCTAGGACCATTTTATGGGCTGTTATGAATGCAGAATAGTAAGTGCATGAAGATCCCAATCATGATCGATGGGCTGCTAGAATGCTCTGTGGAAGGAAAGAGTTGTATGAATGATATGACTGTGAAATTTGATCTAGAGCTTATGAGAAGGAATCCCATGGTCGAGAGCTCTAAGTTCTGTTAGCAAGAACAGTTATAAATATCAGATTTGTAATTGTTTCGGATTTGAAATTTTGCTAATAAATGCTAATGACTGATTGGCTTATATGAAAATGTGTCAGGAGGACATGCTATAAGGGGATGCTCCCGTATGGCAGCGGGCATAAGGCCATAACGGGCAGAGTGGTGTCACTTACAGGAGCCAAACAATATGAGGATAGCCTCATGGATAAGAAAACCAATTTCTGTAGTAGACAGAATTGTAAATTCATATTGAATTTAATTATTAATGCTATTGATTGGTTATGGAACAATCATATTTGAAGCTTATTGCTAAATGTTGCTGACTGTTTGGCTATTTGATAAAGTGTGCCAGGATGACACATTGCAGGAAGATCATGTGTGATGGCCTGCAGAAGCCAAACTAGATAGGAAGGATTCCATGCTTTGGAAATGGGTTTCGGGTGAAACGCCATTGTCTCAACCAAACAGCATGTCGGTAAACCATGAAAGTGAGATGGTAAAGCTATGCCCAGAAGGCATGTGAGACACATATGCAAAATGAATGAGTATTCTGTGACCCTAGACAGGAACATGCATGTCTAAATTATTAGATTTAATATGCAGAGCATGTTTTATTATTGTTCCAGACTGCTTGAGTATGATTAGGGCCTACATGGCGCACATCAGAAAGGGGGTGCACACCCTTTTCTGGTGCTGGGTCATGGTAGGGTTTTCAATATTGACTACACCCTAAGGGAATGGACGCATTCCTGGTGTTTCAATACTTGATAGTGAATGATATGAAATATGATTACAATTGTTGGGTAGTAATACTGATGAGCCTGCTTATCCTTCTTGTGCTAACAGCTTACACAATTGCAACTTGGTGTTGCACGTAAGGGGCAAAGTGAAGAAGGGTGCTCAAAGAGGACTGTATGGGCAGTGGTAACCTTTATACGCTCACACTAAAGGACACTAGAAGGGATGGATAGGCCCGAGGAGCTGTGTTGCAGAAAAGGGGTATCATCCTTGTGTAGTGTGAGTGGGTATTGTGGGGCCATGCTAGCCTGCAGTCAAGTGAGTCACCTATGGAGTTCCTGGAGGGAACCGCTGGTTGCACAAGAGAAGGAGCCACGTAATCATATTATGTTGTTCATATTGCCTGATAAACCCAATCGAGGTACTGGCTTGGCAATGGTTGTTGTATGCCTGATAAACCCAGTCGGCGTACTGGCTTGGCATTGGTTATTTGGGGAGTTGTGGCGAAAGGTTGCTGGATGCCTGATAAACCCAGTCGGTGTACTGGCTTGGCATCGGTTACTTGCATGATGTGGAAGTATTGGTGAAGGGTGTTATTTCTTGACAAACCCAGTCGGAGAACTGGCTTGGAAATGGTTCTTGAATGCTTGATAAACCCAGTCGGCGTACTGGCTTAGCATACTGATTTTTGAAATGCTTGATAAACCCAGTCGGCGTACTGGCTTAGCATACTGATTTTTGAAATGCTTGATAAACCCAGTCGGCGTACTGGCTTAGCATACTGATTTTTGAAATGCTTGATAAACCCAGTCGGCGTACTGGCTTAGCATACTGATTTTTGAAATGCTTGATAAACCCAGTCGGCGTACTGGCTTAGCATACTGATTTTTGAAATGCTTGATAAACCCAGTCGGCGTACTGGCTTAGCATACTGATTTTTGAAATGCTTGATAAACCCAGTCGGCGTACTGGCTTAGCATACTGATTTTTGAAATGCTTGATAAACCCAGTCGGCGTACTGGCTTAGCATACTGATTTTTGAAATGCTTGATAAACCCAGTCGGCGTACTGGCTTAGCATACTGATTTTTGAAATGCTTGATAAACCCAGTCGGCGTACTGGCTTAGCATACTGATTTTTGAAATGCTTGATAAACCCAGTCGGCGTACTGGCTTAGCATACTGATTTTTGAAATGCTTGATAAACCCAGTCGGCGTACTGGCTTAGCATACTGATTTTTGAAATGCTTGATAAACCCAGTCGGCGTACTGGCTTAGCATACTGATTTTTTTTTAACGCTTGATAAACCCAGTCGGCATACTGGCTTAGCATACTGATTTGTGGGATGCCTGATAAACCCAGTCAGCGCACTGGCTTGGCATTGCCTATTCGGATGATGTTGTGGAGTAGCATGTGTGCTGGCCAAGCATCCACCCCACAGGTGATCGAAGTCTTGTAAAGCAGAGAAGGAAACCTGTGGAGTAGCGAGGAAATGCACAATACAGATAAGTATTCATTTTCATTTAATTCTTGTTTGGAATAATGAAGATTTCGGGTACGAATCTTATTGTAACCAAGCTAATACACTGTTGTTTCTTTGTTGGAAACCTTGGCCATTACAGGAAACAAGGACCTTGGAAAGAGCTATAAATGCTGGGTAAAGCCAGAGAGTAACTGATTGGAACTATAAAATTCTCGGTAAATTCAGAGGGTAGTTGGTGGGAACATTAACCACTTGATATTGTGGAGCAGCCGGAGTGCTGGCCAAACATTCCCTTAAACAATTGATAAAACCAGTCAGCGTATTGGCCTAGCATTGCCTATTCAGATGGTTGTGGAGTAGCCTGCGTGCTGGCCCAACATTCATTGTTGTATCCACGGGAAATCCAATGCTTGGAAAGCAACGAAGGATCTGGTGGGATAAAGTGAAGACATTCGACGCAGGTATTGTTGGAAGCAAGAACCCTGAAGCATCTTAAGGATGCATGTGGACATGTAACCACCTTGAGGAGCTCAGCATGAGCAGTAATGAAAGATGGGGCTAGTGGAACTGTGTGAGTCCTAGCAGCCAAGAGTTAGACCAACCAAGTGGAGGAACTCCATGGTTGAGAGGTCTAGAATAGACCATAAACACTACGTGTCATAGCGAAGAAGGGCAAGTCGAGCATTCACGTGAAGTGAAAGAGGACAGGAGCATGAAAACCACAGTGGTGGTGTGGGTTCCAGAACAGAACAAAACTAAGAGGAGAAACTCTTACGGCTCTCTCTCTTTCCTTTTATTGATGCATTTATAGAGTTAGAAAATTGCTGAATGCATGCATGACTGAAAGTAAAAGTGTGTTATTTGATTAAAGTGATTGTGAATGCTAATTAATGAATTTCTTGTGAATGGATGAACATGAAGGAATTCATGTGTATGTTAGGCAAGCATGAAAAGTGTGGAAGTCTCATGAGTAAGGCATGGACTATCCATGTCAACTGGGGAAAAACCATTGACTGATTTTGATGTTTGGTTTATGCTTGGCCTAACGAGAATTGTAATGATGAATTTCACAGGTGGAAATTGAATCAATTGGTTGCAGCCGGTGCAGGAAAGTGTTGCTAGTAAGCAAAGTGTGGTCAATCGTTTCCAATGACCATGGCGGCAGACCAAGGGCTATTAGAATTGGCTGGAAGTCTTCTTCAAACAATTGCCAAGACCCAAGAAAATCTTGGAGAGATGCTCAAAATGCAAAAGCAGCAGAATAAGATGAACCACAAGGTCTTGCAGGACTCTATTCGTCTGCAGAAAGAGGTAAAAAGTATTATGAAAGCAATCAGCAAGGGAAAGAAAAGTGGATCAGCGAAGAAGCATTCATCCAATCGCTCGATTAAGAAACATTCCAGGTGGGAAGACTCAAAGGAAATTGAGCAGGTAAAGATGAAGCAACCCGTGAAGTGTTGGAAATGTGGGGGAAATCATTACTTCCGCAACTGTCCAACAAGAGAACCTCAAGAGGGTAGCGGCCATAAAGTTCTCAGACTTATGGATGAGCTAGAAGATCCGAATCAGCAGGAGCAGCTCATGAAGATCAAAGGACTTGGTCCTGAAAGTTCAATGTAAAGAACAGAATGCAGGGCAGATCTGCAAAGTTTTTGTGAATTTTGGACATATGTAAATTGGGTATTTATTTTCCGAAGTGTTGGAACACCGAGGACGGTGTTATTCCAAGGGGAGGGGAATGTAATGTCCCCAGCTTGACCCTATTGCATTAATATTGTAAATGATGTAAATATTGTTATTTAGTCATGGTGAGGAGCTCAAGGCCAAGGCCCCGCCATTGATTTAATGTTCTATGTATCGGCAATTAGAATAGATGCCTATGGTTCTTGTGCGAGATGGGCACAATGTAAATAAGACACCATGTAAATATGCAATTTTAATGAAAACACCCACAACTAGCTACGCTATGCAACAAAAGAGATAGGGCATGGTTCTACAAGGAAAAGGGAGGGAAATTATTCAAACCCTTGAGCCAATGGAATTAATCCATGTGTCATTGGGGAAACCCATAAGCCACCAACTACCATTTTTGTCTCATGCACCCAATCATTTAATTCTTCCAAGGAATTGGTTGGGGCAGTTAATGCCTTGGGAATGAAAGAGTATGGCAGCCAATTTCGTGCATGGGCAAGCCATCAACTTGGAAAATCGTGTTTTTGCTTGTGGGGCAAGAAACCACCCACGAAATGGTGCCCAAAGCCATTCTGAACAGGCAGCCTTTGATCATTCACGCAGTTGGAGCTAGCTGGGTCTTCCCTACCCGTTTCCATCCCAATCTTGCATTTTTCCATGCCTGGGAGTTCGTTTTTGCATATACATTAGCTGGGGAGAGAAGGGCCACGACTTGGGGGACTGTATGGAGGTCATTTTTGCCCCAGATTGCCCAAGGACGTTTTTCTAAAAACGGGTTTGGCTTTCCAGGGTTATTCCCCATCTTCCAATTTCGTTTTTGTGTTTCTCCACGTTTTTCTGAGTGAGTTGAAACCCCCTCTCATGCATTCCACTGTGGAAAACGTTTTCCTCATGCCCAGCACTTACACTTTTGCTATTATATGCACCCATCTCTTAACAGCCTGAGAAACCCAATTTCTGATTGGCTTGGCTGATTTTGACATACCTTTGGCTATGTGAGAGCCTGTTTTCCCCTTTTTCCTTGTGGAGATCATGCCCAGCTCGGGGGTGGCAGTGGTGCTGAAAGATTGAGGAGCACACTAGCCTACGGTTGGGTGGAACATTGCAGAAGCGTAGCCAGTTGCTGGGGACTACCTTATTGAGATAAGTATTCCCTTGTGTTAAATTTGCAATTTATCAATCGATGGATATCTTGAATGTGTGATGAATGCGTATTTAAAATTACTTCCACTGTGTTCTTAAAATAATTATGCATCTTCATATGCATGTTATAATAACCGAATGCTTATGAATAAGATCATGGGGCTAGATGCCCAGTTGTAGCACAATGATCCTCTCTATCATGCTGGTATGATAGGAGGGGACATTACATAGATTAGTGGAGCGCATCTAGTCCTCAACCAGTTCCAAGCTCAATCACTCCTAAAATCAGGGAACAGTTCCTCAAATCAGGGAATGCACCCCCAAATCAAAGAATTCACCCCCAATTCTAGGAACCCAATTGAGGGTTGACTTAGGTGGTCAATTTGGATGGGGTTTGGCCCACTAGAGTCATCAAGTCAAGGTCTATGTGGCTAGGTAGAGGGTTATTTGCTCTAACAATTTCCATTGCAAAGGTGCCCTGTTTGGTGACAAATTCAACACCGAAATGTAGTGTTTTCATAATCCAGGGCCCGGGAACAAATGGAGTTGTCTAGTTTTATATTGATTTTATCTGGAAGTCACTTGTTCATGTCTATATTTACGTAGATCTTGGCATACATGAACATGCCCGATTTTGCTCGGTCCTCATCCAAGGAAAGTAATTTTCCCAAAGAGTTGTAAATGCTTTGAGGAATTGAGATATGCCAGAAGTGAACTCGAAGATTTAGGAGGTGAACCCAAATAGGGACCTTGGTGATGACCAGAGTAGAAGGGTCAAAATCAGGGAATCTGCAGGGAGGCCAGAAAATTCCTGCGCTTTCCCATAACCAAGGTCCATTCATTAAAAGTTCCAAATAATCTTGAATAGTGGGAAAGACCACAATGAAAAAACCTTTTGAACATAAAAGTACCTCAACCTACGAATACCAAGTTTCCTCAAGGCACTTGAAGAGATCTATTGTGCACGGGTATAGTCCATTGAAGCGACATATCAAGGCTAAATCTTTGTCTCTTTAAAGATACCCATTGAATTTTGGATAAGAAATTTCCACTCTTTGCACCTCCTCTAATTTTTCCAGTGACAATGAATGTAGGGCTTGGGCTCACTTTCTCCTTCAAAGGAGTTGAATGCCCAACAGAAACCACATCCCTAAAAGAGCGAATATAGGAGGAGGAAGGTGCATTGTTACCTCCTCATAGGCTTGAGCCCAGCATAATGGAAGTATCCTTGGAAATACCATAGACTCCGAGCTTGAGACCATCGGAGAGTTTCCTACATGCAGAGAGAAGTCTCTAAAAGCTAGGAGGAATTTGTTCCTTCTATTGAATCTTGCTTTTTAAGGGAATGATAGTGTATAAAGCCTTCATAAGGAAATACAAGGAAACCCCCAAGAGAGATGTCACAAAATAGAAAAACTCTCGTTAGGATAACATGAAAGAGAGGTGGAAACTTTTAAAGTAAAGGGCTCTATCTCTCGAGACCCGTCTCTATCATTGATGAGTGGACGAGGATTTCTACAGAGTGCAGAGTCAAAGTAAAGCTCGTTGGAAGCAACAGGGATGCAGGGAGGAAGAACCTCAAACCCATGACCCCTCTCAGGCCTTTATGAATCTCCCCAAGCTGAAAAGAGAAGCCAATGGACAAAGGGAAAGGCAAAGGCAATGGCAGTTGAGGCGAGAGTAGCTAAGGTTTCCATCTTATCATCGATATCAAGGTTTACACACTTTTTACGAAAAAAACATTTTAATATATATAACATTTATTATATTACTCTAATACAAAATACATATTATTAATCATCTTTAAATATCAATATTTCTTAATGAAATAAATTGTTTATTATTATTATCCACATATCGAATATTTTAAATGGGACCTCATATCTCATCACGTGGGCAGAGATAGCATGACCTTGAGATGGTAAGAAGCTAACCCAATCTTGTACACACAACAACATAGTACAATACATCAACATCATGGCATTGTAAACCTTATAATATAAACACAATATAATACAAAGATGATAAATTCGTGCAGCCTTCACTTCATGTTCCTCTTCCCAACTACCTCCATGCCCAATTATTTTTCAAAGGAGAAAGATAAAGAATATAAAATATTTATTTTTCTTAAACACATCAATACGATATTTCTTATATTAAGAAACAAAAAAAATATTTAAACAAATCAATAAAATATCATTGACCCAAGGAGCGTCCTGGCAAATAATCTAGCCAGTCAAATTATCATGTGCATTACCATAAGTTTAAACATTCATAGTGTAAATTATACATTATTATTATTTTAATTTATTATTTACTTTTTAATTTATTTCCATGATCTTTCTTTTATATTAATTTTTTTCAGCCGAAAATTCTTTTATATTAATTATTATGAACTTTATAGTTTTTATAATTAATTTTTATAAGTTCTCCTCTATCACATTTATTTAATTGTTATTAAATTTATTTTATTATAATTTATTATTTTATTAATATTAGTTTTTATAATAATTTTATTTTTATATAATGTTTTCCATTCTTTTTTAAAATGAATAAAATGTCTACTAAATACTTCCAACATATTTCAAAATTTTAATATAGATTACCCTCCATTAAATCTATTCTAATACGATGAAGTTGAACTATAAAATATACATTCTTGAATCTATTATTTTATTTTACTATACTCTATTAAAAAAGCAAATTACGATCGTCAAATGTATAATTGGTAACCTCCTAATACAACTATAGTACTTTTTTTTGTGAAAAAAAACTAAACTTGTATTAATATTACGTATCACCCCCTTTTAAATGAGATGAATACATCATTTTCATATTAACCGATAACAGAAAAGAAAAGTTTCCTTTAATCATAACACATTAAAAAATTAAGCAAGTGTATCCCCATGATAAATATAATAAAAACCAAAAAGCCATATGTCAACAAAATATTTACAATTAAACTTTTAACTTTGATGGGAAATGCTTCATTGTTAGAAGGAATATATTGCGTTGTTATATTCAAATTTTCATACAATAAATAAGTTGAGAATATTGAATCAAATTGTAGATGGATCTTCACATGCCTCGCGTGTTTTTTAAAGTTTTAATTTTAAAATGCTTACATAATTTTCTTTAAATATATAATTTCTTTTATATGTTAGTTGATTTTGACAGTGCATATTTATATTAAATCCTAACGTAAGAGAAGATTCCTTATTCACATCTAAACAATAAAAATGTACGAATATTATTAGCATAGTCATGATTATTTTTATAATTATAAAACTAGAAAATCGTACCATGGGGATATTCAAGCATGCTTGTCGGAGCTATATTTGTCTAGTATTTGTGTTTATATTTATTTATGATTTTTTGTGAATTGAGTTTTGAGTTTTTGTTAAGTGTTGATTTGGGATTTGTGTGAGTTATCTCATTTTAAATTTTATTATCTTTTTTTATGTTTATATTATTATTATTTTATTGAGATGAGTAGGTGCTCTATAATTTAGTATAGGGAGATGTTATTACTTATATAAATATGTGACAACAAAAATAAAATAAAGTTATTTGAGAATATATCTCAACTCAATTTTAAATTTGATAGAAAAGTAAAAAAATTAAAACCAATATAATTGCACCTTAAACTTGTATTTAAGAAGCATTTAAATGAATTTGTGTAATTTGTTTTATTTTAAACTTTTTACACATTAAAAAAATTACACCTCAAGGAATTTGATCCCTCTCAATGGTTGATAAATCTAGGTTGAAGATGGATCTAGATGGTACTGTAATAATTTTACAACAATTTTAAGGGTGGCAAGTGTGGGGGATCATCTATGAACTTGAAGGAAACAAAGTAATTGAACATGCCTGGGGTCCAGGCACTATCACAAAAAACGAGGTCGAGGATCTAGTACTTAAAGGCCAAACCATCCTAGCATAGAAAGGATTATGTAGTGCCATGGTGATTGGACACACCATGATCATTACAAGGGTGCTACACAGTCATAATCTTCCTTTTAATCCTTGAATCTTCATAATTTCTCAATGAGTACTCACATGTGGAGAAGTGTTTGACTCCCTAGCATTTTCCCCAATATTAGAACCCCAATAAGGAGGTGGATATCTAAGCCAATGAATGGGGCCCACTTAGAGGAAGGAGAGACTTGTAAAAAGGAGGCATGCATTATCTGTTCCTACGCATGCACAAACGACCCCCCCCCCCCCCACCAACCACCATGAGCACAATTAAAGAAGTAACTAAGGTAAGCAACGCATGTCACATCTTGCCCCTTTAAGGTAAAAGAATAGCCATGTCCAACATTGCCTTGTTGCAGTCATTGCTCAGTTCATTAACATAGGGAGAATCAAGAGGGGTACAATGTTAGAGAGAGTTCCTACATGTAGGATAGATTGGTAGTTTGTGGGTTTACCTTAGCTACTTCTTCAACACATGTCACATCATGCACCTTCAAGGTAGAAGAACAAGCATCCATAATTGCCTTGCCACATTCATTCTCCATTCATTCACTTAGGTGGAACAATGAGGGGTACAATGTTGGAGAGGGTTCTTGCATGTGGGATAGATTGGTAGTTTGCGAGTTTAATTTCAACAATGAAGGCTCCAAAGGACATTGAGCATTTGAAGGGTCAAAGGTTGGCTCATCAACCTGCTCTATATGTTACCTTCTTAGGTATCACTTACCATCACATGCATGTTCCCATTGCACATTACTATTATTAGTACTAGTGTTTCCTCCTCTCTGACCTGAAAGACCTACAAAATGAATTGAAACAATTTCATAAAGATGTTGTTGAAGCCAATGGTAATGTGGCATACTTAAGCCTACAATGGACTAGTATACCATAGACTTTAGGGGAGGCACAATCCCTATTTATAGTTGAGATGGCTTTAACCATTGCATCTATCTAGTCTCAAGTGGAGCACATCGTGGCACATATGAACCTTCCCCTACATTCATGGCTTCCCCTAAACCAAGCTAAATGGATACTTCTGTGAACTTTGTGTCCTTGTGGATCATGATGCTAATTATATGGTGCAAGTTACTAGTTCTTTCTACTACCACAAACATGGATTGTAAAAACCCAATTGTACATGCGGATCTAAAGTTGGATGCTTTAGTAGCAACCTCTTATAATGCACAATCCTAACAATCATTATGAAAAAATAATTTTAATTTTAAAGCAATTTTAATTATGATATTGTATAATTATATTGTGTAATGTACCTCGAGAGGACAATATGGGGTACCCAAAGAAGTACCAAATGGGATAATGAATGCAATATGATTAGTGGGTAATAAATATGCCCTTAAGGTTGTTACATGAAATAATATAATAATAAGAGGTCGCTGGTATAGGAATACTCATGAGTATAAATACACATGAGTGTAATTTTATTGATAAGTTGAAGTTGGATGTGAGCATTCTATTGTAACAAGCATAACTTGTAGAGTGATTCCTTCCATAAGGAATAATTGATGGCGTTGCCCTATCTCAAGGATTTTGATATTAATAAAATAAATGAACTTTTTTATCTTATTCTCGAAGGATTTGTGCATAATATATCTAAGTTACACAACAATTTGAATAATGTCACTATTGCAAATAATTTTTTTATCTTTATCTAATAATTTTATAATATATTGGTAACGTCATTATTAATTTAAGAAAGAAATTACATAATAATACATTTCTTTATATCATATTTGCAAAATATCATTCATTTAAATGAAAACAAAAAAAATCATTTTTTCTTCTTAGACATGAAATCAAGAAAACATAGGGAAGAAAGAGAAACCAAACTCATAACAGAGTTAGAGATAATGATTCATTGTAAGTTTGCATCATTTGAAGAAAATACTCAAAAACAGGTGGGAAATTAAATAGTAGGGTTGGAGAATAAGCTGCAAAAAATTAGGATTATATTACAAAAATGGAAAACAAAGTGAAGAAAATAAATAATTAACCAAAGAAGGAGAGATCAATAATCTAGAAAATCTTAATACGAAGAACAAGATTAAAGAGCTAGAAGAAGATCTAAATAAGAATTTGTCCCCCAAAATTTTGGAAGGGAAATTAGATATCATACTCATCAGAAAGGAAATGGACGGGCTTATACATTTAGAATATGAGTGTAACAAAAGAGCCTTAACCTTCATAATTTTGTGTTTGAAAGAGAAGAAAGATTGGGACATACTAGCACTAGTCAAGGAAGAACTACAAAATAAATTACAAATTGAAACACCTTGTCCAATAGAAACATGAGGCTGGGAAAAATAATTGAGCATAAAGGTAGGTTAATCCATGTTAAGGCAAGCTCTAATTTCCATAAATATGGTGTATTGAGAAAAACTCCAAGTTTAAAAGGGTTAAGAAGTTTATAAATGAAGACCTCATTCTAAAAGATCAAGTTCAATTAACGAAGGAAGTTCAAAAGGTAAAACAAGCCACAAAAGAAGTAAAATAGGTAATAATTAAGTATAGAAAAACTATTATTAGGGATAGAGACCAAAAAGATAATAATAAATAGGAATTTGGGACACTCTGGATTCTCTCTTGAAACTGTCGTGGTTATCCATGGAGCAAAGGGCCCATATTAAGTTGGATCCAAAGTGAAATTGATATCTAAAGTCTAATGTCCCCTTCACCCAATCTGACCATTGGGAGGGGACGTTAACTAATTATGGGCTCTCAAATTTTGCCCCCAAGCCACAATACAAATTTCAATGTATAAAATGTGTGCAGAAACATAAAATACATGTGCATATGCAAAATAAAAACACACACAATAGAAATAAACTTGATCCAGACACACAACTTCCATATATAAGCATAATCATAACAGGCATTAAATAAAACTATTTCATATTCAAATGCATGAGAATACTTATATTTATCCAACGCAGAGCCAAGAAACTAGTTGTGTAAGAGCGATTTTCCACCCAACCATAGGCTTTTTGTCCAGCATATACTCTTAATGCTAAGAGACCACCCCCAAGATGGGCTATGAGGCCACCAAGGCGAAGGTAACACCTACAAGCTTCTATATATCATCCCACAACCTATTATGCTCTTTGTGCTTAGCCAGTTGCTCCTACAAAACTCTACAGTGGTCTCACTCAACCATCGCAGCCTTGGACCCCACAATACTTGCCGCATACAACACCCTTCTGGGCTCAGGAATCCCCTTCACTGATCCATGGTTCTCTTTGGAGAACCATCTTTCCAAGTGCTTCCTAGTGTAGATATCATGAGAGAATGAGAAAATGAGGGTTGACTCCAAGGTATATGAGAAAAATGGTGAAAATACAACTAACATGGCTTCCGACAGTAAAAGAAAGGACTCATGACAGCTGCAGACTGACTTCTGTCATAACAAAACTGTCACAAAAGTGCAGTCAACCCCATGCTTCAATAATTACATGAGGTGACTTTTCCCACCAACCTCACACATGCATTCAATGATTGGAAAATAGTCAAAAAGGAGATAATTGGCTTATTCAAAGCACATGACAGAATTTGGGTGAGCTCTAAGGTTGACACTTGGTAGCAAGGATTTAGTCTCCCATGGACCCCCTTTCCTCTTCCCCTCTGGTGGAATCATAGCCCCTTTGGTGATATTTATACAACCATTCTTGGACCATTTTTATTATTTATGCACATAATATTTACATATATTCTAAATCAACATGACAAGCCAACCATACAGTCCAAATAAAAATATATACATGCTACATGCCTAGCCATTCACTAGTCGGGCCTTGGCCTTGAGCTCCACACTAGGAATCTGCATTAGCATATTTACACCATTTACATAATTTTGGTTAAATACATTCCAAGTCAAAATTGGCGGTATTACAATGCCCTTCTCTCCTCGGTCACTGGTTGATCTAGTAATAACCTCAAGGGGGGCACTCTTCTCTCCTAGGTCATTGTTGAAGTTGGAAATGCCCTTAAGGGGGGCATAATTCTGTCCTAGATCATATTCTTTGCTAACACAATCGTCTTTCTTCTCGGGGCATTGTCCTTGGGGAACCTATCCTTGTTCCTTATCAATTACTCTAGGTTTAAGTGGAAAGAGTCCACACTTTCCACCCAGCTTAGGGATGGTGTTAAGGCCGGAGAAGAAACCTACAAGGTGTGACCATATTGTTGTTGTTGAGAGTGGCTTTGGTGTGTAGAAAATTATCATGTTGGAAAATGATGGTCATGGGCTATGAAAACGCTAGTGAGGTGAAAAGCTGCAAGGTATCTAGAAGTCATCTACTTCCAGAGTACAATAAATGTAATCAATGTTGATGAGATAACCAAATACCATATGTGTTCTTAGAGGCATAAGGGAGCCTCTAAAAAGTAGATTTGTGGAATAGGAGATCCTAAGCTAAGGTGTAATGGATGCACCTCCTAAGTAAAAATAGAAAGAAGTGTGTAGCATGCTTGGCAAAGGTTGCTCAAGTTTTGATATAGCATCAAAGAAGTTAGCCATTGTTTAGTACATTGTTGCATACATGGTAATGAGGTCTACTAGGAAGTAGGGAAATTTTAAGAACCCCCCCAAAATTTCTATGTATAATAAATATGTTAATCCCCATGATATATAGGAAAATATGAAGGCTATTTTATTAATGCTATATTATGTATATATAATTTTTTGGCGAATCTCTCATTGAATTATATAATCTTGTAAAAGCTTGGAAAATATTTTACTAAATTATAAAACTTTGTAAAATCTTGGCGAATTTTCACTAAATTATAAAACCTTGTAAAGCCTTGGCGAATTTTTTAGTAAATTATAAAATCTTGTGAAATATTGGTGAATTTTTTGATAAAGTATAAAACCATATATAGTAATAGGAAACCAGATAAAAAAATACTAAATAGGATATAAATCTTGATAAACGATAACAAGCCCTCTTTTGGTGGTAGTTTGGTACCCCACTCTAACTATCACAATACATAGAAATTCACCATACTCTAAGAATATTCATGAAAAACAACAATGGAATTTTTCATCACTGCGACAAATAAAATCAATGTTAATATGAGGGCCCACCAACATCTTGATCCTCTTTTAGCTCTCCATGTTATTACAAGGGCCCACCAATACCTCATTTATGCACACACCTTACCAAATATCATTTTAAGAAAGGAATACCAATGCATATAGGTATGTTTTTAATGAATCGCAAGTCCGGGAGAATATTACCAAGAAATGAACAACTTGCCTTATGTATCTTAATTCATCCCATGATGTCCCTACATACTCAATTTAGGAAGATTTAGTCAAATAACACACAATATCGTTAATTCTAACATAGCATCATATACACCTTTCTACGTGGCATCCAAAAAAACATATTTAAGCATTTCATACCTTCTATCATGTTGCACATATCCATTTTCCAGCTCTATAAGTCCATATTTAATGTATTCCCCATTACTAAAAGAGAAACATTCACACCATGACAGCAGGATAACAACCACAAAATACATTGTCAACCCTACAAAAATCCTTTGAGAACTATAAAATTCAATAAACAAAACAAGAAACATGCCAAAATACCTGACAATGTCCAAAGCAAAAGAAGCATCAAAGACAGTGGGATTCCAGGTTGTTCCACCCATGGTCTATCCCATAAAGGAGAACACAAACACAAGTAGAAACAAAATGGCACTGGTTATAAGCAAGGTCATGGCCCCCTCCACACCCAAATATGCAACTATGATTGGAGTCCCAGCTCTTAGGCATGATGCCCCAAACACCCATAGAAACATTATTGTTGCATCACCAATTACGAGGTTCACAATCCCCATGATTCTTGGGGAAACTTTGGATATGAGGCAATGAGATTCAAAACTCTCCTAGATGCAAATGGGTCACTATAAGACCTGATAGTAAATATCAATTGCCCTTCTCATGTGGACATTAAGCAACTTGCAAAACAAGATTCAACTCATAAAATTGGGACGAATGTAACTCTAACTTCGATTTCCATGATCAATAGAAGGTGAAAGAACCCCAAGAAACTGCCATTTATGGAGACCAGGGGCTAATGGGAACTGCCTAGTGATTTTTGTGGGCAAACAGAGGCTTAAATTAATTTTAGAGGGGAAAATTTGTTTTTATCTTGCCTCCCTTTTTCAAATTCTATGGGGCTAACCTTCTATTCATTAAAAATAAATAAATAAAATGTGGGCTAATCACACCTAACAGGTGTTTAATAAAAAATTACCCCATTAAAAATCTAAAACCCCTAAATTTAGCCCGTGGGCTAAGATTAGCCCCTAAAAGTTTCCATGCGAGGAAGTGTGGTGTTTTGAAGAAGTAGCAAAGGAATACAAGTGCAATTTGTAGATTACAACACATTGTGAGCAATAAGAATATGCAAGGACCATAAAGTACTAATAGTGACTAGAAAACCATGGAGGGGTATGAAAATGGATAGTTGCTAGTGGATAGTGTGTCTAATAGTTAGCATGTATTTGAAAAATAAGAGGCATACTAAATTTTTGTTGTGTTGGAAGCACCATAAGATGTTTTTTATTATCCAAAATAAATGTGTACAATAGTGGTGAGGAATGCCACCTTGAAATAGAAACCTCCCCAAGTTCTTAAAAATATTTCCAAAGAAAAAGATATATGTGTGGCACTATTGAATGAATCATTGATGTGTGTCCACTAGAATGTTGTGAAGGAGTATAGCTAAACAAAATTGGTATGTTGGAACCTAGTGTGTAGAGTGCATGGAGATGCAATGAAGTGATGACCTAGAGAGGGTGTTGAAGTTGAGGCATTGTTGAGGCTATGAGAACTCTATTGTGGAGAGGGTTTCTTGGTTGTAGTGCTTGTTGTTTGGAGGTGACCTAAATATGTAACTGTAATAGAGAATCCAACGATGTGAAATTGCTATGATGCTAGCATGGTACAATGTTATGGTGTTGTAACTATTGTGGAGCAAGGTGAAGCTATATAGGAGTGTGGTCTGGTGTTTGAATGGTGTATTTCACCCATGTAGTTGCTGAGATCATGAAGGGACTAAGGGCATACATAATTGTGAGAGTGACTGTAGGTAGAGTTGTCTGAGTGTTGTGGAGGTTGGGGGTAAGTTCGGACTAGGTTAATATGGATAGAGTTAGTTGTGGAGAAGTAGAAAGAGTGAGGAAAATAGACTTGTGTAAACTGACCTTATGAGATGTTGAGGTATGAGGAAGGGAAACACCATTAGAGGTAGGTTGATAGATTATGTCATCTTTCATTATCTGGTAAGTGTTGGTGATATCATTATATAGGCCATTGCATTGTTGTTGTTAAAGAATACCGAGTATTCAATATGACCAACCTAGAGGATATATCTCACAGTTGAAGGTTTCTTGGAAGGGTCCAATGGAAAAGGTATATGAATAACATTTTTTAATCAGCAAATAAGGACCATCTTATTGAACTCAATTGTAGTGATAAGGTGAAGGGTGAGGGGTGGTTGGTAGTTGAAGGTGGTTGACAAATGTATGAGAAACCATATCTTTTGGCATCCATTGTCCAAAATGATAGTGGCAAGTTGGTCCTTGTTTTGGAAATTGTGAGTGAAAAGTAGAGTTGGTATGGAGGGCAAGTTTGTTTGGGTCAATAAGAGTAAGGATGGATCTGGTGTAGTTGGGTTGGGTAATTATATGAACTTAGAAGAGGAGGAGGAAGGGGTGAGGGGAGAAGGATTTATGACAAAGTCACTATCGTGTTCATCATAAAGTAAGGCTTTGGATTGAGATAGGCATTGTAAGAAGCGATACTCAACAATGTCATGAGTTGGGGTTTTGTGGTAGTGGCACCAACATTAATGACGTGAAGTATTGGGATGAGGACCTAGGTTGGAGGGGGTATGGACTTGGTATTATTAGGAGTTGGGAGAGTTGGAGGAGTTAGGGTTTCAAGAAGAGGTGGTAATAGGGTTTGAATTAGGGTTAGGAGTTTGGAAGGGTTTAAAGTGAGGCTTTTGGCCATATTTTTGTTCTACGACAAGGACACATGTAGAAAACCTTGGTCAAGGGTAGTGCTCTCAACATATCTACTTCATTATGAAAAATAATAAGAAAACTAGAATTGAATTTAAGCAAAAGTACCTATTTTGGATCTATGTTATATAACTGGAGACAAAGTTTGGTGAAGAGTTCAATGAATAGTTGGATAGATTTCCCTAGCGCTTGAAGCAACTACAACCATTTGCACACAAGATTAAAAATGTAATTTGCTGGATTAAATCACCTTCTCAAGGCCTAACACATGGTGTCCCATGTATTAATGATGATGGAGGTGCTACTACTAGCATGTTCATCATTGCAATCCACATAAACTATAGTAGAATATTCATGAGACCACCATTGAGATTGAGCAAGCTCTTCTTAGTGATTTCCTACAACAAGAAGGTGTTGTTTCTCAATCATGGTTGAATAGGTTTGGAAATAGGCTATAAGTCCATATATTCAAGATTCAAGGACATATTCAGACATTTGGCCTCCATACTTAGGTAAGGGGATTCTAGTGTCTAGATGGAAGGTGGAGGAGGAATCCATAGGTTGCAGCTTGAGGGATTCAATGAGAGTACTCACCAATTATTGCACAACAATTTTTAGACTAGGATTCTATGTCTTCAAAGGATTGAGTGCTGGGAGGAGCCATTGAGAGAGAAATAAAGATTGTGCACGAGAAAACACTAGGTTTTGGTTAGGATTGAGTATGATTGCAGAGAAAGACTGAATTAGGGTTGATGAGAGGTGATGCAACCCAATAAAATATGATACAAGAGTAGGAAACAACAATGATGAAGAAAGGGAAGCTACCAATGAGCCCAACAAGGGTGACACAAATCTTGGGAGAGGAGCTAGGTGGAGGTGTGTCTGTAAAGAATTCAATCAAGGGTAACTTAGGCAAAAATAGGCCTAAAACCTAGTCAAGGGTGATGCATGCTAGGTATTCCCAACCAAGGGTACATGTAAGAACCCAATCAAGGGCATGACAACACAAAAAAAACCTTGGCGATGAGAGGGAATCTGCAAAACATCTCTAGGAGTGATAGATATAGGAACAAAGGATTAGTTTTGTTGTAAAGATCTCTTGAGATAGGTCCCTAGGGTGGAGGATGGCCTTAGAAAACCAAGAATTTGAGAAATTTGAGAAATTTGAAAAAAAGAGGAGCTAATAGAGGTTGATGGGGTGGAGGGTGACCTCATAGAAACCCAAAAGTGGAGATGTATTGTATTGAGGAGGAGAGTAGGGTGGGATGACGGCCTCTAGATAACCCTAATTAGGCCAATACCTCACTACTTTAGGTCCATACTTTAATATCATATAAGCCTACATTTGATCCAATAGACAAAACAAAAATAAAGAAAATAAGTTGTAGTTGATCTAAGAGACAAGATAATACGTAAGAAACCTAGAAATTAGAGAAGAGCAACTCAAATTTCTTGGTCTGTCAATAAATCCAAGAGGCCTTTTAATAGTTTTTCAAAGTTTCCATGTCCAAAACCCTAGTCTAGGTATGCATATCACTCAAGGCTAGAAACTAATATTATATGAGAATGCAATTAAGTTATTAATGCTTTATCACGCAAAATTTGGGCACTAACTATGCCTCTAACTAATTTCCCATAAATAACAATAAACAAATGCATCATAGTTTGTTAGAGGGATGTGCCCTTCTCTCCTAGGTCATCAGTTGAGTTGGTAATGCCCTCAAGGGGGTGCTCTTCTCTTATGGGTCATTGTTTATGATAGTAAAGTATTCCTTGTTTATGGGGTGTTGTTCTTTAGGAACACATCCTTGTTCTTTAACAAAATCTCTTGCTCCAAACAACCTTTGATCACCTTGGTAAGACCCATAAAAAAATTCCCATGCTTTTTCATACTCACTAATGGGTTCCTTTAATATTCTTTGGTGAGTTTCTTTCAAAGGTTTATAGTTCCATTTGAATGCTTTAATTATGGTTTTATGAGCAACTTGTGTTGGAGTGAGGTCCATACCTTGAAATAACATATTGTTCCTTGTTAACCAAATCCCCTAGATAACAAGCAATGAAGAGCTTTATAAACTCTTTTTGATTTACCTATTATCCAAGAATAAGGACAATCTACTAGAGTCAAGTGATCCCATTTATTTCTTTCATGAGATGCTCGTAACATTTCAATCCAAATATATCTAGAAAATGAACAATTGACAAATAGATGGCTTACATATTCCTCATTGTTTTTGCATAAAATATTTCTACATGGCCCAACTGAACATCTCTTTTGGAAATTATACCATATCAATATTTTGTTAGCCATCGCTAACCAAAGGAAAAACTTTGGTCTCAAAAAGCTCTCGAATTTTCAAACTACCTTCCACCACCAGGATCTTTCTCTTGTTTATGCTTCCTCCATCATGACAAATTAGCTAAACTTCTTTGTGTACTACCATGTACCCTTGTTTTTTATCATTTAATTTCATCCTACCGATTTAATACCGATTTAACATAGCTTTAAAGCATTATGCTTTTACAATATTACATATTGGGGCCATTCTTTTGTTCTTACTCACTATAGGTTTAGATCTCATGTTGTTTTCTAGTCTTGATGCCATAAATTTTCTCTCATGTAGTTCTCATGTTGTTTTCCAGTCTTGATGCCATACCTTTGCTCCATCCATCTTGTTGCTCTCTCAAGTGAGAAAATTTCCATAAAGTGTAAATCACTTTTAAGCTCTTTTGAAAACCTAAATTTTCCTTTATAGCCAAATCCAATGATCTTCACATACTCTCACTGTATTCCCCCTTCCTTCTCTCCAAGTTGCATGATCATCTTTATCATATTCAAACTTTGGCTTCCTTGAAAAACTAAAGAATCAATGTAACCATTAATGAACCATTTTATAATGTCATGAAAAAATATAATTTATTAATTAAAGAAAGAGTAAACATTTAATTTCCACTATTTGCCATAATAAAAGATCATACGAAACCATTTTTTTTTAACCATGGGAATTTAGCAACCTCCCAAGGTTATATCCAAAATCTTACAAATGATATATACCAGTAACTTGTGACTTGGGATCCAACAGCCCACAAGCTAGATATACTAGTAACTTATGACTCAGCAGGGGCCGAGACATCTCGAAGCCCACTAGGGTGAGCCTCTATCCCAAGGGTCTCCTACCCTTCGAGCCTTGTCACAACGGGTCAATGAGAAACCTTACCCCCGCCAGTTTTGAACCTGTGACCTCCACGGTGATAACACATGTTTTTAACCATTAGGCCCACTCAGGTGCTTTGACCTTACAAGACCATATAATAACATATTAAACCAAAATCATAAAGACAACTTTATCGCATGTTTAAGGTTTGTTGAGATATGACGACACGTGCCATAAGAACGAGATGTACTATTGGTCCCCTTCCTCTCACTTATCACTTTTTGTTTTTCCCTTTCAGATGTAAATTAAATGGTTAATGATTTGCACTTATTTTTTGATAATTTTTTTTATCAAAATCCGATTAAAATCGTTGAAATTGCAATTTTAAATAATTAAAATTACATCATTAAAATACTCTAAAAATAATAAAAAACACTGAATCCATTTTTACAATTTAAACAATAAAAGTCACGATTTAAAAAACAAAAACAAAAAACAAAAACACATTACCATCCCAAACAAATCTTAAAAAGTCGCCACACTAACCTAACATGAAAGCTAACTACTCCAAGAATTATTAAAATGTGTCGCTGCATATTTTGTAATTGTGATCACCCTTTCACGAACAAGGGCCACACAACGACACGTAAGGAAGGTGACGGCACCATAAAATTGAAGGGTCACTATTATATTTTCTTGAAATTCAAACTAAGGAACCTACGTGGGGTGGGGTCTTTCTGGGGTTGTTGAACATTTGGTATGTGAGCTGGCCACGTGAAGGCACAAGACATAATTCCACATCACGTGATACTCCCTCCCACCCCTTCACGAAAGAATCGAGAGGACCCCATAAAAATAGTAGTTAGTTACTCCTAGGGAAATGCACTCTTCTTTACGCTTTTCATGACCCCACTAAATGATTCCCCTCCCAAATTTATGTTTAAAAAACATGAAGTTTTTGTACCGGCATACTATTAACAAATCCCCAAGGGAAAAGTGAACATTGCTAGGCATATTATTAAGAAATCACCTAGGGGAAAGTGTGCATTGTACATACATTTTTAAGGACTATGGTATAAAACATTCTGTACCTAAATTGGAGGCCACAAGGCATGTCTAGGGAACAACACTGGAAGATTCAATTATGTTATCATATAATTGGATATGAAACCGTTAATGTTTTATTAATTATTATCCAAACGAGACTATCTGTATTCAACTAACCTAGACAGTGACCTTGGGTGTCGGTGTTTCTTGATAAAATGGCTTCTTTAATGTTGTTCCCCACAAGTTATGGGCATGTCCCCATCTCTCAGCACGTGGGCATACATAACATGACACTGAGATGCTAATAATGTAACCAATTCTTCAACACACTGGAACTTGGTGGGATATATGCAGTGTAATCCAAATAGCTATATATAACAAGACACAATTATTTTAATGTATAGAAATGATAAATTCTTTTAAGGAGCTTCCATTCATGTTCCTCTTCTTAACTACCTCCATGTGAAAAGAAGAAATAGAAATAATATAAAATATTTACTTAATATTAAAACATAAAATTATTTAAGCACATCACTAAGATGCGATTGAATGATAGAGATTTATATAAGATAAGGGAGGAGCTCTTCGTATGTTTGATTCCATTAATCTAATCAATAATTTATGTACCCATGATGAATTTTGATAAATATGTTTAAAAAATCAAAATATATACATTAATGGTATATTTAGAATTAACGGGTGGAGGTGGAGGTGGAGGTGGAGGTGGAGGTGATTATTTTTTATTTTAATAATAAAAAATTATAATTGAATTTTGAATTATGAATTATGAATAAGGTTTAGGGATAATCACAAATAACTAGGTAGAAATATATATTTTTTTAGGTACTAAAATTTAACAATTTAGTTAGGGTGGAATCTTTATAGTTATTCAATTCAATTAGGGTGAAATCTTTATAGTTATTGGAGACTTAATAATTGTTATCAATTTTTTGAATAACTTAAAAAACTTGTTAGATGGTAAATTGGCTTGTCCTATTACAAGAATCAAAATGGAAAGTCATTGTTTCAAAGATATCAAGCTTTTCCATGTTTTAAGGGATCATATTCGTGAAGCAAACAAACATGCCAACAGAACTTTGAGATTGAGTCAAGGAGTGTTAAAGAAAAATGGGGGGTTGAATTCCAAGCCATCCCCAAAGGTTATGAAGAATGTTATAGCTTGCACGATGTCCATGTCATTTAATATAAACAAGATGACATGTCATACAAGGCACACGGCATTCAAAAGGACGTGGGATGTTTTGTGTATCATCCTCACGATATCACCACACATGCTAGCCTTAACTCATTGTCGATGTTTTGAACTAATTTGATCTTAATTTATTTTGCAAGTGGGATTATGGAGGGTACGTTAGTAGTGGGAACAAAGTTGGGAGAGGGAACTCCTGAAGCTTTGTGGTCACCTTCTCTAACACTACTTGAATTCTTGGTAAGTGTCATTCTATTAACTCTGCGGGTTCAGGATCTAGCCTTCGGTTGGTTTTCTTGGTTTTATCCTATAGTGGATTCAGCCTGTCATCATGGGGAACTTTGAGCAAACCACTCTCTCAAGTTGGGGATCTTTGTGCTCCTAGTAGTCATGAGTTATGTACGTTTCATTTCCCTTTTAGCAAGTGGTAGGTTCTCTCATTATAATATTCTACGAATGTTTATGTGTTCGTCACTGCTATCCAATTCAATTTTCATTCATGTTTTCAAGGCATTGTTGATCTTCTAAAAAAATTATAGTCTAGTGAGTTAGGGATTTTCAAGGTTTATCTCTCCATTGAGCTTGTACGTGAATTTGGGTATCATGTATTTCCTTTATCTGAGGTTAGTAAATCTCATTGATTGTGTTTGGGGTGGCATTTGGTACCTATTTTTCACTGAGTCCCTTTGGAGCTATTGGATTGCCTGAGGAATCATGGGAATTTCCATAGGGGCATACAAGAGATTCACAAAGTTCTTCAAAGGCTTGAACACTATATCAATAACAATAGAACATACATATTTTCAATCACAACTAAGGTTCATCATAATGAACACCAGTGCACCACTCAAAATGCTATGATTATGGAAACCCTCTTGCAATATAAGAGGCAAATTCAAGTTTTGTGAGCAAAATTCTCTATGCTAAGGAACATGGTCTGTAATTTTAGTAACAATTCCCACTTTCCAACTTCCAATGTTAGAATGTCTATGGGTTATGCCCATGGCCCAACTCAGAGAAGAAGAAATATTTCATCGAATGGTAGAGGACATGGACTTGAAGAAGCGAGAATCACAACCCACTAGTGTCGATCAAGACGAAGAGCACAACAAGCATGTTGTTTTACTAGTCCCAATTTATCTTATGCTATGTAAAACATTTGATATTAGGGGTCCTTTTAAGGGTTTAAATCAACAAAAATTTCAAGAAATCCTCATCGAAGGATGAATCATATCTATATGATTTAGACTCATACTACTTTATACTTATGTTGGATTTATTTTTATTTTTTAAATAGGAACTATTTGTAATTGCGTATTAAAAGAGATGAACACATCCTTCGAGTACAAAAAAAAAACCAAGTTTTTCAACATAACAAATATTCAAAACATATTCTCCCAAAATTGCAGTTTCTGGTTCATAAACCTTATTGCGTAAATTATCTATAAAAATAGTTATCCCGCGAGTACTATAGATTCACACACACTGCCCTAAAATAAAAATACACTTATACTACATAAAATATACATAATTAGAGGATAAAACTATCAAGGCTAACCATTTCTGGCAGAATACTTGGTTGGTAGGTACACTTAATCCTCCTCCATTCCTCTGACTTCCACATACCGAGAAGACTGGCAATGATTGCACCTATCCGTACTCAGTATTTTGTCCAAGTCAATTCTTATTGCTTTAGTATGTCCACCCAAGTCTCATGTATTACCTTCGATATCCTCCATTCTAGAGTCCATTGTCGACCGTTGGAGTGAGAAGTGCCTCATAATGTTCAATTATCCACCATGTTAATATATTCATGTAAAATATTAACATAAAATAAAGGTTGGAAAATACCAACAAATTGTTGAAGGATCCACATATGCATTTAGTATTTCTTTATATTTCTAGATTTAATTTTGAAATACTTATTCTTTTTTAAATATATTTATTTTAAATATTTAAAAATACATATCATTTTATATGTTCACATTAATATTGAAACCAAACGTACAACAAGATTCGTTATTCCCAATTTAAACCATATAAATAAATTTAATAAAGCAACATGATCACTTCCATATCTATAATATCAAAAATATTTTAGGAAGCAAATACTCATGCATGTTCTTGGTGCCATATTTTTATAACATTTCAGTTTTTATAAAATATTATTGATCATAGTTAAATTTAATATTTTTCAAAAAAATAAAAATAACAAATTGCAATCCATAAGTTTATGAATAGCAAAATTGTAAATTGCACCACTCGCAAGAATGTTTATATTAATAATATTATATTTTTTAACAATTTCAAATCAATCTTAATTATGATTTGATTAGTGTATTAATTATAAATTCACTTTTTTATAATAATTATGTGGCTTGATTTTAATGTGTATTAATGAAACACACTTTCTGGGAAAGAGGTTTAAGTGCAATTGGATTGGCTAAGAGTTTATCTATGAGTCACTTGGTTTTCTTTAAGATTTTATTTATATGCTCAAAAAACTTCAAGAAAAACATTCTTAAATCATCAAAGTTGTGATGTGTTAAAAGGTTAGGAAAGTCGGTATTATATAACAAATATTATGAGAAAGCGATTTTCCTTTCCAACCTTCTTGGTGCCACAAAGATGACAAATTCTTTTATCACATGGTGTTTTAGGTATTATCCAGCTTTGTATTTCATAAAGGAGATCATGAGAGTTTGTTTGTATTTTAAAAATGTTGATTTTATTCTTTACATTGAATATATAACTATATGTGTATAACGATGTTCTCTTTTATTTAATTTTTTTTTGTAAGGATCGTACCCACCGAGTTTCGAACCAGTGAACTTATGCAAGGAGTGCCTTAACAGTACACCCATTTACCGTCTATTCTACATCCTTCGGCAATATTATTCATTTTTTTGTAAGGCTCGTACCCACAGAGTTTCGAACTGGTGACCTTATGCAAGGAATGCCTTAATATTACACCCAGTCACCGTCTATTCTACACCCCATGGTATATTTTATTTAATGTTGAAATATATGATATCATCCCATTTTATGTCTTGATGATGATAGTTAACATCCACTCGGACCAATTTTGGTCTATCGAACCTTATGAAAGAAAAATAAGGAACTACTTGGTTTGCTTTAGAATTTTAATTTTGTGCTCAAAGTTTTTCGAGAGGAGTATTCGTAAATTACTATAATTTTGATGAGATAGAAGGTTAGGTAGGTTCATATTGTAACAAATTTTTTGAAACTGATATCTTATGTGGGTGTAAGTAGGGAAATCTAAGTGGAATTGTTTTTCATCCTCAACACTCATAGTCTCACAAAGATGAATTGTTGCGCCGAGAGGCGCTCTACAGCCCAGTATGAGGGAGATCTTGTAACATGTGTGTGTTTGTCGAGTAACAAAATAATACAAAGTAAAAAGTAATAACTATTATGTCGGCTATAAACAAAAAAGAATAATACAAAGTAAAAAGTAAATATGAGACTTAAACTAGAGACTTTAGAGCTTAGGATTAGGTGGTAAATATTATGTCAGCCATAAACAAAAAAGAATAATACAAAGTAAAAAAGAAATATGAGACTTAAACTAGAGACTTTACTTTTTATGTTTAATACAAAGTAAAAAGTAAATATGAGACTTTAGAGTGTTTGTGGAGTTTGTCGAGTAACAAAATAATACAAAGTAAACAGAAAAGAATAATACAAAGTAAAAAGTAATAAATATTATGTCGGCCATAAACAAAAAAGAGTAATACAAAGTAAAAAGTAAATATGAGATTTAAATTAGAGACTTTAGAGCTTAGGATTAGGTGGCTCAAGTATTGCACTCAAGGAGCTATTCAAGGAGAGGTTTGCACCTAGGGAGATTTGATCCCTCTCGGCACTTGATAGAGCCTAGGATTTGGATCTACGCTAGTTTTAGGAAAGGTCTAACATCTTGTTTCATTATGCAGCTCATGAGAGTTCGTCCTTATTTTAACTATGTGGATCTTCTTCTTTATGTTAGTTCAAACAGAGACATAATTTTGACCTTCAAGATTAGGGTTAATGGCCTCCTTGTAATATCTTAATTTTCTTTTATCCTCTAAATTTTCATCACACCACAACTTCTCTTTGAACTTCAAAGTAATAGTAATTTTTAATATCATCTATATTTTGTATTTGAAGTGACATTTTCTTCAATCATCCACATCTTTAACCAAGACATCGCATCTTTATGCCAACCTCGCTTGAGCCTTAGGTGGTTTTGACTGGAATTTAAAACAATTTTTAGAAGTTTATGGTCTCCCAAGTTATTTATTTATTTTCTTGTACATTAGGTACCTAGTCATATCTACATTCTCAATGGGGAATGACCCACTTCAATGCGGAGAATGGGACATGGTGTATTGCTTTTAATTTGAAGACTGTAAGTTATAAAATGTTGCTGGATTTGCTCAATCATTATCCAAGATTCTCTAGAGGAGATGCAGCCCCAAACTTCAAACTCATATAGGAGAAAGAGAGTGACGAGAGTTTCAAAGAGGAATTTATTTTTATCCCTCATCACAAGGTTTGCTCACTTATAATTGTTTTCAAGACCAAAATAAGCTTTCCACCCTCCATTAATTTTTTTCTCAAAGTTGTAGTTCTAGTTAAGCTTGTAATGGATATCAATCCCAAAATTGTGATGTATATATAGAGAGAGAGATAGATAGATAGATAGATATATTGTTAAGTAATATGTAATGTTGTCATTTGGGTTGAATAAACAGGTTTAAACTTTGCATTTCATAAAAGTGAAATTGAATAAGTTTTTTTTAAGGGTAGTTTTAACCAATGGGATTTCGCTGACTTAGAAAATCTAAATCCTCACATTGTTTAATCATTCTTGACAATCCCATTGCCACCTTTAAATAATAAGTGTTTGAGACCATATATATAAATTCAAATTAAGATTATATTCATTCAAAAATTTATTCAGAAATTTTTAATGTTAATAGAACATATAATGATCTAATTAATGCAAGTTGCATGGGTAAATCTATGTTCTTTGAAACTAAAAAAATCAGAAATTTTTAATGTTAATAGAACATATAATGATCTAATTAATGCAAGTTGCATGGGTAAATCTATGTTCTTTGAAACTAAAAAAAAACTAATGCCTATGGCTAAAATTATAATGTGTGATCTAAAAAAACATGAGAGAGAATTGGGAGAACTCGTGGCTAAGCCTCTTCCTCCTCAAGAGAGAGGGGTGTTGTGGGGTATTGTTTCCACCTTGGAACTTGGGTTTTTCCTTTCTCGTTATGGATTCTTCTCACCATGTCCACACTTTAATTTGTTATGTCTCATGGTTGAGCCTTGATTTGCATCCATAAGGGAGTCATATTTATCATCCATAAGGATATTATAATGTATTCCAATATAGGCTTGTCTCACTTAGATTGCCTATTTATGATGCAAGCTATCGTCTCTTTGGTATGCCAATACAAAACTACCATGCATGTGTAGTGGGTGATCCTATTGCGAGAGATACAATGTCTGCACAATTTTCTCTAGATCCTTGTTAATCATCTCATTGTGGGAGTTTCTCATCCTTTAGTTAACTTTTTCGTCCAAGGTGTCCAACATTTGCATGGTGGAGACCTTGTGCCTCGATGCAAGGCCATTCACTAGGCACAAAGCTTTTAATTGTTGTCTACTAGTGCACAAAGGAGATATATCACCCCACCCTTAGGATTGGGGTTTTGGAGGTCTTCCTTTGCCTCGTCTTTTTTGAGAAGTTACCTTTGAATCCTCACACCCATCCTTGAGGTCATCTACCTCAAACTTCCATAAATGGGTAATGATTACCCATGCCCATAGGTTTGGCATCACTATTCTCAACAACTCTCTTCCTCATGGTGTCAAAGTAGGGAAATGTGACCTCTCGGGTGGAGAGGTAAGGAGTCTCTCCCATCCATTTTGGAATTAGTAGTACACTACCCTCTATACCTTGGACATATATGAGTATCTTCCATGATATCATTTATTTCTTCATTCATATGTTGTGCACCAATGTTTACTATGCTGGTACCAACCTCTTGCCATGATGGCTTAGGATGAATGCAAACAATCTCCCCTTGTCTTTTCAAGTCACTCACCTCATATTGGCAATCCTCTCTCCTTATATCAATAGCTTCTGCCATGATATCACTTGATTGAAATTTCTTTCTCCACCCCATCTAGGTGGACCACTTCCTCTTGAGAGATTTTCAATAATTCTCTTTTGAGGCTACTATTCTCTAGGTCCTTCCTATTGAGCTTAAGATATCTTGATCTTCTGGAGAGTCCTTTATTAGCTATTGATTAGCTAGTTATTTGTTGTTCTTTTCACATGTAAAGGCTCGATAACCTCAATTTTCATGATGTCTTTAGCTATGGATTCAAGGCGTACTGAGAGATGTCAATTGGTAGAGACTTTTGTCGTGTTTAAGACATTAAATCCTTTTATAGCATTGATGGGGAATTGTGAGTCCCCGTTGAACCCATATATGTTCACTAGTTGAATTGATTTTTTTAGAGCATGAAATACAATTGAGTTATTGATGTCATTGCCCATGTATTTAGCATAGATGTGAGGGATGGATCATTTGTGACATCTTAAGACCCCTCCTATACCAATGGGACCTGGGTTTCCCATAGAGGCTCCATCAATTGAGCTTGACCTTATTCCTTAGAGGAGGTTGCCAAAAATATGAAGAGGGTTGGTTGTGAGTGGTCAGAGTTTTGAAAGTGAGGATCTCACCTAGATCTATTCTTGAGGCTATGATGATTTTATTCTCTTTTTCAGACATTTTTTTATCTTCATATGTCCATTTCATAGATTGAATTGACTAGTTGTGGTTATTATCTATGATTAGATAAATATCTTTAATGTCTTGCTTTTGATTGCAAACAATTTTATTATTTTGTTCATTCTAAACTATTCATAGGATGAAGTCTAGTAGGAGAAAATAGATTTTGTTGATGATTGGGAAAGTAAATGGATCTTGCCTCCAATCTTCTAAGGTTACCAAAAATTCTTCCATGCTCCTATCTAGTTGTCGAAAGTTTATGGCACTTTTATAGTAGATAGATGTAGCAACCTTGTAGTGGTAGAAAATATGTTTTGTTATTTCCACTTTTTTTTCACACATGTGGAATCGATAAGGTCTCTAATAACCTCTACGTGTCAACTTGTCCTAGATGAGCACCTTCATGTATGCCATTAACTAGAGAAAGGTTGTGGTTTTTGGCCAAAGAGTTGGGTGACAAACATTATTCCAGAGTTGTAGATGAGTAGTTTCCTCATTGAAATCTAGGCAGTATTCTTATTTGATTATCTCGGATCCACATCCTTTATATCCTCATAATAGAATATATTTCCTATGTTAAAACAGATTTTCCTATTATGTATTACTGTCATATTTGGGATTTATCATCCTCATTTTTCCATGTCACTCTTCATTTCGAAGTATGCAAAATTGGGTTTGGATGAGCTTCCCAAGTGCTTGGATTGTTGTTCCTATAGCCTTTAATGAGGTAATTGTTTGATTCTCTAAAGGAATGTTGAGCTAGTTGGAGAGTGTGATCTTGTGCTACTCTCTGACTTTTCTACCATGAATCTTCCTAGAAACTATGTCACTTTGAAATATCTTAGTCCTTCCATGTATTATTCCAAATGAGAGACCCTCTAGTGGGATTATCCATTATTAAACATCGTAGGCAATAATTAATGAGGTGGGATATATCTTTGTGTTTGTCCAACTGTAGGATGCTCAACTTGTTTCGATTCCTTCTAGAATCATCCTCGGGAGCTTAGACTAGGTCCAATTGATTCCATAAGGAATCAAAATGCATTGAACATCCTATAGTTGGACAAACACAAGGATTATCCATTTTGATGAGGGTATCCT
Source organism: Larix kaempferi (assembly GCA_027924585.1). Lineage (NCBI taxonomy): Eukaryota > Viridiplantae > Streptophyta > Pinopsida > Pinales > Pinaceae > Larix > Larix kaempferi. The sequence goes on from BSBM01000017.1 coordinate 36,300,020, forward strand.
CTTTTATTCCAAAGGCATACTTCTCCCTCCAAACTTGTTTCCATATAGTATTGTCACTTTTAAGTCGTCACCGTTAATTTTTTCCTCCTACAACCATGTTCATGCTTTGAATATCTTTGATGCATAACCATCCAAGACTTTAGGGTAACCATACCTTATCCACTATGACAAACACCTTTTTTTATTATCTCGGTTAGGTCCTCCCTCCCTAAATAATATTTTCGTATCTTTAATAGATTTTAAGATTTTGAATGTGTTCCTAGTGCAAATAAGAGGTACATGTACATGGATTGTAAAACATATTTATGACATGACTAGAGATGGATAAGAGATATAAACTACAAGAGCTGAGATTTTGTTCGAATATCTTTAGGAAATATTCCCAAGAAAGGTTGTGATGCCTAAAAACAATTGGATAGTAATCCCTAGATATATGGATGGGAGGGAGCCCCTCTGGAAGCCCGATATATGGAGGATTGTTAAAAAGGAAATTTGAGATTTTCCATTCATAATATACCCCCTAGAGGCAAGGAGAAAGGTGTATAGGCTACACTTCATCTCTTTGGCTTCTTTAGACTTTGGTGGCACCCACTTCCCTCAATTTTCATGATGTCTTTAGCTATGGATTCAAGGCCTATTGAGAAATGTCAATTGGTAGAGACTTTTCTTGTGCTTAAGGCATTAAATTATTTTATGGCATTGAGGAGGAATTGTGAGTCCCCATTTAACCCATATATGTTCTCTAGGTGAACTACGTTTTTTAGAGCACAAAATTCATTTGAGTTATTGGTGTCATGCCGCATGTATTTTGCATAAATGTGAGGGATGGATCATTTGTCATATATTAAGACCCATCCTATACCAATGGACTTGGGTTTCCTCTGGAGGTTCCATCAATTGAGCTTGGCCTTCTTCCTTAGAGGGGGTTTCCAAAGATATGAAGAAGGTTGGTTGTGAGTGGTCAGAGTTTCGCAAGTGAGGATCTCACCTAGATCTATTCTTGAGGCTATGATTATTTTCTTCACTTTTTTGGATATTTTAATATCTTCATATGTCCATTTCATAGATTGAATTCACAAGTTGTGGTTGTTGTCTATGATTCTAGATAAATATCTTTAATGTTCTGCTTTTGCTGCAAAAGATTTTATGATTTTGTTCATTCTAGACTATTAATAGGATGAAGCCTAGTAGGAGGAACTAGATTTTGTTGATGATTGGGAAGGTAAATGGATCTTGCCTCCAATATTCTAAGGTTTCCAAAAATTCTTCCATGTTCCTAGCTAATTGCCGAAATTTTATGGCACTTTTATACTAGATAGATGTAGCAACCTTGTAGTGGTTGAAAAGATGTTTTTTTTTTTCACACATATGGAATCGATAGGGTCCCTGATAACCTCTACGTGTCAACTTGTCCTAGGTGATCACCTTCATGTATGCCACTAATTAGAGAAAGGTTGCAGTTTTTGGCCAAAGAGTTGGCTGCCAAACATTATTCCAGAGTCGTAGATGAATGGTTTCCTCATTGAAATCTAGGTAGTATTTTTATTTGACTATCTAGGGTCCACATCCTTGATATCCCTAGCATAAAATATATTTCCTATGTTAAAATGGTTTTTCCTATTATGTATGATTGTCAGATTTGGGCTTCATTATCCTCACTTTCTCATGTTGCTCTTTGTTTCCAAGTACACGAAATTGGGTTTGGGTGACTTTCCTAAGTTTATTGTTGTTCCAATTGCCTTTAATGAGGTGATTGTTTGCTTCTCTGAAGTAATGTTGAGATAGTTGGAGAGTGTGATCACATGCTATTCTCTAATGTTTCTCCCATGAATCCTCCTAGAAACTATGACAGTTTGCAAGACCCTAATTCTTCCATGTATTATTCCAAATGAGAGACCCTCTAGTGGGATTATGCATGATTAAACATCTTACTAAGGAATTAATGAGGTGGGATATATCTCTATGTTTGTCCAACTGTAGGATGCTCAATGTGTTTCGATTCCTTCTCGAATCATCCTCGGGAGCTTAGACTAGGTCCAAATGATTCCAAAAGGAATCAAAATGCGTTGAGCATCCTACATTTGGAAAAACACAAGGATTATCCATTTTGATGAGGGTATCCTCTTCTATAACAAATGCATATTTCTCCCTCCAAATATTTTGCCATAGAGTATTATCAATTTTAAGCCATCACCATTAATTTTTTATTCTTACGACCATGCTCATGATTTGAATATATTTGATGCATAATCATCCAAGTTTTTGGGGTAAACATACCTTATCCCATGTGACAAACACCCATTTTTTTTCTCCCGGTCATGTCCTCCCTACATAAAGAATATTTTCACTGCTTTAATAGATTTTATGATTTTGGATGTGCTCCCAATGCAAAGAAGAGGTACAGGTACATGGATTGCATAACATTTTTAATGACTATGACATGACTAGTGACGGTTAAGATATATAAACTCCAAGATTTGAGAGTTTTTTCAAATATCCTTTGGAAATATTCCCAAGAAAGGTTGCAACACCTAAGAACCTTTGGACGATAATCCCTAGATATACGGATGGGAGGGAGCCCCTCTAGAATCCCAGGATCTAGAGGATGTTGTCTCATACGCTTTAGTTGGGGTTAAAAAGGAAACTTAAGATTATCCATTGATAATATACCCCCTAGAGGCAAGGATAAAGGTGTCTAGACTGCACTTAATCTCTTTGGCTTCTTTGTACTTAGTGGCACCTAGTATCATATTAATGTCATTAACGAATTTAAGATGGGTGAGGGGTTCACCACAAGGGGAAATATTTATTCCTTTTAGGGATACTTGATTAGTATCTATACTCAACCAACAACCCAGACCTTATGCCTTGAGGAGGAAAAGGAAGGGAGGGGGAGAGGACCAACTTGGTGAATTTCTCTTGAGGGTCTAAAGGGGGTAGATGGGACTCCATTATAGATAATAGAGAAGAAATTAAAGGATGCCATAATTTTAATCAAACTAATCGAAGCTATCGAAAAACCAAAGGCATCAAGCATTTTGACCATGAAGATCCAATTAAGTCTGTCAAAATATTTTGACATGTCAAGTTGAATCATCATACTAAGGTACTTGTAGGATTTTACAATAATTCCATCTAGAACTTGACTTCCCTCAATATATGTTCCCTACTCTTGCAAGATGAACTTGATCAAGATGGGATTTAGAATATTTGCAATGACTGTAGTGATGATTTTGTCGATGAAATTACAAATACATGGTTCTAAATTTGTTGGTTAAGGATGCTTTGCCTTCTTTAGGGATGAGAGTAAGAAATGTGGCGATAAGAGTTTTTAGGACTCCCCAACTAATCTTGGCACTTCGAACTTCACAAACATCTTTACCAACTATTTTCCAACATGCTTACTTCAACTAAGGATATTGTATTCAAGAGGAAAGCATTCTACTTAGTGGAAACTAGGATAGGGATGTGTATGGTCATGGCCTTAATTTCTTAGCTTCAGTCTTAAGAAAATTTAGATGGATGATTGTTGAAGTAGTCCTTAAGATCTCTTTATATATCGCTATGTTCTACTTTGTTGCCTTGTTTACCCTTGAGGAAGAATATTTTTTGTGGTTTCTTCTTTTCATGGTGGTATGATGGAATAATTATGTGTTTTTATTCCCATCCCTTAACCATATTTCCATAGAATTTTACTTATTGAGAAATTCTCCAATTTTTTTTTGGGTGCCAACTCTTTCCTATAGATTAGATTCTTTTTGGTGGGTCTCCTCCAACCTCTCCTTCAAGAAGCTGACCATTTATTCTCTAGATACTACTTGACTTGAGAGATATTGCCAAATTCCTCTTCGTTCCATTACCTAAGTTTGGTTTTTAGTTTTTTTTATGATTTTGTTGAAGGACATTTATTTTAGTACCACGGGTGTTCCCTCCCTCTCCATTATGTTATTATAAGTTGCAAGTTGGGTGTCCCATAATTCCTCAAATTTGATGGTGTTGCTTTTGGGGTCCTTTTGTTGTCCCTGTTGGAACACTCATAATGAAGAAAATGCATGAATTGCATTTTTCATTAATATGATATACATATAAATACATTAGATGTGACCCTCCTTAATTTTAAGGGGTGTTTTTTAGTCCAAGAATATTTTTGAAAGAGAGCTGAAATCTGGAAGTGGATAGTTGCAAATGGTTGAATCCATCATTGAAGTGCTCTCTAAAATGGTTGTTTTGGGATGACCACAAACTAATGGTGACCAGAAGTTGATGTCTTCTACTAAATGGTGGTTTTGGATGACCATAAACCAAACGATAGATGGTGGCTTAGGATGACCACAAACCAGTGGTAGAAAAATCTAACGCATTCTACTAAATGGTGGTTTAGGATGATCATAAACCAAAAGTATATGGTGGTTTAGGATGGCCACAAACCAAAAGCTAGAAGAAGTTGATGTATTCTACTAAGTGGTGGTTTTAGGATGACCACGAACCAAAATATACTTTAGAACATGGTTCTATATTTGTCTCTTGGCTACAAATATAACTCTCTCTTTGGATTTGGCTACTAGCTTTGGTTTTGGCTGCAAAACAATCTGGCTTGTTTTTTTTCTAATTGATAGGGGTTCAAAACTCAAAGCCCGACTATCAATCCATGAAATTCCCCCCTATAAGGTATAAGGTGAGAAGCACGAAGAATTTCTATTACAATATGTGTCATTAATCAAGACTAAATTCTTTTGTATGATTGATATATATTCTTAGCTATTGATGACCATAGCCAAAAATTGATCCACTCATAGTGAATCTTTAATCTTCTAGGTTTATTTAGTGTTGACCATCCATCTTAAGAATTATTATGCTTCCTACAATTCTGACAAGGACGAAGATCAAAACATTGATCCTCCATGAGTCCAATTCGATGACAATGTTGGCATCGATGTTGAACTACAACAGGTGAAGTTGAATCTTCTTGAATGATTCCAACAATATGGAACTAGATTGGTCTAGAATAATATGGAATATGAAAGGACACTTCCTTATCATATCCAAGTCACATTCTATGTTTGTTTTTCCTTATTTCTTCCCAAGATCTAATGATGGGATTGGAAATATTATGCTAAACATGTTCATGATAAACTTTGTCTTTTGCATCTAACAATCTTTCACCGAGATGATCTTGTGTATCGTTATCAAATTCAAAGAGAGGGTTGTTCTAAACAAGAACTAGTTCAAAACATTGATTCCTTTGTTGTATTTCAACATGTTGGAACTATGATTGAGTATAGAGAATTTCTACTTTGGCTTGTGATCATGTAAACAAGTTAGCACATATTGGAGAGTTTCCTTGTTGATTGTGATAGTATTGTCAACAATAGTGAGTTTTAGAGTGTTTAGTAACACCAATAATTGTTCAGTTTGAGCCATGTTTAAAGATTGAATGCGTATCCTTAGGCAAGCAGCTCCATATTGCAATTGACTCGAAAACAAAAACGATGGCTTCTTGTAACTCTTCCACTTGACAATAAGTCTAAAAAAATGGAAATCTAATTCAAAAAATGAAGGGCATCGATTTCTACTGAGAATGAACCTAATACAATTCCACTTAAGTTGATTTGACACTCATGAAAATAACTATTGCAAGTACAAAAATCATCATTTGCAAATGCAAAGTTGAATTGATGCAAATTGAAATTAATGTTGATGTTGACTTGTCATTGAATGTTGATGTGATCAACAACTTGAATGCTTGAATATGATTTGTTGAATGATTAGATTCTTATGATTTTTAACTCTGGCATTTGTGTAGTTGATGTTGAAATACAAAAAATTAGGTGTGAATACAACATTTCAAAACTAGACACAAAACAACATCAATCAATCATCTAAAAACAAACCATGCACTATAAACAAGTTCTCATGGCGTACCTAAGATCCCATTATTCAAAATTTCTGGTGGATATAGGACACATGTACCTTCAAAAAATGATGATTTTATTAATTGGCATGGTACATAAATGCTTCAAGTAGACTTCTCATCACTCTCTTTCAAAAAATCTCTCTTGCTTCCAACAAATTGAGGGGAAAAGCCTTCAACTATTTTTCTCCAAATACTACTGAGTCAAAAATACAAAATATGATTTAGAGATATTGTCATAATGCACTTCATTAATTGGACGCTTATTCCTTATATTAAATATTGAGAGATCTTCTTACCTTTGATGGTGACACAATTTGTTTCCTTCAAGAATTTATCAATGTAAACCTCATGAATTCAACAATGAATGAAAAAACAGAGAGAATCGGTTAGATATCTCAGTGAGAGTATCTTAAAGACACATTCACATTTTGAAAAATCTATTTGTACAATATGAAAATATTTGATGAAACTATTTCAGTGTAGATTTGGAAAACCATTAAAATTTCATTGATAAGATCTCACTAATCAAGATGTGAATTCAAAAAATAAAATATACACATTTCAATATTGCCCTGGATGTCCTCTTTGCAAGTGCTATAAAAAAATATAGTATACATGGTTAGAAAAATGCATTTTTAACATCGAGCGTTCATTTCTCATGTTTTAGGCAGATTGTTTCAGTAAAATTTTCTTCATCAAAGTTGACTTTTGCAATGAATCTTCCAAGGGATTTTATGTGCCTTTGAAATAGCTTTTGAACAATATATTAGTTGGTCAAATTCATTGTGTATGGTGCTTGTAATCTATATTTTTGTGACTACATGTAATCCACTTTTTATGGGATAAACACCTAAAAGTCAAATATGAATCTTGAAAATATAAAAATACCCTTTGGTGCTCTTCTGAATCTACTTTCCAATGCAACTAAAATCACTGAAAATAGATAAATAATAAAAGATATCTCTGCTTTACCAATAATGGATCCAAAACAATGAATTTCCTCAGCAATTATGTTTTCTCCTTGAAATTTGTACATTCATCGCTATGGTTCTCCATGCTTTCTTATTCAAGATTCAAAATTACGTTCTATGGGTAACTCCCATAAGTTTTTTCATGCCCTAATAACTATAAGACTCTAATACTGTTGTTGAAACACTTAGAATAAAGAATAAGCATGAATTGCATTTTTTATTAAAATGATATAAATATAAATACATGTAGGTGTGACCCTTGGTTTCATCTTCCAAGAGGATTTCACTGTAACTCTTCCTATTCACTTATTATAAATATGAATAGTAATAATAATACATAATACGCCTAACTCTAAGGATTAGATTTCCAGTAGCCCCATTAAAGTGATATTTTCCAATAATCGAAACTTGCTTCTTATAAGACCTTTGATACTACATTTACTCCAACACGTTTCTAGGAGGAAAAACATGTCCTATCGAACAACAATTTGACATGACCCTCCATACTTATTGTTCCAGGGGTGATGACCATTGGTCGTTGGTATGTTTACTAGTCTTAGATATTCAATCATTTGTTTGAACTATAGGTTGTCCTCTTCCATCTTTATGGTGCCACCTATTTTATCAATAGTGGATTTTATTAAGTTAAAGTTCCCTCCTATAATCCATTGTTATCATTTTTATGTTTCCCCTATGGCTATGAGGGAGTCAATGGAGGATTTCTTGAAAAGTGGGACTGGGCCCCATAAACATTGGTAATGAATCCTTGTTCTTTGGATCCTACTTCCTAGAAACAACTTGTGAAGAAGCATCCTGTCATATTTAGATATGTCATGATGATTATGGTGGGATTCTAAAGTGTGACCCTTTGTTTCAATTAACCCATTGAGTTGATTGTTAAGGCACTTCATCCTTTCCATATTTTCTTAGCTATTTCCTACATGCACTCTAAGTGGCTTTTGGTCTATTACAGGAGCACAATATCACATTTCTCTTAATGATTTTTATTTCTAAGGAGTCAATGTTTCCTTTTCTATTTAATCCTTGAGTGTTCCAGGAGATGACCTTAATTAAAAATTACTTTGAGTGGAGAAGATATTTCTCCAATAGAGGCTTGGATTTTTCGAGTCGATAAGTAGAGTCCTTTCTTCTTAAATCTTTTTCTTTTTTGTTTTTATTCTCAATTTTTTTTTCCCTATCAGTGCTTTAAGTGTATTTGTTTAGATGCCAAGGCCATGTGTTTTCCATATATTGTTGTTAGGGACTCCCAATTTTTTTCCCCTTTTAATACTCCATTTGAAGCTAAATAAGTTGCTTTGGTGGTAGGTTATCCAAAAATTCATGTGTATATTATTCCCTAAGAGAAGATAAATATGCCTATGTCATCACCAAGTCCTCTTATATTTCTTTTGAGTCTTTTATTGAGTCATTGATGGAATCTCTTTCTCCTTCCATTCCTTTGTTATCGTGTGGATTGATAACATGGTCTACATGTGTTGATGTTTCGAACATTAGCATTAGATCCTTCATTTTCTTTCATTTTCTCTCAACATCCTTTTGGACCAATTATGGTTGGGTTCTAGGTTCTTTCTCCATTCTCATTGTTGGTTTGGCTTGAGCCTAGGATACTGCTTCTGCGAACTAAGCTTGGGTGTTACTTGAGTTATTTAATGGGTCTACTTAAAGGGTTGCAAAGCTATTTTTTCTTTGATTAGGTGCTAAAGTAAGGATCTATGTTGATTTATTTCTACCTTTGTGTTTTCCTTGAGGTTTCTCAAACCCCTCTTCATCCTTTGCTTCTATCCATTTATCTTTGATGTTGGCTACATTGAGAGGGAAATCCCTCAAGAGATGCCCATGTTCATGGAACTTCCAACATCTATTAAATGGAATGCATTAATAATTTAAATCCTGGATGCATTCATTATCTTGGTGGTTGATGTGGTTGGGGTCTAGAAGACCCTCAAAAAGATTCACATAAACATAAATCTGGGCATATGAAGTGTATTTACCTACTTTGGTGACCTTTGAGGTTTTACCATATGCACCCAAAATGTTGATTATACATACTATTGTCTCTTCATCCTAGAATAATTATGGTAATGACTACATGCAAATCTAGACTAGAGCATGGGTGAAGTCCAACGTTTCTAGACTAAATCTTTTCATCAAATAGAAAATATGTAACTCTATAGAGTTGTAGAAGTATGGGTCATTTTCAAACATTCTTTTGAGTTCCACATCACACTTGGGTTTCAATCAAGTGCTTATTGAACACTAGATAAGAGTTTTCTTAGAGGGCCAAATGCCCATAAATTTGCTTGTGATAGCATGATCTTGCATTTACTGAATGTAGTATGTTGTTGATTTTCTTCAATGTTGCTTCATGGCATGGGTTTTCAAAGTTTTTCACCAGGAAACCTCCTTTCCTTTTCTCTTAGGCCAAATTTTCCAGGCTCAATTGATATTGGGACTAGTGCAGATTTGTCGATGACCCTCCAATTACCACATATTTAAAGGCTTTAAAGGAGGGCGACACTATGGAAAGCTCTCCTCCTTTTTTTTCCAAGATGGGTAACCCAAGGCAAACCTCGAAGTACTTCCCCTCATTTTGAGGATGGTAGCCGGAGTAAACCCTAGATTCTTCAGGGCACAATGCCAATGCAACAAGGGAACAAATCCATTACAACAATATTCTCATTATAAACTCAACATGTCACTTACGGGAATAGAAGCTAGGTGGGGAGGATAACATTTCATCCCACAACCAAGTGATCTACACCCACATGACAATGGAAAGCTCTCCTCCTATTGAGGTGGAGATGGGATTTTCGCTAAGGGTGAGTGTTAATTCATTAGAGCTCAAGCCCTATCAATGGATATTGTTGACACTTTCATCGAATCTTGAGTTTTGAACATTATTTGTTCCTCAATCATGAATGTAAGTACAATGACAAAAAGTACATTCTAGAAATATGTTAAATATATCTATAATGCAAATTTTATTATAGTTATATAATTTAATTAATTAAAGAATTCATAAATATATAAGAATCATATTTCATAAAAGTAGAAATATTAGAGAAGTAGAGCATCAAGAAGCATGCACATAAAAATATGCAGAATCTAAAGAAAAATCTAACATAAAAATCTAAAGGATGCTTTACCACATTTGTGTATGACATTTTTTGTAACTTGTAAATGTAAACTAGTGCATTTTATTTAGGGAAATTGGTATTGAACACTTATTAATATAAAACAAATCAAATGTATGAAAAAATCGATAACAACCAAATAAACTAACTTTCTAGATTAAGAAAATCAACCCACTTTTAAAAATATATATATATAAGAAAATAAAATTAAAAATTAATAAACATATATATAAAGAGTCGACTAAAAGCATAAGAAGATCCTTTAACCATTTGCTGGAATATTCTCAATATATATTTTAAAAAATAATGAATATTTGGTCATGTTTAAACTCTAACACAATGAAATCCAAAAGACCAAGCACAATGATGATACACTGTGAAAATCTACATACTAAGATTATACATAAATATATCAATACACAATAGTTTCCTTTTTCGTAATCAAAATGTTATTGTGAATATTTGATCAAGATAGGAAAGGTTTATGTATCGACTTTGAAAAAAAAGAAGGGAATAATGGCTTTTGGGATTATATTTATTATAAGCAAAGACATTTTAAAAAAGGGTTTAATGAAGATAATTTATAAATATTTTTAAGTAATAAGTAATAATATTAATTGATGATAATAATGATGGTTTTTAACATTCAATTGTTTATCCGACTTTAGAGAAAGGTAAAGAATCACTTTGTTTTCATTAAAAATTTATTTATGTGCTCAAAAAGCTTTAAGAAAAGCATTCCTAAATTACTATAATTGTGATGAGTTAAATGGTTAAAATGTCAGTATTGTAACAACTATTTTGAAAATGCAATTAAATTGTGAGTGTATGTAGGACATTCTAAGAGAAAATGATTTTTAACTTCAACCATCTTAGTGTCACAAAGATTACATTTTTTTCCGTCCCACCACGTTTTAGGAATTGTCCAATGTCATGTTTCACTATGGACCTCATGAGAGTTTGCCCTTATTTTAGCAGTGTTGATTTTGTTCTTATTTTAGCAATGTTGGTTTTCTTATTTACGCTAGTTAAAATATAGAGATACTTTTGATCTTCTAGATTAGGGTTGTTCACCTCCTAATAGTATCTTAATTTTCTCTTATCCTTTAAATCTTTACCACGCCATAAATTCTCCTTAAATTTAGATGTAATAATAGTTTTAATATTATCACTATTTTATAGAGCAATCTATTCCTCAACTCCCTAGTTATTATCCAAGGCTTGACATCTTTATGCCAACCTCACTTATGCTATAGGTGGTTTTGATTGGAGTTTGAAGCAATCTTAAGAAGACTCTTGCCTCCCATGTTGTTTATTTTATTCTTGTACATTAGGTACCTAGTCATAGCCATGCTCTTAATGGGGAAGAGACTCGCTTCTATGAGGAGGATAGGATAGGGTGGGTTGCCTTTATTTTTGAGATTACAAGTTATAAAACAATTTTGGATTTGCTCTATCATTCCTCCACGATTCTCTAGAGATGTTGCAACCCCGAACTTCACATCCATATAAGACAACAAGGGTGATGAGAGCCTCAAAGAGGAGTTTCTTCTTATCCCAAAGCCAAAGAATTGTTGATTTACAATTGTTTTCAAGTCCATAATAAGCTTTCCACCCTCCATTTATCATTTTCTCAATGCTATAGTTCCAGTTAAGCATGTGGTGAAGATCAATTCTACGATATTTGTATGAAGTCACTTCCTCCAAGTTGTTGTTGTCATACATGAATAATATGACCCAGGGGGGGCATACATGGGGCTAAAAGAATATAATATGAACCCAAGGGGGGCATATATAGGGCCTAATGAAGGGGCCTCATGTGCAATGCGTGGATATGTATATATAAAGGTAATGTAGTCATTGTTAAGGGACATGTGAAAGGATTATATAAATGTCTTGGGGTCATATTATATACATTTAAACCCATATATGCCCCACTTTGGTCATATCATTGAAATTAACATAAGTGATCTTTTTGGATTTGATCATCATAACCTTGTTTTGTCAATGTTAATAGTCATACTTGTATTACAACAAAAATCCTAGGGAATTTTTAGTTACTTGTCAAAATCATAAGACTCTTCACCATAAGAACAGTATCATCAATGTAAAGAAAAATGATGATGTCTAAATCAACAAGAGTCGCGTTAACACAACTTGCTTATTTCAAACAACCCTCTAATTTTCTTTTTCTCTTTTATTTTTGAAAGCGGAAAAACCTATCATAACTCAGTTGTCAAATTGGCAGTGAAGACAACCATCATTGGCTACCATCCACAAATGCAAGTTGATTCATAGCCACAATTCAAGGAAAACCACGACACTTGAAATAACATGTTGGTGGTCCGTAAGGGAGCAAACTTTCACTCATGTCATATTCCTCTAGGTCTTGGGTCGCTAACATATTTCCATATATCCAGGGAAGACAAGCTCTCAGCCAATCAAAATCAATGATAAGTCTTACTCCAACACCATAACAATACTCTAACTTGTCAATGTATTTGTGAAAAATTGTTTTATTAGTAAAATAATATGTTGTTATTTATATTAAAAACCAAATCTCCTCGTAAAAATTGTACACTAATATAAATGACATATAAATAATTAATTTAAAGAAATTTTGGGCTCTTTCTAAATATGTATAGATTTTTTTTTCATTTAAACATAATTTCTCCTTTCAATAATTTTATTTTTTCAAGTGAACTATAAAAATGTATTTTTTCTTTAATCAAGGGATTACAATTCTTCTCCATGTATAATCATTACACTTGGAAATAATTAACAAGAAGAACATGAAAGTAGTTAAAAGGAGGAACATGAAAGAAAGCTCTTAATAAGAATTTATTAATATAAAAAATGAGTTTATATATGACTATTCTTGTCTTATATTACATGATGCATATATCCTTGTATTGTACCATGTTGCATTGCAATGTGTACAAGATTGGGCTACAATATCAACAACTCAAGGTCATGTGATCCCTGCCCCACCTGATGAGACAGGGGGTCACGCCCATAACTTGTGGAGAACAACAATAAACAAGTCATTTGATCCAAAAATACCGACACCCAAGCAAAGTGTCTAGGTCAGTTGGATACAGATAGAAAAAAATTCCTTTATTGGTAAACTTTTAAAAAACATTCATTGTTTCACTCCAATAATCTATAAAAATGTATTACCTTTAAGTTGCAGAATCCATAGTCCAATAGGGATAAACTCTGGGTTTTGATCCCTAAGCTTCCACTGTTGTTCCCCAAAACATCCCTAGGGGCATCCAAACAGAATGTTCTCTGCCATGCTCCTTAAAAAAAGGTGTAATGCTTAGGGCCCATTTTGGGATCTTCTTTTTAATAACAAAGAGGGCAATTATGTAAGAGACAAAACCTTCAATTTTTATTATAATTATAAGAGGAATCGTGCTTAGTAGAGATTTGGGAGGGGAATCATTTAGGGGGGGCCTCAAAAGTGTAAAGCAACGTGCATTTCCCTAGGAGTAACAAACAACTATTTTCATGGGGTCCTTTCGATGATGCTTCTGTGAAGAGGTGGGACTAGGGAGTATCACGTGATATAGAAAATTCTCAATGTGCCTTCACGTGGCCAACTCACACCCCAAATATTCAACACCCCCACTAACACACACAAAGACCCTACCCCAAGTAGAGCCCCTAGGAATTCCATTCCAATAAAATATAATATAATGCCATGTGACGACTCTTCAATTTCTCATCACCACGCATGGGACGGACCCCTTTTCGAGGTCGCTGTCGAGACTCCTCTTCATGACTCCGTGCCCGTGCTGCACGTGATCGACATACGCCCCGCTTCACGTGCAACCATCCCTGGCCGTAGATCTTTCTCCTAGCGGGCCCCACCACGCCCTCTCCGTCCCACAACCTGCCCTTTTTGTCGCCGTTACTGCCCTTCACGGAACGCCGTTAGCCTCCGTTACCCTGTGGATGTAATATTTTATGTACCGACTAGCCAGCCAGCTATGACAAATACAAAATATCCAGCGAGACATTTTTATTATGTTTATGACTTTATGTGTAGCTGGCTTTCATTTTAAGGAAGAAAAATAGAGCTACAAGACCACAACGGGGAAAGGGACCCAATAGTGCATTGATTGAGACAGAAGCACGTGCTCTTCAGAGCGTCCCCTCACTGGGGGATGGAGTCCACGTCATAAGTCCCCTAACCACATCCCTAGGACACCATTCCTTGACCTTTTTCACACCATGACCCTATGTATGATGGTTGTGACCCTAACTATGGTCTAATCATAGTAAGACCAAGATCATTACAGGTATGATGGTTGTGACTTTAAGTCCCCTAACCACATCCCTAGGACACCATCCCTTGACCTTTTTCACACCATGACCCTATGTATGATGGTTGTGACCCTAATTATGGTCTAACCATAGTAAGACCAAGATCATTCCAGGTATGATGGTTGTAACTCTAACTATGGTCTGATCATAGTAAGACCAAGATCATTCCAGAGTACCCCACTGAAAGGGTTGTGGTCTCAAGATATTTATAATCCCTTTGTATGACCAGAAAACAATTGAGTGATTTTTAACTTTATCCTTCTCATGGATGGTACATGGTTTGTTGGTACATGAAAGAGACTTAGACAAAATGGAACCATCACTTTGAAAAAAATTGCATCATTTAGAAAATTAATATGGTAGTTTTTAAGAAAATAATTTATCCTCAATTTTATATAGTGATAACGTTTTTGAAGAGGTGCAATATTACAATATTGAAGAGGTACAATTTGAGTGGGCCTAACAGTTAAGAAAACGTGTTTCCTCCTAAAAGGTTATAGGTTCAAATCCGAAGGGGTATAGGGTATGTACACCTTTGTAGACTTTAGCAGTTACATCGTTGCACAAAGGGGGGGCTTTTGTCCCACAAACAAGGGGATCTCATACACCAAATTGGTGGTTGGCTTGGTTGTGACCTTAAAAATAAATGACTACTACTATTATTATTACTTAAGTATCAGTTTAGTTATCATTTGAATTGGAATCTTAATGTTTAAAAAAGACTCATTAGTGGTTGGAAAATCTATTACAACATTGAAAATAAATGTAGAAATGTTGAGCTCTAGGATTGGGATAAGAAATTTTCATTTTCAATGATTTAGCCAACTTATTCATTCTTTACGGTTGTGAAATTTGAACATGCAACATCCCACATGAGACTTGAATAAAATTCAACAAATCCAAAAATTATTTATGATCTTAAATTTTTTAAATTAAATGTAACACTCGTTATCCCATCCTCTTGATTGAAAGTGGTTGTCCTTCCACGGAGTTTAAAGCCATGATTAGATACCTCGATTACAAACACAAATTGCTGAAGTTAAAAAATATAGGATCCTTGTAATTACTTGTACTTTGCACAGTAACCACCACAAGCTTAAAAGAGTTGGTCGGAGATTCAAAGGCTTGGCTTAGTTATTGAAACATAAAACAATACTATTAAATTAATAATATTAACAATATTAAATCTTACACCCATATGAGTTTTAAAGATGAGATTTTGAATGATAATAAAATCGTGAATAAGAAATTGAAATATAAATCCTAATTTTATTGAGCAAAAATAATTTTCCAACATAGGAAGCTTAAAAAACAAAATGAATTCTACCAAAACCATAATAATACACATAACCTCCATTGTGACTAATCACTAAGCTAACCAAAACACACCTTAAGGTAAACAAATTTCTTAACTTGTGATACACACCTTAAGTCTAAACTTGTGATAAAGGGAAGATTGAGGATGAGCACTGTTTCTTTTATACTTGTCCTATCCTTAATAGTCTGATTTATAAAAAATTACCCAGTTTCATATACTAACTATTCTTCACGACCTCCTCACTCATTTTCATCATGTTCAAATATAGAAATAACAGGCTGAAGAATATTTATTCTAATTCTTTTTATTTGTCCAGGGTAAGGGATTGTAAATATCATATCTTTATCATCATAAATACATCATATATTTATCAGCGTAAATATAAATATATAGAATCATAAATACATATTAAAGTAACCAAAATAGAATCCCCCCACGATGGGTGTTATCTGAATGAAACCCCCATCCCATGTTGCCAACACTCTACATGAGGAGAAGGTCGTACCATCCAACATGACGCGTGGTACTTGTCCTTCAGCCTCCACCCAAACTCATAAAAGTCAGTCTTATCCCGACGATCTCTCTCATTATTGTCCTGTAAGTTCGAGGAGCTTCGTACATCCGCAACCTTGCTCGACTGTGCAAGCCTTAATGGCAATCAGATTTGGTAGGGGATAAGATGGCACTTCCATGGCCCACATGTGCTTGGACAGAGAAAGCGACGTCCTGAGCTCAAAGGTCGTTCTTGTATTAGTAACTTGTCACACCAACCCTCTCATATGTGTTGTGTGTTGGTTTATACTCTGGTTCTCTTCCTCTGTGGGAATCTCGACTGGTTCTTCTCTGCAAACAAGGTGAATAAGGCTTGCACGAAGGTGACACCGAGCAAAATTGTGAATGGGCCACTCTGCACCCACATGTTGCGTGCCCTGAAGGAGATGGGAAAGGTTCAAGGTTTTTTTGAGCAAGAAATCCCTAACTCTGCTCATGCTCGCACTATCCAGTTGGAAAATCGTTTGAAGCAAAAGCGAGGCCAACCCTCGGAGAGGGGGTTAGCCGAGGACTTTGGCGGGCTAGTGGAATACAATGGGTCTACGCACACTTGTGAAACAAGGCATACGGAAACGCTTGGGGTGTTATGGACAGTTAAGGATTTGATGTCCCTTGCAATGGAAGACTGTATCCAAGGCCAGCTTTGACCGACGAAGGATGCTTTACCACTGGTTGACTGCATCTCCAATATTGAGGCCACCATGCACGGCCTCTTCCAGTTCCAGCGCGAGGATATAGAGCGTCTCAATGCAAAATTGGATGCGCTTTCCAAATCCACCACGGGAAAAAATTTCACCAGGCCTCCGCCAGAAAAAGTCGCTGCAACCCAGCTCGTCTTCAAACCATGCCTTACCAGAGTTAGCAACACCGGGAAATGCAATGAACCAGCCGCCAGGTGCTGGTCCCTCCTCAACTCCTCTCTCAGATGATGAATAATTGGTATAGAATTTGGGCTGGTTTTTCTGTCATCTATTTGTCTTTAATTTTGATCTACTCCGGGCATAACCCCCAGCTTGTGGGGGAGCATTGTCAACATTCTCTTTCTGCAGTCTTTTGAACTCTTTGGTTTTAGACAACACTACACTCGCAGGCTCTTAAAACTTAGATTCTTTCTGTCATGCATGGAAGCTCTGCATACTAAAACTTGGACATATTGGCTATGTACAGTTATTTCTTTTTTATTTAATAGAATTTCGAACTTTACAACAACAACAAAAAGTAACCAAAATAGAAAAACAACAATTTATATTTGTAGGAGTTATTACAAAATATTCCAAAATTGTTCTCCCACTTTCACTTCTCCAACACAATAATAACCTCAAAGTATCAATGATAAAAAAACACTAAACTTAGTGATGGAAGGAGTGGGGGGGTTGTGCTTTACTACCCTCAAGGACATAAAGTAACATCATTTGCTTGGGGATTGGTCATGACAATAAACAACCAAGCGGAAACTCTAGCACTTTGGCAAAGGCTTTCATTAACCAAAAGTTTGAGTATGAAAGAGATATTAGTCTTTGGGGACTCAAGGTTTGTCATACGGCTTATGCTTGACCAATCTCTCCATAGCAACCTATAGCTTAGGTTAATTATAGGAAGGATCCACAATCTCAAGCAATCCTTCAATTCAATGGTTTTCTATCAAATCCATAGTAGCATAATTCAAGTATGAATATGAATACGAATATGATTCGATACGGAAAAAATACGCAATGAAAAAATATAGTACGAATAAAATACAGAAGTAGAGTGCTTATATATAATACTTTTAAACAAATATTCACAAATATACCATAAATGCACGTAGACATTTAGATAATAAAATCAAACATATAATTAAAAAAAAATAATATAAAATCTCAACAACCTGGGATATGGCAAGTGTGAGAGACTGACAACTATTTATTAATAATTATTTTAATAAGAAAGTATGAAATTGAATGGTATATGTTTTATAATATTTAAATAATTAAAGTTCAGATTTTTTAAATTGGTTTTCAAAATTTAATTATCTACTACTAAGAATTCGTATCCATATTATACCTACACTGAATATTCGACGAATTTGAATTTGTTCTGAATTTCCGTACACAAACTACCAATACGAACGAATTATGCTACTATGAACAAATCCCACAAAAGCATAACGTTGTCGTTGACAAAGGAGGAAACAGATTTCCCCCCCTACCCTTAGGCACTATCAAAAACTTTGGGAGTTATCATGTCAATCTATCATATTTATGAAGTCATCAGTCAAATTTAAGAACGCATCTAATCGTGAGGCAGGTGAATTAACCACATCTATATGTAAATCATAGCTATTAGTCATTCAAGCTTCCGTGCAAGTCAACTATTTCACAATAGGTTTAGCCTAATGAAGTAACAAGTGACGTGTTGATTAGGAGCATGTAGGCATAAACAAGCTCGCCATTCCAACTTCGATCTTGGCCTTTGTTTCATCGAGTTTGCAGGTTCTCTGTGATGGATTTGTGATCTCTAATCCCTTCACTCCTAGATGTCAAATCCCATTTGGAAACCACATTTCCTCTTGAATCATTCTCGTCAGCCTCTTGTAAGTACCCTTAGGGATGATGTTAGGTTAAACGAGCATAAATAATAATAACTTGTGAGAGAAATAAATAGAAATAAGCAATCACATAATTACCCTGGAAACCCCATGTGGGGAAAACCAACACCCAATGAAGATCTTCATTACCCTTGACCTAAACTGGCCAAGCCGGGCCAAGTGAGCTCACCCGCTCACCTCCAGGCCGCTATACAATGGAGCCTCCACAAGCCTTTTATAGGATTCCTTACATGCAATACCATGGGGCAATACCATGGGCTACAACAAACCATGTGCCCAAAAACATGTGCTAGACCTAACCAACTTTGACTCAATCCCGAGTCAAGGTTAACCCTAACAATCCCCCCTTTAAACTTGACTTGGAGTCAACACCAACCCCCCTCAAATTTTTAACCGAGGAATCTCACATACACCCCCTTATCACCTAGGTCTTTCTCCCGACTTTACCGGTGAGTTACCAGGGGTATGCATGCCTTACCAGGTCTTACAGCCATAAGCCCTTTTACATGCAAATTGTTCCATTAATTTTTTTTTCATGTGTCTTCATGGTGACTATACCATCACCATCCATTGCTTCATCCTCTCGCTTTCCATGCTCACTTCCTTGCTCGTCCACTTGTGCTTGTGAGTGCTTACTCTGGTAGCTACCATTCATCGTGGCTTCACATGCACATGCTTCAAAAAAAATTTCCTGCTGCCAATAGTTCTCTCACCATTGCTCAAGTGCAATGTTTCCTTCGCTTACTCCACACCTCGATCTCGTGGCCTCACATCCGCAGAATACAGATCTGGGCATGCTAGCTCTGCATTGTGGCATCTACACCCAGATCCGATCTCTAAGGTAGCATTCTTCCTTCATTCCGTTGATCTTTGAGATGGGTGTGAGCTCTTCTTTCACAGTAGATTCAGAACCACTCTCCTAGCGATCTCCATGCGTCCTCTTTCCACGGATCTACACACCCCGCCATAGACTCGCGGCACCTTCACGCCCTTAGCTAGATGCAAATCCTTGAAGACTACAGCAAGACATTTATGGAACCAATGGATCTACAAATCCTGCTTAATCTACACTAGATCTTCCACGAATCCACCTGCGTGTCGCGATTTACGTACATAGATTCCTTCTAAGTGTGGAGACTCTTCTTTCTCTTAATGTCTGGCGACCTCCACCAAAACACAAGCAGCCACCCAAACTTCCACCCTTTCCATGATCTTCGTGGCCCTCAGCAAATCTCAGAACAAATTTTTCTCTTGCAGCAAACCGACGGGCATTTTCTCCTTTTTGGATTTGACTGATCTTCACAAAAATGCAGGAAAGCTAGGGTTTTGGGCCTAGGCACCATAGATCACAACAATCGCCTTCTTGGAGACTCTTGTTCATCGATTTGTGGTGATCATTCTCCATTTGGTCTGGAGTCTAGCTGGATCATGACAGGCCGCACCAAATACCCATAGCTACAGCAGTGGCGGCTGCTCCTTTCATTTTTATCCGTGGGCTCTCAAATTCTCATGTAGCCCATTTCATCCTTCACCATGACTATTGCAGACTTTCCATGCGTGGATTCTTTCCAACATCCATGAAGCCGCCTGCTCAGTTGGCATTTCCATCCAATGTCCAGTTACCTAACCTACGGTTCTTTAAGATACCTCTCATTCCAACACACATAGTTCTGCACTGCGACCTTCTTCTACATTCCTTGTGTGTTGATGTACACATGCGCATATTTTCCTCATGTGAACACTGCTAAGAAAAAAAACGGGCCAAAAAAAAAATTCTCAGGGGCTCCTGCCCCCAAACCCCCATGAACCTTCAAGCCAGGGGCCTCCACGAGGCCCTCGGACCCTTATGTTCGCCGGATGGGACTTCAAACACCATGGCTCTGATACCACTTGTTAGGTTAAACGAGCATAAATAATAATAACTTGTGAGAGAAATAAATAGAAATAAGCAATCACATAATTACCCTGGAAACCCCATGTGGGGAAAACCAGCACCCAATGAAGATCTTCATTACCCTTCCTAAACCGGCCAAGCCGAGCCAAGTGAGCTCACCCGCTCACCTCCAGGCCGCTATACAATGGAGCCTCCTCAAGCCTTTTATAGGCTTCCTTACATGCCATACCATGGGGCAATACCATGGGCTACAACAAACCATGTGCCCAAAAACATGTGTTAGACCTAACCAACTTTGACTCAATCCCGAGTCAAGGTTAACCCTAACAGATGAGCTACTAGTCTTCATAGGTGGTAGATTCATGCGAAGGGTAGGTCCTAGGAAAACCCAACAATTCTTAGCAGTGTCTAGGATACCCATACAGGTGACTTCCCATTTTTTTGTTGTGGGTGTAAACTCTCCATGCCTTCATACTTCCCTAGTTTTTGTACCTTGGCTTTCTTGGGCTCAAAATTCAACATTGAAGCAATAATATATTGTGCTAATTGCTAGAATAAAGGAGAGGATTGTAGCATCAATTGCATTGTCCCACTATCACACCAATAGTTGTGCACTCTATGAGCACACAAACTTGATGAGGGCCATCCAAATACGTTGCAATACCCTAAGTTTTGACTTAAAATGTATTAAATCAATATTATGTAAATGATGTAATCATGCTAGTATGGATTCCTAATGCAGAGCTCCAGGCCAAGGCCCGACTAGTGAATGGCTAGGCATGTATGATGTAAATATTTTTATTTGGACCATATGCTAATTGGCTTGTCATGCTAACTCGAAAGATATGTAAATATTATGTTGGAAAAATAATAAAATTGTCCAAGATGGCTATGTAAAGAGCACTAGAGGGGAATAGGAAAGCGAGCCTATGGAATATTAAAACCTTTATTGCCAAATGTCAACCTTACAACTCATCTAAATGTTTCCATGTGCTTTAAATGAGCCAATTAATTCCTTTTGACTATTAAATCCAATCATTGAATGCATGTGTGAGGTTGGTGGGAAAGGTCACCTCATGTAGTTATTGGAGCATGGGGGTGAATGTACTTTGATGACAATTCTGTCAATAGTAAGAGTCCTTTCTTCTATAGTCAAAAGTTATGTCAATTGTCTTTTCACCATTATCCCATATCCTTGGATTCAAGCATTCATATTATCATTATTCTCATGCAGATTTTACACTAGGTAGAGCTTCCTATTGTTGTTCATACCATTATCAGACTATGCAAAACTCAGAAATTCGAATTTGGAAACAAAGTTGCAAATTTAAAGGGAAAAGAGATAGATGTAGGTGAGCATAAAGTTTGGGAAATATAGGAACCTTTACCCATTGATTTTTGCTACTTCTGCATGCTTGATAATCCATTAATTAACACCACGGGAGGTTCTCCAACAATATACAATAGATTGGACTCTTACTGCACACATTCGTAAGCACTGTAAGGGTTGGATTTCCTAAAAGAATTGTAGATTAGTGAAGGGAAATTCCTTCATTGTGTTGTGTGGGGTAGTTGGAAAGAGGGCCATGGTTTTGATGGCTGAGTGAGGTTTCTGTAGAGCTCTAGGTGAACATTTGGCTAAGAATAAAGAGAAGAATGGGTTGTGGGATGAGAGAGAGAAGCATGTAGGTGTTTCCTTTTCCATGGTGGCCTCATAGCCCAGCTTGGGGGTGGCCTCTCAACAGAAAGAGTATATGATGGATAGGGTGCCTACGCTTGAGTGGAAAATTGCTCTTACATAGCTAGTTGCTTGGATCTTCTTTGCTTAAAGATAAGTATTCTCTTGTATTTGGATGTGCAATGATTTTATTTTATGCTTGTATATGCATGATGTGTGTGTGTGGATAGTGTTTATTTCCGTTGTGTTTTCAATTTATGTATCAGCACACACATTTTATTGTTATGAATTCATAATATGATCATGGGGTGAAATTCAGAAGCTAGAATTCATAATTATCCCCCCTCTGTTGGTTAAATGGATGGATGGGGATGTGACAGATGTGAAAATAATTGTGATGATTGTAAGGACAACATAGCATGAGTCATGAGAAAATGGGAAACTTGGAGGAAATATCGGGAGATAATCAATGAGAGGGAGTGGAAGGAAATTAATTCAGATGAAAGTCCAGCTAATAAATCCTAAGGACAAATTGGCACTTCTAGAGTTTGATGAAGAATTTCAAAAGGAGAAGCTCGAGGAAAATGTAGCAAAGATTAGAAAGCTACAAGACAAAGTCCATTATTTAGAACTGGAAAAAAGACTAGGTTTTGAATAATTAAGGAAGTCCATTTTGAATGAAGCATCAATGGGCTCACCCCAAGCAACTGCCATAAAAGAGGATGTAGTGGAGAAGGAAACACAAGCATGGATCCATCTTAAATCCGGATCTATCTAGTGCCTAGAGGGATCCAATTTCTTGTGCTATAATTTTTTTTAACTTAATTGTTTTATCATTAAGTGATATTCCTCTCTCTAAGAGACTTTTGAGGCAAATGATAAAATCTCCTCAGAACAAGATCCTCAAAATACTTGGGCCCTTAGGGCAGGTCAACCCAATGACTTGTGTGCTTAATGTCTATTTTATCCTTCAATATCCATGGGGTTAGGAGATCTGTGAATTTTAGGGATCTTTCTCAGTTGTTTAAAGCTACTAACCCTAATATTGTTTTGATACAAGAATCCATGTGCTGTGAATCCCAGGCAGTGAAAGTCTTTTCTAGAATACTGTAGGGATGGAATTTATGTGCTTTAGATTCTAATAGTTTATCTGGGGGTATTTTTTCTTGTTGGAACCCTCATGTCTATGATTTTAAACCCTATAAAACATGTGGTGGTATACTTCTGGAAGGTATATTCAAAGGTTGCAGTAGGATATTGAATATCCTAAACTGTTACGGTCCTTATCGAGAGAGAGATCATTTTTGCAATGCATTGGATAATTGTGGTTTGTTGAGGATTCCTAACTTGATTCTTTCCAACGATTTTAATTTTACTCTTTCTGCCTCTGAAATATGGGGTCAGAAGGCCTGTTTGTATCTTCTCTCAGAATTCTTTAACAACCTCCTTCTTAGATCTAATCTTATTGATGTTACTCCTGTCAAATTGGAGCCTACATGGTGTAATGGGAGAAGTGGTGAAGTAGGTATTAGCAAAAGACTTGATAGGTTCATTATGTATGAATATTTGACTTTGTCCTTGCTGAGGTTCAGATATTGGGTTTTTAGATTAGTGATCTCTGATCACTTCCCTATTATCTTGCAAATTGAGGGGGTTAAATCTTCTCAAAACTACCCCTTTAAATTTAACAATATGTAGCTTATAGATGAGGAATTATGCTTCATGGTAAAAAACAATTGGAACTCTGTCATTGTTCCTGAGGTGTCTAGACCTATGGAGGTTCTAGTTTGTAAGATCAAAGGCCTCAAGAAAAGGGTTGGGCTATGGGAAAAAAAAAAGAAAAAAAGAGGAAAGACAATGAAAATCTTCTAAATATTGAGAGATTATTGGATGCAATTCTTAAGTCCAATCCTTCAGGTATCTTTACCAAGGAAGAGAAATTGGAGTTATTGGACCCGGAGATGCAAAAGGATGCTCTACATAAAAAGGAGGAAATATATTGGAGGCTGAAGAGTAGAGCCATTCGGGTGGCTCTTGGGGATAATAACATTAGGTTCTTTCACAATTATGATTCTTACAGAAGGAATATTAACTCTATTTGGGATATTAAAGATGATTGTGGCAATCTTATCCAATCTCATCATAACTTGAAAGTGGTAGCAAAATCTCATTTTCTAAATATTTTTAAAGATCCGGGTTCAAATGATATAGCCACTCAATTAAAGGTGGTCAACTACTTTCCCTCCTTCTTTTCCAGTGAAGGAGCTGCCATCAGTGATCCTGTCACTCTTAAGGAAATTGAGGGGGTCTTAAAACAATTTGCAAGTGGTAAGATTCCCAAGCCAGATGGTTGGCCAATTGAACTCTTCATTTCCTTCTTTGATATTATGTAGGAGGACTTATTGCAGATGGTGGAATAATATCGGGTGGAGGGATATGTTTCTGGTGCTCTTATTTCTGCCTTCATAGCACTCATTCCTAAACCCAATAAGGATCATAGTTTTAATGATTTTAGGCCTATATCGCTTTGCAACCTTGCCTATAAAATCATCACTAAAATCAATTCAAATCGTCTTAGGCCTAAATTAGATGAGATGGTGTCTAAGAAGCAATTTGGCTTCTTGGCTAATTGTCATATTTTGGATGTTGTTGGTGTTACTCAAGAAGTCATTCACTCTATAAAATATAAGAATATGGATTCCCTGATCCTGAAAATGGACCTTAAGAAAGGTTACGATTGGGTTAACTAGGTCTTTTTAAGACCCCTTTTGCTACATATTGGGTTACCAATTTCTATCACAAATTGGATTATTGCTTGTATTTCCTTGGCCTATTTTGCAATCCTCGTTAATGGATCCCCTACTAGTTTTTTAAGTTCGAGAGGAATTTGGAAAGGATGCCCTTTATCTTCGCTATTATTCCTACTGGTGATTGAAGGTCTTAGTAGAATGATTAATGCTGGAAAATATGAAGGGAAATTGAAGGGGTTAAAAATATCTTCTTCTGTTTTTATTTCACACTTATTATTTTTTTATGATGTTTTCTTATTCGGGAAGGGTACAAAAGAGGAATGGTACTATTTTGTTGATATTACTCAATTATTCTGTGTAGATTTTGTTATGGAGGTTAGTGTATCTAAATCAACTTTTATTAGTCATAAGGTAGATGAAGATATTTTGAATCAGATTTCTATTTTTTTTCCTTATCAGAGAAAGGATTTGAATGATGGATTCCAATACATGGGTTACTCTCTCAAACCTAATTGGTGCAGGATAATTGATTGGCTATGGTTGGTTAAAAAATTTAAAAAGAGGATTAGGCACTGGACTTTTAGAATGTTGTCTTTGGGTGGCAAGATAACTCTTTTAAAAGTTGTTCTTGTTATCATTCCAGAATATTGGTTCTCCTTGGCATGGATCCCGCACTCTAATCTAAATATGATGATGAGGAAGATGCTCACTTTTTTATGGTCTGGAAATAATGATGGGGGGAAGCTTCATCTTGCTAGTTGGGAAAGGATATATAAGCCAAAAAAGATCAGGGGACGGGATATCAAGAATATCCAATGGTTCAGTATTTCCTTAAGCATGAAAAACTTGTGGCGTGGTTTATTTGGAAAAGGATTATGGTGTGATGTGTTGCAGGGGAAATATATCAAACAAAACTTATTAATATGGATTAGGAATCCCAACAAAACTGTTAAAAATGCTTCAAATTTCTGGTGTGGTTTTGTCAAATCTTGCATGTGGATCAGTCAAGGTTTGGCTTGGAAGGTTGGCACTGGTGCTAATGTTTTAGTGGGAATTGATCCTATTGTTGGGATTGAATAAGATTCCTCTTTATCCCCTTACATCTTGGGATATCTGGTAGAATTGGGGTTTACTATTCTTTATCATATTAAAATACCTCTGTGGCTTCAACACTCTGACTCTTATTGGTTGATTGCGGAATATTTAGGACTGGGTAATGTTTGGGACATTGAATGGACTAATTATATTTATGTCCTGAACAAATGAACAAATCGGGTGTCAGATTGAATTCCAAAGAAGATGAGCTAGTTTGGATTAACAATCAGACTTCTAGGTAGGCATCAACAAAGTTTTCATATTCAACAATTGCTAATTATTCCTCCTTTGACATTCCAAAGTGGTGGTTTTAAAAACTACGGAAATGGAACATACCAATGAAACTTAAATGTTTCTTATGGTTGTCTTTCAAAAATTGCTTATTGACATGGGATAATTTGCAGCGTAGATGTTGGATGGGTTCTAATTTATGCTTTCTATGTAATTCTAAGGGGGAATCCATAAGTCATTTGTCTGTGTATTATACCTATAGTGAAAGGCTTTGGAAGGCCATCTCTGATATCCTTAATATCTCTCAAGTTTCGGGGCAGGATTCTTTTGAAGGGAACTTTTTGAGATGGTATAAAAATTCTTCTAAACACAGGCTTCTCCCTTCATTCATATGCTGGGATATCTGGAAGACAAGGAACTATGCTATTTTTGAAGACAAACCAGTCAATATTTTTTCAAGTTGTATGAGGATTATGAGTAGCTAAAAAGACTATGTTCTAGTGACAGTTAAAGTTAAGAGTTTGAGACAGATTCTTGATCTTCCTAATTCCTCAGAGGCTACAGGTTTTTTTGATGGGGCGGCCTAGTATGGTATCTATGGGGCTAGTATTTTTTTGAAAATAAATGATGAGCATCATTACAAGCTAAAACTGAACTGTGGTAAAGGCACAAACACTAAAGTTGAGCTTTTAGCTCTTTGGTGTCTTGCCAAATTTTCCTCTATATTGGGAATTGATACCATGCATGTTTTGGGGATTCCATGGTCATTATAAACAGGGCTAAAAAGCTTGGCCCTCTTCAAGTCCTTTCTCTTTTCCAGTGGTGCAGACGGACTGAATCTCTATTGGCTTCTTTTCATGCTTTGAATATTGAACACATCTACAAGGAACATAATTTTATTGTAGACTCTCTATCCAAAGAGGCCTTTCTAGGAGAAGAAGGAATAATTCATTGGGAAGAAATTTTGGAAGGATCTCTAGGAGATTGTGGCTCCATCTCTTTTTTTCATGACTCTGTTGAGGAGTCCAGTTAGTTTCTGAATTATATTGTAGTATTACTTTGGAGATGCTCTTGGGTGATGTTTCCTATGGATGATCTGGCATATTGTTCTTTTTTACAATTGTTTGCCTTCTTGGGAGGATTTTTTTTTAAGGCCTTAGCTAGATGTATGATCTGATATGGAGCTCTGGAATATGTACTTTTTGATTCAATGAATAGAAAAAGTACGTTTTTTCTCTGCTTGAAAAAAAATGTTGTTAATCTACTCATAATATTTCTTTAGTGTATTTACAATTACATAATCATATGTTTGAATCTACATAATCATATGTCTGAATTTATTGCGATTTGTAAAAAAGAAATTTTTTGTCATTATTGATATTGTATATGTGGAAAATTCATTTTGCTATAGCTAATTCATGCACACGCGCACATATATTTTTCCAAAAAATTGATTTCCACACACATACTTCCAAACTGTCACACACACATTTCCAAAACACTAATTTTCTAAAAACTATCACACACACATAGATTTCGAAAAAACTATCAATCCCCACAGGGATGTAAAAAAGTTCAAATTGTTTAACATTTACTCACTATGACCAATATGTGGAAATATTTGAGCACTTTGGAGGGAGATCCCCTCCAAATCATGCGTCGCAATTGGATTACCTTTTGAAGATTGGACTGACCTGTTTGCCAAGTGATTTGCAACCTTAAGTTCAACATTTACTCACACTGACCGGTCTGTGGAAATATTTGAGCACTTTGGAGGGATATCATTTCCAAATGATGCTCCACAATTAAGTTACCTTCTAGATATTGGATTGGCCTTTTTACCAAGCGATATGCAACCTTATTAATTTCCCTATATATGTGAGCTAGGGCGGTTTGCCACATACTAAAAAGGGTATCTCTTGTAGTCCTAACTATTTCCTATCAAGGGATGGCCACCTGTTCACTATTGCCTATTATCCATTGAATGCAAACCTGAGTGTCTCCAAAGATTACCATTCTTTTGATTGATTAGTCCTAAGAGATTTGGAGAATTATACCCATTGGTATCAAGTCAACCATGTTAGTTGCAGTATGACCTAGTCCTAGAATGAAACAAAGGGTCTTCCCATTTGGCATTTTAATCCAACCCCCTGCCCACTCGACCTCGAGTTACCTTGTGATGCTCCATCAAAATATCCACGTGGGGTTGATGTGTTGAAATAAGGATGATTTGGGATTCTAGGAACTATTGTCTTCTTCATAGTTGTTGTCGTCAACATGTTGGCTTTTAAACGATAGAATAAAGTGTAAATGAAAGGTTTTTTGTCTTGGAAGATACCTTCATTTAGAGTACTCTAGAACGACCACATGATTTCCAGTGCAAGACCCTTCTTTACCTCCTCTGCACCAATGATCCATGATTGAAGCACTTCACTCATATTGTTTGTTTCCCAAGTGATCTAAGAGTCTGTTTCCCCTCGAATTAGCCCAAACTTCCTTAGTAAAATGTCAGTGGAGATATAAGTGAGCAATTTTTTCCTCATTCTTCCCACAGAACATGCATTTGCTGCCCTATCCATCCTCTACACATTAATACTTCCCAGGTCGGAATTGAATTTTTAAGTGTTAACTAGGCATGTAAAGAAGTCTTTTGGGACGTTGGTACCTTCCAGAGGTGCTTCCAACATTGAGGACTATCAAGAAGTAGTACAGGGTGAAGCAATCTATATCCCATTTTTACATTGTATCATTATGTCTTTGGTTTTCCTTCCCAAAAAAGTTCATCATTTTCCTCCCTTAGATTAATGCCAACTTGAAAAAGATAATTTGTGTAAGTGGTCCAATAATTCCCTTCAGTGCCAATGAAGCCAATATCCTATGTAGTTTCCCAATGTTGAGATTAATTTCCTACTCTAATTGCAATTTGGCTGACAAAGCATAAATTTCAATTTCTCAATGCATCAACCAATTGAAGTGGCATTATGTATCCTTCAGGTTGTCCAGGCCACTGATCAGTTCCTAATATGATGCATGTGTCATTTCCCACCTTTCAGCAGAACTTGTTAACCATAAGCTCAGTTGAGAGAACTATATCCTTTGAAAATTTTGATACACATATATGTTTTTTAGATATATTTCTTAACCAATCCTCAAAACAAGCTGGAGAAATATATTTATGGGCCAGTATCTCTTACCACATTCCTTTTTTGCTAATCAACTTCCAGGTGCCTTTTGCCACTAGTTCCCTTCCAAAAAACCATAGAGAATTTATACCCCATCCACCAATAGCCTTTGGTCTAGCCAATGTGTCCAAGGATACCATGGCCAGTCCACCTATGTCATTTTCTCCTTTCTATAGGAATTTGAGGAGTATTTGCATGATTCAAGAGAGGGTGTGGATGGGGATAGATGCCAATGCCATCGAATAAACTAGCATGTCCTAGAGAACAATATTTATCAAAGTCATTATAGCTTCTGTAGATATCCATCTATGAGTCCAATGGTTGGTTTGTACCTTGATCCAATCAACCATCCAAGTCCAATCTATAATCACATACATGTTCGATCTTAGATGAAATCCTAGATAAATCAATATAGAATCAAATTCTTGAACAGTAAAGGGAAGAAATTTGATTACCATTTCCCAATGGAATTGAGGCAAATAAATAAAGCAGATAAATGATTAATATTCACTAATATCCATGCTCGATGCCATGCCAAAAGTATCCAAGGATTTTTGAAGGCCTTTTGCTTCCCCGGTCAATTATTTTCCAAAGAGAAGAATATCATCCACACACATCAAATGGTTGAGATGGATGGTGGGAGATAATTTGACCCCATTGATATTACCAACCCTAAAGTCAACTATTATCAATTTATTGAGACCATTTTCCATATGGAGGAAGAGTAGGGGGAAAGTGGAGACCCTTGATGAAAACCTCAAGAGATAGGAAAGAATGGGGATGCAAAGTCAGTAATGAGGATGGCAATAGAGGGGGATGTATTACAGAATTCAATCCATTTTATGAAAGGCCAATAAAACCTGACCTGGATCAAGATCATGTGGAGGTATAACCATTGACATGGTCAAAATATTTAGAAAGGTCAATTTTATAAAACAAAGGCTTGCATGTGCTAGGTGTGCACAGAATGGAGGAGCTCTTAGGGAGAGCCAATAACATCTCATATGTCCCTCCCATGTAGGAATCCAATTTGATCTTCAAAGATATGGGAAGAGAGAAGTGGCTCAATTTGGTAAGAAACAATACTAGATATAATTTTATCCACACAATTACAAAGAGAGATAGTGTGGAAAGACTCAAATCTGGTAGGATTTGATACATTTGGAATTAATGTTAGAAATGTAGAGTTTAATGTTGAAATAATTCGCCCTTCCTGTCTTGTAAAATCCAACAAATAGATTAAATATAGATGCAAGATATCCCATAAACCCTTAAAGAACTCCACAGAGAATCCATCAAGGCTAGGTGATTTATTTGATTGGATCCCGAGAATTGATGATTTTGGCTTTGAGGGATAATTGGAGTCATTAGAACATTATTTTCATCCTCTCTAATCCAGTTTGGAAAATATGCAACAATTGTCACGACGCTCCGCAAGGATTCCCATTAGGCTACGAGTAGAGATCTTTAAAATGTGATACACCAATAGTACTAATATCTTTGAAATTATCACATTGTTTACCATGATGATCAATAATCCTCCATATAGAATTGTGAGCATTTCAAGCTAAGGCTTGCTTGTGGAAAAAAATTGTATTCCCATCCCCTTCTCTTAACCAAATTGTCTTGCATTTCATACACCAAAAATCCTCCTCCCATGCCAAAATTTTGGATCTTTTCAATTTCAATTGGTTTAATTATTTAGAGGCTTCATGAGAAGGGGAATTTATACTCACCTAGTGATCTAAAGCCAACAAATCCCCTTCAATCTTAAGTACATCCTTTGTGCAGTTTTCCAAATAATCTAGACACCATTTCTTTGGTATATCCTTCAGCTTTATGATATTTCTCTATAAATGTGTCATGATATCCCCTCGAATAGGGGTGTAAGACATCCATGGAGTAGTTATGCTTTGTACATAATTAGGATAAATGGAGGTTGAAATCTAAGGGAGAAAGTGATTGGGGAGGACAAGTTGCAAGTTCTAGAGTGATTGTAGCATGGTCTAACCCACTTGAGGGGTGGAATTTCGATTGATATCTTCGAACGCCATCCATGAGAGTTTCTTTTGTTGGGAATCTATCCAGTTTTTTACCAATATATTCATCCATCTTTCTCTTACTACATTAGGTTTCCATGCATGAAATATGTTCCACATCAATTAAGGCATTTTTCTTGAAGAGTCCAAAAAGAAGTCCACCAGTGGGTCCAACTGAGCCTACTGACCCCATTTTTAGCACCCGAGGTGATGAGATTGAGGTCACCCCTAACAATGAGTGATAGAGAGTGCAAAATGAGTCTGTCTAGTAAATCTAGCCAAAATACATATCGATCATGCAAGGGCCCATAAACATTTAGGAGGTTGATAATTCCATTTGTATGTTATGAGAATAAGGATACCATGATAAAATTATTGGATTTTATACTGCAAATAAGGCTAAAATCCCCTTTCCAAGCTATAACAAGCCCCCCTAGCAAGCCTATAGAAAAAACACCTTCAAAGTTCCAATCCAAGAGAGATTGTGATAGTGCAAAAGAGCACATTTGATCCGAGATCATGGATTATTGTAAAAAGAGAATATTGGCTTATGAAAAAAAATGATAAGCTTAGGGATCTTGTCTTAGGGGTGTATCCTAGGCCCCTATTGTTGATTGGCAACAATTTCATCTAAAACCTCCTAATGGCTTCCAATGCTCTAAGTGCCCCAATAATATTTTGTTGTCGTCCTTGTTGAACTTCAATATCAACATATGAGATAGCCTTTGTAGTATTTGAAATATGTCACATCATTTTTCTTTTCAAATGCACCATAACGAATCATTTACAGGCCTCCCGTAGAGGTGAGTGAAGAGGTATTCTGCAATGGCTTAGATTTTGACTTGGTGTGGTATTTATGCCTTGAGCGACCCAATACCATGAATGAGGATGTATCATACTAATAGGGGGTTGTGAAGGATTTAGGTGTGACAAGAATTCCACCCTCGTATTTGTCAATCTGAATATGAAGGGGAGAGAAATAAGTGGTTAGGGTGAGGGATATGGGGGTTGGGAATATGGAGGAGTTGTCATGGTAGGGGAGTAGTGAGAGCGGGAGGGGCCCGGTTTAGATAGGTCAGGGAAAGCAAAGGTCGAGATAACTAATTTTGAGACGAGTGCCTCCCAGGCAAGTGACTGCTTTAGTTTCTTCAATGTTCTAGAGAATTCTTCCAAAGATTTACATTTAGGAAATTAGGATGGGATAAATGAGGGAGTATCATATGAGATGGGGGATTTTCCCTTTTCTTGAGTTGATTTATGAGGGGGGTCAATGGGAAGTGAAAAATAATACATACCATTAATGCACTCCTTCTCTTCAAGATCCTCTAGGATTTTGCTTGCAATGACCCTTCGAGGGGAAGTATATTGTAGATGACCAATTTCTTGGCAGTTTTTTCATCGAAAAGGGGTGTTTATGAAATCCAGATGTTTCCAATGTGTGATATCATTGTAATTCATCTGAATTCCTTCTAGAAGTCCTTCATTGAGATCCATTTCCACACATATCTTGGAAACTAATAGGTTATCTATTTCTAATGCTTGTTCATATATTTTGATGTGCCTTCCAATGGTATCCCCAATTTTTTTCCAAGATCTGTGGAGTTTAGAATTTTAAAGAAAGAATTGGGAGCTTTGTCCAAATAAGAACCCTTGTGATATGTTCCTTCGTTGGATCAAAACTTAGGATCCAATTGTGAATGTATGGACATGATACATTATGGAAATGTGGACCCACTGCCTTGATCTTATCCTGATCCCGCTAGTTTTTTAACAGAAATCGATGAAGCCTCTACAACAAAAAATGTAGCTTAGGAGCAAAACCTATGAGTTTTGCCCATTTTGCTCCCACCAACCCTTTTAGTGTTTTTTTTTACATATCCACCCCCCACTGAACTTCCCCAAAAAATCACGTTCTAAGTACTGAAGGATAATGTTCTTTACCTCTAGATGTATGGTGCACAACCGCAATTTAATGCATTTTTCTTTTTTCCAATTTAGAGTAGGGATTTTTGTTTCTTTCTTGCCACCCAAAATCAATAGGTCCAAGTAGGTAGTTGCAAAGGGCGAATTCCAGTCTAATAAAGCTTTAACCAAGCTCGTTGGAAGGAGGTTGAGGAGGGTTCAAGACAAAGGATGATATGCTTTGGTTGTATCACATGGTTAATTATAAAAATTCATCATTTGATTATGAGGAAACACTAAGTCCATTGAGTTATCTCACTCCTTTTGTGATCATTCTTAGTTTTATTTATGATTCATTTATTTAGTATTATATTAATTGATACACCCCCCCCCACACACATCCAAGTTTGATATCTCAATCTTAATTTTTGCAAGAATTGATATAAAATTCAATCTATCAAGTTCCACCATCTACTAAATTCTACAAAAGTTTTACAATTCATTTTTATTTCAATTTCATTAATTTAATACGCTATTAATTAATTTAAAACATATACATATCTCAATTTGATTAATTTTACCTTAATTTTTGTATCGAGTTCACCAAAATCTCACATTCCAAGTATATTGAGTTCTCCTATCCCTATTAGGATAAGGCTCGTTCCTATTTGGTATTGCATCATTGACCATATATGGCGATTCAAATATCATAATAGAATGGGCTAATAACAGAGGGAGGTTACAGGTACTTCATCTCTTACAGTTGCAACAGAAGGTTAAGGTTAGAGCTTTAATTGGAACCTTCGAGGAGGTATCCTTCATCCATATATAGAGAGAATTTAATTTGGAGCTTTAAGAAAAGTCTCGCTCCTATTCCTATTTCTATTTAATTTGAAATATTCATATATCTAAGCTTGAAATGTTTCACTCGACTTTTGCAAGATCTTGATATAAGATAAAGTTTAGATAGGTGAGATATTTCACGTCCACACATAAGGATCATGAACTTGAATATGAAATAAATAAAAAAGAGGACGAGAATTTAAAGATCCACTTTACCTTTCCAATTATGATATGCCATCATCATGAGACTAACATCTTAAGTTAAGGGTACTTCACTATGCATTAACATTATTGTAAGAAATTTTAGTTGTGTAAGTTTTAAAGATGAACTTTTAGTGTATGACATTGTCTCATTAGATCATGACCAACTACATTGAAATCTTAAATCCTTGTATTGATTTTTTAATTACACTAATTTAATATTGACTCATTCAAAATTCTACAATATTATAATTATAATAAAACTTTTATATACGCTTCCAATAGAACCCTTCCATGATGTTAGTATGAGAAAACAAAACAAGGGAACTCAAAGACAAAGCAAACAAATAGTGGTTGTTACAACTACCCTTTACATTTCCACTTTCCCTTTGATTCATTGACTCGGAACAATTACAATACTAATGATTCCTTCTATACAAGGAATAAATAGAATAATGTAAAAGTGGGTATGCATGAGTTTTTATGTGGGTGGATTGACCTCAAGCCATCACACCATAGAAGGAATTTATTTTGTCAATTAATGGTTGAAATTGGGTAAAGGCCTGAGTATAGAATAGATTATATGGTGGTTAGAAGTGCCTTATCTACTCAAAGGAATATAACTACAATATAATAAATCTTTTTGTTCAAAATTATCCAAACTAAGAGGTTAATATATATATAATGTATAACCTCTCCATATACTTAATTTGAGGTTATTGTATTTACATAAAAATATATTTAATTTGAGGTTATTGTATTTACATAAAAATATTTTAATTGTGTTATTTTTTTCAATAGATTATTAGATTTGTATTGGTGTCTTCTAAGTTGGCTTGGCTAGTTATGGAAGATTTGGTTCTTAGCTAGATTCACATGCACACCATGCTTATCTGCAATGTATTTTAGATATTGAATTATTTGCATATTGAATGAGCACTTCTCCATATTATGGTGTAGCTTGCGTTGTCTTAAGGTTTTCAACACTTGTTGAATGTGCTTCAAATGGTATTCCCATGTGAATATCTTGAAGATGAGAATGTTGTCTAGGTATAAAACCACGAAATAATTTGTGAATGATTGCATAATACCATTGATCATCCTCATGAACATTGTCGGTGCATTATTTAAGCCGAAATGATCGCCAACCACTTGAATACCCCTTCCTTATACTTGAAGGATGTCTCCCACACATCAGTTAGCATGATTTGCACTTGGTGATAGCCAAACTTAAGATCAATTTTGCTAAAAAACTTGGTAGCTTTGAGTTGATTGAGAAAATCATCACTCTATTGGATGGGTTACTAGCTCTTGACTATGATTTTGTTTAAATCTTTGTAGCTATATATAGTTACCATGTACCATAGTCATTTTGAACCTACATTATAGAGCTCCCATGTAGTGAGGAGCTTGGTCAAAGGTACCCATTATGTATCATCTCTTCAATATGGTCCTTTTTCTCATCATTCTTCATTGGGAAAAGGGACACCTAGTGTTAAATCAATTACATGCTTTGCATGATATAGTAGAGATACTTCTATAGGTGAAGTAAATATGTCTTTCTATTTTTCCACCAACTAATCTACCTATCACTACTGCATGGAGAGACCCATTGTAGATGCCTTGGTGGTTGCAATGATTTTCTTTTCTACTTCTGACTGGACCATGAATATGGCAAACCTCATAGTTCGAGAGATTATCTCATGCATTTATTAGTGGTGCTCGGAGAGACTACGTTGGTTGGGGCTATCTTCAGTACCCTATAAGGATGATCACACAGGGTGACAATGACATTGCATGGCCTACATTAGTAAATAACATGATATTTCCACATGTATAGTTGTCCTAAAAAAACATCACAAACCTCACAGAAGTCAACATCACATAGTGCCTTATCTTTGAAGGGTTTGATTCTATATCGCATGCAACATTATTGACTAACATGAATGTCTTGTCCCTTCCTCATCATAATGATGGTGTATGGTTCAAGATGTGGCATTGTTTACAACTTCATCATCCTAAGAACACATGTTGAGATTATATTCTTTTGGCTATTAAGTTCTGCCAAAAGAATCTAAGTTAAAGAAGTACACTCGACTTTCTTGAGCTCCTTGAGTTCCTCTGGTTGGACCTTTACAGTTGCACTAGAAACATTGGGTTTTATGTCAAAGATGAATTTCCCTAACAATGAAATCTTGTGACGTTGGGGTTGAATCAACATTGTTAGAAGTTACACTTATTGTTGTCACGATTGTTAGAAGTTACACTTGAAGATAATAAAAAAAATAAAATAAGGATTTGGTGGAATTGGTAATACGTGTTATAATTGAAATTAT
The DNA here is from genome assembly GCA_027924585.1 of Larix kaempferi. Classification (NCBI taxonomy): domain Eukaryota; kingdom Viridiplantae; phylum Streptophyta; class Pinopsida; order Pinales; family Pinaceae; genus Larix; species Larix kaempferi. Next base: position 36,337,000 of record BSBM01000017.1, read on the forward strand.
GAGTTAATATATGACCATGGTGGAAGGCGTGTACTTGATCATTAGATGTTGGATCCTAAAATAAATAAATAAATGCATTATAATACATTTTTTAAATGAGAATATAATGAACTAATAAACCACTTGAATATGGGCTTGACTCAAAAAAATGAATTTATGTATGAGTTGAATGACATGATGATAAAATATTGTACCATGTTAGGTGTTGTGGAGCACTATGAGGTGATACAAAGTTTTCTGTTGAATTAGTTTATAAGTTGTGAAAAAAAAAAGGTTAAAAGTTATAATTTCTCATTCAAAAAAAGGTAGTTTGCTATTCAAAATTAAAATTGACAAATTTACGTTATATTTATGATGAAGGAACCTCTTGTAAAATTGCAGTATTTGGAGTTGTATTATCACTACATTGGTCTAATGCATGATAAAGGAACAAAGCCCTTACACATGCAACGTACATCATGTGTAATAATCATTTAAATGACATATATAGGGAAACAATGGTTTGAGGACTTGATGGTTGATTAGAATTGTGTTCACTCTGAAAAGGGTTATTTCCATAAAAAATTATCCAATGGTTTATTAGTAGATGGTATGATGTAAAATTTTCCACAAGGATGATGAGGAGAGGTGCTTTAATGAAAAGATAAACGTGAGTGCCTAATTATTGACTTTTGAGTTAGAATGGAAAAAAATGAGATAAAGGGAAGGGAGTATTTGATCTTTGCAAAAGATGTTGATCATATACTCTCGTTGGTTCTCATTATTGAAAGGAAACAATTTATCTAATAGGGATATTAGTCTTTGGTGCTTATTAAATTACTCATAATATGGATCACTTGATCTTAGATGGAGGTGTCAGTTCCTTATATTTGGAAAATGGCATGCCCACATCAGTTGTTGAAAGGAAGTATCTTAAGTAGTTGATCTATGATAGAGATGTTTATCCTTAATTATTTAGAAAAAATACTTGATCTCGATGGAGGTGTTTATCACTTGTTATTTATGGAAAGGGAGGACTTTATCAATAGGTGTTGATCCCTATGTTTTATTGACATTTGCGTTAATATGTTGATACCAAATATTTTTTAGACTAGTAATGTAAAATAACCCCCAATGTGTGGAGAGTAGCACTTGATCTTGTAGGAGATGTTGATCCTCAACTATTTTTAATTCTTTGGCATAGAAGAAAATGCACTTTGAAAGGGGGAAGAGATTATAAGACCCTCACCTAGTCATTGATAAGTTTCTTACCACTATTCCATGATGGCCTTCGCCTTCAGTTATGGATATGATACTTGTATAAACACATAATGACACATACCTATAGATACGCGTGATCACGCATTAATCATGATAGTGTATGTTGTATTGATTATTTTGTGTTACATTAATAGGAATAATTGTGGATCTTTAATCTATTCCATGTAGTATAGTGACACATGATATTTTCATATGGTAATACATTCTATTTATTTAGATCGATATACATATGTGTGGTTGTTGCAATGTTATTGGAAATTGTTGGGTACCACATTGGCATTATTATCTAGTGGGAAAAACTCAATTCTTTTACTTACATTCAACTGAAAATATTTAATGGAATGGAATGGTTATGAATATAGAGAGTGCTTTGTTGAGACCTAATATCCCTTATCCTTTACATCCCCTATGTGAAATTAGATGTGGACATAATGTTTTTACAATGAACCCTAACAATCATTTTTCTATATACAATACTTATATTTTTTATTTACAAATCATTTCAATATATCTAATCCCAATAACTTCATTAATTCTCAACATTATAAGAATCAAACTCTTAGCAAGTAGCTTCTATTTGATTGATCTCATGTCAACTAACCTCTAATAAAATAATTTCATATTAGTAACCTCATAAAGAATGGTTAGATGCCATTCAACCCTTACTAATTAGATTTAATTAACCAAACTTATGTGTGGATCTGTTATTAATATTCAATTGTATAGAATCACTAAGCATTCACAAGTATTAAAATTGACTAAATTTATATAGATCTCTATTATTTTAATATTAAATTATGTAAAATATCATTAAATATTTATAAGTATTTAAAAAATTAATCAATATAGATTTTATAAAATTTACATAATATGATTTTTAATTTTTAACTATATTCTTGTGATGAAATAAAATTTTGAATAGATTTTATATAATATGATTTTTAAAACAAAATTTTGAAAAATATCATTGTTGAAGAATAACACTCAGGATGTATTAGAAGAGCTAACATCAAAGAGTGATCTTTTATAAAATAGTTTTAAGATTTTCTATTGAATATTGAAGTTTTAAAGTGATTTTGAATTCTAGTGAATTGAGATGAAGCAAAATTTTAAATCCAAGTAGATGTTGTAAGTATTATCTTTATATGAGAATGTGGTATGTTATATATAAGATTTGGTAGAAAATCCATGATATATGTATGTATATATGTTAAATGGTATTTTATATGATAGTTATTTTAAAAGTTTAATAAATATTAAGAGAATTTATGTTTGAGTATTTAATTTTCTCAATAATGTTAAATAATTTAAAGTAGGGGATTTTAATTTTTTATGAAAACATAAATTTTAATTAATGATACAAAGTTAAATTTCAATATATTTTACATCAGATGTTGATATTTATAAACAAATCTATCCCTCAAAGTTAAGACAAATAAAATATATTTATAATAAATCCTAAAATAAAAACAATAACTTATTAATTGTATTGCCCCTAAATTATATTATAAATTAAGATAAAAATTAAATCTTTTAATATTATTAAATTAACACCAATATTATATTGTTAAATATTTGTTTAAATTAACCCAACAACATATTGTTAAGTTAGTTATTTCCATTTAAAACTATTTAAATGTTAAATATTTTCCTTGAGCTGTTGCATAGATGGTGAATTAACTTGAATATGAGCAGTAAACCTAATCATATAGGCGTTGTATCATGTTAAAGCGTCTCTTTGAACCTAAATCATTAGAGAATGCTTTTAGTTTGGACAAGAAAGTTGAAAGTCAAAATATGGCTACTATAAGGGGTGCTACTAACACTTATAGAGAAGGAAATGTTTCCTCTCCATTTAAAACTATTTAAATGTTAATTTATCATTATAATAAGATTAAGGTCAAGAGCATATCAACTCTAATTAAATATATAATTTTGTGTGAAGTACACTAAAATGTAAAATGTAATTGTAATAATAATAGCATTTAGAATAAAATAAAGTATCTTATAAAGATAATAATATTATATATATATATAAAAGGATATATAATTTTATCATGAAAGGTCACTCATGAATTAAAAAATTTGATTATAATTTTATCATGAAACGTCACTCATGAAAATTAAAAAAATTGATCATAATTTTAATGAGGTCACTCATGTGCTACCAAATGGTTCTTGGTTCTTGTTGTCGTTGAGTTACTCATTTGGTTCCTAGAACCTACGTATGTACACGTAGGGTCAGGGGCGCGCATCTTACAAGTTAAAGAATATTGGTATCTCCAACCCTAGGTTTGTCAAAGATATATTAATATGTGAGTTAGATATTAATATTAATATGTGTGAGTTTAATATAGTTTAGATGATATAAAATTCATATAAATTTCTTATGATTAACCAAAGTCAGACGGAAGGGAATTATTACATCCTCTTGATTTGCTCAGATGAAGTCATCATAGAATGTAGTGAATTTTTTATTAATAATATTTTAAAAATATTTTTATCACTAATACACATTTACATTCATGTAATTATGTAAAACTTTGCCCATAGTTTGTATATATTCAAGTAGTTAATCCAGGTTTCGACTTTCGAGTATATAATTTTCTATTCAACACTCACCAATGTGTAACTATTTTATGTAAATGTACTAATTTTGTTATTTACAAGCATTAATAGAATTTGTTTTTTATATTCATTTATATAGCATAAATAGATAAAAATTTGCCTTTGTCAACATTTCAATATTAGTTGTCTTTTTCGATAGAAATTTGCCATGTTGTATACCTTTTGTTAGGTGGTCAAAGTGTTAATTTTTTAAAAAAATGACAAGATATGGTTGATTGTGGTAGGCTCCCTCACATCATCAACGCGACACGCTATGGTTGAGTGTAGCAAGCACCTTCACATAGTCACCAATTAAATAATGAAAATGTGAATAACTAGACAAGGCATAACACAAGTACTACTTTGATTATCATGGATAGAAGATTGATTTTTTTATTCATTGTGCAACACATGTTAAGAAACACTCACCATTTCTATATTTGTAAAGGTTTTTTTTTTAATTTTCCTGGGCAAACCTTAGTGCTCTGACTTAGTTATCTAGGCGTTGCTTCTAGTGGTGGTCATGGTCTTGTCCAATGGAGGGAGTCGACCCCCTCCAAGAGCCAACGAAATCTCATTTTGATCTCTTGTGGACTCTCTTGCCAAGCAGAATCATAAGCCCTTACCTTCTCGATTCATCAGAAAACTCTCTGAAATTCTTGAAGTAGCGATCTTGGGATCCTCTCGCGTTAAATGGCTTTGGCACTAGCGGAATGAGGGTTAATTGGTCAATTAATTGGCATATGGCCATCCTTCGGATCCATGGATGCTTGGATTCAACAAAACTAGCAAGTTCTTATCAAAGGGAAAATGACCCATTACTTATGTGGAAGGGGCTTCTACACCTTCCTCTTCGAAACCAAAGCCGATCGAGATCTCATCTTTCGAAGCAGGCCTTATTTCTTCAATAACAAGGGAATGTATCTCAACAAATGGACTCCAAATTTTTAGGCATACTCTAATATTCCCACTGCAGTGTCAGTCTGGGTCAGATTGCCACACTTGCCATTACACTGCTGGAGCGATGAATCTCTGAAGGAACAACACTAGACAAATCAATGATCTTAGGAACAAAAAAAAACCACCGGAACCTCAAGACCTTTGCTTGGAGGCAGAACTAAACCTCAATCTATTAAATAATGAATATTGCCTCTTAGAATTACTGGGGTCTAGGTAGCAATTTGAAAGAAGAAGCTCTAAAACACTTCATTTGAGGTGAAAAATCAACTATCCTTCTTCTCCAGGAGACTAAACTTGAGGCAATTAAATCCATCAACGTAGGTAAAAGATAATGGAAGCAATGTGAAGGTCTAGTGGTAGATTCAATAGGTGCTTCTAAGGGCCTATGCACTCTTTGGGATAACATGATGTACAACTTGGAGACACATCTCCAAACACAACATGGGATCCTAGAAAGACTACGAGAGATAGATATAGGAATAAGGTACAATATCTTTAATGTCTACATTCCCGTGCAATTAAACGAAAACGTTTTTGTTGGTATTCTCTACAAGATCTCTCTGGGTTTGAAGTAGTCGCAAACTGCATATTGGGGGGTGATTTCAATGTGGTCCTAAACAATATGGAAAAGACAGGAGGAAACCAGGTAAGAGACACCTTCAGAGAACATATGGAGGATATGATAACATGTTGGGATTTGATTGACACCAAGCCTCTCTCTAGGAAGTACACCTGGACCAACATGCATTTAGGGCTTGGACACATAGCAACAAGACTAGACAAATTTATTTTTCTTAGTGACCTCCTACTTCACAATATGACTATCAAGTCCAAAATCATCCCCTTCTCCATCTTTGACAACAAGCCAATATTCCTCCTTCTCCAAAACACCATCAACTATGGGTTGATACCCTTCCGGTTCAACCCACTCTAGCTTCACGACCCAACAGCCTTATCCATCATTGCCTTGACTTGAGCCTCTCCCATCTCTAGCTCTTCGTCTTATGTATGGGAGTAAAAGGTCAAAGCAAACAAATTGGCCATCAAAGCTTGGGTCAAGTCAAGTTTCACCCCCACAGATCAATCTAAATAGCAAATCCAAGCCGAGGTGGGTTCTTTACAAGCCAGAATGGAAGCTAAAGAATTGACTCCTCAACTTCAAAAAGAGGATAGAAATCTCTGCAATAAATACCACCAAGTAGCCAGGTTAGAGGAAGAAATGTGGAGGTTAAAGTCTCGTAGCCTATGGATTTAGTTAGGAGACATAAATATCTCTTTCTTTCATAGGCAGGCCAATGCAAGTGCACAACAAAACAATATAAAAGAAATCAAACTCAGATATGGGAGCAATGTGCATGATTATCAAGTGTTAAAGGAGGTATCCAAGACACAATTTGAGGATTTGTACACATAAGGGAACCCAATAGATCATGCATCCATAATAAATATGTTGGAGAACATTGCTTCCAATATCACCAAGAATGACAACAACATGCTAACGAAAAAGATCTCGAAAAAATAAATTGTGGAAGCAATGTGGAGCCTCGCTCCAGACAAGGAACTAGGCCCCGATGGGTTTTCAATTAACTTTTACTGGGCATGTTGGAGCATAGTGAGACATGACCTATTAAAGATGCTAATTCATTCTCAAAGGAAGATCAAACTTGGTTGAGGGGTGTGACTCCTCCTTTTTGGAATTAATCCCCAAAGAGGCTTACCCCGCCAACTTCTTTAGCTTCCACCCCATTTCCTTGTGCAACACATCCTATAAAATCCTAGCAATAATAATGGCCACTAGGCTCAAAACAATCCTACCAGAAATTATATATGACAACCAAGGTGGTTTCATGCGGTACCACCAAATTCTTGATAACATCATCTTGGTTCAAGAAGCAACCCTCCTTCTCTCCTCGCCTCATGGTTGCGCCCTTTTGGACTCCATATCCTTAGATGAGCGTGGTTGGGACTAGTCCAAATACTCGGTCAAGCAAGGCTATCTTTAGGAACTCTCAAATCTCCCCCTTCCTCAATGATCAAGAAGTTGGAAGTATGTTTGGAATGGATATGGGCTCCCCAAGATCAATTCATTATATTGGACAACGGTGCATGAGAAGTTGCTTACAGTTGAAAATTTAAACAAATGCACGGCATTTAAGGACCTTCCTGGTGCGTTCTCTGCAAGGCCAACATCGAAAATCATAGACATCTCATTTTTTACTACCCTTACACCATATCAGTCTGGGAATGGAGCTTTTGATCTAGATGGATATTAGTGACCACCCACGTATTCCACTGGCTCAAAAGAGCTTTTCCAGTTTGGTATATTTTCGGGTTAGGGGACTACTCCAGATGAATATTAGTGGCCACTCACCTATTCCACGAGCTCAAGGCATTTTTTCTAGTCTAATAGTTTTTATGGTTTTTTGTGTCCAAAACTTTCGAGGACGGTTTGAGGCCCTAAACGACGTTTATTGGTGACGCCGGAATCCATTCATAGCCAAAGTTAGTACAGGTGAAATGTGTACTTCTCAGCTAGACCTTTCCAATGAACTACTGAGTGCCCTAAATAGAAATCGTATGCAAAAATTATGCCCCCAAGAAGTTGACACCTCAACTAACCACCTCGGGACCCACAAACCATTTTACAATTCATCTCCTAGTGTTAGATTTTTGGATGTTTAGGGTTTTTGCCCTCATGTTTATGATAAAAAATCCCTTCATCCTACTTTTGTAATAAGCTTGTCATGAATTAGCATAGTCGCCACATCTCTTCTCAAAGATATAGCTACCACCATTCTAGTTGCTTTTATTTTATACTATGTTCTATTTCATTAATTTAATAGAATATGAGTTTATTATATTACTGTGTTCCTTGCAATATATCTGTGTATGTGGTTCTATATCTGCTCTTTCATTTCGTTCTCACATAAATCTGGATTTCCTTTGCAGAGATTTGGATCAGGGTTCATATGATCACAACAACTACAACGAATTACTCTCAAGCAATAGGCCATGTTACACTAGCAACTTAACAAGCAAACCAATGATAAAAAGAGCATGCACAACATTACCAAAATATATATGCTAGAAGGTATGGTTTGTCTGCAATCACTCTATCTTCCAACAACGGACAATGGATCCAAGGAAAAAAGCAGTGAAATCCAAAAGCCTTATGTTTGAAAATTTTAGGAACAAAGGCCTTAAAGTGCATATAGCTCACACATTGGATTGGTAGGAGCAGTAATGGCTGGCTAACTTGCATCAAACTGATAATGGGAAAAGTAGGCTCTTCTTCCAGAAGCCAGAATCATATTCCTGGAAAATCCATTTGAAGGAAGATGATTTTATAGAATAGAAAAAGGGATATGGAAGCCACATTCTTTCCTTTGATGGAGCTTCAAAAGTAAACCCGGGGGTAGTATGTGCGGGGGGGATCATATATGATCATGTAGGACATGATGAAATGAATTATGAATGAGGAATTGGGAGCACTTCGAACAATAAGGCAGAGGCCTTAACACTCCTCCAAGGTCTACTTATCGCCCATTCCCTATGAATTATGACCCTAGTGGTCATAGGAGACTCCACTCTTATAATCAAACTCATAGCTAACAACAAGAAACAAGTGGATAAGGAATGGATAAGGACCTTGATCGCCCAACCTCTAGAATCCGATGGGAGAGGGATAAGTTCCAGGAAATCAAGTTTTATCACGTTTTAAGAGTCAACAATGGAGATGCGAATAAAAAATCCAATGAAGCCACTCATCGGATGAAAGTAGAACTTTGGAAAAATGGGGTTTTAAGTTTCCAACACATCCCCTAATACTCCCATGTGTCATCACCTCCTTAACACTTGTCATATAATCAAATTCCAATATCGATCAAGGATCAAAATGTATCAACAAAGCAATATGAAGGACGCTCACACTTTCCAACCATTACTTTCATTCACTCCATCTTGAAGACATGAACAAAGTGATGCAGTTATGGGGTTTGAAGGTGGGATAATTCCTTGTCTATTTGGGCACTACAACTTCCTCTTGATGACAAGAGGGAGGCTTGCAAGTTATCTCTGCGGTGGGTATGACCTCTCAACTCCTAGTAGAAATGAATTAAGTGATGTATTAGGTAGACCTTCCCTCTTCTACCTCCAGGTTCCGGTTATAGGTGGCGACAGAGATGGTAAGGTCTGTTCCGTAACTACACCAATTTGCATTCTTCTCAGGTTCGTTTTCAAAGGAAAAGGCAAGGTGGAGAGGCCTTGTGTCAATTCAGTAACGATGGCATGTCCCTGTTGCAAGGTGAATTGGAAAGGGGAATTGGTGGAAATTAGAAAGACCCTACGCAGGCATGAGGAAATGTTAGAAAGTATTATGGACATGGTAATCCCTGCCACCAGCCGGGTTCATGGAAGCAAACAAATTTTTTCTTCTCAGGGTGCTACTACAATGGAAGCCCTCCTTTGACTAAAAAGAGAAGTGATGATTCTGGAAGAGTAAATTACAGAGCTTAAGCTAACAATGAGCAATATGGAGAAATAAAAGCAACATGTTACCTCTCCTAGGCTCTCAATAGGCTTGGTTTTGGGTGTTGGAAAAGAGAAGGATACAATGGCTCATATTCACGAGGACACAGAGCTAGATGAAGCAACCACCTACAATCATGAAGAAATTAACAACTAGCATGCCTACTGATAAGCTTTCTTTTATTTATGCCTTGCAAATATGTATTAGTCATAGGCTTTTTTGTCGAATCTATACTTTTAAGAAGTTCAAGAACTCCTCTGCGAAGGAGAAGAACTTGGATAAGCTTTCCCTCTACTCATAATTCAGATGGGACTATGTTCTTCTCCCTTTTTTTCTTTGTAATTTCAGGCTAAACAACTAGGCTTCAACATATTTTGATAATACAAAGATACTCATTTATGTTAAAGAAAAATAAACGCTAACCATTTTTAATTCACAAGGGTTAGATTTGAGGAGAACCTGTGATAATATACATGGCCCATGCCGAGCCCACTATCACATGTGCAGTTGCAAAAAAAAATTCATTCCAGGCGGATCCCTCCTCCTCTTCTTATTTCATTGCAAATGAGTCCAATATATCTCTACAATATGTACACAAATCCCAATTCCCTAGTTGTTTATCTAACCCTTGATTTCTATAATAATCCCGAGTTGTGCAAGTTATTGAACATTTTACAGGCAATCATATTTGGTAGAAAAAGGGTTTTTCCTTAAATAAGCTTGGGAGATTCGAATAGGTTCCCTCTACTCGGAAAATGTATAGTTTTGTTGTTAGGAATCCAGGAGAAATGGCTACAAGCCAAAGTGGTGGTGGTGGTAATGTTGAACTTGAGCAAGAAAGGTCTTTTGAATTAATGGAGAGACGTGACCACAATGTAGTCAAGGACAAGATTCAACCCTTCTTCTCTCAAATAGAGCGGCGACAACCTCTTAGCCGATAAAAAAAGCGACCACCAGCTAAAATGCAGTTAAAAGGTTGTCCTTGGATTTGATGGGGTTATCTTGTAGGAGCCCACTTCCTTTGTTATCTCCCCTTGTGGTGTTGCCATTAGGAGGAGACCTTGATAGGTTGTTGTTTACTAAAGAAGTTGGAAAACAAAACCTAGAAGAAGAAGACGAAAGTGTATTTTATATCATGATTCTGATGAATGCTTGACAACACCCGACATCGCCATTTTTTGTCGAGAGGGTTTACTTGTTCTCCCATTGTTTTGAAAAATTGTGTATTCAAGATCGTTGTTTGTCATGATTGATTTTTGTATGGATAGGTTTTTGTTGTTGTTACAAGAATTTTCAAACTCAATTATTATTTGTTGGATTTGATTCTGTAATGCCTGCCTTTGAATCAGTTGATTGACTAGACTTTGAGGGCACTTGTATGGAAGTGACCCGGTTATATAAACTTGAACAGTGTGTTATGCTTTATTATTATTGAATAAAAATTGTTGATTGACAAGCAAATGATGATTATGCTCGATTGATTGAGAAATATGAATTGAATATTATGTTAAAGAAATGATGCTTTTGATTCCATTGATGTGAATAAATGTCATTTGTTTAAATATAATTGAATAAAGATGAAAACGCATGATGATATACTTTATATGGTGCAGCGCTACTAATGTGCGCTTTGAGTGTGTGTAGTAGCAGGTAAAACGAATTACTGACTGACTCTTAAATGGAATAAAAAGGGGTCATAAAGAACGATAAATATACATAGGGGTACGAAGACAAACTGTCAACCATGAAATAGCATTCCATGCACGGGTGGGAAGCCCTATCATCTCACCCGGGGAAGCATGTGTCGTACGGGAGAGGCCACAACCATTTGGTCACGTACGATGTGTTGGGGGGCGTGCAATAAGGAATATCTTATTCCTCAATTGCCATGGGTCTCCAGGGAAATGTAGTCAGAATATTACGGTAACAATTCCTAATCGCTACATAGTACTCCCCACACAAGGACAATGAAGTTGTCAGAATGACCCATAGACGTGGTACTTAGACAACGACAATAAATGAAACTACGTCCACTAAACATTTAAACAGATAGTTGAATTATGCATATGTAAATATTAAATTTGAGAGTAATTAAATGAAAAAGTGTTTATTTGAGCAAACATTAAAAATGGGATAGTTTGAGATAAAACTCATGTGCACCCACTAATTTAGGAAGACATGCATTGAATAAATATCAAATAGATAAAATTAGAGATATTTGATTTTTACAACAAATCTAGATTAGAAAATATCTAGAGTTTAACTCCACATGCACCCACTGATTTAAGGATTGGGATTTTAGACTAGGGAGACAACTAAGAGAGAATTGGGGAACTTATGTGCACCAATGTCTGAGAGTGACATATGTTTGCATGAGAATGAATATTAGAAAATTATTAAATTAAATTAATTTTGCATGAGACGACACATGTCGTCCAAGACTTTTCTATTTAGGAAAGGGAGAATGAAAAGAAAATGATCTCTTGCTCCCTAATGCTGGATGGATTCCGTAATGTAAGTTTGAGATTAAGTGTGGTCCATGTGAGTTTGGTTGAGGACTACTCCGGGGATTGGGAGATCTCTTCTAAGGGTTTAGGCTTGTATGTTCTTGCAACCCCCTATTAGCTCAGGGGACTGGGAGGAAGAAGACTACCCCCAGTGTGGTAGGGAGGTCAACCGAGGAGTCATCGGTAATTGCGTCAAAAGTTGATTGGATTGGAGCGGCAGCAGAATGAACACCTCAGTCTTTGCGGGATTGACCATCTGAACATGTTACTTGTATTTGTCAATTTACATGGATTATTGTTTTAATTTTTTTATTAGAATTTAAGTATTTTGTTGAAATTCTCTTGAAGTAGTTATCGTTGAAAGTTTATTTTATATGCTGCAATTTATATTGAGAATTGGTAAATGGTTAAATGTTAAGTAGAATTTAGTTAGGGCTTTGAGATGAGCCCTCCAGATTCAAAGCTAGCTATCTTATGCAATCTCTAAAATGTGTTTTAATCTTTAAATGCATAGACATGTTCTATAAAATATATTTCCAATAAATATATATGCTTTGGAAACAAATTTCAAAGTTATTTATAACAAATTTTAAAAAATAACAAAATTAAAAAATATTTTTTTTATTCTTTCATACAAAAATTGTATTAACATTTAAGAGTCAAAAGAGTAGAACTAGTTACAAATCCTAATTAATTGAATTAACTCTAACGGAGATAATTTATAAATACTTATTCTAAATAAAAAATGAAGAAAGTTGATGAAATCAATTGAATTAACTTTAACCGAGATAATTTATAAATACTTATTTAAAAAAAATGAAGAAAGTTGATGAATTCAAGATGGTCTCGTTTACTCCCAACTTTAAAGGAGAGATATCACGTCTGATTCTGTGAGACCTTTGGATTTCCAATAACTATAGTTTTACAATTTCAACATGAGAGTTGATTTCAAAGCAATAACTATATTTTTAATAATTTTATCCGAAAGGCTAACATAGAAATTGATTCTATAATTTTAATATTTTACTTGAAAACTGAATCCAAGACTAACGGTTGGCACCTCAAGTACACTTCACTTTCATGTATCAAGTGGTTAAAACTCAAGGAACTTACTAGCTTACAAATGGATGTGGAAATGGAAAAATTTGCTATACACTTAGTAAAAGTAGAATTAATGGATGGAAAATTTTGCTATACATTTAATAAAAATGGAATCAATATCCATTTCAAAAAAAATTTAAATGTATAGTTATAAGTATTAATTATTTTAATATTTAATTTGTAATTATTTGATTACAGTTTTTATATATATGTTTTTTTTTTTTTTTTTAATTTTGTTTGATGTTTTGGTCACCTTTATTTTTCAAAAATACTTTAAATGATCACTTCTATATACATATTTTTGGAAGGAAAAAATTATATATTTACATTTAAAATAAAAGTGAAATATACATTTTGAATCAATTAAAGTTATTTTTTATAAACGTATAACAACCTGAAAAAGAAATTGTATAGTTGTTCCTTTAACAATCATGTTACTACATTTATTCTCTATATAAGCTGGAAATAGATTTGACATAAATTATTTAATAGGTTCAATTAAAGTTGTTTTTTATAAACATATAATAACTAGAAGAAAAAAAATGTAAAGTTGTTCTTTTAACAATCATGTTACTACATTTATTCTCTATATATGTTGGAAATAGATTTTACATTAATTATTTAATAGGTCTTTAGTTTTGTCCAAAATTGGAGTAAAATGTTGATATACATTGTAAAAGGTTTTTACCTAGAATCAATTAAATATTGACGGGGTTTCTTTATAAAGTTGTTCATTTATATTGTTTTACTTGAGATGTAGAAGTTTTGACATGAAGGTATAGACCATGCATGTTTATGTACTTTTTGATTTCAATGAAATAACAAGAGTATGCTTTTTTTTCTTCTGAAAAAAAAAAGTTGTTCATTTATTCACATTGACACATTCTAGTTCCAAACTCATGATGTTGCACATTGTACATGCATTCCTACATGTTTGTTTTATGTTCATTAAAATCGCACACTAACATATGGTGAAACTATTATTTTAGCATTGTCAAAGTTTTGCATTGTTTTTTTATATTTTAGATTCAAGTTGAACATGTGATGGTTGTGTACTTGAACCATTAATGCTAATAAAATTGATTTCACAATTTGTTCATTACAATTGAAGTATATTTTTTATTTTATTTTACGACACATAGTTTGATAGCTATTTCCTTTCTAGTTGCTCCATTTTAAACATATGCATGTTTCCAAGCAATTAAATAATCACCACATTTGCGTAGAGTGTGGTTGCAATATATGCATGTTTCCAACAGGTCAATGTTCAAGATAAATAAGTTTCTTCCATGCTACTCTTCACACGACTTAATTTTTTAATTTTAGTTTTCAAAACCATACCATTGATCACAGTTTCAATTTGACTTGAATATTTTCATTCAATCAAAAGGTACATTGCTATGAGTTGATACTCGCTTTTAGTTTCATTTTTCTATCTCATCTTTCCCTTGTATTGTCACTGTTCCTTTCTTCTTGCCTTTCTTTCCATTTTTTACTTATGTCGGCATGCCCTTACACCTCTTGGTACAATTGCTAGTTATTATAGGGATGATTTTGTTGTATGGAACACAAAAAATGTTGTAGATATTTCCACATATGACATGAGTACAAATACGAGTATTAGCTCTTTAACATTTAGAATACCTCTCAAACCCATAAATATATGTGTGGGTATTTGGCACTTACAGTTCTCCTTACTTGCCTACTTTCCTTGTTTTTCATCATAGACACAAGAATATTATCTTACAAAGTTGTGACATACATTTTGTTTTAACCATCGAAATTATGTTGTTTAGAGGAGGCCTAATTGATCACATTGGACATGAATGGATCAATATCCCAAATCTTACTCCTTTATGCTTCTTGTTGTCTAATCTCATTGTCGGATTTATTTCCTCTCACAAGGGATCCAATGTATGGGAAAAATCTAGCATTTTCCTAATTGTGCTTGCTGATTTGGAAGGGATTCTTATCAAAACATCTTTGAACTCCAAAGAATCAGTCGATTATTGTTGTCTAATGGCTTTGGTTAGGTTCTATTTTTTTATTGAATTCCCAACTTTATTGAATCTTTTTTTTGTCATAATTCCTTTTTTTCCAAGGCCCTTTGGAATGTGGCACACTTTCAGATGATTTTGAAACATTGTTACAATTGTTTCTTTATACTAGTGTTGCTAGTTCCTTCGACTTCTTGGATTGACCCATTCTCTTGGATCTATCCATCTTCCCTATCGCCTCATTGATTATTGTGACCCTAGGTTACTAGGGCAACAAATTTATTAACTACTAATGTTGTTTCCCATAACTATCGAGGTGATTGTTGTGGTTGTCTTCTTCTCCTATTGATTACTTGTTGTATGAATCAATGCGTCTCTCATGTATTTTTCTATATTGATTTTGATAAGTCATTTTTGCAACACTTCACAAAATGGCCATACTTGTGGAATTTAAAACATTTTAAGGTTAACAATTCATAGTCTATCTTCAAAATATGAATTGATCTTTCTAGGTTGAGTTGGTTTGCTTCCAGGAGACCTCTTTTAAATTCCACTTCCACATGGATTATGGCGCATCTGTGTTGATTCATATTTGTTCCAATGTTATCTATATGCTTCGTAAGGTCATTGCAAATGACTTGAAGGGTTGGATCATTCCAGTAGATTAATGGAGGATGCAACACCCTTACCTAAATATGAATTGAGGTTGGCACATCCTCCTCTAGATTGAATTCAAGCAATAAATTATTCAAGTAGAATCCTGGGTGACCCATAAAGTATGGGACACTCTTGAAAATGAACTCCCGAACTTCTTTTAGTTGGAATATAAAAGCATACTATTCTCTTTTGTAGACATCATATGCTATTTTCCCTTGTAGGAGTGCATGGAAATTATTTTATAGCCATGTTTCAATTGTTTTGGAAGTTGGTGATAATATAGTTGATTTTCTATTTAGTCTCTCTTTGAGAAAATTATATGTTTTCATTTTGATTTTGGTATGGATATGTCCAATGTTTGAATCCAATCAAGTTTTCTTACAAACCTTCTTCCCTATGAGTAAGTTGATCTCACCTTTTTCATTGTCTCCCTTGTTAGTGAGTTGAAGGCTATTGCATCTACCTTAAAGGACAACTATAAGAGGGGAGTAGAGGAGGCATCTCAACTCACACCCTTGCTAGGATCCATGTCAACATACTCTAATAGAGTTGCACACTTGTTGTTATCAATCAACTACTATGAATGCTTCAAAAACTACACTGAATGTCAATGAGACGTTGTATGTCGATTTCTTGAGACTAAGATGTCCTTCTAGGGGAGTTTCCATGGCTTCTATTGTAAAACCTAGTTGCAAATGAGGGAAACATACTTTCCCTTATTCGTCTTTAATACCCCCAAATTCAACATGTATCTTACATCATATTTTTTGTGTACTAGGGGAATCAACATCTGGGATGGGGCTAGTTCTCGTGTGACATAAGGTCCAAGGGTCCAATCCCGTCCGCTACCACTATACCCCTAAGTGCACCCACACAGCCCGTAAGCATGGGGCACGGGTAAGCCGGGGTGTTTTGAACTCATGACCTCTATTACAACATATCATTTCATTTTCAAGTGAATTGTCAGTCGAGCTACACCCCTGCGAGCATATCTTACATCACATTAACCATTCCTATTATATTAATTAATTGAGTTTTTATGTTGATGATCTCCCTTGAAAAGAAGAAAAAGGTGTCAATCTTATGGATGCCCACCCTCACCCTCACCTTCACCCTCACGAGGATGAAAATAAGAAAAATGTGTCAATTTCATGAGGATGAGGTGGAGGGTGAAGGTGTGCATTTGTAATATATGGTTTTTGGGGTGAAGGTGTTCATTTGGTGGGGAGTGAAAGTTTACACTTATAATATGGTGGAGTTGAAGACAAAAGAGAGAATTTTTTAAAAAATGCACACATTCACCCCTAACTACATTTTGCTACAAATAAACACCTTCATCCCTAACTCCACTTATTACAAATGCATGCCTTTACTCCCACCACACTCTCATCTTTATAAAGATGTAACAAATATACACCTTCAACCTAACCCTACCTTGTACAAATGCACACCCTACACTTTCCACTTCCACGTGGACATCATAATATAATACATCAAATCTGATCTAAACTATACAATAAATAAAACATGGAAATTCTAAAACTATACAATAAATAAAACATGGAAATTCTAACACTATACAATAAATAAAACATGGAAATTCTAAAGTAATTTTGAAAAACATGAAAATTCTAAAGTAATTTTTAATTTCACTCTAGCATATTAACCAAGATTGCAATACTATCAAAGCTTTGGCTTTGTGCAATAACATCAAGCTTTGGCTTTAAGATAAAGTTAGTGGAAAAGTTCACTACGAACAAAATATTTGGAAATGTTTATGATAATGAAAGATGGTACCAACAAAAGCACGTGCATGAAAAAGTCGAGGGAAGAGTCCTTAAGTGTGTGGCCAAAACTTAAGCTACATCAGGGATGAGTTTGTACAAAGATGGACCACAAAAGTAATGGCATGACTAAGTAACTTTAAGTGAAATTCAAATCTTCACAAGGCTTTGGGATGGATGCTTACTAGCCTCTGTTTTAGAAGAAAATCCATTGTTTAAGTTTAAGGGATATCTGTATCTTTTTCACGGGCCTCTCTTTTTGAGAAGAGAAATCCATTCTGTATGTAAGTGGATATCTCTAGCTTTTCTATCACTTTATTTGTAAGTGGGTTGGTTGGTGGGAGTGTGTTGGGTGTTTCATCCCATCACGAGAAACTATTCTGGTTAATATTACCAATATGTTGGTATTTTTAAATAAATTATATAATTTTTATTTGAAAATAAATTAAGATTATTATGTTTGAGATATTTTATAACATAATTTTTATTATCTAAATTAAATTTAAGATGGGATATTAGATTTAAAATTAAGTATTGTGTTTAAATTCAAAATTTTATTCATACATATTATTGGTTAAATATTTTATAATTTGACTTTTATCATTTTAAATATTGTATCTTTGACTTTTGTATTTATCGTAAACATTTAATTTTACATTTTATTTGTCATATTTTATATGTCAAGTTAGTTGCTTTATAATTTGTCAAAGTGTGATATAGTGCTAATTTTTCCTTTGATTGACGACATGTTATTTTTTACACTTTATTTGTCATTTTTTTATTATATATATTAAGTTAGTTGCTTTATATAATTTGTCAAAAGGTCATATCGTATTAGTTTTTCATTTGATTAATGACATGTTATGTTTTTTTCTCGATTTACTGATTAGATGGATTAGAGATTCTTTAACTTTTTATCATGTTAATTAAAGTGTATTTTTTGGTTGTATATAATTTATTTTTTTAGTCCATTTTTTTTATTCATCTTTCCTATAAAACATCATCAAAGGCTACTCACCCAATGATTAATTGAACTAGTAACTCATAAAAAAAAAGTCTATCTTGTAAGATGGGTAAATTTATAAAAAAAGTTTATTTCTTAATATAGGTAAATTTATAAAATCACTTTGGTGAATAATTAGTGTAAGTGTATTGAACTATGCAATGTTAATTGTATTAACTAAGACGGTATTGTGACAATTAGTGAATTTGAGTTTTAAAAGTTTTTAATTTTTTTTAATAGTAATTTATATTTATAATAGTATACGATATTAATAAGGATACTGATCGATGTATGGTAATGGTGAGGATGGTGATTGTTGAACATGTAGTTAAAGTTTTGTCAAGTTAAATGTTTACTATCTCTTGGTCTTATGATAGTCTTATTATGTAGTTGTCTCCTTGCAAGTGTTATTGTTCAAAGGTCCACAATTAGAGGGTTAATTCATTTAGTCCTAAAATCGACATGTTATATAATGATCTCCTTCCAAGCATTATGGGTCAAAGTTCCACTATTGGAGGGTGAACCTATTTGTATGATAAAAGTTCCACAGATGAAAACGTTGGTATGATATTAGTGAGGATAGAAATCGTTGAACATGTAGTCAAATTTTTTCCAAGCTAAGTCTTTGTTACTTCTCGAACCTTATATGGACTTGCTATGTAGCGGTCTCCCTAGAAGTGCTATGGGTCAAAGTTCTACTAGATTGGAAGGTGATCCCATCTAGTCCTAAGACCATTGTGTCATGTAGCGATCTCCTTGCAAGCACTATGGGTCAAAGTTCCATTATTGGAGGGTGATCCCATCTGTGCAATCAAAGTTTCATATATGTTATGTCAGTACGATATTACTAATGACAATGATCATTGAACATGCGGTCAAATATTTTCCAAGCTAAGTGTTTGCTAGCACCTAATCCTAAGATGGGCTTATTATGTAGTGGTCTCCCTACAAGTGTTATGGGTTAAATTTTCATTATTAGAGGGTGATCCCATCACTGTTGGTGGGATAATGATCATTGAACATGTGGTCAAAGTTTTTCCAAGTTGAGTATTTGCTACTTCTTGATCCTAAGATTGACCTATTATGTAGCAATCTCCCTACAAGCACTATGGGTAGAAGTTCCACTATTGGAGGGTGATCCTATCGAGTCCTAAGATCAAATTGTTATGTAGTGATCTCCGTAGTACAAGTGTCGTGGATCAAAGTTCCAATATTGGAGGGTGATCCCATCCATATAATCAAAGTTCCACACATGCATATAATTTGACTACTTAAAGCTTATGGAAGTGTAGATGCCCTACCCTCCTTCGAATTTGAACCCGTGACTTCTTAGGAGAAAACACAAATTCTTAACCATTAGACCCACTCAAGTTGTACCTTATATGATAAAAATGAATATTAAAAATCAACAATAATAATTACAAGAATATAAGAATAAAATAAACCACCATATATTCTTGATATTTTAAGCATTGAAAAGTTTAAGTCTCATTTAATATTTAACATTTAAACCCTTTATAAATTGAAATGGAAATTCATATAATTAATTTTATAGAAATCCAAATTTAGATAATCAATTTTATAAAATTAAATTTCAAAATTAGATATTTAACTTTTAATACTTAAATAATCATAAATTCCAAAATTAGATTTTATTGCTTGTTTGCTTCATTGCTTGAGTTTAAATGTGACTATAAATTTCGCATATAACATCCACACACTTTAAGTTTTGCATGTAAATGACCATACCTTAGAATATTTAAAGAAATGTATCCTTTTCAATTCCATCATTGAAAATTTTACAATATGATTTATTGTTATTTTTCTCCATTTTTTCTTCCACATTTCTATTCATTAAGGGAGTCCCAAATAAGGTTAGTGAACTAAAGGATTAAGAAATGACACTACTAAGAAAGGAATTAATTTAAAGAATTAAAAAATACACTACTCAAAAAGGGATTAATTTTCATGATTGTATTTTTATCAGCATTACTCTCTTAAAAACCATAGCTTGACTTTTAAATAGTTTTATTTAAAAATCAAATTAAAGGATTAAAAAATGACACTACTAAGAAAGGGATTAATTCTCATGATTGTATTTTTATGAACATCAACTTTTGAAATATATTATAAAAATGATACAAATTATAAAACATGAAATTTTTGATTTTTTTTTATAAAAATTTATAGTTTAAAAATACAATTTTGAATTTTTTTATAAATATTTATAGTGGATATCTATAATTTATGGATTTAAAGATATTATTTAAATTTAAATGGATATCTATAGTTAAAATTATATATTTTTAAAGTTAAATTACAAATTTTTAAAATTAAAATTGTATTTTTAAATACATAAATCTATTTAATATCTTCACATAAATACATTTAAATTGCATACTCTCATCAATTTATATTTACAATTATAAATTTTTTTACTACCATACAAAAAAAATATAACTAAAATTATCGAAATCTTAGACTACTACGACCAATATAATTAACATAGATACCCTAAAACAAAACATAAAACATAGTGATAAAGGAAGTAAGATCGGATCCCAACGACGGTAGAGAATGGAAAGGGAAAAGATTGCTCGGCAGGTTCACGGGCCAATACCATCCCTTGTACTTTGAGCACATACCGTCCATCTTCATTGAACTTGTAAAATGAAAGCAAATAAATAAATAAAATAATTAAAGGCACATCACCGTTGTCTGATTGAAAAAACGCACGTGATCTTACAGTTACCTAAATAATAATTTATTGACACGTCAACCCACGCTAACCAGGGTAGACGCTTGATGACTTCAAACCCGAGATCAAGGTCAACGGCGCCATACGTCAAAAAAGCCCATGACATGACGTCACCGAACAACGGTGTCGGCCTAACGGCGTTAACGGTACCCGTCAACGGCGTTAAGAGCGACGTTAGAAGGAAAATAAAGAAAAAGGCCGGGCTCACAGAAAACAACTGGAAATATTTGAAGGCCGGAGCCGAGCTTGTTCAAGATCCAGTTTTGAGCAGAGGTTGGACAACGCGCAGGCCGGCCTTTTTGGATGTTGTTTTGCTGGCTTTTTAGTGAGCCGGAATCGAACCCGGGCCTGACGTGGAGTTTGAAGAAGAGTTAAGGCGGAGGAGCGAGAGACTGAGGTATTTTTGGGTATTGGATTTGGTTTTCTTTGTGTGAATCCGGGACTGTTTTCAGTGGCTGCGCGTGGCCGGGGATTGTATCCGCTTGTCGACTCGGCGAGAGCGGGAGCTGTCGTGGCGTAATTTGTGTTGAAGAGATGAGGTGAGGGATTTGTGTTCATTCATTGTTCGCGGGGCGTCTCTCGCTGTGCATGTTGGAAGCGGGAATATGCTGAGTTTTTGTGTAGTGCACGTGCCCTTGGAGGGTGCTTGCTTGGAGCGCTGGCACTCTGGTTGCTTTAATTGACGGGGAGATATCATAGAGAAAGTAAAATTTAGAAAATTTTGAGCCTTTGGAATTTTGGAGCACCGGATTGCAGTCTCGTGTTACGTCTCGTGTTGGAGCTCCCTTCAGTCGAAAATAATGCAGATCTCCCGGAAATAACAACGGAAACGGTGTAGAGACGGGCCGAAACACGCCGCAAGACTTTGAAATGACAAAATTTAGTGGAGATTTTTCAAAATAAGAGAAGAAGCTTTAAAGTCTTTTTCCGAGGAGAAGAAGCTGCTGTGAAATTTTGCCAAATCTGTTCTCTTTACGGAAGTTCATGCTCCAATGCGGTTTAATTGCCGTATTTGAGCGATTTGATGCATAACGCGGTTAAATTTTGGCAAGTCTGTTTTCGAGGAGTCAAGCTGCTGTGAAATTTTGCCCAATCTTTTATCTTTATGAAATTTCGAGCTCCAATGTAGTTTAATTGCCGTATTTGAGGCATGACGGGGTTAAATTTCAGCAAGGTTACGAGAATTTGAAGCAAATTTGCCATTAATTTCCTACGTCTTTGCAAGAGACCGAAGGCAGAAATGAAGTGCAGGTTAAAGACTGTAAGGTCTGTCCGAATTGTTTTTATTCAGTCTGGATTTAATGAAAGCATCGGATAAGAAAGAAAGCTTGAAAAGCTGTTAGATAACTAGAAGTTCAGATTATTTGCAAATTTCAAATTATAATCATCATCTCAGATTTTACAGGCTTTCATTTCAATTAAGCCTCTGAAAGGGAACGGTAGAGCACCCGTTATATTGCTAGCAGTCAGACTTCAAAGCTTTTCATTAAAATCAAGCCTAGGGAAAGCAAAGCTCCAATTGTTGTTAGATTGCTGCAAATCCATCTTCTTTGCAAGTTCTTAAATCATAGTCCCTTTCTCGGAATTCAAAGGTTTTTTATTTAAACAAAGCAGCAACATGAAATGGCTTTGTCCCCTCGTGCAAATGCAACCGCGGGGTCTCCGAAGGAAATAGTAACATTATCAATAAGCCAGGCGACTGCGTGTTCTCCGTCCTCGTTGTATCCGGGCCCTGTTCGATCCTCAGATCTCTCGTACTCAGTTGCATTAAATCCTAGTTTTGGTTTTCCATTTCAAGATTTCAGAACACAAAGAATACCGCCTCCTAATAGTCATTGCATGGAGCTTCCCCAACCTCAGCATCCGTTTGAAGGTAAATTTTATTATATAAAATTCCCTTGACTGTTCTCGTATCGAAATCGCGAGCTTCAAATGTACAGTCTTAATGAGATTTATTTAGAATGTACTCCCCTCGAATTAATTGATCATGCGGTCGCAGGTTCGAATCCACCTCACGACTTTCTTTCATTGTACGGTGACTCCTCTTCAACCCGTGCGGAGCACAGATCTAACCAAGGTAATCTGGTCTCCCCGTGTGTTCAGAGAAGAGAACATTCGACATTGAATAACATTTACTATCTCGTCTTTTGCAGCAAATTCCACGCACTTGAAGACGCAGGATTTTTTACAACCTCTTGAAAGGGGCGGCAAAAATAGTAATATCAAAGGTCTGGAGGTTTCATCGGCCGAGACCTCCGCTGCAACTCCTGCCCCTTCCGTTGAGCATGTTCTTCCGGGCGGTATTGGTACTTATACTATAAGCCACATTCCGAGTTACAGCCAGACAAACGGCAACTCTGAGGTTCCCGTGGTCCACGTAAACGTTGCAGAAACAAAACCAGAAGTGACCAGGGCTGCCTCGAGCACCAATTACGGAGGAGGCGCATTCACATTGTGGGAAGAACGCATTCGTGTTGTGGACGGGAATCGAACCTCCGACGGCCTGGCTACAAGCGATTTCAGCAAGGGTAATTATCTTTTTCGTTTACATTTGTATTTCTACCAGGCTTTTTGTTAACTGTATTTAAGGCTTTTTCTTTTTTACAAATATCATTGAATGCATTTGCTTGGGGTTAATTTTGGCAAATTAAGTTTTGGATTTGTGGGCCTCTGCAGAATATTTGGAGAAATCGGGGTATTGGCCGGCAGTTAGGGCAAAGACAGACTTGTCCTTTCCTGCAAAGACTGCTTTCAGCCTCAGCACAGTGGAGACCGGTCAGCAGCCGCTTCCTTCTTCAAGCAAGTAAGCAGTATGCCATCAAATTATATCTTCTTAAAAATCCGGATCTCACAATTGTTATTTCAGCTTCTCGCTTTTATCTTCGAGAACTGTAATATGTATTCCAAACCGACAATTTCGACCGCAGTTGCATAAAACAACCTCCGGATGTGATTGCTTCCAGGCAACGGCTACAGACAAGTCAAGGTTTTGCTGAGATGATCAAGTCTATTAAAGCCATCTCTGAAGATGACGATGACGAGGAGGATGAATATGTGGATCGGAGTCGGGAGAGCCGAAAGGAATGTTCATCTCAGAAAGGTACGGTTGCTATACCTCTTGATTTTTGTCTGGGCGCCTCATTCGATATGCCTGCAAGTTTTTGGGAATTTTTAATTATTGAATTAATTAAATAAGGTGCCTTAAACTTCTTAACGAGGCAATCTAAGAGGGCGCCATCTAGGAGGCCATTCTCGCAGTTCAACTTTACTGCTAGCGTCAGCCAATAGAGTGGAGTGCTGAGTTGGTCTAACTTCAATAACTTATGGTCATTTACATTGACGTTTATGTTGTCAGCGTCTCGGACTTTACAGTTAGAAATTTATGAACTGGCGGAGAACTCACGAGTTTTGTTGGCAACATAGATTATCGTTCCATTTTAGACTTTTGCTCCTTAGTCCCACAATACCTACTTATTTCATAGGTTAATGGCATGCTAATGCAGGTTGTATTTTATTTTTTACCACTTTTCTGCTTGGGGTTTATCTGTCTAGGTTTTACTAAACTCGTATCGAATTTCTTATTGTTGGAACTTTCGTTTTTGTAGATATAGTTGGTGCTCGTTCCTATTTTAATGCGAACTTTTAGGCAGACATGCATCTCTGTATCTACTTTTTTTTCCCTTTTCCAAGACCCTTTCTAATTCATAGGCTAACATGCATCTTTGTGTCATACATTTTTTTTCCCTTTCCCGAGATCCATTCTAATTCATTTGGCAGACTAATTTTAGTTGGATTTTTCTTATTAATTCTCTCCTATAGTTTGTTATGTCCGTTCTCTTTGCTCTCTCTTCTGTCATCTTTGTCAAATGCTTATGCTGTTTGTTTTGCATGAAAGAAGGAGATTAAGGTATGGTTGCAGGGCAATGTTTATGTCGTCTGCTAGTCGTCTTTAATGACCAATTCTGACAGTCTATGTTAGAGCTGTATTTGCATACAATTCTGTGCAAAAGGATATGGATGGATTCACCCTGGCACGGAGAATTGCACCCCGGCTGGGTCAGATTTCTGCATGCATTGTGTAATTCGGAAACATGTCAGAGAAGGCCTATTTTTGGTTGACTTGCAGAATGCATAGACATTGCCATGGTTGCATATCCTATGCTTTAGTCCTTCCTTCGAGGGGAATCTATATCTAATAAAAAGTGTCGCAAATATCTCCAATTTCGCCCAATTTTCCGAATGCTTTCAAGTTTTTCAAGTTGCCAATTTTTCCAAGCTTTGCAGGTCCAAGTTGATGCTTGCCCATATTTTCCTTGATATTTCTGATCTAGCCCTCGGTGATATATTTTCCAACTGCAACATATTGATCTATTCTGTCAAATCAACCAAGAAAGGAATTCTAGCGTCGTCAAACTCATATAATCAATGGGAATTTTGAGGAATATTAGACAATGACAGCTGACGTTAGCATCGACATGACAATTTTCTCTGGCCGTATGAATCACCTATTGTTTGTGATTTTCCATAATGTGTCATAATCCACAACTCTGGCAAGAACTGCTTTCAACGTACTTATTTTGTAGATTTAGTTAATCAAACTTCTTTACCATAATGCTTGGCTGATGGCATTAAGATCTGTTAGTGTCTTTCACTGCTGCTGCGTTGCCGTCATTTTTCTTTATCTGTGGTGCTCCGTGCATGTCCATTTGCTGATGACATGGCAGTAAATGTGGTCTAGGAACTTTAAATATGTTCAGTCTCCTCTGTTGTGCATAGATGATTGTGTGCTCGAAATTGGATTACATTATGAATTAACTGGTATTACTAACTATAGGTGTTAACATGCTATATTAACCTCTTTGGATTTCTATTTTAGGGAAAGGAAAGATGCATTGGACAAAGTTTTGTATCTGAAGCTAGAATATTACCTTTCAGGTGACCCGCCGCCAAAGGCAGATGGGAGAAGCAGTGATCAGAAGGCCAACACTCCGAGGTCCAAGCATTCTGCAACTGAACAGCGCAGGAGGAGCAAAATCAATGATAGGCAAGTTATGCATATTCATATTTTGTAGTTCATTTAAATGTACTTGGTCCCCTTTAGCGTGACATTTTTACCAATTTTTAAAAACTTTTTGCATTTTCATCCTTGACTCATTTAGGAAGGTCTTACCCTGCATCCACAACTTTTTCGATCCAAGAATATTGCTCCAATCTGACACCACATGCACTATACTGCATTCTAATGTTAGACCATGCAAATTCATTGTATTGCACTTTGACATTTAGAGATGATTGTCACCAGAGAATCAATCTTTAGGGTATTTTGCAATTGCAGTTGGTGGGAGCCAAAGAAAAAATATCTTGGCCTTTATGGTTGTTATTGGAAGTCATTGACCATTAATCACATGAGTATAGGCTGTATGTTGCATGTAAGAAGTCCATATCGATGATTTTTCTACAAGTATAGATTCAGTTTTAACGCTTCTAGTAGATAACAGGAGATAGCAGTCTTGGCACAGGGGATTCGGACCGTAGTTAGGGTCAGCATGAGTATCTCATACCTCGAGTCTAGGTTTGAGAAGAATTATTGCCTTGAAATGTGTTCATAGCTAACAATCTTGAAATTAACTCCATATTTTCATGGCATGTGGATAATTTCTATCATGTCTAAACATATACATTTGTGCTATTAATTACGTATTTACTATTAGCCGAGTTGGTCAATCTGTTAAAAGTTAGAAATATGAGTACAGGTCAGGGTTAGGTGATGTCGACGTAGCTTAACCGGGTGGGTGGAAGTTATTAATGAGAAGTCACGTGGAGCATAAGTTATTATAAATTCAGCAGTCTCAACAAAGAATGCAATAGAATATACTCAATATAGTTTAAATAATAGGATGAGGCCTTTAAGTTAAATATGATAGACTTAATCTTTATTCTAATTTCTTAAAAACAGAATATACAACTTATGTCCTTAATTACACCAATTGGTGTCTATATTTTATAATTTGGGATGGTCGAGGAAGGGTCTCCTTCTTAGATTGCAGGAAGATAAGACAAGTGTATTGTCAAGATTTATATTATGGGAGTTGTTCCAAATTCAAAATAAACAATTATAAAATAAAAATATAAAAAATATCTCAGTTTACATGTGATAACTGGTAGCTGAGACATGGATAACGGACAGTTCGTAGCACTTAACTTGTGTCCTATCGGTATTCACCAACCACAAATTAAGTGGCTGTGCTAGTATAGTTCTATCTCTATTTTCCTTAAATTACTTCAAGTCATATTTTTATGACATGCGACATGAATACTACCTTAGCATGTGAAAGCCTTGCTTCCTTTCTGAATTGGTATTTTGATGAACTCAAGAAAGCAAAGCTTCACATAAGAGAAAAGGGAAGGAGTTGTAATTCCCACGTGGAACTGTTTTTGGTCAATATATGACCAATGTACAACGTGCACTATGTTAAGTTTAATCATTGAGTGCAATCAAAACTATACAATACATTGATGCCTAAAATCTATAAAACGTTGAAAATCTCAGATATGTCATTAGCCTTTCAATGTTTAGGATTCTTAATGGTTTCACAATTGTTTTATCTTCTGGTCTCTAAGTTTTTAATATCAATCTTGAAGGCCACTGCAACAAACCCTTCTAATCAACAGGCTTCCTCTCTAATTCTGTTCAATTATTTCTGTCATCTTTGTTTCAGGTGTCTTGTGTCAGTGTCAGATTCGAAATGTAATTTACTCATATGAGTTCTCTGTTTAGAATTTACATTGAGTGTGTCCCTAACGTGTACTTTTGAAAGTTATGGTTTCCACCTGAACTCTGTTCACAAATCTTCTTCTTCCTCTCTCTCTCTGTGTCCATGTCATCCTTCAGATTTGGAATGTTTAGTTAATAGCATATTGAATCCTGTCAACTTTTCATTGACTATGAGATGAATGAAATTCAGAGAGCACATTGAATGGGGAATCGGGATAAGTTTGCATGGTTATGACTCATGAGGGATCTTCTTCTCTGGTTGAAAAAATAATATAATGTTTTGAAAATAAATGCTTATGTTTCTGAAACCTGCTTAAGCCTATTTAAGAGTCAAACAAGTGAAACATGTAACACAGGATAGATCTATGTGGATAGTGGGGTTTGTTGGGTCAGCCATATTGTATTTATGTTATGTTGAATGTTCAATGTATTGAAAATCTTATCACGAATAACTCAGCTGTATTATTTGTTTTCTTGCATAAGAATCCAGCGTATCAATACTTGTTAGTAGTTACTGTACATATTAGATTCATGTACTCAAAATAAAAGGAAAATGGAATGATTTTTATCAGTTTGTTTGACTATCAATGGGTTGAAAATAGTAGAATACTAATTTAGCAAGTTTCTGATGATGCCAACAATTCAGATTTCAGATGCTGAGGGATCTAGTGCCACATAGTGATCAAAAGAGAGACAAAGCATCCTTTCTTCTTGAGGCAAGTTGAAGTGAATTTGCTAGCTTTCCGTTCTAATCTATGAAGCATTCTACATTTGGTGTTAAGATGTATAATATTGCAGCGTAAAGCCTTGTAATTGGGTCTCTATTTTGATTTGGATGCCTTTCCAGGTTATCGAATACATCCAAGTTTTGCAGGAAAAGGTACGGAAGTATGAAACAACGGAGCAGAGTTGGAATCAGGAAAGGATGAAAACTATGGTCTGGGACCTATGCAAGGTGAACATCTTCATTTAATATGACTAGAAATGGTATTTCTGATTCCAGGCTCATTATTCTGAACTCTTTATGACTTCTGCTAAATAAATTTTTCGCTTTCTAGTCTGCCTGCTATGTCAGTTTTATTACTGAAGTCTTTCTAGTTTATGCTATATGGAAGTGTCTTGGCCTCATACAAGATTGTTTCATTATAGCAAGAAACATCATTTTGTGTGAATTACCTATATGTTGTGTATCAAATGTACAAGGTATTCTAATCCTTTTCCTTTTCTCCGGTGTAATGATTTTCGAATGAATCTATAGCAATTGAATGAAGCATCTGACCTCAAAATATAGTGAAAATGTATCACTTTATGAATTCACGGCACATGCTAATAATGTTGTATTTGTTTGACAGAAAAGCCCAGGGCACGGAGAAGTGCCTGTGGATGGCTCTCGAGTTGTTGTTGGCACTCATTCAGACTCAAAGCAAAATAATGAAGTTGGTGATCCAGCTAGGTCCAAAGTTACTAAAAATGCTTTGCATTATGAAAATGGTACTGCTGGTACAGATATGCATCCAACTTCACAGAATCTGATGCAGCCTATTAAGTCTACTCCAGTTATCCCTGGCTGTGCCCCTTCTTACAAAGAGAAGGAAAATATTGGTGCTTTCAACAAGTCAATTCCTCCGGCTCTTTCCATGCAACAGTGTGTGTACCCTCCTTTTAATAGGAGTTACATACATTCCACCCATCCTAAGGGGCAGGCAGCATCTGAAATCCATTCTTTACAAGGTATTCACGGTATAAGTCCTACATGCATTCCAGCAAATGCATACAATTTTGATAAAGAGAAAGATGGCGACTCTGCAGCACCTGTCCAACTCTCACATTTTCAAGGAAATACTGTTACTGTGGCAAAAACTACCAGTGGGCATGAAAGTCAGTGGTCTGAGGTAAGGTCATCTCAACCATCACCGATTCAACAATATTCAGGCCAGAATGGAGGGATATTACTCAAAGATGAAGCTGCAGATACAAAATCAGCATCTAAGCCAGAAAATCAGCATTCAAGTGCATATTTGAATAGCTCTCCTAGGTTATCTCAGTATGTGCCTCAATCAGAAGCTGAACTAGCAAGTAGGCAACGACAACTACGTTCCTCTTCTCCTGACCAACACAGAGCAAGTGAGCCTCGATTGGCTGCCAGTGAACAGGAGGAACTTGTGATCCAAGGTGGTGTCATAAATGTTTCGAGTGTTTACTCTCAAGGGTAAGTTTTCTGCTGCCTGTATCCTACACACTCTGAGCATTCTATTGGACTTCTCTTCTCTTTCACTACAATTGATTGATGGCAGGAACTGTTTTGGAGATCTGTTCAAGTTGTCTTTTCTAGTATTATTAATAATTATGTGTTTGTATATCATTATAGAACTGTACTTTAGCTAAGATTCTCATATCATAGAGGGGAATACCTGCAGAAAAATAGATTATAAAGTTCTCCAAAGTTTTGAATAAAAGCAAGTTGTTAGACACACCATAAAGAGGAACCTGATTTTTCCTTCGTCCCTGCAAAACTGAGTTGTGATTATGACGATAGCATTCCAATTCCTTTTCATCAGGCACTGTAGCTTCCCACTAGGAGCAGAGTAGATACATTTTGTAGGTTCCCTTCAAGTGAGCTACATTTTCACTGCATTTGATCAACAGCAGGAACTGTTTTGGAGATCTGTTCAAGTTGTCTTTTACCATTTTTATGTGATTGCATGACACTATAGGTCAGTATTTTAGCTATGGTTCTCATATCATAGATTAGAAGATCTGCAGCAAAAAATATTATAAGGTCTCTAAAATTCCGAACAAACGCAAGTTGTTAGAAACAACATAAACAGGAACCCGATTTTGCCTTGATCTCTGCATAACTGATTTGCGATTCTGGCCATAGCATTCCAAATATTTTTTATCAGGCACTATAGCTGTCCACTAGGAGCAGAGTAGATACATTTTCTGGATGCCCTTTAAATGAGATACAATTCCCTAAAACACATGCCCAGTTTAATATGATTTAAGAATTGGTTATATGTCTCACTTAAGGTGTTTCATACTTTAGAAATCTTGTTCTTCTTTATGTCCTTTTTTTAACCTAGTTTGTTTTAGAAAATATAGGAGATTCAATTTTCCCCTTGGAGGGGTCCTTGCTGATTTCCATCAATTTAATTTTCTATAGTGAATCCTCTGTATTTGGTTTATACTTGTGTGTCCATGATTTCTAGCAGCCTTTGCTGTTGTTGAGTGTGTTGTGTTTTCAAGGATCATAACAAAAACGTAGAAGAGATGGATAATCAGAAAATTAGTAAAACTTAGGTACAAAAAAACTTGTTCTGTCCATGAGAATACTCCAAAAAGTTTGTTGAAGGGCGAATGAGGAAAAGTCTTTTAGTAACTCTTTCTTAATGATCAATGTCGATTATTCTTGAATCTTAATGCTTTCACCAGCAAAATCACCACCTAGATTTGTTTCTTCTTCCTCCATAGCAAAACCACTGAAGGAAACTGACCCGAACTTTGTCTTTTCCTTAGCAAAATTCTATTTGAAATTTATCTTCTCTGCTGTAAATTTCACAAAAACTTGATTTTTCCTCTGAATGAATTGTAAAGGAAAGGTCTATCTCTGCCAAATTTGTGCTTGGAAGGAACGCAGTAGTAAAATTTGACCCATGTAACTAATCAACGAGAAATCTACAACACAGAGGGGCAGAAGAGGTAATCAAAAGGAAATTTTGCACATAAATTTCATACCCCAAAACTAATAATCAAAAGAAAATGCAAATCTTTGTAATGTTTGATCAAAATGATTTTAGGGTCTTTTTTGCCAACCCAATTAACTTATTAAGTGTTTACTAATAGTTACATGAAAGTACACAAATTGATATGGGAGGGTCCCAAATATGCTAATGTACATGTAGCTTCTTTAAACTTCAGCATAGTTTGTAAATATGCCAAATTATGAATTAATGGATGCTTCTCATCATGTGATGTGCTTTAATATACAATCGTCATTGCTACTTGTTGAGAGCATTCTTGAACTCTCATCTTTCCATGCTCATGGAAGTGTTTTCAACAATTCTTTTCCTTGTAAAAGATGTTTTGTTGAATAGGAAAATATATTCTTTACCACAAAAAGGGTGCATGTAGATGCACCCACAGCAAATGTACTATTTAATGCTTGGCTGTACATGAGCATATCAAGATAAGGAATGATAAGAAGCCCTTTATGGGGAATACATAATAAAAGCACGTAAGGTCTTATATGAGCAATCAAATATAGAAATCTATGCATAGACCAAGTTACATTACACTCTAGTAATGCCACCATCATGCTGAATATCTTCCAAACAATTGGCATTCCAAATGTTTTCCTTTAAAAACTTTATTCTCCTCTCCATGAGAGATTTTCAAATAAACGTACTGTGCATTGGTCCATCATCTTTTCCCTTACATGCAGGAGATTCAGGAGGGAAAGATTGCCCTCTTCCACTTCTCAAACACTCTCCCTCCAGCCTCCCATTCCCCCAAACCAAATGAAGCCTCTACTTGTTGCTTCTACCCCTATGACACTTCAGTTTAGCAATTTTACAATCATATGCAAAATCTTCCAACCATTGGCATTCCAGATGTTTCCTTTTTATTTTCACTTTTGCTTCTTGCTAGTAGAAATTTTTAAATTGATTGAGTGTGTGCTGGTCCATCATCTTTTCCTTACGAGGGGGATATAGGAGGAAAAGGATGCCCTTTTCCACTTCTTAAAAACTCTTCCCACAACCAAAGTAGGCATCTACTTCTAGGCTTGCTTTTTGTTGAAATTTCATTTGCACCGGGCAATTAATGGAAATATGAAAATTCACCTTCTTCCAAGAAGGTTCCCTGGATCTTAACCCTAGAATTTTCATCCTTTAGGACTGCTGTAAATTAATGTGTAAAATAGCAGCAGAACAATCACAATAATTCACTTCTAGTAGCTCCAAAATTCATAGCAATTCAAGGAGAGAAGATGCCAATCATTCCAATGAGTTTCCAGCTCTCTAGGGCAACTTCATATGCATAAACCAGATCTGAAATCTCTTCTTATACAGCAGATATAACAGCAATATATGGCTGTATCATTATCTTCAATCTTAGTGTTAAGTACCTTAACAATGTTCTCTTAAGTGTGTCAAATTAGCAAGACAATTAAGAGCTATAAATAACTAAATAAGATAAAATGTTAAAATCAAACTTGCAATATACACAATCTGTGGACATCTGGAAATCTCATTTGTATATGCTCAATGAATGAAGTACATACATACCATAGCCTCCTCTCAAGGCGTAAACAAAATCCTACCACCCAAGATGCCCTAGCTAGGGTTAGTCCACAAACCCTAGCTTCCAAGTGTAAGAATCCCTCTATCTCCAAGGCAAGACATCCTCCTCTTCTTCCCCAAATACATCCAAGCGTTTCCAAACCATAATCTCTAGAGACTCCCAAGGATGAAACTCTAACCCTAGTATCCAAGATGCTCCAAGAGACCAAGAAACCCTAGCAGGCTAGCACCCAAGAGAGAGAGAGAGAGAGAGAGATCAAATGTACAAAAAAGAATCTCAAGAGAGAGAAATTGTGCACCACCTCCTCATATGCTCCACTATGGTTTTCTCATGAACCCTAATGCATCACTAAGAGAGCACTCCAAATAAGAGATATAGATGCATGTGTGATGTGATGTGTTGTGATGTCTAGAAATACTCTCTCCTTCCTCTATTTATATGAGAGGTAAGGGAGGCCAAGAAAATAACATAGGTCAGCCTAAGCCTTACAAGCAAGCCTACTAAACATAAGTAAGCCACACACAAGTGAAGCGCTCCACTCCTAGAGTACAAATATCAAGCTTTAATGATGATCTAATGATGATGTCGTGCACAATAGTGACCCAAGGTGCCACACCACTCTATCCTAAGCCTCCACGGACTCCATCCGTCGTCCAAAGCCAAGTATTCCGCTGGGGCATCTACCCCCTACAAGATCACTATCAAAGCCCTAGGCATCCCCGAGTCATCTCCAATCCTCCAAATAGGAAACCAAGTTGCTACATACCATCTAGGGCTTGAAGCCCTCATCCACAATGTACAATGCTCCTCTTATCCTATAGGGCATTCTCCCACCAGGTGAATCCTCTATGTGGCTACCATGTAGGGTGTCCACCATCCAGGCAAGAAATCTCCAACACCCTATGGAAGAATATTGAGCCAGTTATCATCTGAGGTCGAGTATCCTCTGAGCAAGCTATCGCAAGTGTGCATATCTATCATGGATTATCTCATGCTACAATCCATCTCAAACCATCCAAGGGCTGAACATACACCATATACCCCAAATTTCATGAAGCACCCCAAACATGGTGTAAACACTTTTAGAGTAATTTGAAGTACACTTCTATCCCACCCTAGATAGTTCTTTGCTGCACTCTATTGGTGGTACAAGGGTCAATGTGACATGATTGATTAGCTCTAATAGATGGATGAATTCTACCAATTTTTAGCTTGTACTTGTATTTGTAGCACAACTCGTCAATATATAATAGATGTCATCATTAGAGAAGTACAAAGTTTTGTATAATAAACTATGAGACTGTTTTGACATTATAGGACTCCCTATTTAGGGAGAAAAGAGAACATCGGGAGTGCTTTGCATGTAACCCTTCGAAGGTTGGTTTCTTGAATGGTAAGAAATAGAAGCAAAAAGGAAATGCCCCACAATCATAGTTGGCTAGGGTTTAGAGGAAAGTTTTAGATGAGGGAATCATGTTCCCTTTGGAAGGAAAAGGAAGTGGATGATATCAGAAGGTTAGAGAAGAGGAAGTTTGTTACTTTTTGAAGGTAAAGGATCCAGGCAAACCCTGATAAAATTATTGGTGAAAAGGAAAAACAAGGATCCAAAATTTCGTTTGAAGCTGCTTCATTCATAAATTAATTATTGAGTTGAAAAAGAAAGTACAGATTTACAAATTTATTGGTATGTGGAGATCAGAAAAAGGTTAATGGAGTGGGTAAACAATACTTGGAAGCAAAAGGTATAAACAAACCTCCTAATCAAACAATGAAGTCGGATGATAAAGAGAAATGGGACAAAATATTTGATAGTGGGCCTTATATTTTAATATTGCAGGACGTTTTATGAGTTTTTATTGGTGAAGTTTTCAAAATGCTTAAATCTTATAAATCTTAAATCCTATGTAGGTTTAATTCTAACGAATTGATTTTGAATATAAATTTCTCGAAAGGTACTTTCTTTTGGGAAGTTCTGTTGATCCTTCCAAGTTTCACTAAAGTTTGTTATCTCTCTTCATCATACAGTGTAAGAATACAATCCTATAGTTTGGAATCCATGAAGCTTTCGAAAGATCAGAATTAGACCAGTCACTAAACTGGTGGACCCCCACAACTAGAAACCTATCAGAATCGAAAAAAAATCGACTGACCCAAAAATACATAAAATATTCAAATTTTGATGAAAAACTATATTTATTCATGTACATTCATGTGAATCCAAACCGCTAAACACAAATAGGCAAAGATTTCTCATGTATATAACAAAAAAGGGTGCATATAACTAGAATAGCACAAAGTGAAATACATTTTTGAACCAAAATACATAAACAAAGACGCTCTAAATGGCATCTAGGGTCCAAAAGAAATCATGCTACAACAAATAACTAACTACATATCATCAAAATCATTGCCTATATTGGGATCATATTTATCAATAGCAACCTCTGCCCCCCTCCTCTAGGCTCTAGCCTTTGCCTCCACCTCAAATCTCCAAGTCAATCCTCCAAGGACATTAGTCAACACCTCTCCAATTTTGATGAAACTTCCTAATCCAAGCGTTAAAGTCAGGTAGAAAAACTTCCCATGCCTAATAAGTAATTTTGCTTGAGTGAAGGGTACATTTTTACTAAGGTCGCGATGGAGGAGTTGAACAATCAACACTACCAACATTGAGGGTACATAGAGGGGTTGATGCTCTTGATTAAATGCCAATCCCATACATTCATACATGATAGAATCCAGTGGAAATGTTGCAATCCTGAAATCCTAAGAATTGTTAAGTCTATTGAATTCTAAATGGGATCCAAAATTGTACTTTTTGCATATAAAGTCCAATGGACTTGGTACCACTCTCAAACATCCTGAAACAATTAATAGTAATATTAAAAATTTAAGTGAAAGTAACTTTTAATTTAAGAATTTAATAGTACCAATAATTACTAATTTACTCGAGTCTAGGATTAGATTTAGATTTTTTGTTTTACCTTTTTCATTTTTGTTTTCATGATCAGTGTACGGACTTGTTCCCAATTGGCTGATTCCATACAAAACCGGCTGATTCAGGGATTTAAGGGCTGGTTCCATACAGAAACGGCCAGTTCTGGTATGGAACCTGCCATTTCTACTTCAAGGCCACGATTTGGACCAGTTAGGCCTATGAAGTTATAAATTTGTCGAACGGACTGGTTTGGGCAAAACCGGCCCAGTTTTGATAACGCTGGTTAGTTCAGAGTTAGCTACACTCATTAATGGCTACTATGAAGTTAGTGGAGAGTTGTTAGAGCATTTAGAATATTTTCTAAAACTTTTTGAGTACGATTTTCAGAAAATAATTGCATCTCTGGAATATTCTTGAAAAATACATGGCTATAAAAAAGATAATTCAAACTAGAGATTGAACGACCAAGATATTGAAGTTTGAAAATCTACGATTTTTGGTGTATTTCTGCTACAAAAACAGCAATAAATTTCCATTGTTCAGCAGCTTGTCATAAGAACTTCTCAATATTGACTTACCCATTGCAAAGTACATATTATTATATTCGAATTGATATAGCATGGTTTGTAATTAAGAAGTTATGATCATTTCAAAATGAATCAAGGCATATTCAAATATCATTAGCATGGATGTGATGGAAAGTATGATGGATTTATGTGATAGATTTATTATTTCAATCTAAGAAAAGGAGAATATAGAGAAGTAGAGGCATTGTTGGATCTAGATGAGGTTCGTTAAGGATGGTATGCAAACATCTTCCAGCTATGCGAGAATAATTGCTTTAATCTTTTTATTTGAGGAATTTCATGCTCACTATGATGAATATCCATGTGAATTAGAAGCTTTACATGAGGCTAAGAGGATCTCCCAATTTTTATTGGATGAATCTTTTCCTCTTTATGATGAATTTCCTGGTGATCGGAATGTCTTGGTCAGAAAGGAAGTTGAAGTCAGTCACGAGCAAGTGGTGGGAGAGGTTTTCAGCTTGAACCTCTTCGATTGAAATGATCTCCCCAACACCATAATTAGGTTTATACACCTATGTGTATGACATTCTGATCACTCAACTCCAAGAGTCATGGTTGAGTCATACTTGGACCCTCATGGCATTGTTTGGCATCTTCAACAGAGTACGATGCATGAGTTCAACCTGTTCATTGAAGAAGCTCATTCTCAATGCTTTTATCTATTTCAGTGTATGCATATGATTATTTAAAAAAAAAAGGCCAAAGAAGCATAAGAAGAAGAAGGAACATGGTTGAGCTTTTATTTGGTCCTTCAGCTTTGGGGACAACTACCCAAGGCAGAGGACATGTTGTGTTCCTAAACATAACATTTGTGTATGTGAACAAATATATGTGTTGTCCGCCAAACTGCACACCAGCAGCAGAAATCTTTCAAAAGCTGTCTCTTCACTACAAGTGAGAGAGGTGTGGCCTTGGGGGCAAGCAATGAGCCAGGTACTGTCACCTGAATCCCAGCTCCTCCGTTTAGGCTAACTCCTAACGAAGCCAAGGGGGGTAGTCCCTAAAAAAGAGTTTTACTAGGGCTCTAGTATTTAAGTGTTTTTTGTATGAGGTGATGCGGATGAGTGTTGTTTAGGAGTTTTCTTGTGATGAGACCAAAAATATGTAAAGATAAACAACAGATAATAAGCAATCCACTACAGATAAAGTTGTTGCTGATTAGTAGTATTTCCTAGCTTCAGGAGGTCGCACCAGACTGTCGGACATCACTTATTCACGTATCAGCCATCTCTTCCACGTTTTTTACTGCTGGTCCAGACATCAAGTTTGCAGATCGAGCCATCCACCATTCGATAATAAAGACAGAGCAGCGTTTCTAGAAAAATGAAATGTAACATTTCATCTGTCGCGTGATTTTATAAATCAACCTTCAGCGAAGGACAATAATCAAATTTGCAATACAAGAGTAGGGTGAAAGAGATATTACTTCATGTAGGATGAAGACACAATGCCAAAAGCCCACCAAGTGACCTCCAAAGTCTCAATAGTTTTATTAACAAAAGAATGCTTACAATTTCATCAGAGTTTCTTTGCACAAATCTCCATCTAGAACTATCTTTTGTTACTTCCGTTTCTCTAAGGCAGCCTCTTCCATTCACCTTGCCTGTTACTGTACTTGCCTTAGCGATCCTATTTTAGGGATACCCCCCTAGTGTTGGAGAAGAGCCAACCTGAAGCGAAGAGGAGAGGAGTGTGGTGACATTGGCCTCTCTCCTAAGAGAGTTGTCATTCCAGCTGGTGTGTTGCATTTTGGGCTTTCAAACGACACGCATGCCATTTCGGAGGACAACAATATGTTTATGAACTTTTTTGTATGCAAACTCAAAGTTTTATAATAATGTAGTCTCTTGATATTTGTACAAAGCCACTTATGTTATATAAGCCTTGATTGTTTTGTACATGAGCTATTTTGTTTGTAAGCTCATTAATATACTGTTTGAGTCATCAATGACTCATCACTAAGTTGAGAGACTTGTCAATGAGTTACAACTATGTTAGTGGAGATTTGTTAGTAAGGAATTGTATTAGAAGGAATCTCTTCTCTAGTAAACATTCATTTATTGTCAATCATTTAAATACAACACCTCTTAATAGAGAAACACATGCAAATGTCTTCCTCCATAGGATTTGCAGATGCAATGCTTGCACCCTGTGTAGGTGCCCCCAACTCTTACTCTTTTTCATTGTTCTTTAGAGAAACATATGCAAATGTCTTCCTCCATATTTTAGGATTTGCAAATGCAATGCTTGCACCCTTGGGTGTGTAGGTGCCCCCAACTCTTACTCTTTTTCATTGTTGTAGTAGTTCCGTTTTTTATGTTGGAACACTACGAAAATATTCCAAATATATGAAATAACCTTATATCGGGAAAGCAAGATCCATAAACTCGAAATCTCATCCTCTTCCATTTAATACTGCAAAATTGCAAATCTTGTTCTCGTCTGATAAGGTATTCCATATCTGATTATATCGGTATGTTGCTTGGTTGGTATTTGCACAGAAAAATCTTTTGCATGGATGTCGATGCAGAGCTACAGAAAGTTGTAGTCAGTAACTGAACCCATGAATGATTCTTGTGGTGTGCTTGGATATTTTGTTTTTACTGCCTTTATTTTGCAGGGATCTTATGTTTGCCAGAGCAAATTTTCTCAGGGGTTTATTGGGGATAAGAATGAAATTTAGTTTCAAGATTTTATTGTTGTTTTAAACATTTTATAAAACAAGCAGTAATTAATAATAGAATAATTAATTAAAAAATAAATTCTATAACTTTTAAGTTTACTAATTTCCCAAATTCACAATTGACTTTCATAGTTGACTTTATAAATAGCTAGGATAAGTCAATACTTTCTTGATGCCTGTTCTTGTGAGTTCTCCTTTTATTTGGGAGCAAAAGCAAATTTAATGATCAGTTGGACTTTTACTGGCTCACGACTAAGCTAGTAGATCCAAACTGTAGGTTTTCTCATTATGTAAGATCTTTTGCTTTTGTTTCACTGTTTACATGCAAAGCAAATCCATATGTTGATGTTATTGGGTTTGTAGGTTGTTGGATACATTAACGCAAGCATTGCAGAACTCAGGGCTAGATCTTGCAAAAGCGAACATATCAGTGCAGATTGACCTTGGCCGCCGAGGTGGAACATCTGGGGCTACAACTAATATCAAGGTCTAACATAATAATTACTGAAGTTATTTGTACTGCAATCTTAGTTTTGGGGGAGTTTAAACTGAAAGGGGGTAACCTTAAAGTTTAAACTGAAAATACTGTATTTTTTTTTTTTTACATATCACCTTTTTACTTGTGTTGATATTTTTCCAATAAACTTTGACAGGAGCACAGTCACAATCATGAGGAGTCGTCCCAGAATCATCAATTACAAGGACAGTCAAGGGCTGCAGAGACATCCTCAGAGTGTGAGCAGCCACAGAAAAGGCCAAAGATTGAGAGAGATGTTTAGTTAAGCCTTCTTTGGATTATGCATATCGAAGATGTACGAGGCCCCCATCCAGCCCGAGTATGTGCTCCCATCATACTTATATGAGTTAATCTGTTATGATAAGATGAAGGGTTTGATTTGATTTAATCTCTAGAACATTGAGGAGGAAAGCCTCAAGTTGTTCTTTTTATAAAAATGTTATTTGATCTCTAGAACATGAGAGAGGAAAGCCTTAAGTTCTTTCTTTTATGAAAAAGTTGTATGTGGTTGCAGTGTAGACTAGAAGCAAATTTCAGGCTTGCGGTTGCTTAGTTTTCATTGCTGGGAACAGCAGACCAAACTAGAGAGGGAAATTACTGGGTTGTAGGTTGTTTTAACATTCACCTTTCCAATTCAATTATTGAGAGGAATCAACAGTCGCCATAATAAGGATTACATGTACCTCTCACGTGCCAGGAAGAGTTTTCTCTGCAAGCTGGAAAGCTTAGCATGTATTTTTAGATGACATGTACAGATTTTTTATGGCATTGGTTGGTTTGGTCTCCCGTAGACCTTCTAAACTGCTGTAAATATTATTTTATTAATAATTGATGTGTTGATCCATGGAATAAAGTTCCATTAGATGGGGGAACCTTTTAGCTGTTCGTTCCATATATATTCCACGGGCCACGTGTGAGAAGATTGTAAACATTGTTTTCATCCATACTACAAAGATATGACCGGTAGAACGTTTCTACTATTTTATTTCATTTCTCTTGAGTGGAATTCCTTTGATGCCTTCTATTCTTGGCTGTTTAAATTCGATCTCTGATTGTTTGTTCGTTTTGCTTTTGTTTTTTCGTTGAGATGGTCTACTATTTAGGAGGCTTTAAGATGCAGGATGATTTATCCCTTTACCTTTAGGGGCAATGACTATTTAACCTGAGGACTTTGGAATTTTTTTTTTGCCGTCAAAAGATTTCGAGGGTTAAAAGGGCTTCCAGTATTATGTAAGCTCCTCCAATAGGGCTGGTTTAAAATATAGACACTGTTTCAAAATTGTTTAGAGTTATCACGACTCGTTCCTATATTCTTCATTTTGAACAGTTTTTTTAATGCCATTTCCTCCGATTGTTGAACCCAAATCAACATTTTCTTTCTTATTTTTGACTTCTTAGAAATGATTTTGTATTTTACATTGATGCCTTGGTGACCACTTCCCTTCGTGTGTGTAACAAATTGTCCGATTTCGATCTTGTTTCTTTGTCCCTAATAGTGTCTGAGGAGGGATGCGTCTAATAGACGGATTTTCGTCTCTCGTCTGTGTACAGTCATCCATTGCAAGGGTTTCAATTATCTTATTCTAACTTTTTGAATGGTGTGCAAGCATAGTTCATTTCTGATCTCAAAATTAAGGCGAGCAAGGTATGATGGTCACAGAGTTCGCTTTGGAAAATTATGAAGCCTTCTTCGCTAGAGATCTCCACTTATTCGTGTATTTATCAGCATCGGCTAAGTGTTTCATATGAGTAAGATTGATGAAAAAAATCTTCGTACACAATTGATTTCATTTGAAAAATTCCATGGCGATGTTTGCCAAATCATTGTGAAATTACTTGTTTCCTTTGCCCATTAGAGATACTGATATTGGAACTTTTAAGTGCAACAAGGGTATGCTGGTGTTTTGTTTCTCATTAGGTTTCGGTAGACTGATGGAGAAATGTTGTTTGTACTAATCCAGTTTGTAGCTTCTCTTTTATTTGTGGTTCAGTTAAACTTCGGTAGGCCTATTTTGACAGTAATTTTGCTTGCAAATTCATCATGTTGATCCATATGGATTTAGTAAATAATGAAATGGCTAAGTACTGGACACTATTTTCTTTCGAAGAGGATAGGGATTTATGTTTGTTTGTTTTTCCTTTTTAGGTCTTCTTTTAAACTAATTCCATCTCATGGATTTGTGTTAACATTTTTGGCCTTGAAGCCTTTATTCCAAGTCTTATTGTAGATCAGATAGAGATCCCTTTGTCCCTAGCAAATTGCAAGGAGAACCCCATCTTAAACCTTGGATTCATTGAAAGGCTTGGTAGCAAAGGTTGGTTAACCCCTTCAAAGGCCTAATAGCAAAGGTAGGCTAAACCCATGGAAGGATTGTTGGCAAAGACCTGGGGGAAAACCCAACCAAGGCCTAGTCGTAGGGGTATGGGGGAAACGTCTCTAAAGGCTCAACAATAAAGCTTGGGGAACACCACACAAGGACCAACAACAGTAGCAGTGAGGTGACCACATAGAAGGATTGATGACAATGTTGGGGTGACTCTAGGAAAGGCCCAATGTTACTAGATCCTTTGTATCAGGGGTTCCAAGGTGACTACCAAACTCACCACCAAGGCAACCACATCAAAGGCCTTGTGGTGCTAGGCTCCATTCTATCATGGATTTCAAGGGGACTACCCTAACCCAATCTTGGGACAATTAGGCCAAAGCCCCAATTGGAATGAAAAGAGGGCTTCTCAAGGATTGAAGGGAGCCCCAACCATCAATGACCACATGAACCCTCACAAGGATGAAAAGGCCCCAAAAATAAAAGGGAGTGGAGGACTCTACAACTAATAGTAGGCTACCACATTGTAGATGGGAAAAGACCCAAAAAGGTTGTCTCTTGCATAAAAATGCATTGGCATCCACAAAGTTTTTTTTTGGAATGGCTTCTTGGTTGGTTAGGCAGTGTGGGACTAGGAAAACCAAATAGGAGGCCCAATAGACAAAGGGGGAGCTTGTAACCAATTATGGTGGTTGGTTTGCCTTCTCTTCCATTGATTGTATCAATGCCTATATTTGTAACAAAGTGTAGAGGGGGGGAGATTGTTACAAATCAATACCAAGAGAAGATTGGTTTGTGTGAAGATCACGCGGAGCAAAGGGAGTTAATATCCACAAGGATCTCTTAGATTAGCATTGAACAAAAGCTCATATTTGTGACTTCATATCTGGACGTTATTCTTGAGATCATTTGAAAGCCAAGCATTTAATCATTTCATTGCTAGAATTTTTCTAAACTGATGTAATTACCCTTTAGCAGATGATTATGCTATTATATAAGTAATAACGGTTTATGCTTTCGTAACAGGGTTCTCCGGGTTAGATCTCTTGCGTTATTGGGTATGTTGATGGCGTTTTCACTATATTTGATTATTTACATGATTGCACTTTGATAGATGTATGCACAATGCACATCGAACTAACACTAAGAGGTAATCATGAAATGTGCACAAGAAAAAATTCAAAACACAACATAAATTATTTTGTTGTTATTTCTACATTAAGAATTGAATAGAGGTCTGTACTAGTGATTTGCCGCGGCCATAGCCTAAGTGATTACATATCATTTTGTATTAGATCTCTATTTTCCGAGTTTGAAAAGGCAACACCACAATAAATGTTGACAAAATTGAGAAGACTACAAGGAGGAGAGTTAGTTCTAGAGGATCCTTTGATTGAAGGAGAAGGAAGCAACAATCTCAAGGTCAAGCTATCGAGGAAAGCCACATTATCAAATTTAGAGACTTAAGTGACCTAGATGTCTCTAAATGTGATCACATGACCATGTGCATGTTAGAGATGAACAAGAACCTCACCACCTTGGTTACAACAATGATGCCTAAGAACAAAAGGCATAAGCTATCTCATGAGTCAAGTTTGAGCTCTGAAGAAAAAAAATATGAATGAGAGGTGAAACCAAAGAAGGGCAAGGAAGGTATTAATGATGTCCATAAAACCTTTAGAGCCAAGGCAAAGATTGATATCAAGCCATATGTTGGTAAGATTGATGCCCTTTAGTTGAATCATTGCTTACACCAAATTGAAATTTATTTCAGTGTGCATGAAGTTGGTAAAGAGAGAAGAAGTTATTTTGGTCGTTTAAAATGGGAAGGTCATGCTTTAACATGGTGGTAAAGCTATGTCATTGCTCGAAGAATCGAGCAAGAACCATCTATGACTAAATGACAAACCTTCAAGAATCTCATTAAGTCATAGATCTATCCTATTGGTTATGAGGAAGAACAAAAGATTCAATGGCATTTTTTCCGTAGAATTTATGGTAAATTGTGTAGGAGTATAACAATGAGTTTTAGAAATGAGGCATTCAATGGGGTATTTCTTGCAATCACCCTAGTGTATTCCTTAAATACTTGGGAGGACTACTCACCCATATTTGAAGCTTGTGCTTTTTAAAGCTAAGTCCGTTGACGAAGCCTATGTGCAAGCATACTGTATTGAGGGAAGCCAAAAGCCCAGTGGGTCAAAGCAAACAAAGTGACTAGAAAGTAAGAAAGGTGGAAAGAAGGGGAAAGGAAAGGGCAAGAAGATGGTCATCGTTGCACAAGAATGTAAGGCCCTACTAAATGTTGTAAACATTGTGATGTTGATGGTCACACAGAGAAGAAGCGTTAGAAATTATGCCTCAAATTGTGTCCTAAATGGTTTAAACTACAGAAGAAGAAGG
The DNA here is from genome assembly GCA_027924585.1 of Larix kaempferi. NCBI lineage: Eukaryota > Viridiplantae > Streptophyta > Pinopsida > Pinales > Pinaceae > Larix > Larix kaempferi. The sequence continues at coordinate 36,381,690 of BSBM01000017.1, forward strand.
CGGCTTTGCTTGATGTAGATGTTGAACAAAGGATAAACAATAGTTTAGATATTAAAGGTAAAGCAACCTACACCTCTATTCAAAGAGAAGTAGCTTTGCATAATCTCAGTCAGGGAAGAAAAAGAGATAGTTGAGGCAAACACAAATTGTTTGTTTGATCCCAGATCCTAATGGAACTTCATATTAGTCTAGTTGCTTGAAAATCTTGGGTTAGAAGTGCACGGCCATCCTCACCCATACCCTTTGGGATGTGTGAGTCAAGCTATGGAATTAAGAGTCACTAAATAATGTAATTTCATATTTTCTATTAATCCCATTGGATGTATGTGGGTCATTTTTGGGAACCCCATATTTCTATGTTAGAGATGTTGTGTTCTCATAGAGGGCCAACTAGCACTGCTTGGTTAAGCATGGGGTAGCATTTGTTGGAAATGCACATAAGGGTAGATCTAAACTCGAAACGATAATTGCACACCAAATGAGGATGTTGATCAATGCAAACAAGAAGTATGTGCTATGGTTTTAAAGAGAAGATAAACAACTAGGAGAGGGCAAGATGGAAATAAGAAACATTTTTAGAAGGATGTAACATTAAGCATAAGTAGTCCTTGGAACAATTGATTAATGGATACAAGTGTTTCTATAACCCTAAGGAATGCCACTTAAGAGGGAAGTTGCACACGAGATTCATGTTTTGTTGCAATCTCCTTTTCCTAATATTAGATTGTATAGACAACCCTTATCAAAATTCAATGAGTTGAAGAAATAATTGCAACAACTATTAGAGTAAGGAGTAAAGCCCAAGACTTCACCTTGCAAGTCACCCGTCATCACATTACCTAAGAGGATGGAAGTTTGTGAATTTGTATAGATTATCAAGCTTTGAACAAGGTAACCATCAAGAATTGTTATCCATTGCTAAGTATTGGTGACTTGATGGATTAATTATAGTAGGCCAAATATTTCACAAGTTCGACCTCAAATCAGGCTAGCACCAAGTCGTATGTGTGAAGGAAGAAGACATGTGGAAGACAAGATTTAAAACATGACAAGATTTGTATAAATGGTTGGTTATGCCTTAAATTTGATTATGTGATGTGCTTGCTACTTTTATGTGTTTAATGAACAATGTGTTGCGTCTATTTATAAATTGTTTTGTAATAACTCAGTTGACATATTGATATTCAACTCTAGTTGGGAAGAACATATCTTACATATTTCACGGGCACTCGACACAATCGAGAAGCAAGCACTGTTGATTAATCTAAAGAAGTGTGAATTTGGAAATTATTTCTTGTTTTATGTCAAACATTTGATTGGTGGAGGGAAATTGACCTAGGTAAGAAGTTTCATGTTGTGACAACAAAAGGAAAGAGTTTCCATTGGGGTGAATGATAATAAAGGTATTTTAAAGAATTGAAGAGAAAAATCAGTCAAACACTTGTTCTAGCTATGTCCAATTTGCAATAGCCATTTGAATTTGATAGTGATCCAAGTGGATGGACCATGATAGTAGTGCTTATGCAAGGGGGGAGATATGTTTGTTACCATTTTGAATTATTTATGTAGCCTTGTTGAATTATTCAATCTATGATAAGGAACTCTACACCTTGCTACAAGTACTGAAAAAATGGAAACATTATCACTTGTTGAAGGAGACCATAATTCAAATCGTTCATCAACCACTGTAGTATTTGTAGAGTCAAAATAAGTTGCATTAGACAAGGCATTACAAATCGATGTGATTTTTGTAGCAATTACATCTAGTTGTCAAGTGCAAAAAGGGGACAACCAACAAACTTGCAAATATGTTGTTTAGACTACGCATGCAAAGAATTACATTTGTGGAAGTGGTTATGCAGCATGAGTAATTTACCCATGAAATTATGAGTAAGGATTATATGAAAGATGATGATTTTGGAGATTCCTTTTAGTAGGTGCAGGAGAAATCGATCATTGATTCGAAGGACAATGAATCTCATCTTCAAGATGGGCTACTCTATCATGATTGGGCACATTGTGCATACCCTAGGGAAGAAGATTAGAGAAGCCCATACTTTATGAATTGTTGGACAGTTTTTGCATTGGTAAGATAGCGGTGAATCTGCGAAGGTATGTGTACTAGCCTAAGATGCAAGAATAAGTTTCCAAGTATATTTAGGGATGTGTTCATTGTAGCACTAAACAATTGAAAACTTGGGTTGTACATGCCATTCTTGGTACCCAATCGACCATGGAAAACCATCTCTGTGAATTTCATTGGAGGTTTGAAAATGACTATATGGGGCTATAATGACCTATTTGTGGTTGTCGACTGCTTCAACAAGATGTGTGTGCTTATTCCTTGCATGAATACCATCAAGGGTCATAAAGCAACTGCGTTGTTCTTCTAAAATGTATGGGCACATTTTGGACTGCCACATTTGACTGTGTCTAATAGAGATGCTATATTTATGGGCAATTTTTGAACAAATTTAAGGGAAGGAATGGACACTAAGTTAAATCATTTAGCTACATTTCATCCCCAAACCAATGGACAAAGTGGAGTTGTCAAAAGGACTTTGGTACAGTTGTTAAGAGACTATAACAAAAAACATCCAAATAATTGGGATCAATAGTTAGTTAATATTCAACACATATATTGGAGTAGTACATTCTTCCACTCATAAATCTCATTTTGAAGCTTGTAATGGCTATTTGCCACATTCACATTTTGATGTTGATAATGGACATTGAGAGGAGGATAGATACATAGGAAATGCATGAAGAGGCAAATAGGGAAGGCATATTTATAGACAAGATCAAACGTATACATATGAAGGCACAAGAGCATATCAAGCTTCACCATGATCGCCAACATAACACTACCCACAAGTTATTCATTAGGGGTAAAGTGTGGCTCAATCTCATTAAAGAGCAGATGCAAGGGGTGGCCAAGAAGTTCAAACCTTGAAGTTACAAACTTTTGAAATCATTGAGCAGGTCAATAATAATGCATTTAAATTGAAACCCCTCCGTATATGTGAATGCATTCAATGATTGTTAGAGTTTGCACTTTAAGTCAATATTGTTAGATCTTTAAACTGAAAGATAGACAAGCACAACATAACACAAAAGACACAATAAATATCCTCGGGAAACCATAAAGGAGAAAACCCCGCAACTTCCTCAGAAATAGATTCGTCACTAGTACAATATCAAACAAGATAGAAAACCCAAATATAAGATGCCTTCTACAGCTTCTCTCTTTCTCCTCCAGCGAACTTGTCTTCTCTCTCACTTGATGTGAACTTGCTTGAGTGAGTGTGATGATCAAATTAGAGAGTGAGCCTCTCTATTTATACTTTATGTGTGAGTGACCTAATTCCTCAATGGGGACGACTTCCCTAACTGACTGGGCCGACTTGTCCTAAGGAGACTCAAAATTACATTTTACATTTATCTTTTGGGGAACTAATGCTTCGACTTACAATGGAGGTTTAAGCTCAATATTCTTGCATGACCAAATACAATAATGACATCCCCGAATGGAGGAAAAACATCTTCGACAGAGGTACAATAAAAATACAATAATAATATACAAAAGAATATCTTCCGAAGTTACATTTACAACAACAATGATCAATATGGAGAATTTGCACTTATTTGAACCATCCTTGCTAGATGGAGAAGAAGAAGAACAACAAGTCTTTCTTACAATTGAGGACTTTAAATTGGGTGCACTAGAAGCGTTAGAGGACATAATATTACAAAAAAAGGTGCAAGATATAACAAAGGACGAAAATAATTATGGAAGATTGGACTCAAAGGAAAACCACGTGGAGCTAAATGGTATGAGAGAAATAAGATTGAAAAAATGTTTCCTCATCTTTGGGGACCAAAACCCTCCCATTGAGGTGTGATCTAAATGGACATAATAAAGAGTAAAATGGTTGAAGACTGGACGATATGTTTTCTCTAGGAAGGAATATTTTTATTTCTCTTGAACTTGCAATATAAATTTTTCTTTGCCTTTATGTTTTCTCTAAGAAGGAATATTTTTATTTCTCTTGGACTTGCAATATAAATTTTTCCTTGCCTTTGTTCCAAGTCTTATGGCATATGGAATAAATGTCCCTTTGTCTCGAGGAAATTGGAGGGAGAGCCCCAAGTTAAATTCTAGACTAACTCCTTGAAATGCCCCAGTGGAAAAGGTTGTGTAACCCTTTGAAAGGATTGACAACAACGGTGGGAGTAAACTCATGAAAGACCCAACAATAAAGATGTAGGAGAAACCTGGCAAAGGCTCAATGATCAATGCCTAGGGGAACACCTCCTAAGACTTGATAGTAAAGCAAGGGGGAAAGACCTCCAAAGGTTTAGTGTTAAGGCTTAGGGAACATCTTGCAATGCTTGATGACACTAGCAAGTGGAGTGGTTGTAGAAAATTCCAAATGACACTAATAAGTGGGGTGACCATAAAAAATGTTGATGACAAGGCTGTGATGACTCAAGGAAAGGCTTGACAATATTATCCCCTTTGTACCGAGGGTTCCATAGAGACTACCCGAAATCACCGTTGGGACAACCCCATTGAAGGACTAGTGATGCTTGTCTCCATTTTATCGTTGGTTTTGAGGGGACTGCCCCAACCCACCATTGAGACAACCTCACAAGACGCCTAGCTACAAAGAAAAAAGACATCACAAGGATTGAAGGATGCACCAACCATGACCGTGTGACACATGGCAAGGATGAAAGGGCCCCAAAAAGAGAAAAGGGGGGTTCCTCATATGATTTTGCAACCAATAGAAAGTTTCCATGTGGCAGACAAGAAAAGACCAAGGTCGTCTCTTGCATAGAAATGCTTGGGCATTTACATTTTTTTTGTGAATGGTTTCTTTGTTGATGAAGCAACCCGAGAGTGGGAAAACCATAAAGGAAGCCCGATAGACAAATGGGGAGTGGGTGATGCATTATTGGGGTTAGTTATCCTTCCAACAAACTAGAGAAGAATAAGAGGCAGAGAAGAACAAAGAAAAGTGGTTTGGTTCATTGCTTCGAGAGGTCAAAATTCTTCCACTAGTTGTTGCAGTGAGGTGTGGAGGGGGAGAGAATATTACATACCGATATGAAGAGAAAATTAATTTGTGGGATGAAGACTATATAGACAAAGTGAGGTAAAACACATTGTTGTCTTTGAGATTGGCATTGAATAAAAGCATGTATATGTGCCTTTGTATCTGGATAGATTTTTCCTAAACAACTAGGTTCCCTAAGGTAAATCCCATGTTATTGAGTATTGTTGATGGCGTTTTCACTATATTTGATTATTTACATGAATTTCACAACCATAATTGTATGTACAACAAACTAACACTAAGAGGTAGTCATGAAATGGGCATAGCAAAGGATTTAAAACACAATGAAGTTATTTTGTTGTTATTTCCACCTCAAAAGAACTGAATAGAGGTTCATATTCGTGATTTGCCTTGGTCATACGCTAAGCGATTACAAATCACATGTGGATTGAGAAGAAGATGAAAATGATGTCAAGTTACTTTGATTATCGATATGCTCTATATGTTTGCACTATTCAAGGTAACAATGCCATATTTTCTTATTATTTCAAATGATTTCATTTATTGCTTCTACAACATTTTGGTTTATATGCATGTCCATGATTTAATTTATCTCTTGTGTATCACTTTGGTTTATAAATGTAGCTCAATTTTTCTTCATGGAGTGATCTGAGTAGATGATACAAATTCAATTTGTGAGATTGCAAAGGTGTGAAGAAGTCCATGCAAAAAGGTGTGGGTTGAAGGAAGTTGCGATGCCAAAAAGTTGTAATGCAATATTTGTGGCCCCAAGAAGCCATAAGAAAAAGTTGCATGTGAATGAGTCTCCAAGAAAATATTTCAATGTTATAAGATACTTTGTCAGAGAATGAGAGATTGCACTCCTAAGGTTTCTAATAACCCAAGGCCTACAACCCCAATGCCAACCTATAGAACCCAAGGTTTCTAATAACCCAAGGCCTCATGGGAGAATGTGTGGGAGTGGTCTCGAGAGCATGTCGTCAATTGGGTTTATCCTGAGTGGTTGTGGGATGGAGTGTTATCCTCCACACCCAGGTTATATTCCCATAGGTGACATGTTGAGATCATAATGACTATTTTGTTGTAACGACTTTGAATAATCTTGTGGACCTAACCTTGTGTCATGAAGAATCTAGAGTTTATCCTAAGTACCATCTTTGAAATAAGGTAAAGTGTTTGGAGGTTTGTCCTAGAATAATTTATCTAGAAAAATAATATGAAAACATGCTTTCGAAAAGCACTTCAAATTGGGAGCATTTAGGTAGCACTTACGTGGTTCTTCATTCGTAAATGAGGTTGAGGTTATAGAGCAAGACCCTCTAGAGCGCTATTTGGTAACATAGGTTGGGTGAATACTCTTTTGGATCTCCTTCACTAATCAATAAGTAGTCAATATTTGCCATATCTCGTTATTGTAAGAGTACTCCCAAGTATATTGAGTAACTTGAGTTGCCTCATCATACCATTGATAATGTTCCTGCATTAAAATTATTTTTTCCCTTTTTACTCTACCAAGTATGTCGAGTTCCATACATTGTCAATGTCATGTCACCTGCTTGGCTAAATATCAGTTAAAGTCCAAGTTTGGTACCTATGGTTAGAAGTGTGGAAAAGATACTCGTGCATGCAAAAACCATGTAGAAGTGAAAGTCCAAAACTATGTAGAAGTGAGAGTTCAGATGTATAGTTATTGTGGTAGTTCTTCGTGGGGGCATAGGCTATGATCCTTATATGTGTTCTCAGTTTTTTTTCAGTAGTTCAGTAGTTATTCAAGTCCGTAATATCCACTTTTTCATGTTTTTGGTGGCCCTATGGTTGTAGAAATAAACAAAGGTTCCCTCATTGAATCCTAATTCTATATTATTATTTTTGTAATTTGGCAATAGGGTTTTACGATGATCGTAAAAGCTTAATTCATATTTACTATATGTAATTTGTTATTTATAAATATTTTTATTTTTCATGAAGAATAGTTGGTAACCACTAGTAATGTTATAGGTTGCCCATTCTTATGCACTAAATGTTGTTGCGGACTATATATTTTACATTTCATATTGGTTGCTTTGTAGATTATCAACTAACATTGGAAACTAGCTACATCATTCAATAATATCATAACTTAGAAGAAGGGAACATGAAAGTTTAAAATGGCAGGGCTTGGAGGAAACAACCATTCAAGAGAAGAGTAGAAGAGCTAGAAAGAGCAAGAGACTCATTTAAAAGTGAAGTTTATATAGAGCCAGAGGAACAATAACCGATGGAGAAACTTGCAAAGTTGTGAAGGGGGAGGACCATTTCATCCAAGATGGAGGTTTGGAGCCATAAAGGAAGTTTGAATTCAAAAGATGTATTAGACTATACCAACCAGACAAAAGTATTTTTAATAGAAAGGAACTATAGATCCCATGAGATGAAGTTTGTAATTACCAATTTGAAGGCACGTGCAACCATGTTGTGGGATTACATGTAGAAGGAAAAGAGTCAACAAGGAAAAGGAGAAAATTAGAGCATAGACAAAGATGGTTCCTAAGCTCAAGAGTAAGTTTATGCTTGTAAAATACATTGAACAACTTTATTTTTAAAATTTAAAAGAGAGGAAATGGTGTTCACATATTTGGGTTTTAAATGGGATTAAATTCGCCATTTAATATTAACTTAACATGCATAAGATTGACTCGATGGAAGATGCTTACTAGTTGGCTTTGAAAGTTGAAGAGGAATAATGGAGAAAGAGGAAAACAATACATGTGAAGGGAAATGACCACACATACCAAAACAGGGAAAGAGATAGAACAAGATCTACTTTCACATAAGACTAAACGATAAAAGAGAAGATGGGCAGTTCTAAACTAACATGCAAGTTGTAGATTGAATTGTCAAGTTCAAGAACCAATATGCGCATGGGAAGCTGATTCAATTAAAACCATGGAAGATATGGAAGGGGGTAGAGATAATATGGAAGAGGATATAGAGAAATGGAAAAGTTATAAAGGTCCAATAAGGCCATGCAATTGTTTTACATATGGAGAAGAAGGCAACTAAACTTTTGAGTATCAAAAGAAGAAAGAATAACCCAACATATAAGATCGGCTCAAGATTGAATGGGAAAGCTACAAATTGAGTAGGCAAGTTGCAACTCAAATGGGTCGGTTCTAAACTGGATAATATGGGTATGGAAGAGGATTCAATCAAAACCATGGACTACATGGAGAGGGGTAGAGAGAATATGGAAGGGGATATAATTTGAGAACAAAAGTAATTGTATTTATGGGTCCTTAACCAAAAAAATCATACTAGGGCATTCAACCGAGGCATTCAAAAAGGTACGCATGTCATTGGTAGAAATAGAGAATATGGATGAGGACCTAGTGAAAATTTAAAAGCTATAGAGGCCCAACAAGGACATATAATTGTTTTATCTATGGAGAGGAAGGGAGGGTTGAGATTTGAATATCCAAAAAAGAAAGAAGAACCCAATACATAAGATTGGCGCAAGATGAAGATAAAACATATAAATCTAATCATGGATGGACAAAATCCAATGGCAAGGAATATTGTTATTGCAACACCCCAAAAGACTCAACATTGATGATATGGAAGAGTCCATGGATAGAATATGACTAATTGCATGTAGTCTTGCATTAATTATTGACATAAAAGATCACAATGTATTTCATCTATATTTGTTAATAAAGTATGTGCATGATCCTAACCATCTCATTGAATGCGCTTTGATCCAAGTGGAACTAGAGGGAGAGTTCCATATACATCCAGTTTCCATCCTCGACAGGAAGGTTAGTTTGCTTTGGAAGAAAGCCATCGGGTAGGTAAACGTCCCATGGGCCCATTATAGTGTTGATGAAATGGCATGGGAGTTGGTGGATGCTATGCAGAAGGAATACTGATTTTTGTTCTAGTTTTGATATTGCACTGAGGCCGATGCAAATTTAAAGGGGAGGGGAATGTTATACCCTAGTTTTGACCCCTATATTATAAATGTATATGTAATGATGAAATGGATAGAATCCTGGACATATGTGGCCTAAGTAATACATGACCATTGGTTTATAAATATGTACTTTGCAATATAAATACAAATACCACTAATGTTTGCAAACAAAGAAGAAATAGAAAGGGGGTTATGAGTCCATGAGAGGGGAAGGAAGGGGAATTAGGGTGTTAAGAGGAAATAACAATATTTTATTGTTTCCAACCCTTTAAACTAAGTTCTTGACCTCTAACTTAGCGAGTGTTAAATAAACTAAGGCAGTTACACTCAAGGCGAACATCAATCTAAAGGCCCCTAACATGTTAAGTAACCAAGCATGCACTAATGAAGTGGTAAGCGCTTGCGTTGCCCTTATTTATTTAGTAGTTGGCATTTTTGTGCATTGCTTACTTATAGAAAAAGGCTACTTAGAACATACTAACAACAAAGAACTAATTTCTGTATAAAATTGAGCTATACTTATATCTATGCTCATTAACTATTCACCAACATTGCGATTAGTTGTCCCAAAAGATACATGGGCTTATTGTGAAGGACATGGTCTCTTCTTAGCATGTAAATATTGCCTAAGATTTTGGGCATGTAACTTCTTCTACATTCATCATTATCTTGGTTTACTCTCCTTTGCTATGATGTTGCCATATCTTGCTACCAAGCATCATTGGCATGCTAGTGTGTAAACCATAATTAAGGGTTATGGGTAATTATTGAGGGAAAAATGAAAAACTAGATACAACTAGAAATCTCTAGTTCTCAACATTATAGGTTCCTTGGAAAATATACACTTAAGCACTAGAGATAAGGGGGATAGCCTTAGGAATTGTGTAATAGAGAAGGGGATCCCATTTCTAGTGTTGTGCAAGTTGAGAGGGAAGAGAGGTTGGTTGAGTGGGATTGTTGTGGTTGTAAGAGTCTATAATGTTAGTTACTTATCTAAAATATGGTAATTGGATTGATTGTGAATTTGCGAGGTATTAGAACCATGCCATAGGTATTCACCCTTGTGGATTCATAGCGCCATCATGAAAGTGGGCATTTGTGATAGAGTGACCAATGTTGGGCAGAATGTTATTCACTCTTAGCTAATTTGTGGTGAATTACAAAAAAATGAGTATTTATTTTGCTTGCAGTGATTCATTATTGTTATTTATTTTTCTCATGAGTCATTTGTTGGCAATGAATAACTAGGAAGATGTCATATGTTATAATTTGTGTTAAATTGCATTATGTATTTCCTTAAATTTATGTATATATGTAATGGGTATTGCATTCAAAAGTCTATATATGTTATTTTTGTATTTTTAGATAAAAATCATTGGTTATGCTATGACTTTTTACTATATTTAGACCGTTACAGAAGCTTTTGCCTATGTTCAATACATAATGACCAAAGTTAACCATGGTTGGCTAATTTGATCAATCCATCGATGGTCGACACGTATGATGACTATAATGATGATTCTACATGTATTTCATTTTTATCTCATAGATGGATTCGAAATACCTTGTGTATTAACTTAGGTCATGAGTGTAATTTTAGTTGTGTTGTAGCAGTGTAATGCGCAGTGTAATGTGTCAACATAATTAAAGGATTAGATACATTACCAACCTTATAATTATTATGAAATATATATAACAGTGAACATAATAAGAACATGAGTATTACTCAATCATAATATATCTTAGTAATGTGCTTAATTAATTTGTTTTATAATTTTAGTAAATATTTATTATTTATATTTAATTGTATATAGAAATAATTGAGAAGTTAGAACATAATAAGTGCTTCTATTATTAGAATAATTTATTGTTTAATATAATTCACTTTTGTTTTAATGGTGGTTCACGGAAGGGTTGCATCATAGATAATCAAGGTATTCATTACATAGGGGTTCAACAAAAGCATCATATTATTTGTAAGAATTGAAAGTGGGTGAGGAGAATAACAATTATTCCTCCCAATCATCCAATCTACATCCAAATAAAAAATGTATTAAAGAATTATTATTTTTTAATATAATTATTTATTTATTGAAAACATACAATTTTTTATTTATTGAAAATATATAAATTTTAACCCAAACGAAAATATCTATGGGTACGTATCACTTGATAAGAAATATTAGTAAAGAAGAAACCATATTTTAATGTTTACAAGTCACTAAAATTTATTTAAATTTAAAAAATATATTAAAAAAGAAAAACAAAGATATAAAGACCTCCACCAAAGACAAGGGCAATAGTAAGGGATATATAAAGATTCATCAACAATTTGCTGATTATTCTATTAAGATATGTTCAGTACAAATTTCTATTATGCTTAAAAAATTACATTAATATATTAATACTAAATTATTTTTTATTAAAATATTTTGTAATAAAAAATTATTGTTAATATTTTATAAGCATCACCAATTAGAAAATAGCTTTTGGACTTAAATGTTATTGCATCTTTATTTTCCTTATGTATTATGAGTATATGAAGATATTAGTTCGAAAGTTTTGTTGGTTGACATGAAATTAATATATATTAATAAAGAATAAAATATTTTAAATTAAGATGAATTTAAGTTTATATATTATATTTTATAAGATGTAGATGGATCTAAGATTATATGATATTTCATATTAATTTTGTTAGTGATCCTATAGGATTAGAGATTTAGTAAGTTTTTGGTCGAGAATATAGCACATTTTTTAAATTCGAAAAAAAAAGAGAAATTCCAAAAATCAAATTATAACATTTCCAAAAAATCAAATCATAACACTTTCTGAGTTTCAAAGAAGAAAGCCAAAATTAGAGAAATAGAGCTCATTAAAGGGACTTTATAACACTCAAGGATTGAATATAGCACATCTTTGAAGTGGAAGAAGAAGAATAATCTTTTATTAACATTAAATAAGAGAGCCTCTTCAATTTCAAAAAAGACGAATTAAGCATTACTTATTAAGAACTTAACATGTCACTTGTAAGAATTGAATTTAAGTAAGGATGATAATAATCAATTCTCAACGTGTCACTTGTGAAAATTAAATCTAAATAGAGATAATAGCAATCAATTTTCTCAATCATATAAACTAAATCTAATTGACAAATATATGAGATCTCTATAAATATATCTTTATCTTTAACATAATTACAATATTAGTACATAAAATTTATGTATAATATTTAGGGATATTGATCTTCTAATCTATCATTTTAAATATTATTCATTTTCTTTTAAAATGAAATTGAAAAAAACAGATAAAATATCATTTATTAAAGTCGCCAATAATTTTTTATTATTATGAAATATATACAACCACCAACCTAGTAGAATTTTTGAAAGGACCATATTGTTTTTATGGGGTCCTCTATGCTTCCATGAAGGGGAGGAAGTATCATGTGATGGAGAATTGTTTCACGTGGCCAAGGCGTACCCCAGTGTTGAACACAAACAGAAAGAGCCCACCCCAACAGAAATGAATTCCAATAAAATACAATAGAATTCTTTGTGACTTCAAATTTGATCATAACTAGGCATGGGACCGCCCCCCCTTTCCGAGCGGTCGTTGTAGAGTCCCTTGTTCGTGACGCCGTTTTGCACGTGATCAACATACTGCTGCCTTTTTCGTTGCCGTTACAGCCCTTAACGGTACGCCGTTAGGCTCCGTTACTCCATGGATATAGTATTTTATTTATTTACCCACGAGCAAGCAAACTATCGCGAAAAATGAAAATCCACTCATACTTTTCAATCATTTCGACTTTAATTTAGGAGTCCAAAATGCAAAGTTTACGTATTAGAATAACCAGCATTTTATACCAATAATTTTATACTAAAATTTGATATTAGATATTGAAATAGTTTGGGAAGAAGATATTATATAATAAATTATATTATCAAATTCAAATTTAATTTTTATGTAATTGTAGTTTATTAAGGCACTCCTTTGTATAAAGTTATTGGTTTGAAACTTTTTTTAAATGGTGGTTCACTTTTTGTTAAAAAGCTAGTCTACCGGATTTAGGTATAGAATCAAGGTATAGCCAGAAATATAATCATTACAATAGGGCCTCAACAAGAGTATCATGTCACATACAAGACTTGAACCTAGATAGGAAGGACAATAATCATTCCTCCCAACCACCCAATCTTATTGATTTAAAACTCTGAAGATAAACCGTACAATTTTTTATTAATTTAAGATTAACATACCTTCCAACCCAAATTAAGTCCAATAAACAGAGCATCCTCAAATATACTTAGATATCTTTATTATTTTTTAATTTTGGGATCAATTCTATCCTACATTCAAAAGTGAGCTTTCCTTTTTCGTTTTTTATACACATCAAAATTTGTTTTTACCATGTAAAAATGGACATTTAATCAGAACTTTAAAAGGGCTTTTGCCGGGTTGAAGACCAATTGTTGCAACTTCTCCCTAAATTCTGACCCAGTTATTGCAATCATGGCGAGATTTTGACTGCGAGTGCCTTTTTCCTCGGCGTTTAAAGCACCACTGTAACTGTTTTTCGGCTCGAAATTCAACCCAAGGTACATTTTTATGCTCGTTTTGTACTCAGGATGCTTTGGCGTGTCTCGAAACAGATATTGGTAAAGTTTGCGCAAACATCATTAAATTTCACAAGCGTTTTGTGTTCCTCTAGTGCTTTTGCGAGAGAGTCGGTAGGCCTTAGGCTTGCAACTGTATTTTGTGTTCTTTTCGACTTAGAACTTCGAAAGCTTTAGAATTTCTACTTTTTCTTAGAGAATATCAGAAGAAGTTTTGGTAGGGATTGTGAACAAGACATTAACTGGGAGTGGATTTGTGTTCTTTTCGACTTAGAACTTCGAAAGCTTTAGAATTTCTAGTTTCTCTCAGAGAATATCAGAAAAAGTTTTGGTAAGGATTGTGAACAAGACCTTAACTGGGAGTGGATTTGAGAAATGTCCTTGAAGAAAACTTAAATACTAGCGATTACTTTAAATCTTAAACAAAGTCGTCTTAAATTTGAGATTATTTACTAAAGACTGTTAAAGGTTTGATATCTGTGAGTTTGAAAAAATTGCTGGAGTTTTAGAAGAAGTTTTGGCAAAGATTGTGAACAAGACCTTAACTGGGAGTGGGTTTGTTAATTGTCCTGGAAGAAAGCTTAAATAATGGCAAAAGTTTTGGGAAAGATTGTGAACAAGACCTTAACTGGGAGTGGGTTTGTTAATTGTCCTAGAAGAAAGCTTAAATAATGGCAAACACTTTAAAGCTTAAACAAAGTCATCTCAAATGCAAGTTTATTTATTAAGGATTCTGGTGAAGGTCTGATCTCCGTATCAGTATTTAAGGAATCCAATAAATTCTTCGAGATTGCGCACAGAACCTTGCAACTTTATTTTCTTGAAGCCTTCTCAAAGTACCTTAAATTTGTGTATTTCTTAGGACTTACAAGAAAATAGAAAAAAGGCTTACAGTAGTTACAAGAAAATAGAAAAAAGGCTTACAGTAGTTTGTTGGTCAAAATTTGTGAAATATCCCTTCATTTTGTTGGAATGGAATATTCTTCTTGACTTGCGCTTGGAAGATGATATTTGCCGCCATTGTTTTGTTATAAATCTTTCATTTCCAATTTCAATCAACTTCATGATATTTTTTGTACTTCAGTGGCGTTTGATCCTTGATGATATGGCTTTGGCAGCAATTACCTGTAGTTATTGGGGAGTTATTTGTATTTCTGGGACAAGGTATGCCACAACAAGGGGACAAGGTGGAGAAACCGTGAAGTTTAAGAAATGAAGAAAATAATAAATGTAGAACACTGATGGCAATGGGATCATTGGAACATTAACTTGCATATTTTCCTTTAATTTTTCTGGTATGTTAAAAGTTAAAAGCAGAAGTAGGCAAATGTATTCAGGACATCAAACATCCTTGATCGAATCTACCATCATAAGTCTGCATAGATGAATGTGAGTCCCTCCTATACTCTTTCATACATTGTTGATCGAATCTACTATTATAAGTCTGTATAGATGAATGCATAGTAGCATAATTCAAATTCGAATTCGTCAATATTCGTTGTAAGAGTAATACGGATTCTTAGTAATGGAAAATTAAAGTTTGAAAACTAATTAAAAAAAAAACAAACTTAAACACTATAAAACATAAATACCATTCAATTTATACTTTCTTATTAAAATAATTATTAATAACTAGTTGCCGTCACTCACACTTGCCATATGGCAAGTTGTTGAAATTATAATTTTTTTGTTTTTTAAATATATTTGATTTTATTATATAAATGTCTATATACATTTAAATTAAAAATTATTATATATAAATAATCTTCTTCCGTAATTTATTTGTACTAGATTTTTTTATTACCTACACTCTCACCAGAAATGATAATGTCCCTTAAACAGTTTTCACAATTCCACCATCTGTAGTCAGGTATGCCATATTGCATGTTTCCTGAATCTAGTTTCTAGTTATAAGTGCTGAAGAAATGACTAGCAAGTGTTTCTATCTAGTTTATGAATTGTTGCAACATAACCACTACATCAGTAAAATAAAATGTGAGCTGTTGAAATCTGCAACAGAACCACTATATGACCTATTACTATCTTAAATAACAGGAAAGAGGTATCATAAAGAAAAGGATGGGGAGCATCTTATAGGCCGAAGCAATGCTGAGCAAAATCCAGCAAATTATATATAAACATCACATTCTAAGTATACCAAAAGTGCAAACATCCATGAATATTCTCATTTACCAGATGCCACGGCTGCATTCCTTTTATAAGATAAGGGTTTAACATCCATGATGCAAAATTGTAGGGGTTTCGAACCTCAGTCGATTACTTGCGAGCGTTTACATATGAACACAGGTCGTGCGATCGAACTAATCAGATTTCAAGCTGTGATTTGAAATGTGCCGAACAATTGTCAATTAAATCTCTCAACCTTTCGGTAAGCATTTGAAAAGAAACAAAAAAACATAAAAATGATGTGACGGTTCTGAACCTCCCTACCATAATTGTTCTGAACCTCCCTGACGTGATATGATGGCACAAGGCAGACGATGATCGAATGAGGAAGGACGTTTTGATGGTCGTCTATCAAATCCAATGTGGAGGAATGCTCCACATGCTTAAAAAACATAAGTTTCACCGAAGAGAAATGCCTTACAGATTTACAGTGTAAGGAGAATTAAAATAGCATGAGTGGCAGGTTTACCCACGGGTATGTCGTATGAACCACTATTGCATCTACTCCCAGTGATATCTCTTCATGGGCCCCATGTTGTAAGTCCCATAACATCACATGTCTCACATCAACGTCATAAGCGTGGATAGACCCTCAGATTTTGTGTAGGCCCTAAGCTTTTGGAGTGTGTGGATAGACCCTAAGCTTGTCAGAAGAGCATGAGGCTATGGGCGTGTGATCACTGGCACTCAAATTGCCCCGGTATTCCGGCGACCGGTGACAGAAACTTTTCTGGTGAGGCACAGTTCCACCCTTTTGGTTTTTTTTTGGAATTTCGACGATCTGGGTTGTCTTAAAATGGCCCAAAACCCTTAAGGGCACAGTTCCATGACATGGTTCCGCAGTAAATGGGGTGGAACTACGATTCCGCCGGTTTTTATAACCAGATCTAGGGAACAAATCGCCGGAAAAGCGGGGCGATTTGAGTGCCAGTTATTCCACGCCAAGGCTATGTATATTGGTTGTGATTGTGACTTGGTTTAACCAGAAGAGGACAAAGACCATCTTCCATGGTTTGGTTAGATATATGCATTACGTAGAATTTTGTTTGGAACATGGTTTAAAGGGAAGAGGACAAAGACCATCTTCTATGGTTAGTTACAATATGGAAGAATTTTGCTTGGAAATTGGTTTAAAGGGAAGAGTACAAAGCCCATCTTTTGTTTTCCCTTCATTTATTCCAAGCAAGTATTTAATTGTTCCTTCTATCAAACATATTGAATTGTTGTATATGTAAGGCCTTTATGAGTATCATGTGAGTCTTTATTACACTGAGAGATTCTTGTTAAGGGTTTAGACTTCCCTAGATAGTGTGACCATAACATATGCAATGCTTCAATGCTAGGGTCCATATAGGTAGATGAAGGAAGGGGGGCTTGCATAGGTAGAGGGGGCTTGCAAAGGTTTAGGGGAGAATTAGGAGCAACATGGGGGAGCAAACCAAAAAAACAAGGTGATATCAATCAAGAGGTCACATCGATGGTGGCAAGCAAGGAAGGATGGAAGGAAAATAAGGTCAAGGGATGATGAGAGTGGCAACGCAAGTTCATTAAGCCTAAATCTTTATGCATAGAGCACCATACGTGTTAGGGTCCTACCCTAACTTCCCTACTTTATCAATGTATAAGGCCATAAGGCCCATTAAAAAGTTAATGGGTAGCGACTTATTGTAAAAAGGGCATATTTATTGAATAAAGGCTCTAGGTGGTTGACCCTCATTAATAGCAGGACCACAAGTAGTTAGGGCTTTGACTATTGAAGCACTATAAATAAGTTAGTAAGCTATGTAATTTTTAGTCAAGAATTGTTATTGTATTGGGAGCTTTGCTCTTGGAGGTTACCCCCTGAAAGAGAAAAGTGAACATAGCTCTCTATTTTGAATATCTCAAGAGATCTTTTTCTTGTTTTATCTATTTTCATTTATGTTTTTCTATCTTTACTCTGAAGTTCCGGGTTTAAGTATATTACAAGTGGTATCAAAGCTATTTTTGTTCCAAAAAGTGTAAGAATTTTTAATCCTAGGGTTTAGCTCCTTCAAATAAGTCATCCTGACATTTTTGCACCAATTTTTTTATTTATTTTTTCCGCAGAGTTCCAATGTCTTAAATTTTTAGGTTACAACGAGGACATGGAGAAGTAACATGTGTCAAAATTTCAACTTCTAGGTTCCTATATTTTCAAAGATACACTCTGTTTAAGTTAAGGGTTTTGACTAGCCCAAAAACTAGCCTTAAACATGCATTCAGGGTAAAACTGTTATATATGAAGTTGGAAAGATCCAAATTCATGAGTGCCACTAGTTGCATTGGAAAGTAAATGAACCATAATGTTTCTAGTACAAATTTCATATTTAGACTTGAAATATTGAATGTGTGGTAGGTCGTATAAGTTTGTTCTTTTGTGAAGGCCAAAATCCACAAGTTTCAAGAAAATCATCCTAATTTTTTCTTCACACGTCAAAATTCAGTAAAGCATTTGGCATTGCAAATTAGACATATCGGACTAAACTACAAAACAAAATTTCAGACTCAAAGTTCTAGACATTTCATAGTTACAAAAGCCTTAACAGTTAGCTTGCAAGACCATCTCCAAATTAGGGTTTTACAAGGAGTTGTACTTATTTCAAAATTTCAGACACAAACCCTACTTTGAAATGTAAGTTAATTTTTTGGTGATTATAGAGCTCTTTTGGGGGTTATAGAGCTCCTAAATTTTTAAATTTTATTCGAGATGTGTTCTGACATCTTTAAATAACACAGAGATCTGTCATTGAATGAGTAAACTTGTAGTTGGAGAAGCACACATGCAGAAAATACAAGTGGTACTATGTTACATTGTTGGACACGCTTGTAGCCTATGTTGGTACCCCTTCGAGTAGTACTGCATCAAACACCATTTATATATGTAATTTCACTTCCATACACCCTCGAGTATACCGAAAGTCCCCTAGGTATACCTGGAACTAGCTTTAAATAAAATGATCAACTATCGTGTGTCTATAGTACACCGAGAACAACACTCGAGAATATCACTCTCTAGTACCTGTGTAGTCGAGTAGTATGACTAAGGGTACGATCAAGCCTCAGTTAATGCCCTAAGATATTGGTAGAGTACTATGGTTGGACCCTGCACATAAATATGAGAGTTATAACACTAGACACTCCTCGTCTTTAGGACCTTGAAAACCTTAACCTCCCCAACCACCCCATGGTCGATGGTCCTCCCCGCTTTATACCACTTGGCAAGACCTTGGACAACATGAACAACTGCTCTAATGCCAAGAAGAATGACACATTGGAAGAACAATACAAGACTCTTTAGGCAAAAATTTAGGAAAATGATGATCAATATTCAGGAGAGATTCAACAACTTTAGGAGGAAGTACGCAACCTATATCAAAAAATGGATCAAAAGATGGAAAGTATACATGAAGCACTAGCTCAGCTATCATGTCACAACATGTCAAAAGAAATCCCATGGAATGCATAGCATAATGAGCCACACTAGGAAGAAACACCTCACTTGGGACTATTTAGCCATCAACAGCCCCCTTTGGGTCCTCACATCCCTAAACCATCCTCCATGGATAATAACACCTGGAACCATTTTCCTAAAGTGGACTTTAACAGGTTTGATGATCCTAACCCATCGGAATGGTTCTTCTAGATGGAAAATTACTTCTCCCTCTATGGAATTACTGATGACATGAGGAAACTTAGGATGGGGATGTTGTATCTAGATTCGAAATGATGACAATGGTGGGAGTGTCATAAAAAGCTTATGGGAACTACATTGCCCGGAGTGTTGTTAAAGCTATCCATGCTCATTACGAATGAGATACTACTCACTATTTGGAGTGGCTTATGATCAAGGAGGATCTCCACCTTTGACAATTTTAGAAGGTCCACATTGTTGCCCTTCTAAAATTGTCAAAGGAGAAGCCCTCTTCGAAGGAGAATTAATGAATCGGTACGCAGATTGAGCGAACCTGAAGACATAGCTAGAGTTTGGTGAACTTCGTTATCAATCTGCTTTGCATATTTTTTCGATGTTCTTGATTGTTATTTAATTCCAGTTTTAATGTTGAGTATGAATTAAATTGTCGAATTTCATATTAATAATGGAAATTTGAGAAATTTCTAAGCATCCAATAATGGAGAAAAATTGAGTTAGTTTTCTAATGCCCATTTTTGGATCAAGTTTGTATCAGAGCCTCAAGATTAGAGGTTGAATGCAGCCACACGAGCTACATCATCAAGCGATCTCTAATTGGTTGTGCCCTCACAGGATCTGAACTGACGAGCTGCAAACATCTTTCCCACACCCCTTGAGGTTTCAAATAAATATGATGTTGTTGTTGGTAGAGATCTAGATTTCGTGAAGGATTTGAGAAGTCATTGTTGTAGTTGGAAGGCTGAAGCCACCCACCTGTAACTCAAAGTATCCATCAGTTTGGAGATTGAGTTGTTTGGATTCATTTTATGTTTTGGTAAACTCCGTGAGCAATTTGGGGTATGGAGATTATGCGTTCAAGACACTCGAGGTGCGGTTGTTTGTTGTTGTTTAGATTTTGGTGGGCACTCTCTCCATCGCTTGAACATTTCTCTATCTCGCGGAGCTCGGGATTGATCGGTGGAACTGCATCCTCGCCAAATGGGTGTTGCGGAGGGAGATGGCAATGTGACTCTTGGCTGAGGATATTGACGAGAAAGGTTTTTTCAGAGAGCCGAAACTAGTGGAAGGAGAAATTTGACCATGGAGGAATTCATGTCGCTTGTTCTCATATGAAAGAATTCTTCTGGATATGAATGCGAGCTCTTGTCCGAGGTTGAAAATTTTCTTTGACTTTGAAGCTTGTGAGCTGTTGTAGGTTCAAATTCTACCGATACCACTAGTAAGGAAAGGTAGGCTCAAGATGAACTATTTGCTTGTGAGCAGTGGGGAATCAACAACTTAATGGGGGTGTTGGACTATTCCTTTTCCTTTTCGATAAAATAAATAAGACATATGTAACCTCAAAAACTGGTTTGGTTAGCCCTGAATCTTTTCTTTTATTCATTGTTAACTTACTCTCTCGAGACTGAACTAACTTACCTGAACTCTTTTGGCTTAGCTTCAAACTAATTTTGAAGTTAGGCATAGTGGCTGGTATGTTATTACAAACCCATTTTAATATCCCACTTTAACTTGGAGTATTCAACATTGTTGGATATATCACTTGTAAAAGTCTAGAATATGCATCATATGTTAGCACCATTTTGAAAATTTGCAATGCAACTATAAGAATGATTTTAAGTTGTGTAGAGAGTTAGTCAATAGAAAATCGTCACTGGGTCATTTATTATTCTATTGTGACCTTGATCACAATGCTACTTAGTTCTCATACTTAATCAAAATATTGTAATCACAAAATTTGGGGTGCATGATCGGTTCTACCTGACACCTTAAAGGTGGTAATAAGTGCAAGCAAACGAATCCTAACGAGAATAATAAATTTGCGAAAGGAAAACCATGAAAAAATCTCTTAAGAGAGAAAGGGTCTAGGAGCTTCAAGACATCAATCGATGGATTTAGGAGAAAAACTCTGAATTGAGAAGAAGACTTCCATTCGTTGAGCTTAGATGAAAAGCAAGAGCTGCAAGCCAGATTTTTGTTCCGTGGAGAATTTCTCATGAGAATCATTTAAGAGTTGCAATTCACGGACGAAATTTTGGCAAAGTTTTGAAATGGTGAAGGAGTGGAGGAGAAAGAAGAG
Source organism: Larix kaempferi (assembly GCA_027924585.1). Taxonomy (NCBI): domain Eukaryota; kingdom Viridiplantae; phylum Streptophyta; class Pinopsida; order Pinales; family Pinaceae; genus Larix; species Larix kaempferi. Next base: position 36,403,279 of record BSBM01000017.1, read on the forward strand.
TCTACCATGCAAATGAGACCATCCTCTACCACAGATTCACAAACTATGACTGAGGTATGCATCGTAAGTAATTCATTGTTTTCTCTCTGATGTAGATGCTTTCTTTGGTGAATTTGAGAAGCATACTTGGGGTATTGGTTCTAATTTGCTAACCAAGTGAAGATTTGATGGAAAGAGCCCAGGCATCAATGTCCAAGGAATGACTAATCCCATATATGTTGAGGAAAGACCTCGTTATGCAGGCTTTGGATATGGAAAAGGAGAAGTTGGAGAATTCTCCAAGACAACTGAAGCAAGAGAAACTTCAAGAGAAGATCCCAAGCCACCATCTCTACAGAAACAACTCATGTAAGGAGATGGTACACCACCCCATGATGGTGAGAGTGAGCGCAAGTTAGAGTCAAGAAAGGTACAACCTTACAATCACGGGAAAAGAATCAAGAAAGAATGCAAGGTATCTCCAAATGGAGATGAACAACCCAAAGGAGGAGTTAAAACATTTTCCTCTCAACAAACTTGCACAAATGATAGCCCTAAAAGGTATGACAAGAATAAGTACTCCAATGTTTTCTTCAATTATGAGAAGAATTTCCATGTAACACAGAATTTGTGATATTTATATCCATGTATTTTTGTGGATTAAATAACCATTGCGTGGCCATGTGTTGGAAGAGAAAGTCCATGCAGAGGAAGATAATTTCCTTCAAAAAGGAGGCAAGATGCAAAGATAACTCTCCAAGTCAAAATGACAAGAAAGGCCTACTGCCCAAGAAATGGGCAAGAATTATTGCACTCATTGTAATATGTGTGGTCATTGGGTTAACAAGTGTTGGAAACTTCATCTAGAACTTCGTCCAAAGCATTGCAAGAAATTTGTGCAACCACCCACAAAGGAAGAGGTAGTGGATGAAAGAGTTGGTGAAGCACCAAGCATCATTGCCATATCATGCTTCCAAGCATCATTGCCATGAAAGTGTGTAAGCCATAAGTAGGGGTTATGGTTAATTACTAATGGAAAAATGAAAAACTTAGTTACAACTAGAAATCCCTAGTTCTCAACATTATAGATTCCTTGGCAGGGATGCACTAGAGCACTAGATATAAGTGGGATAGCCTTAGGAGCTATGTAGTAGAGAAGGAGATCCCATTCCTAGTGTTATGCAAATTGAGAGGGAAGAGAGGTTGGTTGAGTGGGAAGTGTTGTGGTTGTAAGTGTCTTATGTTGGCAATGAATAACTAGGAAAATGTCATATGTTATAATTCATGTTTTTTTTGTAACTAGGGGGATTGGCAACTGGGGTCGGTCTCATACTCAGGTGACATTGGGTTAATTTCGTTGCACTACCATTATACCCCTAGGCATACCAACGCTGCCCCACGTGCAACATATAGGGCTCGGTTGAGGTTTGAACCCACAATGTCACAATGAGTGCCTTAACAATGCACCTTATCATCAATTGGTCTACACCCCAAGGGCTTTAAATTTTGAAGGACATGGGGTGGACTTTGATCCACTTATGTGTGCACATGTCATGATATCATTTAATACAATCTCTTTGGGTGTAACCACATGTTTGACCACAACCTCAAGGTGACCCCATGACTTCAGACAAGGCTCTCACAAGAATTGAACCTTACCCACTAATGAAAAACTCCTTGCTTTTCACCAATAAATCCAATATATTTGGGCATGTTATAATTCATGTTAACTTACTTTATAAATCTACTTAAAATTTTATATATAGGTAGTGGGCATTGCATTTAAAAAAGTGTGCATGTTATTTGTGTATTTATAGATAAACATTATTGTTACATTTTTATATTAGAATACATGAGCACAATAATTAAGAGGTTAAGTACATTACAAGATTTATGGTTATGAAATATATATAACAACGAAGATAATAAAAACTAGTTACTACTTAATCATAGCTTATTTTAATAATGTGTTTAATTAATTTTAATAAATATTTATTATTTATATTTAATTTTACATGGTGATAGTTGAGAAATTAGAACATATGAAGTGATTCTACTAACATATTATTTAGTATTATTTTTTATTTGTAAATTTTGCTCTAAATATGTGAATTTTATTAATTGAAATATCCATAAAGATCACTTGATTAAAAATACTTAATAGAGAAAAAACCCATACCCATATTTTATTTATGCAAGTAGAATCAGAAGTATAGCCCCAAGAAACATGAGTAAATCTTCTTAACAATATATTTTTGAATATTACTACCGAAAAAGTAATCATGACTATATATTTATGCGAATGATATTCACAAATTTATTATTTCTGTGAATATGGATTCTTCGCCCATATAGGATTTGAATTAATTTAAAAATTAATGTTTACAAGTTATTAAACTTTATTTAAAATTTTAATAAAAATATTAGAAGGAAAAGAAAAAATAAAAAGATTTTTTTATTAAATTTATAATAAAAAATGTATGATTAAAATATGTGTATTTAAAAATGTCATAAATTCAATAGAAAAAAAGTATGATACTTATATATTTATAAGTTTTAATAATTAATGATAGTAATAAAGAAATCTCATACATCAATTTGTTGTCTAACTTTAATTTGTTCTCTAACTTTATTATTATTAAAGATTTATTAACATTTTGTTAAATATTCTTCTTAAAATATGTAAAATACAAATCTCTTTTATATTTTAAAAAATTACATTAATATATCATTAGATTTTTTTTTTTCAAAATATTGTGTAATTATTGTCTTTTTTGTTTTGAGAAGCGCTTTCTACAACCCAGTATGTAGAAGAAGTGTAATTTGGTGCTCAACGTGGAGTTGACACATGAGACTTTAATAAATTAATAAAACATTAAGTAAACAAAAAATTATCAATCTTGACCCTAGCCTAAAGTTCAAGGGTCATAAAGCAACTACGTTGTTCTTCAAAAATGTATGGGCACATTTTGGACTATCACATTTGATTGTGTCTAATAGAGATGCTATATTTATGGGCAATTTTTGAACAAATTTAAGGGAAGGAATGGACACTAAGTTAAATAATTTAGCTACATTTCATCCCCAAACCAATGGACAAAGTGGAGTTGTCAAAAGGACTGTGGTACAGTTGTTAAGAGACTATAACAAAAAACATCCAAATAATTGGGATCAATAGTTAGTTAATATTCAACACATATATTGGAGTAGTACATTCTTCCACTCATAAATCTCATTTTGAAGCTTGTAATGGCTATTTGCCACATTCACATTTTGATGTTGATAATGGACATTGAGAGGAGGATAGATACATAGGAAATGCATGAAGAGGCAAATAGGGAAGGCATATTTATAGACAAGATCAAACGTATACATATGAAGGCACAAGAGCATCTCAAGCTTCACCATGATCGCCAACATAACACTACCCACAAGTTATTCGTTAGGGGTAAAGTGTGGCTCAATCTCATTAAAGAGCAGATGCAAGGGGTGGCCAAGAAGTTCAAACCTTGAAGTTACAAACTTTTGAAATCATTGAGCAGGTCAATAATAATGCATTTAAATTGAAACCCCTCCGTATATGTGAATGCATTCAATGATGGTTAGAGTTTGCACTTTAATTCAATATTGTTAGATCTTTAAACTGAAAGATAGACAAGCACAGCAGAACACAAAAGACACAATAAATATCCTCGAGAAACCATAAAGGAGAAAACCCTGCAACTTCCTCAGAAATAGATTTGTCACTAGTACAATATCAAACAAGATAGAAAACCCAAATATAAGATGCCTTCTGCAGCTTCTCTCTTTCTCCTCCAGCGAACTTGTCTTCTCTCTCACTTGATGTGAACTTGCTTGAGTGAGTGTGATGATCAAATTAGAGAGTGAGCCTCTCTATTTATACTTTATGTGTGAGTGACCTAATTCCTCAATGGGGACAACTTCCCTAACTGACTGGGTCGACTTGTCCTAAGGAGACTCAAAATTACATTTTACATTTATCTTTTGGGGAACTAATGCCTCGACTTACAATGGAGGTTTTAGCTCAATATTCTTGCATGACCAAATACAATAATGACATCCCCGAACGGAGGAAAAACATCTTCGACGGAGGTACAATAAAAATACAATAATAATATAATAATAATATACAAAAGAATATCTTCCAAAGTTACATTTCCAACAACAATGATCAATATGGAGAATTTGCACTTATTTGAACCATCCTTGCTAGATGGAGAAGAAGAACAACAACAAGTCTTTCTTACAATTGAGGACTTTAAATTGGGTGCACTAGAAGCGTTAGAGGACATAATATTACAAAAAAAGGTGCAAGATATAACAAAGGACGAAAAGAATTATGGAAGATTAGACTCAAAGGAAAACCACGTGGAGCTAAATGGTATGAGAGAAATAAGATTGAAAAAATGTTTCCTCATCTTTGGGGACCAAAACCCTCCCATTGAGGTGTGATCTAAATGGACATAATAAAGAGTAAAATGGTTGAAGACTGGACGATATGTTTTCTCTAGGAAGGAATATTTTTATTTCTCTTGGACTTGCAATATAAATTTTTCTTTGCCTTTATGTTTTCTCTAAGAAGGAATATTTTTATTTTTCTTGGACTTGCAATATAAATTTTTCCTCGCCTTTGTTCCAAGTCTTATGGCATATGGAATAAATGTCCCTTTGTCTCAAGGAAATTGGAGGGAGAGCCCCAAGTTAAATTCTAGGCTAACTCCTTGAAATGCCCTAGTGGAAAAGGTTGTGTAACCCTTTGAAAGGATTGACAACAACGGTGGGAGTAAACTCATGAAAGACCCAACAATAAAGACATAGGAGAAACCTGGCAAAGGCTCAATGATCAATGCCTAGGGGAACACCTCCTAAGACTTGATAGTAAAGCAAGGGGGAAAGACCTCCAAAGGTTTAGTGTTAAGGCTTAGGGAACATCTTGCAATGCTTGATGACACTAGCAAGTGGAATGGTTGTAGAAAATGCCAAATGACACTAATAAGTGGGGTCACCATAAAAAATGTTGATGACAAGGCTGTGATAACTCAAGGAAAGGCTTGACAATATTATCCCCTTTGTACTGAGGGTTCCATAGAGACTACCCGAAATCAACGTTGGGACAACCCCATTGAAGGACTAGTGATGCTTGTCTCCATTTTATCGTTGGTTTTGAGGGGACTACCCCAACCCACCATTGAGACAACCTCACAAGACGCCTAGCTACAAAGAAAAAAGACTTCACAAGGATTGAAGGATGCACCAACCATGACCGTGTGACACATGGCAAGGAAGAAAGGGCCCCAAAAAGAGAAAAGAGGGGTTCCTCATATGACTTTGCAACCAATAGAAATTTCCATGTGGCAGACAAGAAAAGACCAAGGTTGTCTCTTGCATAGAAATGCTTGGGCATTTACATTTTTTTTTGTGAATGGTTTCTTTGTCGATGAAGCAACCCGAGAGTGGGAAAACCATAAAGGAAGCCCGATAGACAAAGGGGGAGTGGGTGATGCATTATTGGGGTTAGTTATCCTTCCAACAAACTAGAGAAGAATAAGAGGCAGAGAAGAACAAAGAAAAGTGGTTTGGTTCGTTGCTTCGAGAGGACAAAATTCTTCCACTAGTTGTTGCAGTGAGGTGTGGAGGGGGAGAGAATATTAGATACCGATATGAAGAGAAAATTAATTTGTGGGATGAAGACTATTTAGACAAAGTGAGGTAAAACACATTGTTGTCTTTGAGATTGGCATTGAATAAAAGCATGTATATGTGCCTTTGTATCTGGATAGATTTTTCCTAAACAACTAGGTTCCCTAAGGTAAATCCCATGCTATTGAGTATTGTTGATGGTGTTTTCACTATATTTGATTATTTACATGAATTGCACAACCATAATTGTATGCACAACAAACTAACACAAAGAGGTAGTCATGAAATGGGCATAGTAAAGGATTTAAAACACAATGAAGTTATTTTGTTGTTATTTCCACCTCAAAAGAACTAAATAGAGGTTCATATTCGTGATTTGCCTTGGTCATATGCTAAGCGATTAAAAATCACATGTGGATTGAGAAGAAGATGAAAATGATGTCAAATTACTTTGATTATCGATATGCTCTATATGTTTGCACTATTCAAGGTAACAATGCCATATTTTCTTATTATTTCAAATGATTTCATTTATTGCTTCTACAACATTTTGGTTTATATGCATGTCCATGATTTAATTTATCTCTTGTGTATCACTTTGGTTTATAAATGTAGCTCAATTTTTCTTCATGGAGTGATCTGAGTAGATGATACAAATTCAATTTGTGAGATTGCAAAAGTGTGAAGAAGTCCATGCAAAAAGGTGTGGGTTGAAGGAAGTTGCGATGCCAAAAAGTTGTAATGCAATATTTGTGGCCCCAAGAAGCCATAAGAAAAAGTTGCATGTGAATGAGTCTCCAAGAAAATATTTAAGTGTTATAAGATACTTTGTCAGAGCATGAGAGATTGCACTCCTAAGGTTTCTAATAACCCAAGGCCTACAACCCTAATGCCAACCTATAGAACCCAAGGTTTCTAATAACCCAAGGCCTCATGGGAGAATGTGTGGGACTGGTCTCGAGAACATGCCGTCAATTGGGTTTATCCTGAGTGGTTGTGGGATGGAGTGTTATCCTCCACACCCAAGTTATATTCCCATACGTGACATGTTGAGATCATAATGACTATTTTGTTGTAACGACTTTGAATAATCTTGTGGACCTAACCTTGTGTCATGCAGAATCTAGAGTTTATCCTAAGTACCATCTTTGAAATAAGGTAAAGTGTTTGGAGGTTTGTCCTAGAATAATTTATCTAGAAAAAGAATATGAAAACATGCTTTCGAAAAGCACTTCAAATTGGGAGCATTTAGGTAGCACTTACATGGTTCTTCATTCGTAAATGAGGTTGAGGTTATAGAGCAAGACCCTCTAGAGCGCTATTTGGTAACATAGGTTGGGTGAATACTCTTTTGGATCTCCTTCACTAATCAATAAGTAGTCAATATTTGCCATATCTCGTTATTGTAAGAGTACTCCCAAGTATATTGAGTAACTTAAGTCACCTCATCATACCATTGATAATGTTCCTGCATTAAAATTATTTTTTCCCTTTTTACTCTACCAAGTATGTCGAGTTCCATACATTGTCAATGTCATGTCACCTGCTTGGCTAAATATCATTTAAAGTCCAAGTTTGGTACCTATGGTTAGAAGTGTGGAAAAGATACTCATGCATGCAAAAACCATGTAGAAGTGAAAGTCCAAAACTATGTAGAAGTGAGAGTGCAGATGTATAGTTATTGTGGTAGTTCTTCGTGGGGGCATAGGCTATGATCCTATGATCCTTATATGTGTTCTCAGTTTTTTTTCAGTAGCTCAGTAGTTATTCGAGTCCGTAATATCCACTTTTTCATGTTTTTGGTGGCCCTATGGTCGTAGAAATAAACAAAGGTTCCCTCATTGAATCCTAATTCTATATTATTATTTTTGTAATTTGGCAATAGGGTTTTACGATGATCATAAAAGCATAATTCATATTTACTATATGTAATTTGTTATTTATAAATATTTTTATTTTTCATGAAGAATAGTTGGTAACCACTAGTAATGTTATAGGTTGCCCATTCTTATGCACTAAATGTTGTTGCGGACTATATATTTTACATTTCATATTGGTTGCTTTGTAGATAATCAACTAACATTGGAAACTAGCTACATCATTCAATAATATCATAACTTAGAAGAAGGGAACATGAAAGTTTAAAATGGCGGGGCTTGGAGGAAACAACCATTCAAGAGAAGAGTAGAAGAGCTAGAAAGAGCAAGAGACTCATTTAAAAGTGAAGTTTATATAGAGCCAGAGGAACAATAACCGATGGAGAAACTTGCAAAGTTGTGAAAGGGGAGGACCATTTCATCCAAGATGGAGGTTTGGAGCCATAAAGGAAGTTTGAATTCAAAAGATGTATTAGACTATATCAACCAGACAAAAGTATTTTTAATAGAAAGGCACTATTGATCCCATGAGATGAAGTTTGTAATTACCAATTTGAAGGCACGTGCAACCATGTTGTGGGATTACGTGTAGAAGGAAAAGAGTCAACAAGGAAAAGGAGAAAATTAGAGCATAGACAAAGATGGTTCCTAAGCTCAAGACTAAGTTTATGCTTGTAAAATACATTGAACAACTTTATTTTTAAAATTTAAAAGAGAGGAAATGGTGTTCACATATTTGGGTTTTAAATGGGATTAAATTCGCCATTTAATATTAACTTAATATGCATAAGATTGACTCGATGGAAGATGCTTACTAGTTGGCTTTGAAAGTTGAAGAGGAATAATGGAGAAAGAGGAAAAACAATACATGTGAAGGGAAATGACCACACATACCAAAATAGGGAAAGAGATAGAACAAGATCTACTTTCACATAAGACTAAACGATAAAAGAGAACATGGGCAGTTCTAAACTAACGTCCAAGTTGTAGATTGAATTGTCAAGTTCAAGAACCAATATGGGCATGGGAAGATGATTCAATTAAAACCATGGAATATATGGAAGGGGGTAGAGATAGTATGGAAGAGGATATAGAGAAATGGAAAAGTTATAAAGGTCCAATAAGGCCATGCAATTGTTTTACATATGGAGAAGAAGGCAACTAAACCTTTGAGTGTCAAAAGAAGAAAGAATAACCCAACATATAAGATCAGCTCAAGATTGAATGGGAAAGCTACAAATTGAATGGGAAAGTTGCAACTCAAATCGGTCGGTTCTAAACTGGATAATATGGGTATGGAAGAGGATTCAATCAAAACCATGGACTACATGGAGAGGGATAGAGAGAATATGAAAGGGGATATAATTTGAGAACAAAAGTAATTGTATTTATGGGTCCTTAACCAAAAAAATCATACTAGGGCATTCAACCGAGGCATTCAAAAAGGTACGCATGTCATTGGTAGAAATAGAGAATATGGATGAGGACCTAGTGAAAATTTAAAAGCTATAGAGGCCCAACAAGGACATATAATTGTTTTATCTATGGAGAGGAAGGGAGGGTTGAGATTTGAATATCCAAAAAAGAAAGAAGAACCCAATACATAAGATTGGCGCAAGATGAAGATAAAACATAGAAATCTAATCATGGATGGACAAAATCCAATGGAAAGGAATATTGTTATTGCAACACCCCAAAAGACTCAACATTGATGATATGGAAGAGTCCATGGATAGAATATGACTAATTGCATGTAGTCTTGCATTAATTATTGACATAAAAGATCACGATGTGTTTCATCTATATTTGTTAATGAAGTATGTGCATGATCCTAACCATTTCATTGAATGCGCTTTGTTCCAAGTGGAACTAGAGGGAGAGTTCCATATACATCCAGTTTCCATCCTCGACGGGAAGGTTAGTTTGCTTTGGAAGAAAGCCATCGGGTAGGTAAACGTCCCATGGGCCCATTATAGTGTTGATGAAATGGCATGGGAGTTGGTGGATGCTATGCAAAAGGAATACTGATTTTTGTTCTAGTTTTGATATTGCACTAAGGCCGATGCAAATTTAAGGGGGGGGGGGAATGTTATACCCTAGTTTTGACCCCTCTATTATAAATGTATATGTAATGATGAAATGGATAGAATCCTGGACATATGTGGCCTAAGTAATACATGACCATTGATTTATAAATATGTACTTTGCAATATAAATACAAATACCACTAATGTTTGCAAACAAAGAAGAAATAGAAAGGGGGTTATGAGTCCATGAGAGGGGAAGGAAGGGGAATTAGGGTGTTAAGAGGAAATAACAATATTTTATTGTTTCCAACCCTTTAAACTAAGTTCTTGACCTCTAACTTAGTGAGTGTTAAATAAACTAAGGCAGTTACACTCAAGGCAAACATCAATCTAAAGGCCCCTAACATGTTAAGTAACCAAGCATGCACTAATGAAGTGGTAAGCGCTTGCGTTGCCCTTATTTATTTAGTAGTTGGCATTTTTGTGCATTGCTTACTTATAGAAAAAGGCTACTTAGAACATACTAACAACAAAGAACTAATTTCTGTATAAAATTGAGCTATACTTATATCTATGCTCATTAACTATTCACCAACCTTGCAATTAGTTGTCCCAAAAGAGAGATACATGGGATTATGTGAAGGACATGGTCTCTTCTTAGCATGCAAATATTGCCTAAGATTTTGGGCATGTAACTTCTTCTACATTCATCATTATCTTGGCTTACTCTCCTTTGCTATGATGTTGCCATATCTTGCTACCAAGCATCATTGGCATGCTAGTGTGTAAACCATAATTAAGGGTTATGGGTAATTACTGAGGGAAAAACGAAAAACTAGATACAACTGGAAATCTCTAGTTCTCAACATTATAGGTTCCTTGGCAAATATACACTTAAGCACTAGAGATAAGGGGGATATCCTTAAGAATTATGTAATAGAGAAGGGGATCCCATTCCTAGTGTTGTGCAAGTTGAGAGGGAAGAGAGGTTGGTTGAGTGGGATTGTTGTGGTTGTAAGAGTCTATAATGTTAGTTACTTATCTAAAATATGGTAATTGGATTGATTGTGAATTTGCGAGGTATTAGAACCATGCCATAGATATTCACCCATGTGGATTCATAGCGCCATCATGAAAGTGGGCATTTGTGATAGAGTGACCAATGTTAGGTAGAATGTTATTCACTCTTAGCTAATTTGTGGTGAATTACAAAAAAATGAGTATTTATTTTGCTTGTAGTGTTTCATTATTGTTATTTATTTTTCTCACGAGTCATTTGTTGGCAATGAATAACTAGGAAGATGTCATATGTTATAATTTGTGTTAAATTGCATTATGTATTTCCTTAAATTTATGTATATATGTAATGGGTATTGCATTCAAAAGTCTATATATGTTATTTGTGTATTTTTAGATAAAAATCATTGGTTATGCTATGACTTTTTACTATACTTAGACCGTTACAGAAACTTTTGCCTATGTTCAATACATAATGACCAAAGTTAACCATGGTTGGCTAATCTGATCAATCCATCGATGGTCGACACGTATGATGATTATAATGATGATTCTACATGTATTTCATTTTTATCTCATAGATGGATTCAAAATACCTTGTGAATTAACTTAGCTCATGAGTGTAATTTTAGTTGTGTTGGAGTAGCGTAATGCGCAGTGTAATGTGTCAACATAATTAAAGGATTAGATACATTACCAACCTTATAATTATTATGAAATATATATAACAGTGAACATAATAAGAACATGAGTATTACTCAATCATAATATATCTTAGTAATGTGCTTAATTAATTTGTTTTATAATTTTAGTAAATATTTATTATTTATATTTAATTGTATATAGAAATAATTGAGAAGTTAGAACATAATAAGTGCTTCTATTATTAGAATAATTTATTGTTTAATATAATTCACTTTTGTTTTAATGGTGGTTCACGGAAGGGTTGCATCATAGATAATCAAGGTATTCATTACATAGGGGCTCAACAAAAGCATCATATTATTTACAAGAATTGAAAGTGGGCGAGGAGAGTAACAATTATTCCTCCCAACCATCCAATCTACATCCAAATAAAAAATGTATTAAACAATTATTATTTTTTAATATAATTATTTATTTATTGAAAACATACAATTATTTATTTATTTATTGAAAATATATAAATTTTAACCCAAATGAAAATATCTATGAGTACGTATCACTTGATAAGAAACATTAGTAGAGAAGAAACCATATTTTAATGTTTACAGATCACTAAAATCTATTTAAATTTAAAAAATATATTAAAAAAGAAAAACAAAGATATAAAGACCTCCACCAAGGACAAGGGCAATAGTAAGGCATATATAAAGATTCATCAACAATTTGCTGATTATTCTATTAAGATATGTTCAGTACAAATTTCTATTATGATTAAAAAATTACATTAATATATTAATACACTAAATTACTTTCCATTAAAATATTTTGCAATAAAAAATTATTGTTAATATTTTATAAGCATCACCATTTAGAAAATAGCTTTTGGACTTAAATGTTATTGCATCTCTATTTTCCTTATGTATTATGAGTATATGAAGATACTAGTTTGAAAGTTTTGTTGGTTGAAATGAAATTAATATATATTAATAAAGAATAAAATATTTTAAATTAAGATGAATTTAAGTTTATATATTATATTTTATAAGATGTAGATGGATCTAAGATTATATTATATTTCATATTAATTTTAATTTTGTTAGTGATCCTATAGGATTAGAGATTTATAAAGGAATTTAGTAAGTTTTTGGTCGAGAATATAGTACATCTTTGAAATTCAAAAAAAAAAAAAGAGAAATTCCAAAAATCAAATTATAACATTTCCAAAAAACCAAATCATAACATTTTTTGAGTTTCAAAGAATAAAGTCAAAATTAAAGAAATAGAGCTCATTAAAGGGACTTTATAACACTCGAGGCCTGAATATAGCACATCTTTGAAGTGGAAGAAGAAGAAGATTTTTTTATTAACATCAAATAAGAGAGCCTCTTCAATTTCAAAAAAGAAGAATTAGGCATTACTCATTAAGAACCTAACATGTCACTTGTAAGAATTGAATCTAGGTAAGGATGATAATAATCAATTCTCAATGTATCACTTGTGAAAATTAAATCTAGATAGAGATGATAACAATCAATTTTTTCAATCATATAAACTAAATCTAATTGACAAATATATGAGATCTCTATAAATATATCTCTGGCATAATTACAATATCAGTACATAAAATTTATATATAATATTTAGGGATATTGATCTTCTAATCTATCATTTTAAATAGTATTCATTTTCTTTTAAAATGAAATTGAAGAAAAAGATAAAATATCGTCACCAATAATTTATTATTATTATGAAATATATACAACTACCAACCTAAATGAATTTTTGAAAGGACCATATTGTTTTTATGGGGTCCTCTATGCTTCCATGAAGGGGAGGAAGTATCATGTGATGGAGAATTGTTTCACGCGGCCAAGGCATACTCCAGTGTTCAACACAAACATAAAGACCCCACCCCAACAAAAATGAATTCCAATAAAATACAATAGAATTCCTTGTGACTTCAAATTTTATCATAACTAGGCATGGGACCGCCCCCCCCCTTTCCGAGGGGTCGTTCTAGAGTCCCTTGTTCGTGACGCCGTGTTGCACGTGATCAACATACTGCTGCCTTTTTTGTCGCCGTTACAGCCCTTAACGGTACGCCGTTAGGCTCCGTTACTCCATGGATATAGTATTTTATTTACCCACGAGCAAGCAAACTATCGCAAAAAAAAAATCCACTCATACTTTTCAATCATTTCGACTTTAATTTAGGGGTCCAAAAGGTAAAGTTTACGTATTAGAATAACTAGCATTTTATACCAATAATTTTATACTAAAATTTGATATTAGATATTGAAATAGTTTGGGAAGAAGATATTATATAATAAATTATATTATCAAAATCAAATTTAATTTTTATGTTATTGTAGTTTATTAAGGTATTTCTGATATAAAGTTATTGGTTTGAAATCTTTTTTTATTATTAAATGGTGGTTCACCTTGTGTTAAAGGCCTAGTCCATGAGATCTAGGTAGAGAATCAAGGTATGGCCAGAAATACAATCATTACAATAAGGGCTCAAAGAGCATCATGTCACTTACATGACTTGAACCTGAATGGGGAAGACAACAATCATTCCTCCCAACCACCCAAACTTATTGGTTTGAAACTTTGAGTATGAGCCTTACAATTTTTTATAGATTTAAGATTAAAATGAAATGAGTTTTAATAATATTTCAATGAATCTTAATAATATTTCCATAAAATAATTATAAAGAAAATATTCATAAACATCCTCAATATATATATATATATATATATATATATATATATATATATATATGGGGTTCACAACACCGCATAAGGGAGATCAATGCTAGCTACATCCACTAAAAACCTCCCTAGTATATTGTCGCTATGAAGGTGGTTCAATAACTTATAAGGAGTTTGAACAAGACCTTAACTCGGAGTGGATTTGAGAAATGTTCTTGAAGAAAACTTAAAAATTGGCGATCACTTTAAAGCTTAAACAAAGTCATCTTAAATCTAAGATTATTTATTAAAGACTGTTAAAGGTCTGATATCTGTGAGTGAAAAAATTACTAGAGTTTAAGAAGAAGTTTTGGCAAAGATTGTGAACAAGACCTTAATTGGGAGTGGGTTTGTTAATTGTCCTGGAAGAAAGCTTAAATATTGGTGAACACTTTAAAGCATAGTAGCATAATTCGAGTACGAATATGGATACGGATACGATTCAATACGGGAAAAATACGTAATAAGAAAATCCAATACGAATAAAATACTGAAGTAGACTTCTTATATATAATTTTTTTAATCAAATATATAAACTAAATTAGCATATATGTACATTCAAAACCATTCATTTTTTATAAGAAAATAATAAATTGAATGTTATATATATTTTATAGTTATTAAACAATTAAAATTTGGTTTTTTTAAATTTACTTTTTCATTAGTAAGAATCTATATTCGTATTATATCTATACCGAATATTCGACGAATTTGCTCTGAATTTCCGTACAGGAAATGCCAATACGACTGAATTATGCTACTATGCTTTAAAGCTTAAACAAAGTCGTCTCAAAAGCAAGTTTATTTATTAAGGATTCTAGTAAAGGTCTGATATCCGTTTCAATATTTAAGGAATCAGATAAATTCTTTAAGATTGCGCACAGAACCTTACGACTTTATTTTCCTTCAGCCTTTCCAAATTACCTTAAATTTGTGTATTTCTTAGGACTCACAAGAAATTACAAAAAAGACATACAAAAATTTGTTGGTCCCTTAGTACACCAAGAACAACACTCGAGAATATCACTCTCTAGTACCTGGGTAGTCGAGTAGTATGACTAAAGGTACGATCAAGCCTCCTTAGTTAATGCCCTAAGATATTGGTAGAGTACTACTGTTGAACCTTGCACATAGATCTGAGAGTTATAGCACCAATGCTCATCATTAGGACCTTGAAAATCTTACCCTCCCTAAGCACCCCATGGTGGATGGTCCTCCTCGCTTTATACCACCTTGCAAGACCTTGGACAACTTGAACACCCACTCTAATGCCAAGAAGAATGACACCCTGGAAGAACAATACAAGACTCTTCAAGCAAAAGTTTAGGAAAATGATGATCAATATTAAAGAGAAATTTGACAACTTTAGGAGGAAATAAGCAACCTATATCAAAAAATGGATCAAAAGATGGCAAGTATGCATGAAGCACTAGCTCAGCTATCATGTCACGACATGTCAAAAGAAATCTCCCCATGGAATGCATAGTATGATGAGCCACACTAGGAAGAAACATCTCACTTGGGAATATGTATCCATCAACAACCACCTTTGGGTCCTTACATCCCTAAACCATCCTATTATTCTTCCATGGATAATAACACCTTGAACCATTTTCCTAAAGTGGACTTTAACAAGTTTGATGGTCCTAACCCATCGGAATGGCTCATCCAAATGGAAAATTACTTCACGCTCTGTGGAATTATTAATGACATGAAGAAACTTAGGGTGGGGATGTTGTATCTAGATTCGAAATGATGACAATGGTGGGAGTGTCATAAAAAGCCTATGGGAACTACATTTCCTGGAGTGTTGTTAAAGCTATCCATGCTCATTATGAATGAGACACTACTCACTATTTGGAGTGGCTTACTGATCCAAGAGGATCTCCACCTTTGACAATTTCAGAAGGTTCACATTGTTGCCCTTCTAAAATTGTCAAAGGAGAAGCCTTCTTTGGAAAAGCCTTCTTTGAAGGAGAATTAATGAATCAGTTCGCCGATTGAGCAAACCTGAAGACATAGCCAGAGCTTGGTGAACTTCGTTTTCAATCTGCTTTGCGTATTTTTTCGATGTTCTTGATTGTTATTTAATTCCAGTTTTAATGTTGAGTATGAATTAAATTGTGGAATTCCATATATATATATATATATTTTGTAACTAGGGGAATCGGCAACTGGAGATTCGGCTGGTACTCACGTGACACGAGGTCCAGGGATCCAATCCCGCTACCACTATACCCCTAGGTGCCCCACAACCACCAGCAAGCATGGGACACGGGTAAGCCTGGGTGTGATTTGAACTTGTGACCTCTGTTTACAATATGTGATTTCATATCAAGCGAATCGCCAATGGCGAGCCACACCCGTGCGGCCTGTTGTGGAATTCCATATTAATAATGGAAATTTGAGAAATTTCTAAGCATCTGGTAATGGAGAAAAATTGACTTAGTTTTCAAATGCCCATTTTTGGATAATTTTGTATTAGAGCCTCAAGATTAGAGGTTGAATGCAGCCACACGAGCTACATCATCAAGCGATCTCTGATTGGTTGTGCCCTCACAGGATCTGAACTGACGAGCTGCAAACATCTTTCTCACACCCCTTGAGGTTTCAAATAAATATGATGTTGTTGTTAGTAGAGATCTAGATTTCGTGAAGGATTTGAGAAGTCATTGTTGTAGTTGGAAGGCTGAAGCCACCCACCTGTAACTCAAAGTATCCATCAGTTTGGAGATTGAGTTGTTTGGATTCATTTTATGTTTTGGTGAACTCCGTGAGCAATTTGGGGTATGGAGATTATGCGTTCAAGACACTCGAGGTGCGGTTGTTTGCTGTTGTTTAGATTTTGGTGGGCACTTTCTCCATGGATTGGGCACTTTCTCCATGGATTGAGCATTTCTCTATCTCGCGGGGCTCAGGATTGATCGGTGGAACTGCATCATCGCCAAATGGGTGTTGCAGAGGGAGATGGCAATGGGACTCTTGGCTGAGGATATTGACAATAAAGGTTTTTTCAGAGAGCTGGAACTAGTGGAAGGAGAAATTTGACCATGGAGGAATTCATGTCGCTTGTTCTCATATGAAAGAATTCTTCTGGATATGAATGCGAGCTCTTGTCCGAGGTTGAAAATTTTCTTTGACTTTGAAGCTTGTGAGCTATTGTAGATTCAAATTCTACCGATACCACTAGTAAGGAAAGGTAGGCTCAAGATGAACTTGTTTGTGGGCGTTGGGAATCAATAACTTAATGGGAGTGTTGGACTATTCCTTTTCCTTTTCGATAAAATAAATAAGACATATGTAACCTCAAAAACTGGTTTGGTTAGCCCTCAATCTTTTCTTTTATTCATTGTTAACTTACTCTCTCGAGACTCAACTAACTTACCTGAACTCTTTTGGCTTAGCTTCAAACTAATTTTGAACCTAGGCATAGTGGTTGGTATGTTATTACAAACCCATTTTAATATCCCACTTTAACTTGGAGTATTCAACATGGTTGGATATATCATTGCTAAAAGTATAAAATATGCATCATATGTTAGCACCATTTTGAAAATTTGCAATGCAACTGTAAGAATGATTTTAAGTTGTGCAGAGAGTTGGTTAATAGAAAAATGTCGCTTGGTCGTTTATTATTCTATTGTGGCCTTGATCACAATGCTACTTAGTTCTCACACTTAATCAAAATATTGTAATCACAAAATTTGGGGTGCATGATCGGTTGTACCCAACACCCTAAAGGTGGTAATAAGTGCAAGCAAATGAATCCAAGCGAGAATAATCAATTTGTGAAAGGAAAACCATGAGAAAAGCTCTTAAGAGAGAAAAGCTATAGGAGCTTGAAGACATCAATCAACAAATTTAGGAGAAAAACTATGAATTGAGAAGAAGACTTCCATTCGTTGAGCTTAGATGAAAAGCAAGAGCTGCAAGCCAGATTGTTGTTCCATGAAGAATTTCACATGAGAATCATTTAAGAGTTGCAATTCATGGATGAGATTTTGGCAAAGTTCTGAAATGGTGAAGGAGTGGAGGAGAAAGAAGAGTCTACCAAATGAGACCATCCTCTACCACAGATTCACAAACTATGACTAAGGTATGCATCGTAAGTAATTCATCATGTTCTCTCTGATGTAGATGCTTTCTTTGGTGAATTTGAGAAGCATACTTGCGGTATTGGTTCTAATTTGCTAACTAAGTGGGGATTTGATGGAAAGAGCCCAGGCATCAATGTCCAAGGAATGACTAATCCCATATATGTTGAGGAAAGACCTCGTTATGCAGGCTTTGGATATGGAAAAGGAGAAGTTGGAGAATTCTCCAAGACAACTGAAGCAAGAGAAACTTCAAGAGAAGATCCCAAGCCACCATCTCTACAGAAACAACTCATGTAAGGAGATGGTACACCACTCCATGATGGTGAGAATGAGCGCAAGTTAGAGTCAAGAAAGGCACAACCTTACAATCACGGGAAAAGAATCGAGAAAGAATGCAAAGTATCTCCAAATGGAGATGAACAACCCAAAGGAGGAGTTAAAACATTTTCCTCTCAACAGACTTGCACAAATGATAGCCCTAAAAGGTATGACGAGAATAAGTACTCCAATGTTTTCTTCAATTATGAGAAGAATTTCCATGTAACACAGAATTTGTGATATGCATATCCATGTATTTTTGTGGATTAAATAACCATTGCGTGGCCATGTGTTGGAAGAGAAAGTCCATGCAGAGGAAGATAATTTCCTTCAGAAAGGAGGCAAGATGCAAAGATAACTCTCCAAGTCAAAATGACAAGAAAGGCCTACTGCCCAAGAAAATGGGCAAGAATTATTGCACTCATTGTAATATGAGTGGTCATTGGGTTAACAAGTGTTGGAAACTTCATCTAGAACTTCGTCCAAAGCATTGCAAGGAATTTGTGCAACCACCCACAAAGGAAGAGGTAGTGAATGAAAGAGTTGGTGAAGCACCAAGCATCATTACCATATCATGCTTCCAAGCATCATTGCCATGAAAGTGTGTAAGCCATAAGTAGGGGTTATGGTTAATTACTAATGGAAAAATGAAAAACTTAGTTACAACTAGAAATCCCTAGTTCTCAACATTATGGATTCCTTGGCAGGGATGCACTAGAGCACTAGATATAAGTGGGGTAGCCTTAGGAGCTGTGTAGTAGAGAAGGAGATCCCATTCCTAGTGTTATGCAAATTGAGAGGGAAGAGAGGTTGGTTGAGTGGGAAGTGTTGTGGTTGTAAGTGTCTTATGTTGGCAATGAATAACTAGGAAAATGTCATATGTTATAATTCATGTTTTTTTTGTAACTAGGGGGATTGGCAACTGGGGTCGGTCTCATACTCACGTGACATTGGGTTAATTTCGGTGCACTACCATTATACCCCTAGGCATACCAACGCTGCCCCACGTGCAACATATAGGGCTCGGTTGAGGTTTGAACCCACAATGTCACAATGAGTGCCTTAACAATGCACCTTATCATCAATTGGTCTACACCCCAAGGGCTTTAAATTTTGAAGGACATGGGGTGGACTTTGATCCACTTATGTGTGCACATGTCATGAGATCATTTAATACAATCTCTTTGGGTGTAACCACATGTTTGACCACTACCTCAAGGTGACCCCATGGCTTTAGATGAGGCTCTCACAAGAATTGAACCTTACCCATTAATGAAAAATTCCTTGCTTTTCACCAATAAATCTAATATATTTGGGCATGTTATAATTCATGTTAACTTACTTTATGAATCTACTTAAAATTTTATATATAGGTAGTGGGCATTGCATTTAAAAGTGTGTGCATGTTATTTGTGTATTTATAGATAAACATTATTGTTACATTTTTATATTAGAATACATGAGCACAATAATTAAGAGGTTAAGTACATTACAAGATTTATGGTTATGAAATATATATAACAGCGAAGATAATTGGTATAGACACTGTAAACAACACTTCTTTGTGGCTATCTGCATTCCGTGGGCTATTTGGTACTCCAGGAATTGCGCAATCTTTCAGAACAAAATTCCTGATATTCTACAGTGTAGTATGTCTGCCCTAAATATGTTTGCTGATTGTAAGGAGGATGAACACAGTTCAAAGACTGACAGAATCAACACATTCAATTTCAAAGTAGAACAACCTGTTCTATTTTTTGATTGTGCTTCTCAACATGGTTTATGTGCTGTAGATGGTGTTATATATTTGAACGAGTCACATTACTTCACTTTCAGACTCAACTGTGGTACGGGATCTAACATGAAAGCAGAGTTAATGGCCCTCTGGTGCATTCTCAAAGTTGCCAATATTTTTGGTTTAGTAAATATAAAGGTTTATGGGGACTCTAGGGTCACCATCAAATGGGCAGCGGGTGAATTCAGTCTAAATGTTCTGAATCTTCGTCACTGGGCACTCCGGACACAATTGGAGATTTCTAAGCAGCAAAAGATTAGTTTTGAACATATATATAGAGAATTTAATTCTCTTGCTGATAAACTCTCAAAGCAAGCTTTATCTGGCATTGAAGGCCATTTGATTTGGGAGGAATGGTTTGATGGTTGTCTTCAGGACTGTGGGTTCATCTATTTTTTTTACTGATCTCTGGATGTTCTTACTAGTATATTTTGTACTGTCAGGTACTAGTTTATATCTGAAATTATGAAGAAAAATCATGTACTAATGATAGTAGCTGATCGCGATACAGAGGTTCATTTTGAGACTATAGTTGAGAATTGTGCAGGCTGGCTGTGCAGAACTCTATCATAAGATTCGTCTGCAGAATCTTGTCTTTCATTGTACTATTTGATTCTAATTGAATATCAATAGTAGTTTTTTTCGCTGGAAAAATAAAAACTAGTTACTACTTAATCATAGCTTATTTTAATAATATGTTTAATTAATTTTAATAAATATTTATTATTTATATTTCATTTCACATGGTGATAGTTGAGAAATTAGAACATATAAAGTGATTCTACTAACATATTGTTTAGTATTATTTTTTATTTGTAAATTTTGCTGTAAATTTTAATTGAAATATCCATAAAGATCACTTGATAAAAAATACTTAATAGAGAAGAAACCCATACCCATATTTTATTTATGCAAGTAGAATCATAAGTATAGCCCCAAGAAACATGAGTAAATCTTCTTAACAATATATTTTTGAATATTACTACCGAAAAAGTAATCATGACTATATATTTATGCGAATGATATTCACACATTTATTATTTCTGTGAATATGGATTCTTCGCCCATATAGGATTTGAATTAATTTAAAAATTAGTGTTTTTTTTCCAAGGATTTTTTTTCCTGGGAAAAAGTCCGTAATTTTATTTCAAAAAGATGATTAAAATTACATTCTGCAGATGTAGTAGAATCACAGGGATCCCTACATTTTCACATATTCTGTCCCATATAAGCAGATAAACAGCTTATAAAGAGCTGAACCAAAAAAGAAATCCAATAAAACTTCGCCACTAGAAGATGAATCTTGAACAATAAACCCAAAAGACGTCTTCAAACCGAAACCCTCAGCAGAACAGCAGATCCAAGTCTGTGGACAAGCAGCAAACTCTGGATCTCCCAAACTGGCGAACAGCCAGCAACTATTGATGAAGAAATCGGCCAGACACCCTAAGCAATGCCTCCACCGCACGCCGTCCATCATCCTCTGCTCAGGTTCTTGAATCTGCGTCTCCATGCCAAACTGTCGATGCGTCATGCTCTGTCCCCACTCGGCTCAGCCTCTACTCCAGCCACGGTCCAAGCCTGTTCCGGGCATCCTCGTGCACTGCATTGATGAGACGCCCATCTGCAATCGCCAACATTAGCCGAACGCTGGATCGATTGCAGTAATACAGCCCGTGTGCAAGTTCTTGATCAAGAACAAGATTGAACGTCTTGATGTGGCGGTGGACGAGAACCGAACTGGAGCAGATGCATCCGCGAGTGATAACTTTGAAGGCATAAAACCTCCACTTCAGTGGCTGCTGCCAATTATGGCTCCCGATTTGCACAGCGAGCTGATATTCGCAGAGACAATGCGGATTCTCCATGCGCAGTTCGACATTCCCGTAGAGTAGGAAATCCCTCGCATTCGCATATGCTGCATTTAAATGGAAGAGGTTGTGCCTCCGCTCGGCTCTGTCCCCACTCGGCTCCCCCAGCCACGGTCAAGAAATCGTCCAAGCCTCGGACCACAGCATTGAAACTGACGGCTCTGCAATCGCCAACAATAGACGCTGGATCGAAATGCAGTAAGCCCGTGTGCAAGATCTTGATCCAAAGAAACTTGAACTTCTTGATGTGGCGGTGGATGACGCAGAACAGCAGCAGAGAGAAACCGATTTGGAGCAGATGCATCCGCGTGAGAGGGGTCGACGATTCAAGAACAGCAGCCCATTGAGGAGATCTGAATACCGACACCCTGATAATGAGCATTGTATGGGGCATCTCCGGGAGCGCCACCGCAGAGGGAAACCGCCGCCTCCACTGATGCCCGCTAAGACCAGGAAACAAATGGGTTGGCAGCCATGGAAGGAACCATGGCCGCCAAGATCAAGTCGCCTCTTCCTAGTTGCAGAGCCGCCGTGTTTCCTATGATTGAATTTCTTAAAAATTAGTGTTTACAAGTTATTAAACTTTATTTAAAATTTTAATAAAAATATTAGAAGGAAAAGAAAAAATAAAAAGATTTTTTTAGTAAAGTTTATAATAAAAAATGTATGATTAAAATATGTATATTTAAAAATGTCATAAATTCAATAGAAAAAAATATAATACTTATATATTTATAAGTTTTAATAATTAATGATAGTAATAAAGAAATCTCATACATCAATTTGTTGTTTAACTTTAATGACTTTCAAAATTTATTATTATTAAAGATTTATTAACATTTTGTTAAATATTCTTCTTAAAATATGTAAAATACAAATTTCTTTTATATTTTAAAAAATTACATTAATATATTATTAGATTCTTTTTTTTCAAAATATTGTGTAATTATTGTTTTTTTTGTTTTGAGAGGTGCTTTCTACAATCCAGTATGTGGAAGAAGTGTAATTTGGTGCTCAACGTGGAGTTGACACATGAGACTTTAATAAATTAATAAAACATTAAGTAAACAAAAAAATTATCAATCTTGACCCTAGCCTAAAGTTCAAAACGAGTATGAGTGAGAATGTAATTAAGTGACGTGGCACTTTAATAAA
Organism: Larix kaempferi; assembly: GCA_027924585.1. Taxonomy (NCBI): domain Eukaryota; kingdom Viridiplantae; phylum Streptophyta; class Pinopsida; order Pinales; family Pinaceae; genus Larix; species Larix kaempferi. Next base: position 36,426,475 of record BSBM01000017.1, read on the forward strand.
ATAGTAAAATATTAGGTAAATAATTTTTTTACAACGTCTACCTTAATCTAAAGTTCAAAACTAAAGAAATATATATTACAATTCATTAAAACTAAAAAAATTAATGAAACTATACTTCTCCTATACTATCTCTGAGTTAAACCCATTATTAAAATAGGATTTACACACAATGGATTTGAGTACAAAGGAAAGATTTGCATATTAAATCAATATAGATTTATTTTAACTTTGGAATTCTTTCAGGTGTAAGTTTTTCCTCAAATTTTACATTATAAAAAAAGTTTGTATCTCAAATAATTTGATCTCGTAAATCAGAAATTAAAATAAATTTACACTACTATTTGATCAAACATATAATTTTTTTTTGTCAATCTACTCTCTATTTAAAAAATAAATTTTAAACTTATACTATTATTGCATCCCTAATTAATTTCTTATTATGTTATCATGATGAAATGCTACTATTTCAAAAGCTTTACATGTTAACCTGAAAATAATTTATACTATACTATATAGGTAGGTTAATTTCATAATGTGTTATCATTATGCAAAAAGATACTATTTTAAAAGCTTTGTATTAACGTGAAAATAATTTATGTTGTATGTATGTTAATTTTATATTATAAGTAAGCTAAAGTGATATTAATAAAGAATAAATGGTTGCTTTAATAAAGAATAAATGGTTTGAAATTATTTTAAATCTGAAGATACTATTTCACAAGCTTTGCATGTTAACATGAAAATAATTTAGGCTATGTATGTTAATTTTATACTACATTTTATATTACAAGTAATTTAAAGTAATACTAATAAAATAAAATGTTTGAAATTAATTTAAATTTAATAATGAATTTATATTTAAATTATATTTTATAAGATTAAAATAAATCTAAGATTTTATTATATCTCATGTTAATTTTTTATTGTAAAATTTTTAAGTTAGAAATGATGTAATAGTGTTGATTGAGAATATAAATGAATATCTTAAATTTAAAAAAAAAATAGTTATAAAGGATATCTCAATTTCAGATATAGTTAGAAAGGTTATTTAGGACTCCCATTTAGATATAATAAGAGGTGTAGTTTTAAATGGCTTCTCATGCTTTAGAATTATTTAGAAGAGTCTATTAAAAAATATTGTTTGAATTTAATAGAACATAACACATCTTCAAAGTTGGAAGAAGGAGAATCATCCTATGAAAACAATGAATTAGAGGACCTTTTGAGTTTTATAGAGGAAGAAAAGAAAATTGGAGCGCCATGACCCTATTGAAGTAGAGATCATTAAAAAGACCTAATAAGATTTAAACTTAGAACATACCATATCTTTAAAGATAGAACAAAGAGAATCATCTTTTAGAGACATCAAATCAAATGAATTATTGATTACGAAAGAAAAAGAATTAAGCGTGGAAGTTCTCTGACCCTAGAGAGGTAGAGTTCATTGAAAGACCCTAATTAGATTCAAGGATAGAACATAACACATCTTCGAAGTTGAAACAAGGAGAATCATCCTTGGAATCATAAAAAAAGGAACCCTTGAGTTCCAACGAAGAAGGATTAGGTGTTGAAGTGCAATGGCCCTAGACACTAGAGAACTAAAGGTCTATGAAGGGACCTAGTAAGATTTTAGCCCAAAACAAAACATAGCACATCTTTGAAATTTGTAAAAAGAGAATCATCATCTAGAAAAATCAAATCATAGCACCCCCTAAGTTTCAAAGAAAAAGAATCAGGCATTGAGGTGCCATAACCCTAGAGAAGTAGAGCTCAATGAAGGGACTTTATAAGACTCGGGGCTTGAACATAGCGCATCTTTGAAGTAGAATACGGAGATTCCTCCTTTATTAACATCAAATAATAGGGCTATTGAATTTCAAAGAAGAAAAATTAGGCATTACTTATTAAGAGCTCAACATGTCACTTAGGAGAATTAAAAGTAAGCAAGAAGGATAACAATCATTTCTTCCAACAACCAGAGCTAGACCCAACTAACAAAGATATGGAATCTCTAAACCCAACTAACAAAGATATTGAATCCCTATAAATACACCTTTAACATAATTCCAACCTCATTGAATAAAATTGAAAAATAAAATATTATTCATTTTCTTTTCATAAATTTGAAAAAAAAAAAAAATATTTATTTTATTTTTATAAAATTGAAGTGACATTATTATGAAATATATACACCCACCAACATAGCAGAATTATTCTTAAAGTAACAAGCAAATCATTTCATGGGATCCTCTTATGCTCCCGTGAAGGGAAGGGAGTATCCTGTGATAGGAGAATTGTTTCACGTGGCCAAGTCAGACCCCAGTGTTCAACACCCCACAAACATACACAGACCCCACCCCAATTAGGAACCCACTAAGAAATGAATCCCAATCAAATATAACAGAATTCCTTGGGGTCGTTGTGGAGTCCCTTGTTAGTGACGTCGTGCTGCACGTGATCAACATCCTGCTGCCTTTTTGGTCGCCGTTACCACCCTTAACGGAACGCCGTTAGACTCCGTTACTCCTTGGCTATATTATTTTATATACCGACGAGCAAACAAACTATCGCAATAACAAAATATCCATTCATACTTTTCAATGATTTTGACTTTAATTTAGGGTCCAAAAGCTAAAGTTTACGAATTAGTATTTTTATGTACTATGGACCATTAGTACATATCCTCCTAACTATATCAAGTATATTGTTTGTGATTGAGATTGTGACTGTGACTTGGTTTAATCGGAAGAGGACAAAGACCATCTTCCAAGGTTAGATGTATGAGTTAAATTTTTGTTTGTAACTTGGTGTTAACCATGTTAGAAAGGGAGAGGAAAAATATCATTTTTTTGTTTTTTATATTTGTTTGAAGCGGGTTTTTAATTGTGAGAATAGAACTAGTATCGATCTATTTTAAATATGGATTTATTAAGCATCTAGAGGGATTCAATTCCTTGATGTATAAATTTTTTTATCTTAAACTTTTTATACATTAAGGAAAAAATTATCTTAATTTTTTTACACATTAAGAAAATGTTTACACCTCAAGAAATTGGATCTCTCTTGGTTTTTAATAAATGGTTTTAAGATAGATCTTTGTTGTTGGTTTTTTTTAATGTGTCGATATAACTTTTATAATTACTTTTTATTGTTGATAGGTTATGAGCTGACATGAGAATATAACATGATAAACGTGACAAACGTGACACATCTCTTCCATACTAAGTTGTAAACACTCTGTTACTCTTAATGCAATTAAATTATTATATATATAAGTTCTTCATAAACCCTTTACACTGAGATTGATTCTTATTAAAAGCTTCAACATCAACACATGCAATGTTTCAATGAAGAAAAAGGGTGCGTGCATAAGTAGAGGGGTGCGTGAAGGTTAAAGTGGAGAATGACAAGTGACATAGAAAAGCAAAGAAGAAAGGAAGGTGAATGGGATGAGTGTTATAAGCAGGGAGGTCACATTGGTGGTGGCAAGCAACGATGGATCAAGGGAAAATAAGGTCAAGGGGTGATGAGGGTGGCATAGTCCCAAGTTCATTGGGCCTGAATCTTTATGTTTAGATCACCATAAGACTATGAGGGAGGAAGAGGACCATGAGGGAGGAAGAGGACCATGAGGGAGGAAAAGGGTTATGGAATAGACTTTTTGATTTGAATATTTCTTTTTTTTTTTTATTTTTGAATGGAAATCACTCCTTTTTAATGTCACCCTAAGGTTTGTTGGGACATCTCCTCTTAATAGTGATGGTGTTTAACCTGCAAACCTCTTGATGCTACTGAAACTTTTTTAAAATGAAAAAGGGTTTTTTTAACATATATATTTATAAATATCGACCTTACATATTTTTTACTAATAAAAGCATAACCATCTTTGCATTACATACACAAATATATTTATATAAAATATGTAATTCATAAAATATGTACCATCTTTGCATTACATACACAAATATATTTATATAAAATATGTAATTCATAAAATATGTATGATGTGTGTTTTTATTACTTAATTTAGTTTATTGTTTAATGTATTTATTTATTTTTAAATTTTATTGGAAATATAATTTAAGTGAAAAGGAATTTGGAAAATTAGGTTATGAAGATTTATTTATATAAAAATTTTATTGTCTTTATATGTTAGGATGTTTGGAGATCTAGAAATTACTATATTTTTTAGCACACGTTATTGAATATTGTTGTTGGTTGTTTTAGAATCTTGAGTTTATATAAAGATTATGCTCTCGTTATGATTAGTAATAAATTTTGTTGGATTTTTAATCCTTTAGCACTCTCTTATGCTACAAGATTTTTTGATGGTGCTGCTAAAGATGGTCTTTGTGGTGTAGGAATCTTGTTGAACATAAATATTGATCATCATTATAAATTGTGGACAAATTGTGGGATCAGCACAAACACCAAATATGAGCTAGTGGCCCTTTGGTGTTTATTAAATTTTGCATATACTATTGGCATTCCCACATTGCAGGTTTTTGGTGAAGGCTAAGAAACTGTTACATCTTCATGTTCTTTTTCTGGATCACTGATGTACAAGGATTAACAAGTTGATGGATTCTTTTGCAAACCTATCAATTGATCATATTTTCGAAGAACATAACATTGATGCCGATAATCTGTCCAGGATTTCTCTTGGCACTGATGGAGGAGTCCTTTACATTGAATAATTCTTCGAAGACTGTCTTCTCTTCAAGGAATCTGTTCCTTTTTTGTTGTAGGTTCTTTGGTATCCTATGATGGTGTTTTTTGTTTAGATCTTTGGATCTTTGTATTAGTTTTGGGTTGGCGACTATGTCGATTATCTGTAGTTTGGGTAAAGCTGAATTTTCAACTTTGTGAACTGTTTGAATTGATTGTTTTTTGAGAGGCTGGAATATGCAGCAAACTTGATTCGTTTTAGTCTTATAATCCAGAGATATGTACTCTTTGATTATATTTGAATAACAAAAGTATGTTTATTTGTTTGTTTTCAACTTGGAATTTTTTTATTGGAAATATATAATTTAATCTATTGAAATATTCATACACAATTCTTAAAAAGCCTTGCTCATTAAGAAACTATATTTTATAGAAGTAGACATAATAGAAAAGTATTAAAATAAGATAGAGTTATATAACAATTAAGTATTTTCCCATGTTGGCATAAAAAGTAATAGAGAAATCAATGGAAAGTGTACAATGTGAAGTACTGATATGGCATTATGTTTTCTTTTGCAATTATGTCGAACAATGTATCAATTAGTTTGAAATTTGTTTATATTTTTGGAATAGTTTCTGAACTTGAACATAGATATCGCTCCTAAAAGTTACATTACTGTATCAAATTGAGAAAAGAGATTGTGCCAGTAAACATTAGAATCAAATGCATATATGCTAATACCTTGGAATTGTCTATACATTATTAAAAATATATTTAGGGAAATAGTCAAGTATAAGTCCCTCTCTCCCTATGTTGGCATTGAGCATAATGAATAAATCAACGTATCCACTAAAATTTATATACACTGTGAAAGTAATTTTACAATGTGAAGTAGGGAGTTGATTTTTATTTTGAAATTTTGTTGAACAATGTATCAATCAGATTGGAATGTAGCTTACATTTTGTGGACTTGAGCATGAATAATGCTCTTAAAAACTCCATATCCTAGGCATGCCAAGAGAAGAGGATGTCAGACTAGATGCTGGAGCTAAAGTATGTAGTCAACAAAAAGGTGTAAAATAAAATGGCATGTTTGTTGGAAGAAGACAAGTTTGCACAATGGTGTTATAAGGGTGGCATGCGCTCCTTCATTGATCGTGCTCAAGGATATCTCTTTTCCAATAGAATGAATTTGCTTTAGCAAGGTTTCACTTCTCTTGTCTGACTTTGTGTTACTTGTGGGCATGTATAGTTAGTACTCTGGTGCATTCTTTATTTTTATTGTGTGATTAACAAGCTCCTACTCTGCCTTCCTCGCTAACCTAACTCCATCATAAGGTTAGTTTGTAATTGTTGATTAACCTCAATAAGGTGACCCAAATCAAGTAGTTGGGTCATTCCTTATTGATTCTTCTTGTTATCCCCTCCCCATCTGTGGTGCTACCACTAAGAAACTAATCCATTCCATAAACATCATGGAGTGACAAATCAAGTTCACTGAAATGACTGGCAAAAAAAGATATTTGTCATTAATGTTTATAAATCCTTACGATGATGTCTTTACATCGGCATTGGCTTGATCAAATCCAATACTCCAAAAACATTTATCATTTTTTACACAAATATGAACTCCTAAAATTGCGTAATCTAATACGACAAGGTGATTATTCAAAGTAACATTTAAGGCAAAGAGATGGAGGCGAACTGTCTTGATATCAGGGTCCTGGTATGTGTTTTCATCAACAAGATAAGATAAGTGGAGATTGCAATCCATGGTTTAAGGTGTTGCCATTGTCATCCTTAGCCAAATTGTTGCATGAGATCACGACAATGATCATAACTTGGGATGTCCTTACCTTAAGGAAGCTCAACAATATGCCCCTGATATTTCATTCAAGGTCGCAACACTTGCATTCAAAGCCACATTTAATCAGGTGATCAAAATGAACATACGTCGAAGATGTGAGTCAATACACACCTGCAACATGCATTCAAGATTGCAGTGCTTCCATTCAAACCAATAAATAATATGGCCAAGGAGAAGCCTTTGTTTTTAAATCATTTTTATTTTATTTTTTGGTTTAATAATTGATATTTCATTTGCAAGTATTTATGTCACATCCATGTCGTACTTATGAAAAATTATATGAAAGAAACAAATTAATATAAAGTAAAACATGTGATGAAAAAATTAATATAAAGTAAAACATGTTATGAAAAACTATATGAAAAGAAACAAATTAACGTAAAGTAAAACATGTCGTACTTCAAAATCACAAAAATGTTTGATTGAACTTTAACGAGTATAGATCCATCTTAAACCCGTATCTATCAAGCACCAAGAGGGATCCGATTTCTTGAGGTGTATTGATTTTTTTAAATTTAAACTCAAGAAATTTGATCTCTCTTGATTGATAGATCCAGGTTTAAGTTTTAAGTTTTTATTTTATAAACGAACATCTATTTTTTAATTACTTTTCATAATATTTTATTTTATGAACCAACATGGATTTTTTGTTAAGTACTTTCCATAATTTTTTATTTTATGAGCAAACATGAATTTTTTTAATTATTTTGTTACAAACGTTATATCACGTTACAACATCTCCCCCATACTGAGCTGTAGAGCACCTCGTTTCACTCGGTGCGAAAATTAATAAATTTATTTATAATTATGAAGAAATTATTTTTAATGTATAAGTTTTTTGAAACTTAGTAAAACTTTGTGAAAAATTATACAAAAGAAACAAATTAATATAAAGTAAAACAGGTTATGTAAAAATTATATAAAAGAAACAAATTAATATAAAGTAAAACATGTCTGACTTGAAAAGTATAGTCCTTATTTTCTAAGGATTAATAATAAAAAAATATAGCTCAAAAGTATTTTGAAAATAATATTTTGTGAAAATAATTATGGTTATATATTTATTTTATGTACACTTATATTAAAGTGCAATTTCAAAATAAGTGTTTTAATATTGACTTTTTTAATTTTTTAACTCATCATAACTATTGTATCTAAGAATGCTCATCTTAAAGCTTTTTGAGCACATAAACAAAATTCTAAAAAAAACCACTGATTCAATACCTTTTTTAAAGTTCTATATGAAAACCTTAAAATATAAAGTAAAGATATGAAAATCTAGAGCATTAAACAACATAAAGGGATATGTAAAGATTCCTCAATATTTTGCTTGAATATTCTCATCAAAATATGTCAACAAAAAATATGAAACCAGAAAATATAAGAGCAAAGTTATTACATGTGCACTTTGATTGCTCCTTTATGCAATCCAATATGAAGAAGAAATGTAATTCCGTACTCAATATGGAATTCATGTGATATTTTAATAAAATAAAATAAAATAAAAAATAAGAAAAATAAATTTACAATGTCGACCCTCTCTCTCTCTCTCTATATATATATTTCAACGTATTCAAACTAAAAAAAGTAATGAAACTTGGATACTTCTTTTTATCGATCTCTCTATCCAAGTATGATTTTATTTAATATAATTTTATCAGCAATGTAGGTCCATCTTAACTCTGGATCTATCATGCACAGATATGGATAAAATCCCTAGATGTACAAACTTTTTCTTAAGTTTTTGCCCTCAAAAATAATAATACACCTCAAGAAATGTGATCCCTATCGATATATAATCGGTTCAAAGTTAAGATGAATCTATGTTAATTTTAATATGCAAAAATATATGATTGTATTGAAGCTAAGTGATCAACATACAAATTAAATACATGATTAAGTGATCAACATACAAATTAAAATTTTATTGCAAATTTCTAAGTCATTCAGAAAATAGGAAAACTTAGAACAAAATGCAATGAGTAGGATTTTATGGGATCCTCTAGATGCTTATCACGTGATGGAGAATTCTATTGTGCCTGGCCAACTCACACACCCCCCAATATTCATAGACCCCACTAACGTACACAAAGACACCACCCCCAACCCCCCACTAGAGATAAATTCCAATAAAATATAACAGATTTCTTTGTGACTTCAAATTTGATCATAACCACACATGGGACCGACCCCTCTTTCCGAAGGGTCGATTGTGGAGTCCCCTCAGCCCTGTTCGTGACGCCGTGCTGCACGTGATCGACATACGACAAATTTTTTTGGTCGCTGTTACTGCCATTAACGGAACGCTGTTAGAGGCGGTTAATCATGGATATAATATTTTATTTACTGACTAGCAAGCAAGCCATCCCAGATACAAAATATCCACTCACACTTTTCAATGTTTTTTTAATTTCATTTTAAGGGTCCAAAAGTGAAAGTTTACTCAGAGAACAACACTCTTTTCTAAGTTCTTTAAGTTAATGACATCAATTATGTTGTTTAATAAATTTAAATACTAAAATAAACAATCAAGATGTATAGCATAAATAACATGATTTAAAGTCTCGTGGCCTTGTTAGCCACAAATTTCACCTTAGTTTTAGAACCAATCTTCTTTGTTGGTTCAATTGTATTTTCTTCATAAGGTGGATTGTGCAGAATTCTGTTTCAAATAGGAATCCATGTAATTGGTTATTTGAGTAACCATGGCAGAGAGCATTATCACCAATTATTGGAGGACCAAATTCATCTCGTTTGAGTTGAGCCATGCAGGTCTTATCTTGTTTCCCTTGTTCATAATTCATTTCAACCTCCCATCTTGCTCATGCTTGCATGTTCCCCATTTTACCTCTATTCTCTAGGCGAGCTTTTAATTGTGCCTTCTAGTGAGCAAATTGAACCTTTCTAAATGTAAGTTTGTCAGGAGCAAATTGATCCAATATAGTTTCTAATGGCTCTTCTATTATTAAGGATGATCCTCGTATCATCAACGAACTCTTATTGGTTGACTCCTTCTGTTCATTTAGCAAAACTAATTCCATGAAGATTACTTGAGATTATTTCGAACTCAAGTCTTATACTCAAAGAATTTAGCATTATGATATTTAACAAGGGGAAGAGGGGGCTACCCTAAAGCCATTGCTTCTTTTCAAGAATGCAGTGGGTCTCCCATTTACTAGGGGTACAATCCAAGGTGAACTAATACAAACTAAATCACCCTAAGATATAAGATTCAATACAGCCAAACCTATAGAGAACAACATAAAGAAATGAATATCTTACTCAGTTAAATGTGCTAGCCATATCCATTTTGATTATCATCCCCTTTTCCTTATTCACCCAACTAGAGTGTATTCTCTCTTACACCAATATTATATTTTTAATCATTTTTCTCTTATGCGTAAAGCCTCCTTGGTTGGACTCAAAGATTATTTGGTGGTTCTGTTTAAGCCAGTTTGCCATATTTTTTGTCGATATTTTATATAAAGAGTTTCACAAAGATATCAAGTGGAACCTTTAAAACTATGAGGGATTTACTTCCTTGTGAATTAGGGCTAAGAAGGAGAAGTTGTTGTAGGCTCCCAACTTGTTCTTTTTCATTGAATGTGTAAGCATGTGTTTCAAATGCTTTTATAATGGACTAGCTTGCTCGGAATAAATAGATAGAGAATCCATTTGGCCACCGAGCCTATGATCAAGAGCAAGCCCCAAATTGCTCTTTTTGATTTCATCTTCTTTTGTATTATCAGAAAGTTTCGCATTCTCTTATTCACTTAATACATATTGTCCTTGCACGAGAACTACGCCCTTCCAAAAAAGCATGGGGAAACTAAAAAAGGACAACTCGATTCAATATAATTGGAAATATTTGTAAGGAAGCATGGGATAAAAGGTTTTACTTTAAAAAGAACAAGTTTAAAGGTCAAATCACCCATGCACCCCATTTCCTTATTATATCCTATCTGGGTGGGGTCCAAAGAATAGATCAACCCGAGGAAATAAGGTCTAGTTGCTCGCCTCATGAGGAAAAAGTTGGGCTAAGGGAATATTAAATAAGTTGGGCCAAAGAGTAGGCAAACCGCTCTATACTTATTAGTTCATTAGCTAAGGAGGGAATATAAAGAGATAGATTGGATAACGTCACACTTAGCTAACGACACCCTGTTAAGGAAAGCAGGAATACTTCATTACATAAGGCACTCATTCACGTCGTACTTCTACTTCATTTCTAGGCATCTCAATGATAGAAAACTATTCACCTTCAACCCCTGCCAGTCTAGCTTCTGCTATATCTAGCCTAGCTCTCGTATCATCGATGTAGATAAAATCTCCACTTATACCTCTCTTGCTCCATGTCAACTAGTCTTTGCTCAACATCTAGTGTTGGCATATTCAAGCATTATCTATTTAAACTTACTTTTTGGTTTCTTTAATACTCATTTTTTATATTAATAATTATCTACTTAATTTTTTTTTGGTTTCATTAATATTCATTCCTACAAAACTAATTACTCACACTAATATATAATGAATAAACTTAATTATTAAAAAAAATAACAAAAACTAATTACCCACACTAATAACTAATAAATAAATTTGATTATTAAAAAATAATAACAAAAACAATTCCATGTTAAATGATTTATTTATCAAAATTATAATTAACTAAATTTTACACATGCTGTGATTTTAAAAATTTACAAGAAATAAATTGTATTACTTGATGGTGGATCCACCCAACTCTAAACACAAATACCTTCCCAAATTTGTCATTTTATCTTACTCTTCCTCCTTTGTTTTAACCACATTCCATTCCACACTCAAAGCCCCCGAAACCAAAAATATCTCCTCTTCACCCTCATTTTCCTTCTTTTATTCCCCTTTTCTTCCATAACCTTCTAACATGCTTCCTCTTGGAATGTATTTAACAATTTTCTCCCTTGTTTAATGTGACTATAAATATTATTTTCATTATATTAAATAGATAGGAATATATTTTATATACGTAGGTTTATTTTTGTATTATATATATATATATATATATATATATATGTTATTTTATTTATTAAATACATATTTAACATAAAAAAAATGTAATTCTATTTAACTTATTTTAATTTTTTTATTGCTTTATATTTATTTATTTTTCTGAAAAAACGGTCTAAGAAAAAATCCTCTTCCATACTTATAACCTCCAAAACAAAAATATCCACTTTTCACTCTCATTTCCCTTCTTTAATTCTCTTTTATATATAGTTTGCTTTGATGCATAACACATGAATCAATTCTCTGACAATATCAATAGTGAGCTACATGATTCCAAGCAATCATATATATATATATATATATATATCACACCAACTTGGAGGTGCGATGGAGCTCTGCACTTCGGGTCCTGAACTAGACCCTTCCTTGGCGGTTCCTTTTTCCTGGTAAACATGGTTTCGGCATGGTCCTTTTCCCTTTTCTGTTTTTGCATCATCCTGCCCTGGTCTGACCCTTTTCCGAACCTCCATGGCATCTTCTGCACGGAACCTCGATCCTTAACCGTTAATCCTCCCCTCCCCAAAGGCAAGCCACCATGTACGACGATCTTGTGGATTTTGAGGATTCGGACACTGAACCTATTTTCTGCACGGAAGAAGAGTTCTGAATTTACACAGGGAACAATAACTCCCCGCCACCGTTGAACCTTAACCGGATTAAAATCAACGAAACAATGGCGTTAGCCGCCTCAGTCCCTCATGCCTCGATCCCTCCCAGTACAAACAATGATGAGCCTCCAAAAAATGATGATCATTGCCCACGTATTGATAAGAAAAACATCAAACCGAAGAAAAATTGCCCTGAGCTTGTGGTTGGCAAGGATATACAAATTGCAGAAATTTCGGATTATTTGAAGCACGCTTTGGTTGGTCGTTTCTATGGGAAAACTAACAGGGAAAGAAGCTCTTTTATCCTAGATGGAAAGGCATTGTCTCCCTACAATCGGCTATATTCCAGACTTCCACATTCTTCCCCGAGGATGGTTCCTCTTCAAAACCAGAGTGGAAAAGGATGTCGCCACCTTACTGAATCAACGTTGGAACTGGGGTCCCTCCGGGTTAATTCTGAAAGAGTGGACAGTAAATTTCAATGCTAAAATGGAACCCCACAACCTCCAGCAAATCTGTGTCATCCTCCCTGGTCTCCCCATGGTCTTCTGGCAGAAATCCTTCCTGGAAGCTATTGGCAATAAGCTCGGCAAATTCGTTGCACTAGAGGAGGACTGGAATACAAAGCAGGATAGGAGGTGCACCCACATTCTGGTAGAAATGGACTTAAGAAATGGGTTGTTTGAGGAAATTCGATTGGAGATGTGGGGCAGCATATGGAACCAGCGCTTGGACTACTGGAAGCTTCCGTTTAGATGTTTTAATTGCAGACAAGTCGGCAACCTTCAAAAGGACTGCCCATGACAACTTGAATGACATCTAGGAGAGTCCTCAAAACCTCCTTTTAAAAAGGTGTGGGTCAAAAAGAACAAATCGATGAGTGACAATTCTTCAACTTCAGCAGAGGATACTTTTAACATCGCCAATGTCAATTGCAAGGTGATGGATGCAGTATCTTCTCCTTTTCCAGATGCTCAGAATGTAACATGTGAAAAGGAGGATATCGAAGCGGTTCCATTGGAAGAGAGCACTTTGGCTGACAGTGACAACAAGGAAAGGAGCTCAAATTACGGACTCGTCAGGACTTCAGAAGGTAATTATGTTATTAACCCTTCCGACCCTACTTTTTCTGTTTCAAAGTCAAACTACTCCCTTCCGTTAATTTTGTCTCCCGTTTCCGAAGCTACTACCTCTTTCCACCCTTCCGTAAAAAACGTAGTCAGCATTATCCAGGGATCCACCCCTCCTCCCAGGAAGGAATATGGGTTGTGTTCCAAAACTTTTAGCGAACTAGCCATTGTCTCCATCGGAGGACTTTTTTGTGACCCTCCCTCAAAGTCTAAAGCTGGATGCAAAACTCTCCTCTCCAAATCTCAACTACAAGCTGCAGAAGACATTAAGGACGGAAAACAACGTACCATTGGCAAGGCACATAGAGTAGACAAAACCCTCTCCAAGTGTGCTTAATGCTCGCACTCTCTTTCAACATAAGGGGTCTAGGAGGGGGGCCCAAACAACTCGCCCTCAAAAGGTTAGTTGTGACACTGAAACCTAAGATATTGTTATTACAAGAAACAATGATGGAGGGTCAGAAAGCGGTAGAACTGATAAGTGGCCTCTTTAAAGATTGGAAATCAGAAGCAATAGATGTAGAAGGTCACTCCGGGAGTTTAATATCCGCATGGAGTACAGAATTGAGTCTCATATCCTCTTCTGCATACAATTCGGCCCTCAAAACAGAATTGGAGATTCTAGAGTTAAACTTAAAACTTTCCTTCCTCAATGTCTACGCACCTTTCTATGGGAGGAAATTTTTTTGGTATTCCTTGCGCACTTCTGGCGCTATGGATTCTCCCAACCTTATTCTAGCTGGTGACCTCAATATAACCCTAGGAACCAGAGAATTCTGGGGGAAAAATGCTTGTTGTGTCTCGCTATCCCCTTTTTTCATTAATTTGTTTGAAGGAAAGAATTTGGTGGACATATAACCTATAAAACTTGAACCAACTTGGAGGAATAATCGAGGAGACCAGGAAATTTCCAAAGATTATATAGGTTCATGATTATAGATGATCTACTCCAGCTTCGGTTAATTTTTTTCTCTTCGGTGGAAACTGGGGGGGTCTCTGATCATAGACCAATCTCTTTGTCCATTTCCATCCCAGAGAAGAAACCCCCAGCTCCTTTCAAATTCAATCCTTCCTGGATAGATAATTTGGAATACTGCAATCTGGTTAAAGAGAACTGGAGGTTGTTACTCCACTCTCCACCTGCATCATACATGCAACAATTTGCATCTAATCTATCACAGATTAAACTTCTCTCCAAAGAATGGGGCAGAAAACAAGAAGCTAATGCACAGAAAGATCTTAGGGAGACTGAATCCAATTTACAGAATCTTTACAACAATAGCTCAAATGGGACCTTCACAAATGAGCAGCTACTCTCCTTGAAGAACTTGGAAGGAAAAAGAGCCACTCTTCTGGCAAAGGAAGAACAATTATGGCGGTTAAAAAGTAGAGCATTGTGGATAAAAGAAGGTGATAAGAACACCAAATTATTTCATCGGTACGCAACTCACAGAAGGAATATCAACACAATCATAGAAATTAAAGATGATCAAGGAAATAGTGCACTTTCTTTTCAGGAGAAGGCTAAGTCAGCAGAGGATCATTTCAAGTCTAGATTCATTGCTCCCACAAATTTCCCTATTGCAGAGATACTAGAAGTAATAAATTTGTTTCCCAGACTCATCACTGATGAAATGGATGAAGATCTTTCTAAGGAAGTAACAGAGGAAGAGTTAAGTGCAGTCCTCCATTCTTTTCAGAAAGGTAAGAGCCCCGGGCCGGATGGGTTCACTGTGGAATTCTTCTTAGGTTTCTATGATCTTTTGAAGGAGGATCTTCTTAAGGTAGTTAAGGAATCTCAAAGATCTGGGAAAGTTTTGGGGACATTTAACTCAACTTTCATCACTCTAATCCCCAAGAAGAAAAAATGTAAATCCTTTGAAGATATCAGACCAATAGCCTGCTGCAATATGACATACAAAATAATTTCTAAGGTAATCGCTCAAAGGTTGAAACCTATCCTCAGTGAGGTAGTCACAGAAGAGCAATTTGGGTTCCTGTTCAACAAGAAAATCCATGATGTTGTTTCACTAGCTCAGGAATCCATACACACTATCAAGAAGGAAAAAATTTCTGCTTTCGCTTTAAAGCTAGATCTTTCCAATGCATACGAAAGAGTAAATTGGACTTTCCTACACTTATTGTTGATTCAAATAGGAATGCCATTAGCAGTAGTGGATTGGATAATGGGTTGCATTCACTCAGCATCTTACGCTGTATTAATTAATGGATCACCCTCCCACTTCTTCCATCCAACTCAAGGCATTCGATAAGGATGTCCCCTGTCTCCTTTTCTTTTTCTCTTAGTAGTAGATGCTCTGAGCTGTCTAATTCACAAAGCAAGAGAAGATGGATCGATAAAAGGAATCAGGATCTCTAACACAGTAACGTTAACTCGCACTTTGTTTGTGGACGACGTTCTTCTCATGGGGGAAGGGACATAGGGAAACATCCTAGCATTTACAAAGATTCTGGACTCCTATAAAATGGCCACAGGAATGGTCATCAACACAGAGAAGTCTAGATTGGCTTACAACAACCTCTCTAAGGAAACAAAATCCGTTCTGAAAAGGTCTTTCTCCTTCTTTATTTCCCCAATTTCAGAAGGTCTCAAGTACTTAGAGTTCTTACTCAAACCTAATGCTTACTCATTTCAAGACTGGCTTTGGTTGTACAAAAAAATTGAAGCTTGAATCACACACTAGGCCAATCATTTTTTATCTAAGGAGGTAGATTGGTCTTGCTTAACGCTGTACTCCAAAGCATTCCAGTCTATTGGGCATTGATTGCTTACATTCCTAAAGGAATACTAATTAAAATAAGGAAGAAATGTTTCTCGTTTCTCTGGACTGCAAGCAAGCAAAAAGAAGGAATTCCACTGGTCAAATGGTCAACACTCTCTATGCCAACAGCAATGGGTGGATGGGGGATAAAAAATCTAAATCTATTTTGTAAATATTTAGCGGGAAAAACACTCTGGAGATTAGCAGAATCCCCCAATTCTTTATGGGGAAGAACAATGACCTCAAAATACTGTCATCCCCACTCAATAGTAGACTGGTTCAGACAACCCATCAAAAGCTTCAAAAATTACTCTATTGGTTGGAAAGCTCTGGTCCTTGCATTTTCATTGATAGGAAATTGGGTGGCATGGAGGATAGGAGATGTTCATAGTGTGCGGGTTGGAGAAGACCCTTGGTCCGGTGCAGGCGAATATTACAAGCTCCCTCCAAAGATAATCATAGAACCGAATTCCAAAAACATTCACACTCTATCCGATGCCCAAGCTGAGCAGGAAGAATCAATGATCAGAGGAAGTTGGAAATCAGCCTCGCAGCTGGGATTAACAGAAGATAAAGAAGAAGCTTGGGACCGTTACATAATAGCCCTAAGAAGATCCTACATCTTTCTCAAGGAAGGAGAATTAGATAAACTAACATGGACTAAGAATAGAAAAGATGGGATTTTCTCTGCAAATATCAGTTATGAAACAACCATAAGCTCTCACTCGACAGGTGAACCTTGAATATGGTGGGACAAAATCTGGAAAATATCGGCTCCACCAAAAACCATCATTACTCTCTGGACATGTCTGGGAAAGAGCATCCAAGAGCCTGAATATTTCAATGCCATTGCAAACAGAGTGGCTGGAACGAAATGTGATCGGATGGTGGAAAGATCACAGGGTATGTTTATTTAAAGCATTTCCTGCACTTTTCGTTTACACAATCTGGGAGGTTCATAACATGGCGATTTTTCAAAATAATTATATTACTCCAGATGTTACAGCCTTGATTCTTCTACAAAAAACAATTGAACACAAATGTGTCCAACGATCAACAAAGAACATCCTTGGGCTTTTTTCGATGGGGCAAGTCAAGGAGACCCCCCCCTTGGAGGTGCCAGAGGAATTATATATCTCTCTGATAGCAGAAAATGGTAAATCAAATACGCCTCGGGACGTGCCTCCAGCAGTAAAGCTGAGCTTGCAGCTCTATGGGTAGTCTTAAAGACAGCTTCAGAAAAGGATTTGAAGAACCTACAGATATTCGGAGACTCCAAAATGTTCATCGATTAGGTAAATGGAAGGATCTGAATCAACACTCCGCATCTGCAACATCTTTTACTTTCCATACAAGATCTGCTATCAACCTTTGAACTAGTTAATTTCACACATATATACAGAGAAATTAACTCAGAAGCAGATAAGTTGTCAAAGCTTGCTCTTGCACTTCCTCCTGGTCTCTTAGACATGGAAGGTCAAACTCATGATCAAGTAGATGAACATTATGTACAAATGATTTAGTGTAAAAATGTGATGCACTTGCAACAATTAATTAATAAGAATATGTGAAATAGCAGAAATGACAGAACTCAGAATCACTTTTTTATTGATCACAGGCCACTTCGAGGAGGCAACCTCCTATGAGCAAGCTCAATACAAATAACTTCGCGGTGCCTTCATAGGTCTCAACACACACTTATATACTAAGTCCAGGTGCCAATACTATGGGTCAAAACCATGGGCCACTACAAAATATGGATCAACAATACTACGGGCGACTTACAAAGCATATGCGCCAACAACAATAACACAAACTATTGATCAACAAATACTACGGGACAACTTACAAAGCATATGCGTCCAACAACAATATACTAACAAAGTAAAGACATGGGTTCCTAACATCCCCTCCCCCTTAAAAAAACTTTGTCCTCAAAGCTTTAGATGTGGAAATTGTTGTTGAATCTGAAGGAGTGGTTCCCATGTAGCATCCTCTGGTTGCATGTCGTGCCACTGAATTAAGACCTCTGTGATAGAGCGAGAGCGAAGCTGACGAGTGCGCCGATTGAGGATGGCCTCCGGATCCAAAAGGATGGATCCTTCATTATCCAGTTCGGGTAAAATTGTTTGTCCACTGATGTTGGTGCCAAGAACTTTCTTCAGACAAGAGACATGAAAGACTGGATGAATGTGGGAAGAAGGAGGAAGTTCCAATTTATAAGCAACGGACCCAATCTTCTGAAGAATCCGATATGGCCCATAGAACTTTGGAGCGAGCTTATGCCGCCCTTTGAGTTTCAGGGAGGATTGCTTGTACGGCTGGAGACAAAGAAAAACCATATCGCCTACTTGAAAAGTGCGCTCAGAACGGTGCTGATCAGCTTATTGCTTCATGCGATTTCTTGCCATGTGAAGATTGTCCCTCAAAATGTGAAGAATCTGATCACGTTTTCGAAGGATCGTGTCAACTTCCTGAACTGGTGAACTGTTGGGGGTGTATGGAAGAAGAATTGGAGGTGCCTGACCATAGACTGCTTCATATTGGGTCATTTTAGAGGCAATGTGGTAAGAGGTATTGTACCACCATTCAGCGAGAGGGAGCCACTTTTCCCACTGATGTTGTTGTTCAGAGGTGAAGCAACGAAGATAAGTTTCCAAGCATTTATTGATAATTTCAGTCTGACCATCTGTTTGTGGGTGATACCCTGAACTCATCTTCAGTTTGGTGCCAGTGTGGTGAAATAGTTCTGTCCAAAAATGACTGGTGAAAGTCGCATCACGATCCGAGACAATGGAAGAAGGGATGCCATGAAGACGAAAGATCTGGTCCAGGAAAATTTGAGCGACTGAGGAGGTTGTATAAGGATGGCTGAGAGCACAAAAATGACTATATTTGGAGAGGCGATCAACCACAACGAGAATCACTGTCTTCCCGCCAGATTTAGGGAGCCCTTCAATGAAATCCATAGAAATATCTATCCAAATCCGTGTAGGTGTGGGCAAGGGTTCGAGCAATCCTGGAAGGAGTGTTGTTTCACCCTTATTGCACTGGCAGGTATCACATTCGGCCACCATCTGTTGAATTGTCCTTTTCATGCCCTGCCAAAAGAAGTTACGCCGTGCCTGTTCATACGTTTTGAGGAACCCAGAGTGCCCTGCCGATGGAGAAGCATGGAGTTCATAAAAGACAACCTGTTGAAGATCTGTTCTCTGAGGAAGCACCAGACGACCCTTGTATCTCAGAGAAGCACCATCCCAAGAGTAATGTGGTACAACATAAGGGTTATTGGTCAAGCGTTGGATGATTTGAGATAAGGAAGAGTCATTGACATAACCCTGTTGAACAGATTGCAACCAATTTGGAACAGGCATAGAAATAGCTGAAAGAGAACCTTGGGCATCAAATGTGCAAGAAAGAGCATCTGCCACAATATTGTCTTTACCCTTCTTGTAAGTGATCTCATAGTCATAACCCATGAGTTTGCTAACCCATTTCTGTTGTGCTGGGGAGGAGACACGTTATTCCAAGAAATATTTCACACTCTGGTGATCAGTCTTGATGCAGAAATGATTCCCTAATAGGTATGGTCGCCACTTCTGTACTGCATGCAAAATAGCCATCATTTCCTTCTCATAGGTAGAGGCAGCTAAATTCTTACCTAAAAGGGCTTTTCTGGTGAACGCAATGGGGTGTTCATCTTGAAGGAGAACACCACCAAGTCCATTGCCGCAAGCATCACTCTCAATAGTGAAGGGCTTGAAAAAATCAGGCATAGCTAGAACAGGTGTAGTACACATAGCTTGGTTTAGTTTGTCAAATGCACACTGAGCAGCATGTGTCCATGTAAAAGCATCCTTTTTCAAAAGAGCAGTTAATGGAGCTGCAATCTTCCCATAATCCTTGACAAACTTGCGGTAGTAGCCAGTCACCCCCAAAAAACCATGAAGCCTCTTGAGTGTCTGAGGATGCGGCCAATTGTTCATGGCATCGACTTTGGCAGGATCCACGTGAACCCCTTGTGCTGAGATAATGTGCCCAAGATACTCAACTTTCTTCTGTCCAAAAACAAATTTAGACTGCTTGGCGTGGAGATGATGGTCAGAGAAAAGTTGCATAACAAGATCCAAATGCTGGAGATGTTCATCCCACGTTTTACTGTAGATGAGGATATCATCAAAGAATACCAGAATGAATTTCCGCAAGTAGGGTCGAAATATTTTATTCATTAAGGCTTGGAATGTGGAAGGATCATTAGTGAGGCCAAAGGGCATGCCCAAAAACTCATAATGGCCATCATGTGTGCGGAAAGCTGTTTTAGGGATATCATCCTCATGAACCCGAATTTGATGATACCCAAAACGAAGATCCAACTTGGAGAAAAAGTGAGCCCCGTGAAGCTCATCAACAACAGGAATTGGAAACTTATCCTTGATGGTGAGGTGATTAAGTGCTTGGAAGTCAATGCAGAGGCGCCATGACCCATCTTTTTTGCGGACAAGAATAACTGGAGAAGAAAAGGAACTAGTGCTTGGGCGAATAATACCTTGCTTCAATAAGTCCCGAACAAACATTTCAATCTTCGTTTTTTGGTGAAATGGGTAGCAATAGGGCTTGATGTTGGGTGGAACGCTGCCAGGAAGGAACTGAATACGATGGTATTCTGGCCAAGAAGGTGGCGATCCCACTGGTTTAGCAAAGACACCTATATATCGATCCATAATTTGTTGTATATCCAAAGGAGTAGTGGAGACCGCCGATGGTTGCATCTGAATGGAATGGATCTGAGCGATGACACCATGTGAATTCTTCTTGAGGAGTTTTTCCATGCGATGTGAATTGATGATGCTGAGAGAACCTGGTTGTAATCCTGTCAATGTGTGTTTTTGTCCATTGAGGGAAAACTGCATCCAAAGTTCAGCAAAATCCCATAAGATAGGGCCAAGTGTGCGTAGCCATTGAGCGCCAAAAAATACATGATCACATCCGCCTAAGGTCAAGGAAAACATGTCAGATCGCAAGGTATAATCTCCCATAGAGATATGCACATTTCGACACTTCCCTTTGCAAGGTAAGGTGCCCCCATTGGCAACCATGACTTCAAAGTTGGAGCAAGGATGGATAAAACAATCAGCTCGTTTGGCGATCCGAGGGTCAATGAAATTATGAGTGCTACCAGAATCAATGAGTATTGTAAGAGGAAGCTTCTTGAAGTAACCCCTGACCCGCATTGTTTGGGGGGTGGTGATTCCAGCTAAAGCATGGAGAGATATCTCGGGCTGGTCATCCTGAGATGGAGGGTCAATAGGCGGTTCCTGAATGTCGACCGGAGCATCCATTGTTTCTGGATCTTCGTCACCAATTTCAAAGGCAGGCGGAGAATCCACATCCAAGAGATAGAGCTTTTGTTAAACACATCTATGTCCCCGAGTGAATTTCTCATCACAATTATAGCAAAGCCCCTTTTCTCTGCGTGGTTCCATCTCTGTTTCAGACAAACGCTTGATAGGAGTTGGTCAAGGAGCCTGCGGTATAGGTGGTCGTTGAGAACCCATATTTCGGAAGGGAACAAAAGTGGGCTTGGAGCATTGTTGGGCTGCAATCTTGTCTTCTGCCAACTTAGCCAACCCTAGGGCTTCCATCATTGTGTTGGGACAGAACATTTTGACCTCAGAGCGGATGGCATCCTTTAGACCACTGATAAAACAACTCCGGTAAAAGTCATCAGACAATCCTTCAGTGTGGTTGGATAGTCTCTCAAATTCGGTTTGATACTCTCTCACAGTGCCAATTTGGCGAAGTTTAGTGAGGGCTCCTGTGAAGTCATTAAAAGCACTAGGACCAAATCGTTGCAAAAGGAGCTGGCAAAAGTCTGGCCATTTTGGCTCTTCATGAACCTTGATGTACCAACGGTACCATTGAAGAGCTTCTTGTTCCAAATGAAAGGATGCAAGCGGAACTTTTTTGACATAAAAAGTATTATGCAGACTAAAATACTGTTCTGCATGATAGATCCATCCAGTTGGATCAGTACCATTGAAGCGAGGAAAATCAAGCTTCGGACCATGGAAATTGCTGGAAGAAGAGAACCCATTGTTTGATGAAGACTCGGACTGTCGTTTGTTGTTCATAGCTGAATGTTCAAGATGGAGGCCGAGAAATTTTTCATCCAGATCTTGGAGTTTGGCTTGGATGGCTGCAAGTGCGTCTTCCATGGTTTTTGCTCCTGCACGAGTGACAACCATAACTAGGAGTTTTTTTTTTTTTTTGGTTGACTGGGTAGGAAAACAAAAACAGAAACTGCTTCAGTAAAGGAAAATCTGGACTTGGGAAAACATCTGAAGGGTAATTGAGGTTTGACTAGGTTTTGGACACTGTCGAATAGACAGGGAAGCAAAAATGAGGATTTCAGAAGCGGGGTGAAAGAATGGAAAAATTTGGCAGAGGGGGACAAAGAAGCAGAATTCAGAAAGGAACTCTGTGGTAAAATTTGAAGGTGATTGGGTGAAATCTAAGGAAGTTATGGTAAACCCTAAAAATAGACAAATGTGGGATTTCGGGCTTTGGGAAGGGGAATTGGGGATAGGGTCCTCAGGAATGAAATATGCAGAATGGGATGACAGGGGTTCCCCGAAAATTTCAAGGGAAACAGAGTGAAAACAAGGGAGATATGAAGAAAAAAGAAAAAAATTCCAGACTGGAGCGGCTACGGCTCGGAAGGGATCTGGAACAGATAAATCTGCAATGGCTGGATCTGAAACGACGGAGCGGCTACGACTCGGAAGGGATCTGGAACAGATAAATCTGCAACGGCTGGATCTGAAACGGCGCAGCAGTGATCGACAACAGTTCAGCTGAAAATAGATATGGACCCTAGGTATGTGCGGCTTCCTAACATTTCAGGGGTTTCACTCGGCCACTAATGTTGTATGACGGCTTGCGTATTGGGGCAGTACCCCTCACTCCACGGCTCAGGTAAAACTGATAACCGCTTTGCCACAAACGACAGCTCTTGGTTTACCTCACGGGTGGGAACTAGTCAATCAGGTAGGGGTCGTTGCCCTTTTCGCTGGCAGGTCCTCTCAATGGGCCAGCTACTTCGGGGTTCCTGTGGTACTCCTCACAATGAGTTTTAGGGCTTATTCCCAAGTACTTCCCACAGTTAAGCGGATAGGGATTATTCCCAAATCCGAACCTGCAACAGATGCAAAAAAAAAATTGGCAGAAATTTCACCCAGCGAGCCCAAGAAAGTGCTCTGATACCAGATGTGATGCACTTGCAACAATTAATTAATAAGAATATGCGAAATACCAGAACTCATAATCACTTTTATATTGATCACAAGCCACTTTGAGGGGGCAACCTCCTATGAGCAAGCTCAATACAAATAGCTTCACGATGCCTTCATAGGTCTCAACACACACTTATATACTAAGTCTAGGTGCCAATACTATGGGTCAAAACCATGGGCCACTACAAACTATGGATCAACAATACTACGGGAGACCTACAAAGCATATGCGCCAACAACAATAACACAAACTATTGATCAACAAATATTACGGGACGACTTACAAAGCATATGCGTCCAACAACAATATACTAACAAAGTAAAGACATGGGTTCCTAACAAAAGAACAGATTAGGTGATGATTTTTTTTTAGACAGGATGGCAGATAGAATTAGACATGAATGTAACACAGTTTGTGTAACTCTCTTGATATATAATGAAGTCCCTTGAGGACAATTTACGATCACTCTTTATTTAGAGTGATAGATATTTTCCAATTGGAAAATATATATAATTTGCTTTATTGATTAATTATTATCGAATAATTAATTAAGATGAAAATTATGATTTTTTATGGTAATTGTTTATTTCTATTTATCTCACTTTGATTTTTATTTTTTTAATATTTTTTCTTCTTTTGCTTAACCCCCAACTCTTAAGGGGATCAAGAGAGTCTAACCACTTGAGCTAACCTTTAGGATTTACAAGAAAATTTAAAGGACATGAGTAGATTTTGATACAATTGATGATGATGTAGACCAACTCTGGTGTATCGGATTTTAAGAAGATACTTTCATTAATGTAAAATTTTATTTCTATGCTCAAAAATATAAAAAAAAACATTCATAAATGTACAACCACACATTTGAATAAATACCTGGGCGTCACTCCATAACTTAACTTGGTTAGACCATTCATAAGAATTTAACCTTACCCAATAATGAAAAGTTCATACATTATATTAATAATTATCCACTTAAATTTTTAAATTAATCTAACACTTATATTCAAATCATTATAATAGCCATTATAATATAATATTGTCCACTTAAATTAATATTATCGCACTCTTATTTTCTCTAATGCTTCTGTTAAAATTATTTTACTTCCATTTATTTCACTAATAATTCTATCTCTCTCACATTTATATTTAAAAATATATAATATAATACTTCTATTTATCTCAATAATGCTCCTATCTCTCACACTTCATATCAAAAAAAATCTCACACTTCATATAAAAAAATAGTTTAATACTTTTATGTATTTCACTTTACTCTAATGCTTTTGTCACTCTATATATCTAAAATAGTTTAATGGTTCTATTTATTTCACTATTTAGTTCATTTTTTCTATAATTTTATCTAAAATAATTTAATACTTTTATTTTAGTTGTCTATAATATTTCTATCAAAATTATCTAAAGTTTTATCAAAATTATCTATAGTCTTACCTAAAGTAGTTTAATATTTTTATTTTAGTTCTCTATAATATTTCTATCAAAATTATCTAAAATAGTATCAAAATTATTTTAGAAATTATCTTAAAGTATTAGTTTTATTAAAAGTAGTTTAATACTTTTATTTTAGTTGTTTATAATGCTTTAACTAAAATTATCTAAAATAGTTTAATACTTCTATTTTAGTTCGGTCTCTCACTCTAATATATAAAAATTTATAATTTTATTTATCTTATTAATTCATTATTAATTTTAGCTCACAAGGTTAGAACAATTGATAATGAGTAATTGAAATATGAAGTTGTAAATCAAAAGTCACAAGTGTCAAAAATATTATTACTTCTAAGTTTAAAGAGAAGTTGTGGTGTTAGAAAAATTTAACAATTAAAAGAGAAAATTAAGATACTATAAGGAGATCATTAACCCTAATTTGAAAGATCAGAAATATCTCTCAGTAGTAACTAGTTCAAGGAAGAAAATTAATATAGCCAAAATTAGAATAAATTCTCATGAACTCCATAGCTAAATAGGGTGTTGGTCTATTCCTAAAACTCCGGAGGGGATTTGCCGTCTTTGTAAGTCTATGAGTATTGATGATGAAAAACACTTTCTCTTAGAATGCCCTGCTTACACCCACATTAGATCTTAGTTTCATAGTATTTACTATGATACAAACCTTTCTAACCTCCTAACTTGCCAAAACTATAGTGAGCTCACCAAACTTTTTGAACATATAAACAAAATTTTAAAGCAAACCAAATAATACCATCATTATTTACACCCACATTAGATCTTAGTTTCATAGTATTTACTATGATACAAACCTTTCTAACCTCCTAACTTGCCAAAACTATAATGAGCTCACCAAACTTTTTGAACATATAAACAAAATTTTAAAACAAACCAAATAATACCATCGTTGTCATCATCATAAAAAAATAAAATAAAAAAATTATTCTAAATTAATTCAATAAATTTAGCTCTCTAATACTAATATCTAATATAATTTAATACTTCTATCTCTCTAATAATTCTATCGTTCTCACCTTTGATATCTAAAAATTTCAATTTCTAAATTGATTTAAATAAATCTCGCTCTAATTCTAATGTCTAAAAATTTCTAAACTAATTTAATATTTATATTTCTCTCACTAATCATTTGTCTATATGTCAAACTCTAATATTAAAGACAAGTTTACTTTGATATTTAAAAATTTCTAAAATAACTTAATAAATCTATAATCCTACTTAATAAATCTATAATCCAAATTTCTAAAATAGTTGTATACTTCTATTTCTCTAACTAATAATTCTATCTCTATTAATCTAATTTCTGAAATTTCTAAAATAGTTTAGTACTTCCATTTCTCTCACTAATCATTCTCTCTCTATTACTCTAATATCCAGAAAGGAATATTACTCTTTTGTCACTCTTTTGTCGAATCAAATTCTCAAGGTATTATAATACTTCTATGTCACTCTAGAGATATAATTTCAAAAATCATTTAATACTTTTATTTATCTCACATTCTTAAGGTATTCTACTTCTTCTCTTTAGCTCACTCTCATCTCTCTAAAATAGAGAGATACTCTCAAACAATAATTATAGAAGGAAATAAACATAAAACAATGGTGTTAATACTTCCATTTCCATTATCTCCTTCATCAACTCATGAATGAAAAATGGTTTATGTTCTTCAACTGAAAATACAATCATATACACCGATGAGGTTATGATATACATCTCAATGACCTCAATCATCAACTTGTTAATAGAATGGTTTGATAATACGATGCACTATCCTTAACCTTAAAAAGATATTTTGTAAAAGCCTTACACTCAACATGAGACATTGAGATCAATCTCCAGCCCACAACTGCAAATGTCAAAGTTCAACTATTGATAAATTTTATTAGTAAATATGATAAGAAGTGTATAAGGACCTTACCATCAAATCATGGATTAATGAACTCAATTCTCCTTTGTGTTTCTCTCCCTGTGATTTCTCTTTCTTTCCTTCGCCAAAATTCCAATAGCTCATGAAACTGTTACATCACAAAAATACCTTAATTCTCATCATGTAGAGAATAATTTTTTACTAGTGAATTATATATAGAGAGAGGAAAGGCTTATAATGATCACCTGTGAAGTGTCTGGAATGTCTTCAGCAAACTCATCAAAACGTTGTCCAGTCGCAGAAACACCAACGTGTGTCAACGCTTCTAACTCTCTGAAATAATCTCTCCTCACATTCCAATGGTTAATACTGCTCCACCGAGGATCCAAGCAGCCATTAATTGAATTTACACGCAGAAATTTCATGCATACTTCATCATTGGACAATACCTCTTCTCCTAACTGGCAGACCCCATTTACATGAACAAGAGTGGGCTCAATTAATCGTTGCTCAGAATTAGAGTCTCTGGACTGCACACCAAAAACCCCTGCATGTTTCTGCTCTCCAGTTTTCTCAGGGTATGAAATCCTCATGACAGGATTCAATATCTTAACTTCATGGGAAGTTTTACCAACAAAATTTGGATGCAAAGTATTCTCACATTCGTTGGATTTACAGGCCATTACAATCCTGTATTTGTAAGGAGGTTCAATATTTTCAGCCCCTACTTCGTTTATATCTTCAATGGAACCAACCTCCGAGTGTTCCAACTCAACTGTTGAAATCTCCTCTTCAAATGACATCCCATCCTCAATTGCTGACTCATAAATTCTGTTGCCACTGGACCTTTCCTCGTTCTCTAGTTGGCCATTGAAGCATGAGATTTGAGGGAAAAAAAGAAGGAGAACCCAAACAATGAAGCCCAAAAATGGCTTCATATTTATGGGTGCCGAGGCTTCCAGTTGTAACAGGAAAGCAAAACTGAGGACAGAGGAAGCCAGAAGGATCGCAAAAAAGCCTCCAAATGTACACAAACACAATGCAAAAAACCCTATAAATGGTAAAGATAAACTGAAAATCACTAGAGCTATAGCTAACCTCTGAGTCCATCGAATAGCGTACTGTAAATCCATCCCATAAAGAAAAAAACAGCTTAAATCCCTTCCATTCCATGCGAGGAAATTTTCATTATCACAGTCCTCCCAGTAGAACTATATATTTATTTGAGTGATCTTCCTAAACTTATTTCTTCAAAAGAATTGAAGTGAAACTCAAAATTCCAACCTGATAGTAAGCGTTCCCTTCTCCTTAAATTCAAAGCCCAATCTACTGAGTATGGAGTAGCTGTAGGGTCATCCTTATCGAAATAATGGAGTTTGCACAATGGTTTTGCAATACGTGTTCATGGGAGTGACGCCATGTTATGCCTTGATTCTCTGACGACTGGCATTACTCGCCATTATTAATTAATCGTTGGCCTCAATTTGGCATCCTGTGGATCGAATTGTTTTCGCCACCTTTTATCGTCTTACGGTTTTGCTCACCAACCTGTCATCCCCACAGCGGTTTGTCTGTATATGCTCTTATGTACTCTACAGGCATCTTAAGATATCTTAATGAAGGAAACAGATGAATCGTTAATGTAATTAAGTAATAAAAAAATTGCAATTTGAGAATAAGGGTTAGGGTGTTGAAGACATCTATGTATTCAAATAAGTAATTTAAATAATAATAAAAATACAACATATTAAAAATTAGCATTTGCCTCTCGAGGGGCAAAGTGAACGTCGGTAGGAAAAGAGGAAAAGTAGAAGAAACAAAGATGGGGTAAATCTATGCTCAAGTATCACGTCAATCAAAGATATGACATGTGACCTATGCAGCAATAGAATCAAGCTCATCAAAGAACAAGACACATGGTGCAGATTGTCGAGATTTGTCAAAAATCTCTTGTACATTAACCTAAGCTTCTTCAAACCACATTGTTAAGAATTTTAGGCCTTTTACACTGATGAAATCAGCTTGACACTCATTAGCAATGGCTTTTGCAAGTAGAGTCTTCCTACAACGAGGTGATCCATAAAACAACAGCCTACAAAACAACATTGAATCATTGGTGATTCACTATTTGAAGGTTCCTCTTGACATTTTCCAAACATTGGGCACCTCAACAAACTATCGAACAAATCTTAACATGTTGTTATTTATACACTATTTACGATAAATAAACAAATAAAGATAGAAAGACAACATTGCACCATAGTGTTTATATACACAACTTAAACCTTACAAACCATCTCAGGGATGGGTCAATACTATTTGGCATTTTGTTACTCCAATCACAATAAAACAGACTCGGGTTTTTAGCTCATCCAAAGTAACGATCTGATGTGCAACTTGTTGGTTCGCTAGATTAGCTATGAATTGTGCTGCTGCCAATAACAGAGGTTGCATAATAGCTAAACAAAAAATAAGCATATCATGCAAAAGATAGTTTCAAAATAAAACAGGAATCGACAAGGCCAAAAAATAGTTAATAAGATAAAGGCAAACCAACCTTGTCATTGCGTTTGAATGTGGTTTGAATGCCCTTTTAAGTTGGAAAATAATTCTTCTCAAAACCAGATTACTAACTTCTGAAAATTTTGTATTCACCACAGCAACCAAGGCAGTGAAAAACATCAGTAAATCCAGGTGATGGCATTTGGGATTTCATACATGACCTGCAAATCTCTTTTTTCGAGTTGAAACAAGGGGGGGATTCGCTTTTGGAAATTCTACAGTAGTGTTTCCTTCTCTTGCCCCTACTGTTCAATTTCTAGGAGTTTCATCATCCCTCCTCTGTTCATGGTTACGTCTATCAACCCTCTCATTTGGCTCCTTGTGTGAAAGGTCTGACCTTGATCTCTTATAATTATCCCCGATCGGCATGATTCGTTCATTTGTAGCGAAATGGTTGGTGACCTTTGTTGTTTTCTACTGACGTTGGCGTCAATTTACTTTTGCCAAAAACTTCCATCATTAGCCGGTCGGTGTGTCTCGTTCAAATGATGGGAAACTGTCGGTGCAACTTGCACAACCGATGTGAAACTCTTGGCATAGATTCATCAAAATGATGCGAAAACTCACAAAATAAATGCGACATGTTGCATTGTAAAAGCATGAGTTGTACTTAGTCAAAAACTCACCCTTTTCTCGAAACTCTTAGGTCAAAATCAAGATTACAAGGCATTTGAAGGAACCACATAATTTTTTAATCGTGTTACCTCCACCTAAGGGAATTGTCAAATTCAGATTGTCCCCATTTATTTCTACATAAGGTGTCTCACCAACAACCACAATAGCCATGATAGACAATATTAGCAGCAAGGTCAATGATCATGGTACACCCTTGCTTCAATTCATTTCATCTTGAAAGTTCCTTGATGAGATCTTGCTCTAACAGTCCATTCGCTAATAATCACTCTTAGATATGTGATCTTCTAAATATGAGAGTGCAGGAAAATCTCCATATGGACATTAAAAGGCAAAGATATGTAATCAAATCTTCCTTGATGTTTTGAATTGCATACCTACCTTGAATTTATTAAAATACATTATATCCTTATGCTCATCTATGAGTGAAACCATGCATTCCAACAACAAAATAGTCATTGGGAACAAATGCAACTACAAATCCAGAATACTTTATATCCTTGTGCTCATCTATGAGCGAAACCATGCATGCCAACAAGGCCACTATTACATTCTTTGTGCGTACACAGGGAATGCCCACACCTAGCGTTGGACAGAACATGGACTTCACTTTTTCCCTTTGTAGTCTGCCCCACTTCTATTTAGATTGTACATGATACACCAACATAATGAAAGGTGTTGAAGCAGCACGACGATGTATCATGATATTTTTCAATCATCAATCCAGTCCAAATTAAAGCGTTCTTTGACGACCTCAACTGTGAGATTAGGCATGGTAGAGGATTTTGTAGCCATCCATTGTCGTATGGCGTTCTCATCGCAGATTACACCTTTTAATTATTTTAGTTTAGCTAACGCCTTTGGCAGCTTCTTCAGTCCAGAGCACTCCCTCATGTCCAACACCTTTAAGTTTGGTAGCTGCTCAAATTCCATGGGAAGGTCTTTTAAAGACTGCGCAGTGAAATATCAAAAAATTTGAGTTGTCGAAGTTCACAAATCAAAGGAAGAAGCATTGACAACAAGGAGCATGTGAGACAAGTGTTCATCGAAAGAAAACAACCGAAACCACAAAATCCTACCAGAATCTAGAAGCCAATATGTGCAATAAATTTCACTTCCTTTTTTATCCGAAGATGTCGATGATTCATCAACGACCATCACACAAATTAATACGTAAAGGAAAGGGAAAAACAGACTCACAAAAGAGCTTTTGAAGTGCAAAGCCACCATGATGAAATTAATTTATGGATTTAAATTTGGTCAAAATTTAAGAGAAATTATAATTTTACCAATGGTGAAACTGTATCTGAGATTGTTTCACCATGAAAGAATTCCGGCTGTAAACTCTCGATACTATCTAAATCGATTTACTATTATTATCTATGCAAGAAATACAGAGATTTGTATATAATCTATGCATTTACTCCATATTTCTTCCCAATTGGTCTACCTCCATAAAAATTTCAACCGATTCACAGATTTTTAATACCATTTTACCGACCAACGCTGCCAAGTTTCACACCCATTGACGCGCCACATGTTGCGAAGAAGCCATTGCGAATTTCTATGAATAGATCAACAGAGATATCGTCAACGATGCGACGTTGAACCCGAAGGACCCGTTCATTCTCGAACTGAAGAATTAATCATATTGTTGGCGAGCGGAAGGAAGGGAGATCGATGATTCAATCGAAGCAATGCAGAGGCCCATCTCATAAAACCAAAACAAAACTGCATATCGAATCGAATCGAACCACATGTTCATAGTGGCCATCCAGTGACGGACAAAAACTGCACCTTTGATGTTAATCTCATAATCATTTAACGGAAGTTCAAATATATATATATATATATGTGTGTTTATAGAATATTTTATTTGTGTAAAATTGATTATGTAATTAATTTTAGTATTCTTCTTATTATAATAGAATTTGAATGTCAATTCTTGCTAACTCATCTAATTAAGGTTCAATATCCTGATGGTGACTAAATTATGTTAATATATAATATCAATGAAATAAAGAAAATATTCTATTGAACACTACTAAACTCAGGATAATAGTTCGAAGAGAAAAATACAAAAATTCAACTTGATACGCTACCCAGGTCAAGATAGTAGACGTCGAGGATTATAAAATCAAAGAGAAAAATACATAAACTCAACGTGATACAAACTGAAAAAGGCTTAATATACTTTATCAATTTAATTATGGATGATAATTAAATAATTTAAATATTATAATTAAATAATTTAAAGATAATTAAATAATTTAAATATTATAATTTAATAATTAAAGATATATTCTTAAGGAAACGACTAAAGATTTTATAATTTTGATTTATCACCGTAATTTTAAATTATTGAAACCATTTTTAATGTAAACATAAATTTGCACCATCTAATTAAGTTGTTGGGGACCAACCACTATTACTGACATTTCCGATCAACTCTTCTACAAAAGGGCAAGTCCTCCTATCTTTTCAGTAACGGCGGATAAAACTCACGTAAATCGCCCGCAGCCCCGAATAAATTTACTTATCTTTTCCGCAACAACGGATACAACTTGGCTAAATATCCCACCTTACGCTTTCGCGCCTTTCCACGGCGGGAAAACTTGGGTTATCTTTGCAAAGGTGGGCAAGTCCGCCTATCTTTTCTACAACGACGGATAAAACTTGCGTAAATCGCCCGCAGCCCCGGATAAATTTGCTTATCTTTTCCGCAACAGCGGATAAAACTCGGCTAAATATCCCACCTTACGCTTTCGTGCCTTTTCCACGGCTGGAAAATTTGGCTCTATCGACATCTCGTGGCCTAAGGCAAGTTTGTTTCCGCCTATCGTGAAGAGACTCTCGTGGCACCTGCAGCCCACTATCGACATCTGTTTCAGAAGCCCTTCAACGTCTTTGAATTTCTTGGTTCGGCCAAGTTTGTCGATGAGAGTATTGTAGGTCCTATAGTTGTGGTAAAACCCTTGCTGTTTTGCGGCATTGTTGAAGATGTCCAGCGATTTCTGAAGGTCACGTTCTTCGATTATTAGACGAACTACGTCACTGTGCGAGAGATATTTGACTGTTTTGGGCCCTTTCGGGATCGTTGGCACACCATTTTTTGGTCTACGAGGTTCCAAAAATTGGGAATTCAGAGAGGGTTTGGC
Organism: Larix kaempferi; assembly: GCA_027924585.1. Taxonomy (NCBI): domain Eukaryota; kingdom Viridiplantae; phylum Streptophyta; class Pinopsida; order Pinales; family Pinaceae; genus Larix; species Larix kaempferi. Next base: position 36,459,580 of record BSBM01000017.1, read on the forward strand.
AGCTGGGGTGAACTGAAGGGGAGAAATCCATTGAATCGAAGAAAATCCTCGAGAAAATAAGCCACCCACGAGAGATTTTGCTAATGAAGCATTTTCAAATAAGCATCCGCGTAATGAAGCATTTTCGAGATCAAGTTATTGTTTGGAGATATTGGAAACCTTAATTTACTCCCTTGTGAGTATCAAGCCCTCTCACAAGCATCAATCCTTCTCACAATCACGCATAGATTCCACTAGTTCACCCAAAACATTCACGTTTATTATTAGATTTGAAAGCAATTTCTAGAAAATTATATGAGGCTAGCGAGAAGCCTCGCATTCTTTTCGTCACGATTCTCATGCATTGTGTGTTGGTATCGCATGGCTCATCCTCTCTGTGTTCTCTACATTTCATGGGTGACTACGAACTCAAATTGGTGGATATTTCAAGTCGTTGTAGAGTGGAGACTTGGAGCTATTGATGGAATTGTTGTGTGAAGAATGATATAGGCTGCGATCAGAGAAGTATTGTGCTAAGTGGAGATGAATTTCAAAGCTAACTCATTTGAATTATGGAAGGAGATACTGCTCTTTGTAAAGAGTTGAAGAGTTGAAATAAATAAATACTAATGGATTTAGGAGTATTCATGCTTATTCTGTACGTGAGATCTGAGACTGCGACGTGAATCGCTATGTATCATGGCTACCAGAACTCAGTTTGAAAATTCCAGTGTTTTGGGGTGTTGAAGGACCGGTTGGGGGATTGATATTTCTCCATCTGCATGAGGACATGTGAATACTATTGCAACGAAAACCTACTTGATTTCTACTCACATAAGACTACTTAACTGTGAAGACTACTGCAATGGAAACCCTACTTGAGTTCTACTCACAGAAGACTACTTGTATTACCTTTTTCCAACCATCATAAGGAACTATTTGTTAACTCAGAAATATATTTTATTGTCTATCTTAACAAATTTTCAAGATTATTGATATTAAAATTTGAGTCAGATTAGGGTATTTAATGTATGAAGTTTATTTTTCAAGTAAGCAAAACCGTTACGGATGAATCACAAATTGGTCAGGAGGAGCTTTCAATTAACAAGAAAAATGTAAAGAATGAAGATCACATTACCCTGTTAAGTGGTGCAACCCTGGGGGAATCAATTCCAAAATATAAAGAAGATTATACTATCAATTCCACACTTTAATCTAACAGAAAGAGTAACCAGTTACAGGAGATTTTGACACTGACTTTATCTCATTGTAAATAAAAACGAAAAATAGTGCATTTCTAACAGAGACCCAGGGTCTAATGAACTTATTAACAACATCGCATTATCAGCAACAATAGTTGCCACACTGAATGAAAACTAATAGATTCGAACTTGGATGAATGAATGCTACTAGTAACAAAAGACATTTTCTGCAAATAGCTCCACAGTTAACAAGAATCTGTGTCTCTTATTCTGCCCACCTACAAAGAACATTATAAGCACCTTGAGATAGGCAATTAATTGCTCAAATTTATGTGCAATAACATCTTTAGACAAGGCAACGGACAACAAAAGAGTGCCCAGGTAACAAGGTTAAATTTTGAATGGCAGACATTGTTTTTTAATAGTTTTAACTTTTTAACACATCCAACAAAAAGGTTGAATCAGATTGCCTTGACACATTAAGTCCATGTTGAGCGTGGATTAAAGAGCAATAATTGGTGTCCCTGTTCAAGAATAATAGTGGCATCTATCTACGGGTGCGGTGGGCATCTCCTCTCTCTCCTTTTTGTGCATGGATCTAGAACACCGGCATTGAAAGTATGGTATCTAAACCCTAATATCTTTTCAAGAGTTCTGTGAAGAATGACTATCATTCTGCTGAAATCACGAAAGGTTTTAATTCAAGTCCTCTACAACGGTGGAGAAACTCGCGTAAGTCTACCGCAACGGCCTTTTTGACAAACAAGTCTAGCCCGATGGAAGAGTTAAGGTTCTTTTTCCGAAACGGCGGAGGAACTCGCCTATTTTTTTCCACAACGGCGGACATTTATGATCAACTCTTCCGCAAAAGAACCATTGGGAAACAAGGAAATTTTTTCAACTTGTTAAAATCACTTATCATGAATTCAAGGTGAACATACATCTCTGCTACATCTGGATATGAAGGGCTGCAAAAATATGATGTTGCTACCTTCAGGAATGTCAAAGCTCCGCTCTTTACGAATGTTGAAGCTGAAAGGAGTTGCATGGAACAGGAAACCTGCAGCGAATAGGTATGGATGTATGGATTTCAAAGATTCCACTCTACTGCAGTGCTTAGCAACAGCCAATGCCTTTGGATGGACGGATTGCAAACATTTGACTGACATTGAACTCCTATCACTAACATTGAATAGGGACACAGTGTTATCAAATTCTTTTTCCAAGTTGAATATTTGGTCAAAAATGAAAAAGATGCAATCCCTCTCGTTGCAATACGATTCTTCTGGCCGTGATGGTGATGACTGCTGCGCTCTTCCACCGGCGCTGGGAGTCCTAGATCAACTTGAAATCCTTCATCTACAGAGGATTCTAGTACCCACGCTTACTGATCCCGTGTTTCGACCAAGCTGCCAGAAGGAACCAGCGAAAACCAGGAAAAATCCGGAGAAGACTAAATCGACGGCAGCTTCGCGAGGAGTTGATCCAACGGACCGAGAGCACCATCCACGTGGCAAGATTCCATTCGCTCCATGAGCAAGGAATCTAGCCGACGTGGAGGTTATGGACCTCCATGGTGAAACGCCTACGGCGTAATTATATAATGGATAATCACATGAAAAAGTCCAATTGTATAACGTTTAGATTACCTCCTTATCTAAAGTGAGTGTTAAGTATTTTGACTACTTCCTTACCTAATTGAGTGTTAAGTATTTTTTGTAGTGCTCAGTTTTGGATTTGATGGTGAGGGAGTGTTAAGTAAATTTGGGAGTGCTTGAGTTAGAGTTTTGGATTTGATAGCGAGTTATAGTGTTGGATTTGATGGTAAGTTAGTGTTAAGTACATTTGGGAGTGCTTGAGTTAAAATTTTGGATTTGATAGTGAATTATAGTGTTGGGTTTGATGGTGTAGTCTCATCTAACAACCTAACCTGGAGCACCTTGGGATGGATGCAAACTCATGTATGGATGTTTAGTACTAGCCTTCTTCTAATTATCATCCTTGTTGGCCTTGCCCCAAATCCTATTAAGGTTTCATCCTACAAGTATGGATGACCAACTTGTGTGTAAAGGCCATGGTATGGGGTTGTAGAGTGGAGGTTGGGTGTTTTGGAGAATTCCATGGGTTTTTCACTTGTTTTGTTGATCCTTATCATATAGTGGTGCTTATGTTCCTCGAAATCAAGTAGCTCTGGTGTGGACAAGACCATGCTAGCTATGTTTCAGTGATGATCATTGTTTGCGTATTTGTTGATGCGACTCACGGTTTGGCCATGCCCTGTGTACTAACTCTAACATCAGCACTACAAAACGGAAGGTTGAGTGGTGGATCGCGACACCTAGCCTCCTCATGGTGTTGGCTCTATTATAGTGTGTTGTTTTCTTCCGATGATTTGAGGGTGTGGCAATGTTTAAGTAAGGTTGTTATTAGTCATTCTAGTTTTTGTGTAGATCGATGGTTGGTTGCATTGGTTCTCCTCCACTTTCAGCACTAGCTCCATTTTGGTACCCTTTGTTTATGCCTTGGCCCTTGAATGTAATCATAAAGTTTGTATCTAATTTTTTGCATAGATTTAGAAATGTACCATCCCGACATCCTCTATCAATAATTTTCGAGGTACTACTTATCTTTAGACATATTAATACCTTATATATTGCTGATATCTTAATCTGACTACTCTACAATTTTTTTATAAAATGTCATTTTTAATAAAACCAACATAGATCCATCCTAAACCCAAATCTATCAAGCACCGAGAGGGATCCAATTTCTTGAGGGGTGAATTTTTTTTATCTTAAACTTTATGCTGATTTTAATTTTTCATTTTATGAGCCGACATGATGCAAGGGGGTATATATGCAGTAAATGTATATCCTAAGGAGGGCATATGTACTTCCATTTATCCCATATATACCTTTTTGGATCATATCATATAATGTTAACTAATTGTACCATTGAATTTTATGTATAACATTTAGGAGACTATCAATACCTTTAGACATCCTCTATCAATAATTTTCAAGGTACTACTTATCTTTAGACATATTAATACCTTATATATTGTTGATATCTTAATCTGACTACTCTACAATTTTTTTATAAAATGTCATTTTTAATAAAACCAACATAGATCCATCCTAAACCCGAATCTATCAAGCATCGAGAGGGATCCAATTTCTTGAGGGGCGAAATTTTTTTTATCTTAAACTTTATGCTGATTTTAATTTTTCATTTTATGAGCCGACATGATGCAAGGGGGTATATATGCAGTAAATGTATATCCTAAGGAGGGCATATGTACTTCCATTTATCCCATATATACCTTTTTGGATCATATCATATAATGTTAACTAATTGTACCATTGAATTTTATGTATAACATTTAGGAGACTATTTTTATATATAATGTACAGTATTTATGTAGATTTTAGATGACTTCACATTCTCGATGAACGAGTTTTTATTTCCTTGGAAACTTATAGGCATTTCCCCTCATTTCAAGGATGGTACCCAATGTAAATTTAGGTAGGGTAGTGCCTCAGTTCCTTATGCATATCTAGAGAGAGAGAGGGCAAAGGGTTTGACTTTTCAAAATTTGTATTTTCGTACTTGTTTTGCCCATGCACATTGTTTTTATTATGTTGAGAAGAGAGAGTGTTTGTATATATAAACAAGGAAAATTTTAAGCATCCATAATTTTCTAAAAGTGTAGAAACCTTGGCAAATATTGATAATTCTTAAATTTCCAACCATAAAATGTTGGGCGATATTTTTGTAAAAATGTGAGTTTCTGGATAGTTTAGATGATTTTTAGAGTTAAAAAATGTTTTCCAATGGAATTTGGGTGAATCAATTTAGAAAAAAATGGAAATGGACTATATATATTATATATATACCATAGTTGTTATATATGATTATGTAGTGCAATATATCATATTAAATATATATAGGTTATATAGTTGTATGTATGTATGAAAATATCCTATAATAAATATATATAAGATTATATAGAGTATTGCAAAATCATATGTAACAACTATGTCATATATATAATATATATGTGTGTGTGTATAATTAGTAAGATAATATGTGTTATGTGTATCATATATAATGTATACTTTTATAATCTTTTTTTGGAAAAAAAAGGTCAAACTTTTACCCATGAGCTAAATTTCGCCCCTAAAATTTTCCTTGTATATAAGTTGTAGATTTGTAATGGCTATTAGTTCATTCAGTCACATGGAGAATAGATGGAAATCATTTGTAAGCAAGGGAATTTATCACAAAAAGTAGGGATTGAGGATCATAGTCAACCACAGTGCTTTCAACAATAGTCCACTAGCTCGAAAGGTTTCAAGGCATCGATTATGACCAATAGCAAAGTTCAAAACTTGTCATTTGTGTTAGAGTGGGGAAATTGTGCATACATTCCCACTTCACATGAAATTTCCCACCTACCTTGTGGCAAGACCAACTATTATCACCATGGTGTGAGTTGTTGATTGGTCATGGGAAGGTTTAGGTAGCTCCTTGCTCACATCGCAAAGAGCCCCACCCTAATAGACTCGGATCGTACAACTGGAATTAATTGTAACATACAAGAAACAAGGCGTTTTTTCTTTTCTTTTTTTCTAGGCACTTCTAGATCTACATACACATATAGATAGAGGATTGATGAGGTATTCCATACTATATTACTTGGATTTGCACAATGTTAGAATTCCTATTCTAAGATAATCTAGTTCAGAACTGAGGGAAAAACAGGTAATTTGTCATGATATTTTCTATATTGTATCACGTTGATTTTTTTGTTCATTTTTATCGCTAACTCTTCGAAAAACTCGAGAGTTCTCTCAAATATCATATGTTTGAAGTAATTTCTAGTCCAGTCAAAGTATCAATTGGACATGTGGCTTTTAGCTCCATCCAAACGCAAGTACATGAGCCATCTCCATCTAGATATTATAAACCTACACTAAATTGTCAAAATTGTGCACAATCATATTACAAAAAAGTTTGTAAAGTCTTTTTATTATTAAATAAGATTTCATTGTGTTCTTCAGCTAAGAGTATTTTTACATTACAAACCTCTATTTTCTATTTTACATTGTGGATCCAGGTCAGGAATTCAGAAACAAATTCACCTATCAAATTTGATAACTAAGTTTTATACTTAATAATGAACCTTAACTTTCTATTTTCATTTTTACATTAAGGATTTTCATTTTTCATTTTAATATATTAATCACATGATAATAACACTTCTTATTTATACTAAATTGTAAAATATATCTCACTTCTCTCATTATAACCAACCAAAAGGATTAAAATTTTAAAAATTCAAGATTAAAATTAAGATGGTGGCTTTTATTTTTATTTCCTTTTTATGAAGTACACCACAACTTATTTTTTTCATTTTAATTTAAGTATTACGTGGACATAGATGTGATATATCTCGACTCAAGTGAATTGTGAAAAATATTTTTTATTATTTTATTGATTTTTTTAAAATTTATTTAAAAATATATACAATTAACATATTAATTAAAAAAAGATAAATAATAATCAAATAATAAATAAATAGAAGTATAGGAGCCTCAAGACCCAACTCAGGTGTGGGAAGTTCGTATGATTGGAGTCCAGTTGTACAACGTCTTTTTTTCCTCCCTCTGGTTATAAAGGCACCGGAAAAGGTATGTGAATCCCAATAGATCTATAAACTATTGGCTCATAGCCTGACAATCTCACCAACATGGATTTCTGTGAAAAAAAAATGCTTTCTTTGTAAAAAAATTAGGATGAGATGATATCTCTCTATTCTATGAATTATCTTCAAACCTTTATCTATGCTACGACAGCAATGCTAAAATTTATGTTGCTCTCTATTCATAAACAAGCATTAAAGACAAAAATGCATGACATTCTCTTTATTTGTACTTCTAGATGGAATGCTACCCACATATGGTTGTAGCTCATCTAATTAGTTAATGAAAACCACAGTAAACTAATTTACCATAAAAAATGTTTTTATTCATCCTCGATCAATTTAATCTGATTAGAAAATGTTTTATATCTCTTCCAACAATTTAATATGCACTCAATACTCAATATAAAAAAGAATGTGTCTAACACTAATTAAAAACACCTAGTAGCTACGAAAACTCCCAGACATCTATAAATTCGCCTCAGCATATTTAAATTCATCCAACAATGTAACTTTGTCTTGCAGAGAAGGCATTCACTGAAGGATTTAATAGTTAATGGGCCAAAGAATCATGAACACAACATGCATACACATTTCACATAGAGATTATCCTAGAAACCCAATGGGAAAACTACCAGCATTGTATGGAGTTTTTTATTGCTCAGAAGATCAATTCAAAGGGGTGAGTTATACATAGAATCGATGTATTGTTAATCATTGGAAAATACCAAATTGCAAATAGCCATGGCTCAGAGACACCTTTGTCATTCGTGGATAGGCTCCTTGACTCCTTCGTTTACCAATCTTCAAGCAAGCCGTCATCTTCGAGCTCTCGTTGTTGCTATTGACCTATGCCTTCTTTCTCCTCCTCTCTTGCCCCCAAGAATGAATAATGTCCTTCTCTCTCCTAACCTTCAATTTTTATTTGGATGGCCTTGGAAGGTGATGTTAGTTTTTCATACATTCATAGCATAATAATTCAAATGCATAAATAGGATCACTAGAAGAAAGACAAAGCACAAAACAATAACACAAGAGTTTATCCTGGGAAACCCAAACGGGAGAAAACCCAACAACCTTCGTATAGAGATGATAATTCCGAGAACAAAGTACAATGATGAGAGAGAAAATATGGAAATGCTTTCCAAAGATAGAAACCCCAAAATAGTCTTCTCCTTCTGTAGGTGCGAACTTCTCTCTTCAAGTGATGCAAGCTTGTGTGGAGTGAGTGAGTGAATAATGAGGTGCACTTTACCTCTTATTTATACAAGTGCCAAACTGGAAATTTCACTAACTGGGCCGACTTCTCTTGGGGAGCAATAAATATTTTTATTTTTATTTTTATTTTGCTTGTTTTTCATCCCAAGGTTTACATTGATTCTTTCAAGGGTTTTACATAATTGATTACATCAAGTTCATCTCCCCTAGGAGGTGCAATCAAGTACAATAAAAATACAATAATAATATCTTTTGAAGTTGCGCAAAATCTAACACTCCCTCTCAACGAGGAAGGTATTCTTCGGTCTTCATCAGCATCATGATCATTTGGGTTTCATCTGTACATCTATACTATCTCCATCATCTCTATACATACTGAAGGTTGTCAACACAGTCTCAGTCCTTCAAGAAGTGTCATCATGCATCAACTCCACCAGTCCTTCGGCGAGTCCAAGAGAGTCTCTCCATCCTACCTGGATGTCCGAGAGATAGGATTTTACCATCTGCTATACCATATACTACATGTCTGTCTCATCTTCCGATGGGATCCTCCCATACCTGGTTGAGAACTTGGATGATCAAATGTGGACGACCATCTACTACATGTTCGTCTCATCTGCCGATGGGACACTCCCATACTTGGATGAGAACCTGAACGAGTAGAGGTACTTGTGCAATCATTACACGAGCAAATGTGCATGACCATCTACTACTTGTTCGTCTCATCTGTCGATGGGTACTCCCATACCTGGATGAGAACCTGAACGAGTAGAGATACCTGTGCAATCATCACACGACCATCTACTACCTATCTGTCTCATCTGCCAATGGGATTTTTCCCATACCTGGTTGAGAACCTGGACAAGCAAAGGCACCTGTGTGAACCCGACCATCTACTGCCTATCTGAATCATCTGTCGATGGGATTTCTCCCATACCTAGTTGAGCACCTGGACAAGTAGAGGCACCTGGGTGAACCTGACCATCTACTGCCTATCCGACTCATTTGGCGATGGGATTTCTCCCATACCTGGTTGAGATCCTAGACGAGTAGAGGCACCTGGGTGAATGCAGGGTAAAACATCTTTATTTCATCTCTCCCTCTCAAGGAGGGACACGTTCTCTTCTACTCCAAGTATTTCGTGAAAGTATTCGATTCATCCTAGAAAGAGGATTGGTGAGAACATCTACAGTTTGGTCATCTGTCGGAATATATTGTAACTCGACCGCACCTTTTTGCACCATATCATGAATGAAGTGATATCGAATCTCTATATGCTTCGACCTGTCATGAAATACAGGATTCACTGACATCTAAACACAGCTCTGGTTATCACAGTGAATCCTGGTTGGCTCTGGAATCTGGCCAAACAATCCTGCAAGGATTTTACTAAGCCATACTGCTTCTCGGGCTACTGTACTAGCAGCCATATACTCGGCCTCTGCAGTACTGAGTGCTAGTGAGTTCTGCTTCCTGTTGCATTAGGAAATCACTGTAGAACCCAAACTGAAGCAACATCTGGAAGTACTCTTACTATCTACAACACATCCGTCCCAATCTAAGTTTGTAAACCCTTGCAATCTTAGGTCACATTCTGAAGCATGTCTCAGGCCATATCCCACAGTGCCACGCAAGTATCTGAGCACATGTTTTGCAGCAAACCAGTGAATCTGCCTCGGTTCGCACATGAACTGGATGAGAGCATTCATAGCAAAACATATATATGGTCTGGTATTTGTTAGATACATCAAGGACCCAATCAACTAGCGATACATAGTAGGATCAATCAAATCTGAAGTAGAAGCAGAATCTCTCAGCTTCTTCAAATGTGCATCCATCGGAGTGGCCATGGACTTGCAGTCCAACATTTTGAATCTCTTTAGAATATCTCTGTTGTATTTTCCTTGACCTAGGAAAATTTCCTTCTGCCTCTACCATACTTCTAATCACAAGAAGTAATGCATCAATCCAAGATCCTTCATTTCGAACTCAGAGGCGAGTTTCGTCTTACACCATATGATAAGTTTCTCATTTCCAGTGAGAAACAGGTCATCAACATATAGTACCAAAATCAGTGGCTCATCATCCACAACCTTGTAGTAAAGGTTGGGGTCTGCATCACTCTTGGTAAATCCCAAGCTTACCAGGAATTCGTCTATCCGTCCATACCAAGCACGGGGTGCTTGCTTGAGTCCATACAGGGCCTTTTTCAATCCGCATACGTGAGACTCCTTTTCATGGGAAAAAAACCCTTCTGGTTGTTCAATATATACGTCTTCCTCAATAACACCATTCAGAAAGGTTGTCTTGACATCCATCTGATGCAACTTCCATCCCATAGTTGAAGCAATAGCAATGATCGATCTGATGGAAGTATATCGATCCACAGGAGCAAACGTCTCATCATAAATGACTCCCTCTTTCTGAGAGAACTCTCTGGAAACAAATTTGGCCTTGTATTTTTCAACACTTCCATCTACTCCATGATTGATTTTGTATAACCACTTGGAAGTCAATACTGACTTCCCCTCAGGTCTCGGCACAACCTCCCACACATCATTCTTCGTGATGGATTGGTATTCTTCCACCATGGCATCCTCCCAAACTTGGTGTCTGGATGCTTCTTCATAAGTGGTCGGTTCTAATTCAATGATGTTACTCATCAATTCTACATAACTTGAGAACCTTTAAGGTCTTTTTCTTTCTCTGAAAGCACCATGTGGAGCTCCAGACCCCTCTGCATCTTGCAAAGTCTGTTGTTCCCATCTAGGCCTTTTTCGGCCTACTGCAATATTTCTGGGAACATCAACTGGATCAATAGGATCGATGGGTTCATCCTTTTCTGCTAAATCCCTTTGAACTTGAGGGGGAGATGATCTAATCTCCTTTGGTTCTAGCATTTCTTCATCATCGATCTCCATGTCTGATCCTCTGCCTTTCCTGACAACCATCTCTTCTTCAAAGGTCACATCCCTACTGACTTCAACCTGTCTGGCTCCTGGGATGTAGATTCTGTAAGCCTTTGAAGATTCATTGTATCCCACGAAAGTTCCCTTCTTGCTTGAAGGTTCTAACTTCGATATTTTCTCCTTGGGCACATGTATGTATACTGGACAACCAAAGATTCGGAGGTGGTCCACTTCTGGTTTTACTCCTGTGAAATCTTCTTCCGAAGTCATGTTCTTCACTATCTTATGTGGGCATCTATTTTGTACATATACAGTTGTTCTGGATGCTTCTTCCCATAAGAACATAGGTAGACTCTGGTCGTGTATCATGGCTTTAGCTGCCTCCACAATAGTTATATTCTTCCTTTCAGCAACCCCATTTTGTTGAGGGTTGTAGGGAACTGTGAGCTCTGTCTTAATTATTGCTTCCTTGCAGAAATCATTGAATTATGTAGAGGTGTATTCTCCACCATTATCTGATCTCAAGACCTTGATCCTCTTTCCTGACAAATTCTCGACTTGTGCTTTGAAAGCATTGAGTTTGTTGAGTACTTCCTCGGATTCCTTCGACTTGAGAAAGTATATCCAAGTCTTCCGTGAGTAGTCATCAATGAATTTCATGTAGTAATGATATCCTCCCAATGAAGCGACTATCATGCGTTCGCACAAGTCAGAGTGTACTAGTTCCAAAATTCCTTTAGATCTACTCTGGCACTATCTGGAAAAGATCTCTTGGCATTCTTGCCAAGTGCACATCCTCTACATGTTCCATCATGGTCCACCTGAAGCACTGGTAAACCTGTCACGATATTCTTCAATATTGGGAGAGCTCGATAATTTAGATGAGCTAGTCTTATGTGCCATAGTTCTCCCATACTTGAAGAATCATGAACTAGGGCTTGGAATGGTGGAGTGTTTAGACGATACAAGATCTCCTCTTTTACACCAATAACCTTGGTTGTATTCATGCTTGAGTTCTCTTTCCAAGCAAGTACTTTCCCTTCTAAGAAGGCTACTTTATATCCCTTGTCCTTTAAGGCTGAGATGGAGACGAGGTTTATTTTCATACCAGTTACATAGATCACATCACTCAAGCGTAGTGTATAACTTGATTCTAGCTGAAGGGAGGTCGCCCCAGATCTCTTCACAGTGTAGTTAGCCTCATCTCCAAGTACAACACGGAGAGGAGAATCTTTCTCAACTAATTCTGAAATATTTTCTTTATAACTTGTCATGTGTCTAGAAGAACCACTATCTATAAGCCAAGTATCACTAGTGGTGGGGATAGTACCTGATAAAGCTGATATGAAGAGGAATTATGTACGATCTTCATTCCTTTGCTTCTTGTGATGATGATCTTCTTCTACATCAGCAGTTGAGGCTTCATGCTTCCTTTTGTTTGAGTTTCGGCAATTACTAGCGTAATGACCATACTTCTTGCATTGGTAGCATTGTATCTGAGATAATTCCTTCTTCTTCTTCTTCTGATTTGGGGGTGGACTTGATCTCCTACCTTGGTGCTTTTGTTTTTGGAACTTCCTTCCCTTTCCCTTAACTTTCTTGGCATGGGATACAAATGCTTGATTCTCCTCTAGTTGAGTGCCATGGAGTCTTTGTCATGTTGCTATTCTTGTCTCTTCCTGAGTACAATCTTCCCATAACTTGTCAAATTTGGGTAGTTTGGATCTACTGCTTATACTTTGGATGAAAGACTCCCAAGAAGGTGGGATACTATTTAGAATAGTGATGACAAGCTCCTTTTCATCAATGGGATCTCCATTGGTACTAAGATTGTCCCTTAGTTCTGTGATCCTCATGAAATATGAGGCAATGGATTGTGACTTGGACATCTTCATGTTTGATAACTGGTTCCTCAATGTGAGTGTCACATTGATCCTACTATATTCAAATAGCTTCTTTATGGTCTTGAACATCTTTCTAGCAGTATTCTTACCTGATATTTGAGGAACCAAGTGGTCTCTAACTAAATCCACCAATATCCTTCTTGCTCTAGCATCATTCTTCCTCCAGCGAGATTTGTCTTCTTCGGCGTTTGGTTCTGGGACCTTCTCATTTACAAATTGTAAGAGATCGTTTTCTTCTAGTAGAAAAAGAACCCTAGACTTCCAGGAGATGAAGTTGGAAGCCCCTTCCAGACGATCTTCAACCTTCATTCCAAACATCTTGACTACAGATCTGGATCAAAAACCTTAGCAAGAGTTAGGTCAAAAATGAAAGTTGGAATTTTGGAAAACCGACTCCACAGGTAGATGTGCCCTAGCAAGGCGAGTTGAGTAGAGGTAGGGTTGCGCCAAAACTGTGGAGTATGTAGGTCAAAAACTGAAACCCTAATTCCTGCTGCAGCTTTAGAATTAGGTCAAAATTTGAAAGTTCTCAGAATTGAGTTCTTCCTTCACCAAAAGATGTGCCCTCCTTAGAGCGAAATTCCCAAGACTCTTTTTCTGCCAAAAAGTTGAGTGAAGGCTTTGAAATATGAAACCCTAGTTCCGGCAGGGTTCCGACAATGTTCTAGTAATGGCTTCTTCTAGTACCGCTCTGATACCATGTTAGTTTTTCATACATTCATAGCATAATAATTCAAATGCATAAATAGGATCACCAGAAGAAAGACAAAGCACAAAACAATAACACGAGTGTTTATCCTAGGAAACCCAAACGGGAGAAAACCCAGCAACCTTTGTATAGAGATGATAATTCCGAGAACAGAGTACAATGATGAGAGAGAAAAGATGGAAATGCTTTCAAAGATAGAAACCCAAAAATAGTCTCCTCCTTCTGCAGGTGCGAACTTCTCTCTCCAAGTGATGCGAACTTGTGTGAAGTGAGTGAATAATGAGGTGCACTTTACCTCTTATTTATACAAGTGCCAAACTGGAAATTTCCCTAACTGGGTCGACTTCTCTTGGGGAGCAATAAATAATTTTATTTTAATTTTTCTTTTGCTTGCTTTTCATCCCAAGGTTTACATTGATTCTTTCAAGGGTTTTACATAATTCATTACATCAAGTTCATATCCCCTAGGAGGTACAATCAAGTACAATAATAATACAATAATAATATCTTCCGAAGTTGCAGAAAATCCAACAGGTGAACCATCACAATGGTTCACTTCAAATTCCAAGAAAAAATTGGAGTTTTCTCACTTTGCCAAAAACAATTAATGTTTAACAAATTATTACAAGAGAGGATTTTTTTTAATGAGGATCCAATTCGGATCACTCCTCCCCGTTGGGAGACTTTTGGTCCCCAAAAGCTAGACCATGTAAGAGATGGAATCGCATGGCCTCCACTTGCTTCTCCTTATCCACCACTCCATCGCTACAAAAGGTTGCTTGGTGCTTGTTTGTCTGGCCATGCTTTGCCAATAGAGGAAATATTCTCTCTCCATTTATGTGATTTGACGAGATAGGCCTTATAACCCTTGACCAAGTGATGTTTGTTTTCTCACCTATAAAATGTATAAGCTTCCCTATCCCATAGGTATGGGATGCCAAACATCATTTCGCATGCATCCAATGACACCACTTCACATTCTACCTCATCAACATAGCTAGCATTAATGACAAACTTGATTTTACATCTGCGAGTGGCTCTCATAACATATTTCCCTTGTAACCATGCTATCAAACTTGGCTATACTAGATCATAAGTTTCCAACCCAAGTTCGTCAACTAATATTTCAAAAATCAGATTACATTGAGAACCATTATCAAACAAAGCATTTGCGTTATGGTTCTTCACTTGAACTTTGATCCGTAATCATGCATGTTTGTCTCCACTTACATTTGGTTGCTACAACGTGGTGCAAACTATGGTTTCATCCATATCAGAGGTGCTTTCTACCATTTCTTCTTTTGTCTCGGTAGCCACATTTGTCTTCCTCTTGGACTTATGCCACTTTGTACGCAATTATGTATGAAGTTTCTAGCACTTCTCATCAATGTGCCCATCCACATCGCAAAGTTTGCAATGCCTATGAGGATCCCTTTTTTTACTTTGGTTTCAAACTTCTTATGTTTTCTCTTGTTGATTTCTTCTTGGCCTTGGTGTTGTTGTCCCTCCTTGGAATCCATCTCAATAAAGAGATCATTCTTGCATGGCACATCTATGCTTTTGAAACTGAGAAGCTGCAATTGCCTTCGGATATGGCCAAATAGAACTCCAAGGTACTTCACCACAACTCTCGACTCTTCCAAAGAAATGCCCATCCTAATGGCTTGCTTTCAGAATTCAGAAGTATACTCTTGCACTACTTGCCCTTGTTCTTGTCGAATGTATTTCAATTTCATGAGTTGTTGTTCTTCGTAGCTGATGTGATAGAATTATGATTTCAACGATAACTTGAAGTCTTCCCATTTCGTAACCATGGGGTTCTTGCCTATTCTCAATGCATCCACATAGCTCTCCCACCACAACAGAGCATGTCCAGTCATCTTCAAACAAGAAAAAGAAATATGTTGTGCTTCTTGGATTAGATAAAGGCTAAAGTAAACATCTAATTACTTCAACCAACTACTCAAGACTTCGGCATTAACTTGTCCATCATACATGGGTATTTCAAGTTTCGCTTCAACTTTAAAAGGGACATTGGAAGATGAAGAAAAATTGTGGATTTTACTTGATTCTTCAGGTTACTTGTCTTCATCTCTTTCTCAATCCACCTTGTACTCTTCATGCACAATCTCTGTTGAGGTTGCTTCCCTATCCTTTTCCACGAGCTGCATGACCAATATTGTGAGTGTGGTAATAATTTGCTCTAGATGAGCCAACTTGACTTCTCGGTTCTCCTTTTCTTCATGAGAACTTCCAACCATGATAAGTTTTTTGTTATTTTGTAAGCCTGGAAACAAAGTCTCTTTGTTGTGTCAATACCTGTCGTGATTGCTTACCATGCATGTCTTCTCCAAGTCTTTGGAATCTGCCATGATACCATATGATCTCATAAACTATAGGCTCATATCCTAACAGTCTCACGAACATGAATCTCTATGGAAAAATAATTAAATGTTTTCTTTGCAATAAACATTAGGCTGAGATCATACCTATTTGTTCTATGAATTGCCATCAAACCTCTATCTATGCTAAGAGGAAAGCAATGCAAAAATTTATGTTGTTCTCTATTCATAAACAAGCATTAAAGACAAAAATGCATGGCATTCTCTTCATTAATTCTTCTAAATGGAATGTTTCCCACATATGGTTGTAGCTCGGCTAATCAGTTAATGAAAACCACATTCAACTAATTTACCATAAAAAGCATTTTTATTCATCCTCGAGAAATTTAATATGACCAGAAAATGTTGTATTCCTATTCCAATAAGGTAATATGCACCCAATAGCAATAGGAATGTGTTTTGAACTGATTAAAAAGGTCCGACAGCTACGAAAACGCCCAAGCATCTATAAATTCGCCCCAACATATTTAAATTCATCCAACAATGTAATTTCGTCCCACAAATAATGGATTTACAGAAAGAATTAATAGTTAATGGGACAAAGAATCATGAACATAACATTCATACACATTTGACACAGAGAATATTCTGGAAACCCAATGGGAAAACCAACATTATATGTGAATTTTTATTGCTCAGAAGATTAATACATGTTAGAATGTTAATACTATAAAGATGGTTATGTTACTATAACCATATGCAATAGGATCACTAAAATATAGACAAGCACGACATAAACAATAGTACACAACAATTTATCCTAGGAAACCCTCTTGGGACAGAAAACCCATCAAAACTTCTTCAGTATAGATTCGTCAACAAGTACAATGTCAATCTCGTACAATAACCCCGAGAATAAATAAACCCAAGAATAAGATGTCTTCAATGCAACTACTATTTCTCCCAAGCGAACTTGTATTTCTAACTCTACTAATGCGAACTAGCTTGAGTGAGTGATGTGCCAAATGAGCTAGGCGCCACTCTTATTTATACTAGTTATAACATGACCTTTTTATCTAACTAGGCCAACGTGTTCTTCCCTAAATGGGCTGACTTGACTGGGGTAGTTTTTCCCTTTGTTTGGGGCAGTTTACCCACTGGGCCAACTTGTCTATTTTACTTGATTTCTTTTAGGGTTTTTACATGATCAATTACAATATGAATATTCCCCGAAGGAAGTACAATAAAAATACAATAAGAATATCTTCCGAAGTCACATTCTTCAACAATACAAAGGGGTAAGATATACACATAATCGATGTATTGTTACTCATTGGAAAATACCAAATTGCAAATGGCCATGGCTCAAAGACACCTTCAATGTTTGTGGATAGGCTCCTTAACTCCGCCCACCAATCTTTAAGCAATATGTCATCTTCGTGCTCTCATTGTTGCTATTGAACTATTCCTTCTTTCCTCTCCTCACTGCCCCCAAGAATGAATAATGTTTTTCTCTCTCCTAGCCTTCAATTTTTATTTCGTTGACCTTGGAAGGTGAACCATCACAATGGTATGCTTAAACTTCCAAGGAAAAACTGGAGTTTTCTCACGTTGCCAAAAACAATTGATGTTTAACAAATTATTATGAGAGAGGAGTTTTTTTAACGAGGATCCAATTCGGATCACCGATAGCCCTAAAGTTAGATGCGCGTGAGTAAAGCCTCTATCTTGCGCCTCAAACCCTTTCATTGTTTCTAATGGCAAAGAAGGTCTAGATCAGGTGGGTGCCTTAGACAGTTGTTTTAGTTGGTTGAATGGTGAACATGGACCTCGATCAAGTGTGGTTTCTAATATGGGGCTATGAAGGAAACACTAAGGTTTGTTGACTCGAAACTTAGTGAAGAAAATCTCTGTGGTGAAAGTTCGCAAAGGGAGTGGTAGGAGGGAGATGCAAAAGAAGGTTATAAAATCTAGGGGTCACAACTTATATTTGGTGGTCGACAAAGATATTCAAGTAGAATGCGTGGGGGCTCCTCTAGGTAGAACCTTCGTTGGAAAATTCCTTTGTCGAAAGATGAGCTTTGAATCCTTGAATTCTTGGGTTCACTTGAACTAGTTCCCTTTAGTGGAATATGGCCCTATCTATCACCAGTTAGAGAAGGGTTGGATCACATTTATATTTCGAGAGGAAGAGGATGCAAACACGGTGATGAGAGGCCATTGATTTTGTGATAAGGCCTTTCTATCACTCAAACCATGGTATCTGGGTTTTGATGCTCAGCAAGAATTTGTTAAATCGACACCAATATGGGTAAAACTCCCCAATCTACCAATGGAACTCTAGAATGACAAATCATTACAGAATATTGGCAACTACTTGAGTAAGTTTACCATCACTGACAACTCATACAAATATTCATTGGCCTGCTCTGTTACAAAAAACCTAGTAGAAATAGATGTGAGTATTGGCTTGTTTGAAGCGCTAGAACTCGAGATTGGGTCTTCAAAACGTACTCAAATTCTTGACTACAATCATTTCCCATTTCGGTGTTTATGGTGTCACTTGTATGGCCACACAGTCGCTTTACTGTGAAATTTTTTTTATCAAGCACTATTTGAATCCCAAGGAGCATAGGGCTTCTCCTCACAATAGTCAGAAGTCCTCGTCCCCAAAGAATTGCAATCTAAACCCATTGAACTTGATATCAATGCAAGGATTATGGATGAGTTGATGCATCTTATTATAAAGAAAACCTTTGGGCTCTTGGAGGATCTTCAAGTGGGATCCCTTCTAGTCCCCATGGATGGCATGGGTGCATCTCCTCCTAAGTGTCCTGATTTTTTGGATCTCTCATTATCACAACAGTCAAAGCTAGATGATCTCTACAAAAAAAGTGTTGATACTCAAATGGGCAACCCCTTCCTCCTCTATTTGCAGAATCGTTGATGGGAAACCTGGATCACAATTTCCTTCTTATGAAGGTTCCCCTCTATTCAACCGAGGTTGCAAGAAGGTCTAGTTATTATGGTGGGGCCCTTGATGCACCAAGCCCCAGTGTTAGCATATTTCCTCCTGGAACCCTCATTGTCAACCGATACAATGATACTGATAGTGGTCTTATGGATCCAACAGGATCTAGGGAAACCTCTAGAAGATAGGCATTGTCTCCAAAGAAAAGGGGAGGGGGTCACTATCAACTCAAGTCGAGGAACCCCTCCCTTTCTCAAGGCAACAATCAATCTAGAGGATTAGGTATGGACATCTCGAAGGATCCATAGGGCCAAAAAGTTGGTAGAAGGTCGACCATAAAGATTGCACAAGCTAAAGTAGCTTGTGAAGTCAATCAAGGGAAACAAAGCCTCTTCTTGGGGTTCTTAGCGTAGCGAATGTCCCCAAGGAGGGTGAACCATGATTGTCCTCCCTATGAACGTGAGAGGCTTTGAGGGGTAAGCCAAACAAATGGACCTGAAACCACTGGTGGCCTCAACGAAGTGAGATGTGATTTTTATGCAAGAAAAAATGATAGCAAACAAATCTGCTATCAAAATTTTAAAAAATATACTTGTGAATTGGGAGTTTGCTTTCTTGGATGCTTTTGGGTTCTCGGATGGTCTAGTCTCGGGTTGGAACTCTTCTCTTGAACTAATTAATTGAGATGCTATTGTTTCAGGACTTTGTACTCTAGTGCACAATCATGAGATGGGAAGAACTTCTCATCTATTGAATGTGTATGGCCCTTGTGAAGGATGAGAGACTTCCTGGAACTCTTTGTTTTCTAGGAAATGGTTGGAAGCTGAAAGTCTCATAATGGGTGGGGATTTAAATTTTACTTGGAATAGAGGTGAGATATGGGGGAAGTCGGCCAAAGCTAATAGGTTTTTTGAATATTTTGTGAACATGTTTGAAACCACAGGCTTGGTAGACATAGAGCCTTTGGATGTCGAGCCCACATTGGTTAACAACTGCGCAGGGAATGAGGGCATTGCAAAAAGACTCGACTAGTTCATGGTTCATTATTCATTGATTGAATCGCTTTGTGACTATTGCTCCTAGGTAGATTCTACTCATATATCTGATCATTTTCCTATACTATTGGAGCTAAGTCTTGGAACTAGCAAACCAAGAGCCCCGTTTAAATTTAACTCTTCTTGGGAAACCAAAGAGGACTTCAAAAACCTAGTGCATAAGTCCTAAAAAGGATGTGATCCTCGGGCACCCAACTCTACATGCCAACAATTTGTAAATTCACTCAAGTTTAACAAGGAACAAGTCATTCCTTGGGCTCACGAATGGTTACAACAAAGAGTTAGATTGTTGAAGACTACTAAGACAAAATTGGAAAGCTTCTATTACACCTACTCAAATTGCCCTTTTATGGAGGAAGTGATTTCTTCTATTAAGTTTTTGGATTCAAAGAGGACAAAACTCTAATGGAAAGAGAAAATGATTGGAGGCTTAAAAAGAGAGCAACCTGGCTAGCCTCGAGCAACCATAATAAAATGTTATTTCACAAATATGCAAGCTCCATAAAATCCTCAAATACGATCTGGGATTTGTTGGACGAAGAAGGAAACACAGTCTCTGGATTCCATGGATTATTGAATCTGAGCAGCAAGCACTTCTCGACCCTTCTCAAGGAACTGGAGCACGTAAACATAGATAATCTCATACTTCCCCTGCATGATAGAAGAGGAAGATAAATTAAATATTTGCAAAGAAATTGCTAATGAGGAGCCTTTAGTGGTTCTGTCATCCTTCCAAAAAGACAAAATCCCTGGCTTGGACAATTGGCCGATTGAATTTTTTCTTGGTTTCTATGATTTGGTGGGTGTTGATCTTCTTCGAATTGTGGAAGAGGTCAAGGTATAGGGAAGAATTCTGAGAGGTTAAAATGCTACATTTCTTGTCTTAATTCTGAAACAAAATAGGCCATCCTCCTTTGATGGTTTTAGGTTGATCTCTCTATGCAATTGCACTTACAAGATTGTGTCCAAGGTATTAGTCTTGGGGCTCAAACCATTACTATCTCGGTATGTTGCATTGGAGTAATTCGGCTTCCTAGAGGGAAGGCTTATCCATGAAGCGATTGGCTTAGGCCAAGAGGCTTTACATTCCATAAAGGTGTCTTCTATCCCTACTTTCATCCTTAAACTTGATTTGTCAAAAGCATATGATCGTGCTTCATAGATTTTTTTAAGATTGTTGTTACTACACTTAGGTTTTTCTCTGAATATTGTCAAATTGATAATGTGTTGTGTTTCTACTACAAATTTCTCGATCCTCATCAATGGATATGATCTCCCTTTTTTCAATCCTCGAGGGGGTTGAGACAAGGTGATCCAATATCTCCTTACCTCTTTTTACTCATCACCAACGATCGTAGCAGAGTCACCCTTCAAGCAAGGAATCTTGGATAGCTCAATGGAGTACAAATTGCAGAATCCATTTCAATCTCCCACCTCCCTTTTGTTGACGATATTCTCCTTTTTGGAAAGGTTACTATAAGAAAAGGTCAAATGTTGCGGGAGCTATTAATTGTATTCTCTTCAGCCACTAGTATGGTTATCAACTTGGAAAAATATGCTCTCTACTCTTTTGGCATGGATGAGTATCAAGTGGGAAGGTTAGGCAAATTTTTTAACATCCCATTGCAAAACTAGGAAAGAGGAATCAAATACCTGGGATATATATTGAAACCAAATAAGTACAGGACTGCAGATTGGAACTAGCTTATTGCAGGGATAGAAAAAATTTAATCATTGGTGCAGTCAATGGATCTCCAGGGGTGGGAGATTGGTTTTTATCAAATTAGTAATAGAAGCAATGTCGATTTACTGGCACATCTTGGCTTCTATCCCCAAAGGAGTTCTAGGTCAAACAGATATGTGCAAACTACCTATGGAAAGACAGCCCGGAATACAAAGGTTCTCACTGGGCTTGATGGGAGCTCTTAACAAGAACTAAGAAATTCGGTGGATAGGGCATCAAGAATTTATATTCTTTCGGTAGATCTTTGGTAAGGAAATCCCTTTGGCAGATTTTTTCTAAAGATAATCTAAGGTGCATAATTCTAAACAAGAAATACAAAGTCCCTGACAACTTGTTAGATTGGATAAGGAACTCCCAAAATCTTTCTTCAACTCTTCCAACCATTGGAATCCTATGCTATCAACTTTTCCAATTATTGGCAACTACTTGGCATGGAAAGTAGAAGCAAGAATTCAAATCAGAATAGGGGCGAATGAGATCCTAGGATGCAACTAACATATTTTTCTTCCTCAAGACATCATTGATCATCTTCAAATTCAAGGTCTCTATACTTTGAACTCGATATGAAAAGCTGAAACTACCACGTTCTAGAGGCAAGGTTGGCTCTTAGCTCAAGAGGTGGGCCTTGGAGGTATTCAGGCTTCTTTGTAGAACGATTCTATAGCTAAACTTCGTAGGCTCATATCAAACTTGGTGAGGATGTTGATGAGCTATCATGGGCATGGAATGGTGAAGGGAGTGATTATAACATTTCTATGGGATATGAATCCATCTTGGACCACCACGCTCTATCTATGGACTAGTCGTGGAGGGAAATGTGGAAGGTATGTGCCCTTTCCAGATGCACTCTTCTAATTTGGCTAATGTTGAACAATAGACTCCCAACTTGGGATACACTGCAAAAAAAGCCAATTGGCGGGTCCAGGTTGGTTTTGCCTATGCCAAGACAATTTTATGTTGTCCTCCAGCCAATGAAGGCTACACTCAAGTATGCTCTTAGGAATATGTAGATATTTGGTGATTCAGACCTCCTAATTAGATGGATGAAAGGTGAGAACCGGGTTTAAAAACCTAGTCTCTATAATTTGGGTAGACATGCAAGGTATATTGTTGCACTCTTTAACTAGATTTCTTTCACTCATATTTATCAACAGTTCAACAACGCAACTAACTCTTTATCAAAGGTCAACCTATCTAAAGCTCTTCAACATGTTTTAGAGGAAGAACTCAAAGATGGGACAATGCTCTCATCTCGGTTTTTCAACTTTCTTGATGCTTAAGCAATAGAGTTTGTTAGCTCTCCAGGAAACTCTCCTAGGTTGTATTTCAGAGATGCCTGGTAACTTAATTTATTTTCTCAATGGTGGATAATATTTGATCAAGATGAACATCTAACTTACTGCATAATCTACTCAAGACAGTCTCGAATACACTCAAACAATGCAAAGCTCTCAAGGACTATTATCAGATAGGTAAAAAGGATAAAGGAAACTGATCAATTAACCAAAACATATATAAAACAATTACATATGATGGGCCAATTAACCTACGATGAATGCTAATGATTCTAGTTGGATAATCAAGAGTAAGATGACAGTTACCCAGATTATGAACATAGACAAAGAAACTATTCAACTCAATAGCATATCACAGAAAATAAGAAAACAAGGTCTGATAACAATGAGTGAAAGAAGCTTGCAGGTTGATCATATTAAAGAAATAGGTCTCTTTACAAAATACAATCAAGTAGCACACTCCAAAATCCAACCCTTTCTTTCTCTCAAGCTCTAGGATTTATAGCCTTTACAACATCTTCCCCCAGATCCTAAGAAGCTGGATCGAAATCCTAAAGATAGAAGATCAAAACCGTTTTTTAACAAACTAGGAAAAATCATTTTTTAACTTAGCCAAACTGCTGAAAAATGGGGCTCAGAGATGGATCGATTCTCCCAATCTGTGACACCTGTAGGAAAACTGAGAGAGGTTATTGTTCTCTGTCGTGTTAGGAAGAAAAACCTCCAAGCGTTTTGCAGAATGATTCTCCAGTCACTCAAAATCGTCATTTGAAAATGATGACTCTGCACAGTAAAACGCTATTAATTTGGCCAAACTGCTGAAAAAGGGGCTCAGAGATGGGTTCAGTTCTCCAAATCTGTGACACCTGTGTATAAACCAAAATAGGTTATTGTCTATTGATTTGTTGTGAGCAAAAACCTCCCTCAGATTATTGAAATTCATTTTCATTTGCTCGAGACCTTCATTTCAAAAACATGTGTCAAACAGGCAAATTCTGAGCTCCGAAAATTGGGGCTCAGAGATGGATTCGATTCTCTCAACCTGCAACACCTGTAGGAAAACGGAGAGAGGTTATTGTGCTATGGCATGTTAGGAACAAAAACCTCCGAGCATTTTGCAAAATGATTCCCCAGTCGCTCAGAATCGTCATTTGAAAATGATGACTTTTCACAGTAAAAACACCAATTTTTGCAGTCAATATTCTCACCTCCATCTTGATAGTTTCCATGTGTTCGACAGTTGCTCTGCATGCTGGAGGATGTGGGAATCTTTCTTAATTTCTATCCACCATCTGGACTATGAGTCATTGCTTCAAGAGATGAATACAAGGTCAAGGTTAACCAAATCTGCCACCTGTAAGAAAATCTCCAATTTGCTGCACAATACATTCTCTTTTTATAACACTAGAGAGAAGTAACAAAACTCATCAATTTAACTATTATATTTCGTTTAAAACCATTCTTACATGATCTGGAAAAAAGAATCTTCGATCTAGGCAAAAGAAGAGTGATTTGCCAGCTTCTGCACCTTTGGTGGCTTAGGGCTCAAAATTCGTAATGAATAAACTACCGAAAGCTCTGTTTTCGGTTGCTAAGGGAACCAGTGATGGTATTTTTGTGAAAAGATCATGCAGAGCGTGACCAAGTGGTTTCTCCTTCTCCATCATCTACTCCGAAAATCTGTGTTGTCATTGGAAGCAATTTATCAAAGAAATTTCTCAGACCTGCTAAGTACCAACGGCAAATTATTCGTGGATGGCCCTTTGCTTCTTTACATGATCTTTGACACCTCTTTCACTGTCAATGTTGGGCGTATGGGTATCTTCTTATCTGATCTGCTTTCACTTCAAAATTTCTTTTCACTTTCGGTAGCTAGGAGAGCTTCGAAAATTTCGTTTAAGCTACCGAAAGCAGAGCTTTCGGAAGCTTAGGAACCGTTTTAAATAAGCACTTAGCTACCGAAACCTGTCTTTTGAAATTTTTGAAATGAAAACCCAATCTAATGCTTTTCAAACTTTATTACATGCATAAAGCTATGAACAATGAGCCTTAAGAAATTTAGAAATGAAATTTCAAATGACATCCTATCATCTAAAATTGATCAACTCGACCAATTTATTTGGGGAGATAACAGAGTTTAAAAGTAGTGTTTTTCTCTACTCTCTTTTTGTAATGATTAATATATGAAAATGGGGACAAAAATGAAGCATAAATCAATTTTAGTGATTTTTCCTGTATTAGGGTCTTAACTTCTAATAAGACCTCCCTTTTTGAAGTTATTATGGAGGATATATATTACCGAAAGCATGCTAAATATAGCTTTGTAAAGGGATGACTCTGAAAGCACCTATGTGGATTGTGTTTATCTTTCTACTTGGAAATATAAATATGTTTTTTCTAGGAAAAAAAAATTAACCATTGATAAAGAGGAACTCTTATAAAGTGTATGGTTGTAAAATTCTCTACTTGGGAAAAAATATTTTAGCAAAAAAACTTCAACCATAACCAAGTTTAAAAACTAGGAAATTATTATGATAAATTTTCTGAAGTTGAATCATGTAATGGTTTTGAAATGTCTTCATATTTGAGTGGACACTCTACTCGTCATTATACTCAACTTCAAATAGTTTCTACAAACTTCAATCAAAGAATCTCTCATCTTATACGATCTCAAAAAGCTAAAATCACAATTAAAAAAAACATAGTAAAGAGAAAGAATAAAAGAATAAAATATTTCAATTTCTTATTTTGGTATTATATGAACTATCCATTTAAATATGTAAAAAAATAGTTTGTAACTTACAAAAAAAAATCATATAATTTCATTCATGTTAAAAAATTGTCATTGTTGTAATGATATTAAAAATGTCTCAAAAGAAACTTTAAAGTAAAATTATGCAATTTTGGGTCAATTTGATAGTAGATATCTCTTATTTAAGATAACTTTGAGAAGTTCAATTTGATATAAATATTTCTTATTCAATAAATATCTCTTATTCAATATAACTTGAAGAAAATTGTTTTTCATTTTAAAAAAATTTAATTGACAATTTATTTTAATAATTTTTTCAAAAGTTTTACATGAAATTAATTATGGTAAAAATATAAAGTTTTCAGTCAATTTGTTTTTAGATATCTCTTATTGAACTTAACTTTAAGTTCAATTTGATAAGAAATATCTCTTAACATAACTTTGAGGAGTTCAAATGACAATTAATTTCAGTAAGTTTTTCAAAAGTTTTACTATGAAATTAACTATAATAAAAATATAAGGTATAAGGTCTTATTGGATAGAGAAAAAGTAACCAAGGTTATAAACATTACCCAAAATTGATGCAAAGCATGTTTTTTACACCTCAAAATTTACATATACTTGTATCAAAATTTAGAATATTTTAAAAGCTTAATAAAACCAAATCCAAATAAGATAAAATAGGTAAAGAGAATGAATAATACCTTTCAGAATTCAAATAAATATGGTACAAAGGCCTGCCCCGTTCTACATATTGAAATGACTGGTTTTAGCCTAAGATAACTTTATAGATTGCTACTTGCAACTTAACCCAGTCTGGCTCCTCATTTACTTTTCAACTATATCCAGCTCAAAGCTTTGCAGTGCAACATAGTTTGCCTCAATCCCTTGATGATCATAAATGTGGTTTAAAGTAAACATTTTCTTGGAAACTTTGGCTGCACTATAGATCAAGTTTGGATGAAATTTAACTTGTGTGTCTCGTTTACATAAAATCCAACACTCCAATGTTCGGCACAGGAGATAAAGAACGATCTTCTGAAATAATTCATGAAAATCCCTATCACATATTGCAAAAGAAATAATGAAAAGGAGAAGACAGTGCTGTACATTATCGTCGTGGTCTTTTCTTTGGTGCACTCGTGTACTCTGAGACAGCAAGCAGGCCTGCAGCAGATGCTGAAGGTTGCCCGCGATCAGAATCCTTGGATATCTCTGCTTCACCTAACACTTGTGTTGCATCAGGATCTGTTGGTTCACTCATTATGTTCTGCTTTTCCTTTGGTTCACTCATTATGTTCTGCTTTTCCTCTGTTGAACTCTGTTTTTCTAATCGGTTTTCTGTCGCTTTATTAGATGGTCCTGGAGAAACTCCACCAGTGCTCCTCAGAGGCTTCTTGCTTGAATCTGCACCTTCAGAATCCTTTGAATCACTGTGTGTCGGACCGGTACTACTTACGTCATTATCATTTCGATCACTCTCCCTGTCTGTTTCTTCCTCGGAGAAGTCACTTGCATCTTCTTGAACATTTTTTTTCGCTGGTTCAGAATGCATGCATTTCTCTCGTAGTTCTCGAAGCTTTGCTTTCTTTGAATTAAGCACTGCAACAAACTACAAAAAAGGAGAAAATCCCAGAAAGATGAAGTAGATGCCAACCATGTAAACAACATTTACAAATACCGTATCTTAAGCTCCATAATATGTATACTATCT
Organism: Larix kaempferi; assembly: GCA_027924585.1. Taxonomy (NCBI): domain Eukaryota; kingdom Viridiplantae; phylum Streptophyta; class Pinopsida; order Pinales; family Pinaceae; genus Larix; species Larix kaempferi. The sequence continues at coordinate 36,487,078 of BSBM01000017.1, forward strand.
TCAAAAACTTCTTAGAATGCAGACTGAATGGCTTCATAATATGTATACTATCTTCAAAAACTTCTAAGAATGCAGACTGAATGGCTACCGCTATGTGTAGCATAACTGTTTTGACGTGACTATATTTTAATTATCACAATTTATTATAATACCTTTTTGCGAGCTTTCCAGCTAGCACTCGGATGGTTAACATGTTCTCAATATTTAGGCAACAATACTATCCCTTTGACCAAAAACCATAGAGTTAACCTGTATACTCAAAGAAAAATTCACTCCACTTGATCTCCTTGAATTTTCCAATTAGCAAGCTTGCAGCCACTCTGGGGAGGCAGCTAAATTTAGATAAATAATAACGTAAAAATTCTACTTTTCCTTGCACAACCAGCTACTACAAAACCTGCAAGGATAAATAGTAAATCTAATGCTCGACTTAAAGCACTTAGCAAAGTGCTTTAAAAAACTCACTAAGATACTACCACTTATCAGCAGATCGCTTACCTAGATACTGGACCATGCTAAGCATCCTTAACACACTAGTTATTAACCAAGCTGGGGGATTATGTTTATAGCTTTCCCAGAATGTTAATATACAAAACTAAATCTGTTTATCAATTAAACTAATACTAAAACAACCTCGGTACACCCCAATTATAGAAGAACAGACACAGATCCGTTTTTTTTGGTAGTAATAAAACAATGTCCCTACGGACAGTTACCAGAAACCAAGTTTGCATAATATTTTAGTAACAATGATATCCACATGAAGGATTCTAATATGTTAATATGAGAAAGCTAATTGAAAATATATATTACATTTTAATTCTTATAATACCTTAAAGCAGTCAAAGTTATTAAAGATGACAATACCTTAATTTTCCATGTGACAACGCCTCTTCCTATAGATAGTCATGTCAAACTGAGTTTCCTTATAAATTTACTCGATTGCATCACCATATATTTATAGGATTTTGTTATGAACATCTATTATATGTTAACGTAACTGATTCTTATCATGCAAGAAGGCATCTCAGGTGCTAGGCCGTTCCATAGCATCTTAACTGTAAGTTGCAACCCATCTCAGATGCAAACTAAAGGAAGTTTATATGTAATTTAGCTTATAGGATAGACAACCTTTGTACTGGTGGTGACATGAACCTGTTTAATGGAATATGAAAGTCTGATAACCTTGATTGAAATTAGTGCAACCTGACCATGTGAATATATCGCCTTCTATCATTTTAATAGAGGGGAAAAGCTTTTTTGAAATAGTTCTGACAGGAATGATGGAAAGAAACTCGATCCATTTCCACTGTAAAAAAATATTCAAGTCCATCCTGTTCCAATGTAAAAAAATATTCAAGTCCATCCTGTTCCACTAAACAAAATTCATGAGAATCTTATCTTTCCTGCATGGTTAACAGTATTTTCAGTAATCCTTCTGCCAATAGAGACAGTCATGATCAAAGTTATTAAAACTGGAACTGGAGCAGGACGAGGGTCAGCCAGCGACCAGACTGGAACTGGCTGGCAAACAGGATTGAAGAACAAGTCAACTAAGAACAGAAACTAAGTAGAGACAGGAATCTTGCTATTTTGTCTTCATGGAGCGCTGGTGGGACAAGGGTCAGCCCACGACCAGACTGGAACTGGCCAAAAAAACATGTTGAAGAACCGATTGACTAAGAATGGAAAACTGAGTCAAGGACCAGAATCTTGTAATTTTTCCTTCATGGCACACCAGGGTGGGCCCAGCTGGTTGAGGGATGTTCCAGATCAGAACCAGCTGGCCAGTTGAAGGACAATCCAGATCAGAACCAACTTAAACCAGCCGGCCAGTCCGGTTCAGCCCCTCTGCAGTATGAACCAATCCAGATCAGCCAGTTCCGATCCAATCAGTTGCTCATAGTATTTGAAATCCAGAGTCTTCCTTGGGTTGGTCCCCTCAATGTGCTAACTTGTTTCAAAATCTGGCCAAAAAAAACCAGTGTTCCATGGGGACGTGTCTCCCAGGGTCGAGGGCTTGCCCCCTGCACTTCCCACGCCCCGGGGGCTGGGAGGCTCCATGGGAAACGTTTCCCAGTGCCCCCTTTTTTGCGAAACTTGGGGAAACACACTAGGAGGAGTTTCCCGCAGAGGGGGGCCTGTAGACGCCCCCTCCCGAAAATGGGGGACGCCCAGGTGCTCCCCCCTCCTGAATTTTTAATTTTTTATGAAAAACCAAAAAAAAACCTAAAAAATAAATGAGTCTCGAGGCTGAGACTGAGAGTGACTCTAACTTAGATGGTGACACTCCCATAGATGGTGACTTCATGCAGCAGATGCATCTGCAGGACCAGTCCATGGAACTATCTCCTTGATGCTCTTTTGATGATTTCTTTTTGCTACTTTTAGTTTTATAATTTTATTTACTGTCATTGATGAACTCAGATTGAGTCTTTGACTCATCACTCTTTATTTGTAGGTGTTTATCTGACATGTCTATAATTCAAATTTATGATTTATTATTTTAAATTTATCTACTGTTTATGTCTATGATTCAAATTTCAAAGTTATAACTTATAATGGAAGACATGCATGTATTAAAAAATTAAAATAGCCATTATGAATTGAATATCATGTTTACATTGCACACTAATGAATTTCAATTTAGTATGTACATGGTGATGGGATGAGGAATTGATATGTTAGTATGTTGGGATTCACATTTTTTTTTTTTTTAATAATTTTAGCGACATGGCCCCCTATGTTAGGGACCCTGACGCCCCCTCGCCCCAAAAATTTCCCCAAAATTTGGGGGTGTCTCTACACGTCCCCAATGTGCGTTTCCCTGCTCCCGCGTCCCAAAAACTTGGTGGTACACTGAAAAACACCCTTCTGGTTGCTGGCATACCACCCTCCTAAACAATCAACCCCCCTACATCTGTCCACAAGCTCAAATTAAGTGTCAAGTGAGTTTCCCAGTGGTAATCTAGTCCAGACTACATACCATGACACCCTAGAAACCAAGTTTGGCCCCCTAGGTACTTAACCCAAGCATCCAAGTCGTGAAAGCGAGGGTCCTTTGGAGTAAGGGGACAACAAGAATCTCAATAAGTCACTTTTCATTGCTTCTGAAAAACAAGGAGAGGGCATTTATTTACTCTTAAGATCAAGGAAATCACTCTAGATTAGATACAATATTCTCCCTTTTATAGTACGATCGATTATGAGACCCAATGCTAAAGCTTAATTACTGTACATACATAATAACAACATTGTCCCTCAATAGAGAGGCTTCAAATAGCCTCGAAGTTTACAAATGAAATATCCCTTATAGGCTATTACTAAAGAAGCCAATGACTTATGTAACGAAGTGTACACCTAGTTACTTCCTTATCTCCCTGGCCCTGGATTTTCATGGAGGCAATTAATGAGGGATGTAATTCGAAGTGTTCCTGTACCATAAACTAATCTCAGTTCAATAGTTGCTTGATCGATAGGAAAAGGACGTGATGGAGATAGGGATGGAGTTACACGCATTTGGTCTAGTCCTTTTGCTATGAGTGACAACAAACTATTCGTTAAAAAAAGATGCATAAATCCGAAGAACCAAGTGCAATGAGTGACAATGAACTAAGGATAAAACTTTTGCATTTGTATGTATAAGCCCAACAACAAAATCCACTAACTAGTCGAACCGTGCCATTTTGAGTAGTAATCGATCTGTAGCTAAGAAGTACCAAAGTCGAGAAGACAATGCATGGAACCTTGCTAGCCCTTACCATATGAATGAAATGAACAAGTGTTCCTAGAAGTAATTAATTATTTAGGTTGGTTACTCCATTCATTATTTTATTTAATTATAGGTAAGTGCTTTAGGTCTTAATCCCACTACTTGCCTTGGGACCACATAAAGAATCCAATTAATCCACTTGTTTCTAAGGTATTTGTGGTGACTCAATCCCCTTTCCTTACCACATAGAAATGCCAAATCTATCTAATGATAGGGGAAGAGGGGTCAAAGGGGACACCCACCACTCTAAATGATAGCATAATGCCTTAGTCCTTGCAATCAAAATAAGGGTTTAGAGTGTGATGCAAGCATAGATCAAGACCCTCAATTCATTATCATAGATTAGATCTACCCAATCACAATTTTAGTCCTAATTGATAGTGAGGTGAGCGATCGAGCCACTTTCACCCGAGTAGTATATTTCAACCATTTCCCCTTTCTATAAGACCCCTTGTCCATAGTACACGCTAATCCAATAACCAATCATATCACATAGATACTGTTGGATATCACTCATTGGTTACTGCTTATCGATAATAGAGAAACTCAACTCAATCTCTTTAAAAAATTTGGCCATTCATTCAAGCAGGTTTAGTTCAATGCTCTTCACTCCATTCCTATTTGTTCGTTATTACATTCATAATATCCTATCTCCCTCTACAATTGCTTAGATAAGGTTCACCCCAAAACAAGTCTTATGGGTCTAGAAACAATGTGATTCTCTCGATAATATTCCTACAATGATTTATGCACAAGTAATACTGGACTCGATATGTATTGATATTGAAATAAAGACATATATAATAAACTTGATTATGGCAGTCTTATCATCACATATAGACATCTTATTTTGTATGAATCAATGATCTTCATATTAATAACATGGTACCGCATACATATCATGACAACTCTCTTGTTAACGTGAAAATAACTCAACTACCCTGAGTGAGATAAAGGACATCTCGCCTTGTTTAGATGCTTTCCTCACTATGCCATGATTAGGCATCATTATAACCTCTCTCCATCTCCCAAAGGGTCAATGACTCAATCCCCTTAAACACGATCAAGTTCCTCTTCCTATTGGTCGAGAGAAATCTTGAAGGCCCTTTCTCTTATTTCGAATTGAAGAAAGGACCAACAAATTGAAGTCATTATTTGTTGGTGAATAAATAAGAGGAATGAACTAGGGCCGCACCCAATTAAGGTAAAGCAAGTTAGTACATACCATTGTTCTACGTTCTTCTTCACCCTCCCAATCATTCTCTCATCTTTCCCCGGTATCTATTTACCCACATAGGGGAGAACCATGTGAAGAAACCATCATGTAGTAAACAATGGATGAATGTTCATCCTTTGTATAATAGCACTAGATCAAGATGGTCTCCTTACTCAGAGGGTCCTCTTTACTCTAGGATCCAGTCTTCCTTTGTTTCGGGTGATTGAATTATCACGTGGAGCATTTTTTCTTAGGTCCTATCGCGCTTACAAAATGGCAAATAAATGCTAATGGTGCGACAAAATGACACCATATAAAAATATATATATATATTTAAAAAAGGCTATTAACATGTGCCAAATGAGTTGGCATTATGTCTCTTATGATGGGCTAATAGGTTCCTTTACCAAAGCGTTGAAGTTTGATTAATTTAAAGATCAAACATATGATAATTAAATCAAGGGATGCGCCCATCCCTCATGTGGGCGTCATCATGACTTGGAAAATCGTGATTTGGTGTGATAAAAACAAGGAAGGGACACGCCTACATCTCTTGAGGTGGCGCAACCCCATTTATTTGGATACCAATCAATCCATCATCAAAGGATTGAACTATTGATTAACTCCCTCTTCTATGATGCACACCTCCCTTGGAGAATACACCCCTCATGCATGAGAAGTCTATTTAAGAGAGCATGTTCACCTCTTCCTCTGTGTTGTAACATTTTTTGAGTTCTTGAGTAAATAAAGAGAAGGCTTTGGAGGCTACATTGTGGTTGCATGTCATGTGTAGATGCTTGATGCTTCAAAACCCATGGAGGTAACTTGTATTTTTGCATAAGTATTTTGTGTATTGTTGGGATTGCATCTGACCTTGTAAGGGAATTTATATTTCAATAGGGTAAGAAATAGGACCTAATGCTTGTTTCTCATTAGATAATAGTATGAAATATTTCAAATATTTTGCATTTCTTGCTTGAATGCTTGTATTTAGAAGTCTTTTATATTGTTTATATCAGTGCTATTTAATCCTCTTGTGCAAGTCTTGCGTGAGATCTTTTTTCCAGGTGATCCGAGCTTAAGGAGGAGGCATGCATGTTAACTTTGCCATTTCCCAAGGCACTTCAAACGGAAACGTAGTCCCTCTTGTTCCCACTCTCATGAAGGCTCCTGTTATCACACAACGTGTAGTTGTCCCTAATGGTATCCCATCCGAGATGGTAGAGGAGATGGACAACTAAAGAGGTGACCCAAGAGATGCCACGGTTCCCAATGCAAGCTGGGAGTCACATCAACCGAGGCACTCTTCACTTTAGATCAAGATGAATCAAGACCAAGGGGGAGACCCTATAGCCAATCAAAGGTGATTGGACCAAAGCAAAGGTTCCTAGGGAAGTGTGAAAGACAAGTTACGGAAACCAATGCAAGGTTAGGTGGACCTAGAAGTTTACGTATGGTTGAAAGAGGCTTAAGGGATGACTAGTGTTTCAACCAATGAATGATTTAGGCCACTTAATGAGATCAAATGACAAGATCTTGTACCATGAAATACACAAGTGGTGCCCACTTCCAAGGGATATGGAAATGGTCCAAATGGGACTCACAAGGTGAAATTAAGGGTGCAAATGGTACCAAGGGGTATGCAAAGAGTAGATCTATGGATATAAGATGAAATTGGAGATACCCACATATGGGATCTAGCACATGACACTAATCCCAAGAAGTGTGATTTGCCTTAGGTGGACTAGTGCCTTAAGATGGATGGGCAAATGGAGTCCAAAGTATGCCAAATTATAGATCGAGGTAGTTTAGGCATTTATCAAAGTGGGTTTTGAAAATCAAAGGCATCCAATGGCTAGATATCCATAGATCTAAGATTGAAAATGCAACACAAAATTGACCCAAGTGGGGCACAACCCTCAAAATGAGGAATGGGGCCCACAAGGTGAAAATCAATGAAGTGAAGCACTAGGGGCAGGTTATCAAGTATGAGGATCATGAATCAAATGGGATCTCACCTACCCATGTGCTAGAACTAGCTCAACTCACCTACCCAAGTAGGGCGACCTCACTCAAGGAAGGCTAAGTGCCTTGGGGGAAGGGTCAAATGAAGTCCAAATGCCACCAAACTATAGATCCGAATTGTCGTGGATACTATAGAGGTGGGTTCTTTTTATTATACCCAAAGCCAAGCTAGATCTTTGTAGATCTACGAAAAAGTGAAAACAAGGGTTTTGATTTTAAGGGTTTGTTGACCAATGAAGAAGAATGGATGGATCTAGGCACATACCTTGTAGAACTTACCTCAATTGGTTATGGCCACCTTGCAAATTGATAGCATTCTCCTATGTGTATATTCATGAGTGAGATTTTGTTGCTCTAGGCCGAAACGTCCTCGAAGATGCCAAATCATCCTCCTCCTACAAGACAAGATCAAGTGAAACAAGCCAAGTAAGATGATTATGAAAATGATGGAAAGATGTAATAGAAAGCATCAACTATGTCACAAAGATACAATAATGATACTCCCTGTCACCAAGATCAACCCAAGAGAGAATATGTGGATCCCTCCAACAATAACCCTCTTCAAATCGTCCTCCTCTCCACCAATTCGGCCTCCTTGCAAGAAAACAACGTGTAGCTCCAAAATCCACAATGATACATAGAAGAGATATTGTATATTCAAGATGCAACTGCAATGTTTTAATAACCGGTCCGGTCCGAACCGGAACCGGCCGGTTTGACCGGTCAGCATAACAAGAGCATCAAACTGGCCTTTAAACCGGACCTAACCGGACCGGTTCAATACCAAACCGGTCTAGCCGGAACTAACCGGTCCGGTCCCGTATTAAACCGGCCGGGTACATAAGATAAGGAAAAGTTTTCTAAGAAGGCGTGGGAACCAACTCAGATCTAAGCAACTCCAAGAGTAGTGTGGGGCCTGGGTACTGCACTTGGTCCGATAATCAACATCTTTCAGACCACAGCACAAAAATATTTACCAAAAGTCTGCCCCTCTTATATGGCTGAAAACTTAGAAGTGTATCCACATCTTTTATTTCACTTGTGCCTGCAAGTTTTTTGGATGCGGCATAAATGATTTTCCATGATAAACTTCTGTCTTAAACATTGTGACAGAGTATGCTTAAGTCCTTTAAATAACATCTTTGCTCTGCATTTTCCTACTAGCCCCTTAAATGTAGCTCACACAACAAAAGCCTACTAAATATTAGTTGGTTATTTTTTTTCACAATTATGGTTAGATTTTATATGAAGTAAAACTGCAGCTGAACTGTACAACATTGTAATACAAAATTTTAGATATGTATGGCCTTGGCCAGAGTTTCAGAACTAAAGACTTACCAGCCCCAAAAACACTAGGCCTACCTTTATAGCATCATCTAAATAAAGATTGGCAGGTATGCTGCTTTACAAACTATAATAATAATAAACTATATAACAAAGCATAGTAAATTCAGAAAAATAAAACTAATCAGATTCATGCCCAAGGCGGGATTCAGTTTCTATTCCCTTGGGCCGGTGCCATTTTGTTGCCCATACATGGTTTATGGATTTCCGATTTATATATATGAGTAGACTTTACAAAGTTTACATATTATGTGAATGTCAATGTGTCTACTGGTCTAATGGTTTCACTTTCAAATATGCATATTATGTGTCTAATGCTTCGAAATATAGCTTGGAATGTTAAATATAATTTTTATGATTAAAATTGTAATTTTTTTTGTATTTTTTAATAGTCCGGTTCATTGAAATCAAACCGGTCCGGTTCATTACCGGTTCCGGTTCCGGTCCGAGTTGACCCCAGACCGGTTTGATTCCCGGTTCCGGTTATTAAAACATTGGATGCAAGAGAATCCACAAGACAAGAGAAATATGCTCCACAAAGAAGTGTTCTATTCCAATATTCCAGAGCTCCAAAGGTGAGCTATACAATAAGGGGTCTCCTCCTTATATAGGATAATAAAGACCAAAACCCTAGATCTCAAAACCACTTTATGAAATGAGTGGTTGAGATTAAAAGATCTCAATACATAATCAATGGCTAAGATGAACCATAACAATATATCACATGGATCACTCAAAATAGTGATGACATCATAGCTAGAAAGTACTCATGGAGGGTGACGTCATCCTCTAGAGGGGGCAAAAGTACATGGGCCCACCTCATATGACTAGGACATGACACATGAAGCACATGGTGGGACTAGGAGGCATCAATCCTTGCTAGCTCATCCCCATGGTACAATAATATAAAATAATATGTCCAAAAGAATACAAATGATCAAATCTATCCTCAAAATCTGTGAGAGACATGCAATAAAAGGCCTCATGTGGCCTATGTGGACCCCACTGACTGATGAAAACTGGCTGGAAGATGGGGGGTTCACCCTGGAAGACCTCTGTGAAGACCAAGTGCCAAAACCTTGCCTCAATTGTCCAAATCGAATTCCTCAGTGACCATTTTATTCCATTTTTAACCTGCCTCGGTAACTGTGAAGCTGCTGAAACTGCCCCCTAGGGCACCTGCGCTGTCAAACTGAGCCCGCCAGGCTCTCCAGAAGGGGGGGTAAATGGTAATATCAAGTGGCTGGACCACCCCCTCCTCATACAGCGCCCTAGGTGAACTTGCCTCTCATGGCCCGTGCTGGTCAGGCTGGGAAATCAACCCCAAATCTGGTCAACAAGTGGAAAACTGCATCTATCACTATCATAAGTGCCTGAAACTGAATGATAAGTGTCTCATTGGATCCAGAAGACCTAAAACTACTAAGAAGGTGTACTCATACACCATGGGTTGCCCTGATGGGCCAGCTGTAGGGTCCACCATATATGGACAGTGCATAATCTAATGATCTGAAGTAATAATAAAACCTGTTGAATTGCATCAATCACCATCTGAATCATATGTCCATCATATAGCATCATCATCAAGAGTACGTGGGACCATCAATCATCATCAATAAGCATACATGGCCCACATCATCAAGGATCCCAAGAAATGACCATAGTCAAACTGGGTTTGACTAGGTCAATATACAACCAAGGATAAATCATATCAATAGACTAAGACATGTTTCTCTAATCATGCTCACAGCTTAACTTAAAGTATAACATCATTTAATGGCATTAATCATGTTTGCATATTCCGTTGTTATTTATAATTACTTGCACAATAGCTTAAATGACAAACTCACCCATTGGACATGGTCTAACTGCTAGCTAAGGATGAAGGCTAGGAACAAGGCTGGGCAAAGAGGTGACTTGTCTAAACTCAACCAAAAGACACTTTGGACTGGGAAGAAGGGGAAGCTACACTTTGTGCTGGACAAATAACACAAGGAAGGGTTGTGCCTCACAAATGGGTAAGTTGTTTGGAGAGTGCTTATTCAACTTAGGCATCATGTCTACATCAAGTTGATCCAAGTTCATTAAGATCATTCAATTTCATTTCTTGGCCTTTTTGGCCTACATAACCCTTCGGATCTCAGGTGCGCTAAAAAGCACAACTAATTGCAGCTTGCATCCAGGGCATGTTTACATATATATAAGGTCAGCAATCATTTAGATATAGAGTTTAAGAACCATTGCTTTTTGGACCTTTCTTATACTCTTCGAGGAGTATTTTTAGCAGTTCATCACTCTTGCCCTTTACTCACGTGTGTTCAAAAACACATTCTAGAGTTTATAGTTTCCATGGACGAATTTACACAAGTTTCCATAAGTAGTACATGAGCTTTCAGTTTTAGCCAACAACATCTCAAGTGACTAGGGGAAGTTCGTGCCAGTGCCAAACATTGGGACAACTGACCAGAATGATTTAGGCCTACAATCCAACTCACCAAAGGCAAGTTTTGTCACCAACTCAAAGCCAAGACATTAAACAAACATGGATGCGATCCAAACACAGAGGTAGTAAAAAGCGAAGTCCTCAATATCAGAAAGTCAAGAAAGACAAGTCAAGGGTAAAGCCAATATAGGAAAGTCATGGATGGATGGAGTCAAATGAAAGTGGATCCTAAGCTAGCAGACAAATGGTGTCAAGAAAGACCATATCTATGCAAGGTAGTAAACCAGTGAGTTTTGTCAAACAACCTAAATGTACAAGTAAAATGTCCATTTTATAATTCATCATCAAGATAGTCCATTTTAAGTTTACAAAGTTTGCCACAACATGAATCATATACCAAGCTAATGTTGTGGACATGACTAAAGCAACAAGATAATAGTCCACAGTCAATGATCAAACATCCATAGGTCATACAACATCATCATAAGAATAATCATCATAAATTATCTGAAACACTGCTGCAATACATCTCTAGGCACTGAACTGAAACTGTATGGAATAAAGGGTCACATCAGTCATCAAATCTGAACTCTCAAAGCTCAGCCTTGGCACAAGGTCTAACATAAGTCTAATAAAATACACCGCTCTGATCATGAGTGATCTCATAATATAAACTCATCATAGCCAAGCTCTGAATAATCCAAGCTCTGAAATGTGCAGATATCTGCTACGCAATAATAGTAGCCCTGCTACTATGGTGTGATAACAGCTCCATTTGTCGATCTCTTTCTAGCTCACAACTCGGTTCTTCTTACCTTTAGCTCAACATATTTTCAATCTCTTTTGGTTACTTATTCCATATTGTTCTAGATCTAAAAATTTGAAATCCTAAAGAAGTAGATCCAGTTCATTTCACTAATGTTATCTTATTATCAAATTTAAATCTCATAATTTTACATAAGTGAAAAGTCTCTTCATTTGTTTGCATTTAAAAGTTGAAAATCTTATTAGTTAAGGAAGAGTGGTTTTATTGCAGATGTGTGAAAGACAGATCTAGCATATTAAGGCTTGTACGATTTGGTTTACAACTTGAAAGAGGGCAGCCAAAGATCCTAGCAAGACAAGCTTTCTAGCTTGTCTTACTAGTTCAAATTTTTGCATTTTTAGTTTATCATTTAACTTAGAATTTTTACAATTTTTTGTAGCAAGGCCAAGACACTTTTAAAGTGTTTTTTGGCCATTTTGAGACTAATTTAGTTTGCTGTTTTTTCTGATATTTTAGCAGTTTGAACAATTTAGAGGTCAAAATCTGAGATTTGGAGGCTTTTGTGGCCATCCAGAGAGCTTGTTTCACCTTCTCTCTCTTTTTCTAGCACTTGTAAACAGTATTAGTACCTACTGATAAAGGACCAACAGTATTGCTTGATTTTATTTTGATGTAACACAAAAATAAATAGAGCAAAGCAAGCTATTCCAGTGCCTTCCCCCATCCCCCCAGGGGAGAATCTACGTTTTTGAGTTTTTTTAATTTTTTATATTTTTTTTGCTTTAGATTAGTTTCTATATGCTAGTAGTAATTAAATAACATCACAAGCACGCAAATCGTCCACGAGGAACTATTAGATTATGTTTTCATTATTCATGCATTGTCATTTTTTACATTTTTTTACAAACTTGCAATAACATTTGAGCCCTTGCTTTCCCGAAGTACTGCACCTTTTGGTGTGTGGAAAAGAGACTCTTGGGCTGTAGATTAGTTTAATAACTCACCTTGCAACACTAAATAAAACTAACCAAGACTCGAAATCCGAAGTATACTCTTGACTGCTGCAACTTAGTATAAACAGTTGGGTCAATCAGAAAAGGACGTAGAGTGACAAGTATTAATAGGACAATCCTTCAACATTTCGATCTTGAGAACTCAGGAGGTCGAGTGAGGCTAACTATAAAGTCAGCAGGCTGCTGTAAAAAGGTCCATCCTCGCCTGGTTGGACACTTGGTATAGCTGTCACAACACCCAGTTCAAAGGAGCAATTCAAAGTTGGGCCAAACCAACAATCTACTCACTCCTTTAATACTCACTAATAATTTAAAATTTACAACAAGACTTTGCAATACTTTCACGACACAACACAGCAGCATTCGCATTCACAATCTCGGCACTGATCATCATACGTTATAATTGTTTAACTTAAATCATAAAATGTCGTGAATGTCTTTTATATCATGTGTTGTTATATTTAAATGAATTGCAATTGGTTCCTTGTTGTAATATTTTCATCATCCAACATTAACTCCTAGAATAGCTTTTATTATAGGCTTTATATAGTTTAAAAGCCATAGTTTCTTTTATAGGGACCACCCCCCCTTGGCTTCGCTAGGAATAGCCTAGACGGAGGAGACAAGTAATCAAGTGACAGCACTTGACTCTCACTTGCCCCCAAGAACACACCGAACAGCTTGAAGGTTTCCTGCCACGTTCCCCCCAGGTGTGTATTAGGTGGCAACAAGTAGCATTATTGCTTCTCTGTCTTGCCCATCAAACTTTGTTATGGTCCCTATCTGCAACTATGGAGAGGGTATCTGTTAAGATTCAATATGCTAAGATAGATAACATCAGTATTCAATTCAATTTCACAACAATAGCATATACAGGATCACTGAAAGAATAACAAGCACAGCATAAACACACGAGACACGATTTATCCTGAGAAACCCTCATGGGGTAGAAAACCCAGCAAAACTTCCTCAATATAGATGATCAAAAGTACAAAGATGAAATCCCCAAACAAGAGCTCCTTCTCCTTCACAGATATCTCTCTCTCTCTCCTAATGCGCAATCCACAAGTGAGTGTGTGTAAATGAGGAGTACATCACTCCTATTTATACGTTATCTTCCACTTGACTTTCTCCCTAACTAGGTCGACCCCAACAACTGAACCACTCAACTTAATGCTAACTAGGTCGACTCCTCTAGGGAACTTAAGCACCCCATTACAAATGACTCAAAGGGGATCTATTGCCCCGACTTACAAGGGAGGATTTACCTCAATGACTTTACATAAATAGATATAATAATGACATCCCGATGGAGGAATAAAACATCTCCGAATAATTACAACAATAAAAATACAATAGAATATTCTTCGAAGTTACAATATTTCAACACTCCCTCTTAACGAGAAGGGTATTCTACTGATAACAGCAACATCAACCAAAGGAGCAAGGAGAGAGAGCATCATCAACAACATCAAGGTGATACATCTATAAATCATTGGAAGTTTTCTTCAATCATCATCAACACCTGGAACGGCTACTGGAACATCTTCAACATCTTCAGTACTGGAACATCAACATCTACAGTACTAAGTCTTTATCTTTTGCAGCACTCGATCACTCGATCGTCTACAACAACATCATCATCTGGATCTCTCAATCAATAGCATCATCTGGATCTCTCGATCAACAACATCATCTGGATCTCTCGATCAACAGCATCATCTGGATCTCTCGATCAACAACATCATCAATAGCTGGATCTCTTGATCAGCAACATCATCTGGATCTATCGATCAACAGCATCATCAATATCTGGATCTCTTGATCAGCAGCAACATCTAGATCTCTCGATCAACAGCATTATCAATATCTGGATCTCTCGATCAACAGCATCATTTGGATCTCTTGATCAACAGCAGCATAATCTGTAACACACATGATCCAATTACGGGATGATCAATCCCTCTCACTTTAGGACATAAGTCCAAGGATGATACAATCCTAATCCAATTACAGGATGATCAATCCCTATCACTTTAAGACATCACACCATGTCTAAGGACGATGCAATCCTGATCTACTTACAGGATGATCAATCCCTATCACTTTAAGACATCACACCATGTCTAAGGACGATGCAATCCTGATCTACTTACGGGATGATCAATCCCTATCACTTTAAGACATCACACCATGTCTAAGGACGATGCAATCCTGATCTACTTACGAGATGATCAATCCCTACCACTTTAAGACATCACACCATGTCCAAGGACGATGCAATCCTGATCTACTTACAAGATGATCAATCCCTATCACTTTAAGACATCACACCATGTCTAAGGACGATGCAATCCTCTCGTCAATTTAGACAAAGTCTAAGGACCACTCACGAAGACACAAGTCTCCGGATTCATTTAGGACTTAAGTCCAGGGATGATGCAATCCACTCGTCAACTTAGACCAAGTCTAAGGACCACTCATCGACCTTATCGTCGGTACAGGTATCCTCATCATCAACCTCATTGTCGGTACAGGCATCTTCATCATCGACCTCATCGTCGGTACAAGCATCCTCATCATCAACCTCATCACTCCCCCTTTCGTGGAGAGTCCTTTTTGAACTACACCAAGCTTGTCTCAGAAATATTCAAACTTTACTCGAGATAGATGTTTGGTCAATACATCAGCAACTTGCTCATCAGTGTTCACATACTCGAGCTTTATAGCTCCCTTCTGCACCATATCCCATATATAGAAATATCGGATCTCTATGTGCTTTGACTTATCATGGAACACTGGATTCTCCGTCATCTTGATACAACTCTGGTTGTCACACAGGATCATAGTGGAGTCCATCTCTAAGTCAAATAGTCCTGACAACAGCTTCTGAAGCCATAAGGCTTCACAACTAGCAGAGCAAGCTGCTATATATTCCGCTTCAGCTGTGCTGAGAGCCACACTGGACTGCTTCCTGCTAAACCATGAGATCATAGCAGATCCCAGACAATAACATCCACCCGATGTTCTCTTTCTGTCTGAGACACTTCTAGCCCAATCTGCATCTGTATAACCATACAGTTTGAAGTCATGATCTTCAAGATAATATAGACCAAAATCTATCGTACCTTTTAGGTACCTCATCACATGCTTTGCAGTTGTCAGGTGAACACGTCTAGGCTCAACTAGATACTGACTCAGGGTGTTCACAGCAAAGCATATATCTGGTCTGGTATTCGTTAGATACATCAACGAACCAATCATCTGTCTGTAAACTGTAGAAACCACTGTCCATCATCCCAGATCTCTACTTCACATTTTCCTTGGCTAAGGAAAAATCTCATCTGATCTCAGTCACACATCTAATCAGAAGAATCATGCCAAGATTCTTTAACTCTAAGATCTACTCCCTCTGATGTGGAGTTTTCTACATCAGAGTATTGTCCTCCCTCTGTGGCTGAACATCATGCACACTTTGCATTGAGTGATCTTCTGCATATCTATTCGTGCCATCTCCTGTCAGATGGGTCTACTGATATGAGCCTCAAGATCACTCGAACTCTATGGTGAGTTCCTTCTTGCATCCATCTAAGAGAAGCATGTCATCTGTATATAGAAACCATCTTCAACCTTG
Source organism: Larix kaempferi (assembly GCA_027924585.1). NCBI lineage: Eukaryota > Viridiplantae > Streptophyta > Pinopsida > Pinales > Pinaceae > Larix > Larix kaempferi. The sequence continues at coordinate 36,503,291 of BSBM01000017.1, forward strand.
TAGCAAAGGTTGAAATCCGCATCACCCATGGTGATCATCAAGCTCATCAAATGACTATCGATCCTGGATACCTGTTGAACCCGTACAAAGCCTTCTTCAATTATTTGATTCTCTATCGAATCCTGGGAGTTTGCTTGATATGCACTTCTTCTTCAATTACACCATTCAAGAGAACGATTTTGTCATCCATGGGTGTAATCTATCTCTAGAAGTGTGTCTAGCCACTGGAGCAAACATCTTGTCATGATCCTCTCCCTCTTTCTAAGAGAATCCTCTAGCCACGAGGCTTTCTATAGTATGTCTGATTTGTAAGTCTTCTTGTTGAACAGTCATCACTTGTTCTTTGGAACAAGTGTTCATCATCCTTTTTGTAGATCATAGCACACGATCTTTCCTACAAATAAAATTTAATTACATGATTAGTAACACTTCATAATCATCAAATTATGTTGACATTTCAATGATAACCTATTATGCATACCGATATGATTCACATAATTATGCAACTATCTTGACCAATACTTTGGCACAACACTTTTCCATATCCTGTATGCATACAGTGGCTATCTAGATGCCTTCCATCTCTACCAGAACATACTATCAAGAGCGTGCACAACTCCCAGCATGTTAGCAAAGAGATTTCATTATAGACAAGCAACAGTGGAATGTTTGTCCAACTTACCCATCATATGCATATTAGTAGTATATTGTTCAATGTTATATGAATGCTTACACTATGCATGATATAATTCCCGATTCTAGGAATACAAATATGCATATGAGCAATATCATTACCTATTCAGAGATTCAAGAAGTAATTCAAATAACAACTCAAATACTTATCTTTTATGTGTGTGTGGTTGCCTCCCTCTTGATCTCTATTTTTCCCTTTATGATAGCATCATGATTATATGTCTTTGAACTTCTATCCATCCTGGACCACTATGCATGCTTAAGTGTGCACTAGTTTCATCATTGTGTCATCCTCAAGATCTCATACATAATCATACATTCATTAGTATAATCTCAGTACTATCAAAACATTAAGATCTTAAATAATCTTAAACATGTATGGTCATGATCATTTCATACACAGGTAATTTATCACAAGCATTAGTATTCAAGGTTTCAAGGAGTACTTCTTTTACTCATGCATATTCTTATTTGACCATAGGACTCTTCTAGTTTGTCATATCATTAATAAAACTAAGAAGCATAATATGCATAAACCTTTGATAACTTCATGAATAATCATTATCAATCATACAAAAGTATAATTTTATAAGATCCTAACACAAAGTAGGATTCTAACTCGATATAGGAAAACATACCTGGATTATCATGCTTGCTAGTTATGTCTAACATACCCCAGCAATATCTTCTTTGTTCTCTTCAATGATTTAGAGACCCTGTGTTAGTAACCTGCATATCTCATAAGTTAAGCATAGTAGAACCAAATCATACATACCTCGTATGTGATCAATGACTATGGATGAGTCTTTGTCTTCATGTCAACATGGTCATATATTCTTGATCTAGAACTTGATTTGTCTTTCTTGATGTACCTTTCATGTTAGCGGACAACATCATCCTCATACAACACCATAGGTGCATTAGTACAATCATAAGTGTCATAACCCTAATCAATGAATGTCTTCTATCATTCACATGCATTCATACTTTTAATAAGGTGATTAGACAAGTCAAAAATTAATCATGATTGTACTAACCTCAATAATATGAAGACAAACATATCATGAACTTAATCATCAGATAAATGAAACAAATTTCAAAACATACCTGCATCTCCTCAAGTCATACATGTCGAGATTGCTTGTAGTCTTTTCTAGAAGGGTTAAACCATAATCATCCAAGGTAGATCACTTGTAAACACATTATATAGGTTCATGGTGCTAGGATGATAGAATACCAGTGCCATTTAAACCTCCTTCATTGCTGCCCTATGAGTCTCCCAATTTTGCTAGGGTTTCTTCTTACTTGGAAACCCTAATTTTCAATCTCCTTCCTCCCACAACATTTTGATGGAAGATTAATATCTATGATCAATGGATTCCAAATTCATCTTCAAAGTTTCCAATATTGCATCAAGTGTCTCCAACATTGTATTAGGTCATGCCATACCAAAAAAAAAACTGAAAACCCTAAGTGAGAGCTTCTTCCTCCTCTTCTTTGATTTCTTTTGTTGAGCCATTTCAGATGTGTTGTATTGTTTCTGGTGTATCTCTGAAATTCAGATCCTCAGGGTTTGAAACTTCGACCTGTGGTAGAATGACCTGTCATCTTTCCAACCCCACATATTTGAGCTTCATTGGATTCTCTATGAGAGAGATATGCTAAGTTTCCCAACATGACCTGTTTATGAGATGAAACAGCATAGCGAACTGTTACGATATTCCTATACTCCATCCTAGTCCTACCAGCATTTTCATTATTTGCATTTTCAGTCTTGCATGCATTTCTGCATGCATGCAATTGCATGCATCCCAGTCATCAGTCCCAGCACCTAGCCTCAGTTAGCCAGCCCCCGGGAGCTTCTCTCAAATATGTTTTAGCCCTCCTAGAGCTTAGTGCGCCCTTCCTCCTTGATTTAAGGAAGCCACTCGTCCTCTCTCACCTACCACTCAGTTGCACTTCAGTTATCTTTAGTTATTTCCTTGATTTAAGGAAAGACTGACTCTCAACTGACTGTATCACTCCAATGGACCTCCACTAAGACTAGACTGCCCATTCTGACTCTAGTTAGCTCCTCATGCACCCTCCACTGAGCCTCCTTCATTCAGTTAGTTCCAGTTACACCTACCACACTCAGTTAGACTCAGTTTGACTGATGGTTGACAGTTACTTGAGCATTGATGACTCCACTGATGATGAGATAGACTTCTAGTTGTGCTCCAATGACACTCCAGTGATATTTTGATCACTCCATGAAGGCTAATTCGAATTGCCACCTTGGCATTCGAATCCTCATGCATTGTACTACTTATTTGTCCATATTGTGATTAATGAATTAGTGTGTGTGAAGTTATTTTGCTTCTATCCGAATTCTACTGTATTATTATTCTGTTGCTCATTCTACTGCATTGACCACTCTTAATCTTATTCCTAAATTCTTTCTTGTGAGGTATACTTCAGCTCTTAGATCTACTGTGAGGATTTTCACACGAACTTGTAGGGGCGCACGTGTCACTGTTTCAACTTCGACTTATGATACTCGGACCTGTGAAACTACAGTTCGTGCCCTAACTGTAACCTTTTATGGAATTCCATTTGGAGCTTCCTAGCCTGAGATATGACTTTTTTCCCTAGGTCACATGTTTAGGGAATCATTCTGAAAGAGGCAAAAACCCTAACTTGTACAGATCATATCTCACAAAGTACAACAAATCTGAGGCTAAAACTAGCACACAAGGTACAGGAACATGTAATCTTCGGCCTGTCCAAGTTTCAGATCCTGAACCGTCACCAAAAGTGATTTATAGCAAAAGTTCCACGATGACTAGGTTTCGCTATACAAAGCCCTAGCTTTCAAATTTTCGCAAGTGAAACAAGTGTCGTAAATGCCATACATTGCCTTCCTTCAGGCTAGCTCTGAAACCATGTTAAGATTCAATATGCTAAGATAGATAACATCAGTATTCAATTCAATTTCATAACAATAGCATATACAGGATCACCGAAAGAATAACAAGTACAGCATAAACACAAGAGACACAATTTATCCTGGGAAACCCTCATGGGGTAGAAAACCCAACAAAATTTCCTCAATATAGACGATCAAAAGTACAAAGATGAAATCCCCAAACAAGAGCTCCTTCTCCTTCACAGATATCTCTCTCTCTCTCCTAATGCGCAATCCACAAGTGAGTGTGTGTGTAATGAGGAGTACATCACTCCTATTTATACTTTATCTTCCACGTGACTTTTTCCCTAACTAGGTCGGCCCCAACAACTTAACCACTCAACTTAATGTTGACTGGGCTGACTCCTCTAGGGGACTTAAGCACCCCATTGCAAATGACTCAAAGGGGATCTATTGCCCCGACTTACAAGGGAGGATTTACCTCAATGACTTTACATAATCAAATATAATAATGACATCCCAACGGAGGAATAAAACAACTCCGAATAAATTACAGCAATAAAAATACCAATGTTCCCCCAAGGTTCCGAGACAGCGGGGCGTGGGTGTGAGGAGACGCACATTCGGGACGTGTGGAGACCACCCCCAAATTTTAGAGAAATTCGGGGGGACGACGGGACGTGAGAGTCATAAAAATTTTAAAAATATGTAAAATATAAATCCCAACAATAACAAACCATCCCATGCAAATTAGTGAATTACTAAACACTACATTCATCATTGTGCAATCATGCAAAGTTCCAACACATTACACAATTCATCATGATTATATTAATATATGAATCTATGATTAACATGAACATCATATTTCATGTTTGTCACTTCTGAGTCTTTGTCATTTGATATTTGATATTTGATATTTCAATTTTGAGTCTCGCTAGAGTTTCGGAGTTTCGGGCAGGACGCCCACAAGTCTCGCCGAAGTTTCGGAGTTTCGGGCAGGATGCCCACAAGTCTCGCCGAAGTTTCGGAGTTTCGGGCGAGACGCCCACAAGTCTCGCCGAAGTTTCGGAGTTTCGGGCGAGATGCCAGGAAGTCCCCCCAAGTTTCATCAAGTTTCGCCACCCACTGAAACATTTTGCCACCCAGCGAAACGTTTCGTTGTGTGCTTCACCAAGTTTCGCCCAAAGCAAGACGTCCCGAAACGTTTCACATGGAGTTTCGGAGTCCCCAGGACGCAGGAAACGCCGAAACACGTCCCTGACCCTTCGAGACGTGTCCCCGTGGAACACTGAAAATACAATAGAATATTCTTCAAAGTTACAATATTTCAACAGTATCTATACTAAAGACGATATTAGCCAAGTATATGTATTCAAAAATGGCCAACATACGTTGCTTCCACGGATTGTAGTTCTCTCCAAAGAACCTCCAGCTAACTTCCAACATGATATTGGTCAGAGTCCATAATTATAAGTCACAAATGCACTAAAATATATCGAAATAGAGTAAAATACTAAAAAATACTTGACAAACCCCTAAATGTTGGCTTTAAATCAATATAGCGACCACATATTATTGATAAACACAGATTTTCGATAAATTTCCCACAAACAACTCAAAAACACACAGATTTTGACAAATCTACTCAATCAACCTTGTAACACTTGATCTATACTCAAATAGTTGTAAAACACACAAATCTAGATAGATTTGCTCATAGATAGCTTAAAAACAATCAAATCCGATAGAAACCAGCACAAAAGAAATTAAGTTATCCATAAATCTACTAAAAAGCACTCAATTAGCAGCTAAAACATCCATATTTTGAAATTTGGGCTCCAATTCACATATCCAATTTGCTCTTAAATCAGCTAAATTGGACAAATATAGGAGAAATTTCACCAGTTGACTATCGAAAGCAGTCGTACAGTCCAAAAATTGTCTCAATTTCTTATCTATACAAAGAATGTACCATACAACCAATTTGTCTTTCGTACGATTGTACGAATGAATGGAAGCTGAGAAATTACATCTACACAAATTGTACAACCACAAAAATTCAAAAACAATGTCTTGACGTGTACAGATAACTGTTTCGTACAGTTATCGCTTGATTGTACAACATATGGATTTTTCATAGCAAATCCATACAATCCGATGCATCCATACTCTAGCAAATGTTGTACGATAGCCATACATACAGTTGATTCATATAGCTCCAAAGAAAATTAATTTCTTGGGCGATCTGTACAACTACCAAAAAAATTAATGTCTTATGTGTGGAACCTCAAGTTGTGCGGTTCCTACCTAAAAAAAATTGACTTTGCTTCAAAATTAAAAATCAAAACAGTACACGGTTTCGATGGAACCCTTTTGATTCTTTGATGTGCTACACTAGCAATCCCTCAATCCATCTCTATCAACATCAATCCCTAGGTCTTCATGCTCTCACAGTCTCTAAGGCTCTAACTAAGCTCTAATACCATATCATGAAAATCAAGCACATAAAGAAACCAAGAATAACTCAAAAGAGTTATCATAATGTATTGCATAGATGAAAAAGTGAAAGCTTTCTTATATAGGGTTACAATGAGGTCGAGTCAATCCACTTAATTAATGTGGAATAGACCGATAAATACAATAAAGCGACCTAAACCATAAAAGCACAAAATAACATAAAGTTGGGTGACTTTATTAATGCCTAAGTCTAATATCTAATTTACCATTATAAACTAAGTTTTACTTTAACACAATGTTTGAAAAATCGAAATCGGACTCGGAATCAGTCGAGGGTCAACTCGGAACCGGAATCGGAATCAGTAATGAATCGGTCATAAATCGGCTGATTTGAATTTAATGAATCAGTTTACTCAAAAATACATAAAATACTTAAATTTTAAAGAAAAACAACATTTTCAAGATTTTAGGACTGTTGTTATGACCCAGACCTATTGTTTGAAGGCCAAAGAGCACCTATACTTATTGTTTAGGGCTGCTTTCATCCACAGTACTACCCACAATTTATTTTTAGCCTTTAAGGTGATTTTCATGACTTTTTACTGCTGCAAAGGTCATAACAGGCACATGTTTGCTTCAAAATTGTTGTACGAGGTTTTGAACAACTTCAACCTAAGTTGCATGAAACGGGGAAACGAGGACGAAACGGAGAAACTTCGAAACAAGGGAAACGTGACCCCCCAAAATTGTGGAAATGAGGAAATGCAATATATAAATATATTAAATTAATAAATTAGCAAAGACATTTACAAAAATGAATGTGAAATATCAATCATCAATCATACATGTCAACGAATCATTGCCTATATTGGGATCCTATTCATCAATAGAACCCTATGCCTCCCTCCTCTAGGCTCTATCCCTTGCTTCTAACTCGAATTTCAAAGTTGATCCTCCAAGGACATTAGTCAACGACTCAACACACTACAATTTTGATGAAACTCCCTAATCCAATCGCTAAAATAACGTAGAAGAAGCTTCCCATGCTTGATAAGTGATTTTGCATGAGTGAAGAGTACATTTTTATTAAGGTCATGACAAAGGAATTCAACAATCAACACCACCAACATCAAGGTACATATAGGGGTTGATGTGCTTGATTAAATGCCAATTCCATACCCTCATACATGATAGAATCTGGTGGAAACCTTGCAATCCTGAAATCCTGAAAACTATTAAGTCTGTTGAATTTTGAATGGGATCTAAAAATCTACTTTTTGCATATGAAGTCCGATGAGGTTGGAACCACTCTCAAACATCCTGAAACAATTAATGGTAATGTTCAAAATTTAAGTAAAAGGATGGAAAGTAAAAGATAAGGAAAATGTCACTAATATCACCAAGTACTACAGCACCATGGGTATATAGGTTAAAAATTAAAAAAAATTAAAAAAACCATTTTTTAATGGCCCACACCAAAAAACCAGCCAATTTTTGTCAAAAATCGATGGACCAGACCGGTTCGATACTGAACTGGTCCTCCGATCCGATTTGGAGACCGGTTTGAACCGGTCTGGCCTTAAATCGGTGAATCGGCCGATTCCGATTCCGATTTCACCGATTTTTAAAACTATGCAAATTTAACATGGTTGGGGTGAATAGGGTGGTGGTTGGTTGACATTAACAATTGCTAAGTTACTAGGGAACATGCTTGGTTGTAGGTTTGTTGCACATGGAGAATTTGGTTGTGGGCTAGTGATCCTCAAAGAACATGGTTGTGGAGGAATCATATTTGGAGGATTTGTGTTAGCCAACAATTCCTCGTCCTTGATGAGTCTTGCTAGTCTATCGATGGCTGAATCTAAATCTTGTTTCAACTTATCCATGCCTTGTTGCATTTTCTCCTTGATGTCTATAACAAATTTTGTGCTTGAGATTTTGTGTTAATTCTTATTTCAGATCATCATTTTTTTGTCTAATCTCTTCTCTTAGCTCCTCCTAGTTTTATCCATTTTTTCCTCCTAGTTTTATCCATTTTTTCCTAGAGTTTCTTGTGATTTTGTTTGTAATCTCTCTAGTTTCTTAATCCTGGAATTAACATTTGTCATTTTTCTGGTTACGATAGGAGTGAATTTTGGATCAATTATGATTGATTTTTAACCTATGTTGCACGGGCACCCGTCCCCGCCAAAAAAAGCCCCATGCCCGCCGTCCCCACGTTTCGGGGACTTGGGGAGCCCTAGGAAGCGTCCCTAATCTTTTGGGGACTTCATTAGGGACTTGGGGACTTGTTGGTCGTACCCAAAACGTCCCCAACAGATTCCGAGAACTTCCGACAAGATTTTGGAGACATTCCAAGTAGATTTTAGAGATGACCCGTTAGATTTTGGAGATGTTTTGGTCATGTATCTTTAGTTTTGACAATGGACATTGATGATTGGACAATATGATCATTTATCCCATCCATATTTTTCGTATTATTCTAAACCTAAATCTGCACAAGTTGCATCTCAAAATATGGGTTGTGTATTATGGATTTTGATTTGGGTTTCTGGTGATTTAAATATTGTCCTTTTAGCAACATCATTACAAGTAGCAAAGCCTCCATGTCAACAAACAAAGAAATGCAACAATTGAAAGGTTTGATCCTTTTGGGTATTGCTCTTGTTCTTCTCATTTTTAGGGTCATCTTAGCTTTAACATATTTTACATAGGTGTCCACGAGTTATTCAAGATTTAGATTGGGTACTAAACATTTGAATAATTCCTATTGAATAGCCTTCTTAATCTAAACTATGAATCTAATCTCTTTATAGAATGCAAGCATGTATATCCCAAAGTGTTTTGTTGTGGTTTTCAACACGACTGTAAAAATCTGCAGAACCTATTGTGAAGGGAATGCTTTTTAACCCAATCATTATAAACAAGAAATTTAAGGAAGAAGAGTTGTTATAGAGACTAGCATTCTTCTCGTAGACCCTTCATGGACCTTAATGCAGATTGAAAATAGTTAAACTTAAGTTTCCTAGAGCTAAACTACATTTTGTTCACGTTCAAGTGCCAATAATGGTCACTCGGTCCTTTCCTTATTTGCCTGAGTTTTTTCAAAACTACCAAGTGTAAGGGATGTGCATAATACTATAAATTATAAACTATTGTGCTTATAAGAAACTACAAATGTTTATGGTGAATTCTAACTTTTAAAAGTTATATATATATATATATTATTGCCATCCCCAACCCGCCGTCCCCTGAAAAATTGGGGGTGTGCTCTAGCCGTCCCGGGGACTCGTTCCCCCGTCCCCAAAGCCAGTGCAACATAGTTTTTAACTGTTGTATGGCCCTTGAATTTCCTTCATTTTTGGATTGTACAACTGATTCACTTCAATTATATAGAATTTGTACGGAATTTACTATGCGAACTGTACAAAACATTGTGGTTGTATGGATGTATGAAACACTACAACTATACAAAGCAGTTCAGATTTGTTGCTTACATGGAACAGGTCAACAAGGCTTTGATACCACTGGAGCGAACATGCTTCTAGATTATGTTTGGATATGAACACAAAAAATATAAAAGTATAGTAATAGATGATGAATGAATAATTGATGATTTCACGTTTGAATAGCATTCAATAAAAATACAGTTCAAACAAGGCCCTATGCTTTTTCATTGAAAGGTTGTGACATTTTGTTTTTCATTTATATTAGTTATGTTAGTCTTTTTATTTTTTATCTTTTACTTTTACTATATACTTTTATATATCTTTATTTCTATATAAAAAAGCTTGTTCCTACTTAAGATCTATTTGCGTTGGAGTAGTTGTTGGCTCGTTTTCATCAATTATCAATAGCATTGTTGCTCAAACACTAACAAGTCAACCTCATGTAACCGCTAGATTGGAACAACTAGTGTGTGACTAAGCTCATATCAAGCACATAGGATAGCAACAGGGATTGTAGGTGGGAGTAGTAGGTCTGTCTGCAAAGGTGAGTTCTCCTGGTGAGGTCCACCAGGGAGTTCTCCTGTCTGATCTTCATTGGTCTGTCCGTGGTACACCTCCTCAATGAATAAGATAAGTCAAGGTGAATAGATTGAAATAGCTGCTCTGAAAGAAAGTAGTCAAGTTAGCTTTGACGCTCCACTATCCTCACCCCTTCTTCCAACTTCCAATAATTAAAATTATATAATGTTTCCAGATGCATCAAAGATCTCTTCGTTGATTTTGTCCCTTTTGACATTCCTTGCACATGCTTCTACCCCAGTGATTAAGTGTGCCACTAGCTTCACAGCATCAACCTTGCTAGTTGTCAACCTGTAGACTCTTTCAAATCTCGTCATAGCATAGGGCAAGTTAAGTTTCTAATAATTAATAACACAGGCCAATGACGTGTATTCCATGGCTATGGCTATCAATAAGGACCCATACTAGAAGGATGTTACTCATCTTTTTATTGACTGTGTGTTTTCCAAATCGGTCTGGTCTTTGATCTGTTCTACCCTCTCTTTAAATTGTCAATGGGGATCGACATCCTTGGAATCTGCTTTGTTTCAGTGGTGCAAAACTCAGAGATCTAACAAGACTTTGCCAGCCTTTGTTATTTAAATGCTTTGGAAAACAAGAAATGCTGTTATCTTCGAGGAAAGGAGGATTCCTCACATGCACACATGCAGACAGTTTATAAAAGCATTGGTACGTACAATTCTTACAAAGGTTTGTTAACTTCCAAAGTAAAAGGTCGTAAGCTGATTGGTATTGATGAATCCTGCAACGCCACTGGTTATTTTGATGGAGCGGCTGTGGATGGCAAATGTGCAGCTGGGGTCTTTCTACTCATCAATTCTAAGCATTACTTCAAATTTAAATTGAATTGTGGCATGGGTATAAACTCTAAAGCAGAACTCCTTGCTTTGTGGTGTCTACTGAAAATTGCTGCTTCTTTTGATGTGGACAATCTGAGAATTTTTGGTGACTCCATGATGGTTTGTTAACTGGGCCAAAAAAATTATACAGGATTAAAATTCTCTCCCTTCAACACTGGTGCAGGAGAATTGTTTCCCTCATGAGTTCTTTTTTTATTGGACCATCAATCATATTTATCGTGAGCTGAATGATGTGGTGGATGCATTGTCCAAGGAAGCGCTCAATGCAGAAGAAGGCATTTTATTTTGGGAAGAATGGATCGATGAGGTCCTGGAGTATCATGGTTCTATCCTTTTTTTTTATGATTAGTCTGTCACTTGTTTTTTCTCGGTGGAGATAGCTAGTTTTCTGTTTTCTTTGGGACCTTTTTGTCATGTGGATGTGTCCCCTGTCCCAGATGGTTTTGTTCCTCTGTTATGGACCTTTTCACTTATATTGTAATGTGGGTAAGTTATTGATGATCCAGACTTACCTGGAAGCATGGTCATGTATGGAAAAGTACTTTTTGATTACATTAATAACAAAAGTACAGCTTTTTTTCTTCTTGAAAACAAAAACTACTGCCTTGCAAATGTTGATTTTGTACCTAGGAAAAGTGTTCCCCTAGTGACTTTGTGCCTAAGTCACTAAAGGGGGAAAAGTAACATGACCCTTGCATTAATTTCATGTGATGTGAAATTAATTTCACTTTATGAAATGTAAAATGACTTTTAACTATTTAATGAGTTGAGAGAAAATAATTAATAATGGAGAGAAAGAGATTTATTCTCATCCATTGATTTTCAATCTCAAGATTAAATTAGGGCCCTTGATCTTGTGACCTCTCAACTACCCTCATGAGGAAAACCAAAAGGCAAGGGAAAGGCATTATATTCATTCCATGAGCTTTCGAGGTCAATTTGAGTTCTTGAGTCGAAGTTTGAGAGAGAGAGAGAGAAGCAGGCTAAGATAGCAAGCACAAATCCCAAGACTGAATCTGTATAACAGAGGGCACGATTTTCAAAGTATGTATGGCATGCATCTCGAGGAGGATATCAGCATTGAATGCTGCCTGTAGCCAACACGAAAATCGAGGTAACAGTTAATTAATAGCATGAAGTTCAATGTGAAAAGGGCACAGATTTCGAGGAAGATTCTGGGCACAAATTCTGATCATGAAGGCATGAATTTCGAGGAGGAATATTCAGCATTAATTGTGCAGAAGAAATTTTGTGGTGGTCGTACAGTGAGCAAACTGTATTTGGCTCGAATTTCAAGGCAACATGGGCACTGAAATCGAGGGAAATTTTTTATAGATAGAGGGCACGTTTATCTAGACTATCCTGGGAATAGAGTTCGAGGCAAGCTACAGCCAGACTTGCACCAAAACAAGGAGGCCGTACTGTACGGTCTCTGTCAATTGGCACGTTTTTCAAGGCTGGAAATAAGCACTGGTTGTGAGGTAAGTTTGTCTTTAGTATGCTTAATCTGACTGCTGTATTTTCATTTTCGAGAAGAAAATAATAAAAATCATCTCTCTCAATACGTTTTCCCATAGGGGTTTTTCATGGGCCATTTGCCGAAAATTCTGAGTCTAAAATTTATATGATGTGACTGTATTTTTTTAATTACTGCTCATTAAAAGTTGTAAATTCTCAAAGCGTTTAAGCTACTGTATGGTTTGAGTAACACTTCACTTGCAGCAGAAATAAACATGCATGGGTTGGGCATTAAACCATATGTTCAGTTGAAAACTTGAAACCCTATTGAGAATGTGAAAATTTACATGGTATCAAAGCTGAGGTATAGAGAGGGGACCAGAATTGTAAGCAATGATTTTCAGACTGGAGAGAGACTTATCTTTTGTTCATCAGGCAGAGTTGTTGGACTTACACTTTTCAGTGAGATGGCCACTAGGTTGAGAATAGAGGACAGGTTGGATGGGGAAGCCAATTTCATTCCTTGGAAAGCAAGGATTGTGTTGATTTGCAGGAAAATGAGTTGTGGAGTATTGTGAACAGCACTACAGCTAATCCCGTGGTAGTTCCCGCAGCTATAGATGCAGCAGCTAAGGCAGCCTTTGACAAGAAAGACATCAAGGCTACGAGAACTATCCCTGATGCAGTGAAGGACCATGTGATCCCACACGTGACTGGTAAGGACTATGCTTACCAAAAGTGGGATGCCTTAACCAATTTGTACCAAAGTTCCAATGAAAATAGGAAGATGGTACTGAGAGAGAAGTTGAAAAGCATCAAGATGGCTAAATCTGAAAATGTGACTTCCTACCTTACTAGGATCACACAGGTGAGAGATGAGCTTGGAGTAGTTGGAGAGAAGGTCAAGGGCAGTGAGCTAGTGTGGACAGCCTTAAATGGCATGGCCAAGCCATGGGTTGTGTTTGTGGAGACCATTGTAGCAAGAGAAAATATGTCTTCTTGGGATCATCTTTGGGATGACTTCATTCAGGAGGAGAACCAGAGAGGATATGTGCAAGGTAGTTCATCTCACAGTAAGGATGATGAGAAGAATGTGGCGTTGACGGCTAAAGGGAAGAAGAAGAAGTCCAAGAAGGGTCCCAAGAGTGGGGCTAAGCAAAAGGGTGGTGATCAGAAGAAAGATTTCAGCAAAGTCAAGTGCTTTGTTTGTCAGGGGTTTGGGCACTATGTTGGACAGTGCCCGAACAAGAAGAAGAAGAAGAAGCAACAAACAACAGCTTCGACGGAGATAGATGAGTATGCAACTAGATTTCAGAGACAATTTTCTCTTTGTGTTGGTCATTCAGAGAGAGCATCCATTACCAGCACTGATGTAGAGGATGTGAGAAAGTACTCATTGTTGGTTGGCCATTCCTTGAGTGTATCCACCACCACATGCACCTGGTACATTGATAGTGGAGCTCCTAGCCATATGACAGGTGTGCGAAATATGTTTTTAGAGTTTACACAAACAAGACTAGATCTGGAGGTGGTGTTGGGAGATGACACGATTGTCAGAGCAGTTGGGCGGGGAACTGCCACCTTTTAGAGGGAGACCATGGAGCCCGTGACTTTGAGGGATGTCTTGTATGTCTTTGGGATGAAGAACTTGGTAAACTATACAAGCTCTTGTTTCATCCTTTACATGCTTTGGTGCACAGCAATAGTAATGATCTATGCAAGCTATGGCATAGGAGGATGGCTCACTTGCATCATCTAGCTTTGAGAATGTTGAGAGATATGGTGACTAGTTTTCCTGAGTTCAACAGAGAGCACATTAATGTATGCAAGGGGTGTGCTTTAAGAAAGTACACCAAGACTATTTTTCCAAGCAGCGATAGTAGATCGACAGGAGTACTTGATTTGATACACTCTAACTTATGTGGTCCTATGTCTTCTATTTCGTTGACTGGTTTTGAGTACTATGTTACATTTATTGATAACTACTCCAGGAAGACTTGGATCTACTTTCTAAAGAGCAAGAAGTCGAAAGAAGTCTTGCAGACGTTCCAAGAGTTCAAAGCTCTTGTGGAGAACCAGACATGGAGGAGGATTCGGGTGCTGGGTGTTACGTGGTACCAGTACCAGTGCACCTTTAGATGTTTTCCCAAGGCGAGGGGACATTCTTTTCTTCAGGACCATGATGGGGTGTTACCAATACTTTCTGAGAGGTGGTTATGGCGGGACCCTTTGGTCCTTCCTTTAGGAGTACTATGGCTTAGTGACATTGCTAACTGCCTCATTCTAGGGCTTGTGTCCCTAAGATTGGTGTCCGACGCTCCTAGGGATGGGTCACTAGGTCACATGACCCCCTGATTGTTTTCTACTCCGGTGACATTTTTCCAGCTCTGAGGCTCTTGCCTCCCCTTCCAATCACCTTATGCACCCATGCTGGTCCCTTTCCAGCAAAGCGCCCTCCTTCCTTGGGCCAGTTTCCTTAATGACATCACCTTTGGTCACCAAGCCCACAGGCTATTTGAGGGGGGGCGTTGAGAGATTTTCAGCATTATTGGGGTTAGATGGGACATGACAATCCCCCTACTCACTCCACCTCTCGGAGTGAAGATTTCTGCTCAGTTTTAGACATTTTTAGCAATTTTTAGGCACCTAGGGGGAAAATGCCCCGAGTAGCCTACTTTAAGCCTACTTTAGGCCATCCTTAGATTATTTTATATTATTTCATGTTATATTTTTACATTGACATTTATTTGGCTTGTCGTCTTAGTTATTTTTGTAAAGTGAGTTGAGAACACTATAAATTACACTCCTCACTTCATTTGTAAATCATAACTCATGGGATAAATTACAATATGTTTCTTTTATACCCTAGATAGCTCTTTTTGGAGTGATGTGCACCTCTTGAAGTAGGATTTCTTTGCTCTTGTGGATGAAGTTGGATGTTGTCTTTGGTTTGCTCATGCTTGGTGGATGCTAGAATTGTTGGAAGAACACATGCTAAAGTAAGTCTAGTCTTTTTTAGCCTTGCTTGGTGGAAGGTAGGTGAATTTCTTGCTTCTTGAATGATTGAATGGTGGCCTTTGCGCTACATTTTTTCTGAATAGGGCCTTTGTCTACCTTCTATCCTCTTTGCATGGTGGAACACACTCCCGAGAGGAGGTTTTTTTCAAGTTTCGCCTTGGATCTCCAATTTTGCCTTAGATTAGGCTCTTATAACGAACCCTAGAGGTTGTTATAAGAATCCCTAATTTAGTAGACAAGGAGAATTTACTCCAAGAGGAACGTTGGTCGCCTACCTCTAGGGCTAAGGTTTAAGGGTCTCATCCATAAAAGCCCCAAGTTATCACCTTTTTACCTAATTACTCTTGCATGTATATGTGTAAATATTAGTTTCATGGTATATTAGATTATTTAACTAGGTCTGATTTTATTTACTGTCTATATTAGGTCTTGTTTTTGTTTACTTTATAAAACCCTAAAAACTACCCTAAAACAATCATGCTCCCTCCTTTCCTAAAACCTCACGGCCTCCCTTGTCTTCTCCCTAAGAAACCTCGCCCTCTCCTTTGACCTCGGCCTCACCCAAAGTCTATCCTAAAACCATGGCCCAACCTCCTACCCTCGGCTGCCCTTTTTCTTCCCTAGAATACCCTCCCCCTCCTTCTATTAGGGCTCGACTCCTCTAATAGAGACCTGCCCTAGGCTCGACCTAGTATAGGGAGCCTTTCTCCCACCTTGGCAGCCCTTTAACAAGCTGCAGCAGCCCTATTGCTGCCCCTTTACAGTCCTCCTCTGAGGCCTGCAACAAACTGCAAACTGTCACATAAGTTTGCAGCCCCAACACCTGAAACACAAGCAAGACAAACAGCATAAGGGGTTAGTTAAAGGTGGTCCTAATTGCTATTAAACAAGAGCTAGTATTTGGTCTGCGATTTTACATTAATTGCTTTGGCTATTGTTAATTAAAGGACTGGTCTCTACACTGTTTACATAAACAACATATACCAGACTTCATTAAATGATTAAAGTTTAAATTTGAAGTTGATTGGATGGTGCATTGGATGTGATTGGTACTGGTTGTTACTATATATTATCTACTGCTGCAATTTTGTCATAAAGTCAACTATTTAATGCTGTAGGTTGTGATTGCTATTAAGGTTACATCTCTCTTAAGTTTTGCACCCTTAATGGTGAATTGATTACATAACTAGTTGGATATCTATTGTTGTCACAAAGTGACTGTTAAACTGACTATTGGATGCCTTTATTTACATCTGTGTATCTCATTTATCTATTGGTATGAATAATCTCTTAATATTGACAATGATATATTAGCATTCACTACTCTTATACGTGAATGGTTACAAGACTTCGTTGAATGAGATTGATATAATTATTTGTATCTACAACGTTAATATCTTATATAGTATGTCTTCTTCATTCTCAAGTTGACTGATTAAAGGCACTGATCACTAATATTGTTGTATAGAAATATAGTCTTTGTCCAAGTGTCTTGCAGGAGGGCTCTCCCCTGAGAGGTTACGACACTCCGAAGAAGTTGGAGGTGCGACTAAGGTGACAGTGGTCACACTTTCCCTACATTTGCCTATTGGACGCTAGCCCTACTAGTTTGTCCGGTAACACTGAGATCAAATAATGGGGGTGAGTATACCTCCAATGCATTCGATGAGTTTTGTGCACAAGAGGGCATCAGGAGATAGTTTATGGTTCCATACACCCCAAAGCAAAATGGGGTTGCAGAGAGAAAGAACATGGCCATTGTGGCAGTAACGAGAGCGATGCTTCATGATCAGAGTCTTCCAATCTTTCTTTGGGCCGAGGCTTGTAGTACAATTGTTTACATTCAAAACAGGAGTCCCCACGGAGCCTTGGGGTGCATGACTCCTGAGGAGGCATTTACAGGCAAGAGGCCTGAGGTTGGTCATTTCAAGATATTTGGTTGTTTGGCTTACTCTCATGTCCCTTCAAAGAAGAGGACAAAGTTGAAGTCCACTGCAAAAAACGGTATCTTTGTGGGGTATGATGAGACTTCGAAGGCCTTCTGCATATATCTTCCCTTACAAAGGAAAGTTGTTGTGAGGGAGGTGAGATTTGAGGAGAAGCGTGCCTTCAAGAAGCCTCAGGAGTCATAGCAGGGGGAGCAACAGGCTCACCTCAAATGAGCACATAGAGTCCAGCTTCACATTGTGTAGGGTCACCGGTATCAGGGGTCACTGGTCCACAAGTTACAGATGCTTCAAGTTCAAGGACACAGTCCACAGGTTCACTTGGTACTGGTTCAGGTTCTCGGGTTACAAGTTCACCAGTTCCGGTTTTCGATTCTCATGGTTCACCAGCTACTAGTTCACAGGTTTCTGGGCCACCAACCACAAGTAGAACTACTCCCGAGTCTAAGTCTTCAAAGGATGATACACCAATATGGGAGGAGTCTTCAAGGAAGAGGAATCCCAAGTGGCTTAAGGACACCCTGAAAAAATCCAAGTCATTTGGAGATCCCAAGAGACCTGTACGAGAGATTAGGATGCCAGACTGGTATGGCATGGCCTTGGTGACTAGTCTTCGTGATTCAGAGCCTTCCACTTTTGAGGAGGCATCCCAACATCACGTGTGGAGAGATGCCATGATGGAAGAGTACCATTCCATCATGAAGAATGATGTTTGGGAGATTGTACCGAGACCGGAGGGGAAGTCACTGGTGACTTCTCAGTGGCTTTACAAGATCAAGCATGTTGTGGATGGCGGTGTGGAGAAGTGCAAAGCTTGTTTTGTGGCGCAAGGGTTCTCATAGGTAGAGGGAATGGATTATGACGAGACCTTTGCACCAGTTGCTTGTTACTCTTCGATCAGAGCAGTGATCTCCATTGCAGAGGAGATGGTTGGAAGATCATTTCATTTATCTGAAGTTGTAGGACCTTTATTTTATTCTCAGAGGAAGCATTTTTTTTAGTGATAAACATAAGAAAGATATAACAATTTTAAAACTAGCTCGCAATCAAAATTTTAAAAGGCATGCACACATGAAAACTGGCAAACAAAATGTTACAAAAGCATTAGTTAACACATTTAACAATTTTGTAATATATTTACTTACACAACATGGAAAATGATTGCCATAATACAACCTTTTTGTTTTAAATCAGTTGCCACATTAACAGTGTCATAATGTTACAAAGGATGAATGGAAGCAAACAAACGGATTTTATGTATCTGCAGGTGGATGGGTAATGGCATATATATATAGCCTCAAGACTGTTGGGGTAGCTCAAGTGGTTGAGTGTGGTGAATTGAAATAAGATGTCTTGAGATCAAGTCCTTGGGCCAACTATATGTGATATGTTAATACTCGATGTCCCTATCAGGTCAAGAGTAATATAGTCTACATCAACGATTTACCCTAGTTACCACCAGTCAACAATGGTGAAGTCTCTAGGTGTTTCCCATGCACAATTAAATGGAATATATATATATAAGAAGAAAAACAGGGAAAGAAGTCTTACACCTACCAAATGCACCAAAACTAATCACCTACATTATAAAGGTTATTGTTTGCACTGGATTAATACTCCATGTTTATTTTGCTTTTAAATCATAAATAATTTAACTTGTAAAAGACACAGAATAGTGCCCTGAGGGGACTCTCATTTGCCATCCTTCTAATTAAGAAAAGTTTATTTATAACCAACAATACCAAAAATCATCCAAAGTCTGACTAGGGAAATACCTTTGCAAAAATAGTGGTTTCAAACTCAGCCTTCTCATTCTTAAACTTTTCACTCTGTGCTAAGCATTTTTCAGCTTCTACTTTCATCCTATCAAATGATCGTGTCTTCCGAACAACTTCTTCCTACATGAACAACAATAAGATGAATTTTAAACCAAGTCATCTCCTTAAACAGACATTTAAGATTTATAATTGACTTTCATTTTTGCATGATAGTGGAGAAACCTTTTACTCTAAATATGTGCTGCATAATTTCTTTCCTAAACTAGTTATCCTGTCAATCACAATGACTAGAAGCATTATTTGTACCCATTTATTGAAACTCGAGAGAGTACAAGATGCAGATATAATAGACGAAACAACCAAACCATGCATAATGTTCCTATAAATGTTTGAAGGAAAAAAAAGTACATTGAATTTACTGTGGTATAAAGTTAGCAAATAGCTAGGTTAAATATATTTTCAATAGTAAACATAGGTAGAGTATCTTCAAGAGCAAAATGTGTATAAATTATCCTCCTTTGTGGGATATTCATAGTGAGACTCGGTGTGGTCTGTGTAAAGTCATGAGATCCCTATAAACGATCACTTTGCATTCTCAAAGAATGTGTGAATTTCAGATGTGCAATTTATAATCTAGAATCAAAATCTCATTGAGAAGTTATGAATGCATAGATCGAGAATATATTGAATAACCTTGAATTATTTTATCTTTGGATATTAAATATATTTTGCTGTTACTCGGATTTGAGTTTTATTTTAATAATTTTCACAATAGGGAAACTAAATGTACTAACAAATAGATAAACTCATTGCACCTATGCCAAAGAAATTTGAAATTTGTAGCTTTTAAAAAAATCACATTTTCCTGCAACAAAGGTGGCAAAATCAGAGCCTAACAACATTGATGAGTAAATTAGATTTAAGAACGTAAAATTAATATAATGTATTATATACTTTTGGCACAGAAAAAATTATAAGCTTCTAAAGTTGATAGAACCGAAGAAAAAAATGTGACCAGAAAGAAACTTTTTCAAGGCAGGTTACCAAATAAAGCAATAAGAATGCAAAATTTGACCCCTTGATGAAATGGTAACTTTCCTTGAGAGAATAGCATTATGAGTAGCTACTCAATAATAATCCTCATCGTGCTCACCATCAACACAAGAATTGACACCAGAAGGCAAAGAAGATAAAAATAATCATGATACAAATCGGAGGTGATGAAGAATGAGCTGACGGAGGAAATATTCTGTCAAATCAAGTATATAAGCTGATGGGAACAAGAAATTTAACTACATTACTGTGCATCCAATTGAAGGTACACAATCTCCACCTAAGGTCAATAAGCTCCACAGCGATGAAGATTAAGATGTCTTAGCAATTATTCAATGGAGAGATTATCAATATCCTTAAATCAAGCATCTGAAAAGACTCTATCATGAAAGGAAAGAAAGAAACTTGTCCTATTAAAACTTCTGGGAAACGATTGATTTAGGATTGTCAGAAAATGTCATCTTGACCACTTACACTAGATTATTTGATTTAGTTCCACCACCTCATAATATTCTGGGAGATTTTCTGGAGATATGGATGCGAAATTTGACAACTATGTTTATCAAGTAAATTGATAGCTAATTTCATTTAGGTTTCTGGGATCATGCTAGATATCATCAACTATGTCCCATCACACCAATATTCCAAGATAGCCATCACAATCAGACTATCTGGATAGTAAAAGAAGCTGGACAGTGATCAAAATAAGCATAGCATACAAAAAACATGAGAGTGACCATAGCAAACACAAATTCTTCAAGGACACACAAATAAGAGTGTAAAGACAAATGATTGGAGGAAAATGTATACAATTATCTATTTCTATACTTCAAGAAGCACTAGGAAAAACTAGTGATATCAGATTTCACAGTTCTTAACAGTTTTATAAGTTTAGTGCTTTTGTTGCGGATACATATTACGAGATTATCTGCACCAGGAGAAACTAGAGATATCAGATTTCACATTTGTTAACAGTTTTATAAATTTAAAGCTGTTTTTGCAGATGCATCAGACAAGATTATCTCCAACATTCATTTGAAAAGCAATGGGATAGTGCAAACCTAATAACCATTAAAAAATACAGTCTTTCCTGAAAAAGGAGCAACGTAGATTGACAGCAATAAACGTTGTAAGGTAAATCCTTCAAATTCTGAATGAGAGATTATCCTCGTTAACATCATTATATTCATGTTACTGAATGAGCATGCCCAGCATGTTTTAAAGTCATTCATTACATTTCTTGTATTTAATGCAACTTCTTTCCTTGGTGTTTCTTTCAATAAGTTTGAATGTTCAATTTCAGAACCACAAACAGCAAAATCTGCATTGGCAAAAAATAGATTTTGGTTTTGCTTTAAACCAAACAAATCATTTTCAATCATTAACTTAAGGAAATCAAAAGAAATATGTTGTGCAGAGTTCAGATTATAACAATAAAGGAACAAATTAACCTTGAACTTCTTTTTATGCAAATCATAAACAAAGCAAGAATTAAAACTTATACCAATAGATGACCTGAATAATGACAAGGATAAAATTAGTGGTGATTCCTTACACTTAATCTTGTATTTGCATCCATCAGAAAATCCAGAATATCAGAAATAACTTTCTGGTCGTTTGGTGCTTTGTCACATTTCCATCGCCATTCCAGCTTTGTTCCTTGTTTCTCTAAGGTCCATGACAACTGCAACACAATGTAGTCTTCAAATGTACTGAAACAAAATCAAATTAATATCACTTTGGCCGCAATAGGGGGCAGGTGGCATTCCCCAACCCAAAAAAGGGAAAAATATGCGAGAAAAAACATTAAACACATGGGGAAAATGGTAAAGCACCGAGACAATCCTCCCCAATGGAGAAAAACATTAAAAAAAACTTAAATACCTAAGTCACCTGACACAAGGACACGGGACACGGAGGACACAAAAATACGAATATCCAACACAGACACGGTGACCCCCGAAATCAAGACACGGAGGACATATTTTATATATATATATATAGATCCAAATCTTTTTAGATTCTAGAACATTTACAAATATTCAATAGAAATTAGAATCAATACACATTACACATCACAAATCACAATGAGACACATAGATGATATTGATAGGTGATAGCTCAAGATGTCGGAACCATATTTCTTATTAAGTCATCAAAATCAAAATGTATTACATAGGTGTTGGAATGCCACAGGAAAATAGTAAATACAAAAAGGGGCAGATCAAGATGGAAGAATCTCATCTGTCAATAGTCCCTCCTCCATGCCTGAATCAACAAACTCATTGTTACCGGATGAACTAGCAGGGCTAGTGTCCGACAAACAAATGTGTGGAAGGTGTGACCACTGTCACCTTAGTCACACATCCAACTTCTTTGGAGTGTCGTAACCTCCAAGGGGAGAGCCCTTTGATGCTCTGCTAGACACTTAGGACAAGAGACTATGTCTTTTAGATGACCAAGTTAGTGACCAGTGCTTTTAATCAATTGATTCTATGAATGAAGAATACATACTACTTGAATAAAGCGCCTGTAGAGGCTACTATAAATGTGTCCAAGTCAATGTATGCAATTCAAGATATTGGAAATTAGTAGAAAAATCATTCAGTGGCACTTTAACATAAGAGATCATTAACCATGTAACCATGTACCATATATCATTTATGAGTGTAATGATAGCAGTATATAACCAACCAATAACATTCCAATGACAAGTATGAGGATTGATATGAATATAGCAGCAGTAGTACAGTATGACAATCCCTAACAGTATGCAACAATTGAGAGCAACAGTAGGTTAGCCCTTGAAAAAGATGTGTAATAAATGTGATCTACACATTCAATGTAAACAATGTAACTTCAACTTTCAACCACTACTTCTTAGCAGTATTTGACAACCACCAAATGGATGTTTCAAACTTCTATGCAAGTGATATAATATGTAATTTTCAGACCTTACTTCACCTCCTTTAAGCAACACCTAATTCCAATTTTATGACTAAGTTTTAATGTGCTTTTTGTGTTGATCTTGCAGGTGAGGAGGAAAGACTGTCAAATGTGACAGCCTGCAATTTTAGCAGACTTGTGACCAGTGTAGTCAGACTCAGACTCGGCAAATACTTGGCTAGCTTGGGACTCGGCAGACTCGGCTACTCGGATAAGACTCGGCAAATATAAAAAATATGAAAAAAAATTAAAAAATGTGGTAACTTTTAAGCACAAAAAACATAGATAATGACATTTCTAATCCATTTTTGCTGGCAGCTGGAATCCTAGCTGCAAAAATAACCAAAAATTAAAAAAAAAATTAATACAAAACATAAAAAAAAAATATTAAAAAGTTTAAAAGTTTAAACTTAAAAGTTAAAAACTTAAAACAAAAACAAACAAAAAAGCTAACCCTAATAGGATTTCTCGCTTGTTGGGCCGCAAATCCTTAATAATGTGAACCTGAAAACTCCTGTCAAGGCTGCCCAAAACACACATATGGCAAAAATTAAAAAATTTAATACAAAAACATTAAAAAATTTAATACAAAACATTAAAAAAATTATTAAGAAGTTAAAAAATAAAAAATAAACTAAAAACAAAAAAAGATTAAAAACTAAACTTAAAACAAACCAAAAATTAAAAACTAACCCAAAAAAGAACCTGAAGCTGGGCGGCTGGTAGCAATGCGAACTTGTTGAGCTCTAATCGCACTCACGAGTCCCTTCCACCTGCAACGAGACCAATGACCAATCGAACTCCCGTCGGTCGAGGTGCCTTCCAAATCCACTACAATCGAACAGTGAACTCCCGTCGAGTTGCCTTCGAAGTTCGAACTCCCATCGAGGTGATCAGCTTGGGGGCAAGGAAGAAGGCTGTGAGTAGACAGCCCGTCGAGATGCCTTCGTAAACTGTTTCCCACCACAACAACGCCCGAATCGCTTACGTGGAAGGGACGTGGCCCTTTCCGGTGGGTGAAACAGACTCGACGAGTCTGGCGAGTGCATGCCGAGTTCCCCAATTAGGGCGAGTCCAGGCGAGTTAACTGAGTCGCGAGTATTGCCGGCGAGTTTCAGGCGAGTACTCGTTCCGGCAACCACTCGGGCACACTTGGCAAGACTCGCGAGTCCCAGCCGAGTGTGACTACACTACTTGTGACAGCAGAGATAAGAGGCTTCCTCGGGGTTGTTGCGGCCAATAGAGGGAGCCTAAAGGCCAGCCAAAGGTATGAGGGGTCTAAACCAATAGGACCGAGACCTAAAGAGTAAGGTCGAGGGTCACTTGAGGGGAGGCCGAGCCCTAGTTTAGGAGGCCGAGGGCATTAGGATGTCACTGAGGGTAGGAAAGGAGAAGAGGGAAGGAGAGCGAAGGGGGTTGAAGGAAGGCGAGGGAGAAAGGGAAAGAAGAAGGGGGAAGAAGGGAGGAGAAAGGGAAGAAGAGAAGGAAATGAGGAGAACAGAGGAAGGCCAAGGTAAGGAAGAGGAAGAGCGAGGGTGGTAAGAGGTAGAAGAGGAGAAGGCGAGGAGATTGGAGAAGGGAGTGAAGGGCTAGAGGGAGGATAGAGCAAGCCACTAGGGTTTAGGAGGTAACAGAAATTAGGTTTTAGGTTTAGTTTTTTTTAGGGTTTTCTTATGTACAAATATAGAAAAAACAAAGCCAATTACAAAAAATAAACAAGATATCAAACCCTAAATTAATATTTACACATGTACAACCTCAAGTATTTAGGCAAGAGAAGGACAACTTAGGGCTTTTATAGATATTACCCTTAAACCCTAGCCTTAGAGTAAGGTGACCAACCTTCGTCTTGGAGGTCTTTCTCCTTGTCTACTAAACTAGGGCTTCTTGTAACAACCTCTAAGGTTCATTACAAGAGTCTAATATAGGGCAAAGTTGGAGATCCAAGGCTAAACTTCGTAAAAACCTCCTCTAGGGAGCGTTTCCACTATGTTAAAAGGATAGAAGATAAATAAAAGGCCCTATTCAGAAAAAATGCATCCCAAGGGCCACCATTCAATCATTCAAGAAGCAAAAATTTACCTACCATTCACCAAGCAAGACTAAAAATGGACTAGACTTACTTGAGCATGTGTTATTCCAACAATTCCAGCATCCACCAAGCATTAGCAAAGCAAGAGAAAACCAACTTTCATCCAAAAGAGCAAGAAGACATTCCCTTCAAGAGGTGCGCATCAATTCATAAGGCTATTTTGGGTTAAAAAATAACATAATAGAGTCTTATCCCATGAGTTGTGATTTGAAAATGAAGTGAGGAGATCTATTTATATGTTTCTCAACTCACTTTACAAAATAACCAAGCCGACATGCCATTAAAAATGTCAATTTAAAAAAATAAATGTCAACTTAAAAATATAACATGAAATAATATAAAATAATCATATATGTGGGTAACCTGAGGTATTTTCCTCTTAGGTGACCTAAAAATGAGCAAATTACACTAAGCTGAAGGATGGAGTAAGCAAGGGTGGACGTCATGCCCCATCTAACCCCAACACAATGTTGATAATCCCTCAATGCCCCCCCCAAAACAAGCAGTACGGCCTGGATGGTAAGATGACGTCATCACTATAACTGGCCCAAGGAGAGGGCGTTCAGCTGAAAAGGACCAAGACAGGTGCTTGAGGTGACCTAGAGGAGAGGCAAGAGCCTCATAGCTGGAAGAAATGTCACCAGAGTAGAAAACAAGTGGGGGGGTCATGTGACCCAGTGACCCACCCCTAGGAGCCCCGAACACCAACCTCAAGCTACAAGCCCTATAATGAGGCAGTCAACAATGCCACTAAGCCATAGTACTCCTAAGAGAAGGACCAAAGGGTCCGGCCATAAACACCACTCAGAATGTGTTGGATAACACCCATCATGGTCCTAAAGAAAAGAACGACCCTCTCCTCCTAGGCACATATCTGAAGGTGCATTGGTACTGATACCACGTAACACTCATCACTGCCCTCTTCTTCATCCTTCTCCTCCTCCTCCTCTCTACCCATCTGACAATCTGCATCTGTTGGTGTGGAGGATGACCCCTCCAAAGGATCACCATCATCAAAACTGACCAACTCTAACACTGGATCATTAATATCCATGTCGGCTAATGCCAACTCAGTACTGTTGTCCAAACCCATATCATCAGGAAAGACATTCCACATCTTTGTCTTTCCCTTCACCCACTCCTCCCTCTTCCTATAAATAAGACGAAGGTTGGAGTGCACATACACCATCGTCCCTGCCCTGGACTGTTGAAGCCTGCTCTTCTTCAAACTGTACAAGTTCCCATATGTGCTCCAATTCCTCTCACAACAAGAGGATGAAGTAACTTGAGAGATGACCCTCAAGGCTAACTTTTGTAGAATAGGGTATGTTGCCCCATGAGTTGCCCACCAAACATAGGGTTTCTTAACCCCCCTGTCTTTGAGCACATCATAGCCTCCAAATCTCCCACTGGTAGTGGAAAACTCTACAAATCCCTCCTCCACCTCATCAAGTAAGTCTCTATCATGAAATAGCCGTCTAAATGCTATCTTCCTCCCCTGTGAAAAGAACTCTGTGTGAGGGCCTCGTCCCACCATTGAGCAAGTCATGATTGTAGAACTTGGGGTTCAATGAGTGGGCCAAGCAATGCAAAGGTGTGCAATTCTTATCCCACTTGGAGATAAGAATATCATTTATGGTGGACCATGAGTTCTTTGTCGATGTCTCATACTCGGCACACCCATAAATCCCAATTAAAAAGGAACAAAGTGCATTTCTCTTTCTTATATTGTAATAAGTCATAATAAAGATTTGAGTAGGCTCCTAAGAGCCCACTCCCCATTACTCCCGGGGAGGTCCGCGTCGGTGTACTTTTTCGTGGATTTTTTTTGCTTTCTTAGTTCTTGCTTAGTTTTATTTGGTTAAAATCAACATAGAATAATTAAAATTAATTGTCTTTATCCAATCCAAATATTGGGCATTGACGTCACTCAGGACAGAGGAACCTTTAATTTTGTCTTTGCAGACCGTATACTTTTACCCGGTTGTGTATACCCGAAGTATGCTCTCGCCATCACATAAAGGGCTTGCCTAAGTACATGGTGGATGATCAGAAAAGAGTTTCTCGGCCTCTAGTAATTAGTCTCACATTTGCAATTAACCTCCCTGAAAGACGAAATTCCAGTGTCTCGATTTTGCTTCATGTGGGCAAAGCTTACAAAGAAAGCGGGAACAACTAGAGAGCAATTGCAGGGCCGGTCAAACTACACCCTAGTTTGGTGTAGTGTTGGACATCCCCCTGCGACTCCATCTAGCCCACATTTTTTTTTGTAGGGCCACACTTGGTGAGTCTGGATTTATTCCCAATATCAATTTTGGTATATCGGGAATCCCCTCCCTTCTAATCAACTCATTTTTTTTAATAATTAAAACGAACCAAGACACACTGCAAAACATTTTCCTTTCTCAACAGCACATTACGACTCCATTTTTCAGCACTAGTGATTTTACTTTTACAATCATTTGCTTTAAACTACTATGTGTTGAATGATCTTTTAATTCATATGTGATTTATGTTGTTGTGTCAATTATTTTATTTGCAGTCTCTTGCTTCAGTTTTCAGTTTATAAAAACTCATAAAAAACTTACTCATCCACAAACCATCACCTAAAGCTTAATAAGCCTTAGTAACTTTTACGGTCCACCCCCCTTGGCTTCATTAGGAGTTTGCCTAAACGGAGGAGTCAAGAATCAAGTGACAATACTTGACTCGAGGCTTGCCCCCAAGGACACACTTAGTAGTGTGAAGATTTCTGCCACATAACCCCCAAGTGTGTGAAAGGCGGCAACAAGGTCCCATGGTGCTATTAATGAATAGGATCCCAATATAGGAAAATAATTTTGAGGATATGTAGTTACTTGTTGTAGCATGAAGTTTTCTGGACTTTATAGGCCATTTAGAGCCCCTTTGTTTATGTATTTTGGGTCAGATATGGATTGCACTTGATGTTATTTTAGTCATACGCACCCTTCCTTACTATATACATGAGAAACTTTGCATATTTGTCTATAATGGCTTGGATTCATATGGATGCACATGAATATATATGTTTCTTTTTAAAACTTGAATAATGTATTTTTTGGTCAACCAATTTTTGGTCCGATTTTTTTTGGGTCTGATCCAATTCAAAATTTTGGACTTTACCAATTCAATTCTGATAACATTGCTTTGGAGTGGTAATTGCTTGATTTGAGGAGGTTGTTTGGTTTTGGAGCAGATAAAGGGTTTGCTCAATGCTTTGGAGACCTTTTCTCTTGGAGCGCTACACTTGGAGAGCCTTTAGAGGCTACACATTGGGGTTTTACGTGTCAAATTTCCTCTTTTGATAGAGGCACTCCTCTCATTCTTCATTGAGGCTTGTACATGTAACTTTGACCTACGTATTTCATGGATACTGTTGTAGTTGTTGGATTATTTTTGTATTTGTTTACTCTATCCTAGGATAGATCTAGGGTTTATTATTATTTTATTGTCGGAGAAAGATGAGCTAAAAGCTATATAAGGCTGTGCTTGCTCCTTCATTTCTCATGGTTGGATTTTTGGAGTTTTCTCTCCTTGATCTTAATGAATATATCTTTCTCGATGCATATTGATGTGTAAGGGTTTCTTCTCCTATGAATATGAGGCTTATGTTTCCATTTCTAAATGTTGTTGGTCATGTGTAGAATTGCTAGAACTTGTTCTTTTGCGACCATATGAGAAGGGTATTGCCACATTAGAAGGTTTTATGTGAGAAGTTTCTCACTCTATTTCCCTTTGATGTCTTATGCATGATTGTATTAACTTGCTCCTATCATCTTCTAGAGTTGTTGCTTGTGATGCTTCATTGTATAAGTCACACCCTAATTAATCATATTTTGATGTGGCACTTCATTGTATAAGTCACACCCTAATTAATCATATTTTGATGTGGCACCATTTGGCCCTCCTAGTTTATTTTCTACACTCATTTTTCAACATCTTAGGGTTTCTTTTGTCATGCTTTAATGGCCCTTATTGCTTTAAAAGTTTAATCAATCATGAACTCACCCTCTTGGATTGGTCTCTTGACTCCATTTTCCTTTTTTGGGGTTGGCACTAGTCTCTTGATCCTCCCATCACTTTATTATACCAAAAAACATTAAAAAAAACGTTTTTCTAAAGCTACTCTCCCATATCACCTTATGCCTATTGCCTAATTGTCAAGCTTTAGTAATCCTATTTCCTAGGATACCCCCCTTGAGTTGGAGAGCCAACCTACAATGAAAGGAGATAATGAGGTAACAATGGGTAGCCCCTCTTGGTTTCCTTTGGGTTAGCAATGTCCTTTGGGGATTTAATCACACATGCTAGTTTGAGAGGTAACATGCCCATTTTCTTTCAGCTTCAAGTATTTTGTCTCTTGTGTTGGTTGAATCCACAAGACACCAGTATCACGATATCTCTAGTATCATTTCATGCACATTAGGAACTCTACCTAAAAGCGAAAAGGAGCAGGGTCCTAATGCTTATCCCACTCACTATGCTTCTGGATTTAAGTTGGGGGCAAGTGGGAACTTTCAAAGTTTATATAACACCAAGATTGGAAAGGAGCTTCTACTTGGTGAGATTCTAGGATGATGGCTTCACACAATCACATTAGCAAATGCGTTCATCGTGACCATTTCAACATTCAAAGGGCAATCCAACGTTGTGCGAAAAATAATGATGATTGTCAAGAAAACATGGTGGAGGTTATGATAAGATAGGAGGCATGGAGAAAAGAGTATGGCAGAGGTTATGATGAGATAGGAAGCATGGAGAAAAGAGTACAGCAGAGGTTATGATGAGATAGGAGGCATGGAGAAAAGAGTGGGAGCTACACAATGCCAAGGAGACAAAGGAAACAAAGGCAAAAATGAGACAATTGCTACAGATGAAAGCCCGACATGACAAACACAAGGGTAAACTAGGGATGTTGGAAGTAGAACACAAAGGCCAAAAGGAGAAGCTGGAGGAGGAAGTTGCCAAGATAAGGGCACTACAAGACAAAGTCCTCCATCTTGAATTGGAACAAAGACTTGGATTTGATGAGCTCAAGAATTCAGTCTCTCATAAGGCATCAGTTGGATCACCCCAAGTAGCTACAATGGAGGAAGACACGGTAGAGCAAAAGACTAAGACAAAAGGACAGCAAGATCCTTCCTACTTGGCTTCAGTAGCAAGTTAGGGGAGGCCTAGAATTCATGGGATGGTTTAATTTGCTATGTAAAGTTATTATGTTCTATAAGCTTCCTTACTATTAGGACATTATGCAAGGTTGTACACCAACCACAGTACGAAGTCAAGGAAGACAGTAACTAGAGCAGGAAAGTATATTGTTAGCTTTTGGACATGGCCCTCCTTTTTGAGTAATTTTGGACTCTTAAATGCCATCGTTTTGTATCTCCAGGCCGTACGATAAGGCTGTGGCCTTTTTTTACAAATTATTATAATCAATAACCATTTCTATTAAAAGAATACAGCTGCATCCATATCTCAGCCGTAAAATACACTCAAGATACAGCTACATCCATATCTCAGCCTTACTTCTGTACCATGCCCTATTTCAGCCGTAATTATGGATTGCGTCTTATGTCATAACTATGTTAAGGCTTCATAAAAACAACAATCACAAGAAACGGAATCTCAAAGCATGCAGCGCCTCTAAGAGATGTTCGTACCAGAGTGAGGAATAATTCTTTCAAATTTTAAAGATTGTAAATTAACTGAGGTTAGAGGACAGGAGAGTGCGGTAAGTGCCAACAACACATGCAAGAGTGGTCAGAGCTAGGTGGACAGGTACAAGTCCTGAGCTAGTTTGGCAAAATACATACCCCTATTCATCGCTCAACAAATGGAAGGGCAACCGAACTGGATGGTAATGAATCCCCATAATCTTGGCGCGTTCGAACGTAAATCGTAATAATACAAAGCTTAGTTTAAAAAAATAAAATTTAGAAAAACAAAAACAAAAACCTTACCCTAAGGGAACCATTTCCAGCATCCTTAAAAGAGTACGTTGATCCAGGTTGCTGGTAACTAAGATACCGTTGTGCATCTTCCAGATACTCTGAGACAGATTGGTCCCATTGACTAGCACGATCAGCCACATTCTTCTCTGAACCTGCTCCATAAAACCCAAGAAAATTAAAACACTGGTCCAATCAACTAAATGAAAAATGCATCCCTAAATAACAGCTAAAAGTCCTCAAGGTTAGTATACAAGCGCTCAGACCCCTTCCCTACAGACTGTGAACTGAAATTAATCCCAGAAAATGGAAATTAAAGACAAATATTAAAATTTAATATAGCGACCATAATTAGGATAAATTTGAAGCAATTTTCAGGAAGAGAAAGGAGGAGGGAGGAAATGTAAGCGTACCGTTGCAAATCCAAGCATGGAGACCGTCTGTAATAGAGAGACTAAAGTGGGTTGGGGACCATGATCCCTTAATGTATATGACATCCCTATTCTCACCGTTGGCTTCTATACGAACGCATGTATCCGCGCTGGACGCCATGTCTGTGCGCGAGGGTTTCGATATTTTTAGTTAATTTCTGCAAAGATCTGCGTCGGCTCTTTGAGTCATTTAGTGGCTTTGAATTGGCGGGGTTTTTGAATGGTGTTTTTGAATATGAGAGTTATTAGTTGATATTTGAGGGATTCGGAGGGTGGGCGTACAGGCGGAGGGTTTATGACGGTCCACGGGGCTTCAATTGCATTTCCCGGGGTGGAATTTAGAAATATACAAGTCTCATATATTATTAATATAAATAATAAAATAGTTAGCAATTTCATCATGACGTGCAAAGACACATCATAGATTTTATCGTATAAAAATCAACAGTAAAGAATGAAATTAAATGTTCAATTCTCTGAATGGTCAATCTTCAAGATAAACATGGTATCAATCTTCCTGTTTTTCTTTTGGCTTCGGAATGCTCACTATTGGTGGTAACTCCCTAGTTTTATATGTTGACTCGTGTGGGTTCAGCGGAAACACTTTCTCTTTCAAGGAAGGGTACTTGATGCAACTAGAGTGGGCATTTGAGTTGTATCTGCTTTCAGGGAATTTTGTAAAGGTGATATACACACAAGACTGTTCCTAAAAGGATCTGGGTCACCCTTCTTTCTAATCGGACTGGCCAAAAGGTTTTTCGATGGGGCATCTTAGAATATGACTAATATATGTGGGGTTGGGGCAGTACTTTGGGTGGCCAGTAATAGTTTTTACAATCTAAAACTTAATTGTAATCCAGGCACCAATACAAAAAGCGAACTATTAGCCTTGTGGTGGTTGTTATTTTTTGCTAATTATAGACACATTAACTACATTCAGGTTGTTGGTGATTCACAGGTCATCATTAATTGGGCCCTCAAAAAAAATTTGTTACGGGTTTCGCCTCAATTTTTGGATGCATAAGACAAGGAACTGAATTGACGATTTCAGAGGCATTTCTTTCCAACACATCTACCGGGAATATAATCCGATGGCTGACGATATCTCTAAGCAAGCTCTCATGGTTGATGAAGGTCATATTATCAGTTCATTTTGGGTAGACGGGCAGCAATTTGATGAGGATCTCATCCATATTTTTTAGCTTTCCTAATTTCCACATATTATCATACTATTATCGGGCATTAATGATCGGTTTAAATGGAATACCGTAGTTGTCATCTATGCAACTTGTGGTTTCTTTGTCAAACATATCTCTTCTTGGTGTAGGAGTATAGATATCTCTATATATTAATTTTGATGCAATTTTGCCTGCAAACCTTTATATTCATCTACAACTTCTTGTTGATAGTGCTAGTTCTTGGAATTATGGTTTCGACCTATGAACTTTCAGGCCTACAGTTCTCTGCTCGGTGGAACGACCTATTAATTTTTTATCTTTAACTGCGGAATTACAATAGTACTTGAAAACAATGAATAATCAGAAGCATAAACATTCACAATCGACACATAAATTTACCTTGGGGAAACCCTCTATAACTTGAGGGAGAAAACCCCATCAAAATCTTCTTTAGTATATTGATAGATAGTAGAAAATGATTGCTTTACAATGAGCAAATTACATCAAGCACCCCTGGTGCAATATCAAAGAGATATCAAGCACCCCTAGTGCAATTACAAAGCAAGAGAGGTAGATGTGAATGAGAGAACTCTAAATAATAGAATGCACTAAACCAATTCGCCAATTTGGTCACATGCACAAATTTCCTTCAAGAGAGAATTCACTCTGACATCGGTTTCATCAATCCTGCATCAAAAGCGTGACATACTTCTCGTGCTTTTGCATTTATCTTTTTCTTCTGACTTTAGGATGAACTTGCCCTTCCACTGGATGCTATATCACTTAGTTAGGTAGCTAACTCAAGTGTCATCATGCAAGTGTCGTAACTCAAGTGTCGCAACTCAAGTGTCGTCTTTTAGTTTAACTCAAGTGTCGTCATGTAAGTGCCCTACTTTAAGTGTTGTAACTCAAGTATCGCAACTCAAGTGTCGTCTTTTACTTTAACTCAAGTGTTGACGTGCAAGTGTCGTATTTAAGTGTCGTCGTGCATAACACTTGGTTAACTAAATCTTTCGTGTTAACCCTTTAGTTAACTCCTTTTACGGAAGTCTTTCTTGTTAATATTTTAGTTAACTCTTTTAGCACACTTGATAACGAAAGTCTTTCTTGTTAACACATAACTAACTCATTTAGCGCACTGATCACTGAAGTCGACAAATTTGAGTTCTCTCTTTATCTTAACTCATCTCATCTTATCTTTCATCTTATCTATATGGTCCACTTGTGCCAACTTAATTATTTATCATATCAAATATACTAAGGATATTTTTCCAATGATGTGATCATCTTGTTCTACTCTCGTTCCAAGCGGTCATATGCTAAAGTAACTCACTCTAGAGGTAGCCAGTCTTTGGAGGAGACTTAATAGCTTATCCATATCTAAGAACATGGTTAGTAGTATGTCACACATCATTCATGCTTCGACAAGCAAAGCATTACCTCAACACATGAGGATCTGTCTTGACACACAAGACCTTAGTCTTGACAAACAAGACTATACAACACCATCACTTTGACATACAAAGTACTTACCTCAACACATGAGGCTTTAACCTTTACACATAAGGCTTAGTCATTCTTGAGTCCAACTCAAAATTCTACTCCAAGTTTCCTAAGTCCAACTCAGGCTCCTATAAGGCACTACCTCGACACACAAGGCTCAATCTTGGAACATAAGATTGACTTGGAAAATTACTCATGATGTTGTAACTTTAACACTCCCTCTCAGCGAGGGAGGCATTCTCTGTCATGCCAAGCTTGTCTCAGAAGTACCTATACTTTGTCAAGGACATAGGCTTGGTCAAAATATTTGCTATATGCTCATCAATAGAAATTTACTGAAGTTTTATGGCACCTCTCTGGACAATGTCTCTGATGTAGTGGTATTTCATCTCAATGTGTTTCGACCTATCATGAAACACAAGGTTTTATGAGATCTTAATGCAACTCTGATTGTCACAGCGAATGACAAAAGTCTCAAGTTTCTCACCGAACAACCCAGCAAGTAGCTTCCTAAGCCACACAACTTCTCGGCAGTCATTATTGGCTGCAATTTACTCTGCTTCTATAGTACTCTGGCCTATGGAGCCCTACTTCCTGCTGGTCCAAGAGAGCATAGTTGATCCCAAGCTAAAACAATATATGTATGTACTCTTTTGGTCCACAGTACTACCACCCCAGGTAGAGTCAACATATCCAAGTAACATCACTCCACCACTAGAAGCATATCTAAGTCCATAAGCAATAATACCTCGGAGGTATCTAAGCACATGCTTGGCAACGACCCAATGTCTATGTCTTGGCTCAGACATGAACTAACTCAAGATACTCACATCATAACATATGTCTGGTCTAGTATGTATCAAATACATCAAGGAAGCAATGAGTTGTCTATACATGGTAGGATCCACTAGATCCGATCCAGAATATGACTCATGTAGTTTCTTCAAATTAGACGCCATTGGTGTAGACATGAACTTACAGTCCATCATACCAAATATGCGCAACACATCAACTGTGTACTTTCCTTGTGAAATAAATA
Organism: Larix kaempferi; assembly: GCA_027924585.1. Classification (NCBI taxonomy): domain Eukaryota; kingdom Viridiplantae; phylum Streptophyta; class Pinopsida; order Pinales; family Pinaceae; genus Larix; species Larix kaempferi. The sequence goes on from BSBM01000017.1 coordinate 36,538,651, forward strand.
TCTCATATTTCCTTTGCCAAACTTCTAGACCAAGAAAATAGTGCATAAGACCTAAATCTTTCATTTCGAACTCATAAGTGAGCTCCCTCTTGCACCGATCTATCTGTTGTTCCTCTCCAGTAAGGAACAAGTCATAAACATAGAAAACCAATATTAGTGGTTCGTTCTTCACAACCTTGAAGTACAGGTTGGGGTCAGCTTCACTTTTGGAGAATCCCAAGATCTAAAGATAGTTGTCAATCCTTGAATACCAAGCCCTTGGGTCCTGCTTAATCCCTTACAAGGCTTTCTTAAGTCTGCATACATGGGACTCATTCTGATGAACTACAAACCCCCCAGGTTACTATATGTATACTTCTTCCTCAACTTCACCATTGAGAAAGGCAGTCTTCACATCCATTTGGTGAAGTTTCCACCTTAAAACCGAGGCAAGGGAAAGGATGGCTTGAATAGTAGTGTACCTGGCCACAGGAGCGAATGTCTCATCGTAGTCTAACCCTTCTTTCTGTGAGAAACCACGAGCCACAAATCTTGCTTTATATTTTCCAATACTACCATCAACTGCATGTTTGATTTTATAAAGCCACTTGACTTCCCTTCTGGTTTAGGAACCACTTACCACACATCATTTTGCATGATGGATTTGTATTATTCCACCATGGCATCTTTCAATACATGCTGCTTAGCAGCTTCCTCATAGGTGGTGCGTTTTGAATCGTTGATGTGACTCATCTCAGCTACATATCCTAAATATCTTTCAGGTCTCTTTCGCTCCCAGAATGTGCCTAGTGTGGTGCTCCATGTTTTTCTGCCTCTTGGAGAATATCTCGACACCATGCAGATCTCCTCTTAGCAGGAGGTTCATTAAGAGATCTTTCTCATAGTTCTATTGGCTCTTCAGTATCAAACGGATCTATGGACTCTTCTAGCTTCTCCCTCTCAACGTCTGTAAGGGGAGAATCAGAAGTTGGATCCTCCATCATGGGAGTCTCATGCTCCTCCATATCTGAATCACACTAAAGTTTTTTAGAGCGCTTAAAGGCAACCTCTTCGTGAAATGTTACATCTCTTCTTAATTCAATTTGTCTTTATCATGGAACATATATTCTATAATATTTGGAGGATTTGCTATATCCAACCAATGTTCCTTTCTTTACGGATGGCTCCATTGTCGTCCTCTTCTCTTTTGGCACATGAATGTAGACAGAACAACCAAAAATCTTCAAGTGTCCAACATCTAGGTTTTCACTATTGAAAACTTATTTAGGAGTCTTTTCTCCCAAGATAGCATGAGGACTTCTATTATGTATATAAATAGTAGTGTTGGAGGCTTCTCCCCATAAGGAAGTGGGAAAATCCTATTCACACATAATATCTTTTGCAGCCTCACAGATTGTTCTATTCTTTCTTTCAACAACCTCATTCTCCTGGGGGTTGTAAGGCACAGTCAGTTGTCTTCTTATCCCTACCTCTCGGCATAAGTCATTCAAGTCATGAGACTCGAACTCTCCTCCATTATCGGATCTCAATGCATGAATGCGCTTTCCAGACTGATTCTCAACCAGTGCTTTAAAATCTTGAAACTTGTTGAAATTTTCACTCTTTTCCTTCATAAAATAGGTCCAAGACTTGCAAGAGAAATCATATATGAAAAGCACATAGTACAAATAACCACTCAAGGATGGTGTTGACATAGGACCACGTAGATTGGAATGTATCAAGTCTAGGATCCCTTTGGATCTTTTGGTATTGCTTGGAATGTTCTTCTTGGTGTTCTTGCCAAGAGCACAACCTCTACAAATACCATCATGTTCATATTGAAACACAGGCATTCCTTTTACCATCTTTTGCAAGCTAGGTAGTGCTTTGAAATGAAGATGACCAAACCTCCTATGCCACAGTTCACAAGGATTGATTGTGCCATGGATCATGGTCTGAATGAGCTTTCCAAGAACTTTGTAGAGACCTCCCTCTCTAACTCCAATTACATATGCAGAGTTCAAGTTTGTATTCTTAGGCCACAACATACAAAATTTCATCAACAAGTAGTACATCTCTTGAATCCAACTGAAAAGAAGTGGATCCAACTCCTTGGATCGAATAGGTGGCATGATCTCCAAGCTCCACCTGACAGGAGAACTTATTTTCATTTAGATTTGAGATAGCTCCTATCCAATCATGTGTTTGGATGCGCCACTATCCACCAACCATGTCTCAACACTAGTGGTAATGGATCCATATAGGTATGAGACAAGATAGTACTCCTTCCTTGTCTCCTAATCATTGGAATAATTATTTCTTGTAGGTTCATCTTATGCAGCATTAGAAGCATGAAACCTACCCTTGTACTTTCCTATTTGCTTTGCATGAAAGTATCTCGCAAAGTGACCCTTCTTATTGCATTTGAAGCATTTAACTTTAGAATTATCAAAGTTCTTGTTGTATTCTTTTTCCTTTTAATGAGGAAACTTCTTATGAGAAAGGATTTATTTCCTCTCTTCATATGTGTCGTAAGAGAAAGGTTCTCTTCTTTGGAGGAGGCATATTTGCTTTGAATTCGCCCTCCTTCTTGTAGGAAATCATGCCACAGTATTTCAAAATTTGGTTCTACTTATCGACCATTTACAGCGCCCAATAATGTCTCCCATGAAGATGGAAGGCCATCGACAACAGTCTGTATGAGATCATCATCATCAACAGTTACACCAATACTCATGATTTGATCTCTTACTTGAGAGATATTTGTGAAGAAGGAAGCAACAACTTCATCCTTCTCCATCTTCAAATTCCAAAGTTTGCTCTTCAATACTCTCTTTTACGGGGATCCTTCTTCTCGTAAAGATCGGTCAAAGTGTCGAAGCATTCCTTTGTAGTCTTTAATGGAGTAATCACCGACATTAAATTGTTTTTCACCGAATCATAAATGATTCTCTTTGCTTTGGCTTGATTCTTCTCGAAATTAGTGCGCCCAACATTAGTAATAGGCTCTTCAACAACACTGGATACGTATCGATCCAGATCATGCTCTTCCAGGATATTCAGAATCCTGGCCTTCCAAGTATTGAAGTTCAAAGTACCTTCAAGTCTATCTTCCAGTCTTACTGAGATTGAAGCAGCATTATTCTTCAAGTACTGTGCTCACTCAGTATCAATGTAGGCTCAATCTTAACTGTTGAACTTAGCTCTTTCACACCTTGTGCTCTGATACCATGTTATTGTTTGATATTTAATTGTGGAATTACAATAGTACTCAAAAACACTGAATAATCAAAAGCATAAACATTCACAATCGACACATAAATATACCTTGGGGAAACCCTCTATAAATTGAGGGAGAAGACCCTAGCAAAATCTTCCTTAGTATATTGCTAGATAGCAGAGAATGATTGCTTTATAATGAGCAAATTACATCAAGCACCCCTGGTGCAATATCGGAGAGAAATATCCAGCACCCATGGTGAAATTACAAAGCAAGAGAGGTAGATGTGAATGAGAGAACTTCGAATAACAGAATGCACTAAACCAAATCACTAATTTGGTCACATGTACAAATTTCCTTCAAGAGAGAATTCACTGACATTGGTTTCATCAATCATGCATGCAAAGTGCGCCATACTTCTCATGCTTTTGCATTTATCTTTTTCTTCTAACTTCAGGATGAACTCGCCCTTCAACTGGATGCTAGATCACTTAGTTAGGTGGCTAACTCAAGTGTCGTCTTTTAGTTTAACTCAAGTGTCGTCATGCAGGTGTTGTAACTCAAGTGTCGTCTTTTAGTTTAACTCAAGTGTCGTCATGCAGGTGTCATAACTCAAGTGTCGTCATGTAGGTTTCATAACTCAAGTGTCATCTTTTAGTTTAACTCAAGTGTCGACATGAAAGTGTCATCTTTAAGTGTTGTCATACACAACGCTTAGTTAACTAAATCTTCTTTGTTAACACTTTAGTTAACTCCTTTTATAGAAGTCTTTCTTGTTAATATTTTAGTTAACTCTTTTAGCACACTTGATAACTAAAGTATTTATTGTTAACACATAGCTAATGCATTTAGCACATTGATCACTGAAGTCAACAAATTCACTTTCTCTCTTTATCTTAACTCATCTCATATTATCTATCATCTTATTTGCATGGTCCACTTGTGTCAACTTAATTATCTATCGTATCAAATATACTAAGGATATTTTTCCAGTGATGTGATCATCTCGCTCTACTCTCATTCCAAGTGGTCAAATGCTAAAGTAATTCACTCTAGAGGTGGCCAGTCTCTAAAGGAGACTTAATAGCTTATCTATCTCTAAGACCATGGTTAGTAGTACGTTACACATCATTCATGCATCAACAAGAAAAGCATTACCTCAACACATGAGGCACCACCTCAACACACAAGACCTTATTCTTGACAAACAAGATTGTACAAAGTACTTACATCAACACATGAGGCTTTAACCTTTACACACAAGGCTTAGTCATTCTTGAGTCCAACTCAACATTCTGCTCCAAATTTTATGAGTCCAACTCAAGCTCCTATAAGGCACTACCTCGACACACAAGGCTCAATATTGGCGCACAAGATTGACTTAGAGAATGACTCATGATGCTGTAAATTTAACATGACCTTAGTATGAGATTCACCCATTTGGTTTAGTTTCTCTGTGGGTGCTATATTGGTCGGCTCATTTTTATGGATTTAGCTGTTAGATTCTAGTCGTATCATCCTTTGTGGTTCTATTTGATCCATGTGGAGATGTTGGGTTCTTTTGTGCTTGCTGTAATTTGGTAACTGCACTGGCTTAATAGTTGGGTGGCTTTCTGTATATGCTCAGAGTTATTTTTTGCAACTAGTAATATGTAAACCTTACTTTTTTTTTTCCACAGAAAAATTTAACTTACTATTAATACTGCGAAATAGTAAATGTATCCAACTATCATATGAATCCATACAAAGTAAACCTTACATATATGTAAACCTTACTTATACTTAATACAAAGTATAGTTATTTTTTTCATTGAAAAAAAAGTGCTAAACAATTCTGATTTTTAAAAACAATTCATGATACCAAGCTTGAATTAATATATATAAAGCAAATAAGGTAGTTTTTTGTGCTTGGCCTTTGACTTTCTAAAGGTGGTTCCTTGTTTTGGAGTTCCTTGACAGACCTCATGGTCAATATGGTTGAGTTTCGACAAAATAACAAGAAAAACCTTGTCCTCGGGGGTTTTATATGCTCAAGGTTGTCCACACCCTTCATTTTTGTCAGTATTTGCAAAAACAAGTATGTGTGTTCATGAAGCAAAGCAACAATCTCCATGACTATTTGTTCATCCTAGTAATCTCTGATCACCACCATTATAGATTCATCTTAAATGAAGTTTTTTTAAACATATATGTATTTCAATTGTTTTTTTATCTTTCTCGATGTTTAATGGATCCAAGAGTAAGATAGATTTACGTTGATTATATGCCAATAAACCCTAATCTTAGGGGTTATCTCAACCTAATGTTGTCAATATTGTTTTAAAGTCTAGAGGCAACGACTTCTACAAACAATGAATCGCTACTCTTTCTAGCCTTTGCATTGTGTGCATGAGTTCTTTAATATATCTTCATATTGAGTGGACCCATTATAGTGCTATATAAAGGGCACTTGGCCCTCATAATAAAGCCAATCACTTTTGTAGAAGAAACTATTTTCTCTCTTGAGTTTCTTATGGGTCTTTTCTTATTCTTGTCTTAGAAGTTATCCACTTCTTCATGTAGGTGAACTACACCTCTCAGTGAGGGTTTGGTGGTTGAGAGATAAAAAATACATTAGGTAAAATAAATTGTAACAATGGTTCTTATCTAAAATAATTAATAAATTTTTGTCGTTAACTCGAGAAGTGATTATTAAAACTTAGTTTGAGATTGAAGAAGTATGCACTATAAGATTTTGTTGACATGTCTTCATTATTTGACACATATATGCTTACTTTGACTTTGTTTTTAACTTGGTCTCCAACTTTATCTTTGTTACTCGGAATGTTGAAAGCAAAACTAAAACATAAACATATACTTGTTGTAGTTGCGATTGCATCTCAAATTGTTTTTGTCTCCACACTACATTAATAAAAACACCAAAAAAGTTATATTTCAAAATATTCTCTCAAAATAATCTTGATTGAAAAAATATGTAAGATGAAGAAAAAAAAATTTGAAATAAAAAAAATCCATAATACAAATTAATGATGATGAAATCCATTCCTATGTTTTCCTTTTACTATAAATGAGAACATCATAGTTTTCCTACCTTTGCCTACACTTATATAAATATATGACATAAGTTAGAAGGTGATTTACCTAAATGTATCATAAGTTACTTGATATATTAATCTTAGTGATTTATGCAATTTATGCAGGAAGATTTTATGTATGTATCCATAGATTATTATTTAGGTATATATTTATATCTCTCTTAAATGTGTTATACACAATTTTTACTTTTAGAAACTATAAGAAGGTTAGGAATAACATTATAATATAACTAGTTAGTACACCTTTGGCTAACCATTTCAAACTGAGTAAGGAGATGTGTCCCAAGACACAAGAAGAGATAGATTACATGTCCAAGGTTCCTTATTCATCAACAGTTGGTAGCTTGATGTATGCCATGGTGTGCACAAGACCAGATATTGTACATGCAATGGGAGTTGTGAGCATGTATATGAACAATCCAGGTAAAGAACATTGGAAGGCAATACAATGGATTCTCAGGTATTTGATAGGTACTACCACTCATGCATTATGTTTTGGAGGTTTGGACACTGTTCTACAGGGATATGTTGATGCATATATGGAAGGTGATAAAGATTGCAAGAGGAGCACCACAGAGTATGTTTTTATTGTAGGTGGAACAACAGTAAGTTGGATTTCGAAGTTGCAAAAGGTTGTTACACTTTCAAGAATGGAAGCGGAGTATGTTGCTGCTACAAAGGCTAGTAAAGAGATGATTTGGATACAGAGGTTCATGGAGGAACTGGGTAAGAAGCAAAAGGATAGCAGGTTGTGTAGTGACAGCCAAAGTGCCATTCATCTTGCAAAGAACTCGACCTTCCATTCTAAGACCAAACATATACAGCTGAAGTACCATTTCATATGGTATGTTATGGAAGATGAACTGTTGAAGCTGGAAAAGACTGTTATGGAAGATGAACTGTTGAAGCTGGAAAAGATACACACTAGCCAAAATCCTGCAGACATGTTCACAAAGGTAGTAACCAGAGAGAAACTGAGTTCCTGCTCAGTTTCAATTACCCTTCAAGCATGAAGGTGAAGATGAGAAATTTTCCAGGTCCAAGTTTCAAAGCATAGTCCAGCAAGTGCAGCAGCTGTGGAGTTGTTGTGAACAATCTCCAAGTGGGAGATTGTTGGTTGTGGAGCCTGATCTTCCTGATTCAGAGATGTTGTTTGTTTCAGCCGTGTTTGTACCCAAATTCTATATGATGTGCAGGTGGGCTGTACACTCATCACAGCGGGACCCAGGCGCGGGTTCAGGGGTGAAGCCCATGAAAGAAACCTTTGGGTTGTCTGTTGGCCAACAGTTTACGGGCCCATGGTATTGGGTAGCCCCTGGCATTTTCCCATGGTAATTCCCCTTTAAAAGGAAGACATCGTAATACGACTGTGTAATGTATTGTATTATTGTAAAGATCTCTGTGATTGTGTAAGAGAGATTGAGAGAGAGTGAAGAGGAAGTTGCAGCGGATGTGATGCAGGTTGTATCCCTTCATTTGTTGGATGGTATAATAATAAAATGTCTGACAATTTCTCTGTGGACGTAGCCCATCTTGGATGAACCACATTATATTGGTGTCTCTCTTGTATTGTGTTTATGTGATTTACTTTGCATCTTGTTCATTGTTATTGCTTTGCGATCCTGTTTTTCTAACATATTTATATCTCTCTTAAATGTGTTTAATACTTGATTTCTACTTTTAGAAACTATAAGAAGACTAGGAAGAACATTATATGTTATGTTAATTTTACGATATTAAATTTAAATCTAAAGTAATATGGATAATTTTAATTAAAAATTAAGGTTTTTGATAGTACTAGTCTAAAATTCATAATGACTTTTGTCTAAACACATTATAGCATAATTTCAACACAGTTTTAACTCCGTGACTAATTCGATGAACACCATACATACTTAGGTCGTATGTTATTCATGCATCAATCCTACATGTTCCAGTGATCAAAAAGCTTTAAGCATGGATGATTGCTAAGAGTAATAATAATAGCATTACAATATTAATAAATTCATCTCTCTCCTACACTACTTTGTGTTAACGAGGCTATGTGATGTGTAAAGGCTCCAAAACAATTGAGTAATAAATTAAGAGGTGGCAACACCAACGAAAATGGTGGCATAAGTAGCAAAACCACAATATTGAAAGATTGAGATTCAACAAAAGTAGAGTCTATTAATGCAATTGATTCAACATTGAAACTAGTAACACAAATCTAGATGCATTTTCAGTTCTCTATTGTTCAGGGAACAATTTTTCCCTGTCTACAATATGATTTATAGATGAATACTTAAACCTAAGAGGAGTTTGGCTCATCTAAAATGGTCCTTGGTTCCATTTACACTTTCATAATATTCATACTTCACTTTAAGGTCATGATCTAGACTGCAGGTCTTCCTTCACTAGAACTCAACTGCATGAACTCCTCCCGCACTCATCCTCTACTACCCATTTTCCCCACCAAAAATGCTCTTCGCTAGTGCTTGAGTTTTCCCATTAATTCATGTCTTTTTTTCTCTTATTTTAATTATAGATCAGGGTTGGGGTACATTATTAGATGATTGTAGATGTCACTACTATGAGATAGTCAACATAAAAAATAGCACCCATAAAGGATTGTAGTCAAGATAAAAATCTTGAGCTAAGAAAGAATAGAATTAACATATGAAATGGAAGCATATAAGAGTGAATACAAACACCAAAGAGTGCCCTTGTCCATGGGAATTTCAGTACTTAGGAGCCTCAAAAGACAAAAATCCTGGTTGATTCAAAATGCAGGCATGAACAAGTGTTTATAACGTTATGCATCTCGAGGCGTTTCGACATCTTGGCACAACTTAAAATCCCATAAACATAACTAGATTCTATATATTATTCTTGCTTTCACCTTGAAGTTGTATAATCCATACTCAACTATACCAAGTCATGGCCAACCTTCTTGTGGGAACAAAATTTCTCATGAGAAACCTGGAATTGACATTTATTCATGCAAAATCTAAATCCTAGATAGATTTGAAATTATAGACAAATCTTACAACATAAAACACCAAATTCATGAATTACACACTCAATATTTAGAAGGCATGGCTTGCAAGTATTCATAAATAAGCATTTAACATCACATGGGAAATACAACTAACCACAATAATACTTATCTACAATGAAGTCACTAAACACATGGAAGGCTAAGGAGTAATTTTCCTTCCAACCATAGGCAATCCAACATGATTTCCACCCACAAGCCAAGGCCGTGAATTAACAACAACAACAAGTACTCCCTCTCACATGCACACGCACTTAGCTCTCAAAATTAGGCAACTTGCACAATAGATCAACCACTAACTCGCATCTTGGAAAAATGAGCGAACACCTTAAGCATTCATAGATAATTACACTTTGGCTATTAGTTGGGCGTATTCTAATCTACATGTCAGGTACACACTCCCTTGCTAGCCCTCAATCTTAAAAATATCCCCTATTATGCTTGGAAACCTCCACACCATAGCAAGACATGTTTAATAATTAATTGCCATGTAGATTGCTTTGATACAACTCTTCATCATCATCCCTCTACATATGTAGGAAAAATAAGTAAAACAAGTGTCTTGAATTGTCCTAACCCATTTTAGTCTTCCCACTTAGCTAGGTACTCTCTCTATTACTCAGACAGTACACCATACTCATGCTCAATCCACTATGCACTTCATCTCACAAACATAGTAGGAAGCATCAACAATGAGTTGGCCCTCCATGTCCTGGGTATTCTCATGGAGGAGCATTGAAGTTGTCTTAACAATCAACAAAGCTTGATGGATAAGAACAAAGCTAATTAAGTTGGATAAAAGGTTCCTACAACATGCTTGAACAACAAGGTATGGAATGACATCTTAGAGAGAAGAAATGAGAATGGAAGGGAACTTGCAAAATGTTTAAAATGGGTTATTTACACACAATGGAACAATGACCAATTTTGCATGAATCAGGGAAGGTGTCAACTTCTCTTTAGTTTCTATTTGGTCAAGGCACATATTGATGTAAGATGTTAGACAAATGACACTTGTCACAACTCCCTCTCGCTTGTCCTCTTTACCACTTGTTAACTATTAACACTTCCTCTTGTCCTCTTGTTTTCACATGTTGATATTTTATATTATATCCATAACTTGCATTACGCATAGGTTGTCCTATTGTCCAATTTACAACCTCCAAGGTTATCATATAACAGCGAGATGAATGCACATATATCATGTTGGACTTCAAAGAACTAGGTTACTCCACTATATCCATTTGTAATAGAAATTTCGGCTGGACAAAAATAGAGAGAGAGTTTTTGCCTGCTTCAAATGACAAGAGAAGTGGCTAACCACCACAACTTGTCGGGGTGGATGCTAAGGAAAAATGAAGGAGAGACTAATAAATGCACGATGGAAGGAAAAAATACCTATACCTATAAGTAAATTCAAGTTCATTTATCTTGTGATTCAAGTGAAAAATTGATGACAAATGCTAAATAACAATCCCTACAAATCTTCCTTATTCTTGCAAAACATCAAAAACACTTTCTTGAAATTAAATGGGTTAGAAATTCCAAAATCTGTAAGCAAATAGAGATTAAAATAAGAAAGAGAGAGTAATCCAATGCCTTAAGAACGAAGACAAGAGATGAATAAGAAGTCCCTTCAAGGGGGAAACCTCCTTATCCAATGTACCAAATACACAACACAAGATGAGATGATCCTGAAGCTAGGTCTCCTTGGTATATATATAGGAGACAAAGGGTACAATAAAATTATATCCACCATATAATTACAATTGAGGTCCTAGCCGACCAATAAATACAATACTAATATAACAATAGAAATGTAATGTTACAATATATGGGGCTTAAAAGACAAAAAGAGAGTTTTTGATTGCTTCAAATGACAAGAGAAGTGGCTAACCACTTCAACCTGGTGGGGTGGATGCTAATGTAAAATGAAGGAGGGACTAATAAATGCACGGTGGAAGGCAGAAAAACCTACAAACACCAAATAACAATCCCTACAACTCTTCCTTATGCTTGCAAAACATCAAAAACACTTTCTTGAAATTAATTGGGTTAGAAATTCCAAAATCCATTAGAAAATAGAGATTAAATGGTCTAGTAACGTACACAAACAAGTGAAAAATCTTTATAAATAGGTGTTACCAAATCATTTTGAATTTTTTACCATAATAGTTTTGGAGAAACCATTTACCCCCAGGATCCGAACTTTTCATCACAGATTCCAAATATTTCATGTTATCATTTCGAGATCTATCAAAACTATGTATTTTCCATGCTCTTCTTGCTTCATTTCATTTATTATTTTCAAATTTTCATTGCATTTTTCTTGAGGGGAAAACCCTACAAAGAGTGGGACTACATGCTAGCATTATCCCTTCATGCGAGGCATGGATAAAAAGACCTATCCATGCCTTTGGTGAAGGAAAAATGTGGGTACCTGCACCTATATCCACTAGGAAGCATGAGTACCTCTCAAAATTGAAAAAAGAAAAATGAAAGAAGATAACTAACCTTTCTCAAAATTGTTGGAAATGCCATGCAAATTAAATATTTCCCCATATGGAGGAAAAGAGAGCATGAAGAGGTTGATAACCAAACCATTAATGATCACGTGACAATAAATGCACTTCATGATTGTTGACTTCTAAATTTTTTTGGATATCCCAACATGCAGGCACATAAGAAACTTCTTCCAATGTTGGTAGGTTAGTAGGAACTTGATTAGGTTGCCTTTGTGATAGATGATGATATCTTGAATATTGAGGTAGAAGACATATATTTCCTTATAGGACTATCTCGGTGAGGAATGTTTATAGTTGTGAAAGCAGGTGGCCAATAGCATGGTACCTTTCCAATACAAAAATATATTTCCTTCATAAATGGTAGTGACAAAATCCAAGGTAAGGCTCACAAAAAGTTTCAATTGTTCATTGATAATGGTAGACAAGTGCTGTAGCAATAAGTTAAAAGGTATAAACATTATTTTATTCCTGGGTGTACTATTGATCTCATTGTATGGTAATGCCACTACTCATAAAATACTAACTTCAATAATGTGTATCTCTACAATTGTTAGTTTTGCTCAAGTTACATATACTGGTTCTATGCGATCTGATTACACATAGTGTGTAGCAGGGAAGGAGAAGGTAAGAAAATGGGTTCCCATTGATTCCATTATAAATCCTAATCTTAAAATTATTTTCTTCACCATCACATGGACAATAAGATCCACTTCCTGTCATATAGCTTTGAGGGGATATATGTAGTATGGAGTAAAATGCACGAGGCCCACAATGTATGACTAGGCAAAAATTCTTTTGGTTAACATGAAGACTCAACTGAATGATTGCAAGCTTTGTTTGCACGAGAACTTTGGGTATGGGAGTACATTTTTTTCTTTCTTTGTGGGGAGAGTCCCAACAATGCACCTATGAACAACCATCCCACAGTGGGAATTAGGAAGCCTAGGATGGCTCGGTTTGCCAACATGATGCAAAGGCTCAGAGACTGGAGATCACAAACACCTTCACTATTGAGTTCTTTAACTGTCGGTCCCACCAAATTATTGTGATTGATTCGAGATAGTGCTACCCATGAGTTCCTAATGGGGTGACATTGGTAACATTAATTTTTTATTTCAAATGTCATAATAATGTTTTGTATTTCGTTGTATGCCATTTTTATTTTTAGAGGTATAAGATATTTTTAGCATATAAAGTCAATGACAAAATATTAATATGATATAGATGTAGGCCTTGTTTGACCAACATGATATCCTAGGCATCAACATAAAGGAAAAGGTGATGAGAAACCCAAAGGAGGAGCAGAGGTTAAGAGAGTGCTACGACGGGTTCAAAGGAACCTTGATGGTCTAACCACCAAAATGGCCATGGCACATATCAAAGACCTTCTTGAGCACCATCAAAGGAGAGTGATAAGAGTACCATGAGCATGGGTCCAACTCTTCCGCTAGTTGGCCTTTGTTTTCATTTTCTATCACGAGAATCACAAGCCTAAACCAGAGGACCAAACCCTCTGATATATCCATTTTATAAAAGAAGAACTATATTATACCATCAAGTGTTAGAAGGCCCAATTTTGTATATGACATTACACATTTTAGACATGGTGTTGTTTTATTATTATATATATACATGGCTTTCTAGTCCCACTTATTTGTGCAAAATTTGATGTGATTGATTTTCATGATAATGTAAATGCATGTTTTATTTATTTTTAATCTGAAAGAGACAAATTTTAATCTGAAAGAGACAAATTTTAATCTAATACATAGTTATATAATGCATCAATTGCATCATTGAATCTTCTTGGAATATGAATGTATGTAACAAATTTAAAATAATGCTCGATAAGTCTCACTCGTAAATACTTCCTTAGAAGCATAGGATCACAAATACGATAAATGTCATTAAGTTGTAACACTTCCAATTGTGAGTCTAGGTGAACTACTATATGTCGGACCCCAATGAGATAGCATCCAACATTGGTTCAATAACTACACTATACTCAATGAGATTGTTGGTCATGAGACCAAGACAAACACCTCCCAAGTGCATAAGTTGACCCGTGGGAGAATAAATCACCCAAGTTGTGGAAACAACTTTCAGAGTGTGATGAGTAGCACCATCCATTAATCCCACATATACAAGGGCATCTAACAATATCTATCAATCAAGCTCAAAGCATGATAAGCAAAAACCAAAAAACTAAAACAAATATAAAATAAAACTAAAATGCAGCTAAATTACTTATATACAACATGTACAATGTGTATTAAATGAAATTGTTGTCTAGGCATAATACCTTTTTAGATAAAATCCATTGTGATTCTCAGCTTCGTAATCTTCAAACTAATAAGCTTCTTTGTTAAGAAGACACCTTATGATGCAAGGGTCGTGCCACATAGGGTTTAATTTGCTTACCCCTGAGGCATCTTTATCATGATTGTAAACTAAGACCAAGTCTCCTTTAGAGAAAACACTAGGACTGAAAGAGTTATCATAGTGAACCTTGACACATTTTTTATGTGCCTTGTTCATGGTGGTTGCGTCTCTACAATATTTGTCAAGTTGCTCTAAGTAAACAAGGCATTCTTCTTCAAAAGTTGTGTTAGGCGAGAGCTCAATAACTAGTTTTAATGAAGGAACTCCATACTCAGTCGACATAATCGCCTCCACCCAATGGACTATTTGGAATCAAGTAAATCATATAGTCATTTTGATTGAGATTTGATATGCCCAAAGTCTTGGAAAAAGCACAAGGTGCCAATTATTTTTACTCTTATTGAATGTCTGCTAGAGGATGGTTTTCAAAACCTTATTTTAACCATTTCCACTTGTCTGTTCACTTACATATAGTAGGACGAAGAGTGTTCCTTCCTGAACCCTTATTTGGCTGCTAACTATGTCATCATTTTATTCTTAAAATGAGTGTTGTGGTCAGTGACAATTTCTTTTGGCACACTAAATCTTGAAATGACATGATTGAATATGAATAAGAATGTTATCTCACTGTCACTATAAAAAGTAAGCATAGATTCACCCCACTTAGTGAAGTAGTCAACAACCACAATGATGTAAAATCAACCCCCCATTTTGCAAAGGGGTTGATGATGACAACATGAAATAATGAAGCAAGGTGTGCATGCATCTTTTTGGTAAAAAAATGACATGGATGACATTTCTTGGCTGCCCCATCGTAATTTTTAAAAATGGATGGCCATAAGTATCCCGCATGCAAAATTTTCTAAGTTGTCGCCAGCCTAAAGAGATGACAACCACATGTTCCACGGTGATAATCATTAAGAACCTTCTCCATTTCCTCATTAGTTAAGCATTGACACAAATCAAATCAACTCCGTAACGACATAGAGTATCACCAATAATTAGGGAACTCCTAGCATGATAACGAACATGTCAATGTTAATTGCAAGAAAAGTGGGAATGAAACCTTTTGGTTTGGATCTATATCAAGATATCTTTTTACCAAGGGTCTCCAGAGTTGATAAAAAAAAGATGTTCATCGGGTAATGACTTGTTTTCCACTTCATTCTCGTTTTCTTGAGGTAACTTTGACACTAACTTGGTAAATGCCTAGGACTTAGATTTGGAAGGAACAAACTCCAATTCATATTCCTATAGGACAATGATCCATTTGGAATAATTGCCTTGATTATTATTGAGTCAAGGTATGTTGCATCATATTAGTGTTTGCAATCACCATCTTACAACGAAGTAGTATATAGTGTTGGACTGTTTGCAAAGCACGAACTACTACCAAGGCCAACTTTTCAATGTGAGAGAATCATAACTCAAGTCTAGCAAGACCCTTGCTTAAATGATACACCATGCACTCTTGGTATGAATCACCTTCCCAAACCAACACATAGTGACGATTGATTCAAATGCCGCTAGATAAAGGAGAAAGTCTTGCCTTTAGCCTAAAGGACTCATCACAGGGGTGGACAACAAGGTCTTTTTCAAAGCTTTAAATGATCGTTGCACAAAATCATCTCATAAGAATGGAACTCCCTTCTTCAGAAGACACATAAATCCTTTAGTAATCTCATCATAATTGGTGATGAATCTATGCAAGAAATTTACATTTCCTTGGAGACTCTACAATTGGTGAATATTGCATTGGGGAAACAATTGAGCTATCATTTTCACCTTTGAAAGGATCAACCATGATCCCATACTTAGACACAATAAATCAATTGATTGGAAATGATACTAGTTTGGCACCCTACAGGCACATTTGCTTATTTCCAAAAGGAAACAAACACATACATGTGATTCGATTTAAACCAAAACACGTGTACCCATGCTTTTAGTGAAAAAAAGTCATCAATACCTGCTTCTATCACCATAGATAGGTGTGGGTGCAACCAAAAATAAGGGGAAACAATACACTAAGAGGCATGGAAACTTCATGAATCGGTTTTGCAGTAAGCAAAGCAAGAAAAGCACACGAGTAGCTAACCAATTCAACTTTAAAAAACTGGAAATGAGAGAGAAAAAAACCTTAAGAGGAATAACTCATAGAGCTCATCCCCATATGGTCGTTGATACTGTTAGGGGGAATAATCCCCATTGACCAGGGCTAGGTCACTGATAGAGCAAACATAAGATAACAATCTTATCTCCAACATCAATAAGCTACTTATTATAACTACCCAGGGAAAATAAGACAATATAGAACCTATATCTAGATGGTTGTCCTTTGCAAATTAGTTGCATGTAGTTCCAAATATGTTCTTCATTGTTTCAAGCTTTTCTTCAATGACCTACACACAAAACACCAAAGCCAACCTTCTTCAAATCATTTTTGTCAAAATGATATACATTACAATAACCATACGAATTCACTTATGTATTAATTCTAGCTAACCTATTGGGGAGTTAATTCCACCACTGACAAAATATTGAAACACAAATAATTCAACATTTTACAT
This sequence comes from Larix kaempferi, assembly GCA_027924585.1. Classification (NCBI taxonomy): domain Eukaryota; kingdom Viridiplantae; phylum Streptophyta; class Pinopsida; order Pinales; family Pinaceae; genus Larix; species Larix kaempferi. Next base: position 36,555,459 of record BSBM01000017.1, read on the forward strand.
TCATATTTTTTGGGGTAGGGGTGGGAGGAATAAGAGAGATCTTCACACTTTATTAATATGAACAACAAATACAATGATACATATTAAATCACTATTGGTGCCTTCATCACTAGGTTTTGAATTCCACCTATCTAGACCACTTTTAACCCTAACTTCGCTTTTAGAACTCCTTTTTTTTTAACAGAAACAATAGAAATATATATATATATATATATATATATATATATATATATATAAGGCTGTGCATAGCCATACATTACAAAAATTGGAACCAGCATTTTGCTTCTGAGAGGGGGAAAATGCAGAATTTGATAGAGTTTTGATCATTGAAGTCTTTGCATCCTATCTTCCTATACATTCTATTCATTCTGTTGGGATAAACCCTTACAAACTGTTTACATAACAAGAGGCAAAAATACATTCAGATAATGGAGTTCAAAAAACCTGTAAAGAGAGACATTAACCACAATTTTTTCTGAGGATAAATTAGGCATAGTTCTGCTGCTGAGAGGAGGCTGCCTCCATCATTCCCTGGTTGACTGTTGGTGCTTCCTGGACGTGGCTGTATTGAGTCTTGCTAACGAAGACAGAGATGTTTTCCTTTATGCTATCCACTTTCCCCAAGAGTTCAATGATATTCCGGTCCATATCATCCATGTGAGATTCCAGACAAGATAGACGGGCATGGACATACTTGATTTCCATGGCTAGTTCCTTAAATTGATCCATAGTGGAACAGACTGCCGAATACGTTCTACATAGATAAACCTTTATCTCCGAAGTTAGCTGACTGAGTGTGGCGATTGCCTGTCTTACCCGTTCATATTGTTGAATGGAGTGAACGGAATACAGGCAGAGACTTCTTCTTCTGGGAGCAACAAAGGATCAGGAGTCGGAACGGAGATGCAAAGCTGTCTGAGCGCCGGGTCAAGAGCAGAAGGAATGAGTCGCTCCATGGTTCTGCCTAAAATCCAAATGCACTCCTGGTGCATTAAATGCTCATGCGTGAGACCTGTAAGGCCCATGGGGGGGGCACATGGGTGATGGCGTGTCGGCCAAGAGAGGGCATGGGTTTGGACAGCCTGTTGTCCATTGTGAGGGGGGTAACGACCCCATAAATACTTTGGAATAAGAATTAACATCATGATCAAACAACTCCTTAGGGTATAAACCATTGCCCCATTACATTATTATGTTTAATTTGTCTTGTTTTCATTGAAGCTCCTGCATTAGCCAAATTGTCTGTAGTGGAATTGAGTTCTCTAAGGACGTGGAAGAAGAGGGTGTCTATAGGAAGAGCGAGATACTTAATTCTTCTTCGAAGTCTTTGGCTCTTAGATCCTTTAGTGGAGTGCCATTCCTCATAGCTTGGATTACATGCCTAGAGTCTCCAAAGACCTGTAGCTTCTCCATATTTATAGTGGAGGCGATTTCAAGAGAGTGGTACATCGCCAGCCACTCAGCTTCATTGTTAATTCTGATACCTAGCCCCTAAGAAAAGTCTGCAACTTTGTTTCCTCCGGGATCGAAGATGATCCTCCCTGCACCTGCCTCCCCCGTCGCTTTTAGAACTCCTCACTATTTGTGAATGGGAAAATCACAAGGGAATCCAATGATTTCATCATTGGCAAGATCACAATTTTTCATTATTCAAAATTCATTTTTGATTTCAAAAATGGATTCAACGCCCTCGAATACCCTATTGTACTTGGATTGTGTAATCTCAAGAGCTTATATTTGTGATTCCAACAACTCTTACTAGATTTTGAGCAAAAATGGTTAGAAAATGGGCTAGAAAAGTGGTCCAAATCATAGATTATTTAAACTACTCTTTAATTTTAGTTACCAGATTTTGAGCAAAAATGGTTGGAAAATGGAATAAAAAAGTGGTCAAAATCATAAATTATTTAAGCTACTCTTTAATTTTAGTTACCAGATTTTGAACAAAAATGGTTGGAAAATGGACTAAAAAAGTATTCCAAATCATAGATTATTTAAGCTACTCTTTAATTTTAGGAACTGAGGTTCTTACAAAAGGGAATGATATAAATTTAGGGCTGAAATATTTGAGGCAATACTCCAACATAAAAGTGCTAAATTGATTAGTTGCCCTTTCTCCAACATTTGTACTCAATTTATACTCTTAAGAGTTGTTTGAGTTAGTTGGTAATGGGAATTGGGGTTGCATACTGACAAAATCAAAACCCCTTTATTGTGCATTTATTGGTTTTTGATTCCTTTTGGAATGTATCCATGTCTTTTTCAAAGGGAAAGCATGAGTACATGTGTGTTACTTGAAGGAAGAACACACGCATGAAGTAAACTATGTATTTAAATATATGATCTGATTATTGTTTAGCCAATTTGATAATAATAATTAAAGATTTAACTTTGTAATTTACCATTTTCTTTGAAGACACCACAAAATAAAGTTTGATTCTAACACCAAGTGATAATCTCTTATTAATGAAATATAAGCTAAAATTTTTGAAGCATTTTGCCAGTCAAGTTTTAAGGGCAGACATGCAACAGGCTAATACAATAGTGCTTAGCAACTGGGCCCAAAAACAAATCCAACAACAGAACAAGCAGCGATATGAAAATGAAGCAACAAAGCCGAGCTGGCAGAAAAGCATCTGACACGTCAGACGAGGCTGCGAGCCAGAATCCCTTCGAAGGTAATGCCGGGGCCGAAGGCGAGAATGAGCCCCCACTCAGGATTCTGCTTCTCCCCGCTCTTCAACTTCCGCATGGCATCCAGCACGTACACGATCGTATTACTGCTCGCGTTACCGTAATCCGCCAACGCCTGCCGGCTGTAAAACAACTTCTCCGGCCCGAGGCTCAGTTTCTTCTCCAGCCGGTTCAAGATCGCCGGCCCGCCGGGATGCACACCCCAGAAAAGCTCGTTGTAGTCCTCAATCCCGGCCCTGTCCATTAACTTCCGGCAGAAACCTTCGATGTGGTCCTCGATGATCTGCGGGAGCTCTCTGCCCAGCTTGAAGTTGATGCCTTCCTCCGTCAGGCGCCCGTTAATCGTGCCGGAGGTGTCCGGCAAGAACTGTTGCACGGCCCAGTCGAGCTCCAGGTACCCCCGTTCGCCGGCTTCCGGGCGCGGGTCGGTGCCCAGAACCATCGCCGCCGCGCCGTCGCCAAAAAGCGCCGCGCCGACGAGATCATAGGGTCGTTCGGTGTTCGGCGGCCGGAAACCAAGAATCGTGGTCTCTGACGTGGCGAGCAACACTCGGCTGCCCGGGTTGTTCTCCGCCAGGTCTTTGGCCACGCGGAGCCCCGTAACGCCACCGTAGCAGCCCAGAAAGTAGAGCATTACCCGACTCACGTCGCTTCGCAGGCCCAGTTTGGTGGCCAGATACAAATCTCCGCCCGGCAGCCGGATCTCGCTGGACGACACGTAGACAAGATGCGTGATCTCAGTCAGCGGCCGACCCCATTCTTTGAGGCAGTTACGGCACGCCTCCACGGCCATGTCGGTCACCGCCTTGTTCGAGATCTCCAGTCGCTGTCGAACGGTGGCGGAACCTTCCACTGCCAGCTCAGGATGCTGCGCCAATATCTCATCCGACAATACTACGTACCGCGTCTTCACCGTCGTCGTCTTGCCTGCAACAAAACACGACAACCATCATCCGACACCGACACAGACACAGATTCAATCAAAATTATAAATAAGGTGTAGACTTTCATTCATTCTAAATAAAATGGCAACAAAACACGACAAACATCATTGAACATCGATACACACTCATTATAAACGGATTCAATCAAAATTAAAATTATAAATAAGATGTAAATCGTCTAATAAAATGATAAAACAAAATTTAACGTCATTAGAGCAAATTTTTTTTACAATCATCATCCGACACCGACACCGATTCAGACACGACACGGATTCAAAATTCAAGGTGATTATAGCAATTTGTTTTTGTGTTTTCATACAAAGCCTTTCGAGTTTCTGTCGGAGAACGGGGTCCTGGCAATTCGTGTTGCGGAAATATCCGTCGACGAGGAACTCCTGCATCACCAGCTGATCCGGGAACGCCTTCCCGAACGCCATGGCGGTCGTCTTCCCGGGTCTGTGCTGTCGTCGGGACTCGATTCCGACACCGTTAGTTCCGTTAGTTCCATTAGTTCCGTTCGATGCAGACATCGTTGTCGATGAAATTAAATTACTCGCAAGGAAAATCGTCGCAAAAAGCTCTTGAAGGCTTGATCTGTGTTGAGAACTGTGCAGGGTGTATGAGCATTTTATACGTGGAGGGGAATGGTGATATTCATATGAAATTGGGAGTAGTTGGGCGACGCAGGATGTGTGAGCAGGGTCGAAGCTGGTCGCTGTGGGATTTGGTTGCACGTGCAGGGAGCGTGTGTGAAGTCGGGTGGGCACTGGGCATGTAATATAATGCAGTTCACCTGTAAATCGACATCGACGGCGGTTTCTTTGATCGATCAGAGAAATTAATTCCGTGGGGTCAATGGAACGTCGCTGGTGTGACTAGTAAAGCAAGCGTGCGAGGTGCATTGCATGAAGGAATAATCGTTTACAAACAAGTAGCAGGCACAGGCTTTGCATGCACTTCACGCAGCTAGCGTCTCAAACGGTGTAAGATAAGGTAAACAATGACGATGATAAAAATTTTGTGAGTCCATTTTTACAATTAAAATTGTAATTTTTCAAAAAAATAAAATAAAATTGGATTGGAAGTTTTCAAAATTCAATTACAAGGGTCAAGTTTTGGAATTTTGGATGCTCCAAAGGTTTATAAAAGTGTTGAATCTATTTTTATCATCAAAATCAAACACAAACACAGTAAAAATCTAATTTTATAAAATAAAAAACCCTAAATTCCACGAAAAAATAACCATCCAACCCTAATCGTCAAATTAAAAAAAATCTTCTTTTAACTTATTCCTTCATAAAACAAAACAATCTTATTAGGCTGCTCCAATATACAAAGATGACATGCATGTTGTGCTTCCTTATGTGGTTATGTCGACCTTCCACAACCTTGGTTTGGCTTGATCTTTAGAGTCAACTTTAATCGCTTTCACAAAACGATCATGATTTTTAAAATGGTTTCACAGCAACATATTTCAAATTCAATTGCGTTTGCTTCTTTTTAGTTGTCAAGAATGTTACTGTCGATGTTTCAAATATTCAAATAAGTATTTGATTGATGACATTGACAAAACTTTAGAATTTTAAGATGGTTTGTATTTTGTAATTTTTTTTTAAATATATAATATTAATTAAAAACTTTAAAATTTAATTATTTAAATTATAAAATTGAAAAATAAATAGTATTCTCATGCTTTATAATCTAGTTCTCGTATGGATATCATAATATTGGACACATAATTAAATCCATAAAGTCATTCTACACATTACAATAATGAAAAAATTAAAATTATTTTCAATTATTAATAAATTATTCACAAGAGATAACAACAAAAATATCTATGACAATTCTAACCTCTATATATCTCAGCCTTCATCTAGTTTAACATTTACCTCATAATTTTTTATTTGAATAATTTAACACTTTTGGAAATGTTTGCCCTCCACACTTTGACCTTCTACAAAACCAAGCTATTTAGAGCAAACATGTAAGTATAATAAACCAAAAAATCATATTAGTGGAATTTCTAAGCCAAAGAAAGCGAGAACCACCTCAAAACTTAACACAAAAAGTTTTTACTGATACCACGCAGCATAAAAGTATTTCCAAAGATTTTAAGGAAAGAACGTTATGCATGCTAAAAACTAAGATACTATTCTATTTAAATATCATAAGCATAAAGGTACTCAAATGAGGACCATTGAACGCTTCCTCTAGAAGAGTTGCCAAAGTTATGGTACCATAGATAAGAGAAGGAAGCAACAAATTTGATTCCATAGCTAAAGCCACCTTTTTTTTTAATGTTTATAGTTTAATTTAGTCATTTAAAGTGAGAAAGAGTATTATTATTTAAAATCTATGTCAAGATAAAGTTAATAATGAAAAAGATAAGAGGTTTATTATAACGATTTTATTAGTTTTCTTGATAAAGTTAATAATGAAAAAGATAAGAGGTTTATTATAACGATTTCATTAGTTTTCTTGTGCATGGTAGTTAGGGTTTTCTCTAACCATCCGTCGTTGTGCCTTTGAGCCTTTGATTGATTCTTCTCCTCTCTAGTCCACTTCTTTAGCTACCTTGCTCTCTCATTTTCCTTTGTTTGAGTGACTTCGTGTTTACTGCCCTTAAATTCGATGACTCCTCTCTCTCGTGTTTAGTGCTCTTAAATTCGATGACTCCTCTCTCTCCTTCTATAGGTTTTCCCTTCAGGACTCCTTCCTTAGCCTTTGTTTCTGTGGTTGGCATGGCCTCATCCATTGTGGTCCCTTCTTCTAGTTCTATAAATGCCCCTACAATGGGCAACGTGGTCTCCTATATGGCTCAAATGGGGCTTCCTTCATTGAAGTAGTAAATATAAAAAATTGCTTTGATTCTCTTCCTTTGAATAGATTCATGGTTCATGAGGATCCGACCCCAACTCTCCCCACTGTCCATGATGCATTAGATCAAGCACCATTCTACAACACTTATGGTCTCTGGACCTATTTATCAAATATGAACCAAGGAATATCGTGTGCTCGAAAGCTAGAAACCAAGAGAAGGCCTTCATTAATCCTTGTACTAAGGTTTTTTTCATAGTTGAGTTTAATTTAGCAGTAGATAGAGGTCCTAGATCTTAAAGTCAAGACCTTGGTTTTGGGGAAACTTTGGATTATGCTCATTCATTTGATCCATTCTCAAACTCTCTCTCAACGATACCAAGGTGGATTACACTCTTGGATCCACCCCTACATTTTTCGAGTTATGATCCAGTCTATGCCATTGGTAACACCCTTATTAAGTATCATCTTAGAAATGAAGAATTGTCATATCACAACATATGCCCTTAGTTGCATGGATATGGATTTTTACTAAGGGTTTTGAGCAAAAATATGTGTGATATCTTACAATTATTCATGGACCCAAAAATTGGATTATGAGGAGGTCAAATTCTATTGCAGAATCTGTTATGAAACATGACACATTAGATCTCATTGCACTAAAGCTCTCAAGATCAAATGTTCTATAAAATCCCAACACAAACCTACACAGCGGGATGGTGTAAAGAAGAACAATAGTTAATCGATAAGGGTCCTCTATAAGATTTGAATCCTCCTTAAGAAGAGCCTAATCCATCTCTAGAGGTAGCAAGTGAATCCCCTCCACTAGAGGGATTCTCATTGCTGCCAAATCTTGTAGCCCCACACCAGCCAAAACCACGGCTCATAAAGTTCAAGTTCCACCACTTGAACGACTAGACTAGGAAAAAAATAGAATTAGAGGACCCAGTCATGCCTATTTAGGATCCAAAGGAAGCATAACAATAGTGGCAATGATTTGAAATAGATCAATATATACTTTTTCATCTATTTTGGTGCTTTATGGGTGGAAAAATTTGATGAATTGGCTTCTAGGGCCCATTTTAGGGGTAGGTCTTACTTTGTAGATTTGGGGTCTAGAACCTTCCGAGGCCCATTTGAGGGCTTAAACGATGTTTTTGGGGTCAAAAGATTGTGAGCATAGCTCCCACCCCACCGACGTTGCTTTACACTCTGATAATTTCCAACGGTGCAAGAATAACCTTAATAAGAGTATGTCTAAGGAAGTTACGCCTCCCTCAAGTTGACCAATCTAGTTGACCACCTTAGTACCGAGCAGATTCCACGCCATATTTCATTCCCCCGACACATGTGGATTTCCGAGAACATTCTAGAGGGTTTGAAACCCGAACCCTAATACAGAGTTGAGGCATGCACAAACCATGAAACTAACCCTAGATGACTATCTGGCTATGTTAAATACCATGTCATTAGGAGGAGATGGGGTTCCATTTTGATGGTGCTATTGTATTATTCCATAGCTGAGAAACAATAAGAGAGAGGATATTAGAGGATAACAGAGAAAGTAGGAGATCTTGTAGTAGTCGTGCAGGCCACGGTGTAAGAGGTAACTCCATAGTGAGTACCATTTTCTTTGTATTTGTATTGTATATTGGAGAAGAAAAGAGAAACTAGGCGTAGTTATATTTATATTTTCTTTGTATTTTCTTCATGTATGGTTATGTGTGTTATATTTATGTAGGTGGAAAAGGTCAAATTGTATGATTGACTGTTGAATACATCTAGTATCCAGACTTCTTTCCTAGATAACTGACAAATACATAGTTCGTTGTCTATTTGTTAGATGGAAGTTTCTTCATAGGATGATTCAGTATGAAGACTATTTTTCGGGGCAGTCAAGAATTGTTGATCTTGTACAAATATGTCATTGATGGTCAGAAACAATTGTACTTTAAATGGATCAAGTGGTAAGCTCAAAGATGATGGTTGAGAAAGAGCTAGTCTGGGATATTTCAGAGTGGGTTCAAGTGCAAATGAAGACCAAACCAGAAGTTGGAATTTCAATCATGTAATTTGTGATTTGTAATGTAAGTATTCAGGGAGGGTGTTAGAAATCATGCTTAATTAAGAATTGGTTTGGGTTTATTAGAGATAGTTGAGATATTCTCTCAACTTCTCTATATAGATTTAGAATAAGTTGGATCTCTGGTAACAACCCAGATCAACCTATATATTTGTATGAAATCTCAAAGATATAATGCAAGTACGAGAAATATTTTTGTGTGTGAATCATGTCTCCTCTCTCATTTTTTGTTATGGTATCAAAGTTGGTTCAACCTTGACTCTCTCAAGAGAGGGGTTGTGATCATGCTAAAATTGCAAATTTAAATTTGTTGCTGTAGGTTTGAGTGGGAGAGTAGATCAACGTGTGTTGCTGTGTGTGTTATTGTTTTCCCTCTGTTTTTTCTGTGGAAGAATAGGAAAGTCATCAGGGATGACGTGGACTTGTCTAATCGCCTGAGAAAAGCAAATACATTGAGGGACTCTCTCCAGATCCATTGGACGAGGTGAAGGAGACTATCAAGGATCGCAGTCTCTAATTAGACGATCTTTGCATTTCTAAAACTCAGCTCTTCATAGTTAACAGCTGCAACAATTTGCTGGATCTCCACAATGAATTTCATCTCATCATCGCGTCATAATATTTTCCCACTGCTATTATAATTCAATGCTATTGCGCTAAACGGAAAAGCTTCTCTGCATCTTCCACGAGATCAATGGGTAAACTATGTGAAGGATCTGTTCTGGACGGATTCCAGCTCACCTCTGCATTACAGATCGAATTTACTAGACGTATCTCTACAAATTGTACATCTTTGCATCGTGCATACTATTCCATGTGGGCTCTCGATTCCACTGTGAGAAAGTTTTGTCTCCTCGTGAATGGTTCGTCTAAAGAAATTTTCTTGCAGCTCGAAGAAGAACCGCATATTTGTTCTAATGAGTGAAATGTGTGTTGTGGAATTGTGTGTGGAGTTTGAAATCACTGAAGGGATTTATGTGTGAAGTTTCTTGGTGTGTGAAATTTGTTGTTGTTCTATTTAGTATGTAGAGATCAAATGAAGAACCAATTATAGAACATAGTAACATAAAGTAAGTCGGTGGATCTTGTTGTTATGCTGTGCTCCAAGATTAACAGTGACATGTTATCTTTGTGTATGGTTATGTGTGTTATAGTTATGTACATGGAAAATGTCAAATTGTATGATTGACTTCGTTTCCAAACTTCTTTCTTATATAACTGACATATACATAGTTCGTTGTCTATGTGTTAGATGGAAGATTGTTCATAGAATGATTTAGTATCGAGACTATTTTTCGAGGTAGTCAAGAATTGTTGATATTACAAATACGTTATTGATAGTTAGAAGCAGTTGTACTTTAAATGGATTAAGTGATAAGCTTGAAGATGACTAGGAGATTTCAGAGTGGATAGAAGTGCTATTGAAAATTAGACAAAGTTCATTGTTGTAATTTCAGTAATGTGATTTAGGTATTGTGATTTGTAATGTACGCATTAAAGGAGGGTGTTGGAAATAATGCTCAATTAAGAATTGGTTTGGGTTTGTCAGAGGCAATTGAGATATTCTCTCAATTAGATAGAAGATTGTTCATAGAATGATTTAGTATCCAGACTATTTTTCGAGGTAGTCAACAATTGTTGATATTACAAATACGTTATCGATGGTTAGAAGCAGTTGTACTTTAAATGGATTAAGTGATAAGCTTGAAGATGATGGTTGAGAAAGAGTGTAGTTTAGGAGATTTCAGAGTGGGTAGAAGTGCTATTGAAAACCAGACAAAGTTCATTGTTGTAATTTCAGTTATGTGATTTAGGTATTGTGATTTGTAATGTATGCATTAAGGGAAGGTGTTGGAAATAATGCTCAATTAAGAATTGGTTTGGGTTTGTCAAAGACAATTGAGATATTCTCTCAACTTCTCTATCTAGATTTAGAATAAGTTGGATTTGGCAACAACGCAAAAAATCTCAAAAATATATAATGCAAAGTGTGAGAAATATTTTTGTGTGACTCATGTTTTGTGTTAGAAGGTGGTGTTTTAATAACAAACAAATATTCATTCTTTTCATGAAAATGATTTTATGGATATGTTTTTGATTTATATGATATATTTTTAATTATGAATGATGATGGTAATTAAATATATTTAAATTTATAATTTTTAAATAATTTAATTTAATTATTATTGTAATTTTTTTAATAATTTAGATTATTTTTAAGGAGTAATGCAATTGGTAATGAGTAATTAAGTTGAGAAGTTGTAAATGAAAGGTTACAAATTTAAATCCCCGTAAATATTTACTTCAATAATAATAATATTAATAATTTATATTATTTTAAAATTTTAATAAAACTTTTAAAAACTATTTTCAAAACCTTTTCTGCGGGGAAATCTCGTTCAAGTCACTTATAGTTAAAGTGATACCAATACCTTTTGCTTAAATTTAATATCATTGAATTTACAAAATCTTTTTGTTCGAGTTTAATGATTTTGTAGTTAATCTTTCTTACATAGATTATATTTCATTTTCATTCAAGTGCTAATTTAAATCCATATAAGGAGTTTTGTGTTCATTCTAAGTCTTTATGTTTCAACATTTCCAATTTTTACATTATGCTTCATTTGAATTCATTATTTCTAATAACCGTATTATTATAATGTATAAATATAATATTTTTCAAGCGATCTGTTTTTTAGTTTTTATAGATTGAATATATAATTGCATTTGATAACTAGAGTTATGTTATGATCTTGAAATATTTCTTACAACAATAATTCTATTTCATTATCTTTGCTATTCAACATTGTGCTATAAGACTTTTACTATCTAAATGAACTAGTGCTCTAACAACACTTGTGTACTATCATCATTACAAAAGCTATCTATAAAATTGCTTAACTCAAATTAAGGATATTATTTTGACTGAATATTAACCTCCATGATAGATAAATCTACAAGGCCATAAAAAATAAACATTGATCTTATTAGAAGCATGCTTGGTACTAAGCATACTAGAACTACATAAATTCAATTAAAAACATTGATTTTTTAAAATTTTCCAGATATGCTTAAAAGAAAAATGCGTCAAATGGCTACAAGCTCAAATATCAAGAAGTATCTATTCAATAAAATTTGTGTGGGAATTACTTGTTACTTCACGCCTTTGAAACTTAAGTCACACAAGGCAAACCATAACACGAAGGTATGTGATGAATGACTCAACATCCAATTGACCTCATTCATGAACTTATGACCATGTTAAAAGTTCCAAAAACAAAATAAAACCATCTTATGCTCATACAAATCAAGATGTCAATCTCCAACTTCTCAAAATCCTCATTCCAGTTAGACTTTGGAAACATGACAACTACAAGTGTAAGGCTTGCCTTTGGACCATTTTCATACAAGTCAATTTCAAATTAAAATAAAAACTTAGACCAAAAGTTTATGTTTAGATGTGGATTTGCCATTAATATTTTTAAATGTTGTCTTCGATTGTAATAAAATTAGCATTTGCCCTATAAAGTGTAAATGAACTTTGAAAAAAAAAGGACAGAAAATAAAGTAGATATGATAATGTAAAAAAACAAGAGCCACGAGGTGGCAATGTCCCTGACATTGTCACTTCTTGTTGCTAGAGAAGGGATGTTGTAGGAGGAATGACAAAAGACCACCAGTGAAGCGGAAAGACCTATTTGCCAAGCAATTGTCAGAAATCTACATGAATGATTGAATCCAAAACCATGCTTTCTATCATTGAAAATCAGATAACTGTCATCCTTCTTAACATAAATAATAAAATTCTTATATAAATTCTACATATAGATAGTTTTACATGTCTTCTTGATACTAGTTATATTAATCTAATTGATTTCAATACACTCCAAGAAAAAAATAATGAGATGACCCATAACATAGTTGTTAGAAAAACAGGATCGCAGAGCAATAACAATAAACAGAAATGCAAATATAATCACACATACACATTACAAGAGAGACACAGATATATCGTGGTTCACCCAACTTGGGCTACGTCCACACTGAATTTTCCAGTCCTTATTATTATTACCGTCCAGCAAGTCGAAGGGATACAACCTGCAGCACAACCGCTGCACTTCCTCTTCTCTGTTTCACAGTCTCTCTCCTGATCTCAAAGATCTTTACAATGCATAAAACCTAATACATCAACAACCCTAGCCGTATTACAATGTCTTTATTTATAAGGGAAATACAATGGGAAAATACCACGGGATACCCAAAACCATGGGCCCGCAAAACAGCTGGCGAAAACAGCCTCAAAAATTTTCTTCGGGGGCGTTGCCCCCGAACCCCCACCGGGGGACCACTGGCCCCCAGACCCCCCAACCAGGGGGGATGGTCCCCCCTGGAACCCCGTGGGGGGGCGATGCCCCCCCGCTAGGGTGAGTGTACAGTCCACCTACATATCATATAGAACTGGGGTACAAACACAACTGATACAATATCATCTATGAGACTAGAAGATCTGGCTCCACAACCAACAATAGTTTAGATGGTTTAGATATGAATGTCAAAACATCGGGTGTTACAAAAAGCATTATTTGAGTGCTTGACAAAAAATCTACCATGTATTTATCTTGTGTGATGTGGAAGTATTTGATCTTGCATCATGAAGCTCAACATACAAATCAACAAATTTTGTTTTGGCTTGGCACTACACCTGAGCTACACGTTCAAGTTAAACACTCATTTAGCTGGAGTTTGTTGACCTTCTTCATGGCTGGTTTGGGAAAGACTTCGTATCCAAGAATCTAGGATCTCACCATCCATTTCCCACCATACTTTGGAAGAGGGATGTTGGCATGTAGTGGGAGATTGGAGGAGGACGATGTGGCCTCTAATTTGACAACTTCGTAGAAAGGAACTCACAAGATCTTGAGAACAACTATAACATTGAGTGCATGTTCATCCTTAGGAGAGGTTTCACGACATGGAGGCATTGCATTGGGATTGGAGACCGCTCGATGGATAAAAAACAAGGATAATACAACCATTGCGATGGAAGGGAAATATGTTAGATAATAAGACTAGCAAGCATATGGACACTGGGCGAAAGCAGATAGAAGTGGGTTGTGCCATGAGTTGTAGCTAAGTGAACATGTCCTTGATTGCTAGACCAAGAGAGGGAACAAATCGTTGTGTTGGTTGTAGAATCCTATAAGAGAAGAAAATTCAAATCCTTGTATGGGGCCATAGAATCCAGTAAATATGCCCAGGAGTAGTTCTATATGCAACAATATTGACCTAGCCCCTTGTGGTCTGAACAAATTGGGCATAACCACCAAGTATAGTGAACAAAACATTTAGAAATTATTAATACCTTGCTAAAAGAAGTAGCAAAGAACAAGATAAGCATAAAAGAAAGCCATTTTACAATATTTGGAATTTAGAATCTGTTATTAAGATCTAGTTTGTGCACTCCTCTTTGCTATCCATTGTGTAGTAACTCTCCATCCACCTAGAGTTTGAACGACCATTTGATACGGTGGCGTTTGTAGCAATGTCGATGAAGGAGTTATCCAACTCGACCACAACCTCGATTTTCTCGTGTTCTTGCCATAAAAGGTCCTATTTCAAGGCATAAATTATCGTTAATACAAATTCTAGGTCTCAATTAGGTTGCAATTAAACACATACACACACCCGTGTGCGTGAGTGAAAGTTTCTATTTTTCATATGCCTGTAAACGGGCATTATTGATATCGAGGAAAAAGATGCCTAAAAGGGTAAGGCTATGCTCGATCTTGACTTGAGGGTTAGCACTTGGGTCTAAATTTTTATAAAGATCTATAGTTATAGGGATTTTGATGAGGCCATAATGAGGCCACCTCATACTAAATCTACTTTCTAATGTTTTATGGGATATATCATTTAGGTAGTTCTCACTTTGTATGTTTCCTTGCTGGTTAGGTGATCCTCTAATCACATCTATTGTCATCCTCTAAGCACATCTATTGTCGTAGCCATACCCATTGTTCTATTCTCATAGCCATACCCTTTGTGATTTCTTGACTAAAACTAATACCATATTGTTTCAATATAAATGGTTCCGTGATAACCCCCATTCCTAAGAGACTTAATTTATTCTATAATTAAGGTTTATCCATTAATTCTCAAGTAATTAATTTAAAATAATTTTATATTTAATAATAAATTATAATTTCTATTTTTTATTAAATAATTATATTTTATTATATATATATATTACATTATCAGTAATTTAAATTAAAACATTTTAATAATATACAATTTAACTTTGATCTAATTTTATTTGTTATGCGACTATTTAAATTATATATATATATATTTATATATATAATTCAAATTAGACATATGTATAAAGTTAACGAAGGCAGCCTTGCATGAGGTGGGTGGATCCACTACAGGCGGGTGGCATTGCATGAGGCCTGCGTGCCCTCGTCCTACCAATCCTCGAACGCCAGAACAAAGGCGAAATCATTCAAAACACGTCCACGACCTCCTTCAAGACATTTTTACACCTAATTTTTTTATAGATGCGACACTATTAGTAATTTAAATTAAAACATTTTAATTATATACAATTTAACTTTGATCTAATTTTATTTGTTATGCAACTATTTAAAATATATATATATATATATATATATATAAAATTCAAATTAGACATACATATAAAGTTAACGAAGGCAGCCTTGCATGAGGTGGGTGGATCCACTACAGGCGGGTGGCATTGCATGAGGCCTACGCGCCCTCGTCCTACCAATCCTCGAACGCCAGAACAAAGGCGAAATCATTCAAAACAAGTGCACGACCTCCATGAAGACATTTTTACACCTAATTTTTTTTAGTTGCGACTCCTTGGTCTGTTCCGGTCGGAGCTCGATGGCAGGAGAGGTCGCTTCTTAAACCCTACAATTTTTTAAACCCTGCAGTGGATTCTATAGCAGACGTTGGCAACAACAATTGCATTGCTAGCACAACCGCTAAAGCAAACTTTTTGCTCTATGGGTAGACCTTCTTCCATCCCCCCACTAGTCGTTTCTCTAATGGCTGAACTGCACTTGATTTCATCCATAATTTTTCTCCTGTTTATTTACCTCATCTCAACTAGTGGTGTTTATATTGTTGATTCTTTGATGAGATTAATATTTGTATCTACAACTAGTCAGTTGAGGCTGTCGTTCCCACCTCCATATTTGAAGCCACAATCTAACTTCTCTCGTGGTATTAATTTTGCATCTGG
Source organism: Larix kaempferi (assembly GCA_027924585.1). Taxonomy (NCBI): domain Eukaryota; kingdom Viridiplantae; phylum Streptophyta; class Pinopsida; order Pinales; family Pinaceae; genus Larix; species Larix kaempferi. The sequence goes on from BSBM01000017.1 coordinate 36,571,267, forward strand.
AGTGGATTACTGGATTCTACTGGATTTTGCATCTCAGTGGTTAAATGTTGTCCCTTCGCTGGTTCTCTTTGGAGGAGGCTGTGACGGAGGTTGGTCACATGTGCATATTCATTATTTTTTTTACACTTCCCTCATATTATTCATCGCTTATTATTATTCTTTGGGATTATAACATGTGTTTAGCTACAGCCAAAGCAATTGATTGCTTATTGTTATTCTATGCATTGCTTATTATTATTCTTTGGAAATTACAACATTATTTAGCCACAGTAACGAAATTGATAACAAAAAAATGAAATGACATCATAATACACAGTATGTTTCATTATTTTTTACGGATTCATAGTAGTAGTCAAATAGAGACCGATTATTTAACACATAAATTGAAAGAAAATAATTATGTCCAAAGATGGGTGTAGTATAAATCCAAAAAAATGTTTGGATAAAAGCGAATACAATGACTAAGGTTTTACCGAAATAATATGTGGAGACAAAAAAGGTTGAGGATCTCTATAAACTCTTTTAGCAGAGTAACAACTGATAGCGATGCATTATATAAATTTTATGCATGAAGGAGGAGATAGTACCTAGGTATGCCAATGGAAATTGAACCAAAATAGACCTTGTGACCAATCCATCGTGTGAATAAAAGAAAGGGAGCATTCACGACTTCGAACTCATCCTGGACAGCTATGTTTCACACATTGCAATCCCAATCAACCATAGACGACCAGTTCCTCCATATCGAGCTACTAATTGGCTCAATTTCATAACAACTTGTTGCACAGAAGATGAGACTGACAACCCTATCGATGCTCCTCCCGCCTTGGGCTGCTAGATACAAGCCACTTAAATCACCCACTTTAAGAATTATACACCCTTATTCAAACGCCCTGCCACCATTTGGTCCAATTCCCTGAGTTTCATAGCAATGTGGTCTTTATCTTTGTTTCTGGAACAGAAAGCAGATATCTCTATTTCAATAGGAAGGATCTGAAGCTGCGCTGGGATTTCACCTTTTTCTATTCTCTAGAAAGTTTTTTTATTATAGCTTCGGGCTCTTTCTCCCCTACGAGAACTGAATTCTTCTAGAAGGATTTCTATGAGTCTTCTAATCTCATAATTTCTATTGCCGGTAGCTTCAGCACTAACCCTTAAACTTTGAAGTTGCAGCCTAGCAAGCGCGGCGCAGATGGCTAGTAGGGGCTGCCATAAATTACAGTACAAACAGATGGCTAGTAGGGGCTGCCATAAATTACAGTACAAACAAATATACAAGAAAAATATAAACCGAACTACCAATATACAAGAAAAGTGCAAACCGAACAATCAATTCAAATAGTCTTACCTTCTCAAGAGGGTATGATGATATTCCACAGGTAGCACATTTGTCTTGAGTTCCAGAGAACATTATGGACACTTTAGTAGGAGATCTTGTTTGTAAAAGAACATTCAATGAATTAGAAATCAGTTATAGATCTTCCAACTCTTGATTTGATCATGACATTCACCCCCCGTCCTTTAAAATAACATTTTCACAAATATAGGAATGAACCACTTTTTATTGTTCTGGTATAATTAAAACTTACATTTCTTATACTGTGTTTTCCTTATTAAAATTTGGGATTCTTCAACTATATTTTTTTTGAGATTTAGTATATGTCAATAATCCATAATATTATTTACTATTCATAGGAAGTGCACTAAAATACTTGATAGCAAAGTATTGGAAATAATTTCCTCATAAAAGATAGAAAATTACACCATTTCAGGTTGAAGACTATCCAGTACTTTGCTTGATCTTTCTATCAAAACATAGGAGGACATAAAACCTTAATGAGAGAACCGTTGTTTGAACTGAAAATAAAGCTACAGTAAATTTATCTTGATGGTTATCAATGAAAAGCAACAACATACACATTATCCATCACAAATCGTAGCATATTCTCAAGATAGATCTCTTACAGGACTGAAAGTTATTGTTAAAGTTGCCACTCTCTCTAAAAAGCTGGTCAAAGTGAGGCTTTCAATATAGCACTCCCTTCCTTGATGAGTAATTACTCAGCTGCAAAAGAAGGCGGACTGTCAAAGCAAAGGAACATGCAAAGTAACAACCAAATATCCTCTATAATGATAATGTTTTGCTCCAAACATGAAGAGGCCAAAGAAAAGGCTCAACTAGAGTCCCCTAAGTGGTTACCAGGTTATTGAGACAAATTGTTGTTTTAGCCTATAGCCTATTACCTTTGGGATGGACATTTGTAGTTATAGGTAAGTCGTCTTTTCAATGAAAAAAGGCCTAAAACTAAGTGAGCGTAAGACTTTACGTCTGAAGGTTGATTGAAATAAAGTTCAAAGTGAGGCTTGCAATATAGCACTCCCTTCCTTGATGAGTAATTACTCAGCTGCAAAAGAAGGCGGACTGTCAAAGCAAAGGAACATGCAAAGTTACAACCAAATATCCTCTATAATGATAATGTTTTGCTCCAAACATGAAGAGGCCAAAGAAAAGGCTCAACTAGAGTCCCTTAAGTGGTTACCAGGTTATTGAGACAAATTGTTGTTTTAGCCTATAGCCTATTACCTTTGGGATGGACATTTGTAGTTATAGGTAAGTTGTCTTTTCAATGAAAAAAGGCCTAAAACTGAGTGAGCGTAAGACTTTCGCCTGAAGGTTAATTTAAAATAAAGTACATCTAATATTATGTGAAATATGTATTTGCCATTGGTTGCTTAGCAGTTTCCATAGAATGAGGATCGCAAGACAGTAGTTTTATAGCTTTGAGTTGGGAAAAATGTCTACAGAGCACTATATATTTGTGTATTTATCACTGGACATGTAGAAATTACCAATAAAAAGATATCAACCCAAGACGAGGATAGATAGTGTACAATTGGGACAAATATTGACATTAGGGTGTAGTCACACAGAAATCACCAACTTAGTGAAACAAATCACTGTAACATGTAACATTTGTGAATTTAAAGAATGTATTTTGCAAACAGAACTTCTTCTCTTCATGGACAAGGAGTAGTTACAAATGAAAAATCGTATAAATTGTGTGACTGCTAATGTAGATGACAACAAAAAATGGGTGTGCTTATGTATTTAAGTCATAGCAATTGTCTAACTAATGTAGGTTTTGTACATATGGAAGAATCTGTTCTAATTGCGTTAGCTTTCTTTATGAAACCTATATGCAACATTATATGTACATATCTATATAGACTTGGGGGTTAACTTTTGACATGGGCTCGATGAGATTATAAATAGAGTAGTGGAGCTATGAAATGAAAAACGATCAGTAGCTTGGACAGAGTCAACACATTGTAGACTGCAGGGACTAGTTTTGGACCACGGGGGTAGACGTCTAATATTCATAGTTTATATTTATATTTGTAGATCTTCAAAAAGAAACTGCATTTTAAAAGATAATGAGAAGAATGGCATTTATGGCCTCTCCAAATATTATCCAGCTAAATAACAGTGATAGTTAAGGGTAGAGTGCAAAGCCTAAACATAAATTGTCAATTTTCTTAACCAGATCAGGGCAAAGATATGACCTAATATTTAATTGGCCATATTATCCCTGAATAGGAGAAGGCGCACAATTTTGCCAGGTTCCGATCCAAATACAGTGAGCAAACTAAATGGCATGATAATACAAATATTTTCAAGAAAAAACAATCTCCGATAACCAATAATGAAGGCATACAAAATCCATACCTTGAGTGTTCCCTTGCAATGGTTGCATTTGAAGTAAGCCTCGTGGTAACAAACTCTAACGATCCTGAGCCCTCGCGTTCTAAATAGCCGTGAAATTTTTTCTGCTACAGAAATTAACAATCTTTAATTCAAAATGATACTTTCTCTAACGGTTTCAAGGCAAAAATAGCAGAATCGAGCTCTTCTCCCTTCTAAGAAACCATACAAACCCTTTTCTCGTGTAAATGTGTTATATAAAAATATATAATGTAATAAAATTGTATTTTCCCGAGATCTAAAATAAAACTAGTTGGTTACACTGCATGAACTGGTAAAACTGATTACACCTTTGGTCACAAACCTAACCTCCAAAGGTAGGAGACCCATCCTTATAAATGGCGTTATACATCGAAACAACCTTCTCGCAGTACTGTTCTTAATCTTTGCTACAAGAATCACATTGTTGGCAAGTCCAAACCATGCAGCCTACGCCCACACGATCTCCAACAGAGAAATTCTTCACTTCTGATCCCACTTCAAGTACAATCCCTACTATTTCGTGGCTGAAATCATATACCAGTAATTGCAAATTAACATCAAGCAAGAAATGTTGGGGATATGAGATAGCATTGGTAACAAAGGAAAATAGAAAGACGTTACCCCGGAACCATTGGATTTGGGGAATTTTTCCATTCCTTCCAAATTTGGTGCAGATCAGAGTGACAGATTTCACAGTAAGCTACCTTGAATGTTAAGTCATGGGATCTAGTCTTCTTGCCAAAACAAATTGAAAAAAATTAATAAAATGAAACTTAACATATCTCTTGCAGATGAAAAAGGTTAACCATAAACATTATTTGCAGCCTTGTAACCTGTGAGTAAAACTGAAGGGAGGCTGCCAGAACCAGATTCTTCTAGAAGGATTTCTATGATTCTTCTAATCTCATCATTTCTATTGTCGGTGGCTTCAGCACCAACCCCTAAACTTTGAAGTTGCAGCCTAGCAAGCCTGGTGCAGATGGCTAGTAGGTGTTGCCAAAAACATCGCAGCGACATCTAGAGGACGTTTGGCCATGCCAGTGGTGACAAGCTTCTGGTGGTGACAAGCTTCTGCTATAGCATGATTTAAGATCCTCGTAGCCTTCGGGGTTAGCGTCTGTTGCACTGTGCTTAGCGTCTGCTGCATTATGCTTAGCCTTGTGGTTCAATGAAAATCTTTCCAAATTTTTCCTTTTCAGACGCCATCCGAACTTCCAAGGCGGACGGATTTTCGAATTTCTACCCTCCACCAAAGCAGTAATGGCATCTGCAGCCTGGTACATTTGCAATTAAATCAGATTTCAGGCTTTCTACCCTTCACCAAAGCCGTATGGCCTTCCTTGATAACATTAATGGCATCTGCAGCCTGGTACATTTGCAATTAAACCAGCTAACGCTAGCACGCCGCTGGGGCCTGGGGCACAAAGCCCTTAAAGTAGTGAAGAAATTGCAAAGCAAGAAATTGCAAAGCAAGTAGAAAATTCCCTTTTTAGTATGTAAGTAGCCATAATTATCTAGTTGAATAATAGATTTGACATTATTGTCGGAGATTCAAAGTTGGTCGTTAACCATGTAAGGAAGAGATACACAATGAATAAAGTAAGAGCCACTACCCACAACATATTTTTTTATTATAAATAATTTGGCCCCAAGCCTACGTCACGGAGCCAATGAAAACCAAAATAATTTGCTTTAAAAAATCATCAAAAATTGAAAATTCCTCTCACTATATCAAAACCTTAGTGAACTCAAATTTTTTTGACATAACCCTCCCAAACTAATGTCCCAACCCAAAAAAATATGTCATGAAACATGACTTTGGAAACATGACAACTACAAGTGTAAGGCTTGCCTTTGGACCATTTTCATACAAGTCAAATTCAAATTAAAATAAAAACTTAGACCAAAAGTTTAGGTTTAGATGTGGATTTGCTACTAATATTTTTAAATGTTGTCTTCAATTATAATAAAATTAGCAATTACCCTATAAAGTGCAAATAAACTTTGAAAAAAAGGACAGAAAATAAAGTAGATAGGATAATGTAAAAAGATAAGTGAATTTGGAAAATTATTAGGATTTAAAAAACAATGAAGAAAATATAAAGTAATGACAAACATTAGAAATTGTAGTTATTGTTATCATGATAAACTAATATGGTCATTATAATGTGGTTGAGCTTTTTTCATGCCCTACATAAAAAGTGAAACATAAGTATTACGAAAACATGCTAAAGTTTTGGGAAATATGCATTCATGAAGATACTTTATACTTTGTAAATAAGCTTTTTATAAATTGAAAAAAGTGAAATTTTCTTGGGATAAGGAATTCCAAGGTTTATCATGAACAAATTTTACCATGTGGATCCAAATGATGCAATGATAGTTTCTTGCTAAATTGGAGCCAACACATTGGGTATTTCAAACAATAACACATGGGTATTTCAAACAATATTTTTCTAGATTATTACTACTTTATAAAATTGAGATTATACTACATTTCCTATCAAATTCTCAAAACAAATACGATATAATTTGCTTTGAGGTACTCTACACAAACTCTAAAATGATATAAATATTTAAAATTCCAAAATTAGCACAAGTCTTTTTAGACAAAACAAAATATTCAAATCATAGAGAGGGGACTTATGTACAACAATTTATAAATATTTAAAATTCCAAAATTAGCACAAGTCTTTTTAGACAAAACAAAATATTCAAATCATAGAGAGGGGACTTATGTACAACAATTTTCTGAGAATAAATATGGCTAATTTGCATTAAAGAAATTAAAAAAATAGAAAACACAAATTTCATATTGGAATGATTGAAGAAGCACATTGAATACACTGGATGAAGTACCCATTTAAGGAGTATCTTATGACATCAATTTGATGTATGAGACCCCCCTTATTTGTGGGACAAGGGATCCCCTTCTGTGCAGGGATGCAACTGCTAAAGTCGACATAGGTGTATATACCCCACCCCCTTTGGATTTGAACCTATGAACTCCTAGGAGGAAACACATGTTCTTAATCATTAGATACCTAAGTGACCGATGTTGGGGGCAACAAAGACTAATAGATATCTCAATTGGAGCTACTTTTTCCTATATAGGGTTTCAAGAGTAAAAATACTTGTTCCTCTTATGTGCTTGTTTTTGTGCATTATTATTATTTTATAACATATTCAATTCCGAAATGATCTACAATATTCAATCAAAATATACATATCTAAGTAGAAATAGGTCTCAAATACATATAAAAAAAAAGTCTAAAAATAGTGTTAGAACCTTGTGTTACATGCATAAAGGAATACAAACTAGTTTACTATCAACTAAAAGTCATATTACAAATTCCCATATTGTAAAGCCAAAAATCTACATTATCATCGCATCCACGAATCTAAAAACTTTCCAAAAGTGTGCCTTTAATGAGCATGGTTGCATTTACAAAATGATCTCAACCAGACTAAAAAAAAACCACAATTTAAACAATATGTTAAGCTTTTTGCTATCATTTGATTACCATGGAAGAAGCATTTATAGATTGAAGGAAGTATGAATAAAAGACAAGAGGATGCCAAGAGATTATCTATGTCTAACATCCTAAGAAATTCTAGATAAACTACAAAAGTATGATCTTGATAAAGTAAGAAAAATAAATTTCATGGTATTTTTTTTGGGACCTTGGAGCCAGTGAAGGTTGATGGTTCTCTCCCCTCCAAGTTTACTGCAATTATAGGAACAATAGCTTGCTTTTTGAACAATCTTGTAACTTGTTATACACTTGTTTCATGTTAAAAAATAACAGTTATAGAGAGAACTTGCAAAATTGTTTAGTATTTAAAGTATTCAAATTTGAAGCAACTACTACTTTTATAGAAATCCGGATTCATAGAAATTGATAATAACTTTCTTCTCTTTCATGACATGGTTTCATAAAAAAACACCATGTTGTTTGATGAAGGGAATTAGATCATGGATAAGATTACACATGTAAGTGAATACGATTACAGGGAAGTGGATAAGAACATGGCATCTCGGAAGAGATACATAGCTCATTGGGCATGGAATTGATTTCTTGAAATCACTGAAACTTGCATGTGCCAATACAATGATAAGATTAACTATGAAGAGCGGTGTTTGATAAGCTAAATAGACAATCAATCAAGCTACCTCCAAGACATTTGCTCCTCATGTATCGAAAGAATCATTTTACAATTATATTTTTTCCCATTTTGGATGAAAAGATGTTTATAATGGTTTAAACTATAACTTCATTGAAATACGTTTCTAATTGTTTTAACTACAGCCTCTCTAGAAGGTGGATGCTAAAAAGAGAATTTGTGTGGTATTTGATAATAATAATAAAAAATGTATTGCACTTGAAAACGCTTAAACGGGGATTTGTAAAAAAATTTGTGGGCTTTGAAAAAAAAAAAATGTATTTTACTTGAAAACCATAATACCAATCGTATTTTGATGGCAAATATGGAACCTACACACGTCTCACAACAAAGACAAGAATAATGGAAATTTTGGATTCATCCCAACATAGATTTTGAGGCCAATCTATGTCATTTAGATTTTGAGGCTTCCTCCAACATAGATTTATCCTGCTGATGGTATTTGTGTTTTTTTTATGTTGTTGTAGATAGTTAGTGTGGCTGTGGTATGGTGTTGAGAGTCTTTGAGTAGACTCAATTCTTACTTTGGATGGGTGTTAGTATTAGTACTAACACTCAAGTAGAGCTCCTAGCTTTATGGTGTCTTCTCCAATTTGCTCATTCTCGGAATTTTACTTTACTTCATATCTATGAGACTCTAAACTTATAGTGGATTGGGGAAATGACAATGGTTCCATTTAGGCGGTTGCGTTGGATCAGTGGTGCGATAGGATCAGGTGCCGTATTTTAAGCTTTTCTTTCATATCCTTCTCTCATATCTGTAGGACTATAACAAGCTAGCAGTTCAACTTTCAAAAAGAGTAGTGAGAGTAGAGGAGGGCACCTATTTTATGAAGAATTTGAGGACTTTTCAAAGGTTGATGATGGTTGCTTCAAGGCCTATTAGTTGTTTTTTTCTAAAGTTTTTTGTTTTTGGTCTTTGTACTTCTGATATTTGACTATGCAGTCATTGGGTTACTGATCTATTTGTTGTGTTAGGGGATCCTTTTTTGGTTGATAGTCATGTACATCATTAGCTTTGAGTTTGTTTCTAATTTCCAGTACTGTTTACAGTGAAGCCGGTGTCTACTGTTGAAGGATTTATTATACATTGTGATATTATAACTTTGATTCATCTGAATATCAAGTTATAGATTTTTTCTGAAAAAAAAAAGAAGATTTTGAGTCCAATACCATGGGATATAAACTATTGCTAGAGGTAAATATTATGCCACCTACATGCTATGAACAAAATTGATTCATTTGCTCACCTAAATATTACACGGAATAAGATTTTGAGGAGTATGCATATTATACAGAAATAAGATTTTGTTTAATTACTTGAAATTATCATCTTCAAATTTTAGAGTTGAACAAAAAATACTATTGTTGAATGTAAATAATTATAAATAGTAGAGGTAATATATAACAATATTAGGTGGAGAGGGTTTAGAAACCTAAACGCATATAAAGAAATAGATTTTGCAAACTTAGTTTTTTAAAGGTTTGGATTAAGGAAATAGCCAATGACATTGGTAGAATCAGAACACTGTCTACCTTTTGTCATGTTTTTGATCATTATATAACAAAGTAATGTGGAAAAAGGAATAAATGTAAAAAGATGAGGTTACAGAGTAAAATGACATAACCACATAACCATAACCAAAGACATAACCATAACTAAACACATATGATCTACCAAATGTTGATTCAAAAAGATGGTTAGCCATTCCTGCTTACTATTTCTACCAAATAGAACAAAAAAGAACTGAATGCTAGCAAACAAATAGAGTACAAAGAAAAAGGTGCATACCATTCCAGGACCAACATGATGTGCATAAATGTATTGGTGCAGGCCATTCTTGGGTATAGTCCTTATGTTCTGTTCGTTGCAAAGTAGTTCGGTTAAGATCCTAGTGGGCGGCCTTCACTAACACCTCGGGGTTTTGGTGTAATGGTTCGTATCATTTGGTATCAGAGCCTCCACCTAGGTATGGCTCAAATGGGACACCACCGTACGGGCGCACATCCAGCCTAGAGTCTGGACATCGGAGCGTGGTGGGATGTTAAGATCCTAGTGGGCGGCCTTCACTAACACCTCGGGTTTTGGTGTAACGGTTCGTAACAAGTTCTCTCGACTGAGGAACATCATAATGTTACCAAGTCCAAAAATGAGAAATGACAACTTTTATTTGACTCTTTTTTTCATACAAAAATGGCTCTATACTATTAAGTATATATAATTGACAAAAATACATCCTCTTCTGAATCCTGAAGATGTCTCAGATGGGTAGAACAGTTCATACTGTTCCCACAATACATTGATAAACCCATACAACCACAAGACATCAAGTAATAGAGTTCCCAAAGCCAGCACTCTATCCCAAATACCAAGGACCACCATTAAAATATATACAAAATAGAGATATATAATACTATAGCTGAATACCTCAGCTATTTGACTATGCACCTGCCCAGGGGTGCAACAGAGTATTTCACCATTGTTGTTAACCTAAAAGAAAAATGACTTGTGCCCATAATTTACGCCAACCTAGATAATCAAGTTGGAATATTAAAGAGTAGGTTAAGGTTTATAAAATATAAGAATGAGTAATATATTCATCACCAGAAATATCCCTTGAATGAACATCAACAAACAATGGGGCCCATTATCGACGGCTTCACTGCTCTCACATTTACTCATATCTATCGTGAATTTAATGTGGAGGCTAACAAGCTTTCTAAGCTTGCTTTGGGGATATGGCAGGTTCCATTTTGATTCAGAAGTTCTGTGATGGGGCTCTTATTGAGACGTATAATCTTGATATTGTTTAGTGATCGGCTTCTGTGCGTTTTTGTATGCTGTTTGGACTAAAAACTTGATGCTTTGTTCCAGGAGCTTTGTAATTTGCTTTATGTTGGTTGTTTCCAATTATGTTTTGAGCTCTTTTGGATGTATTGGCTTCTCGCCACTTGTATCTTTGATACAACTTTTTAATTAATAGAAGTTGTTTTTTTCGCATAAAAAAAAACCAACAATGGTCTCTTTGGTTGTTGTACTCGCGAGGTTTACCATTGCAACTTCTCGGGCTTGGATGATCCACGTTTTTTGATAGGGGTTCATTGATTTGAAGGTTTACCATTGCAACTTCTCGGGCTTGAATGATCCACGTTTTTTGATAGGGGTTCAGTGCTTTGAATGGAATAGTAGGCGTTGCATGGTTTGGCGTTGAATTCATCGATGAATGCAATCCAAGTGAAGTGGTGCAGTGTCTAGAGAGAGTGGACTGGCTGATTAAGGATCTACTATGGAAACCACATTCTTCTGAAGTTGTAGAGGGGATGGATCCCCAATTAAAGAAATCTTGCAATTGATAACTTCAAGATCGAGCACTTTAACAGTCCTGCTTCAAAGAAAATAATTAGTGAAAGGAAAAACGAGAACATGTTGGAACGGGAGAAAAAACAAGGAATGTGTGAAAAGAATGGAAGGAAGATTGAAGCATGCATGGCACAGTAGGAATGTTGCAGGTAAGGTTGGTGAGCTTGATGATAGAGCCTTCTTGTAGTTTTCCATTTGCTACCTGGGCGTTGAAGGAAGCTAGAAGCAGAGTCTAGTGCTGGTGTATATTGTCATAGATAGAAATATGGAAGTGTGCGGTTGCTAATTTCGACAAGATGACAGGGATGAGTGCAACGGTTTGAAGAAATGGTTGTAGTTGGATGGAATAATTTAGTAGCAAAGCTATAACATTTTTAGTCAAGAGTGATTCCATTGCATGTTGAGGTGAGTCATGTCAAAATGGGGAAGGGGGATACATAAAACATGGGGAAATGCAGGGATTCGATACATTACATAACTAACAGAGGGAGAGTATGTATTATGCAGGTGAGTTCTGTCAGAATGGGGAAGGGGATGTGAGAAGGCAGGGGGGTGTTGCATCTACTTCAGCAACACACATAGATCACTAAACTCATAAATCTTCACCTACAGAACAGTCGCAGTTGACAGTAACAGCTGACTGTAATCTTCAGCACAGTCACAGCTAACAGTAACAACTGACTGTTACAACGAACAGTAATCTACAGGACTATCTCAATTGTCTGTTTCAGCTAACAGTCATCTACAGGATTGTTGCAGCTGAGTGTATCAGCTATGTTTTGATAACCCCTGCATTCATAAATCTTGACTAATACCCTGTTTCAACAATCACACATTTAACATCTCTATGCTTTGTTTCAGCAAATTCTGAGATCTAACTTGCTACAGCAAAATAAACATTCCACAATCAATCATCTACGCTCAGAAAAAATTACCATGCTACAGCAAAAAATAAATTCAGAAATAAATATGAGTTTTCAAACTCAAACAACAGAGTGTAACAGGAACACACAGAAAAATTCTGGGTTTAACTAAACATTGTATTCCACTCTGTTTTTTCCATTTCTCTCTATTTCACACTATTTCTCACTATCTCACAAAACCCAGATTACATCGATATTTATACATCAGAAATATAGTCGGTCATTTAATTAGCTTGACCTTTCACAAAATTTGTTAGTTCAAAATTTAATTAATTCTCCGCCCTTTCATGTGCTGCAACAGGAACGTTGGACGCCCCTTCAATCTTTGACAGGCTGCAACAGTGATTTCCCTTAAGCGATATGATGAGAGCATGCTGCTCCTTTAACATCTGACCAGGTGAAACAAGTCAGTAAATGGCTCTTCAAAACTCAATGTGTTACTCAGCCCCAATAATTATTCGATGAACTGTGGTGTGCTGTGACAGAGGCTGTAAATGCTTCTTCAGAAATTAATGTGATGTGCTGCCCCTTTCAAACTGTGACAACAAGACAATATCAAACGGTGTGATGGTGGATGACTCCTCAGAGTTTCGGCGACCACTTAGTAGGGCGGTGGATGACTTTTCAGTCTATGGCGGTGAAGGAATTAACGGTTGCTAACAGGGGATAAATAAAACAGGGAGAAATGCAGGGATTCAATAAATTACATAACTAAGAGAGGGAGAGTATGTATTATGCATGTGAGTCCTGTCAGAACGGGGAAGGGGGATACATTAAACAGGGGAAATGCAAGGATTCAATAAATTACATGACTAACAGAGGGAGAGTATGTATTATGTTGTTTATGGAAGTAATGGTAATAAAAATGGAATTAGTCCTATATGTGATTACTCCTATTATATGAGTTTATCTGGCTTCCCGTGGGTTTATCTAGACTGCAATGAGTTCACAATATGTTCCAGCAATTTAAAAACAACCTGTAGAATCATTTTAAAAAAAAATTATAGAGTTTGATAAAAGTGAAACTCTTCTTATTTGAAGACGTCAATTTTTTTTTTTTACTTTAATCCCATCTTAATGTATGCTCAGTGGCCCCATTATAGTCTAAGATGGCAATTTATGGTGATTGAGAGTGCATGTTTTTGGTTCAATTGATTTTCAGGATTAGATCCCCTTTCTTGCGAGTATAGTTGTCTAGAAGGGGTAGTATGCATGCCCCTTATCCGAGGTCAGGCATAGAGGGTTAAATGCTTGGAGAAGTAGTTGCACAAGCATTAGATAGAGAGGATATTAGAGGCAAAGAGTTAGTGTCTGTTTTGGGAGAAGGTTGGTTCCTAGGATTGAAAAATCATAAGAAGGTACAACTCTATTATTTTAGCATTCAGTGTTAAACAATGCATTTAATGATAGGGAGGCAGAACAACACCAACAACATGGAATTCTATGCACCTTCTTCTACTCTTAGACTTACATATATTCTACAAGAGTTACATATATTCCAGATAGTAAGTAGTCTATTGCTTCTCTTCCACAAAAGAGAGGAAATATTAACAATAAAAAAAATGGAATGATTCCTACAGGTCTTCATTCTTTGCTCTTCTTAAGAAGTCTTGCTATTACATTAAACTGTCCCCATTTAATTGAAGTTATGTTCTTTGTTTACAAATAGGATTGATATTCATAATGAACCTTAGAACTAGAGACATGCCTTTTGAAAATGAAAACCATCCTTTAAGGATGGATTGGCAAACTTGGTAGGAAGCCATTTCAAATAATACGAGCAAGCAAGTTTTTTAACTTTCAAATGAATCACAAGTTTTTTATTATTTTTGGGTGAAAATTATAAATTCTCTTAGAAACATAAAGATAATTTTAAAAAATGTAATAACAACACAAATGTAAGGAATAAAACCAGCATAGATCCATCTTAAAAGGGGATCTACCAAGCGTCTAGAGGGATCAAATCTTTCGAGGTGTAAACCCTTTTTTAAAGTGTAAATGTTGAGGAACAATTTTAATTTATCAAATCTTTCGAGGAACAGTTTTAATTTATCAAATGTTGAGGAACACGCTAGCAACATTATTTTCTTAGTAAATAAATTATTGTTATTAATACTTTCAAAAAATTATTACATTTTAATTTATAGAGTCGGCATTTCATTTTTATGATATAGAATCTCTCTTAATATAAAGAGAATAGAGAAAACAATAAAATCTTTTGTTTGAAAACCACGATAATGAACCTAAACCTATTTAGTTCCTGTAGACATAAAACATGATCGAGAATACAAGCCACAAGATCACTTATTTGCCATAGCTTAACATAGTGATCAACTTATCAAGTTTAACAAAGTGATAAACTTACAAATGAGAAAATACACAATACATGATCATAAATTTATGAGGCCTATAAGGTCTTCCTTCCTATACAGAAACCCCATGAATGCCCACTAATATAAGTAGTTATCTCATGTACAACATTTCACAACCCTACAAACTCGTGGTCATCTCATAGACTATAGCTTAGGGCGCTGGCAGGAGGATAAACATAAAGAAATAGCGATTTGATTTTCACATTTCCACTACTTAATTGCGAACTAGATGGTTTGTCAAATTTTGTATCCACTTCTAGCGTCTTGAGCTACTCCCCAAAAATGCTCACTGTTGTTGGGGCTATCTCTATATCTAGTATCTACTTCACATCCACCAAAAGCTCGGACCTACTAGTAGTAAAGGGATCAAAAAGATAGTAAAGACTAGTATATTTTGCCTCATTCTTGCTTGGGACCTACGCAGCACTAACTCACTGCTCGTGACTTTTTTTAGGTAATGAGAAAGGGCAAAAACTATAATTTGACTGTTGTGAAAAAACAAAATTTGCTAATTCGCTTTTTATACACAACCACAGTTTTATATTAGTGGTTTTTCACTACCAGAGAGTCTTTACGCATGGGGTGGGTGCTTCATTAACACCTCGGACTAATTGCCACTATATATAGTAGATCATCCAGAAGTCAAAATATATAGGACTTGGGTTGGTCGAGTCCATTTCTCTAATCATTTCCCGATAGTTTTAGAACTGGGAGTTGATGTTGACAAGCCCAAGGCTCCTTTCAAGTATAATCTCGCTTGGTCGATGGATGAATGTTTCAAAGAGATTGTTTTCTCTCACTGGAAGCATTATGACTTAGATCTTCTTGATTCGACTTGTTCTCAATTTGCCTTAGCTCTTAAAGTAGTTAAGGAAGAGGTCATGAAATGGGAAGATTCTCAACGACGATCAAGAGGGGTTCGTTTAAGAGAAATAGAGGACAATTTGGATGAAACCTTTCCTGAGAATGTTGGTATGTTATTGGATGAGGAGCAACGAAAGAAAGTCAACGAGCTTGAAGTTCAAACATCTAACCTTTTACTTGACAAGGAGGAAGAATGGGGCACTAAAAGAAGTGCCATTTGGATTGAAAGTGGGGATCAAAATAAAAATAAAAAATTCACTACTTTGTAGATTATAGGAAGAAAAGGAATACTATATGGGAGCTCAAAGATGAAGATGGAAATGAGGTGAGGTCATTTAAGGATCTAGTAGTCTTGAGTGTTCAACATTTGGCAAGATCTTCAAAGAACAAGACCACTAACGTCTAATCGTGGAAAATGATGAATCTAATTGGTAAACATTTGAGAATGATTGAGGAGAATGCAGTTAGGAAATTTAGAAAGAAGTGACAAAAGAAGAACTCATTGAGATAACGAGCACTTTCAAGAAAGACAAAATTATGGGTCCAGATGGTTGGACCATAGAGTTCTACGTCTCTTTCTTTGATTTGTTAGGAGAAGATTTGCTCAGAGTAGTTAAGGAAACTTGTATGTTCGAAAGAGTTCCAAGTAATCTCAATGCAACATTTCTTACCCTAATTCCAAAGTCTGACCATCCTGATAGTTTCAATGACTTCAAGCCAATCTCTGTATGTGATATGGTCTACAAAATAATATCAAAGGTGATTACATTGAGAATTAAGTCATTTCTATCTAGATCTATTTCAACTGGATAGTTTGACTTTCTATAAGGTAAGAATATTCATGAGGATATAGGAGTGGATCAAGAATCCATTCCTTCTCTCATTATCAAATTAGATCTATCCAAGGCATATGACAAGGTTTCTTGGACCTTTCGTCATCTCATGCTACTGCATATAGGTTTCTCTTTAAGGGTTGTTAAGTGGATAAGAGGTTGTATTACATCCACTAATATGTATGTTCATGTTGATGGGTCGGCTGCCCCTTTTTTTAAGGGGTCGCGGGGTTTGCAGCAAGGCTATCCACTATCCTCTTTTTTATTCCTTTTAGTTGTTGAAGGTTTGAGAAAATGTATGTTAGAGGCAAAGTCCGAAAGGATCGTGAAAGGTATTTTGGTTGGAAGAAGGGGGTCCATAACCCACTTATTATTTGTCGATAATATTATGTTATTCTGTTTAGGAAGTGAGTGGAAAATAAGGAAGATAATGGAAATGTTCAATTTATATTGTGTCACAACATAAATGGAAGTGAATAGAGATAAATCAGTTTTTTATGCATGTGAATTAGATAGAGATCACCAAGCTCAATAGCCACTATTGATTCTTTATGTGCAGGGGAATCTGGAAGATGGTATTAAATATCTTGGTTTCATCATAAAACCTAACAATTACAAGAAGGCGAACTGGCAAAGGTTAGTTGAAAGGCTTGAAAAGAGAATTCGTTTCTGGTGCAATAGATTTTTATCCAAGGCTGAGAGGCTTGTTCTCATAAAGTCCGTTCTTGAAGCAATACCAATGTATTTGCACCTTCTGGCTTATACACCGAAAGGAATTTTAGAGATAATTCATAAAATGTGTTTTAATTATGAATGGAGGGGAAGTGAGATTATCAGGGCTTACATTTCGTAAAAGTGTTCTAATTATTTATGGAGGGGAAGTGAGATTATCAGGGCTTGCATTTGATTGGATGGAAGAAGATTGCTCTCCCCAAAAAATGGGGATGTTGAGTATTACAAGATATTCATATTTTTGGTACAAGATATTCATATTTTTGGTAAAGCTCTTGCAGCAAGATCTCAATGGAATCTTATTTCAAATTCAAGCATGTGGAAAGATACCATTGTAGAAAAATACATTTCATTGGGCAACTTGTTGGATTGAGTTCATAAAGAAAACAAATCAGTTCAAGGGGTCTCCAACCAATGGAAGGCTCTAACCCTTTCATTTCCTGTGGTCAGTCGTTTCCTGGCTTGGAAGGTTGGCTCTGGTTTGGAGGTAAGGGCATGAGTCAATGGACTGATGGGGTGCAATATGGATGTTTTTCTACCAGCAAAGATAATTCAAGCTCTCCAGCAGCAAGGTAAAGCAGCTCTCGCCAAGCTTGCAGATCCTAATTCTATGACCCTTTGGCATTTGGGTTGGATTTCTTTTGATCACTTGGGAATGCTAGAGGTTTGGAGGTCGTTTTGGGATAGATTTATTCAGGCCTTGTCCTTTGTACACATTAGAATTCTAGACCAACAAGATGAGTTTGTTTGGATTTGTAATACATTAAGAGGCACATATAGCGCAAGAGAAGGATACCAGACATTGGTTGAGGATAGGATTCCAAATGTTGTTGTTTGGTAGTGGATTCCTCTTTGGAAACTGAAGGAAACTGAATGTGTTATTTTAATGTGGCTAATTTTAAATAACAAAATAACATGGGAAATATTCCAGAGGAGAAGTTGGAATAGTCCAAGTATGTGCTATTTATGCAAGGAGGGCTCATAAGACATTGCTCATCTTTTTATCCAATGCAAATTCTCAAAGGTTGTCTTATGTGAGGTTTTTAAAGCTCTCAAGATTCAATTTTGTTAGGATAAAGTGAATGTTACCCTTTGTTTGCAAGATTGGTTTGGTAGGAGAGAGCTTTTAAGTATTGTGTTGTTCCCTTAACTATTGTTTGGAGCATAAGGATAGAGCACATAATTCTGCGATTTTTTTATTGTGGCTTTAAGGGTAGTTAATTTATGTAATCTCTATGCAAAACCTTCTAAATCTCCAGTTTGCAGGCAGGTTGGCCATTTGAGTATTGACAAGTATAGTCCGTGGGCTTTTTTCAATGGTGCATGTCAAAGCAATCTGTGCAGACAGGGTTTAATTTTATTTATCTCATATCAATCCTATTTCTCTTTTAAAGAGGGTCTAATTTTATTTATCTCATATCAATCCTATTTCTCATTTAAAGCGAATGCAGGGCCAGGCATAAACAACAAGAAAGAATTCCTTTCTCTGATCTACTTATTAATTTTTGCATTCACTAAGAACATTCATATGACTACAGAAATGGGGACACTTCTAGTTATATATTGGATGACAAATGCCACTCTGATTCATAACATAAATCTCATTCCTTTGGCCCAGCAGATCAAGGATATTTCTACATCCCTCTTTCAGATTGAATACATGCATATATTCTTTCATAGAATTAAATTATAAGGTTGATGCACCCTCAAAAGAGGGTATTTCTCTCCAGGCAGGTTCTTATCAGATTTAAGTATTCAAGCATAGCAGAGAACAGGTGCTGTTTGGTCTTTTGGAAGTTAAAATATGGTGTTAATATAATATATAGAGTTACATTATAAATAACTCATTTTTTCTATGTATATAAAAGTGGTACTTTTCAAATTTAATAAAATAAAACATATGATATTAACTCAGTTGTATCTTTCAAAACAAATTCATTAGGAAAGGAGTATAAGTAGGTGTGTGAGTTTAAGACAAATTTGATCAAGTTTTATAAAATTTGCGCTTTATGAAATTTACTATGGCCATTACAATCAAAACTACGAGTTTGCTTTACTGTTGACTGTTTATCTCTTAACAAGTTTGTTTTACTGTAGACTGTTCATCTCTTAAAATTGGAGCAGGCATCTTGTTATAACATACCCCTGCTGTAATGAAAAACATATAATAACTGTAGAAACTCATAGAAACTTGATAAACAGGTTTCAACATATAATAACTGTAGAAACTCATAGAGACTTGGATAAACAGGTTTCAAGTGGGAAGTTTGTATAGGCGTTACCCTCCCAAAATATACACATCGATGGAAAAAATCTGTATCTATCTCGGCTACCAAATTTAGTGTCACTGCAACCTTTGACATTACACAGTTTATAACTGTATATGTATAATTGATTCAAGCAAAGGATAATTTCTAATTTTATTTATCTATCTACAAATTTTTTATATAATTGAATCAAGCAAAGGATAAGCTCTAATTTTATTTATCTATCTACAATTTTTGAACAAGGATAATACCAAAAAAAATCAATATATACAATCTGTGCCGTCTTAATTATTATGAGAAAGAATTTATCCCAGAGTATTTCTTCTTGCAGAGAGGTTGCCTTGTAATCATAATTTAGCCATAAACCACTTGAATAAACAAATGTGACCCAAGCAAACAATGATTTTGGTTAAGTTAAAGAACAAGATAAAAATTGCAGTGACCCCGTTTTACAAATATGCACAAATATGCATTTCAATCATTACGTATTAAAAAGTCTTTCAAGAACTCAAATATTTACAACTCTGCATCAGCTTGCCAGAATTAAATGGTTCGGATATTAGTGGACATTAGTATATAAATGCACAGGCCAAAAACTTCTCCGAGCTTATTTTGGACCACAAACTAATACAAATAGTGTACATTATACTACATCATGGATGCAAGAATCTACTAAACGGTTCCAAAAACTCTCCATCAGAAGAAGAACTCAAAAGCCTTGACACGCACATACTATACTCAAAACTGGCATGAAGTACCAAGCCTCTGCCTTTGGCTTGAACTCCTGGTTTTCCTTGAAGCAAAAGCATCTGGTAACAGTGCCTGAAAGTACTCAATAAACAAAGCCCACTCTTGCTCACTCATATCTGAGACTTTGACATAGTTTCCAGTCACTGCACCTTGCTCATACCCACTTTGGACTGCTCCAGCAGCCGACACTCCTTGTCTACCACAACCCTGGTTTCTCTCCGAGTAACTAATACTTCTCAGAGATGCAGACAAAGGACCTTGATGGTCGAATGAGCTCTTTGCTGCATTCACCACTGGAACTGGCTCCTGCATTTCATTTTCCTCTAGAGGGGAAATCTCTTCCAGCTTTGAAAGTGGACTCCAGCATCCTCCTCTAGGAGTTCTTGGGGAAGGACAGTTTGATGCAAATGGTGACCTGATACCTCCGCGAGAATTTCTAGATGTCCCATTTGAAAAATTTGGAATTTGCAGATCATTTCTTTCAGAATTTGTTAAGGACAAACGAGAAAACAATGGTGGACCTCCACTGAAGTCGGGCACATTTAGAACCTTGTTAAAACCATGTGCATCCATGGAAGCAGTCCTGTTGCTAAAACCGCAACATGGCTCTTTCACGCAACCGTAACTGAAATCCTCGTCTTCTTCATATTCCATATCAAATTGGAATGGTTCGGGCAAATGTTCCTCTTCTGAAGAATAAAGTTCTGAACGATTATCCTCTCCCTCAGATTTAACAACGGGCATTTCTTGATCAACCTCAAATTTACAAATCACTTGACCAATAGCAGACATGTAAATCTCTTCAAGCTCACTGGCTTCCTCCTCTACTCCGTGAAACTCACGACTCATCATTGCACCGATTTCTGCAAGACAAAGACCAGCTTCGGCAGCCTTTTTGAGGAAAATAGTGCACAACATCAGAACCCTTAAACAAGCCTCGCGTACCATGGGTAGCTCCTGTCTCAGCATATCTGCATCCTTGAAGGCATCAAGCTTATAAATATATTCCAATTCATCCTCTGAGAAGGGTATAGAAGCCTGAGGCCAATGGAGCCACTCGAAGTAAGGATCCTCCAGATTTTCTGGGAGGCAAAGACCATGATCTATAGGTATAATATCAACGGATTCTCCTCCAACTTGGGGGTATCTTCCCACATTTTCAATATTCTTCACAAGAAGATTGCCTGCATGTCTGTCAGTATTAAGTATCCTAATATCTAGTATTCCAATCCTATGTACAGCAGCCACTGGGAAACTAGATGTTCCATGGTCACTGGCATCACAATCATGTGGGACAAACTGCTGAAACGATGCAATCTTACTGACAGTCTGTCTCTTATTTTCTTTCTTACTTGTAGTCATTTCGTTAACATTAAAAATTGAATGTGTTATTTTGACAAGCACGGTAGGGGGGACATTTGCAAAATGATCATGATCTAGAAGGTATGCAGCAACTTCTCTAATACCTGTTTCTCCAACTCTAACCCATCTTTTTAAACCAGGTTGCCCCAGAACTTTGCCAACAAAGCCTTTCGGATTGTTGGGAGCAAAGGGCTCCTCATCTGTTGGTTTTACGATAGCAACATTCCCACCTCGGTAATTTCTGAAATAGTAAGCCCCGCCAAGGCCACCTCGAACAGGGATTGGATCTACACCACGCTCAACTGCCTTAACCACGTCCTTCACCAACTTCTTAATTTTTAGGCAGTACCTTCCTCCCACAATCTCAACAGGCCCACTTCTATCTCTTTGCAGCTGACCATCAACAACTGGAGGAAAACAAGGTGTAGAAGAACTTCGTTGCAGTGAGCCTCGCGTAAGACGAAGAGGAGCATCATTTCGCACTGTACTTAGATCATTCTTCAACACTGTGTCTCCAAATGTGAGAGAACTTTCTTCAGTGGGTACATTCAAGGCCATCTGCATCTTCCTTTTAACAGTGTGTGCATTGTCTTCTCTGTCCAGTTCAATGCTGAAGACACTGCCTGTATCTGTTTGAACAAATACACGCCTCCTTACTGTTTGCTTTCGCTCCATCCTTTTAAAGCCATGATATTGTCTGTTAACAGCACTATCTAGAACAGCAACAGCCATTTGAGTTTGTACTGGACTATCCTTGTTGGAAGGCATAAATTATAATCTGCCTTCTTTTTGGTAAGCCAACTCTACTCAGCAGTGGAGATCACACCAAATTCCAGCCTTGAGCATACAATGACTAGGAAATTATGCCACGAAGAGTTATGAAATTCAAGCAAACTTGATTTTGTAGCCTCTCTCAAAATTGGTGACAAATTACAATGGTTTCACAGTTACATCCTAAATATGAATTTCCAGGAGGGTATTCAAGGGAGTATTCGAGGATATCTCCCTCCAATGCCCCAACTCTTACATCGGAGATGTCAGCTGACTAACCGCCAACTCAAAATGCATCGTGAACCTGGAAACAAAGAAAACAAGACAGGTTTGGCTTGAAAATGAAAACATTTAAATATGCTTTCTTTAACTAGAAAAGAAGTAAACTCAAATAGGATTCAATCATGCAAATGAGCAATATTGTTAATTCTGTTTACCACGATTAATCTGAACGTAAAATGCTGCAAATAAAGAAAAGCCTATTTGAAATGGTTTCCACAAGTAGAATTTATACAGCTAGAATTTATTAGGAAATTCCAATAGAGAACGCCTATTTATTGGCTAGTACAAATTTGTTTAACAGAATGAGAACGCCCTGGTATGCAAATTGACAAAAGCATCTGTGCAAGCTATTTAACACTGCTAGTAATTGCCAAGAGAAAATGAGGTTAACATTAATCATATAACTAACTAAAGTCTAGAACTCGTCTAACATATAGTGCAATAGCAAATTGCTTCATATATTAAGTTTGGATATATTAAATGGCAACCATTCTGATTTCTTTGTCGGTATATATAAAGACGCTTCAGGAAGGGAAATAAACTATCAATTTGAATAACATTAATTCGGTATATCGGAGTTACATATATCGGCGATATATCACCCATATCGCGAGTCATTTCCCTTGGTGATATACTGCCACTTAAAAAATGCGACATGTACTACATTTTCAATATATGTTGCGATATATTGAATGTGTAGCGATATATTGGGAATATAAATATCATCCTGCTAAAAAAATGCATGTATTTTGGGAAATAAAGTTATCGGTTAAGTTTTTGGCAGTGTTATTAGAGCTTTTGGCAGTGTTATTAGAGCCGGGCATATTAAATTCTTAAAGTACCATTTTCTGTATAAAAGTGACATTCTCATATTTTTTTCATTTTCTATCCTTTACTTAAATTTTTAATATTACCA
Organism: Larix kaempferi; assembly: GCA_027924585.1. Taxonomy (NCBI): domain Eukaryota; kingdom Viridiplantae; phylum Streptophyta; class Pinopsida; order Pinales; family Pinaceae; genus Larix; species Larix kaempferi. Next base: position 36,594,630 of record BSBM01000017.1, read on the forward strand.
TTAATTGTTTCAGGATATTTGAGATTGATTCCAATCTTATCAGACTTCATATGCAAAAAGTAGAATTTTAGATCCCATTCAGAATTCAATAGACGTAATTAGTTAGTAGTTTTCAGGATTTCAGGATTGCAATGTTTCCACTGGATTCTATCATGTATGAGGGTATGGGACTGGCATTTAATCAAGCACATCAACTCCTCTATGTACATTGATCTTACTGTTGAACTCCTCTAACATGAGCTTAATTAAAATGTACCCTTCACTCAAGCAAAGTCACTTATTAAGCTTGGGAAGCCTTTTCTACCTTATTTTAAGGAGTGGATTAGGAAGTTTAATCAAAATTGTAGGGTGTTGAGTATGGTGACTAATGCCCTTGGAGGATCAATTTCAAGATTCAAGGTAGACGCAAGGGAGAGAGTCTAGAGGAGCTGGGCATAGGGTGCTAATGATGAATAGGATCCCGATATAGGCAATGATTTTGATGATATGTAGTTATGGGAGGAGACAACTCACATTGGCTTCCACCTCAATCCCATTACCTTCCACCATAGTTCAAGCAGTCGGAGCTTCCATTTCCACCCCAGGCTCATCCAGAGCACCTACAGGACCACCTATTGCTTCCAGATGAATTTGGTGCCCCTTGCCCGTAAAAAGGGTAGAGGCAATCGATGATTCATATTATTTATCATTGTATTATGTAGTATCTAGATGCCTCATGAGTCACTCATGAGTCAGGATGATTCATCTCATGAGATACATTTATTTTGATCATTTGAGGTGATTTTGAATCATTCTATAAGGAACATATTTCAATATTTTCAGTTTAATGTCGATATGTGATCATGATCCACAATTTGACATCTTATATATTAGTTGTGTTTTCATATTTATGTAACTACGTGTTTATTTGATGTTGTTGTTGCTTTAGATGTTAAATTTTTTGAAAAAAAATGGTTATATTTGTATATTTTTGAGGTTTTACAACATTTGTCAATATTTTCCGATAGCCGATTAGTTACATTCCGGACCCTCAGCTCTTCCTCAAATTTCTTACCAGCAAGGAATTAGAACCTGCAGCTAAAGCAGACCATATTTTACTAGCTTCACCTTTTTCCGGAAAACCATCCTAAGTATCCTTGCGACCAAAATTAATACTATTTTACTCTTTCAAGATTTGTATGACCATAAGGAATTTATTAGTGAAACATAACTTTGGAAATGGAAAGAAAATCTACTTTCCATATGTTTAGTGTGAATTGCTATAATTAATTTTATAATTTATTGATTTTTTTTCTGCATCAGTGAAGCTACAGTTAACTTGCTAGCCCCATTCCAATCCAACTATTACCTTGCAGCCAAAATTAATACTATTTTATTCTTTCATGATCTGCATGAACATGGGGAATTTATTAGTGAAACATAACTTCTGAGACACAGAAAATCAACTTTCCAGATGTTCAGTGTGAATTGCCATAACTAATTTTATTGATTTTTTTTCTGCATCAGTGAAGGTACAGTTAGCTTGCTAACCCCATTCCAATCCAACTTTTAACCAGTATAATAATATTCAATACCTCTTAAAATGGGTTCCTAGGCTGCTTCGAACAATTCAAAATGGCATAAAGTACAATATGATAACAACTGAAGCCCTCATGGGCTATGGGGGTAGAACAATTGGTAATGAGTAAGAGAGATGAGAAATTGTAAATGGAAGGTCATAAGGTCAAATCACTCCAGCTTACCTGTGCCCCATGCTTGCGGGCCGTGTGGGTGCACCTAGGGGTATAGTGGTAGTGTGGGTGCACCTAGGGGTATAGTGGTAGTATGGGTGCACCTAGGGGTATAGTGGTAGCGGATGAGAATCGACCCATGTCACGTGAGTGCAAGCCCCACCCCAGTTGTCAATTCCCCTAGTGCAAAAAAAAAAAAACAAATACTGATTCCCCTATTAAACTTCAAAGCAGACTCTCACAACAATTGTTTGGAAGATTTAAAACTCAAGGTGAATTAGAAGTTGAATTTTCTAGAAGTAAACTGAAGATTTTCGTTAGATTTTCTGGAAGTAAACTGAAGATTTTCGTTAGATTGAGTAAACTGAGTTGTGTGCAATGGAAGTAACTCGAATACAATTTATATTGATTTGCTGGAGAGGGCTACGATGCCCCAACTACAATAACTTGAGGTCTAATTTTGGTGATATAATTGCTGCTATTCTGTTCAGTATTAACTCCAGTTGAAGATTTAATCTAACTTAACATATTTTATATGTTAATGTCCAGTGGTGGCCAAAAATCATGAGAAAGACTGTAAAGAGATCAATAAAAAGTATTAATATCCCCAAATATCATGGGTAAGACCAGGAAAAGAATGAAAGAACCTGAGAGCTGGAAGCCATATCAATCAGCTTAGAGCTACCTTCCTGGCTTTTAAAACTAAGAAGAAACTGGTGATAAGATTCATGCTGGCTTCTGATAAAGATTACCAAAGCCTACGTTATAAGATCAACCTCCTAAAAGTGGTCTGATCACAAGATCTTTTATGGAGTTGCCCCTCCAAAGTCCTGCCAGTATGAGATTATTCGATTGGAGAAGGCAATGCAGGGAGATGTGACTAAACTGTATTTGCTTTCTTGTCTTCCTATCGATCAGCCACCTTAATAGCATTTGAGGATAGAAAGAAATAGGTGATATGGTCCGTGCTGGTATATAAAATAGACTACCGAATCCTACACTACCTGACCAATCTCCTAAATTCGGTCTGATCACAAGATCTTTCGTGGCATTGCCTCTCCAGAGTCTGACAACAGGAGGTTATTAGACTGTAGCTGGCAATGTAGAAAAATGTGACAAAACTGTATTTGTTTTCCTTTTCCTATCAATCAGCTACCTTCCAAGCATTTGAGAGTAACAAGCAATTGCTGATTAAGTTCATGTCGAGCTCTGATATTGCCAAAGCCTACTTTGCCTGACCAATCTCCTAACTGCAGTCTAATCACAAGATATTTTGAAGCATTCACCCGTTGAAAGTATTCTGACAGTATGAGGTAATTTAAACGGAGCTAGTAATGGAGGAAGATGTGACTAAACTGTCTTCGTTTTCCTGTTTTCTTAACAAACCCGTCCCTCTACGTCAATAAATATTCTTGCACTTACCCTGATCTCTGAGCATTAGTGTGTTTTTATCTGTCCACCAGTATGATCTGAGTGACCGATCTCCTAACTGTGATACGTCCACGGTCTAAAAGTATGAGGTGATTAGCATGACGAAAGCCATCGGGATGATGTGACTATACTATATTCGTTTTCATGTTTTCTTCCTTAACCGACATGTCGGTCTACCTCAAACGATACTCTTGCACTTTGTCTGATCTGTGAGAATAAGGTCGTTTTTTATCTGTGAACCATTATAGGCTTCGTGAAAGCGCATTTAAATGTCCTAAGTCCCATTTCAATGCCTCTGCTACTACGCATTTTAAGCTAGCTTAAGGCATTACTGACTCCATTAAATCTTTCCCTTTTTCCCATTAAACTTACTTGATGCACTATTACTAAAACCTGGTTCAAGTGAACCAGATTAAATTCAATTAAATAATACCAAAAGTCCGAAAGAAAAAAAAAAATCGCACATTGCTCAATAAAATTTGCACAAGACAACTTACCTCAAAAGCTAGATCAAACGTAAGTCCGCTCCCCACGACTTCTGATTAACAGAGCGCCGCTGAGTAATAAAAACAAATATCCGTCAAAACAATATAAAGCTTGCAAACCCTGACGACATAAACCCTAACCCCTAATCACAAATCGGAACTAAAATCAAATCCAATCACAGAAATCGTTGCAACAGAGCTAACAACACTAAATATGACAGAGGCCGTGCCGTCTGCAATGGCTACCTCTGGCAAAAACCACACGGAGATCTCCGTCAACGAGCCCCAATGGCAGGTCTTCTTTCAGAAATTACAGCTTGGATTTGAAAAATGCTTTACATAAACCCTGCGATAAGCGTCTACAGATCCAGGAAAATCTTTCTGCGGCTAAAAAGATTCAAATCATAAGACCGCATCGAAGAAATTCGGAACAATAGAGCTTAGTGGCGGCGGTGCGGATCATGCACCGGAGTTCGCAGGCCACAAATAAAAGAACCTCGTACAATGCGATATTATTCCTTCATTTAGAAGCTTGCTAGGCTGGCTAAATACCTCGCAGTGAGACTCGAACGACAGACCGGATTGCTGAGAGTGAATGAATCTGGGCTGTCGAAATACGATCCAACGGTCGTAGCCAGGTATGATATGCAGTTAACGCAATCGCTCCGAAGGCCACGGACCATTTCTTGGAAAGATTTCTCTTCTTTGCTTTCCCCTTCCTCAAGCCAAGAAACCCTTTCACTTCAGTTCTCCGCTAATGATTATTATTTGCAGCCTCAATCCGGGTCTACTTCCCCAGTTTTTACCGCATTATCAGTGACGGTTAAAGAAATCAGCGTCGAGGTTCCTAACGCCTTCGGTTCCCGCCGACGACCTCTGACGCGTCGGGCTCCTCGGGAACAATCTAGAAGTAGTCATCGCGCCGTCGATGGTAACAGAATCCCACGTGGTATTCTCTGATCCGTCCGATGTTTTGCCGTTTGCTTTCCGGCGGTCGCCGTATTTTCAACGGTAGTTTTTTTCGCGGTCAAAAAATGTTTAATTGTGGTATTGATAACACGGTGCGGTGGGGCCCGTCCACGTTTCTTTTTATGACGTGGCAGAGGTTCATTGGCTAAGGTGTTTGACGTCACCTAGACAGTACAATTGCACCCTGCCGGTGAGAGCGCGGCAGCGGCTTCTTATGCGGACAGCTGATCTGCCGGCGCCGTTAATACTGCTTTTGGCACCAATGGTTTTCTTCCACGTCATCTCAACGAACCTATATGCTGGTTTTGCTACAGTATAAGCCACGTGTTTTCCCTCAGCGAGTCTACGCAATCCACGTGTGGATGGCGATGAATCGTGGCGCGAGTCCGCTGGGCGGTGCCAAAGTAGTGACGTGGATAAATATTTGCTTTTGTGAAATGGTGTGATTTGGGAAATGAAATCCCGTCAATTAAGAGTAAACTTTGACTGATTTGTAAAACCACCGAACGTACTCTGTTTTGACGTTAGTGGACGTTAACATGGTAAATGCATTGAATAACATGGGAATTTACAACAGCTAGCTTAGTTTTAATTGTCTTATCGAAAATGGATAATTTTAACATAGTTTTATTTAATGTAACATAGTTTTATTTAAAATCCATATAAATTATTAATATATATCAAAATTTAAAATAAATTTTTATATCTATTTAGTTGTTAAAATTCAATGTTATCACATCAATCAGATTTGTATTATAAATTTAACTATCTATATGAATACAAAATAAGTAAATATCATGATGTTAAAATCGAATGTTATCACATCAATTTCATGATGATTTGTATTCTAAATTCAATTATTAAATTAATAAGTATAAAATTTGGAAAATATATCTTTATAACTTTTTTTAGTGTTTATCTACTATCACATAAATCAACACACATAAAACAATTTCTAAATTAAGGTAAGGTTTTGGATATTAAGAATACCATTTTTATCACATCAATACCATGACTTGTATTCTAAATTTAATTATCAAACACTATAATGTTAAAATCCATTGTTTTTACATCAATTGGATAACTTGTATTCTAAATTTAATTATCAAATTAAAATAAGTACAAAATTTCAAAACTAAATCTTCATAACTTTTAGTATTGATTCAAGTAGTATCACATTAATCAATACACCTAAAATAACTTAAAAATTCAAATAAGGTTTTGGAAAACAACTTAAATATTCAAATAAAGTTTTGGAAAACAACTTCCAAATTGAAATAAAGTTTTGGATCTTCAAAATACCTTGAAAACACATTCTTCTGCTCTTTGGTGCTTGTCAATGACATAGATGCATTCAACTTACTCGGTTTTTTTAATATAAAGTTGGAGATTTAAAACAAGCTAGAGGCAAGCAAAAGCCCAAGGGTTCGAAACCACAAGAGAAAAAGAAAGGAAAGGATCTCCGATACCATGTAAAATCTCTATCACAGCAGGTTCTAGCTACTATAGATACCTCACAATTTAAAGATTTAACTTACTATGCAAGAAATAAGCGCATAAACAATTCTGGAAAAACAAATGATAAAAAACCAGTTATAAATGATAAAAAACCAGTTATAAATGATCAAAAACCAATAAATAAATGATCAAAACCAGTTATAAATGATCAAAAACCAATAAATAAATGATCAAAACCAGTAAATACAAATGATCAAATATCAGATTCTATTAAATGTCCAACCCAACAATGAGTTTGGATCCTCCTTATATAACAATAGGAAGAAATCAAATGCCTTAGAGGCTACGACATGTGGCTAGCTTACATTGGACCTCAATCCCCCTAGGTTGACCAAAAGGCTCCCAAAATATCCCAAACAATTACGAATTATCCAGTGAACGTTGGGTGAGCATGGAAACACATCAATGAGGCTCACACATGTGAAGGAGATGATTGGGTGGTGGTTAGGTATCCAAGGAGAGGCCAACACAACTAGAAATTATTATTTTATATCAAAGTGAGTTTATCTTTAGATAATGCAAGGTTGAAATTCAATATATCTTCGAAGTTGCAAGTAATGAATTTAGTTTTTTATCAACAAGGATTTAACATGGTTTGATCATGGATTTTACATTGCTCTTTGTTGGAGATTTCATTGGTGATTGTTGCAATATTGACATGTAATTGTCCACGTAACTTCAAGACTAAATATAAATGAAGAACGTTAAACATTATATGATTTTAGGCTTTTTATAATTTGTCATTATTGGAATTTTTATTTTTTATTTTATTTTTTTTTTCCGAGGAAAAAAGTGCAACTGTATTATATTATAAGACAATCACATTTTTCAAAGACTTGGAAGGCCTTTCTCATAAACAAAGTCTATTGTATGCTGACATCAAAACTGATCAATTTATCAACTGATCATGAGTATTTCTACATACATAGAGTTCATCAAAATACTGTGAATAGTACCATATTCATATTATAGAGGATCTTTTTTAAATCTCCAGATGTGTATTGTGTATAGCTGAAAGATTGTGAGGGATTGAAGCCTTCATCTCGGATGAGGGCCAATATCATGTTCCATAAGTATATCACCCTCAGATTCCCATCTATTCCCATATATACCAAACCTCATGACCAACCTGAAGTCCATATTTGGATAAGCGATTAGCCTCTATGTTTCTTTCTTGGTATACATGTTTGAAAGAAATCTCCCTGAACATATCAACAATATGAGCAACTTCCTCGGATTCAAAATATAATTTCTAGGAGGCCTTCTCAATTGCATCCAATCAACCATTGGTTTGGAGTCACCAAATATCTGTAATCTAACAATCGCCTTTGATATGGCTAGGAGCAGAACAAGTTTAACAACCATTAATTTTTCCCTATTGTTTGTACTAAATCCCAATCCCGCTAAGAAACTGATCCGATGAATTTATGAAATATATAGAATCCCCCTTGCGCCACCAGAAGCCAATTGTCCTTGAGAGGCATCGTCAAAGAATGCCCAATTGAAAGATTTGTCAATAGTTTCCACTGTGATCCTTCTAACAAAGGGAGGGACATCATGTTGGGGAAAATCTTTAAGGATAGCTAACTGTTATCACTTATTTTTAGATTCAAAATAATTATATTATCAATACAAGTTATCTTAAGTGTTAGCACTCTCATAGTTTTTGTTGTTAGTTCAATGTTTGTTTTCACCAATTTTGGATGGATACTAATCATCGCATACCTTGTAATTTGCATATATGTCAGTTGTGTAACAAAGAACTCAAATCAAAATAACATTTCATTTTCTCTTACTTAACCTACTATGAGATCCACAACAAATATATTATCTACTTATAGAGCTTGCACTCTAAGATCTTAGATCCACTATAGAAATTAAGACACTTCTACTACATTTTGGTTACAAAGTATCCCCTACTTATCATATATATGGAACATTGTTTCACAATTCAAAGTATCTAACTAGAGTTAACGACCACTATAACTTCCACTAAACAAATGGCTGGCACACTTCATTGTAGAAGCACCAACACACACAAGGAAAACATGTTACTTTGAATTTTTTGAATGTTTGGAATTTTTGGGAGCTGATGTATCACTTCCAATTATACCAGGGGGGTCAAGTCATTGACAAAGCTTCCAAAGAAGTGTAAAGCATAAAGCTTGAGTGATAATTTGACGCGATTAAAAATGTGACAAATTTTGTGAATATCAACATTTAATATTTTAAATACTTTAATGGACGAGAGTACGCGAATAATCCCACTCAGAAGATACAATGTATATGATTTAAAATTGCAAGTTGCAAAATCTCCATCACTCCCACCCATCTTAATCATGATACCATTAAACAGAATACATTTTGTTGTGTTCGTAGAATCTAAATGTTATCGTATCTCCCTTAATGACTTTTTAGGGTTAAAGCCATGAATGCATCATTGTCATTTTAATTTAAAATTAATTTTGAATTAATATGGTTGATGGAATGTAGGATAGGAAAGAATTTTTTTTTGTTGGTTAGAGAAGTAATTAAATATATTAAGATTTAGTTAGAAAATAAATTAAAGAAGGGAATAAGAAATAGTTTGGATTAAGATTTAAAATTGTTTTTGATTAATTAAGAGTACTTTTTTTTCTATGTAAGGAAATATGTTAATAACATAAAATTTAGAGGTATTTGGTAAAAGTGGAAGTCTACTCCCTTACAAACCATTAGTAGGTTATTTTTGGTGGCGTGGTTTTTATTGATTAATGATCACGAGTTAACTTGTATTTGTGGATGGCAATTAATGCCAATTTGAAAACTAAGTTATGATAAGTTTTGCCATAAAATCTAAAATTAAATTTAACTACCATCAATCATATATTTATAATTAGAATAATCTATCTTTCTTAATATTCAAGAGTGGAAAAAAATATATAATTATATTTATCATTTCTATACATTAAATAAAATTTGATTTTAAGAATCTTGTTTTAAATATTTAAAAAAAAATCAATATAATTTATATGTTTTTTCTATTTCCATACAAAAAGATTTTAATGCGGTTGGACCTCGAAGATGTAACAACTTCCTTTAAAATTTATAAATCAACTCTTTAATGAACAAGAGAAATGCACTTTTAGACATTATAATGAACATGCCAAAGTGTGAGGACATTATTTGTATAACAATATGAATACGATGACGATGAATTTTATATTGATTTGAAAAAAGAAAATAAAGTGTTCTTTTCATTCAAATTTGTTATTATATAGATTATATTTATATTGAGATTACTATGTTTTTATATTTGTTTTTTAATTTTGGAATAATTTAAATGATGGTGTGTTTTAATGATTTGAAATGTATATGAATCAATGAATGGATGTAAAACTTCGATATTTATAATGTGCGTAATCTAAAAATTCTATGATTTTAGTTGGAATAGATGATATTTCTAGGCATAATTTTGAAAAAATCTAATTTACACCTGTCAAATTCTAGAATTTTGGGTGCTCTATGGGTTTTTGAGGGTGTTGAATCCATTTCTACCATAAAAAATACCAATAAAACACAACTAAATTTAGATTTTGCAAAATATTAAAATACCGAATTCTGGCTAAAAATGGTCATCCGATCCAAATTGTCGAATTTTTAGACAACTCCTTTATAATGTAAATTTGTAATATATGAAGGTTATATATTACATAAAAGGTAATGCAATGTAAAGTGGAATAGATAAAAGAGAAATAATGAATTAAAAAAAAATAGGAAAGAAAAAGAAAGGGAGGAATGGGAACTGAAAAGTTAGTCCCTTATCTTGTCATTATCCCTTAGCTCTGAAAAGCTAGTCCCTTGATCTTCTCATTATCCCTTAGCTCTACTATATCTCATTGTACTTTTTATTCTCAAAGGGCCTTTTGGCCACATAGAGGAGGATCATACATAAAGGATGTTAGACAGCCATAAGCAATATTGTAATCAGATATTGTTGGAATAAATTGAACTACCATTTGAATGTCAGTTTTTTCCATTTGGGTTTTTAGGGCAAATAATGTCTCAGTGTGCAATGTTTTTATGTATGATATTGATTACTATGTCAACTTTGTTTTTTATAAGTTCAAATTCTATTAAAATAGAATCAAAAGATACAGAGTTTGCAAATGTCAGTTCTTCACAGGGAACACCCGACTAGTCGCCTCATCAAAACTTGGAGTCTAGTTTCCAGACTAAGAAGCAATTAACAAAAACATTAAACCAAATACTATAGTCCAGAATCCTACAATAAAATATAGAGACCCCCACAAGCCGAGGAAGATAGCCAAATGAATCTTTTGCAATCAGCAGATGCCAATTTTGATCATGATAAACATGTCTACTTAACAAAAATCAATAAAGGCCCAAATGACCTGAAAACGAATCCACAACCAGAGTTGAGCTAATCATCATCGGGAATATGGATGGGAGAAGAAATGTGCTTCATATCATTTTAGCCATCATCCTTCACGCTAGAAAACTATCCTGGCTTAGATAGGTTGGGATGTCGTCGGAAGATGAGATGAGGATTAGACTGGTTCATAGTGTGTTTGTTGAAGACTTTATCGATCAGCTCACGAGCAAGGGCATTTAACTTGGCGTCAGAATCCATTTGGGATTTAACAACATGATGGAGCCATCCCTCCAAATGGTCCATTATAGCATCCAAAATGATTCCTCGAGTATTCTCTGGAAGAAGACCCTCAACACTGTCTGTGATAGCTTGACTTAGCAACTTCTTGGTGTACTAGAGGAGAGAAAGGGTTTTGATATACTTCATCTCCAAAGTGTGGGTAGAGCCCGAGTCTTCAATGAGTTGAATCACATCCTCAATTAGCCTCTTTGGATTAGGGAGCTCAGAGTGACCTTGAATACAGGTTTCCATATCTTGAATACGACAACGCGTGGGGGAAGGAACCATGTCGGAGTAGTAGGCCCAAACTTTCTCCTATTCACTTAACACTTGAGGCATATGGAAGTAGTGAGAACCAGATGAGGTCTTGCACTCGGTACTTTTAGTCCAGACCATGGTCAATATCGGGCTGAGATCAAGCCAGACAGAAGTTGAATGACACAAGGAGAGATGAGTCCCCCACCAACACAAGTTACATAACCTTCCAGGGAGAATATTGGCATAATTTCAATTATGGCTATTCCAAGAACTATAAGAGCGACCATTCTTACGCATCACAGTTGGAGACCAATCATCCTTCCAACCGAGGCTTGTACGAGAAAAAGAGGCATCAACAAGAATCATAATGATCGGTTTGATGGTGAATGAATTTGAAGATAAGCCGAGTGGGGAATGGTACCGTTGCACAAAGGAAAAGGTCCCTCCTTTCCAAGAAATCATTATCTTACATGTTTAACCAGTGTAGTTCCTCGTACCATCGAGTAGGGTGACCACCATGTGGAGGCCCTCTTGAGATTTTTTTGGGATCTGGTTTTTAATGAATCTAATGAGATTGTGATAGAGAGGGGATTGTAATTATAGTTGTATATTTAGTGCAGTCCTAGGTTTTTTGTGGTCAATGGAAGCTCCAAAAACCATTTTCTCGTAGCATCATATGTTTATATAGTCCCAAATATCAATGGCCTTCATTCCCGAGCAATTGCATTAATCTAGGTAGTTGCTAAATTGGTTATGGATTATTCTCTTGGGTTGTTGAAAATGTTATAATTACCTGGTTGTTTTTCCTCTCTCTCCATGTTGTGTAACCTCAATTTGTTGAGGTTTGGATCAATTAGTGAAGGATTAACCATTTGGTGGGTGAATTCCTTGTTGCATAGGGAATATTTCTTATGTTGTACAAATTCCTTGATGCCTAGGGTGTTTTTCCTCATTACTAGGCATTCTCCTCATTGCTAGATGAATTCCTTGTTGTCAAAAGCATTTTCCTCATTGTTGGACAAATTCCTCATTGCCTGGGAATTTTTGCTCAGAGTTGGATGAATTCCTTGTTTCCTAGGGCATTTTCCTTCATTGCTAGGTGTTTTCCTCATCGTTTAGGCAAATTTCTTTGCTTGCCAAGTGAATTTCACTGCTTGCTCGACATTTTCTCCCTTTGGCACAACATGTCGTCTTTCTACTGATGAAGAGAACACTGCGAAATAGTGTTGTTTGCCAGCATGAATGCTAAAGTGATTTCATTGGAGTTGAAGAGAGATGATGTTATTTAAATGTTGGGTCCCACCATTATATTTGGCATCTGGTGGATCAATTTAGTGCCTCATTCCCATTCAACTTCTTCTCATAGGTTTTTGAGTAATGAACACCTTATGTTTTATGTTTATTAGATAATTGCTATTGCGCAATTGTCTATTGAATGGTGTTTAAGTGTTGGGCAGTGTAGGAGTGTCAAGAGGCATATATAGGCTGAGTGGATAGTCTTGTATCCATTCCTATCCATATGCATGATATCCACAAATTCATTAGTTATTAGAGCCTTGAAACTACGAAACTTTGTCTTGTTAGTCCATTAAAGAAACCATTGACACCAACATTGTTGTGGACATGAATGCACATTGTGATCTGATCACCTAATTGCACAATTCACACAACTTGCTTCTTTAATTGATCGACGAAAAGCTTGGTATTGCATTGAAGAACCATTTACAATCGCTTCTCCTTATAGTAGCATTGGTCAAAAAACAAATTATTTGTTATGATTCATATCATCATTCTTGAATAACATTGCAAAGTAAATAGAGTTCTCAGTGACATAGTAGTTACAGAGTCCTGGGTGTGATTGGCCTGATTAGTATTGCTTCTTAGCTAGTTGTTTCATGTGCATGTTACACAAAAATAATAGTGGGTAATGGACTAGCATATTGGTAGCCTTACATGCTTGTTGGAGAACAAAGACAAGCGAAGTTTGCACTCAACATTGCAGAGTTAGAACATGCCTTGCATCCATCAAAAGGACAAAAGTCTCTGTACAAGACTAAGAATAGAGACTAGATATCAATTTTGCAAAGGTATCCATGTTGGTGAAGTGAGTGGACTATAAATCTTTCATTTACAGATCATTTAAACTTTATGCATGATATCTCATGGTCAATCCCTTAAGTTGGATATTTTCATTATGTACCTCAATCGATGTCCTAAAAATTAAGTATCACGATCAACATTGATAAATTTACAGTATTTTACTATTTACTAAATACAGAAACATATCGAAAAAATCCCTCACAACAAAAATAAAAAAATAAAATAAAAATATTATTTTGAAGATGTTATCTTGTTGACGTTACAAACACAAAAGCTAAGGTTCATGTGAGGACAAACATTGACGAAGCTAACGCCTATCCTTTTCTTTAGTATAATACATCATGTCCATGTTGTGGGCACCGACTACCATGATTTTGGTTTGCATAATAACTTATCATAAGCCAAAACGATATATTAAGTCATGCAGAGGATGTGAGTTCTATCTTATCTTTTCTTTAGGATAATACTTCATGTCCATATTATACAAACACCAACTATCATGATTTTTTGGTTTGCATAAGAAACTACTAGAAGCAGTAGAATATGAAAGGTTATGTAGAAGATGTGAGTTATCTAGTGAGGCATTTAAGTGATATTTATGTTTTAGAATATTAAGGTATGTTGTTTAAAGATACAAAGTAGATCATGTTGATATTTTAAATTAGTTTTTAATATTATTTAGAAAGTAAATTAAAAGTTTATTTATTATATTTAAAAATAATAACTTTTGTTTTGTAGATAATTTTTTTTTTCATTTTATTGTTCGAGTTGAAAGTTAAAATATATTATGATAATTTTTTTGTTAGAAAATAAGAGTAATGTAATGTAATTTTAATTTTAAATGTGTATGATAAAGGTTATTAATTTTTACTAAGATCAATTTTGGTACATTAGAGTAAAAAAAAAAAAAGTCACTTGGTTTGTTTTAGATTTTTATTTATGTATTTAAATTTTTTTAGAGAAGCATTTCTAGATGAGCGTAGTTGTTGGGAGTTAAAAAGTTAGGAAGGTCGGTGTTATACTAAATATTTTGAAATTATGATTTGTAGGTGTACACAGGACATTTTAAGATAAAATGATTTTCGTTTTCAACCCTCTCAGTGTCATAAAGATGAGAAATTATGTCGTCCCATGATGTTTTAGGAATTGTCCAATGCCCTCTTTCATTATGGAGCTCGTGAGGGTTTGTTCTTATTTTAGTAATGTTGATTTTTTATTTATGCTATTAAAACATAGAAATATTTTTTATCTTCTAAGTTAGTGTTGATCACTTCTTTATAATATCTTAATTTTCTCTTATCGTCTTATTCTTTATTGCACCACAACTTCTCTTCAAATTTAAATGTAATAATATTTTTAATATTATCACTATTTTGTATAGTGACTTTTTTCTTGACTCCCCAATTATTTAGCCAAGACTTGGCATCTTTATGCCAACCTTGCTTAAGCTGCAAGTGGTTTTGACTAGAGTTTGAAGCAATCTTGGGAAGCCTCTTGTCTTCCATATTATTTATCTTGTTCATGTACATTAGGTATTTAGTCATAACTTATTGTTGTCATACATGAAATTAGCACAAGTGATATTTTTGGATTTGATTATATCATAACCTTTGTTTTTCTAGTGTTAACCATCATACTTGTACTAGAGAATTTTTGCTCACCGTGTTAACAATCAATTTCTTATTAATAAGGATTTAACATGAATTGATCATTGTATAGATCTTTACATTGTTTTTTGTTCAAGGCTTCATCAATGGTTGCCAAATATGGTTGCCAAATATTGGGATGTAATTCTTCACATTTTTTTTCAACCAAAAGAAAAATAGCATACTATTAATATATGAAAAATAGTATCAACTGCATACATCCACCAAGGCTACAGCCAACCTCCAAGTATATCAAAGCAAAGGAGAAAAACAAATCTCCCAAAGAAGGACCAATAACAGAAATAACCAACAGATCCCCATATATCCCCAACAATACAGCAACAAACCCAAGCAGATATCCAGTCATAACAATATAGGATATCACTATCTGACACAAGCCGATAGAAATAAAAAAACTATGCCGAGGAAGTAGATACATAAACTACAATATATGCCGAGCGAGGCCTTCCGACAGAAAACCAAAATATGTTGCGGAAATAAATCTAAAATCCACAATATATGCCGAGTTATAAACGCACCCATACAAAAAGGTGCCTAGGAAAAAGAAAAAGCCACAGGAACCAAAAGGCTACCCGCCAAATAACCAACCAGTAGTTGGCCACCCAGAGAAACTAGGAACCTGTAAAGATAAACCCAGAAATATAAGCCAAAAACAAAGCTAGAGTAAAAGATGATCCAAATACCCAGCCGCTACAAAGAGATCTGCAACCCAGTCCTCCCAAAAGATGATGCCCAGTGAGGTAAAAAGAGCACGCTTGGATAAGTCGTCCACCAGCTGATTGGAGGCACGAGGCACATGATGAAAAGTAATACTTTCAAAACGCTCAATCATGGACCGCGTCTCCTGAAGCTAGTGACATAGCATCAACACTTTTAATGGAACAGAACCACAAGCCCATGCAATCGTAACACGAGAATCACCCCAGACCTGCAAATGTGAAACCCCTTTGGAGCAGGCAAACCGGAGGAGCAACCATAAAGCCAAAAGTTCGCTGCGAGTGTTTGTGCCCACCCCCGAGTTCATCCACAACTTAAATATTCTATTTTCATTCAGGAAAAGTACTGCACCAATCCCGCTTATAGTACCACCTCTCTGCGATGTCCCATTAAAAAATCCACAGGGGTAGAGTAATTATAAAGGAGCAGCCAAAGAATGCTGACCACACCGAGGACTCGTCTTAGAGAGGATCACACCATTGAATTCCTTAAATGTCGCATAAGCCATACCACCCAAGATAGTAGCATTAGCCTGCAATCCATAAAAAATGTCGGAGTTCCTAGCTCTCCAAACCTCCCAAAATACAAATCAAGGGAGAACTTCCCATTCCTTGTGACGACGACCCCATAGAAATAAACCTTCCTCCAGATGATAAGATCCCCATTGTAGCTGTCGACCACATATTTTGTTGATCACTAGCCAAATTTCCTTAACCAAAGGGCAACTTATAAAAAGGTGTTCAACTGTCTCTCCCTGAGCACAACACAACGGACACCAACCTGGACCACAAAACCCCCTCCGACATAGATTGTCCCAAGTAATAATTCTATTGTTTTAAACCAGCCAAATGAAACATTTTAGTTTGGGAGGCATATGAAAGTTCCAAAGCTTAGAGAACCACCACTTCGGCTGCAGATTCTCAATAGTGCCAACCGAGTCGTATGCAAGTTTAGCCGACACCACCCCCCATAATTGTTCACATTGCTTCAAGTCTATAGATAAATGAAGAATGCTAAACATTCTATGATTTTTTACTTTTTTCATTTTTCCATTATCGGAATCCGGTCAAGCAATCTTTGTCAAAATTGCAATGTTGGATTGATGAAATTGTTGTTTTTTATGCATAAATGAACTCAATACCCTTGAATACCCCTACTATAGCCGAATTGTTGTTTTTTTATGCATAAATGAATTCAATATCCTTGAATATCCCTACACCAACCGAATTATGCAATATTAAGATTAATACATGTAATTCCATCAATCCAAAATTATTCTTACTAGATTTTATAACAAAAATATAGGTTTTCCTTCTTGAATATCCCTACACCAATCGAATTATGCAATATTAAAATCAATATATGTAGTTTCATCAATCCAAAATTATTCTCACTAGATTTCATAACAAAAATATAAGTTTCCCTTCTTATTATTTTGAATAGCTAAAAAATATTAATTTCTAAAATGTTTAAACTACATCATAGGTAAATGTCTAAGATTTCCTCCCGCACTTGTCTCAAGAATGTTATTAAAAAATAATACAAACAAGAATAGAATAGTTTTATATATGAAATTAATGTTGTATATAAATCCTTATAAACTTAACTTATAGTTTATGGTTTTGTATATGAAATTATTGTTGTTATGAAATCTTTTTTATATGAAATTAATTTTGTATATAAATCCTTATAAACTTAACTTATAGTTTATGGTTTTTGTATATGAAATTATTGGTGTTATGAATCTTTATAAATTTAACTTTCTCCCGTTCACTTAACTCTCGAGGCATATAGGAGCGGTGAGGACCAGCTAAGGTCTTGTGCTCAATACTTTTAGTCTGAACCATGGTGAATATTGGGCTGAGATCGAGCTAGATAGAAGTTGAACCACACAAGGACATACGAGTCCCCCACAAGCACAAGTTGCATAACCTTCTAGGAGAAATCATTCTTCGTATGTTGAACTAGTGTATTGCCTTGTACCATCGAGCAAGGTGAACGCCATGTGGAGGCCCTCTCGAGCTTTTTTTGGGATCTCCCTTCATCATGCAAAGAGACAGATGACATTGGGCACCCAACCTGGGGTAACTTGTTTCTGTTTGATTAGCATAACTTCTCTATGTTAATAATGGTTTCAAATGAATCTAGTGAGATTGTGATAGAGAGGGGTTTGTAATTAGAGTTGTAGATTTAGTGCAGTCCCAGGTATTTTGTGGTTAATGGAGGCTCCAGTAATCATTCTCTTTTAGCATCATATGATTATTCAGTCTCAAAGATTAATGGCCTCCATTCCGAAGTCATTGCAATAATTTAGGTAATTTCTAAATTGGTTATGGATTATTCTCTTGGATTGTTGAACATGTTATACTTATTTGAGTGTTTTTCCTCTCTCTCAATGTCGCACAACCTCCTTTTGTTGAGGTTTGGATCAATTAGTGAATGATTAACCATTTTTTTGGGCGAATTCCTTGTTGCCTAGGGCATATTTCTTCAATGTTGCACAAATTACTTGATGCCTAGGGTGTTTTTCCTCATTACTAGGCATTCTCCTCATTATTGGATGAATTCCGTGCTGTCTGGGGCATTTTCCCTCACTGTTGGACAAATTCCTCATTACATGGGCATTTTCCTCAGTGTTGGATGAATTCCTTGTTGCTTGGGGCATTTCCGTTCATTTCCAGGTGTTTTCCTCATCATTTAGGCACATTCCTTTGCTTGCTAAGTGAATTTCTCTGCTTGCTCGACATTTTCTTCCTTTGGCACAACATGTCGTCTTTCTACTAATGAAGAGAAAACTGTGATTGGATAGCGTTGCTTGCCACCATGAATGCTAAAGTGATTTCATTGGTGTGGAAGAGAGATGAGATTATTTAAATGTTGGGTCCCTCCTTTATATTTGGCATATGGTGGTTTAGTTTAGTGCCCTATTGCCATTCAATTTCTTCTCGTAGGTTTTGAGTAATGAACACCTTATTTTTATGTTTATTAGATAATTTATATTGCACAAATGTTTGTTGAATGGTTTTCAAGTGATAGGCATTGTGGAAGTGTCAAGAGGTATATACAGGCTAAGTGGATAGTCATGTATCCACTCCTATCCATAGTGCATGATATTCACAAATTCATTGGATATTAGAGCCTTGGAACTAAGAAACTTTCATCTTCTTACTCCATTAAAGAAACCATTAACACCAACATTGTTGTGGACACAAGTGCATATTGTGATCTGATCACCTAATTGCACAATTCACACAACTACTTCTTTAATTGATTGATGAAATGTTTGGTTTTGCATTGAAGAACCATTTACAATAGCTTCTCCTTATAGTAGCATTTCTCTAGAAACATATTATTTGTTACACAAGTCATAATAATCATCAATCTTGATTAACATTGCAAAGTAGCGGTGCTTAGAACTACACCTATAATAGAGTTCTTAGTGAAATAGTAGTTACAAAGTCGTGGTATGATTGGCCTAATTATTATTGCTTGTTAGCTAGTTGTCTCGTGTGCAAGTACACTAAATAATAGTGGGTGATGGATTGGCATATTGGTAGCATTACATGTCTATTGGAGAACACATAGAAGCGAAGTTTACACTTGACATTGCATTGTTAGAACATGCCTTACAACCATCAGAAAGACAGAGATCTACGTACAAGACTGAGAATAGAGACTAGATATCAATTCTGCAAAAGTATTAGCGTCGGTGAAGTGAGTAAGCTATAAATCCTTCATTTACCGATCATTTAGACTTCATGCACAATCCCTCAAGGTCAATCCTTTGAGTTGCATACTTTCATTATGTTCCTTAGTCGATATCTCTAACAAATTAAGTAATGATCAACATTATAATTTTACACTAAATACCATTTAGTGAAATATATTGAAAATATTCCGAATAAAATATTCAAAATAAATATAATATTTAATTGAAAACAATCTAAAAATCTTATTTGGGAGATGTTATCTTGTTGACGTTGCGAACCCAAAAGCTAAGGTTCATCCAAGGACAAACATTGACAAAGCTAAAGCCTATCCTTTTCTTTAGTATAATACATCATGTCCATGTGGGACACCAACTACCATGATTTTGGTGTGCATAATAACCTGTCATAAGCAAGAACGATATGTTAAGTTATGTAGAGGATGTGAGTTCTATCTTATCTTTTCTTTAGGATAATACTTCATGTCCATCTTATACAAACACCAACTATCATGATTTTTTGGTTTGCATAGAACTTACTAGAAGCAATATAATATGCAAGGTTATTTAGAAGATGTGAGTTATCTAGAGGCATTTAATTGGTATTTATGTTTTAGAATATTAAGGTATGTTGTTTAAATATATAAAATAGATTTGTCGATTGAGTGTAGTTCGGGCGGTTGGGAGGAATATTGTTATCCTCCCCACCCGGGTTCAAATTTAGCTTGGTAACACTTGTTCCTTGAAGCCAAATAATTGTAATTCAAAATACCTTGATTCTCTGGAATATCAAATATTGACCTTGTTCCGATAAATATAAAATAGATCATGTAAATATTTTTATTTAGTTTTTAATATTATTTGGAAAGTGAATTAAAAGTTTACTTATTATATATATATTTTTTATTTCTTTTCATTTTACTTAGAGTTGAAAGTTGAAATATATTATGATTGGAATTTTTTTTGTTATATTTTGATTTTTTTTATAAATTTAATTAAAATTTGAAAATAATTATTGGAATTGTAAATATAAGTTGTTGAGATTGTGAAATAAAAATATTTGAGGGGATTCAATTTATTTATGTATTCAAAATTACAATTTAAGTAATGAATAATTGCGATTTGACTAAATATTATATAACGAAATTTCAATAATGATAATTTAAAAAATCCAAATCATATAACATTTAAACTATTTCTATATTTATAACCATAAATAAAATTAACAATTTTTTTTGTTTGCTAGAATTTTCCTGACTTGTGGGAGTGGCCTTTGGTCTAAGAAGCCATGACCTAGGGGCATTTAAGCCGTCAAAATCACTTGGGGATTGCACCCGGCCTGGGCCACACCAACCATCAACTAGTTGGATTTTGGGTGTCTCCCAACTAACTCACCCCTAAAAAACATTAAACCCGAGTCACCGTGCAAACAAAACTCACACCTTAACCAAATAAATTAACAAAAATTTTAAAATAATAAACCATATCCAATATAATACAATCATACATTCATGTCTATATAAAGAATCAAATAAAACCAGAGGCCACATGCACAACCTTATGGCTTTCTCTATAATGTTTTTAAAAAATAAGTTGTTTTTCTGATCTAAAAAACTTGATAGTTCTCTCTTTAATATTTGTGCAAAAGAAGTTGCGTTTTATATTAAAAATAGATTCCAAAGGTGTTCGAGATGTGTGTTTTTTAAATTTTAGTTTCTTGTGACATTTAGATGTGTGTTTTTAATTCTAGTTTCATGTGACATTTATCACATACCTCGAGGTTTAATGTTGTTTAGGCATTTTTGCTTTATTAATTCATTCCTTACATAGAAATTGCTAAAACTAGTTACATAAGATTTTGTGATATTTATTTTATATTTAAAAGTTAAATTTTCTTTAAGAAACAAGAGTAATGTAATCTATTATTATGTCTCTGACATGTATGAATTGGTAAGTTGGATTAATTTTCATTTATAAATTTTGATTTTTTATTTGGGTAAAGTTAGATTATAGTTTAAAAAACATTTATTTATTTGAAAATTTAAAAATTATATTTATCTTCTATTTCATTGGTCACGTACAAGGTGACGTCGTCTTGGGGCTCCATGCCCCAGGACGCGGCGGCACTGTTGCGTCATCCTCTCGGTATGGTGTTTGCAGAAGTTTTAATGCTTTTAGTATGGTGTTTGCAGGTGCGGTATGGTGTTTGCAGAAGTTTTAAAGCTTGCGGTATGGTGTTTGAAGCTGCTGTTTAAGTGTTATATAAGGAGATTGGTACTTGGATGAAAGATCAACTTACATTAGAATCTATGGCGCAGCCAAAGCACCTCATACTTTACCTGTGCATGTACCCAATAGATTATGAATAAGAGAGATTTCATTTCATTAAGTTATTTTGATGTTGAAGCCTGGGTTCTCCGACTCACTGGTTCTCTGGTTCTCGGCCCTCAGCCCTTGGCTTCGGCTCTTGGCTTACTTCTCATGACTTGTGGAAAAATTGATAGCACCGCTAATCTCTTAACCAACCATCACTGTGTAGATTTTTACTATCATTTGCAAGCTTATTTAAAAGTTTTAACTCGTCTTTTTGTTTTTGTGGCAACGTAACACCCTAGCTCGAGTTTGTGAGAAGGATTGGTGAGGAGGGTATCCTATCCCTGGTAAGTCCCGAATCCTTCATGAGGATACTCGGTGTATGCGGCCTGAGAGTTATACGGTTCTCTTTTAGTTTCTTGAAAGAAGATTACAGTAGTGTTCTATCGTTCTAGGAGCTATGGCTGTTCTGGTAAGAGTTAGATATGTAGAGTTTTTAGGGTCACGACCCTCAGGGTTATGATGGCACTAATGACTGTACGAACTGCAACACATTTTGGTTTAAAGTTTTATATATGAACTTCGATTGCTTATTGTTTAAAGATTTCGATAAAAAAGGATTTGAACTCTGGTTTGTAATGAATGGTTCGTTTAAGGAACTCAAACTGTTTATAATGGTCATTTTTGCTAAAAGTTAAAATGAATCAATTGTTGTTGTTTTGATTTTATGTGGTCCTTACGGCCTGTCCATGAAATATGAATGGCGACAGCCAAAACTTACAGATCCTTCTTCAAAATTGATAGGTTGTGTGTTATATGACTGTGTTATATTTTTAGAGGTAAACTGGACTGTGTGGATGTGTAGTGGCTAATAAATCCAGTTCGAACTTGGTAGAGATAATGTGAAGCTCCCTCGACCTTGGGTGAGCTTGAACTCTGTGCTGAGTGTGATTACGCTCTAATTGAGTTTTTAGCTTCGATGCTTATGTTGGTAGGAAACCAAGGGATTCGATCCCGAATCTGGTTAAGGTTATGTCAATAATAAAATGAATGTTTTTATGAAGAGAAAAGTTAAAGATGCTTTTTGATTTGGTCTGCAATTTAATTTAGGGTTTATTATAATCATTGAAGGAATCGTAATCCAGGAATATGTTTGTTTTAATTATTTGATTTCTGTGGATTGTGAAATGGTACCCACAGCTTGTCCATTGATGACCGACTTCATGACTGCTCTGTGTAGAAAACCGTGGGGTTAAAATGGTACCTAAGATTTTAAGGTTTGGCTACCCAGTTGTAGCCTAAACCAGAAATGTGTATTTTAATTCTTCAAGTTGTAACTAGGGGAAAAGTAGATTAGTTAGGGTATTTTAATACCTAGCTAACTTGGTTCTTAACATTATCGTAATTGATGTATTTGTATATACTGTGTTTGTTGAAACAGTCTTGTGACAAATCTATGTTTTATTTTAAGTTAAATCTTTTGGGTTTTATGATTGTTATAATTAGAACTATTTACAAGGGTCTATCCTTGACAGTCCGTAGGATGAAATTAATATGATGATTATAATGTACGTGTAAGCCTTTTACAAATGCAACTGTCATAGATCAAATGCAATAATTCTGTTTATTTGATAATGTAGGAAATGACTACAGTGTTCTAGTTTTCTAAATAGGAATGCATTCCTGTACATAAATGTTAGAAATGTCTCAAGTAGAAATTGTTTATCTTTTCAATCGATTAATGAAAAGTATTGTTCTGCCCTAAATCACAAAAGGGATTACTGAATGCTAGCAGTTTTATTTGAAATAATGAAAGTGATACTAACTTCTGCATAGGTTTCAATCCTACAGTAATCCTAAACTATATGTTTCTGATTACCGTATCTATATACTGTCGAAACATTAATTTGGATCATGGTTTAAACACCTACTTGTCTCAGCAATAGAGGAAGCTATGTCCGCAGTACCCTATTTTCATTGACCAATATGAATTAACCAATGTTGTTCAGGCCAGGAATGAAGGGGATACAATGGATGCTTATTATTTTCGGATTGAGAGGTTTAAAATGCATGATTCTCTAGGTGTCGTGGATCGACATCGGGCTGACTAGAATATAGAATTCACATATGTTCATTATAAAAAGGAGTTTGAGGAGCCCAAGATAAGGTAAATGCAAATACATTAATATCACAACAACATGGCGCAATTAAGCAATTGCTCTTTCTCTTGAAACAAAAAAAACAATTGCTCTCTCTTTCTTCCAACAGTAGGTAGTAATGTCAGCAATGTTAGGGACATTGCCACCTCGTGGCTCTTGTTCAAATATTTTTAATTTATATGTTTATGATAATTTTTTTCTTCTTCGGAAAACATTGTGTAGTTTCATTATATTAAAATATAAAACCACATTTGCTTAGACATAAAACTTTACATTATAAAAATTCCTAATACTCGCCATAAGGGCCTATGCATCATGATCAAGTAGTCTTAAAGATTATATATCAAAACTGTAAAAAACTTATCAAAGAAAGCCATTACACAGTCCATGAGTTGTCATTGATATCAGATGATTAAGAAAAAGATCCTCAAAGCCACGAGGCTTTGATCAAACGAGTTAAATATCCACGACAAAAACAAATAGAGGTCATTTAATGGGACAACCCCTACACCCATCAATGAAAGAAGTCAAACTTCAAGGGGGCGAAGCATGAGAAAGCTGTGCACGGAAGGATCTCTTTATAGATCTTTGTCTTCCAGCTTGAACATCCCGGATCACTTGTTCTCTAGGCAAGGCCAATGCCGAAAAATGACCCCGTCGGCGAGGAGAACACATGGGAAAGATACTCTACTAAAGACCACCATGGTACCCATCTGCTAAGAAGGAGCTGATAGGTTTTTGAGGTCAGAGAAAATAATGATGAGGGGCTGAGATATATCCATTGAGATCAATTTTAGTATATTAGACTTTAAAAAAGGTAAAAAATCACTTGGTTTGTTTTAGAATTTTATTTATGTATTCAAAAAGCCTTAAAAGAAACATTCCTAAATGGGCATAGATGTGATGAGTTGAACAATTAGGAAGGTCAGTATTAACGTATAGTAATTAACTGTTGAAAAAAAAAGAAAAAGAAAAGAAAACAATTAGGAAGGTCAGTATTAAAGTATAGTAATTAACTGTTGAAAAAAAAGAAAAAGAAAAAAAAACAATTAGGAAGGTCAGTTTTATAACAAATATTTTGAAATTATGATTTATTGTAGGTGTACACAGGACATTTTAAGATGGAATGATTTTCATTTTCAACCCTCCTAGTGTCATAAAGATGAGAAATTGTTTCGCCCCATGATGTTTTAGGAATTGTCCAATGCCCTCTTTCACTATGGAGCTCGTGAGGGTTTGTTATTATTTTAGTAATGTTGATTTTTTTATTTACGCTAGTTAAAACATATAGATACTTTTTATCTTCTAGATTATGTTTGATCACCTCCTTGTAGTATCTTAATTTTCTATTATCCTCTTATCCTTTATTGCAACACAACTTCTCTTTAAATTTAGATGTAATAATATTTTTAATATTATCACTATTTTGTATAGTGACTTCTTCCTCAACACCCCAATGATTTAGCTAAGACTTGGCATCTTTATGCCAACCTCGCTTAAGCCGCAAGTGGTTTTGACTAGAGTTTGAAGCAATCTTAGGAAGCCTCTTGTCTTCCATATTGTTTGTCTTGTTACTATACGTTAGGTATTTAGTCATAGCCATGTTCCCAATGGGGGAGAGATTCGCTTGTATGAGGAGGATAGGATATGGTGTATTGCCTTTAATTTTGAGATTAAAAGTTATAAAACACTTTTGGATTTACTATATCCTTCTCCATGATTCTCTAGAGATGTTGCAACCCCAAGCTTCACAACCATACAAGATAACGAGAGTGACCGAAGAGTCAAATATGAGTTTCTTCTTATCTTAAAGCCAAAGGTATGTTGATTTACACATAATTTAATGTCCATAGTAAGCTTGCCACCCTTCATTTATCTTTTTCTCAATGATATAGTTCAAGTTAAGCTTGTGATGAAGTTTGATTCCGAGAGATGTTTATGAAGTCACTTCCTCCAACTTGTTGTTGTCATACATGAAATTAACACAAGTGATCTTTTTGGATTTGATTTTCATAACCTTTGTTTGGCTAGTGTTAACAATCATATTTGTATTAGAGAAAAATACTAAAGATTATTTGCTCATCATGTTAACAATCAATTTCTTATTAATAAGGATTTAACATGAATTGCTCATCATATAGATCTTTACATTGTTTTTTGTTCGAGGCTTCGTCAATGGTTGCCAAATATTGGGACGTAATTGTCTACATTGCTTCAAGTTTATAGATAAATGAAGAATGCTAAACGTTCTATGATTTTTGGCTTTTTTCATTTTTCCATTATTAGAATTCGGTCAAGCAATCTTTGTCAAAATTGAAATGTTGTATTGATGAAATTGTTGTTTTTATGCATAAATGAATTCAATACCCTTGAATATCCCTACTACAAGTAAATTGTTGTTTTTTTATGCATAAATGGATTCAATACCCTTGAATATCCCTACACCAACCTAATTATGCAATATTAAGATTAATATATGCAATTTCATCAATCCAAAATTATCTTTGCTAGATTTTATAACAACAATATAGGTTTCCCTTCTTGAATATCCCTACACCAACTGAATAATGCAATATTAAGATTAATATATGCAATTCCATCAATTCCAAATTATTCTTGCTAGATTTCATAATGAAAATATAGGTTTCCCTTCTTGTAATTTTGAGTGACTAAAAAATGTCAATTTCTAAAATGTTTAGACTAAATCATAGATAAATGTCTAAGATTTACTCATTCAATTGTCTAAAAAATGTTATTAAAAAAAATACTTAAAAGAAGAATAATTTTTGTATATGAATCCTTATAAATTTAACTTAATAGTTTATGGTTTTATTTCTACCATGGTTGGAGTCTAGATCATTACCAATGAGAGCATAGTTCAATAAATGGAATGGAGCAATGACATAGTTAATGAAACAAAACAATAAAATATATAATATACTTATTTATTATTGTTTTTTTTCCAAATAAAAAAGTTGTATTTTCTTTGATTAAGAAAACACAATTTACATAGCCCAAGTGGTTTCTACAAAGGTGGTCTTGGTGGAATATTCCAATTGTTTCTTTTAGAGTGTTCCTTTACAAAAACCTTGCAATAAATAGTTCTATTAAATATAAGGCTAGTACTATTCCTTCTATATTATGGCATCAATCTTCTTTGGATGAGAATGATATGTATAGATTGTGCTTGTTCAAAAAGGGAATGGTTTAGGGTCATCCTTAAGGATCGTATCGTTGTTACATTCCCATTGTTTCCATGTTCCAGCTGCAAATTGGACACCAATCTTAAAAAGTTGATCTGACACTAAGTTTCTTTCCCTTTGCACGTGCTGGAAGGATATCTGCTGATATAAATTCTTGATTCGAATAACATCATCATTGATGGCCTCGGGAGCAATGTTCCTCGGTCGCCATATCGGATAAAGCCAATTGATGATGAGGAGGGAATCACTGATGACTTGAAGACTTTGAATACTTAGGGAGTAATCCAAGAGAAGCAGATACTTGACAACCAGAAGTTCTGCTCGGTTATTCATCCTTGGTCCTGATGTAGCTACAAATTTAATCCAATGTTGAGAGTGAAAGTATATAATACCTATGATTCCTCCCGCTTGTGGTGTCCCACTGGAGGCACCATAAAAAAAGCACTTTGGGATCGCTTGGTCAACTTGTTCCACTGTGATGGTCTGAGGAGGCTTGTCAACAGTCTGTCTAGTAGATAGACCCATTAGGGATAGAATATTTTGTGCATAGACCAATGGAGGGATCAATTTGTCCTCAAAGATGGCCAAATTTTGAGCTTTCCAAATAGACCCGATGAGAAGATATGGCAATGCTAAACAGTCTATGGCGATCAGATCGTTGGGATAGGCTTCCAAAGCCTCAGATAAGTCAACGCCCAACCGATTGAAATGTAAACCCTTAATCACCACATGGCATTCCTCATTTGTATTCCATACGGACAAGAGATAAACAAATGACCTATAGTCTCTTCATTGGATTTACACTGCGGGCACCGTCCAGGTCCATTGAATATCTTCCTCTCTAGAAAGTGCCAAACAAGAATTCGGTGCATAAGAGAAAGCCATACAAAAAGTCTGATTTTAAGGGGACATTCCAACTACCAGATAACTGATAACCACCAATGTTGATTCAAATGCTCCCTTTCTGATCATATACCTTCATAGCCCTTCTTTGGTGTGTATGCACTTCCATCTAAGTTCCCTCTCCAACATATCTCATCTGGTCGATAAATCAGTCGAATTGATGAATTGTGAAGTGCCGAGATGTAGGATGTCCAAATCTCTTGTTCTCTGCCTGAAAATCCAAGAAAAAACATATCAACCCAACCCTGTGAGAATAAACTAGTTGCTTCAAAGTCCTGTATCTGAGCAATGTTGAAGATGATTTTTTTTTGTATTTTCTCTAAAATATTGGGAGGAAGGATGTATACATCCTCGCCACCAATCCATGGGTCGATACCTAGGTGAACCATCTCCCCATTACCAATTTTCCAGAATAGTCCATCAGCCACTAGATCGAATGCTCCAAGTGTTGCTCTCCACATGGTTGAAATATTCCGATAAGTTGGATTCCGTCTCCGGTTCCAATCCTCTATGGAAAGAGGGTAGATGTACTTATGGTATATAAATGTGGTCCATAGGTTCCTGCATTTTATGATGCGCTAGATACATTTTTCCGCTAGTGCTTTGGAAAATCTTGGAAGGTGCTTGATGCCCCACCCTCCCCAAGGTTTTGGGAGAGTAGGGTGATCCCAAGCGATCTGGTGAAAAGTCTTGTTTTGGTTTGTCTGCTGCCGAAGAAAAGTGTTGCATACCTTTCTAATATTTTTAAGAATAGTAGTTGGTTTGTGTGCAATGGTCAGCGAATAAACATGGATGGATTCTAGAATGGAATTAATGAGTACAAGTCTACCCCCTTTGGACAACCAAATATTACACCATAGTTGAGTGCGCTTCTCAACCCTACTTACCAACCACTGCCAATCCTTGATCCCATAATCATTAGGTTTAATAGTAAAACCCAAATATGGTAGTCCAGAAAGCATATCGACTTGTTCATAAGGGAATATGTGATAGATCCAATCAATTTGCAAATCCTGTAGATTCATGATAAAGATAGAATATTTTTGGGAATTGATGGACATACCTGTAGCTGCTTGAACAAGTCAAGTATTTTTTTAATCTAGAGTAGGTCCTGTCCTGTCGAGTGCCATCAACAAAAATCAATATAGCATCGACGAGGAGGAGGTGTGTCGCACTCATATTTGTCGAGACCTTGAATCCGTAGAAGGATCCCCTTCTTTTTTCTCTTATAATCGCCTGACTCAATCCTTAGACTATTAGTAGGAACATTAAAGGTGCCAAAGGACATCCTTGGCGCAATCCCCTCTCTGGCCGAAAGAAAGCTGATGTTGATGCTGATGCATTGATGAGGATGGAAAATGAAGCCATCATAACAACGGACATGATCAAATTAACAGTTGCAAGAGGGAACCCGATTTGTAAAAGCTCCAGGCACAAGTAAACCCAATTAACTTGCTCATATGCCCTTTGGAGGTCAATTTTGAGAGTAATTGTCGGTAGATTTTTTTGTCTTTGCTGAGTGTATGACCTCCTTAGCAGTACTGATAGTGTCTTGAATAAGATGACCTTTAAGGAAGGCATGTTGCTCCTGTGAGATGAACTCCGATAGAATCCCACGAATCATGTTGGTAATGACTTTGGCAGTTAATTTGTAAATACAGTTGCATAATGAGATCATACAGTAGTCTTCAAAAGAAGATCCTTTGTCTTTTTTAGGAATAAGTGCTATGAAAGTCGAGTTGAAGGCTGCAAGTATCCTCCCTTTCTACCTAGATTCCTCTATGACAACTAAGATGTCGTTCTAAAAAAGATCCATAAAATATTCATAAAACTCTATGGTCTAACCGTCTGGGCCTGGGATTTTTTCATATTGCATCGAGTCTATCACTGCCCGAATTTCCACAATAGTAATAGGATTTTGGAGTTATATTGCATGTTCCTCATTAACCATGGTAGGGTAACCTTCCGCCAGACTCATCATATGAAGAAGGTTGTTCAGTTGATCCCGTTTGTAAACCTTTTTGAAGTGTTGAACTCCCAAATCAGTAAGGGCTTGAAATCCCGAATTAGATATTTCGACATCATCTTGAAGTTACCAAATGGAGTTGGTTATTTTCCGGTGTTGAATATAGTTGTGGAAAATTTTGGAATTCTCATCACATTTTTGAATCCATAGTGCCCGAATTTTTAGTCGAGCAGTAGCCTCTTCATCCTTTAGAATGGCCTTCAAATGTTGTTCCATTTGGTGAACCTCCTGTAAGATAGCATATGTGGGAAAACCTGTTGGATATGTAGAATAGTAACCCTCTAAAATGTTCTCAATATCCTTTAATTCTTTGGATAAGGAAAATCAACCAGGTTTTTCAATCCATGGGATAACAAGGTTTTTTTTTTTTTTTTTTATCTTTTTGAGATTATTATTGAATTGGACTGCATCTGAAACGCCTTATTCCCTATGATAAGGGGTCCATTCTCTGAGAACCATTTCTTTGAAATCCATATTCTCTAGCTACCTTATATCAAATTTGAAGGGACTGGGCAGTTTCCCAACAGTGTGGATGAGTTCGATAAGGATGGGATGATGGTTGGATTGACCTGCAATCCCGACCCATTGTTGAATAGATACATCCGAGGAAATAGTCCCTTCATTAGTCAAGAAATGATCGAGTCGTTTTGCAATAATATCCTTGTCATTCCTCATATTTCTCCAAGTAGGTCGTAGCTGGATATGAGGAATGTCAATCAGAGTATGGGTAGGGAGAAAATTACAGAAAAAGTCTGTAAGGGGATCATGGTGGGCTGATCTCGCACATATTTTTGCCTCCCCCAATGTAAAATTCAAGTCACCACCTACGATAAGGTGGTCAACCCTCAGTAAGTTGTTCTTGCAGAGATGGTTCCAAAAGACTTCTCGGTTTTGGTATGGGTCATAAACATTGACAGAGGTGTATGCCAAACCCGTCTCGCGGGAAAAAAGAATAGCTCCTAAAATGGATGGGATGGCCTAACTGTTGAGATTGAGCCATCGCGAAGATAACAACCAGAAATCAGTCCCCCGGAACGTCCAGAAGCCTTGGTACTTATGAAGGCCCAAGCTAGTAGAAGTCTTTGGAGATCTAGAACTATGTTTTCACCAATAACCATGCTTTCTTGAATGAAAAGAACCTGATGCCGATAAGTATCGATTAGCCTTTTTAGGGCTAATTTCTTGGACTAGGGTATCCCCAATCCCTGTATGTTGATGGAGAGTACTGGCATCAAGGAAACCATTTGTTGGGTTTACCTGCTCTAAGCGACCTATATATGCAACGCCGACAACTGGTGCTCTTCTCCGTGTCTTCTCCAATGTTTCCACTGTTCTAGTCGAGTCTAAAATAGAACGACGACCCCTTAGCCAAGGTGAATTTTTGGAGAGTCCACGAATGGAACCCAGGCCCAACTTCGTAGGATGTATCCTTCGTATGAGGTTATACCTAGAGGAGGTATTTGGAAAAGGATGATGGGCGGTACCCTTCCTATGAACCTTGTGAAAGGAAGGGAGGTGTCGTAGAGTAAGGAGGAGAAACTTGAAGGGGTGGTGAAAGTAAGGGGGTATGTGGTGTCGAGGAAAGGGGGGGACGAGTATATTTATAGTTGGGCGGAATGGTGTGACTTTGCGAAAAAGGAATAATGGGGTCTACTAGAGGCAGAGAGGGGCACCCATTATCCTGTATCCACTATAGGGAGGATACAGGTACTATCGATGCAGAAGGGTAAACCATAGTGGAGCCGGGGGACTGTGTCAGTCCAAGGTGGTTAGTGGGAGAAGTTGAAGACGAAAACAATGAGAAAAGCTCCCCAGTAGGAGAAAATAGGGGGGTAGACACCGCAACAGTAGGAAGATGAATAAGAAGAGAGGACTTACATAAAGAGTCCACTAATGGAAACGCCCGAGCTTCTTGTGGTTCGAGACCGTAGCTTGGCAAGTGGTTGCAAGAGAACCTGGTACTTCGTCAGCATCCACCTCCAAGACCTCATTGTAGGTTGAAAACACTTTCTTCCGCCATATCTGTTTGGTGAAGCCCCTTCACAACTTTTCGCAAGATGGGCCGTAACGGTGACAGCCGTTGCATCGGAACGAGATACCATAGTAATCAATCCTCTGCATCCATATCCTGCCGCAGAGTGAAATGCCAATTTTTTTCGGCAAACCCTCCCTAAGATTAACAACCAAAACTTTAGCTATGGAGAGGACACCAGTCTCCAAAAAATCCACACCGGCTTTCAGAAATGTGCCTAGCTCATTTTCCAAGTGTTGGAAGATAACATCCATCAATAGCTCAGGTTGTAGACCTGGGAATTTGTCCCATATGGCTTGCTTGTATGCCTTCTCTGAACGTGAATCAAAGAAGGGGGTCCATCTTTTGAGCTTAAGCATCGTAGAGTCGAGGGTCCAAATGCGAGTAAGAATGGTAGGTGTATGTTTTGGCTTATCAAGGACCACCCCCAACCATCCTTTGGTAAGGGTAAACAACCGCGGGACGTATCCAAGGGTAGGAACCTAGGTCCGTTGGACCCATTGACTAAAGTTATTAATATTGAGACAACGACCACCTCCAAACCTTCCTACTAATGCAAGTTCTGACATAGGGATGGCTTCGGTAAGTTCTATATCTTCTTCAAGTGCCAAAAATTTCTTGCGGGAGTTCTTGATACAAATTTTCTATCTTCCATGTTTCATACTGGAATCAGGTAGAGGATTAAGAGCATCCAAAGTAGACAACTAACTCTTTGCTCTATCATCTTGTGTGCAGGTACTTTGAGCAGTTGGTGCTATCTTATCCTTCTGACGAGCTGTAGACTAGGAAACATATTTGCGTGGTGACTGACTCGAGGGAAAGTACTCCTGAATTGATGATTGGACAAGAGTAGTCTGCCTAGTAGATGTTTCTCCCATTCATGGGGCCTTCATAAAATCCTTCGAGAACTAAGCCCGTCTCAGAGACTGTGGTTCAATGTTGGGGCCGGATCCTCCTTTCGAGGTTGAGGCCATCGAGGGCGTCCCTTCACTGAGCCAGTGAAAGGGGGAGAAAAGTAGCTGGGAAACACTAGCGTCGCCAGGGTCACTGCATGGAAGTTTTAAAAGGCTACCTTATTCTAAGAACAATGGTTTCTCCCAACAATTTAATCAACATACCAATCTTTTTTCCCACATATACAAAGTGTCAACATTTATTTAACATACTAATCCTTTGTCTCACACATAGGGTTCTAGACATTAATTTAACAAATTGATTAAATTATGACTTTAAATTAAATTATTATTTTTATTATTATTACTACATATTTTTAATTTAACAATTGAAATAAGACATTATTATACAAATAACCATAGTTATAGCCATGGCACATGTAGAACCCTATCAATTTCTACCAACTTGATTTGGATTATATCACAAGGAACAAGTCTTTGCCATAAAGGGTCATAATATGCAACTTGCTTCCAAAGAATTCTGATGTATAATCTTGAATGATAATTGATATGACCTAGAATTTGACGATGAAGCAAAATGCCATTGAATTTTGTGAATATGAACCATTTAAATACTCCAATGGATGAGAGTACAAGATTTAAAATTGCAAGTAGCAGAATCTCCATCACTCCCATCCATCTAAATTATGACAATTTTTTGTTTTCAATAGAAAAATAACATACCATTAATTATGACACCTTGCACTAAACAAAATGCAATTTGTTGTGTTTGGAGCATCTAAGTAGGATAATACTTCATGTCCATGTTATGGGACACCAATTTTCATGATTTTTGGTTTACATAAGAACTTACTAGAAGCGAGAAAATTTAAAAGGTTATATGTAAGATGTGAGTTACTTAATGAGGTATTTAATTGATATTTATGCTTTTGAAGATTAATGTATGTGGTTTAAAAATACAAAGTAGATCATGTAGATATTTGGTTAGCTTTTAGTATTTAAATAAATAATTTAAATTTTAAATGTTATATTTTGATTAATTTAATAAAAAGAAAATAAGTAAAGAATTATATCTTAATTTTAAAAATAGAATATTATAAAATACAAATAACCATTTATTTTTTTTTATAATTTTTTTATTTATAATGATGGACAAAGTGAATATCTATCAAGTGGCATGACACGTCAAGTATAGTGCACCCACGTTGTAATATTTTAAGAATCAAATAAAACCGGATGAGGCATGCACAACCTTATAGTCTTTCTTTATAATATTTCTCAAAAAGAAGTTAAGAGTTTTTTTTATTAAAAAAGCTCTATAGTTCTCTATACATTATTTGCGCAAAATAAAAATATTATCACTCATTCTGGTTCTATGTTCTTCTTTGCAGATTTTATTTTAGATTTAAGCAGTTTTGATGCTAAGTTTTTCTTTGGATTTGAGAATTAAAAGGATTCTAAAAGAAGTTTATTCTGTATTTCTCTATGTTTTGAATTGTGTTTTGTAAATTTATGTTGATAGTCAAGAACTAGTAGATAAGATATTGGATTGTATACATACAGTTATGTTTTGTACTTTTTGATTTCTATGAAATAATAAAAGTAGAGCTTTTTTCCTTCTTAAAAAAAAGACATGTTTTATATTAAAAATACATTCCAAAGGTGCTTGGGATGTGCTTTTTATTTAGTTTCATATGACATTATTACATGTTTGGATTTTTTGTTTTACTTAAAAAGAAATTAACAATATTTCAAAGAAGTTCTTTTCAATAATTATTTTCTAATTTTAAAATTTTCTTAAAATAATTTTTTTTTTGTCAATAAGAAAAGAGTCTTTCTATTATCAGAGTGTTGAGTAGATTACATTAAAACAATAACAAAAAAGAAAGCTTAGAGTCTTTCTATTATCAGAGTGTTGAGTAGATTACATTAAAACAATAACAAAAAAGAAAGCTTAGTAGCCTACCTCTAGGAGAGATCCAACTGAATCAGACAATCTAAGAGGTTTTGATATACAAAATTTGTTTCCTACTAATCCTAGAGTACCAGATGGCCATGTACAATCTATATTAAGTGCTGAGATTCAAGCTCTTTCTAGCTATCTTATACATTTTACTGTGCTTGTTGAAAGTAAAATTCTGCCTAGGACCTACATCTTCTATACTGCTAGTAGAGTGAACAAAAACTCTGAGAATTACCATGAAGCAAAAAACCTGGGAATGCCCTTGAACCAAGGTGCCGCTACTTGACCTTTGGTCCGCCTTCATCATCTATTACCAGAGGAGTGCTAGGATAGCTTCCTAGAAGAGGGGCTTTGCCTTGGGTCTTTATGTCCAGTTGCTTAGCCAAGATGCACATTTTACTAGCCATAGCTTTGTTAATGGTCCTTTGCCTTTTGAGTTCCACAAGATTTTGTTTCAGCTACATCACTTCCGCATTACGATCCATTAGAACAACTTACTGAAGTCACTTGGTGACCCAATGCAGAGTAAAATACCTATTGTACAACATAATTAATTTCTTAGTGCTGCTCGGATTGTAAATCCAATCATCCACCATAGAGTAGGGGGCGCCAGCTTGGAAGGCTTCCCTGGTAAACTCCTCCTCCTCCTAGTTCGAATTGGTGAGCACCACTTTCCTTTCTCCTTGACTCTAAGCACCCTCCTCTCCATGTTTTTCACTAAGGGAATTGCTAAGGCTGAATTCCATCCCTAAGCGAGGCCAAAAAGCATTCAGATTGAATTTGAGAATGTCCACATCAAAGTAATTTTTAGGGGCGAAATTTTGCGAATTGGCTATATTTTTGGGTTTTTTTCAAAAAATAAATTAGCTATTTGGTCATTTTTAGTCTCTAATATCGCCCATGTTTACATAAAATATGTTTTTTTATTATAATATTCGCCAAAATTTACAAGTTTCAGTAGTAAATTGTATATTGTATGTTTCATATTTAATATTCACTTACTTATTTATATATATATGTTGTTTTCAATCCAAAATAATCGCCTAGAATACTATACTCTAGTATAACATTAGAATCCTTAAAAAATACCCTGGTCCACATATACTTTCAGCTGTTCCAAAATCTTTAGCTCCCCTCCTAGACTGTCCTTCTTCATCCCGTGGTTCATTAGTGCCCGCCCTAAAAAAACCTTTTCAGACCAAAAGGTGACCAAATATCTTTCATATAGGGCGTGTCTCACTCGAGAGTTTCCATGGGTCTGGATGCCAGCTTGCCAGAGCTTGCATTTCATCCACCGGTTGCAAGATCTACGACTCATTCCAGATCATTTGTTCTGCCTGTTCAATTAACTGCTTACTCGCGATGGGGATGATATCTCTGTAATGAATAACTGTTGTTGCAACCCGAAGCTGCTCCCTTGTAAACTTTCGAGTTCCCGTCGCCATGAGTCATACGTTGAGGCTACTGAAGGCCCTGAGAAAGGAGCAAAGCTCAGTTTGCAGTTCCTGTTCCTGGATACTCGCCACCCCAATAATGACCAACATTTTAGTTACTAGGCCCGCCTCCACATCCCTTGTCTTAGCCATCGGGATGGGGCCCACATTTTAGTTACTAAAATAAGATTAACGTAACGTATTGCTTATTTTTTCTCACTCATATATATTAAGAGATATTTTTTTCATATATTTCTAATCAAGTTTAATAATTTTTCTTTATTTTCTTGTCAGCTTTGTCTATTTCCTCTTATCTTTTTTATTAACCAAATTTTAATATACTTACTTCCTTATTTTTAAAATCATTTGAAGTATTATTTTGTATTTTAATATTTATTGTAATTTAAAATTGCTCATATATAAATATATATAACTAAACATTAGTAATGGAGTAAAATCCAAAGCTGTTTTGATTAGTTAAAAGTTTGTTTTTCTCATATCTAAGGAAATGGTTAATGACTCAAAGCATCTTTCAAGAATAAGAGCATTTCCTCCATACTAAACTGTAAAGCACCTCACTTCTTTCAATACAACCAGCTTCACAAAAATATAATAAATCTTGCAACTTCACAACTAAAATATAATAAGTTTTGCTATCTTAAAAAAAAATATAACCAAATACAATATTAAATTAAAACATTATTTTATTGAAAATTGCAATCCTCATTTCTCTCTGCCACGACACACTTCTTTATTAAGAAATTCAGTGGATAAGAGTATCTTTCCGTGAAGCGCAGGTTCTGCTGAAAATTGATAAAGAAAATGTAGTGTCCATCCAGAATTTGTAGGTTATCCCTTGGAAACCGGATAAGATCATAGGGGGCAGTGACCTGAACAGAGGGGATGCAACTTTATTTTAAAGTAATTCAGAGCACAGGCCTGAAAGATACTCATGAAATCATGAGTAAAATACTAATTCTCTGGACACGCAATATTTAGAAAAATCTATTACAAATGAATGAGACACATAAAGTGATCCCAACTTGAACAGACAATGTTTGCATTTTAAAATCACAAGTTGCAAAATCTATGCCACTTCCATCTGACTCACAAAAAATAATGATAGCTATACAGTATAGAGGATGTAATTCGTTATGTTCCTTAGATGTAAATAGTTGCAATATACATCTTTGTCAGAAATTTTCAGAGCTAAAGTTATGAATCCCAATTTTTGGTTACTTTAATTTATATTAATATGCAAGTTTATGAGTGATTAAATTTGGTTTGTGGGCTCTGAAAAATATAGTTAAATTAAAAGAAAAGTATCATAAATTAATTTAAAAAAAAGAAAGAAAACAATAAATAAAGAGTTGATTACATAAGAAGTTAAATTAAAAAAAAGATAGAACATTAAAGTTAAATAGTTCATATGTTTCTGAGAAAGTCAATATGTTTATGAGAAAGTCACTAAGTAAATTAAAAAATTATAATTACAACACACTTATATTAAAGTTAAACAAGGTTGTATCCTTTTTCTTATATTATCTCATATTTATTTTGATAAGTTGAAAACACTTATATTAAAGTTAAACAAGGTTGTATCATTTTTTTTATATTATTTCATATTTATTTTGATAAGTTGAAGGAATGGATAATCATAAAAGGTGAAGGAGGGGTGAATACAAGAGGATATACACATATATATATATGATGTAATACCAACAATTAGAACAATATGCAACATTACATTTACATGGAAGAGGAGATGACCATGAACACACATAACTAAGATATAAATAGTATTTTGGCTGGAAAAAAGGAAAAAAAATGGCTTTAGAGGTGAGCCACTAGTAACCACAAATTATATATATTTGGGGTTGGCACTCAATGAGAAATTAAGGTGAGGTGAATGGACAAGGAAACAACTACAGGGAGGGTGAAAAACATTCTTCTTGCTGCAAAATAGATATAGGATAGTCGAGGTTTGGGATTGGAAAATGGTTTGGTTCCTCATTCAAACAGACATACCCCTAATACCTATTTTTTGAATTAAAATATGGGGACTAAACATATCTAGAAATGGATAAGACTTGGTAGATCAAGTGAGGACAAAAAACATGCTATAACAAGTTGTCTAAGAGTAAAAAACAACTTCCGTTGCAAGATACTCCTAACTGAAACATCACTATACCTAATAGAATTGAGGCACTAAGAAAATTGAGTTTGTATAGATAAAAAATGGAAACCATGGACACCAATATGACTATGGTTAGAATCAACGAAAATAAGGAAGAAAACATGGAATCAACAATCCATTGATTTGAAGAGTGGGATATAGAAGATGAAAGGTTCCCAATGGATAAAAAGCCATATAAAACTCATGTACAAGAATGTTGTACAAAAAAGGGAAATGGAAAAAGCATGCCAATAGAAAACAACAATATTACATAGGCAACTTCAATAAATAGAAGTAGATAAAAGAGTAAATCAAATAGCAAAATACTTGAAGCTTAACATCCTATGGTGTGAAAGACATGTAATATCACAACTAAGAGCCAACTCAATTAGTTTGATTTGTTAATCAAGATATGGAAACAACCCAAAGAGTCATGGGAGGAAATGTTATGTAGAGCATGTAGAAATGGAATGGTAGAAATTGAGCAACATTCTCTCTTAGATTGCATAACACACTCATAAATCAAGGAGAAGTTGACTTTTTACATTAATGATTGGGAATCAACATTTTAGAAGGATTTAATGAAGGGTACATCAAGGTTGGTTGAGAAAATGATGTGGGAAAGAAGCACGTGGTTCAGAGTAGAGTTAGTGAGGCAACTAGCTCATGATCTAGTGGAAAGGGGACTAGATCTAGTTGAGCAAACCAAGTCCACATAATTCTAGTTATCATATTTGTTTTGATTTATTCTCTTTGAAAATGATGCACATAATGTAACATTTATTACTTCATATGGACATTCGGTCTTTTTTCACAATTTAATAAAATCAATCTATCTATGTATCTATCTATATTGGTGTTTGAAGTCAAGGAAAAAAAGTAATAGATTACCATGAACCTCCAGTTTGAACGAAGCATAAGCTTTATCCTATCAAGAGATTCCATAAAATTGTATGCTACTCTAAGAGCAAGAATGGTCCTTATGTCTCTTCCTATCTATTGAAGTAATGGGGTTATAAAACAAGAGGTCCCCGAGGGAATTAGTTTTAGGGGTACATACCAATTTTTTTTTTTTTTTGTTTTTGTTTTTCTGAAGGGGCACAAAACAATTTTTTCTAAAACTAAGTAAACAATCTAATAAAAATTACAACACACTTTGACTTTGGGCTTTAGTATAATTTCATGACTCTCAATGTGAGGGACTCTCTAAATATAATAATAACATCTACAATTTATCTTGTAATCCATAAAATATGTAAAAAAGAAGTTTTGTTATAATGTTGGAACCAAGAATATATATGTGCACATTTTTTATATAATGCCTCGTGGGTCATCTTTGACTTGTGGTTGATAATAATTATACAGGGTATTTTTTTAAGGATTATAAAAGTATACTTAAGTATAGTATTCTAGGCGATTATTTTGGATCGAAAAAACATAATATATAAATTGGTAGGCGCATATTAAATA
This sequence comes from Larix kaempferi, assembly GCA_027924585.1. Classification (NCBI taxonomy): domain Eukaryota; kingdom Viridiplantae; phylum Streptophyta; class Pinopsida; order Pinales; family Pinaceae; genus Larix; species Larix kaempferi. The sequence goes on from BSBM01000017.1 coordinate 36,634,457, forward strand.
TGAAACATACAATTTACTACTGAAACTTGTGAATTTTGGCGAATATTATGATAAAAAAACATATTTTATGCAAATATAGGCGATATTAGAGTCTAAAAATGAACAAATAACGAATTTATTGTTTGAAAAAAAATGCCCCAAAAATAGCCAATTGGCGAAATTTCGCCCCCCCAAAATTTCCCTAGTTGATATCAATGTGGTATTACATACTATAATGTTACATTTGCACATCTTTATCATGAGCTTTTATTCAACATTAATACACCTCTTCTAGATTGTGTGTGTTATGAATAAGCTCACATATTACATGACAACATTAAGATGGAGATGGTTTGTAAAGCATTACTTGCACCACACTATTTTCCGATTCCAAAGTTGGCTTTGGGGTACAAGCGCTCAGGTTGATGTGATAACATGCTCTATCATTGTCATATTGACATCACTAGTAGTTTTTGTAGCATGCCTTAAGGGTCTTATTCAACTTGTGGTTGGTATTTTTTCTCGGGAAACCTAGTGGATTCTTCTCCATATTAATTGATGGAATCCCTAGTAAATTTATTGGTGTAGAATAGTGTCCATCAACTAGGGAGATTCAAATAGAGCACTACAAGAACTAGCCAAATGCCCAACGACATTGACAACAATCAGTTGAACTAACCCCTTACGCTATTCGACTTGTGGTTGATATGTTATGTGATATTCGTTATATATTTCTAAACTAACATTTCCCTATGCTAGGATTACGTTTTGTATTAATGTTCATCTTCTAAATTTTGTGTTAATATGAGCGTTGGGTGTTTGTGTTGTGAATAATCTGACATACATAATACTCATGGCATAAAGATGGTTTATAATGCATTACTTGTACCAAAAAAATTTGTCAATATGGAAGTTGGGTTTGGGGAATAAGTCCCTAGGTTAATGTTATATCTTCCTCCTTCATTCCAATACCAACATTGTTGTGGTATCATGTCTTGTTGGTCATCTTTGCCTTTTGGTTCTTATCTTTGTAATCTTACATGTTATATCATTACAATGACATATCCTATGTTAAACTTATTTTTAAAGATAATAAGTCCTTCTTCCAAAATAATATAAAACACTCTTTAAATTTGCTTTAAAATAATATTTTTTGGCAAATTAATAAAAATGGGTGTCTTATAACAATATTACAATATCCATATAAAACCATTTTTTTTCCCGGGAAAAAATCATAACTTTCATTAAAAAGAAAAGAAACCACATTATGTAGGTGTGATGACATAGCGAACCAAAAACTGTCTAATATGATGTTTCCCACATAGTTCATTAATAATATCCTACACCTACTAGGAGCAGCTTAATACTTTCACTAACCAAGCCTTTCACATAAAAAAAACACATATATGACATTATTACAAGTGATCCACCCTTTGTGATAACGAACTACCATCCCAGAATTCCTATAGAAGGAGCAACGTCTATTCCATCAATAGGCCCTAATTTGATAATGCATCAACTTCACCTCTAAGCTCTTGAAAAACATGGACAAAAGAAATCAGATGAAAGTGGACAATAATATCTTTGAGATGTGTAGCCAATATTGATAGGGAATTGTTCGTTATTTGCATCTTGCCATTCATCTAGCCAATAACCAATGCGGAATCCCCCAAAACTTGTAAGGATTCTATTCTAACCACCTCGACAATTTTCAACACCTAGAGAAGGGCATTAAATTTATCCCAATTGTTGGTTCCCAGACCAACAAACGTTTTCCCCACAAAAAAGTGAGACTCTGAAAGGAACAGCATGAAGCCAATACCACAAAATATTTGAGCACCCTCACATGCATCGTTAAGGAAACACTAGGGTTTTCTCTTATCAACAATCAGGACATCAACAGCGTGATCAACGTGTTTATTGATAAGGACCTACATGTAATGAGGCATTGTAGTTAAAACCCGTGATGGAAATTTAAAGGGTGGATCCAATAGATCCTCAAAGATCGTTGCATTTCTGGATATCCAGATCCCCCACCACTCCAAATAAGGCAGTGCCCAAAACATTTTTAGCTCTTGATTCATGAAGAAATCCACAAAACAACTTTGAAAAACTCTTTTTTTGAAAGCTATGCCATATTTAGCCTCAGTTCCAAATCCACCCAGACATGCTTTAAAAAAGAACAATGCAAAAATAAATGTTTATTATTTTTCTCCTCTCTATGACATAACAAACAGTTTCCAGGCCCATTCTAGTGCCCTTTTCGCAGTTTGTCCCATGTGAAAACATGCATGCGAAGCATCAACCAAAGAAATAAAATGCTTTTCAGAGGGGTCGACACTTTCCAAATTTTTCTCCACCACCAGCATGTCCCCCCCCCCCCCCACAATTCTAGCTACAACCAAGTAGCCCAATTTTGTTGTATATCGACCCCTCTAGCCTTTGAAATCCCAGAACAACTCTTCTACCTGATCCCACAATCGAATATGACTCTTCTTAATAGCCTAATTGCCACCCAATCCCAACTCCTATGAACCCATCCACCCCTGCATCTAGAGGTCCATAGAGGCCATATTAGCTACCTTATTCAAAGTGCATAGATCATGTCCATAAGATATATTACCAAATGCATCGAAAGTCTCTTGAGAAATATATGACATGCTATCTAATGTAGATATTTTTGGCTAATTAGCTAGATATGCTTGAATTACATACTTTATAATTATTGACTTTCTGTGCATAACATATTCAATTCACTACTACAAAATTGTTTTCATTAAGTTTATTACCAAGTAAACTTATCACAACAACATGTGGCAATGACAATATCATTACCACCATGTGACTTTTCTATATATTATTCTTATATATTAAATACTTAACTATAAACATACTCTCAATAAAAAAACTCACTTATATAATATGATATATTACTTATAAAATGCTTTTCAATTGCTCTAAAACTTTACCACTAAAACAATGCCCCATACTTAAGTTCCCGAGAAAATGATCCTTTCCACTAAAACTATGCCCAATACTTAAATTCCGCAGAATTTTCTCCTAAAATAGCCGACTCCACTCCGTTTTTTTAGCTCTTCGTTCCTTCAACATTTTTCTTAACCGTGTTCTGTTACCACCGACAATCTCTGACGCGTACAGACTCCGCGTGATTGATCTAAAAGTGTCAACGCGTCGTCTGGTCAGGTGCACTTTGCCAGGTGCCAGTTTTCAATTTGTTAGATGGATTTCCATTCGCTTTCCGTCATTCACCGAGTTTTAAACGTTTTGAGTCCATAGGTGTCGTCATAGGTGTCGTTATGTGGACCGTGGTACGAAGAACACACTAAGTGGCGACGATACAAAATGCCGCCAGCTGGTGAGTGTGCATACAATTGGTCTCTTGGCTCCATTAATACTTTGTTTTATCAATGCTTTGCTTCCATGTCAGCGAAACATCCGATGGTGGGACAATGTGTCCGTGGCATGGAACAATGGGTGAGAAGCAGGAGGTAGAACCTGTCTGTGAGCCAGATGACTGATGAACTGGGTGGTATAGTGGAGAACAAGGGGTTAACTAGGACCCACGAAACATGCTACACTTGAAACCTGGGTTCAATGTGGAATGTGAAGACCTTATTTAGTCTCACCTTGGAAGAAATGGCATTTGACAACAAGGGAAAAGAGCATGCTGGGGTTACTTCAGAGGAATGTATGGACAGGCTCGAGGCTGGGATGAGCATAATAGTTCATAATCAACGCATAATGGATGACAGGATTGATGAGACACTGAATGCTCTTGCACGAGAATTAACTGGCAAAACCGTTGGAGGGGGTCTGTTCGCATCCCCTGAGACTACCCAAATGATCTACAGGAGATTCCCGCCAGCTTGCAGAAAATTAGCCCCGCATCTTGTAACACCTTGTTTTTATCAGAGACTATTATCTATGACAATGACTTATTCCTCGAGGGCATTCGATTGCGAATGGCCCAATTATGTTTGTTATTCTTTTAGACCTAGACTGTGGGATACCATTATTCTTTGAGGGCATTTGATTTCGGATGACCCAGACATGTGTGGAACAAATATATGGCTTACGAAAGATAATTAGTGAAAATATTGTCTAAAATGTTATCAATGATAAGTGCATGTGGTTATGAAGGGATGTCGATATCAATTGAAAGTACTTCTTTAAATTTTGTTACGATTCCAATTATGAAGGATATGTGCATATGATGTTCTTATGATTTGACAAAAAATGAATGAATAAGCAATATGAAAAGTGATGTAAATAGTAAATAGTTGTTGATGAATTCTTACTACTATTTATCATGAACTCTTATGTGTTGTCGAGGGTGACATGAAAGGCAGGTACATGTAACGCGAAGAGGCATCAATATCATAGGTGATGTTGACCTGGTCATTTGGTGAAATCTTCTGTATAAGATTTGTTGCAGATAAGGTATTATGTGCATGGACTCTCGATGAGTCAAGAACCATCGATGAGTGATGTCGATTTGATGTTCATATTATATTTGAAATATTGTGAATAAGATTATATTATGGTTTTGTTGTGATTCAATAATTCTTATGATCATATCATGATTGAATGTATGTGCAATATGAAAAATGCTGTCAATGCTAAATAAATGATGCTTATGTTATATCTATCATGTACTCTGATGAGTTGTCGAGTATGATAGGAAAGAAAGGGACATGCAACGTGAGAATGTGTCGATGCAAAGAGACTCTAAAGGAGTCGGTAACATTGACAGGTGATGCCAATCTGGTTTTTATGCTATGTTATATTTAAATCTGATTTAAGATTTGATGCAAGTGGTGTTTTGACGTGGCGCAAGAGTTAGATTGTGCTTGCCAATCGGTCCACATCAAGTGACATGGATGAAACAATGGATACAATGTAAGTCTAGCAAGTTGTCGGCGCGATGGGTTCTATATAGAACCAGAGTACTCCAGCTCATTAGATGCGCATTGCTGTGAGAGTAGGCTGCATGTCGGTCACTCACGAGGAAATTCACTAGGGGGCGCACATTAAGGACTCAACCTTAATCCCCAGGAACCACCAGATGCTACCCAGGGTAGATAGATTGAGTTAACATGCTCTCAATCGTCATACGATATCCCCACCCATAGGAATTATCTGAAGGGCACGCGAAAATCATGGATCCTTGATATTCCTGGTCGCGATGAAAATGTGGCGGTAATCACTGTTAATTCTAAATGGGGGATTAATAAAACATTTAGCAAGAGAATTAGAAAAGATTTAGTAAGCTAATTTATTATCAAACTCATTAAGATAATATTAAAAAGAAACTGGAGCAACTGCATGCAGCTAACTGAGGTTATGATAAGTAAATCTTTTTAAAACTAAGCAAATTTAGGAAACTAAAAGAAATCAAATCTTAACTGAAAGAAAAGAATTAGAAAGTCTCAGTTAACTAAAAACTTGGTGGGTAAATAAAAAGATAAAATAAATAATTAGCTCAAGATATGCATGTGAATGCATGGATGCACAAAGGTTATAAAAAGGCCAAAGATAGCATGAAGTCCTCACTTTTTACTTGTACCTTTTGGGTTCTGGAGAACAACTTGGGTTGTGTCTCCTGTGTTGGTGCCCGGAGTAGAGTGTGGTTCATTACAACACGAGAGAGGTTGGGACCCTCCCAACATTAGTACAGTGTTGTAATTTAGTTGCTAGCAAAGTATCGTCAGCCCTGTCGCAACTTGGGGGTCCCTGGGGAAGAAGAGTACCCATGGGTACGGTAGGGAGGAAACTGGTGGATCTTTAGAGGTTGACAATCTTAAAGACATGGATTACGGTGGATTTCGACAACAACATCAACCTTCGGCAACTAGTGATGGACATGTATTTTACAGTTATTGAAATTGTTATTAATTGTGCATGAAAATGGAAATGGTTGAATTTAAAGGATGTAAGTGGATCTATTTAATATTTGCTAAAGTACATATATCAGTTACTTGTTCTGTAGGGAAATTTTTAAGGATCCATAATTTTTTCAAAGAGTAGAAACCTTGGCGAATTTTACTAATTCATAAATTTGCAGCCATAACATGTTTGGCGATTTCTTTGTAAAAATATTCAATTTTCTAAGGACTTTATATAGTTTTTGGACAATTTTGTTGATTTTTAGAGTAAAAAAAAGCAATCCCATGGAATTTTGGCATATCATTTTTGAAAAAAAAGGCAAATTGGTGAATACTGTTTTGGAAAAAAGGTCGAAAAATAGCCCATGGGCTAAATTTCGCCCCTAAAATTTTCTCTGCTGTTCTGCATTTGCTTAAAAAAAATGGTGTTCTTAACTTAAATTTTCATATCTATTTGTTATTATATGCATGCGCATAAAGGTGTTTAGCCGAGTCCCCTGGAGGGATGTTACACGCCACCTAGCTTTGAAATTTCTGCTGAATTAAAAAATAAGTTTGAGGCAGTCATTTAATGCTCTTCGTTTTGTGTGAAATAGATTTTATCAAATCAAATAAGAACAATTTTTTATTTATTTTTATTTTTATTTATTTTTTCTGAGTTGCAATATGTTGAATATAAACTTTGTATGCCTCCTTTCCCGTCAAAACAACTGGTATCCATTCACTATCTATTCCAACCACCCCAGCCTCAACAAAATGCTGTCGAGTAGCAATAAGTCCATCAATTTTGTTGATCCATACAACATTTCCTTCTGAGACAATTTCTATCAATTTTAAATAACAAATATCAGGGACAACTAATTCTTCCATTGAAATAGAAAAAATGTTTTCTTCACAACAATGTCCGCATACCCTAGCTGCTTGTTCTATGTATTAATCTGTTTTCTGCAAGAGAGGAATTCAATAATACTCTATAATGGTATCTCAGAGTTACTCAAATGTTGCTCAATTTCCATGGGTTATGGAAAGGTGTTATGTTTTTATATATAAAGAGGTTAAAGGTATGATAGATATGTGGTACTTTTGTATATAAGCAGTCTATATGTAAATCAAATATTGATGGAGAGACAAAGGATTTATGATAAATGTGTTATGTTTTGCTTTTTAAAGAAGTTTGTAGGTATGCAAATGTGTTATGATTTTTTTATGTAATGAAATTATATGTGGATGTAGGGTGCTCTTATTTATTTAGTGAGTGAATGTATTGAATCTTATTAAACAATGAATTGATACAAACAAGCTTGTAGATAATAAGTTGGCTTATGTTATTATATGGGGGTTTATATAATGAAGGGATTTATGTTAGGGTACTGTGTTAGTATAAGAATAGGAATTATGATTGATGAATTTGGTTTCCATAAACATGAAATTATGCATCGATAAAATTTGATTTAGGACCGCCATAATTAAATGCTATGGGTTGTCTTAGACTAAAAAGGCAAGAGAAGGGGAATAAAACCAAATTGTTACATTGATAAAGCATAGTGTAAACATCTTGGAAATTTACAAGTAGTGTTTTCCTAACGACATCACTACCCGTGAAACTACTAAACCTAGGAAGTTGAATATTGAGGGAGGATTAACACCTAAGGAGGACATGGTCATGATTGAGGGAGCGTGTCGCATGCCGATATCACTTCCTTTCTATTATGATAATTAACCTTATGCCATAGAAAAATTACAGTATAGAAGCCTTCGAAGTGACTTGATTAAAGGGTTGGCTTAGAAGATGGACATGTGTAATAGACTATTGTCATATGTATTTTTAAATAAATACAAAGTTAATTTTGTATATTGGTACACACACACACACACATATATATAGAAGATTGTTAGGGGTGATTTAAACGTAAAAGCTTGATATGCTTAGTGTTAAGTGTCATGTGTGTTGTTAATGATGAATGATTACTATGTGCATTGTTATTATACACATAGGAATGAAGGAGGGTAATATTAATGGCCATGACAACGTCAAGGTGCCGTAGAGACGCAATGTATGTAGATAATCGATTATGTAGATGCCACCATTCCGTAGAAAGGTAAAACAATACTTATGACGACGATTCCTAGTGATGAGGGAAGGGGTGCAAGAATTGGTAGGGGATTGTGTGCACTATGTCATAGGTTAAATCTTAAGTGACCTAGAAACATTCAAGGATATGAAAGCACCAGTTTAGACGTACAAAAAATTGCATTCCTAGGTAAGTCCAAAATGAAAGATTTCTTTTGTTTTAAAATTTGAGGACATTGGCTCTTTTGCAAGAGATGCCTACGTGGATATTTTTAACATTCCCTACATAGCCATGATGAGAGGACTAGTGGATGGATTCATTTGGAAAATTTACTAAATGATGGGAAATTGATAAATTTTAACCAACAAGATACCAAAAGGCTCCATTTGCCGAGAATTTGATAGACTATCGAGAGGGTCAAATGGACTCAAAATATGGGAAACACGATATCAATGTGACTAGGGTGATGAGCTGAGCACCATGACACATTCATTAACAAAATAAAAATGAAAAGCTTCAACTTGTATTAACCATGATAGGGTAATGGAAAAAGTGTAACTGTAAAACCTACCGAAAGGGCCAAATGAAAATGACTTTTGTAAAACAAAGTATGGATATGATCAACACAACTAGACATGGTGAAACCCAAATGAAAAAAACGACTAGACCTCAAGACGGGACTTGATGAGACTATGATTACCCACACAGTATGTGACTTGGCAAGTACATTGAAGGGGTCATATGATAATGGAAATGATAAAATGAGGAAGGGCATGATAATATTCTTGACCTAGACATGAAGGTATTGAAAAAATGATTACGCAATTAAATTTAATATGTTCGTCTAAGTCGTTAAGACCTGACACTTAAGAATCATATCGATGATGAGAATAAACAGGATGGCTATATATAATGACATGTACATGGAATATAAACGAGTTTGATGATATTGCGTAAGTGCATATGGACGATTAACATTTTATGTTAACTTCGGGGCAAAGTTTTCTGAAGAGGGGGAGTCTGTAATGCCCCAGTGTAGATAGTATCACGACATGGGTTACAGTTTGTGGGTCTAGAGATGATCCATGAGATGGATGAGCAGATGCAATCCATCTAGGAACAGTTGAAAGAGTCCCAAGAGAGAGACATAAAGGTTATGTCAATGCACATTAGGCAGAAAAGAACCATGAGTTTATTAGAGATAGGGTGTTCTTGCGAGAAGAAACTACATAAGAGTTCCATGAAATTTGACAAGGGAGCTAAATTTGAGATCAATGAGTGATTAGGATAGGTAGCTTATTGCCCCAATTTTCCATCATCACCGAGTCAGATGCATGATGTATTTCCTATTCTATTTTGTGACATGATATATCGGATTCATAGGACGAGGGAGCCATGGTGGTTGAGCTGATTTGCATTTTAGAGTGACGAACTCAGCATTGTTGGTGTCAAGTAGTCTATCAGGTCAGGGTCTAGTGGGACAGCTACAGTCCTAGTTCTGCGACCTGGGAGGATGCATCGGATATGCGTAGGAATTTTCCTTATCCTAAACTTCAAGACAAATTTTACTGAAGTGGGGGTGTATGTAACACCTTGTTTTTATCAGTGACGATTATCTATGACCATGACTTATTCCTTTAGGGAATTCGATTGCGAATGACCTAGTTATGTTTGTTATTATTTTAGACCTAGACTGCGGGATACCATTATTCTTTAAGGGCATTTGATTTCGGATGACTCGGACATGTGTGGAACAAATATTTGGCTTATGAAATATAATTAGTGAAAATATTTTCTAAAATGTTATCAATGATAAGTGCATGTGTTTATGAAGGGACGTCGATATCAATTGAAAGTACTTCTTTAAATTCTTTTATTGTTCCAATTATGAAGGATATGTGCATACGATGTTATTATGATTTGACATAAATTGAATGAATAAGAAATATGAAAAGTGATGTAAATAGTGAATAATTGTTGATGAATTCTTACTACTATTTATCATGTACTCTGATGTGTTGTCGAGTGTGACATGAAGGGAAGGTACATGTAACGCAAAGAGGCATCAATATCATAGGTGATGTTGACCTAGTCATTTGGTGAAATATTATGTATAAGATTTGATGAACGTAAGGTATGATTTGCATGGACTCTCGATGAGTCAAGAACCATCGACGGGTGATGTCGATTTAATGTTCATATTAGATTTGAAATATTGTGAATAAGATTATATTATGGTTTTGTCGTGATTAAATAATTCTTATGATCATATCATGATTGAATGTATGTGCAATATGAAAAATGTTTTCAATGATGAATAAATGATGCTTATGTTATATCTATCATGTACTCTGATGAGTTTTCGAGTATGATAGGAAAGAAAGGGACATGTGACATGAGAATGCGTCGATGCATAGAGACTCTAAAGGAGTCGATAACATTGACAAGTAATGCCAATCTAGTTTGTATGCTATGTTATATTTAAATCTTATTTGAGATTTGATGCACATGGTGTTTTGACGTGGCAAGTGTTAGATTGCGACTGTTAGATTGCGACTGCCAATCGGTCCACATCAGGTGACGAGGTTCAAACAATGGATACAATGTAATTCTATCAAGTTGTCGGTGCGTTGGTTCCTATATAGAGTCAGAGTACTCCATCTCATCAGATGCACATTTCCGTGAGGGTAGGCCACATGTCGGTCACTCAGGAGGAAATTCAACGGGGGCGCGCATTAAGGACTCGACCTTAATCCCCATAAACCACCGAATGCTACCCAGGGTAGACGGTTAACATGCTCTCAATCATCATACGATATCCCCACCTGAAGGAATTATCTGAAGGGCATGCAGAAAGCATGAAGCCTTGATATTCCTGGTCGCGATGAAAATGCTGCGGTAATCAACATTAATTCTAAATGGGGGATTAATAAAACATTTAGCAAGAGAATTAGAAAATATATAGTAAGCTAATTGATTATCAAACTCATTAAGATAATATTAAAAATAAAATGGAGCAACTGCATGTAGTTAAATGAGGTTATGATAAGTAAATCTTTTTAAAATTGAGCAAATTTAGGAAAGTGAAAGAAAGCAAATCTTAATTGAAAGAAAAGAATTAGAAAGTTTAAGTTAACTAAAAATTGGGTGGGTGAATAAAAAGATAAAATAAATAATTAGCTCAAGAATGCATGGATGCACAAAGGTTATAAAAGGGCAAAGAGAGCATGAAGCCCTCACTTTTTACTCGTACCTTTTTGGTTTTGGAGAACAACTTGGGTTGTGTCTCCTGTGTTGGTTCCTGGAGTAGACTGTGGTTCATTACGACATGATAGAGGTTGGGACCCTCCCAACTTTAGTCTGGTGTCGTAATTTATTTGCTATCAAAGTATCGTTATCCCCATCGCAGCTCGAGGGTCCCTAGGGAAGAAGAGTGCCCATTGGGTACGGTAGGGAGGAAACTAGTGGATCTTTAGAGATTAACAATCTTGAAGACCTGGATTCTGATGGATTTTGGTGGCAACATCAACCTTCGACAACTAGCGATGGACATGTATTTTACTAATTCATAAATTTGCAACCATAATATGTTTGGCAATCTCTTTGTAAAAATATTCATTTTTCTAAGGACTTTATATAGTTTTTGGCGATTTTAGAGTAAAATAAAACTGTCCCATGGAATTTGGGCGAATCATTTTTGAAAAAAAAGCAAATTGGCAAATATTTTTTGGAAAAAAGGTCGAAAAATAGCCCATGGGATAAATTTCTCCCCTAAAATTTTCCTCATAGTTCAGTATTTGCTTTAAAAAAAACAGTGTTCTTAACTTAAATTTTCATATCTAGTTGTTATTATATTCATGCATAAGGGTTTTTATCCGAGTCCCCTAGACAGATGTTACACATCCAACCAAGAAAGATACCACTGTTAAGACAACCCAGATTCTAGATATTATTTTGGTTTCTGATCATGACTAGTTTAAAATGTTGCTAAAAATTAGTAGAATCTTAAAAATCTTATTAGTTTTTTGTTTGGCCATAACCCCCAGCCTATGGGGGTAATGAAAATGATTTTATTCAGACATTCTCAAACTCCATGGATAGTAGGCTTCACTCTAGCTATAGGTATACGAAAATCACTAGTAACTCATGGGCAGTCTAGCTGTGACTTGTACTCTCTTTGTGAATTTTTCCTGTACATTCTCTTTCTTTCAGTAATATAATTTTCGAATACTTATATATATATATATATATATATATATATATATATATTTCAAAGTGCATTATATCTCTATCAATATATATTAACTCTTAATATTTAAATATATATCTTAAAAATTTGAAATTGTGAAGGTGCGAAATTTGGTGTGTGTGTGTATTGAAATTGTGAAGGTGTAAATTTTGGAGAAAATGAATTGTCAATAAGCAACTTAAATAAATAAAATACATGAACTTAAATTTGCTCATTTTCTCTTTTATTTCTAAGGTGACAATCTTCAAATCATCCCACCAAGATATCAATCCCATGCAAATCCCTTAAAAAGACAAAATGGTTTATGTAAAGTGATTTCCTTTAGAAAATATTGTTTTCAGGGATATTCAGCCTTGATACACTATGAATGCGATAACAAAATGTAAGCATTAATATCAACATGCAGGATCTTCCATATATTCATGCTTTCATTTCAAACACCCTTACAATATTACTAGATGTAGGTTGCAAATTCAAATATGGATAACTATCCTAAACAAAGCCAACAAGATGTCAATTAATTGTTTTATAAAGGACACTTACAAAAAACATAATGTAGACGTCTATGAGGTAGAGTTTGCATTTCTTTATATCAATTCTTAAAACATTCATTGCCATTCTTGGTCAAATTCAATGGCCAAATATCCTTCCACAAATTGCAATCATGAAGCATTCACGAAGAAAGACATAGCCTCGTAACATCAATTGGTATGTTATGCTTGCAAATTTGTTTTTAAATTTTGAGGTGGCAAAGCTCAAGGCTCAAATGCCTTCTTATACACCTAAGTTCTTGTTGTGGCTTGGAAGGCCTCCAAGTTATCACCTGCATTGGGAGGGCCAAACTAGCCACTTATGAATTTTTTATCATTAGAGTCTATCCGCCTATGATTCCCATTGTAGGGGTATTAGGGTCTTGTGATTTTATTATTGCGTCAACATGGCACTTCTGTAACTTTATCATAGGTATGGTTTATTTTATTTTCCAGAACTAATAATTTTTTTCTTAATTTGAAGGTATTCAATAATATGTTATAGCATCATGCTTTTGAGGAACTTTAAGATTTAGAAAATTGTGTGTCAACATGAAAAGATTAAAAAAGTTGTTATGGATCAACAATTTGAATGGGCATCTCAATAAAATGAACATAAATCTAGGCAAGATAAATTGCCTGTAGACAAAACACAATTTTTTACCAATTCCCCCACCAATGATTGCATTTCCGTGTTCAAATTTATCTCAAAGTATAATAATAGAAATGCTAGTGTAAAAGAGAGTAATCCCTACACACATTAAACATATTCCTCTATGGTGCCAAATCTCGTGGTTCATTATGATCTCGAGGATGAAAAATACACCATATTTAACACCAATTACTATTCCTTGGCTTGGATGCTAAATATACATGTCTATCTATATACAACTACCACAATATTTGTTGTATTTATTGTAAAAATGGATATACATGTCATTTTTTTCCTGGGACCTAGCTATGCCATAACTAGCTTTTAACTCTTTTACAGTAAAATGACCAAATTGGTGTGTCTTTTAAAGCTAAATGCTATGATTGAAACAATAAATCCTCCCAAACAAGTGCAAAAACCGTTCCACAACCCATGGCTCTGCTACCTCCTCCTATTTTTTTTGACATTAGATAGGATTTGCACAAACGACAAGTTTTCTAGTCATGCTCAAGCCATTTGTCCAAGCAATTTTTGTGAAAGATGTGGTAGCAATTCATCAATTGACAAATCTCGTATGATCTCTCAAACTCATCGAGAGAAATGACACAGGTAACAACATCAAGTTCCTCAAATCTGTCTACTAACATGTCATATTCTATAATAAGAAGGCACTTTCTAATCATCTTTGTAGAAACTATGGAAGCAAAAACAACTAGATGTTCTCGCAAATCATCCCATGTGACCTCTAACTCCAGGAAATCAACCAACCCAACGGATCTAAGGAACCAACATATGCCATTTCTAATTATTGACAACAAAATAACTTCATTCAATAGTATTTTGGAGATAATAAATCCTGAATAGTCTGATGGGAATCCCATTACAAAATGTCTCAAGCACACCCAAATCCACACCAACAACCTTTGTTACATTAGAATTTTCAATGGCCAGCTTTGAAAATTAATAAAGATATAATTTTCCAAAATAAATTTTAAAAAAATATGTGTGCCCCGGTGCATTTTGTGTAGATAATGTTGATATATATATATATATATATATATAGAAATTATGCTAAATTAGTTTACGTGCACACATGCCACTTGTTAACTTTTCCTGAAATTTACAAGAACAAGCATATCATTAAATGCAATTTTGACATATTAAATAAACTATTATTAAAAAAAATATAGGTGGAAGGACAACATAATTCGCTATAATTTGTTTAATAAAAAAAAAAGGCATTCCTGAGCTAACCTTAATTGCGAGTTATCCGTGAGCTAACCTTAATTGACCACATCAATTATCTAGATGCTAGATGTAGTAGCGATACAAACCTAAATACTGTTTGTTAAGATTCAAAATCAATCAAAACATTTAGCACATCTATTAAGTCTCAACTCTTTGTTCTTCCGAATTTCCAATTGAGATTCAACTCTTGTTATCTATTAGTGCCATGAATGCCTCTCAATTTCATAATTGTGCTGCCAATGTTTCTTCTATTTGTTCCACTATCTTACATACAATTCATGGCATTCCTGAGTCTCCTCTATATGCCTCTTACGATGTTTGATAGCATTGCATAGTTTCAAAGTTTCAGATAAAGCACATCTATTTGAATGGACATGGGGCTCCATAATCCTCGAAGCAAGAATAATTCCATTGGAATTTCACAATATCTTGATGCTAAGATTAGAGAAAGGGTTCCCACTTTGTTCACAAACAATGAGTGTTTCCAAAATATGATATGCAAAAAATCCTAACACTCGAAGTATTATTCAATATTAGATTTCTTCTATAATTTGAAACTCAAATTATAATAAAAATCAAGGTTCTCAAAATGTATTATTTATTATATTTTCAACCACAAATGTTAAAGCAATTTGCCAAACAAAGAGATCTTAGATTACAAAGTGGAATGCAACTTGCTTTTAAAGAATTGCAATGCATAAGCATAAATGATAACGATATGACTAAAATGTCCAAGCACTTCCCTTGATTTCAAGCATGGTACCTAGGATAAACCCTATATTTTTTAGGGGATAAAAGCAAGTAACATGACTTAAACCCATTACAACAATATCCTCACTATGATCCCATATCACTTACGTGAATAAAACCCAGATAAAAAAGATAACATTTCATCCCACAAAACCATTCACATTAAACCTATTTGATTATATAAATATAACATATATTCCTATTTTAAATAATCTAAATCATCAAAATTTAAAAATAAATAATAACAAAGAAATTAAATAAAAAATCCCCCAAAATTAAATTATTAACTTATGAATTCACTGCAAAAGAAAATAATATCTTAATCATATAGAAAGTGAAAGAAGATACCATCCTAATCATTTAATAAGTAAGTTGCAACATCTACATCAATCCTAATAAAGACTATGTCTATCATTTAGAAAGGTAAGGTGCAGATTCTACATTACTTCCAAATGAGATGTCTATCATTCATTTAAAAATGTAAGGTGCAAATTCTACATCATTTCCAAATCAGATGTGCCATCATGACACCAAAGATGATAGCATCTAATATGCTATATCTCTTAATCACATTTAGGGTTAAGATAATAATACATAAATTTATTTTAGTATTAATTTTTAATGTTTAAGGTTAAGATTAAGAATACATAACTTTAATTTAATATTATTGTTTAATGTTTAAGCACATTTAGTTTTGGTTGGTTTTGGTTTATATGGGATTTTGGAAAAATGATATATAAAAAAAATTAATATAAAAAAGTTATTAAATATATTAAAATTTAGTTTCAAAAATATTTAAAAAAATGAAAAAAACAAAGATATAAAATTAAAATTGACTAAAGGTTTATGACGAAAGATGGAGAGAGTGATCTTTCCATATTTATGATAAAAACAAAATAATACATTACATTAAAATGTATTATAAGAAAACTCTAAATTTCTCTTAATATCTGTGATTTAAAAAACAAAGTAATACAACACATTAAGAAAAAATTAAATTTTAAAATATAAAACTTTTTGCTCTTTTAAAAATTAATATGATCAGTGTGTTTATTGTAAAGTTGAATGTTGTGTTTATTCTAAAGTTGAATGTAGTAATATGTAACAACTAATTTGAAGTTTATATTAATTTTTTAAAAGAAAAACAAACACATCTTTAATCTTTATAATGAATACTAGTTTTATAATGATTTTTGTTTGTTTGTTTGATTGTTCATTACTTGGGGTTGGTAGCAATGAACTATTGGTTAAGAATCCAATTCAGAGGCATCTAAGCTGTCAAAGTCACCTCGGGATCGCACCTGGCCTGGGCCACATCAACCCTTATGATGGTTGGATTTTTGGGTGTCTCCTCCCAACTAGCTCACCCCTAAGGGGAATTGAACTCAGGTCGCCCTGCTGACGAGACCCACACCTTAACCAAATGAGCTAGCAAGAATTAACTCTAACCTCATAATGATATTAATATGTTTTTTCAATTTACTCTCTCTCTCTCTCTCACACACACACACACACACACACACGGTACTCCATCTCCATTATTTGAAAACAAATATTACATTTATATCTAAAATAAAGAAAATCAATTTTAAATTTATATCTAAAATAAAATAAAGAATACCATCATAATATGATTGAATTAGGATATCAATCCAAATGATTAATTTAATTACATTTAAAAATGTTACAAAAAGTAAAGTGCCACTTAATCGCATTAAGAGGGTTTGTACAATTTAGTATGAGAGAGACATTCATAAAATGAATCAAATATAACATTTTCAATACACACTATATCGAGACCACTTTGACCTTTTCCTTTACCAATCAAAACTTTAGTGACCAAAGTCCATAAACCAATTAAAAAACATAACAAAATCGAGTCTAAATAGGATTCATATATGACTTCCACACACTCCACTACAATAATCTAATAAACATGACTTTAAAATCTCCACCATAAAACTTCGCCTATAAATTACATTATTATAGTCCTCCAAAATGACTTCAAAGAAATGACATAGACATATTTATAAGATAATAAACCTGACAAAAATCTTCACATTTCTAAAAGACAACTTTAATAAGCTTGATGGGAGCTTGAAGAAAATAATCTGTGCTCCATAAATTATTCATAAAAAAGGCAATTTTCACCTTTTCCAATGGCTTTTTTCGGACAACTTGTCTACTTGAGTATTAAAATGCCTATAGATATGAGTGAAAGACAAGAAATGGAAATTCTGTTTAAATAGTCTGATTCTGTTCATCTAATTTTCCACTATAGTCACTTGAAGATTTACATTTCTAGTAGCCCACTCCAAAATGACTTTGGAGTCTCCAATAACCTATAGAGACAATATATTTTTTACACATACACATATTTTAATTGTGGTTCACCATTTCAAGGGCTACATCCATGGAAAGGTAGATACCTGCTATTCAGCAAGAATCAAGGTATCTCCAATGTTTAGCATAACGTGTCACGATCTAGATTTGAACCTGGGTGGGGAGTGTCACAACCAATGCTCCCAACCACCTAATCTAGGCCCCGTTGACGTATTTTTTATATGTTCTAACACAAGTAATATTGATTCTATTATGTTTTAATTTAAAAAAAATAAAAATTTACATATCAAACTATGTTATCTTATTTTGAAAATTTAGTATTTGTTTATCAAAACATTAATAAATTTTTATAGTTCAAGGGGTTAATTCAATTGGTTGTTTCCAATGTTATTGAGCATTTGGCTAGTTTTGTGTTCCTAGGTGTTAGGTTCAAACCTTCCCTTGATGAGGTGCACTAGTCTAACCCAATAAGTTTATTAAAGATACCATTCATAAATGTGGAGAAACATCCCTTGAATTTCCCATTAAAATTAGTTAAAGTAGAATTCACTTAAAAATATTAAATTGAATGAATCAAAATAAACATTTCATTAAATTTTCAAAAAAATTGCAATCACAATCACAATCACAATTACATATACATATACATATATATATACACATACTTTGTTAAAAACCACATGTATATATTAATTCAATATCATATACTAAGTTGAATACTCTAAATATTTGTGAACATAAATTATTATTTATAAATGTGGAGAAACAATACTTGAATTTCTTAATAAAATTAGTTAAAGTAGAATTTATTTAAAAATATTAAAAATATTAAATTGAACGAATCAATATACATTTTTCATTTACAATTACAATTACAATTACATATACGTATACGTATACGACATATATTTTATTAGTCCATGCCTTTGGTTGTAGGGACTCTTTTTATTTTCCTTGAAAAAAAAACTTAATCTTATTTCATCTTTCGAGTACAAAATTACATTTAGATCATCTTCACTCTTGAAGAGAATATTTGCTGTTAGGAAAAACCATAAACAGATCTGTGTCTGTGTCCACGAAAAAGTTTCGGTATCCATAAACTTTACAAAATAGTACATATGTTGTTATCTAAGAGACATTGTATTAGTTCAAAAAATACAAAATATATATTGAGAGATCCATGAGTAGACCCATCCATATAAGCTGCGAGAAGTCGACTTCATTTGTCCAATGTCCGCGGTAGTGCCAAAAGAAAGAAACAAAAACATCACGACCATGAAAGGCCCTTCAATCTATGAAGGGCCGATGATAAAATTCCTGTACCAGGCCACCTCTAAATTCTTTGATCTTCCATAACCCTGGCCCCAACAGAAGCCCCGCTTTCGAAGCTCGGTCCACCTCTTTGTTATTTTCCGTGTAAACATGTACGCATGCAAAAAAAATCAAAGGCAGTTGTAGCATCCCTGATGGCTGTCAAAATTTTAGAGTGTCTAAGATTCTGGCAATGTTGAGTTCCAGAAATCCACTTAACCACATTCATAGAGTCCCCATAAACAGTTAATTTACGACAGCCCTTCTCTAGAGCATAGGTGATAAGAAATTTGAGGTTCACAATCTCAACAAAGTTGTTACTTCCTTCTCCCAGTCCCAAAGACATTTTGAAGATAAGTTGGTTCCTGGCGATCCACACCCCTCACACAACCAGCGTAGGCAAAGCTATGAACTCATGCAAGATCGGGTTTTGATACCAATTCCGCCAAGTGAAATCCATAGTAGCCCCCTCCCAATTAAAGGAACCTTCAACACCCTCGAGCAGACCTCCCAAACAACTTTTATGAAAGGGCAATGGAGAAAAAGGTGACAGACTGATTCCTCGCTCTGTTTACATAAAATGCACCATCCCAGCCCATGTTTATTCCTCTTCTGGAGAAAGTCCTAGGGTAGGCACCTTATTCATAATTACACACCACATGAATAGGCACGTCTTGTGGTGGCTCTTAATTTTCCACAATAGCTTCCACCACCAAACCCGATCCCCCTGCACAAAGTCTGTGCTGATTCGCAAATATCCACCCTTGGGAGTATAGGCACCCGAAGGATCTGCGTCCCAATACAATTCATCTTCATGCTTACCTAGGCAGATATGGTCAAGGTTGAGTGCCCTGAAGTACCGGGCAAGTTGCATCTCATCAGCCTCGTCCATACCTACTTTATTACCGGCTCTGCCGTATTTTTACATTAGTCCTTTACTAATCAACCAATCACAACAATTTATTTTTGAACCAAATATTAATGTTTCCTAAGTTTTTTGATGTTGCTTTTTTTAGGCCAATAAAATTTTTTTGACCTCTTATTTGGCCTCTTTTCGAGGCGAGCAAGCATATTTCAATATAATATTTTCAAGAAGGTGTTTCCAGCTACAAATGGATTAAAGCTAGGACTAACTAGAATTAATGTGAAACATTTTATGTTTTCTCCACTTATCTATACCATCATTTACTACCACCCGCCTCTGTCATAAGTTGTCTACTACCTCCACTGGTCTTTACCATCATTTACGACCACCCCCTCTGTCTTGCCTCTCTGGAGCTTTGTTCAACCACCGGATGGTACAGACAACTACACCTACTACCGCAACTTCTGTCACTTAAATTTAAAATTATGCATAACCGATAATAGCCTCCTTATGAGCTCATAACCTGCTCAATGAGACAACTATTACATAATAAATCAATTTGGAGCAAATCGTGACATAACATCAAGCTTTTTAGAGCCATACTACAAGTCTCTAGATAGTAGGATGGCGCTGAAGAAGATCTCTTTGGCAGGATGAGTTGCTCCCGGGCCACTCTTTGGCTCCCCTGCACCTGCAAGCACTGGTGGGGCGCTCCCTTTCATAGCGAAGGTAAACTTGTTTTCCTTTTTATTTATCTATGTATTACAACAACAACAAATATTTGGTTTGCTTTCCAGGACCATCAACTTCATCACAAAATTCAACAGAAAATGCAAAGAAACAACAGAATATGTGAGTTTATCACCACAACAAGTGGTTATATAGAAGCCTAGTAGTAGTTATAGACAATGCATTAATCAAATGAGTAATTTCATTTGCGATGAAACGTTAATGTGTATGCTTCCATGTATAGGGTATGTGGGATCGTAGATGGCAAAGAAACCAAATAATTTTTGCAGAACAAGCTTTTTAGTGCTCAATTATTACCGTGAGAAGCCAACTTTTAAACAGCGAGCATCCCAATCCATATCAATATCAGTTTCAGTGTTTATAGATTGTTGCATGCAAGCGTTGGATATACAAAGACGAGATTGGTGGGTGATGCATATTATTGAATCGGCGTATATAATCTAGTGGCTGCATGAGAACAGGTAGCTCTTGAGGAGTCTCTTCGTGTCTCCTATTTCAGATAGCATGAAATAAAGACAGTAAAATCAAAATCTAATGAACACAGTCAATAGTTGAATGCTAAGCTTTACCTTAGGGTTGGACAGGACAGAGCCCAGATGGCTCCTTGTTCTTCATGGTAGGAACGATCTATCCATCCTCTAACTATGGAGATTGTTTCTGAAACAGGGCCACAGTCTGTCTCTTTTGTAGAGCTGCTTTCCTCCTTCCTCATTCTGGGTGTTGTTTTGGAAGCAAATTCAATGTGTAGTGGAGTGGGAGGCATTGAAGATGGTGCTATGCATTGAGGCCACTTGGAATGCAAACCCTCCCATCTCAACCGGCTGCTGCAAAGCTGTGCAGACGTTCTCCTCCGACGAGGGAGCCTTGACGCCTGCAAAGATCAACAAAATCCTAATAAAGAATAAGAACAATCCACATATTTCCAGCTATATCAATCTCATTTCAACTATTGGGATAATAGTTGCACTATCTGTATTTCCATAAGATTCATGTGTTAGTTAAGGATGAGAACCAATACAAGTACCATAATTGTTCTAATCTTGAACACTCATGATATAACCGTAAGCTATTGATAGAGGTAACTCATAAGCAGTTTAATAATGGCTACTCAGATCAAACACAATGACTTACTAGTACTAGTACAACTTGTCTAACGTGAGTATAGTTTCAAGCTCATTAATTACAGATACATAGAACCGTTAAAATTTATCATACTCAATATTAAGAGCTCCAGTATGGTCGGCTTTCAGCTGTCTATTTTATGCTATCAAGACGTTAGGCCTGAGCTTATCTCGATATTATATGAACATTACTGAACCACTAACAACCACTAATATTTTCCAGATAGTTTGGATGTTTCGTAAGTTGATATATTTCTTATCAACCTTTCGAATTCTCTATCCAAATTTCCTCATTTTTGCCTTTGATGAGGATAGTTAAGTTATTTGTTAGAAAACAAACAACTTAAGTTGGTTAGAGTAACTTTAATGAGCATAATTAAATATTTCTAGTTAACAATTTGATAAAAACAAGATTTTAATTTTTTTTAATGAAATAACATATATGGTAACAATATAAGTTACTTAAAAAAAATAGACAAATAACATTCCCATATGAAGTGTCGTGGAAGAGAGTTGTGAATAGGCATGTGTCTAGTGAAAGGACATGTGTCAACGATATCTTATTATGTAAAGGTATACAATGGAACAAGAGAGGATATATATGAAATTTGGAGTCATCATAGCCCGACATCCTTGTCCCAAGCATAGGTTTTAACCTCACTCTACATATGCCTTATATGGAGAATTATGGAACCAATAGGTTTGTGGTTTGAAATAGATATGGAGGCATCGTGGAGTTTTGATGGAGGAAATGATGAGAATGGGAAGGGTGGTTGTCATGGCCCTAGGAGTTTCCGGCCAAAAACATGCCCACTTTTTCATTTTCGCAATTCTAAGGAGCATGCGGCACTAGTGTGTCTTGACTGCAAGAGCTTGTCCAACCTACGTCTACTTCACCTTGACTATGCCTCTTCACTTAAGGTCTTTCCATAAATTTTCCTTTAGATACAAACTATTACATAACCAAAAGTCCTACTCAACTTACTCATCCATGTGAAAATCCTCACCGCAGATCTAAGAGATGATGTATACCTCACAAAAAGGATTAAGTACGAAAATAGAAGAAGAGTGAACAATGCAGTGTAAAGGAGCAACATAATTATGATACAGTAGAACTCGGATAGAAGCATAATAACATCACACACTCTTTCATTAATCACAATATGGACAAATAAATAATACAATGGTGAGGATTCGAATGCCAAGGTGGCAATTCGAATTAGCCTTCATGGAGTAGATCAAAAGATCACTGGAGTGTCATCAAAGCACAACTAGAAGTCTTGATCATCCTCAGTGGAGTCATCAATGCACAAGTAACTACCAACCAGGTGTCAAACTGAGTCTTAACTGAGTGTGGTAGGTGTAACTGGCACATGGAGGCACTAACTGAATGAAGGAGGCTCATTGGAGGGCGCATGAGGAGCTAACTAGAGTCAGAATAGGCAATCTAGTCTCACTGGAGGTCCATCGGAGTGATACAGTCAGTTGAGAGTCAATCTAGCCTTAAATCAAGGAAATATCTAAAGATAACTCAACTAACTGAAGTGCAACTGAGTGGTAGGTGAGAGAGGGCGCCTGAGATGCATGCAATTGCATGCAGGGTGCACTAAGCACTAGGAGGGCTAAAACTGATAAGAAAGAAGCTCTCGGGGCTAGCTAACTGAGGGCTAGGTGCTGGGACTGATGACTGGGATGCATGCAAGAAAATGCAAAAATGGAGAATGCTGTTAGGACTAGGATGGAGTATAGGAATATCCCAACACCCCCCCTTAATCCATCCTGGGCCTTGGTAACTGAGACCAAAGGTCACCCAATACAATGAATAATAATAATAATCAATAAACTGAGGAAATGGGGAAAACCTCATAGGAAAAATACCCCCCCTCAAAATAGATTGTAAGGCACACCAAAAATAAATGCTCCAAACTCAAGCAGGTGTGATGCTTGGTCATATGTCTGGAAGTATCTTCTTCTTGGGAAGAAGTGGTTCATGCTCAAAAAGCATGTGCTTGTACTTGCTCTTCAGATCGAATGTGATGAGAACAAATCCAAAAGTATGAGGATGATCCTGGAACCTGTGATTCGAATCAGCTGAGGTAGGATCAAATCTATGAATGTGCAGATAGTCTTTTGTCTTCTCCTTTGAACCATCACAGGTGAGATTATGCCCAAAAGAACCATCACATGATAGTGAATGCTTTGAATCCAAATCAGATCCAAGACTTGAAGAATGGTTTCTTGAGATCTCCTTTGAACCATTAGAGGTGAGATCAAAACCATGATATGCATGAGAAATTATCCCAAGTAGTGATTGCTTGGATTTTAAATCATCTCCAAGACTTAATGAATGCTTTCTTGAGATATCCTTTGAACCAATAGAGGTGAGATCAAAACCATAAAATGCATGAGAAATTATCCCAAGCGAATGGCAATGCCCTGCATATTCAATAAACTTCTGAGAGCATGTACAAATGATCATATAGTAGTACATAAGAGGTGGGTGATCAAGGAGAGCGAATGCTTTACCTCCAATTACTGATTTGACCTCCAAAACATTCAATATATCACGATGCAAACCAACAGACTCTTGTGCAAGAGAGGATTTAAGAACCTCTGTAGTTTCTAGAGTGTGAGCTGGCACATAATTCGAAATAGAAGAAATTTGGAGCATGAGTGTAGAATCTGCAAGTTCTTCTTCTTTGTGGATAACTTCAATATGAGATATGTTTGATACTGATTCATGATCAGAGAGACCATCAAGGAGGGCGAATGCAATAGTGGGCTTGATCTCAAAATGGTTTGGATCAATACCTTCATTCTGTTTGCCAAATCTTTCATCCAGATGGGCCCATAGCTCTTTTGGAGATTCAACAGAAAAGAAGTGGTGTACCATGCATCAAGACATAGCAAACATCATGGCTGCATAGGCTTTGTCACCTTCATTTAACTAGTCATTCTCTTCTTTAGAGGATTCGAACTCTCGTTCAAAACAATAATCAAAGAGACCATGTCTCTTCAAATGTGCTATCATATGTGGTTTCCATTTATCATAGTTGAATGGAGAAAGATGAGTAATTTCTTCTGAATTCATGGAAGCTGTTTCAGAAGACCTGCAAAAAACAATAGAAAATGTCTGCAACTGCTACTGCTGCAAAAGTGCAGAAACTGCTGTAGTTGAAATCTTGATAATAACCTGCAAAAAACTCTCAGGAATGGAGATAGACAATACTCTCAACATGCTCTGATACCATGTGAAAATCCTCACATTAGATCTAAGAGATGATGTATACCTCACAAAAAGGATTAAGCAGGAAAATAGAAGAAGAGTGAACAATGCAGTATAAAGGAGCAACATAATTATGATACAGTAGAACTCGAATAGAAGCAGAATAACATCACACACTCTTTCATTAATAACAATATGGAAAAATAAATAATATAATGGCGAGGATTCGAATGCCAAGGTGGCAATTCGAATTAGCCTTCATGAAGTAGATCAAAAGATCACTGGAGTGTCATCAAAGTAAAACTAGAAGTCCTGATCATCATCAGTGGAGTCATCAATGCACAAGTAACTGTCAACCAGGTGTCAAATTGAGTGTGGTAGGTGTAACTGGCACATGGAGGCACTAACTGAATGAAGGAGGCTTAGTGGAGGGCGCATGAGGAGCTAACTGGAGTCAGAGTAGGCAGTCTAGTCTCACTGGAGGTCCATCGGAGTGATACAGTCAGTTGAGAGTCAATCTAGCCTTAAATCAAGGAAAGATCTAAAGATAACTCAACTAACTGAAGTGCAACTGAGTGGTAGGTGAGAGAGGGCTCTTGGGATGCATGCAATTGCATGCAAGGCGCACTAAGCTCTAGGAGGGATAAAATTGATTAGAAAGAAGCTCCAGGGGCTAGCTAACTAAGGGCTAGGTGCTGCGACTGATGATTGGGATGCATGCATGCAAAATCATGACTGCATGCAAAATGCATGCATGACTGAAAATGAAAAAATGGAGAATGTTGTTAGGACTAGGATGGAGTATAGGAATATCCCGACAATCCAATAGTCACTTACATCACAATAGTTCAACACTTAACCAATTATATAATTAGGCATTACGCATGAACATCACAATACAAGTATCCAACAATCTGCACTAAGAGACAACGAACACGCAAGTATGGTGGTGCCCAAGCAAGGCACCAAAACTTAATATGAAGAATGTTACATAGAGTACAATATACAACAAAGGAGAGTGCACCCAAACCGACAAACACTTATTTACAAATGCACAACTGATCCGACACAATGTCTATACAAATATCTCGCAAGATATCCTAGACAACTCCCAAGTAATCTTGCCCGACTCCTCAAGCAAATTTTCCAAGGCGCTCTTCACCTTGGATGCATTCAACCTTTGTTGCGTTTGCAGAATTACCTCGGCCCAAGTTCCGCCTTCTTTACTGTGCCAAACAAGTTTGCACACCTCAGAACTCTCCCCAGAACTAAGTGCGCCTCGTTTTCCTGTCCTCGTCTATCACATGGTGGAGAAGTGCAACCAAGTGATGCAAGCAAGTGTGTGCTTAAACTGCCCCCATAATAGTGCACACTTCCTTCCTTCTTGCAAGTTCAAGTGCGCCCTACCCATAATTTCCTCCATGCAAGCTCTCTCCACCAAGTTATCCTAGTGTGCGTGCTACTTGCAGCTCAAGCACAAAATATGTAGCAGCATACCACATTAGGGAAATCCATCTCATCACTTATCCAAATGACTCCCTTTTCTTTGTACTTGCTCCCTATTTGTATATATATGGTGCATCCTTGCTAAGGTAAGCACTCAAGCCGACGTGCCAATTTTCCAAGTGTGAACAAGCCTACACACACTTCTCTCACAAGTGGATTGCATGCTCTGCAAGTAAGTGCCGACTTTTCAAGCTAACCTAACGATTAGGTGCCTTGGGTTCGCGCCTAGCCCAATGTGCCCCCAAGTCTTGTGCTTCCATCTATAAAGTCTTAAAAAGACCATTACCACTTAGTCTTTTGGAGTGTGCAGGCATCATTCTCCCACCATACTCCACTGCGTTGTTGCAAGTCATGCTAATGTCCACACAAGTCTACCATAGACCAATCGAACTGGCGGTGCGCACCTTTCCATACTGCCAAGGTTCCCTATGAGTTAAGTGTGCTCAACTCCACACTCAACCTCCATCAAGTCCTCATGATCTAGCACACGTTTGAGAGAGTGCGCGCTCAACCTTCACACTGAGGTTGTGGCTCTTTTGGTTGGATTTAGAGGCTAAATCTCTAATCCCTCTGGTTAGTTTAGTGAGTGACTTTTGTGTTTTATTAGTGTAGCTTGTTGTTTTAAGTTTTTGGTATGCTTGATAATTCACTATTGAGTGGTTTATTTCTAATTCAGTGGTTGGTTTTGAGTAGTCTATTGTTTGACATTACTACTTGTAATATGTCATTTAATTCCTTTGCATTGGGGATGATTATTAATTTGGTGGTGAGTAGTCTATTAATAGGGAGTAGGATAGTATAGATGGAGGGCAAGGAGGGAGGAGTCAAAATTAAGGGAGAAGGTAGGGGGAATGGGATATGATAGGGAATACCATAAGCTTGTAGGAACTCAAGAGCAACTATGCACGAGTAGAAGATGCCTAAATTTCAAATGGAAGCTACGATATCGACAAAGATTTCACATGTGATTTGTAGGTCTAATTAAGGAGGAAGTTGAGAGAATTAAGAACTTGGTTGAAGAGAAGATGGGGCACACTTCAATGGAGTTGAGAGATGCATAAAGTTTGAATTGGATTAGGGATATGGGTTTCTCTAAAACTTGGTACACTAATTACTTTAAGTGGTGAAGCTTTATTAGCACAAAAAGTCTTTATTGCATAGGTCGTGGAAGGGAAAAGAACCCAACAACAAGTAATTCTAGATAGATTGGATTTCATCAAATGAAAATATGAAGCTTTGATTAAGCTATCTAGGGAATTAAAGTTGTCGTGAGTAAGGGCAGACACTTGCAACAAAGGCATAAGGAACTGGAGCCAATGTGGAAGAAGGTACAAGCACTTTGCCATTCTACACTGTATGTGGATTCAACCGGAAAGCAAGGATTAGAAGATCCCATTGTTATCGTCTATCCTTTTTTACTATCTTATGGTGACTAAATCATATATTACTATGTATAGTATATATTATTATAGCAAGTATATAATTTGTTCTTTTAATTTTTTTACATACTTTTTGAAAAAAATATTATAATATAAATAATTCTATCAATAATAATGCCAAATATAAATTTAACTCCTTAAAATTGTGAATACATAATTATACATTTCTTATATTATTAATAATAAATATCCTTAAAATTGTGAGTACATAAATATTCTAGTTTTTATATTATTAATAAATAAAAATACATAACAAAATTAAAATTAAAAAACAAATAAAATTATATATATTTATATAAACTTTGATTCTCTTATATATATATATCTTTTGGAATGGTTTGCAGGTTTCAGGTCTCTTGAACAGAGATAACTTGATTGTGGCCTATGACTTAAACTTCACTAGGTTGGCCCAGGAAATTTTGGGGTTGAATGCGAAGATGGATGAATTGGCAAACTACTTTTCTAAGTTTTTAGTTAACAATGACCTGATTGATGTCTGCACAAGTGTTTTTTCCCCTACCTGGTCCAATGGCAGAGGTGGTCATGACAGTATTCTCAAAAGATTGGACAAGTTTCTGATTAAAGCTTCTTTCCTGGAGTCATGCAGCCGGTACCGATCTTGGGTTGGAAAAGATAAGATTTCGGACCATTGGCCCGTATTTCTGCAACTTGATGAGTGTGTCCCTCAGCAAAATTTCCCCTTTAAGTTTGATAGCTCATGGCTGTCCAATGCGGAATTTGTACAGTTTGTTAATGATGTCTGGACAAATTCCATTGTTGATGTGGACTTAAATCCTGTCGACCGGTTTTGTTCGAGGCTGAAGGAGATAAAAGGGCATGTTACCAAATGGATTCATCATAGGAAACGGTTGGAAAGGCAGTCTTTAGTGAATGTAGAATCTCAGTTGCAGGTGCTTTACTCATACATTCTGGAGGCTCCTTTAGATAGTGATAGTTTCGAATTGTTGAAGAAATTGGAAGGTGAGAAAGAAGGTATACTCTTAAGAGAAGAGAAGGAGTGGCGACTGAAAAGTCGGGGACTTTGGGTGAGTTTTGGTGATAAGAATATGAGATTCTTTCATACCTTTGCTTCGGCCTGGAGAAACAATAACATGATTCAGAAAATGGATGATGAAAGGGGGAATGAGATTTCTGGGGTGAAGGAACTTCAGACATTGGCTATGAACCATTTCTGCAAAGTCTATTATGATGATAAAGATTGTGACTTATTATCTCAGCTGCAAGTCGCTCGTCTTTATCCCAAATTTTTCGATGATAAGGAGGCTGAAGATTTGTGCATGGAGATTACCTTAGAGGAGGATGAAAGCACGCTTAAATTATTTGCAAAGGAGAAGAGCCCCGAGCCCGACGGCTGGTCAGTCGAGCTATTTTTGCATTTCTTTGACATCATGGGTGAGGATATTTTGAAGATGGTAGAGTACAC
The DNA here is from genome assembly GCA_027924585.1 of Larix kaempferi. Classification (NCBI taxonomy): domain Eukaryota; kingdom Viridiplantae; phylum Streptophyta; class Pinopsida; order Pinales; family Pinaceae; genus Larix; species Larix kaempferi. The sequence continues at coordinate 36,663,848 of BSBM01000017.1, forward strand.
TAGGATGAAGGGTTACATCTCTGGTGCCTTAAACTCTACGTTTATCACTCTTATTCCGAAAGTAAATGACCCTAAATCCTTTGGAGACTTTAGGCCTATTTCTCTTTGTAACCTTGCTTATAAGGTTGTGTCTAAGATTATTGTTGGTCGCCTAAAGCCTATTTTTTCAAGATTCATCACTCCTGAGCAATTTGGATTCTTACAGGATCGTCAAATTCATGATGCTATGGGCATCACACAGGAATTACTTCACACTATCAAGAGTAAGAAGCAAAAAGCTATTTTTCTTAAGATGGATTTAGAGAAGGCTTATGATAGAGTCAGTTGGGATTTTCTAAGGCTTGTTTTGATACAAATTGGCATCCCATCACTTGCTATAAAGTGGATAATGGCCTGTGTGAATACTTCGAATATTGATGTGCTTGTAAATGGTGCTCCCACATCCTTTTTCAACTTCTCCAGGGGAATCCGACAGGGATGCTCATTGTCTCCATTTTTATTTCTTCTGGTTATTGATGGACTCAGTCGGTTGATCAAGCAGGCTCAGCAGGAAGGTAAGATTAAAGGGCTGAAAATTTCTAAATATTTATACCTTACGCATGCTTTCTTTATGGATGATGTATTAATAGCGGGTAATGATTCGATGGAAGAATGGATGATATATCAAGGCATTATTGATCTATTTTGCAAAGCATCGGGTATGAGGGTCAGCCTGAAAAAGTCTTGTCTATATGAGAATCTTCTCGGGGATGACAGGTTGAGGCATTTACAAGTTCTACTACCTTACAAGTGTTGTAAGATTACTGATGGTTTTACTTATCTTGGTTTCCACCTGAAACTGAATGGCTACCTTATCAAAGATTGGCATTGGTTAGTTAAAAAGTTTGAAGCACGGATTTCTCATTGGACATATCGCCTTTTATCCATTGGAGGGAAGCTTACATTAGTCAAGTTTGTTTTGATTGGAACCCCGGTTTACTGGTTCTCACTCCTTCCAGTTCCTTGCTCTGTGATCAACACATTAAGGAAACTCCTCTTTAATTTTTTATGGACCGGAGGATTAAAAAAGTCAAGTCTGTCAATGGTTGGATGGGAATGGATCTCCTTACCTTATACTTCTTGAGGTTGGGGGATCAAAGACTTGTCTGTCTTCAGTGAGGCACTCCGTTTAAAGAGTTTATGGAGAGCATTGTTTGGTAATTCTCTTTGGACTAGGGTTATTCACCAGAAATATGTAAAATTTGAGTTATCACACTGGTTAAGGTCACCCATAAAGAAAGTGAGAGGTGTCTCTCCAATTTGGAACGGATTCTTAAAAGTTTACTGTTGGCTGGTGGTTGAATTAAGCTGGAAAGTGGGGAATGGGAATGAGGTGGCTGTTGGAATTGATCCTATCGTAGGATTGAAGGAGGATATAGACTGTCTATGGAACTTATGATTATTTTGAGGAACGCAGGAGTGTACACTTTAAATTCTATTGTCAAAAACATTGTGAACAACTATTGGCTGAGCGTTGAAGATCTTCACCTTCCCCGTAATGTTGCTAGTGAATGGGAAATTTTTCTTCAATCTCTAAACGCTGCAGGTGTTCGTATCAATCCTGAGGAGGATTCGGTGGTGTGGGCTGGAAATGAGGCAACTGGAAGGGTCATGGATAGCACTGCATATAGCTATCAAGAGAAAATGTATCTTCCCTAATCAATGGTGGTAAAAAGGTATTTGGCATTGGTGCATCCCTTTAAAATTTAAATGCTTCATCTGGTTGGTGCTTCAGGACAGACTTAAAACGTGGGAGAATCTAGCTGTAATGGGGTGGATTGGGTCAAGTCTGTGCATTATATGTAAGAATGGACCGAATTCCACATCTCATCTTTTCTTGGACTGCTCATTCACAAAACGACTGTGGGAGAAGTTTTATATATTACTGGGCATTACTGTGGAATGGAGTGGAGATAACGTTGAATCTTGTTTACATCCGTGGGTTAAAAATTGCAAAAATCATTCTACTTTCCCGGTCTTCATGTGCTGGGCTATTTGGTGGACTAGGAATAAGGCTCTTTTTGAGAACCTTCATCCAGATGTGGATAATACCTACAATTTAGCTTTGTGTTATTATCTAAAATTGCAGATTGATATAGTTGAACTTGTTCGAAAAAATATTGGGAATTTTCATCTTCCCATTAAGGATCCATCTTTATTATTTGATGGGGCTGCAAACTTGGGGAATTGTGGTGCCGGGGGGGTCATCTACCTCAATCCAGATCACTATTATACTCTTTGTCTGAAATGTGGCAGAGGAACGAACATGAAGGCAGAGTTATTGGCTCTTTGGTGCGTCGCCCGTGTGGCCAATCTCTTTGGTTTGCCGAAGGTAAAAATCTTTGGTGACTCTAGAGTCACTATTAAATGGGCGAGGGGAGAATTTGATTTGCAGGTGCTGAATTTGACAACTTGGTGTAATAGAATTAAGATGGAACTAAGAAATTTTAGCTCCTTATCCTTGGATCACATTTATCGAGAATATAATACCCTGGTGGATCAACTATCCAAGCGGGCATTAGAAGGAGAAGAAGGCTTCTTTCTCTGGGATGAATTCTATGAGAATGTGCTGATAGAATCATGTTCTATGTACTTTCTAGATTAGAGTCTTTTGGCTCTCCTAGTTTGGTTCTTGGATATTGTATTTAGTTAGTCTTTTTTTGTTGAGGGACTTATTGGTAAACTTGGCCAGTATTTTTTGAGAGGATAGCATATGAATGTGCCCATCATGTACTATTTGATTCAGCATTGAATAACAATAGTATGCTTTTTTTCGTAGGAAAAAAATATTTTAATATGAGGTGTTTGAGATGTGATTAAAACTTTGATTCTCTTATATATATATAAATAAGAGGTACGGGTTTAGTATGTAATTATTTTATTTTTGAAAATTATGTTGGTAATAATATTTTCTAAGGTGTTTGGGATGTGATTATTTTATTTTTGAAGATGTGTTTGGGATGTGATTATTTAATTTTTGAAAAATTATGTTGGTAATAAAAATAAGAAATATTTGGAAAGTCGTTATTTTATTTTTAATTTTAAATGAATTTGTTAAATTTTTTAAATTTTATTATTTTTAAAATAAATGTAATTTTGATTTGAAATTTATTTGATTATTATTTAAGAAAAATAAATTTTAGATTTTATTAATTATTAGATATATACAATAATTTTTTTTAAACATCAATAAGGATTATCACTTCAGGATGTAGATGAATTGTGGTTTGGGCTTTAATATTAAACCCAAGCTTATGGTCCTTTGGTGTCTTTAAAATTTTGCTTCATCTCTTGGTATAGACACTCTAAATATCTTTGGAGATTCACTGGTTATTGTGAATTGGGTGAAGAAATTATACTATTTGTAGGTGATATCCCTCCATTAATGGTTTTGTAGGACAGAACAACTGCTAGAGTCTTTCCATGTTTTGAATATTCTTTTTTTAACAGAAACGAGTAAAAAGCTTTTTTATAAAATGAAAAACAGAGTTACATAGTTCTGAGAAGAGACTGTTCCCAAATGAGGAGAACGACCATGACTCCTTGTTCATCTTTTTCCAACCTGTACTTGTCATGATACTTTCCTAATCTATGGAGACTGTAACTCCTTACAAACTGCCCTAGAAGCAAAGTACAAAACAAAACATTGTAAAAAAGGAGTGACAACTGTCCCGAGGGCTCTCTAGACTATTGGTGCTAAATGCAAGACCAAAAAAAATTCTAAACTATACTTCTGAATTATCATAGGGAGAACCAAAAAAGTTCCTAAGAAAACCTGGAAAACCAAAAACTAGAGTTGAAGAGCAGTCGTTGGCAACAAGACTCGAATTACTGATGAGGAGTGTCAGGTTGATTCCCTTCATTTCCACCCGCTGAACCTCCAATGCCTTCTTGCAAATCCAGGGTGTTTTGCCTGATTTCCGCTCGCATGTTATCAATTTTTGCTTCCACAATCCTGACACTGCTATGATTTTAGTATCCATGATGGCAGAACAGGGACAACCCTTGTCAAGAATTTCTTCCAGGCTGGCGACCTGCCCTTTAATCTTGCTGCTGTTGCTTCGAACCTCAGAATGCGTAGCTTGTACAAGTGTATACAGATGAGAGATAGCCATCTTGAATTCAAAATTTTCCCCATGAAGCAGACGGATTTGGTTCTCCATATCCTTCATATAATTTTTGACCTCGCCTGGAAGAATGTCAAACACCTGCGTAGAACCCTTGCTTCCACCATCTTCTCTGACAGAAGAAAAATACAATTTCTTTCTCATCCCTGAAAACTCATGCTTATAGGAGTCATGGAGGGCGTGTTGAACATTATCCGAACCTTCATGAGCTATAGCCTAACAATATTCCATCGCAGGGGGTGTCTTCAGGTCATCCTCGCTTGCAAATCTGGACTAGGTTCACATGACAGAGGACGAGACACCCACTCCCTGCATTTCAACCGGTTCCTCCTCGAAATACCACCGCATTGAAATGCTGCATGTTAGCCATGTGGCTCCTTCGTGCGAGCTGCTCCCAATCCAATGAAGTGACGCAAAGGATGTCCGAAACTATAGAAACAACCTTGATATTGTCCATATCTTTGCTACGGGTAGAGCTCATAGTTGTAGGATGGAGTATTGTGGAGCTATGAACACTCCAATCCAAGGAGGCAAGCCTCCTCTTGAGACAATAAAAAATTTGGTGTCTCACCATCATAAGTTGGGTGGGAAAAATTAAGGAACCCAAATATTCCCATAAACCTTTTGATTGCAAACTAAGACTCCACAGTCGCGACCAATTCCTATGTTTGCCATTGCATCTACTTGCTGATTATTAGATCTCATCAAGTGAAGGAAGTTGATAGCTTTATATTCATTGACTACGCACTTTAGGAGTTGGTGAATATTTTTGACAGGGTTCTTATGGTTCTTCGTCAAATTTCTTGCTTCCCTTACGACCATCATCGAGTCACCGAAGACCACCAAGTCCTCGATCCCATCATTCCTTGCTAGCTCCAATCCTTTGATTAAAGCTAGCCATTCGACGCCATTATTAGTCCTCCTTCTGATTCCCCAAGCATATTATTTCAGCTTGTTTCCCTTAGAGTCGAAGAAGACTCCACCCACACCTTCCAACCCTGGGTTTCCTTTCGAGGCACCGTCAAAGAACAATGAATTGCAACCAATTTTATTCCTCCAGGTTTGGAAGTCTTCAACACTCATTCTTGGATGCCAATTCTGAGATATGGGCTTCTTGGAGGGCTGGGTCAAAAAAAGGGAGGAAGGTGGAAATAGAAAGTCGGAGGCCCAAAATTTTTCTTCTGCTGTCAGAGGTTCCTTGTTGATGTTATACATTCCCCTCATGGATAAGGCTTCCACCCCAAGAGCCTTTGCAGAGGCAAGTACTCTGCCCGGGGTGGTCCTTTTTTCTTCAAAGATTTCCCTATTCCTGGCTGTCCAAATTTTCCAGCAGATTTATTTTGGGAGAGCTTCCCATGCTCTTTTGAAGTCAGGTTTGTTGGATAGAGTTCCATGATAGCAGTCTTTCTAGCAAGCAAAAAGGTCATTCCAATTTGTTGGTAGGGTCAGGCCGAAATGTAGGTCAATATAAGCTCTATGCCAAACCTCTTGGGAGAATTTACACTTGTAATATCCTGATTTTGACCCATTGCGTTAAAAATGTAATTGATGTAAATATGCTAGTGTGAATTCCTAGGGCGGAGCTCAAGGCCAAGGTCCGACTAGTGAATGGATAGGCATGTATGATTTTATATTTTATTTGGACTGTTTGGTTGGATTTTATGCTGACTTAGAGAATATGTAAATATTATGCTGAAAATTAATAAAATGGTTTGACAATGGCTATGTGAAGAGCACCAAAGGGGCTATGATTCCACCAGAGGGGAAGAGGAAGGGGGCTTATGGGAAACCCAATCCTATGTTGCCATGTGTCGACCTTAGAACTCACCCTAAATTCTGTCATGTGATGAGAATAAGCCAATTATCTCCTTTTGACTATTTTCCAATCATTTATTGCACATTTGAGGTTGGTGGGGAAAGTCAGTTCATGTAGTTATTGAAGCATGGGGGTTGTGACAGTTCTATCAGCTGTCAATAGTCCTATTTGTTCTATGGTCAGAAGCCATGTCAGCTGTCTTTTCACCCTCACCTCATATCCTTGGAGTCAACACTCTTTTGAGGATTATGCCATTCTCATTCTCTCATGCAAGCTGCCGCACTACGTAGAGTTATTCCATTGATGTTCATGTTAATTAGTAGACTGTGTGTTAAACCCAGAAATTCAAATTAGAAGACAAAGAGCAAATTGGGTTGTGGGCTGAGAGATAGAAGCCTGTAAGTGTTTCCGTCGCCTTGGTGGACTCATAGCCAATCTTAGGGGTGGCCTCCCAACAGAAAGAGTATATGTTGGACGGAGTGCCTATGGTTGGGTGGACAAGTGCTCTTACATAGCCAGTTGCTTGGATCTGCATTGAATAAAGATAAGTACTCTCATGTATTTGAATCTGAACTGTTTTATTTGATGCCTGTAATGTTTATGCTTGTATTTGCATATTAAATGTGTGTGGTTAGAATTTAATTCCGCTGTGCATGTTTAATTACATTTCCGCACACATCACATTGGTTGAAAATCGTATTATGCATTTGGGGCAAATTTTTAGAGCCCAGGTTTGGCCAACGTCATCTCTCGATGGTCGGATAGGGTGAGGGGGCCGTTTCAACACTCTAGAAAAAGATGGTCAATTGTTTCTTCTGAGTCTTTGCAGAGAATACATCTCGCAAGTCCTTCCATACCTCTTTTCCTCAGGTTCAATGCGGTAAGTGTTTTTCGATGAGCGAGAGTCCAGGTGAAGGTGTTGATTTTTGGGAGCCCATCCTTACCCCAGACTTTGTTCCATTTTTTTATCCTTGCTTCTTCTAATATTGGAGCCATCCACCAGGCGATATCCTTCCTTTATAGAGTACGAACCCGACTTGGCTAGCCTCTTCTGTCATTCATATTGCGATGTACTGGAGTCAATCTGTGAAGCAGGGAGAGGAAGGTGTTGAAATCTGGAAGGAGGTGAACCGGGATCTCCAGATCGGTCCAACCAGCCCATCTTCCTTGGGTTGTCCAGACTGAAAGGTCATAGAAGGTGAATATATTTGATTGATCCATCCAGTTCTTTAGTTCTGAGAATGCCTGCGAGTAATTAGTAGGGGAGGTTGAACCTGTATTATCATGCCAAATCTTTATCTGCTTTCCACTGCCTGGGATCCCATAGAGGTGGTCTTGGATGATGAATGCTTCCCTCTTGCATAAGTCCCAGATTGGGGTACCGCTGCTGTCCTGGTCAATCTCCTCCACAGACATTCTTCTGCCTCCATTCATATATTTTTTTTGAAGGATATCCTTCCACCAAGATTTTTTCCTAGAGACTACTCTCCAAAGAATTTTGGATCCTAAAGCTAGATTCATTATAATTGGATCTCTTACCCCAACACCTCCATATATTTTAGGCTTGCAGACGGTTTCCCAATTCACCAGATGAAACTTTTTTGTATTATTGGATTTTCCTCCTTGTCACAAAAGTTTTTTGATTTTCCTCGTGACGTCTTTCATAAATTTTTGAGGAGCTGAGGAGATAGAACATGCATAGATGGGGTAGGCTAAAAGAACATAGTTAATAAGAACAAGCTTACTGGACGGGTTAAGCCACCTTGTCCCCCACGAGGAGATTTTATTTTTAATCTTGTCAACCAACCCTTTCCAGTTAGAGACCATTTTTTTCCCTTTGAAAATTGGTATTCCCAGATAGTTGAAGGAGTTCCATGAAGCATTTCCTTCAAAACCAAGAATCCTAGCTATCCTTGCCAAAGTCCCCAGGGGGCAATTCCAGCCATAGACTTTTGATTTAGCAGAATTCACTTTACCGTCATAAGGTTTTAGGAAGGTGGACAATGCATAGTTAAATCTATCAGTAATGACAGATGACGCACCCCCTAGCAGAATGGTGTCGTCGGGGAACTGAGCCTGATTGACAGATTTGAATCCTCTAGCAATCTTCAATCCTTTTAATTCACCATACCCTTGCAGATGCTGAAGCTTCCTACTCATTGACTTTGCCACCAACTGGTAAAGGAAGGGGGACATGGGGCAACCTTGTCGTAGTCCTGTAGTAGCTTGGAAAAAGTTAGTAGGCCCGCCGTTTACTAATGGAGGAAATCAGGGGCTACTAATACAAGCTTTAACGCATCTAACAAATATTTTGGAGAAGCCGAATTTGGTCATGATTTCAAAGAGAAAAAAATGATTTACTCTATCAAAAGTATCAGCCATGTCCAATTTTTTAGCCATACCTTGTTGCTTTCTTTCCATGCTGGAGTGGATAGCTTCCTGAACGATGATGATGTTGTCGAGTATCTGACGCCCTGCAATAAAACCTCCTTAGGAGTCTGAGATGAGACGATCCATGATGCTTTTCATTATGGTGGCTAGGATTTTCGAGAGGATCTTATAGGAGGTGTTGCAAAGAGAAATAGGCTTGAATATATCAAGCGAGAGTGGATTTTTTTCTTTTGGTATTAAGGCCAGGAATGACGAGTTAGTGGCCCCACTGATTTTGTCTTTTTTTTTCTTTTTCTTTTCTGGTCCAATTAAGCATTCTTTTCAAATCATATTTTATAATTTCCCACGCTGATCTGTATAAATTGATGGTGAACCTGTCTGGACCGGGTGCTTTATCAGCATGAAGAGACCAAATTGCATTTTTTTATCTCGTGTTCCAAGACTGGCTTTGATAGTTCTCGATTTTCAATATCAGAGATGAGCAAGGGAATACCTGAGAGGAGGTTGGCTTGTGATTCCGGATCAACCTCATCGTTGTCGGTGTATAGGTCACGAAAATGATCGAAGACGTGAATATTCAACTCCTCATGGCCAACGATCTTGTTCCCATTTTTGTCTTTCATCTCCTTAATAGCATTATGACTAAGCCAAGCCTTGGTTTTATTGTGGAAGTAGTCAGTGTTGCTATCTCCTCCTTTTAGCCACAACTGTCTGGACTTCAATCTCCATGCCTCTTCCTCTTGCTTGGAAGCGATTAAAATTTTCAAGTTCAGTTCCTTTCCCTGGCTCAGATTGGAGGAGGTCACCTCACCAAGATCCATAATGGAATGGAGAGAAGCTAGATCGGATTGAAGTTTTGTCTTGAGATGACCAAGATTCTTGAAATCGGTTTTGGCCCAGCTCTTAAGAGAAAAACACACAGATCTGAGTTTGATTTCCCAAATGAAACTGGGCGATCCATAGCAACAAACATTCCAAGCGTTTTGAATAAGATCAAGAATTTTTCCATCTTGCAACGAAAGCGGATTGAAGCAGAAAGGGATGGGCCCAAGGTTGTTTGGAGTAGAAAGGGTCAAGATGATGGGCTTGTGATCGGAGACAACAAAAGGAAGGGCATGAGAGGACGGGAGAAGATATTTTTGTAGGAATGTAGAACTTACCAGAAATCTGTCCAACCTTGCCGCAATATGGACTATGCCAATTCTTCTGTTACTCCAGGTATACTTCCCATTCTTCATAGGGATGTCCAACATGTCCATATCTGAGATTAGGTCCTCCATATTATCACAAAAGGGATCCCTAACCCTTATTCCTCAACGTTCTCCTCCTGCGACTTAGTATCATTGAAATCCCCTACTATGATAAGATCTTTTCCATGCAGGTCCTCTTTTAACTTGGATAGAGATTCCCAGAAAATAGTCTTGTCCTTGTAGTGAGTTTGGATTATCCTTTTCCTGAATTTCAGTTAGGAGCTAGTGGTTACTTTCTCTAATTGAATTTACCAAGAATTTTCTAGAAAATAAGGTGGCAATACCCCCTGAAGCTCCTTTGGAGCTTAGGGATTTACCATGGCAGTCCTTCCAGAAAATACGTGAGAGCATGATAGCCTCCACGTCCTGCATTTTTTTCTTTTGGATTAGCAATAAGTCAGGTCTCTCGGATTTTATCATGTCTTTTAATGCTTCAACTTTGCTCGAGACACCCAAACCCCTGCAGTTCCAAGAGACGGCTTTCATTATTTCTTGGTTGATTGGGATCCTGCCTAGGATCTACCATCCATTTTTGCCCCTCCTGGATTTTTAGCATTCTGCAGAAGTTTCGTTTCCTCAAGGATTCTCTGCCTTCCCAGTTCTATCTCTCTCTCTGATTCCTGCTCTCTATGATACCTTTGCGATTTTCTTCCTCTGGTGTTCGGAGGCGGAACTACATCATGTAATTCCAGACTTTCATGTGATGGCGAATGTTCTGGGGAAAAATTCTGCGGTGTGACTTTGCTGTGTTTTACCATCTCCTCCCAAGAGCGTCCAGGTGTTGTGGAGACTTCCAATGCAAGAGCAATCCTTTCCTCTCTGGGAGAAAGGGGCAAAATACTAGTGGAGGCGGGGACTTCTTCCACTTCTGTTTCCGCAAGAATGGTTTCTGCGGATGGGATTTATCCTTCTTCCATTGGCAAGGCCTGAAATTGGCTACTGGTTGAGGCTTATTTTCCTTCTTGGGTCTTATCCTTACTTTTCTTGGGTTGTGACCCAATTGTTGGAGGAGATGGTGGAGGCGTTTTCATTCCCCTTTTTGCTTGCTGCCAACCTTCCCCTTGATTCTTTTCTGGGGCATATTGAACTTCCTTTGGACAATTTTTGACAAAGTGACCATATTCATGGCACTTCTTACACTTAAAAGAAATCTGTTCGTAATCTACCTTTTGCATGTGCTCCCATCCGTCCATATGCAGATTTACAACTTATGGCAGGCCTTTTTCCAAATGTACTTCCACACAAATCCTTGCACAGGAAAACAAGGGTCCCTTTGGTTCCGCTCTGTCGATGTAGTTGCCGAGAGAGTTTCCGATTGCTTGTAGAGTTTCATCATTCCAGCAGTGCAACGGGAGGTGGGGAAGGCGAACCCAAACCGGGACCGCTGAGGGCACATCTTTTTTAGGATCAAAAGATAAGCTCCAACGGTTTAGGTAAATACCATGAGGTCCCATGAAATAAGGGCCGCTCCTGAAAATGAGGTATCTATCGACTTTGTTTTCAAACAAAAAGGTAAAAAAAACCTTTCCACAAAAAAAATGCTGCAAACCCCCAGAGATCAGGGGAATCCAGTTCTTGTTGATCCAAGCATCTATTGTTTTTGGTGAAGGCCAAATCCCAGTAAACTGACCTATCAGACCTCTCTCGCTCAATACAAGATCTTTCAACTTTGAAGCCGCAAACATGATCTGGATTCGAGGGGAGGCTGGTCACTTGACGAAACTCGCATCATTGGAATCCGAAGCTAAAGGAGGTAGGGGAGGCGTGGAGGCCACCCACAGGCCACCAGAGCTCGAAAGGATTCATCTAAGCGCCACCGACGATCCTCCGGATTCAAATCCGGAGGAGGATCCATCCGTGAAGCAACCCTCGAAGAGGGTCGAGAGGAACCCTAGTTTTGGAACGCCGCGGGCTCAGTTCGACGACCGAGGGCAGCGAAACTTCTTTCCATGTTTTGAATATTGATCATATCTTTAGAGAACAAAAAACCATTGGTCATTCCCTTTCAAAGGAAGCACTGTTTGAGCATGAATGTTATTTGCATTGGTAAGAGTATGTGGAGGAATTTCTTGTACATAGAGATTCTCTCTTCTATTTAGATTGAATCTTTGATGTATGAGATTGGTAGAGTATGTTTGTGATGTCTAAGATTGACAACTCTTCTTTTCTGTGTTTTAGTTATTTGAGATAGTTCAAGATTTTGATGTTGGAAAACTGTTTCTTTTTGTTACTATTGGGGAAGCTTACACCTGTGGGTGTAAATGGACACTTTTTGGTTTTTGTATGAACAAGAAGTTAAGACTGAGGATTATGTACTTTTTTATTCCAAGGAATAGCAAAAGTATACATATATATTTTTTCCTTGATAAAAAGATATATATATATAATACAATTTTATTTATTTGTTTAATTTTTGAGGTTATCTTTCGGTAACTAGATAAGATCACTAGGGACACAAGTGTAAAAGATAAGAGATTCATGAAATCAAGATTTTTAAAGTATTTGTTTTTTGTTAAAATTCTAGCAAATATGTGGATGAGACTCAATTCCAAAAGAGATTGTTTTAAGTTGTAAAAACTAGTTTAAATATTCTATGTTTTTATTTATTTATTTTTGTATATTTTTTGGTTTATTTTGTTTGGAAATCTTCAAAATCTTTTAGTCATATATATTAGTTGTTGAAACTATCTTATTTAAGGTATTTGAGAGTGCAAAATCTATTTATGCATTAAAAAAAAATTAAACGTATCCAAATTTGGATTTGACCCCTTTTTTTTAGCGAATTGGAAAAACACCCACAAAAAGTCCAAAACTTAAAAAAAATAGACTACTCCAAAACTATGTCACTTCCATGCATGTCATATCATTTTGTATGAATATTAAATTTCATTATGTTTTTAGTGATTTAGTTTAGTTACGTGACTTTCATGCATATCATATTTATTATTAAGAATATTAAAATTTTATTAATTATTTTAAATATTTTTAATGATTTAATGTAGTTATTTATATTTTTAAATGAATATATAGAATAAGATATTTAAAAAAATCAATACTTTAAAATTTGGTTTGAAAGTGACTCGTAGATTTTTTTTTTATAAAAAAAATATAAAGTTGAATTGATATATTTATTTATAAATAAAAATGAAAATAGTTTTTTACTTTGAATAGGACACAGGACATAGAATCCTCACATCAAATCGACAATATTTATGTTTATTTTCTTATTTAATGAAAAATGGAACAATGATAATTATGGCACCAGTTAATACAAGGACCTAAATCATTTTCATAAAAATCAAAGCACTCACTAAACTAACCTATCAAACATAAAATCTACTTTTTTATTTTTAAAATGACTATCATTTATTTATAATATATTGTTTGAAGATACTTTTAAAAATAAATTATTAAAAAAATAACATATGAGTGTAAACTTAATTAATTCTGTAAAACATTTTTTAGTAGACTTAATTAAGTATAACTATAAAATATTATAACAAAGAAAATAAAGATACCAAGCGGCACTTAAAATATCAATGAAAAAATTTGATAATAAGTATAAAATAGCTTGAGAAGGAAAATAAGCATCCAATATTAATGAAAAAAATTGATAATAAATATAAAATAACTTGAGAAGGAAATTAAATGCATTAAAAGTGAGTAAACAAATAACATTGAAAATTGATTTTTTACAGTTATCAAATAAGTTGTTAATAAAAAATTATGAGATTGCCATCTAACAATATTTTTTAATGAAATATAAATTAATAATTGCTTTTAGACATAATTGAAAATGTATTTGTACAATAAATGGAATTGATGAAATAACTTTAACTCACGACTAATCTTTTAGAAAATAGCTCTAAATTACAAATGCCATATTGGAAGAAGAGTGAGATGTTGTACATACTAGCATTTGCCCTTTGAGGGGCAAAAATGAATGTCGGTAGGAAAAAATGAAAGTTGGAAGGAACAAAAACATAGACTCAGGCAGTGAAGGATACTGTTAGGAAAAGAGCAAAGTTTGTAACAATTTAAGATTACAAAGACATGCACTCAACTCACAACAAAAAATAATGTTAAGTTCATCAACACAGTGAGGCAACTACAATTGCTTTTCTCACAATCTCTATAGTAGTAATCTCAACACTATAGATTACTACTATATCTGGAATATATAAGCAATATAAAACAATAATTCTGCAATAATATCAATGAAAACAATGATTATAATAGCTCATAAACTGCACAAAGTACTTGTGAACAAAAGTTTGCTTTCATGCCATGTGTTGTAGCAATAAAGTTAGGAATCTCCATATACAAGTCTAGGTATAGAACTCTTTCATGGACCAGCTCTTGATAGTGGCACAATCTAAGTTGTAAAATAATCTTCGTTATGCTTACTCCAAGAATGGAAGATATAGTGGGAAACCCAAATATGTTTCTTTCTTCTCATTGAGGATTTCAAGTCCACAATACAAACTTTTCATCGATCTCAACCATGTAAAGGCGAACAGACCTGTCACTACATTAACTAATCTTCTGAAAGTTACTAATAAACAAAGGAAAGTAACTGGTTATCAATGACTCTAACCGCATCAAGGATTCACACGTCTTCATGAGTTACAGTGAACCTGATGGATTTCCTCATAGAAGTTTGTGCACTTTTCAAGAGTTTTATCAATCTCGACATTTAGTTGCTTAGTGGCTTTTCTGCAAAATTCAAGGAGTGCAATATCCAGCTGCAGGGTCGCTAGTGTTTTTTGAGGGAGGTGAGGAGGAAATGGTGGGTTATTTTCTCTCCAAGTTAACTGTTTGTTAAGCTTGTTGCCAGTAGTAATCAAATGTTGATGCATTGCTATTGAGCTTGTAGCAATTTTCTGCATCCTTGCCATGAATTGTTTGATATTGTAGATTTGTTGAAAGAGTGTTTTTGACAGTTTGAGACTTGCTCTTGAAGCTTGCATGCTTGTGCCCAGAACGGTTCCATGAGCGATTCCTTATCTCTCAACAAATTATCTACTTGAGTCTTCAATTCATTGGACTTGTTGTTCACCACTGATGCACATGTTTCAAAGTCTGTAAGGTTTGCTTGAAAATCATTTGTCTCCACTTCCATTATCATTAACTAAACAGTCAATGGTTCCTTTGATGTGTTAAGGTTGTTGTACGCAGCTAGTAATTTTTTATTTTTCAAATAATGTGGCATGTTGTTTTGTGTTTAACTTGAGCTCCTTTGCAGTGTGAATCTTCCTCTCATTCTTTGCTCTCTGAAGAAGTGGAGATCGGTGTGGAACATTAAAGAGTGTGATTGCATGGAGTTGTTGCAGCATGGAGATGGAGTGTCTAGGAGTTGCAACTCACTTGAAGCTATTGTGTATTATATTTTCTATTCTATGCTAAGAAGTCTTCCTGCGTTGAAGAGCTTCCTGGGCATCGAATGAATGACCACAAAGACCAATATATGGTTGCGATGATGGTGGAGTCTATTTGCATTGGCGTTAATCCTATCAACAGTGAATGCTCTGTCTTGCTGAAGCAGCCAGTAAGGAATATCGTGGATCTTTGAATGTTGAATGAGCTACTTCTTGTTGTTCACATTATTCCCACATGCTCTTGTTTTAGTGATATCATAAAAAAAATGCTTCCTTGAATGTGTAAGTTGTCAATGGTTTGTATTGGTGAGTTGTTGTGTGCACATTTCCTTCTATTTCGTAATATAAACAATCAAATTCGGATGTTGAGGAAGGTCAATGTTCCATAGAGGAATTGCCCCCATGAGGGGCAAAAGGAACGCCGAGTGGAAAAGAACATAAAGAAGGAAAAACACTTATCCTAAATTAGTGGTAGAAGGTTCAACAAAGTAAATTTTAATTAGTGGGTCACTTCAACATATGTACTATTGGATTAGTATTCCTTATGGAATTTACTATTTTTCTATATCCAATTTAGGTTCATTTGTTTTCAATTCGTTGTGACATTTGAATCAAATTTTCATGGAATATTAGACCTTTAAGGACCATTTGGCCAAGCACTTTAAGGATCAACTCAGCATGTCAAAAGACTTTGGAAGATGTGATTATCAGGCTAGGAATATGATTTTTAATGTATAATGTTTTACTCATCAAGGATTATATTTAAATGTTTATAAAAGGCCACTTTCATGTAATAACTATCTAATTATTCTTATCAGTAAATTAGGATTAAAATTAGGGTTCCTCTCTATTTTTTATAACTATGGGTTCCTTCTCATTTGTAACTTTTTATCACTTCAATAATATCCCTCATTTGTAACTTTTTATCACTTCAATAATATAATCAAAGCTTCATTCGAGACATTTTCCTCAATCCTATTAAAAAATGTAGGCGTACACCCCCTTTTTTTTGCTTTGTCATTTATTTATGTTATTTTGAGCTTTCCTACTATACAATTTTCTCAAATGTGTTATTTCTAATTACTTTTATGGCTGCAGTGGTACTGCCGTATTAAATACATGCATACAACATTGTTAGAGCATTGCTCTGAGATACTAGCAATAAGTCAAGTGAAGATGGTGATTTGAAAATGGCTAGTATGAACTCACAACGAAAGGAATTTTCGATGAAAGGTAATTCTCTAAGAACATGAGGAGGGTACAAGAGGAAACATGATAAAGATTAAAAGAAGAAACATGTAATGGGATTATGGTATATTTCAAATGAATACAAAACAAGGGTCAAAATGCTCTATGGAACAAAGGATTCTCACATATTAATTTGGAAGGCATTATGCCTCTTCAATATGCGAAACCTTGAAGGACTATAGACCTTAAATATGATTACTTCATCATATAAACATGAAGCAATTGACAATGTGTCCATGTGGTTACATATATGCAAACAGTTAAATAATCCATAAATAAAAAGAAAACATAAAGCAAATCTTCAACCATACTCAAGCCAAACACAAAATAAACTCCAAACTCTTGTTTGAATAATGATATTTTTTTCAAAAAGCTCAAGATATTGATTTGCTACATGAATGCATTGATCAACCGTTTAAATTCCCTTTGCATAACCCCAATAAATAACTAAAAAACAAAACAACCAATAGTGGTTTTCCTTGTTAAGGGTTTCCACTACAAGTGTGTGTATTGTGTTCATTTGTATAATCAATTTGTTGTTTTTCTTTTATTATGTGTTTGATTTATTAGAGATTTCTAATATATATTGGTTTAATAGTAATGTGCTTGTGCTTACAATTATACACCATTCAACTTTATGTTTCATACAATTTGAATTTGATTATAAATTAATTTTAAGATGAACATATGTTATGAGCGACGCTATTGCGACATCATTTGTAATCCCTTAGTCTGATTATAATTGTCACATGCCACAGGTCAACACTACTTACAAAGTGTTCACTCATAAGAGTAATACTCTAGGAAATCGGAAAACCAACTTGAATGAACTCCACTAAATACCTATAGGTAATTGTGTGAATCTTATGACAGGTGCAACAAGAGATATTAGAGGTTGGTTTTACAACACTTATTCCATTTTGAGTACATACTTGTGCTTGGTTTTATGAGTACATAGAGGTTGGCCTTATGCTTAATCTACAAAGTATTATGAAGATATAATACTTACACTTGATTCAATTAATAAAAAATGTGGTTGAATACATCAAGGTCCCACTCCCAGTGACAAAAAGCAATTATATTCATAGAGATGGATGAAAAAGAAACCAAAGTGTAAATTTTTCAATGCTTATAAGATGTAGATTAAGATGGATTTACAACTTTATTATTTTTGTAAATTTTTCAATGCTTATAAGATGTAGATTAAGATGGATTTCCACTTTATTATTATTATTATTATTATTGGCATTTTTTTACTTTTACATTAAGTAGTTTTACTTTTCTTTCATTTTAGCTTATTATTATTAGGTTACGCATTTTGTCCAAAATGGGTTGTAAAATGCACTTTGCTTTTCTTGTACTCACCAATTCAAATGAGAATAACACAAGTACATGAAATTACACAATTGTAGGCATTTGACAATAATTACACATAAGTTATTAATGACCCTAAATATTTTTTTTGTTGTTGGTGAAAGTACAAATGTCAATGTGGATATAATTGAGTCTAAAATAACATTATACATAACTGAGTAGGATTAAATAACATTTCATCTCTTTGGATGTAATTTATTTTAGGAAATTTGTCAAATAGTTGGAAAAAATTATGAAAATTCATGCCTTTGTAGACATTCTCCACTATATGATGTACTAACAAGGTATTGTTGTAAGGCTCCACCACACCATATACTTTCGATACTTAGGACCCTTCTACACTACTGCTCAAATCTTAAAGTAATATCTCATTGGTTAACACCCTCACCAAAATATCATTATTATTTCTCATTTGATATTTCATTATAAATTAACAAAAAAACTAAGTAATATATCCTTAGTTAACACCCTCACCAAAATATCATTATTATTTCTCATTTGATATTTCATTCTAAATTAACAAAAAAAACTATATTTAAAAATTAATAATTATAAATATTTGAAAAAAACCAATGATAACAAATGGTTAAAAAAACAAAAACACCACTACAAACTACGCAAAATATTCCCCATACAAATTTGCTAAATATTTACTATATTACAATCAACCTCACTACTATAATACAAGGCCGTAGTGTTGAAATATACCATGATTGAAAATATTTGTTTAACATTCCTTTTTAAGTTTTCACAATGCAAAATATGATGCAATTGGGGATGTCATCATATACATCACACACTATGTGAGTTTTAGTATCTTTAATTTACACACTATGTGAGTTTTAGTATCTTTAATTTCGACATCGAAGTGGATGCCAATCACTCTACCATGGAGTTCGTGTATGTCTCAATCATGATGGTTGCATCATTATTATTATAATATCTATTCTCACAAAATAGATTTGCTATTTTAATATTGGTGTTATAAATACACTAGTAATATAGACTTTTTTTTATATGGTTTTAGGGTGATTTAAAAACTCTGAAAATTATATTTTAATATTTGAATTAAGTATCTAATATTAATAATTTTAGTTTAATCAATAATTTAATAAATTATATATGTGGTGTTAAAATCCTTTTAGAATTATATTTTAATATTTAAATTAGGTATCATAATATTAATCATTTTAATTTAATTATTATTAAATTAATTAATTATATTATTTAATGTGTTTTATACCCTTACTACATGCCGTCGAATGGCTAAACTTTAACTTATACTTTTATTATACTGACATAAAAGAGAACTGATTTACAAATTTCAATGAGACTGTTGCACATTCCATTTTCTAAGTATGCGTTCTGAGTTGCAGAGGCGGATTGACTTGGGCAGGGCCCATTCAATGGATGAATTCTAACTTGGATGGCAAAGCAATGAAATCATTCTTTTGAAATTTCGTGTTGGTAAATGATAGATCCATAGTAATCATCAATTTATGTTTTGTAGTTTGATAAACGATTGAGCAAACATATCTACAAGATTGGGTTTTGATATATTCATGTTGTAAACTTATTAAGATCTTGCTAATATATTATGGAAAGCCTTCATTTACAGACTGGTGCAAAATTCAATTTCTTCATGAGACCTATGCATTGGTATTGGCTATAGAAATGCAACAGATTCGGTTTTATAATGATACGTAGGCCTTATCCACTGAACACTGCATTCAGGATGAATTAATGAATGCATTTTTAATATAAATTAACCCTGATCAAACAAATTTCATAAAATGCTCACTACCTTAACCTGCACATCCAAAACATCATGAAAAGTCAATAAATAAAAACCAAAAAATAAAAATAAAAAGGCTTATCAATAATATTTCCACTGCATTTTCCTTATGGCGATTTGGTGTAAACTTCTACGATTATATTCTTTGTAGGTGAGTTCAAGAATGGCCTCAGTAAATGGAAATAATCTCTGGTGAAAACGTGGCTTTGACTGTAGCTCATATTTTGGTAGATTGGTGAACTTCTCTCAAAGATCTGGCACATTCGGTCTTTTACACAACAGCGAGGTCGTTGAGCTTACCACAAGGCCAACAACATCCACAACAATTCATGATACTATGAAACGAAATCTATGCAATCTATGGTAGGGCCCATTCAATGAGTGAATTCGGAGAAAGTTAGAATTTGATTTCATTTCTTTGTCATCCAGATGTCTACTTGTCCCACTATCTTCTGGATTGCGTAGTATTTTTCTAGCAATGATAGAAGCAGCATAAAGAAGTCAGTTTTTTTATTTTGCAGTAAATGAAAATAAACCTAATGATCAATGATTTAAGCTTTACCAGTTCCTGATTTTCGTTTCTTAGTGAGAATTTATTAACGAAAACATAAATTTCCTGAACTAACTTTACCTGCAAATAGTGCAAAAATGGTTCATTACTAACATTACCTTCAAATAGTGCGAAAATGCTTCATTACCACGATGTGAAGAGCGCAGCAACGCCTTTTGCTTCTGCAGTCACCGGTCGCCGGTCGGAGCTCGGCGATGGGTCGGAGGTCGGAGCTCAGCGGTTGGAGATCGACCGTCGGAGCTTGGCGATGGGTCGGAGATCAAACATCGACGGTTGGAGCTTGGGAGCTTGGTGGTGGTTGAAGCTCGGAGGCCTCAAAACCAGTGACCAGTGATCGGCGACCGTGTCGTAGGTTTTTGCGCATGGCGGGAGAGAGCAGGGGATGAGGGAGGAGGCAACAGGCGGCGATGAGCTCACGGGAGAGAGCAGGGGAGGAGCTCGCGGCGGGAGGAGGCTGCGACGGGAGGAGATAGGAGGTTGCAGGCGGAGGGGAGGTGGAGGGAGGGGACCAAATCGTGGGAGAGAGCAGGGCAGGAGGGAGCAGGAGGTTGACGGCGGAGGAGGTCAAGGAGGCAGCAGGCGGGGGGTGGCGGCAGGAGGGAGCAGGGAGCTTGCGGCCGAGGTGGATGAGCTCCATGTGGCAGGATTCCATTCACTCCATGAGCGAGGAATCTAGTTGACATGGAGGTTATGCACCTCCCTCCGTGGTGAAATGCCTACGGCGTAATTATTTTGTGACATTCTCCGAGCATTTGGGGCTACAAATAGTCCTTAAAAAATAAACTTAACTTATAAATAGTCTTTCACAAAAAAAACTTTAAGTCACATATACCATATTGCAAAGAGAGTGGGACATTGTGCATATCACTTTATATGTATCCTAATTATAAGAGTCATCCAATTAACCATGCAAGTTATCAACATTGTTTTTATGTGTATCCTAATTACAAGAGTGATCCAATTAACCATGCAAGTTATCATCATTGCTTTGAACAAGCACAATCTTTTTCCTATATTCTAAAAAATCTCAATCCAATTTGGTTTAAAATTCAAAGTCATCCTCGAAATCACAATAAAAAAGTTTCATTCTACCAGGGAAGGTTTAACTATCAATTATTAAGAAAACCACTAACAATTAATAACGACTCTTTAAAAACTATTATCGATTATTAATTAAACCATTAATAGTTAAATAATTATTATCAATTATCAAGTAAACCAACATGGAGAAGTCAACTTGAAGTGGCATTTTTTTTTGTAATAGCTGTAGATTATATTAGTTTAATAGAAGTACAAAATAGATTACAGTCCACGATGGTCTTTCCCAGAGGTGCCATCCATGTCTATCTAGAGAGTTGATGAAAATCAAAATATTACAGTACAAAAAACCCCTGTCTACGGAGGGGAGAACCAGGTGAAAATTCAAAGAGTTCATGGCCTTAGCAACATTCTGCAGACTGTGCATATCTAGAAAGGAAAAAAAATAAACAGAAGACAACAAAGAAACCTGCTCAGTCAGTTGCTGACGGAGTCTCCTCTAGAATTGGGAAACTGCATGTTGCGTTGTCCTTCCATGCCTTAGCTGAAATTGGAACAACATTCTCCAGCATAGAAGCAGAAGTCCCAGGAATGGTCACAGGCTTGATAGGAGCCGGGTGCTTGACGGGAAATGGAGTGGTCTTTCTGGGCAGAATAGGGGCGAAAGCAGACTGTTCATTGTGAGTACGTTTCGCCAAGATGGGACCCAAGGTGCTTGGAATTGGGAAGGAGGTTTGAGACCTCTCCTTACCTTTCAACTGTTCCTTGCTGCGTGTCTTGGCCAAAGAGCTGCCACCGAGGTTGAGCCTGTCCAAGCCAAGTGTAGTAGTAAGGAAAGCAAGCAATGAGGTGGCTCCAGGGGTGGTTCTCCAAGAGTGTAAGTCACGGCTGAATGGTTTGGTGGGAGCGTAAGAGTCCCAACAGTGTGTGCTGTTCAGGGTGCCAAGAGTGGATGCCCAATTGGGCAGAGTAGCAAGCAGGGATTGGGTGGCATGGTGCGCAAATGACCAATTCAACTGCATATGTTCCATAAGTTTCCCCATCATATTCTTAACGAGCCAGTATGGGTTCCAATGCTGCTCCATATTTCCAGTTGCCATGGTTTCTTCTATGATCCTAGCCTCCCAGTTATCCAGCAGTAGACAAATTGGTATGGAGATTTCAGGTCCGTATCCCTTCCTCATGGGAATTGCCTCCGGAGTGTTCTCGTCCTTTTTGTTCTTGGTCTTGGCTCCTTAGTCCTTCCCATAATGGCTGTTGGGGAGGTGAAACAGACGTAGGTGTGCGAGTGCAGGGAGGTGATACAGACGCAGGAGTGCGAGTGCAAGGAGTTGAGCGCGTAGAGATCTTGGAGCACAAAGAGCGTAAAGCCAAGAGCATGAAGAACTCGGAGCAGAACTTGGTAAGTGAGCCTCATCGAACAAGAAGATAGGGGATCGGTGCCTTGAGCCAAGAGCCTGTGGTTCGCATGCAGGAAATCCATCATCGTGGTGGCCAGAGAGGCTGAGATGACGTTGAGGATAGGCTTATTAAATGGCCTATTTGCTTGACGTCATTTGGGTGACATCAGCGTGGCTATGTGTGGCCAGGTGTCACATGGTTGCGCCCAACTGTCATCTGCGTGGAGCTAGCACCCACATCCAGGAGAATGAGATCCCTGTTGGCTAGATTTTGGCACTGGACATGGATTATCCTGGTGGTTGAAGCAGTTAGGGTATCCTCCACATAAGTCTTGTTGCAGTTGACCCCTTCATTAGCAATGTAATCTGCTAGCGCATTGGATTTTCTTTTAACATGATGGAAAGTAAGGGAACTAGCAATGGTGATGGAGTTAGCAAGTTCCTGGAGTCTTTGCATTAGTCTCCAACTAGGGGAGAGTTTTTCCACTCTGGCTCCATTGTGGAGTTTACTAGTAAGGCTGCGAATGATTTTGGAATCCCCTTCAATGATGAGCGGGAGCCATCCATGCCTGTGAGTGCAATTGAGTCCTTCAAAGAGCCCAGAAAGTTCAACAACATTGTTGGTGTCATGGCCAATGTTACCCATGAAGATGATCTTGATGGTTCCTGTGTCATCCCTGATGGCTCCTCTGAATCCTGCAGCTCCTGGATTCCCCTTGGACGCACCATCAAAGTTAAATTTGAAAAAGCTTGGGGGGGGGGGGGTAAGCTCCAATGATCATGGCTTGGCGTGGAAGCAGGGGAGTTGCGAGGAGAGCAGGGGGAGGAATGGAGGATAAGGTTCCAGTCAGAAAGGATAGATCGTTCAATGGGGAGAGTGGGTAAGTCGAAGGCACTCTACTGCTTGAGGGAGATGGTTTCCTGCAAGTTGGTGGTAAAGAGGGCCCAATTATCAAGAGGCAAAAGTTTTTTGGACTCAAAGATTCTTCGGTTGCACTCTTTCCAGATGTTCGAAGCCAAAAATCCAGGAATAAGCTCCCAAAGTCTATTGAGGAGAGCACTTTGGTAGGGAGTAGGGTCCCAAATGGTTAAGGTCTTGACAATGTTCCCTCTGATCCTGTTTGTTCTTCTGCAGAGAAGAGCCACTTTGTCCCAGAGGCCATTGGCATAACCACAAGAGGTGAGGAGATGATCAATTGTTTCAGGATGATCTTCACACATGGGACACCAAGAGGGTCCATGGATGCCTCTTTTTTGGATGTTGTCCCAGGCTAGGATGCATCTGTGAGCTAGGAGCTAGAGGAAGGAGGAAGTTTTGGGCCAGAGGTGAGACTCTCATATTTTCTTCCAAATGGTGTTGGGTTGTTCCTCGGGAGTAGTTGTGAGAATATAGTAGGTCTCTTTGGTGGAGAAGGTACCGGTTGGGAGGTGTCCCCATCAAAGAATGTCAGGATCATTGCTAACACAAATTTGCCTGATTTGGAGAATTTTCCAAAGGTGCTCAGCGTTGTCTACCAGAATTGGGGGAGTCCAAAGATCATAATGCTTCCACGCCCGGAATTTCGTGGCATTTGAAAGAGTCCAATAGTCCTATATAGTGCACTGATTTCCTTGTTCATAGTGAGCTTGAATGTCAGGAGAAAGAGCCAAAGAATGAAGGGGAGGGACTTGCTGCCAAGAATCATACTAGAAGAGTGCATGTTGACCGTTGAGGACCTCCCAGAAACTGTGCTGCTGAATGATGGCTCTCTGACAATTGGTAGCTTGCCAGATAAGAGATCCAAGACGGTTGTGATCAAAGTGGATTCGGAGTTGAGTCGGCCAATTACTTGCATATTTGCTGTGCCACAGTTTTCCCCAGGGTGAGATAGTGTCAGTTACCCATTTCCACCAAATTTTTGCAGAAAAGAGATGATTGTTGATTTCCGGATCCTTGAGCCGTAGGGCTCCTTGTCTTTTTGGGGTGCATAGGGTGTCCCACTTCATAAGGGCCCACTTGTGATTGTTATGTGTCCCTCCCCAAAGTAAGGATTTTTGAATTTTTCTCATTAATTTCAGGACCCACTTGGGGGCGGCCAGGACTGAGAAGAGATAAAGGGGCATGGACTGAAGAACCGACTTGAGGAGCACCAGTTTGCTGGGAAAGTTGAGAGTGTAGAATGTCCAGGAAGAAATTTTTCTTTCGAGCTTGTCCAAGAGCTCCCTCTAAGAGGAGTGTTTGATGGTAGAGTCAAAGAGAGGGGCTCCCAAGTATTTGGAGGGGAGTGAGGTGATGGAATAGCCAAGAATTCGAGAAATATTCCTTTGGGTAATGGGGTCAGTGTGGAAGAAGAGGAGCTGGGACTTTTCAAGGTTTACCGTAGTACGGGAGGCTTTTGAGTAGGTCTGTAAGACGCGTTTCAGGGTTGAGTCTTCTTGGATTGAAGGATGGGCGAAGAGGAGATTGTCATCCATGAACTGCAGATAAAGTGTGGGTGGGATGCCGTGTAAGGAAAGTTCGCGAAGGGTTCTTGTGGTGATCTGGGATTTGAGCATACGTCCCAGTCCTTTGGCCATGAGGATGAAGAAGCATGGGGAGAGGGGGTCTCCCTGACGGATGCCTCTGAAGGGGGAAAACGTGGAGGAGGGGTAGCCGTTGACAAGGATGGAGAAGAAAGCTGAGGAGGTGAGGGACATGATCTAGTTGATATAGTCTTGACAGAACCCAAAATCCAGGAGCATCTTTTCAATAAAAGTCCAGCTGAGTTTATCAAAGGCCTTAGAAAGGTTGAGCTTGATAAGCATCCCAGGGATTTTTTCGATTTTTAAGGAATGTATGACTTCATGGGCTAGAATGATACCATCGAGAATTTGGCGTCCTTCCACATAGCTAGTTTGCTTAGGAGAGATCATGAGCGGGAGGAGCACTTTGAGGCGATTGGCAACAACTTTTGTGATGATTTTGTAGACCACATCGCAGAGAGAGATGGGTCTGAACTTACCAGGGGTGGTGGTGCCAGTTTCCTTAGGGATGAGGGTGAGATGGGTGGCGTTGAGCGCTGGGAGAACCCATCTCTTGGATCTGGATTCCTCAACCACCTCAAGAATTTCCTGTTTTAGCATGTCCCGGCAATGGTGAAGCCATCAGGACCTGGGGCTTTTACTTCTTCCATATGATTGACTGCAGCCTCTAATTCTGCCATGGTAATTTCTTTCATGAGATTGGCATTGTGATCCGGGGTAAGAATGTGAGGAATGTGTCTGGTAACTTGGTTTATGGCCTGAAATCTGTTGGTATTTTCCTCAGTAAGCAGAGTTCTGAAGTGGTTGATGAGTTCATTTTCGATCTCCCCTTGATCCTGTAGTGTTGTGCCATCCGCTGAAATGAGAGAGTTGATTATGTTATGCATTATGTGCTGGATGGTGGTGTGGTGGAAGAAGGTTGTGTTTTTTTCCCCTTCCTTAAGCTAGTTGACTCTGGATTTCTGTCGCCATAGGATTTCTTCCTGCTCACATCTAATGTCCAACTGCTTTAGGTGATCTTTCTCCTTTTGTTTGATTTATTTAGTGTGGCCCTGTTCCATGATGTCTTTTTGAACTTGTTCCAACTCCTTTTCGATGTCACTTTTGGCCGTAAAGATATTTCCAAATGTCGTTTTGTTCCAGATTTTCAACTGGGATCTGAGCATTTTGAGTTTCTTGTGGAGGATGGCCATTTTGGAGAGTCCATCCACCTCCATGTTGTGCCACTAGTCCTGAATAGTATCCTGAAAGGAGGGGTGGGTAAGCCAAAATTTTTCAAAGTGGAAGGGGCGAAACTTTTTCAAACCACTTGAGAGAGGTCGACCAATGATCTGATCCTACAGAGGGCAGTACCGCTGTAGTGAGTAGTCCTCCAGTGTTCATGAAATTTTCAGTGACTAGGAATCGGTCAAGTCGAAAGGCAATCTGATGGGTCCCTCCTCTACGATTGTACCAGGTGAAGAAACCTTCTGAGGGCTACAGGTCAATGATCTCACTGTCATTGATGCAACGCTTGAACAAGTTGTCTTCCGGGGTGAGAAAGCGGCATCCTCCTTTCTTTTCCTGAAGGGAAGTTATCATGTTAAAGTATCCTCCCAAAATGAGCAGAGAGTCAGGGTATTGTTGGGTGAGCTAAGAGATGGTGTTGAGGAACTTGAGCTTGGCGGGGGGGCTTGGGGTCCGTAGACGTTTATGAGATGACCCGAGAGGTTGGTACCAAGGATGCAGAAGGAGGCTTAGAGGGTGTGAGCAGTTGCAGTGAAGTCATTCAGGGTGAGAATGGAGGGGTTCCAGGCTATTGCAATACCTCTAGAAGCACCCTGGGCGTCATTTTCTATGACTTGGAAGCCCTTCTAGAGCTTATTTAACAGGGAATAGAATTTCTCATGAGTACATTTGGTTTCTTGAAGAAAAATGACAGAGGGCGTGTCTTGCATGATTTTGCGCTTGAGCATACGGTGCTTGGTAGGTCCATTGAGCCCTCAGACATTCCAAGAGATTAGCTGCATTGGGAACCTTGGTGAGCAGTAGGGAAGAATTACGTTAGCTGGGAATATTGCCCTGATTCTACCAATTTGGTGCCTAATAGG
Organism: Larix kaempferi; assembly: GCA_027924585.1. Taxonomy (NCBI): domain Eukaryota; kingdom Viridiplantae; phylum Streptophyta; class Pinopsida; order Pinales; family Pinaceae; genus Larix; species Larix kaempferi. Next base: position 36,690,867 of record BSBM01000017.1, read on the forward strand.
ATGATCCGTTGGAGATCCATTTTTCTTCCTCTCTTTTTTGCATCCCGTTGCATTTTGAGTTTCTCTTTTTGTGGAATATTTTGAACTCCAAGTTTGAGGTGCTTGAATTTACTCAGGGCCTCTTTTAGGAGCTGGATCTATTTTGGAGAGATGGTGTTGAAATCTTTTTTAGTACATGTATCCTCCAGGCCCAGGGGGTCCAAGTCCCCAATCTCTAGATCTATCATTTCATCATCCATCTGAACTTCAGGTCCTTGTGGTCCAGCTGTCTGCCCTGGATTAGTCCTGGGGGTCACGTGTTCCTCCAGGTTTGCTTCTTCTTCGAGCAGGGGTTTGTCTTGGAGGCTTTCAATGGATTGCGTATTTTCAGTTTGGATCTGATCCACTATCATTTGGTTGATGACAGGTTCTTCCTGCTGTGGTTATTTGGCTGTGGGGTCCTCTGGTTGTCCTTCCAGATTGGTGAAGCTATTGCTTGTAGAGGGATCTTTAGCTTTTTCCCCTTACACAGTTGTTTTGTGGTGCTGTCTTCTTTTCCTTCCGAGTTTTTGGAAACCCTCTTCATCTTTGGTTTTCTTATGGTCTGCTATTGTTAAGAGGACAGTCACGGTACAGGTGGCCATGTTCATGACATTTTCTACAACGAAAAGGGACATGCTCATAGTCTAAAGGTTGTATCCATTCCGTATCTTCATGGCTGAGGCAGATTGAGTCTGGAAAAGATTTAGCAATGTGCATGTACACGCAAATACGGGCATAAGATGTATACTTACTGTTTTTGGTTTGTTCTGCGACCTTGACATCACTGCCAAGAGTGTTACCAATGTACATAAGCGTGTCTTCGTCCTAGTAATCTTGAGGTAAAGAGTACATCCGTATCCATACAGGGGCCCATGTGAAGTCTTCTTTGCCTGGATTGAATTTTTCTATCCACTGTCTGAGGTATAGACCTGCTGAGTTGAAGAAGTAAGGTCCTCCATCTTCTACCCTAGCCTTTTCCTCTAGCTTGTGAAATATGATGGTGAAGAAACCTTTTGATCCAAGCTGTAGATCAAAGTGTGCCTTCGGTTTCCACTTGGACATTATCCAGCCACGGAGGGCTTGCTTGGTCTTCCAGAAACCAATGAATTTTCCCACCAGGGCGTGATCTTTGAGTTTCTGCGCTTTGGTGTTGATACGTTCAGCTGGGAGAGAGAGCTGGGGTCTTTAAGCGGTTTTGGCAATGCAGGTGTTCGTGTTGTTGGGCGGATTGGACTTTAGAGTGATCTTCTGAGCCGACGAGGTTTCGGGGTTCATCAGGGGTACCTCAACTGTACCAATCTGCACAGAGGCGGCAGGGTTGGAGGATGAGGGGGTCGAGCCAGGGGGTGCCCTCGGCCCCTCCCCAAGGTTCATCCATAGGTCGTACCAGAGGACCAGAGTAGGAAAAATGATAGGTGGGCAGAGAGGTGGGATACAGAGGCCAGCTCAAAACCCTAGGTGCAGCATGCACAGTTGCAGAGCTCCAGAATATGATTATCATCCGTCGATATAATTACTCCCATTTTCTTCAACTTGAAGTGGCATTGAAGATGTGAAAATTGAGAATTACTAGGTTTAGGTTTTCTTCAGAGACTACTCATATGAAATTGAATATGAGTTAAAGATGAAAATATTGAGAATGTCTTAGTCTAAGTGTTTTTTAAAAGATTACTTGTATCTTTAAATAGCCTTTGCTGACCAATTTTGAGAATGGTGTGGTCTATTTTATTTTAAAAGATTACTTGTATCCTATAATAAGCTTTTGTTTTGTATTTTTGAATCAATATCAATTCTAGAGATGCTTAAAGGGATACATTTTCTAACATTACCTGGATAAACTCCAAAATTCATTATGGGCCCAAAACTTACATATGATCAACCAATATTAATAAGAACTTAAATCTATTTATTGAGTTTGATTAAGTAATAACAAGTGGTCAAAGGTGTCACCAAAAATGATTTAAATGTAGAAGCAATATTCAGTTGACAATTGAAATGAAAAATCAATAAGCATATAATTGCAAGAAATTGAACTACCTGCAATCAATAAAATTAAAGGCCAAGAAATCCCACATGTTTCCTAGAACTAGGAAGGTTTTCTGCTAGAGGAATAATCCAAGTTTGGGTAGCATTACTTGGATAGATTAAGGGTTGGATTGCAACTATGAGATTGCTAACTCAACTTGAAACTAAGGTATTCTACTAGTATTCCCTCGTTATATTATTTTGTCAATATTGCAATTAATTGATATTGTTAAATGTTGTTTCATTTTGGAAGAAAATTACAAACATTATACTCCGCATAACTTATATATTTGAAAATTTTACATTTACTAATTAAAGGATTAAATTATTTGGCTACTCTTAGTTTTAAATTCAAATAGTAGTTTTTAGTTACTTAACACCCATCACGAGGATGGGTTTTACAGTTAAGAGTAAAATCTAATTATTAAGATATGAGTGTAAATTCAACTAGAATATCCAATGCTCATGTTGTAGTTTAGATTTTAACTATAATAACAACATATCCAATGATAACTCAAGATTTTCATAACTTTACCATGACAAGACAACGAATACATAAGTCAAAATGATTTTGCAAAGCAAGACAAAGTAACTTGGGACTAACGTAATCTTTTGAATGAATGTTGAAATCACACATATTCTTAATCATACATCGAGGTCATGAGCCTCATGAGCCTACACTTTTAACTTATAATTTAAAATTGATTTATATCATATCATTTCATTTGTACTTTTATATTAAATACTTGTTAGACTCTATTTTCTTAAGATTAGTGAGAAAATAAGAATGATCATATGTCACATTGTTTAATCATATATTATGCGGCAAATTTATGAGATATCTAATTTATTATTCTAGTTTTTCATAACAACTATATATTTATCGATATTTAAACACTAAGCCCGATGGGTTAGCTCAAGTGGTTGAGAGCTGTGAGTTGTAAGCAGAAGGTATCAGGGTCAAATCCACGGGTGGCTATGCATAGATATATAAGGGCCTCATTTGATGTCCCCATCGGGTTAGGCTCCATAATCATAGTTGGCAAGGTGAGGCCCATTCAGGTGGGCCCCCTGTGAATTCTTCCCATGGACGTAGCAACTCATATCTGGGGTTGTGAACCACATTGAAAAAAATCGATATTCAGACACTAATCTTGATATTATGTAAAAAAACATATTATTATTTCCCAACGCGGACATATATGTATCACCCAAAGGTATTAATCTATTTTGTGCAAGTTTAGTTTTCTACTTTACCATGGTTCAACTTAGGGAGTATTAATTTTTAATTTAATGAAAACTATTTATTTGCCAATCTATTGGCCTACAGAAGCATGACGTTGCCCTCGGGCAATGTAGCCTAGGCATGGGTGACACATATTCGTTAGTTTCCTACACACGGGTTCATCATATTCAATATGAAATGACCGAACATCTATTATTGATGCCTCAACTCGATTCTTTAGTCTTAGGATTACAAATGTTACATGAAATATGTATATTGAAAATTTGATCATGGAAGCACTCTTTAACATTAACTACTCTAGTAGTTGACCTTTTGATCACAATATATATTTGAATGGTGCCATGTGTTTTGAATATCTACTTGAAATTTAGGCATTGATCACCTGATTTCAATAAATTGAAGTGCATTGTATTGATTTTTGCAGTATAGTGTAAGTATGGATCTTGTTTATTAGTCGACCATCGAAACTATTGTAGGTGAGTTATTCAATATGTTGGAGTATGGTATAATAGCCACACATATGAGAATATAATGTGGACTAATTGCCACACTGGGATCATGGGACTATGTGCTTGGTTTGGAAAGTTTACCAACATCAACAGGTTTTGGTGTACCGATAAACCTTTCATGGTATCAGACCTTAGGTCCCAGGTTCAATTCCCCCAAGTAACATCGAAGGGGGGGTGTTGGATTATGGTATAACCACTGCACCTTTGAGAATATAATGTGGACTAATTGCTACACTGGGACCATGGGACTATGTGCTTGGTTTGGAAAATTTACCAATAGCTACAGGTTTTGGTGTAAGAACAAACCTTATAGTTCATAGTAACTTGCATTGATCCATCTCAAACCTAGATCTATTAAGCACCAAGAAGGATTCGATTTATTTAGGTGTAAACTTTTTATCTTAATTGTTTACATGCAAAAAAAAAATTACACGTTGATAAATTGGATCCTTCTCGAAATTAAGATGGATCTATAATGGTTTTAATTTTTTAATTTTATTTTATGAGCCTATATGAATTATTTTAAGCCGAAATCAAAATTTTTAATTTCTTTTTATTTTTGGGAACATTAAGTGACATAACGTGAAAAACGTGACAACATCTCCTCCATACTGGGTTGTAATCACCTCGCTACTCTCGAAGCAATCAGAGACATGATGAATAGTAAGGTTTCAAAAAAATATTCCAGTGATGAAATCAAGCAAAATCTCTTGTGTAATGGGCAAAGGCATTTAATAGAAATTACTATCGGGCCGTTGCAACAACCACATTGAATTGCAGATCCCAAAATTCACACACAAAAAACTCCATTGACTATTTTATTCAATTTCAAGAAGAAATACATAGTACCCTATTCAAGAATATTGCCATGAAAATATTCAAACTGCTAATAAGAAACTATCAAAATTACAAATTTTACGACATACAATGCAGGAGTAATTAATTTCATATTCCAACACTCCCCCTAAATTACAACCGATGAATGCTTTGACATCTATGACTTCTAAATTTTTCCTATGAATTGCAAAAATATCTATTACCAATGGATTTGTGAATATATAATCCAATTGGTCTTTTTACTTACAAGTTTCTAAATATATTTCACCATTATTTACAAGCTCTTTAATAAAATGATATCTAGTATCAATGGGCTTGCTTTTCTGGTGAAAAATATGATTCTTGGATAGTGCTATGGCTGAGTTATTGTCACAAAAATTTGGAGTTGGTCCTTCATGTATTTGTTGAATATCATTGAAAACTCTGCGTAACGATACCGCTTGATAGGCTGTTGCTATTGCTACTACATACTTGGATTCTGTTGATGAAAGCATCACAATGGGTTTCTTTTTAGATTCCCATGAAATTACCCTTGAACCAAGATGAAAGACCTATTCTGAAGTACTCTTTCCATCATATAAACTACCTGCAAAGTCACTGTCAATATAGCCAATAAAAATGTCATTTTTAATCATTGAGTATAAAATACCATATCTAGATGTTCTTACGATGTATTTGAAGATCCTTTTTCCAACTTACTAATGCATTTGTTTAGGTGTTTCCATAAACTTGGAAATCAAGCTAATTGCAAACATTATGTCTAGTCCAGTGGTAACAAGATACGTGTGACTGCCTACTAATCTCTTGAACAATGTCGAATCCACACTTGAACCTTTATCTTCTTTGCTTACTTTTGTTCATGTTGCCGCATGCGTGGGTGCTGCCTTGCAGTTGATCATTATAAATATTTTCAATAAATCAGATGCATATTTTGTTTGACATATAAAAATTCCATAATCTTATTGGTTTACTTCTATGCCAAGGAAAAATTTCAGTAAGCCCAAATATGTCATCTCAAATTCCTTTTTCATAGCTAATTTGAACTAATCTACTGATAGGTCTCATGTGAAAATCATATCACCAACATATAAACAGACAATTAAAATTTGACCAAGTTGATTTACCTTTTATTTAAAGCGTAGGTTTACTACTGCTTATGTTGAAACCATCTCCGATTAAATATGAATCTATTCTGTTGTACCATGCTCTTAGAGCTTGTTTGGGCCCATAAAGAGATTTATTTAACATGTATACTTTATCTTCATGGCCTTTTATTTCATATCCCGGTGGCTATTGCACATAAAATTCTTCTTCCAATATGCCATTTAAAAAAGTAGATTTTACATCCAATTGATACACGTTCCATCTGTTTTGGTCAACCAATGCCAAAACTGTTTGTATTGTGTCTAATCTAGCAACTGGTGCAAATGTTTCTCCAAAATCACTCCAGGTTGTTGTAAGTACCCTTTTTCTACTAATCTTTCTTTGCATCAGTCCAATTCACCTTTTACATTCAATTTGGTTTTATATTATACCCATTTTATTCCAATGCATTCTTTTTTTTGGGGTAAATTTACTAGATCCCATGTTTTATTTCTCTCAATTGAATCCATTTCCTCATTCATCGCCTTAACCCATTGTTCATGTTTGATTGCTTCTTCAAAAAATGTCAATTAAGAAGTAAACACTGCATAATTCGAATATGCATCTAACTCTTCATAAATGTCTTGAATACTTATAGTTTTTCTGGTATTTGAATTAGAATCAAAATCATTACTTGATGGAGGACTGGGAGTAGAGTTACCTATAGATCTTGATGACTCTCCATGGATATAATTTCTAGGATTTCTTGGTGCTATATCTCTAACTAGCATTGGTGAAGATTATTGTTCACTCTATTCATCTTGCTTGTTTTATGCGGCATCTTTAGTGTATCGGGAACTTCTCCAAGGGTTGTGTACCTATTCATACTTGCATCCCATGCCTCTTCTTATTTAAACTCTACATCTCTGCTGATGATTACTTTTATGCTGATTGAATTGTACAGTTTGTAAACCTTGTATTGTTCACTATATCCAATAAAGATACATTTCTCGCTCCTGCCATCTGGTTTCTTTCTTAATTCTTTTGGCACATGAGCATATGCCACACACCAAAGAATCTAAAGTGTAGTAGGATGCAACTCATACCTACCCATGCTTCTTTTGGCACTTTATTCTTCACACTCTTAGTGGGGGATCTATTCAAAACATAGACAGAGCAAGCTACTGCTTCTCCCCAAAATTCATTTGACAAATGTTTCCCTTTCAACATGATCCTTTCTATGTTCATGATAGTTCCATTTTTCCTCTCGGCTACACCATTTTGCTGTGGTGTATATTTGGCCATGAGTTGTCGTTTGATATCATGCTTCTTGCAAAAATCATTAAAATCATTTGAATCATATTCACCTCCTCTATCAGTTTCAACACTTTAATTTGATAGCCACCTTGTTTCTCAACTAGTGCTCTAAATTATTTGAACTTGATGAATGCTTTTGATTTCTTCTCAAGGAAGTACACCCAAGTATTTTTGATATAATCATCTATGAAATTCAAGAAATAATATCTTCCTCCAAGCAACTGACTCTACATGGGTCCACACAAATCTGTATGAACCAATTCTAGGGTATCCTTAGTCCTATTGGTTTCACCTTTACAGAAACCGTCCCTATGTTTCTTTTCAAGAATGCAACTATCACATGTGCCAGTTGGTTCATAGATGAAATGAAAACCTTTAACCATCTTTTTCTTTTGCAAAAAATTCAAAGTAGGAAAATGAAGATCACTGTATTTGGAATGCCATAGCCAAAAATCATCGACACAAGTTACCTTTTGGACAAATGAAGTATCATGTTTGTCAGAGTCATGCCAATCAAATACATTCCGTTCTTGGTCATCTGAACTTTAACAATCAAATTCTTGTTAGGAGGCTTATCATAAATAATACTCTTCTCTCTTGAAGAGTTCATTGTACCCTTTCTAAGTGAGTTGGTCGACACTAATTAGATTGTGTTTTAAGCCCGCGACATAGAACACATATGGAATTTGTTTCTATTGGTCTTGTTTGGTCATAATATTAACCACTCCTCTACCTTTTACATCTACAAAAGACTCTGTTCCTAATTTAACTTTTGTTTTCACTGGATCATCCAAACTCAAAATCAAATCTTTATTACCAATCATGTGATTACTACAACCACTCTCTAGAAACCATACATCATTTAAGGTTTCATGGGTGGCAAGGCAGGTAAGGAACAAAAATTATTCACTTTTTTCAGAGGTATTTGAATAATTGGATTTCGGTTTTCCTAGGTCATCCCATTTCTTCCAACATTCACTAACATAATGACCTAGTTTATTTCAATAATAACATTTGATTTTACTTTTAACATACCTCCGTGTTTTCTGAGAGCCTCTTTCATCTCTCCCCCTTTCTTGTTCTGAGTCTTCTTCATTGTTTCTATGACTCCTGCCTCTACCACCTCTGCCTCTGCCTCTTGAACTTGATCTACCTTTGCCTCTATCTTTTGAAATATAAACCTGAGTCTTGAATGCATTTTTGAGACATGAATAATCATTCATGTTTATTCTGGATTCATGGGATAGAAGAGATCTCAATAGTTCCTCTACTGGTAGCTGACTCAAATCTTTGGCTTCTTCAATGGATGTAATGGCCGCCTCAAAATTTCTTGTCAAGGTTTTGAGTACTTTTTCATCATCCTTCTGTTCATATATATTTCACCATACACCTTTAGCTGATTTACGATGGTGATGACCTGGGTCATATACTAATTTATTGATTCTAAATCTTTCATTTTTAGGCCTCAAAATCCTTTCTTAATTTTTTTATCTTTACAGTTTTTACCTTCATGATGCCCTGATAATAGACTCCAAGTTATCCTACGTGGTTTAAAATATTTTGAAAGAAAAATATTTGGAAATATTGTTTCATCCAAATAATTTTTGATGAGATGCCATGCTCTTGCTTCCTTTGCTCTATGTTCTTTTAACTCTTTCTTTTGAGAATTCGTTAAGGCTTGTTCGACTGCCTCATTTATCCGTTTTGCATATCCATGGGACACATATTCCCAAACATCCCGAGATTTCAACAAATTTTTAATTTTTATTGACCACATTTCATAATTATTCCCTGTGAAACCAGGAATATGAGCAGAACTAAAATCCTAGAGGCAATGATGTCTTTACAAAGACTATTTTGAATTTTGTTTATTGGACAAAAATACAATTTTTTGCCTTTAGAGTAATTATTTCAACAATAATGCCTCAAATACATTCATGCAAAATGTATAATTCATGTATGATCCTTAACTCTTCTTCAAAGAAATACATACATTATTTTAAACTTTTATTAATCACCCTTTTTCTTATACCAAAAATAAAATTCCTTGAAATATACCCGTGACTTTATTTCGAGGAAGTCACTTCTTCTTCTTCAGAATTACATCCTTGCAGCAATTAAGGAAAATCAAAAGCAAATGGGAAATAATGTCGAGAGTAAGATTGATGTTTCATATGGGTAGATGTTGCCGGGTTCTTATCCCAATGAAATATTTTAGCTGTCTTATTAATGTATAAATAAGTATGTTAATGTGCGTAATAATGGAAGTGTTAATGTTTATTGTATACATTGTTTCTTATTCTTCAAACTACACATTTTATCGTTTTCCTATATTGTTAATGTAGGGTTTGGCATTACGAGTTCTTTAATCAATGGGACCATGCTACCGAAGAATCCTTGAAAAAATGGTCTAGAATGATTACTATTATAGACATTCTTAAGGATACTATTAATATTGAATATTATGTGTAAGAAAATAATTTAAAACAAGTCATGATGAAATTTGGTGCATTATAGTGTTGTACTTTCTCAAAGTCACTCAAGGCAATGTACAAAATTGATCCATATAAACAAAAGAAGAATCTCATAAGCATAGAGAACAAAGTAAAAATGTTGCTTGGATAATGGTAAAATATGATACTTTATTCTCTAAAAATGGAGAACAAGACTAGTGAACAATTTAACTTCACATTGCTCAAATGGAAATGAGATATGAGATCAAGCAATAAAATTGACATTTTTAGGATTGTAATTGTAATTTAGAACTATAAAATTTAAATTTATAGTTTTGGAATAAAAAATCATAGTTTTGGAATAAAAAATCATAGTTTTGAATATATAAAATTATGATTTTGAAATAAAAATTTGTACTTTTCAAATTCAAAGATGGCACATTTCGAAATGAAAAATGCACTTTTGAAATCTAAATTCACACTTTCATAATAAAAAAATGCACTTTTAGGGTACATAAATAGTAAAAAAACACACTATTGGAATAAAAAAACACACTTTTGAAATCCAATATTGCCACTTTCAAAACCCAAATTTTCACTTTAGAAATGTTGATATTAACACTTTGAAGAACTAAATTTACACTTTTTTAGTCCAAATTTTGCCTAAAAACTCCAAATTTAATGAAATAGGCATTTTATCTTGATGTAGGTTTAATGGAGAAACAAGAAACACAATGCCATTCTAAGGGTTCTGTTTAATGCATAGATCTAGTTCATGGGTATGGCCTAAGGAAGGCCCTGCATTAATATAAGGAAATTTAGGTTCAAATCGTGGCACCCAATATCTCATATTACTTATTTTTAATGTTGATATTTATCTAGCCTCTTTATTATTCACTAGACTTCTGCTCAAGGAAGGGAGAGTTAGTATGTTCAGGAGAGGAACATAGTTTATACAAGCTCCCATAAAAACAACTGAAATATATGAAATCTATGAGCATGTTATAACAAAAAAATTGAAAATCACAAATAGCCTCCGGAACCTCTTTAGCTTGCTGGTTTTTCATTGGGGGGAATCTCTTCAAGAATCAGACAACTGAAGTTGTCCTCCTCCGTCACGTTCTGATCCGATTGCTTGGATAGCTGAGGTTCCACCTTGCTCGGCTAGGGAAGAACCCTCTTCTCATTTTCATAACGTACTCTTTTCACTGCCATCTATCCAATCGTGGAAGGGATGGGGAAGGTGTGCATGGTGATCTCCTTGCCACGCGGCTCCGAGAACACAGGAATAGTGTCACCATCCCCTGCCGCTGTGAAATTTTTGCCTAGGCCTCCCATTGCACCAATGTTGCTACCACTGACATGGCTACCACCGTCGTGGCTACCACCAGCATGGCTACCACTTGCATGGATACTGTTAGGAACCCTATTCAAATCTTCTATTTACTTTGCTAGTATATTGTTGTTGGACGCATATGCTTTGTAAGTCATCCCGTAGTATTTGTTGATCCATACTTTGTATTATTGTTGTTGGACGCATATGCTTTGTAAGTCATCCCGTAGTATTTGTTGATCCATAGTTTGTATTATTGTTGTTGGACGCATATGCTTTGTAAGTCGTCCTGTAGTAATTGTTGTTCCATATTTTGTATTGTCCCATGGTATTGACCCATGGTATTGGAGCCTAGACTTAGTATATAAGTTGGTGTTGAGACCAATGAAGGTACCGTGAAGTTATTTGTATTGAGCTTGCTCAAAGGAGGTTGCCCCCTCGAAGTGACCTACGAGCAATATAAAAGTGGTTCTGAGTTCTGTTATTTCTGCTAATTTGTGTGTTTTCATTAATTAATTATTGCAGGTTCATCACATCTGGTATTAGAGCACTTTCTTGGGTTCGCTGGGTGAAATTTCTGCCATTTTTTTTTTCGCATCTGTTGCAGCTTCGGATCTGGGAATAATCCCTATCCGCTTAACAGTGGGAAGTACTTGGGCATAAGCCCTAAAACTCATTGTGAGGAGTACCACATGAATCCCGAAGTAGTTGGCCCATTGAGAGGACCTGCTAGTGAAAAGAGCAACGACCCCTACCTGATTGACTAGTTCCCACCCGTGAGGTAAACCAAGAGCTGTCGTTTGTGGCAAAGTGGTTATCAGTTTTACTTGAGCTGTGGAGTGAGGGGTACTGCCCCAATACGCAAGCCGTCAGATAGCATTGGTGGCCGAGTGAATCCCTTGAACCGATAGGAAGCCGCACATACCTGGGGTCCATATCTATTTTTCAGCTGAACGGTTGCCGATCACTTTCGTGCCCTTTCAGATCCATTCCGAGCCGTTTTAGATCCATTCCAATAGTCGTTCTAGATCCAGCCATTTGAGATCCAACCATTTTTTATCCATTCGGCGTCGCTTCAGATCCATCTGTTGCCGATCCCTTTCGCGCCGTTGCAGATCCATTTCTGAAAAAAAATAAAATAAAAAATTCTGTTTTTTGGTCATATCTCCCTTGTTTTCACTTCGTTTCCCTTGAAACTTCCCTGAAACCCTTGTAATCCCATTCTGCATATTTCATTCCTGAGGACCCTACCCCAAATTCCACTTCCCAAAGCCCGAAATCCCACATTTGTCTATTTTTAGGGTTTTCCATAACTTCTTCGGATTTCACCCAATCGCCTTCAAATTTTACCACAAAGTTCCTTTCCTAATTTTGCTTCTTTGTCCCTTACTGCCAAATTTATCCTTCTTTCACCCCGCTTCTGAAATCCTCATTTTCTGCTTCTCTGTCCATTCGATAGTGTCCAAAACCTTGTCAAACCCAAATTACCCTTCCAATTTTTTCCCAAATCCATATTTTCCTTTACTGAAACAATTTCTGTTTTTGTTTTTCTACCCATTGAACCAAAAAAAAAAAAAAAAAAAAAAACACTCCTGGTTATGTTTGTCACCCGCGCAGGAGCAACAACCATGGAAGAAGCACTTGCAGCCATCCAAGCCAAACTATAGGATCTGGATGAAAAATTTCTTGGCCTCCATCTTGAGCATTCAGCCATGGACAACAAACGACAGTCCGAGTCTTCATCAGACAATGGGTTCTCTTCTTCCAGCAATTTCCGTGGTTTGAAGCTTGAATTTCCTCGCTTCAATGGTACTGATCCGACTGGATGGATCTATCGTGCATAACAGTATTTCAGTATGCATAATACTTTTGATGTCCAAAAAGTTCCACTTGCATCCTTTCATTTGGAACAGGAAGCCCTTCAATGGTACCGTTGGTACATCAAGGCTCATGACGAGCCAAAATGGACAGATTTTTTCCAACTCCTTTTGCAACAATTTGGTCCTAGTGCTTTTGATGACTTCACCAGAGCACTCACTAAACTTTGTCAAATTGACACTGTGAGAAAGTATCAGACAGAATTTGAGAAACTAGCCAATCACACAGAAGGATTGTCTGATGAATTCTACAGGAGTTGTTTTATCAGTGGTCTTAAGGATGAAATCCGCTCAGAGGTCAAAATGTTCTGTCCCAACACAATGACGAAGGCCCTAGGGCTGGCTAAGTTGGCAGAAGACAAGATTGCAGCCCAACAACGCTCCAAACCCACTTTTGTTCCCTTCCAAAATATGGGTTCTCAATGACCTCCCATCCCGCCAGCTCCTCGACCAACTCCGACTAAGCAATTCTCTGAAACAGAGATGCAAGCACGTAGAGAAAAAGGGCTTTGTTATAATTGTGATGAGAAATTCACTCGGGGACATAGATGTGTTCAACAAAATCTCTATCTCTTGGATATGGATTCTCCACTTGCCTCTAAAATTGGTGAAGAAGCTCCAGATACAATGGATGATTAGGTCGATATTCAGGAGCCGCCTATTGACCCCCCATATCAGGATGACCAACTAGAGATATCTCTCCATGCTTTATCCGACGTCACCATCCCCCAAACAATGTGGGTCAGGGGCTACTTCAAGAAGCTTCCTCTTACAATACTCATTGATTCTGGCAGCACTCATAACTTCATTGACCCTCGGATCGCCAAACAGGCTGATTGTTTTGTCCATCCTTACTCCAACTTTGAAGTCATGGTTGCCAATGGGGGCACCTTACCTTGCAAGGGGAAGTGTCACAATGTGCGTATCTCTTTGGAAGATTATAACCTGCGCTCTGACATGTTTTCCTTGTCTCTAGGCGGATGTGATGTGGTTTTGGGCATTCAATGGTTACGCACACTTGGCCCCATCTTATGGGATTTTGCTGAACATTGGATGCAATTTTCCGTCAATGAGAAACAATACAAATTTAAGGGCTTACAACAAGGGTCTCTCCGCATCATCAATTCACATCGCCTGGAAAATATCCTTAAGAAGAATTCACATGGTGTCATCGCTCAACTCCATTCCATTCAGATGAACCCATCAATGGTCTCCCCTACTTCCTTGGATAGATATGCAGGTGTATTTGTTGAACCAGTGGGTTTGTCGCCTTTAAGAGACCTTTCCGGTAAGACTTTAGCCGCATCTACATCTCAATAGGAAACGCTATCTATTTTGCATGCAATACAAAAGTGGCATCCATACCTATTAGGGAATCATTTCTACATCAAGACTGATCTCCAGAGTCTGGAAAATTTCCTGGAACAACCGGTCTCCTCCCCAACACACCTGAAATGGGTTATCCAACTCATGGGTTATGCTTATGCGATCACTTACAAGAAGGGTAAGGACAGTATGGTAGTAGATGCTCCTTTTCACACATTTGATGACCTAGTTCCTCTTTCAGCTATTTCTCTGCTTGTTCCAAATTGGTTGCAATCTGTTCAATAGGGCTATCTCTTTTATGAACTCCATGCTTCTTCATCGGCAGGGCACTCTGGGTTCCTCAAAACGTATCACCGGGAACAATGTTACTTCTTTTGGTAGGGACTGAAAATGACAATTCAACAGATGGAAAAAGACTATGCTACTTGCTAGGTCAACAAGGGTGAACCGACACTCCTTTCAGGACTGCTTGAACCCTTGCCCATCCCTACATCGATTTGGACAACTATTTCTATGGATTTCCTAGCAGTGCTCCAGTGGTACAAAACCACATTTAAAAGGACACCATATGAAGCAGTTTATGGACAGGCACCGCCAGTTCTTCTTCCATACACCCTTAACAACTCCCCAATTCAGGCAATTGACTCGGTTCTTTGAACCCGCGATCAAATTTTTCTCATTCTGCAGGACAATCTTCACATGGAAAGAATTCGAATGCAGCAACAAGTCGATCAGCACCGTTCTGAGCGCACTTTTCATGTAGCTGATATGGTTCTTCTTTGTCTATAGCCTTCCAAGCAACCCTCCCTGAAACTCAAAAGGCGTCAGTGGCCCAAAATGCAACCCGAGGATGATATAGGGGAACCACTCCTTCAGATTCTGCATCAATTTCCACATCTAAAGCATCGAGGAAAAAGCTTTTTCTAAGGGAGAGGGGATGTTAGGAACCCATGTCAACCCTTCTATTTACTTTGTTAGTATATTGTTGTTGGACGCATATGCTTTGTAAGTCGTCCTGTAGTATTTGTTGATCCATAGTTTGTATTATTGTTGTTGGGAGCATATGCTTTGTAAGTCGTCCCGTAGTAATTGTTGATCCATATTTTGTATTGTCCCATGGTTTGTATTGACACATAGTATTGACCCATGGTATTGGTGCCTAGACTTAGTATATAAGTTGGTGTTGAGACCAATGAAGGTACCGTGAAGTTATTTGTATTGAGCTTTCTCAAAGGAGGTTGCCCCCTCGAAGTGGCCTGCGATCAATATAAAAGTGATTCTAAGTTCTGTTATTTCTGCTAATTCGTGTGCTTTCATTAATTAATTATTGCAGGTTCATCACAGATACCCCCAGCATGGCTTCCGCTAGCACAAGTTTGGCTCCCAAAGGTGGTTTCCAGATTTCGTACCAGGCCTTCCATTTGAGCCAAGTGAGACTTCATGGTTTGGGTGGTGTTGTTGGCCTTGGACCAATTGGCCTTAGTGTCCTCCATGAGGGCCCCTAACATGTTCTTGACAAGCCAGTAATGGTTAATGTGGCCCTCATTCTTCCCAGAATAGAGGTGTTCGGAAAGCAGGTGGGATTCCCAGTTGTCAATGAGTAGTTGAACCGGGATGGAGACCCCCTCCCCATAGCCATCGGTAGCTACCCAATCCTAGTTGGTGACGGTTCTTCCTTCTCTCCCTCTGCACGATTTCTGTCTCTGTCTTAACATGGTAATGAAGAGCCATAGACCAGTTCCTGGAGCAGAATTCATAGATGGAGGAAAACCAACAAGGAGCGCATAAATGCTAGCTGGATTCACACCTCCAAATGGCTTGAACATAGCGTAATGATCCCCTACAATATTCTTAATATTTCTTATCCCTGTGCCCGTAGGAGGTCATTAGAGCCGCATGCATGAGCAACATGGTTGTGGTACCTAGAGCCTGAAAACAGGGTGGCCGACGCGACATGAGAGCTACAGGATTGAATGCGTGGGGGTGTAATCCCAACGACACATTAAACTCCTGTCTAAATCCCTACCATGGGTCGGTCGCGTTAGCTGGCTTGTCATGGGATCACAATGCTCCCCTTCCACCATGACACCCACATCCGGGTGGGAAATATCTTTTTGAGCAATGTTCTGGCAGTTGTTTCTCAGTTCTCCAGAGTTGATGTGGCACATCTCCCCCTCCCAGAGTGGGCAGTTGCTGTCAACTTCGACATTGGAAAGACAATCAACAAGGGAGTTTTCCTTTCTTCTAACATGTTGAAAAACTATGGACCTTGACTGAGAGAGGAGGTTTGCAAGGTTGTGCAAGCCTTGTTCAAGCTTCCAGCTGGGAGAGAGATTTGAAGCTTGGGATCCATTGAGGAGACGAATGACCATGGTAAGAATTATTTGTGAGTCTCCTTCAACAATGAGAGGTAGGATATTATCGTTGACAGCCAAAGAAATTCCTTCTGAAAGTCCGGCTAGTTCCGCTTCATTGTTGCTGTTGTACCCAATAAAGCCATGATAGACCTTCAGAATGGATCCTGAAGAATTTCTGAACACTCCCCCAAATCCTGCTTCATTGGGATTCCCTTTGGAAGCCCATTCAAATTTGAGTTTAAGAAAGCCAAACGAGAGGGGGGGGGGCTCCAAGAGTCCAGGCTGGAGGGGGTTGGGGGAAGAGGTTGGGTGTGGAAGAGGCCATCATTTTCCCAAAATCCCATCTTTTCAGTATATCAATTTTTGATTGAGTGGTGGGAGAGTCCGAGTCGTACCATGTTTTTAGAAGGAGAGTCTCCTGAATATGCTTGGAAATTGAATCCCATATCCCCGAGACTTGCCTCTTTTTGTCTTCAAAAATTATTCTATTTATTTCCAACCATATGTTCCAGACCACGAACCCTAGTATGAGGGCCCACAACCTATTTAGGAGGCCACAGTTGAAAGGGTTTTCTTCCCACTGTTGCAGCGTTAGGACAATATTTCCCTTGGATCGGTTAGATCTTCTGCAGTGGGATGTCACCATGTCCTAGAGCTCACTATCAATGTCACATGTGTCAAGAAGATGGTCAATGGTTTCTGCTTGGGCATCACACATACCACAGATCGACGACCCCTGGAAGCCTCTTTTCAACAGATTGTCCCAAGTGAGGATTCTGCAATGAGTGAGCAACCATAGGAAGGTCAAAATTTTTGGCCATAGGTCAGATCCTCAAATTCTTCCCCAGAGTGGTTCAGGATCCATGTCTTGTCGTTGAGTCTTTAGGTGGTGAGCTTCCTTGATCGTAAAGGTTCCTTTCGGCCTGTACCCCCATCTAATAATGTCAGGACCCTGAGTATTGCAGATTTTTTTCCTCTGTAACCCCTGCCAGAGATCATCAACTTGCCCTGTGAAGCCCCAGAGTGTGGTAGCCTTCCATCTTCTAAAGGGGGAATTGTTCAAGAGTGTCCAGAATACCTGCACCTTTAGGATCTCTTTATTCTGCATGAAGGTTTGAATTTCCGGTGAATCATTTTGATTGCATAAGCTGGGCATTTTTTTCCATGAATCAAACCAAAAATTCGCATAGGATCCCTCTCTGAGTTCCCAAACACTATGATGTTTAATTAAGGCCCTTTGGCAATTGGCTGCCCTCCAGACAAGGGAACCTGGTGGGTCCAGATCATAGTGAATGAGCTACGATGTGGACTAACTGGGACAATATTTGAAATTCCAGAATTTGTCCCACGGGGTGGCATTCTTGGAGATCCAGCTCCACCAATTTTTTGCCGAGAGAATATCATTTTTTATCTTTGGATCTCGAATTCCTAGGCCTCTTTCTCGCTTTGGTTATAGGAATACTGTCCGCTAATTGACAAGGGACCACTTATGGTGGTTGTTTTCCCCTCCCCAAAGGAAAGAGCGTTGCAACTTTTTTATACACTTAAGGACCCATTTGGGGGCAGCGAGGACGGAAAAGAGATAGAGAGGCATAGACTGGAGAACAGACTTGAGAAGAGTTAAACGAATGGCTAAGTTCAGGGTTCTGGGGGTCCAAGAAGAGATTTTGCTTTCAAGTTTGTCCAGGAGTTCCCTCCAGGAGGAATGTTTAATGGCTGAGTCAGTGAGAGGCGCACCCAAGTATTTGGAGGGGAGGGAGGAAGCAGAGAATCCCAGTATGCAGGTCACATTGCGCTGAGAGACAACATCCGTTTTGAAGAAGAAGATTTTGGATTTGTCCAGATTAATGGTGGTTCTGGAGGCTTCTGAGAAGGGGTGAAGGACTTTTTTGAACTTGTGAGATTCCTGGACAGGGGGTGGCCAAAAAGAAGGTTGTCATCGACAAACTGTTGGTAGGTTAAGGGGGGGATGCCATGAATGGAGAGACCTCTGATGAGTCCAGCATTAACATTTGCATTTATCAATTGACCTAGACCTTAGAATTAAGAGAAAGGGCGAGAGCAGATCTCCTTGACAGATACCTATGGAGGGAAAGAAAGTAGCAGATTGGGAGCCATTGAATAAGACTAAGAAGAAAGAAGAGGAGGTAAGGACAAGGATCCAGCGAGTCCAGGCCCGACTGAAGCCAACGACTAGAAGCATTCTTTCAATAAAATCCTAACTAAGTTTGTTGAAGGCCTTAGAGAGATCCAACTTGATGAGCATGCCAGGGGTTTTAGTGACTTTCAGGGAATGAGTGACTTCATGGGAAAGGATGATACCATCCAGGATCTGACGTCCTTCAACGTAGCCAGTTTGGTCAGGGGAGGTAAGCATCGGTAGAAGAGGCTTGAGCCTATTGGAAAACACTTTTGTGATGATTTTGTAAACAACATTGCAAAGGGATATAGGTATAAACTTATTAGGTTGAGCAGCTCCATTTTCCTTTGGAATGAGTGTGAGGAAAGTTGCGTTGAGGGATGGAAGAACCCATTTTTTTCCCTAGATTCCTCCACCAGCTCCAACACCTATTTCTTTAGCATTTCCCATAAGTGATGGAAAAAATTGATGGTGAAGCCATCGGGTCCTAGAGCCTTTCCTTTCGCCATCTGATTTATAGCTGATTCCACTTCTTGAAGAGAGATGTGATTCATTAGGGATGTGTTGGGCTCATCATTAAGAATTTTTTAGATCTTGGCTGTGACCTGATCAATAGCCTAAGTCCTTGAGGGGACAGTTTCCGTTAGAATATATTTATAGAAGAGAACAAACTCTCGTTCGATGTCCGCATGGTCTTCTAAATGTATTCCATCCTCAGCCTTAAGAGTGGAGATACGGTTGTTCATGCGGTGTTGAATGGTAGAAAGATGAAAGAAGGTAGTGTTTCGATCACCCTCTTTTAACCATTGAACTCTTGATTTTTGTCTCCACAGGATCTCCTCCTGCTCACAACACTTGTCCAACTAGGTTAAGATCTCTTTTTCCTTGATTTTGTGTGCTTCAGAGAGGCCCTGAGTCATGTTTATTTCTTGTATATTTTCCATCTCTTTTTCCAGTTCGCTTTTAGATTTGAAGATATTGCCAAAGGTATGTTTGTTCCAACTTCTAAGTTTGGCTCTAAGAATTTTTAGCTTTTGTTGCATTGTGGCCATCTTAGAGCGCCCATCTACCTGTTAGTTTTTCAGAATTTTCAATCTGATCTAAGATCTTAACTGAGAGAATAACATGTACAGCATATCTACAACATATCAATCATGGACACAATAATGCAAGCACACAAGAGACACAGAGTTTCACCGGGGAAAACCAAGAAGGTGAAAAACCCCGCAACTTCCTCAGAGATAGATATAGCAATGATACAACCCAAGCATAAGAGATAGTCTTATCCTAGCAACAACTTCTCCTCCTCCACAAGTGCGCCACTCTCTAGTGAGAGTATGAGTGAGAAAGTGAATGATCAAATAGAGTGCCTCCCGCACTCTATTTATACTTGACTTGACTTGCCTAATAACCTTTACTAGGTCAGCCTTAACTTAACCACATAACATAATGCTGATAGGGCCGACCCCCAATAGGGTGGTCTAATAACCCTTTGGCCCACATGACTTATACAGGGCCGACCCCACCAAGGTGGTCTAATAACCCATCAAGTATA
This sequence comes from Larix kaempferi, assembly GCA_027924585.1. Taxonomy (NCBI): domain Eukaryota; kingdom Viridiplantae; phylum Streptophyta; class Pinopsida; order Pinales; family Pinaceae; genus Larix; species Larix kaempferi. The sequence goes on from BSBM01000017.1 coordinate 36,710,946, forward strand.
AGTTACGACACTTGCAATATAAATGACGACACTTCCGTATAGAGGAACAATAACATCTCTATAGGAATACAATATACATATATGAAATACATTCCGAAGTTACAAATACATCAACACTCCCTCTTAACTAGGAAGGTATTTCTTGACACATGTATTCTAGCACAAGTCTTCTTCTCTGGATCATCGTCACCGAATCATCGTCATCATGCTGCTGCTATCTCAATCAATCTCTCATCTACTCGTCATAGGAAGTTCTACAGATCCAGTCCTTTTTCACACTGGATGTAGGCCCACCACTTGTAGGTCTTCATCATCTCTGGCCATACTGTGGAATCCTCAGGATTGATTACGTGTGTTAAGCTAAAACCTTGAAAGAGCATCCCAGGATTGATTACGAGAATACTGCTCAACCTATCGGATCTCCCTGGATCTTTTACATGCAACTGCACAACCTGTCCACGACCACGGAGTATCATCATACTGATCATGTCATCTCAGCAAGCAAGCCATCAAGTAGGTACACCTCAGGACTGATTACACTGCCTCTACAAAACCTACAAGATCTCCCAGGATTGATTACATTGCCTCTGCAAAACCTGTAAGAGCATCTCAGGACTGATCATATGCCTCTTCAAAACTTGTATACCGTACTGTCACATCATTGTCTTCAGATCATCATTATCGTCCACAAAGCACAACCCTGATGCACACACACATCACTTACACTCACCGACATGGAAGGAATTTCTTCTGACCATCCGGGAAAGGCTCAGTACTTACACTCACCAGCATGGAAGGACTTTCCTTTGACCATCTGGGAAAGGCTCACAGCACTTACATCGATGACCATGGAAGGAATTTCCTCTAACCATGTCGGAATGGATACAACAATTACATCACGACCATGGAAGGAATTTCCTTTGACCATGTCAAAAAAGCCACGCCCAACACTTACATCTCACCATGGAAGGACTTTCCTTTGACCATGTGAGAATGGCCCAGTCCTTACATCTCACCATAGAAGTACTTACCTCTAACTATGTGAGAATGGCTCCGCCCAGCCCTTACATTTCATCATGGAAGGACTTTCCTCTAACCATGTGAAAATGGCCTAGCTCTTACATCTCACCATGGAAGGACTTTCCTCTAACCATGTGAAAATGGCCCTGTGTGCATCTGTGTCTCCAGACTCATCACTTCCCCTTGGAAGGTATCTCGATCTGAAGTACACCAAGTCTCCCTCTGAAGTATTCAAACTTCACTCTGGAAAGCGGCTTGGTCAACACATCAACTATCTGCTCGTTCGTTGCAACATACAGGAGCTTCACTACTCCTCTCTGCACCATATCCCTAATATAGTGATACTTGATCTCAATGTGCTTCGACTTGTCATGGAACACTGGGTTCTCTGAGAAATTCACGCAACTCTGGTTATCGGAATATATACAAGTAGCACTCAGATGGAGATCAAACAAATCAGACAGTAGCTTCCTAAGCCATCCTGCCTCACAACTGGCCGAACAAGCTGCGACATACTCTGCTTCGGCTGTATTCAGTGCCACACAGGATGACTTCTTGCTAAACCAAGAGATCATACCAGATCTCATACTGAAGCAGCACCCTGAAGTGCTCTTCCGATCAATGGCACTGCCTGCCCAATCCCAATCAACATAACCTTCCAGGTTAAACCTATGATTCGCATCATACTTGAGCCCATAGTCAACTGTACCCTTTAAGTACGTCAAAATATGCTTTGCATCTATCAGGTGAACATGTCTCAAATCTGTCAAATACTTGCTCAAGGTGTTCACCACAGAGCAGATATATGGTCTTGTATTCGTCATGTACATCAAGGACTCAATCATCTGACGATACGTCATCACATGATCATCCTGATCATCATCACAACATCATCCTGATGCATATCATCTGGCGCAACACCTTGAAGCTCATCATCCATGATCATCCTAATCATACACTGTTTCCACCTGATACATATACAAATACATGATCCAACTAATCATATCAAGCATCAAACTGATGCATATACAAAGCAGTAACTGGAGCATCATCCTGATGCTCATCACACAATGCTTACATCCAATGCCATGGGAAGGATCCTCCTCTTGCCATTCTTGGAATGGCTCCTGCAAATGTGTCCCATCACTCCTTCCTCGAAGTATCATCAATTTGAAGAACACCAAGAAAGAAAGTTGTCTCGACATCGATCTGGTGTATCTTCCATTTCATCACTTGCTTTGTATTTCTCTATGCTGCCTTCTGCAGCATGCTTGATCTTATAGATCCACTTGGAAGTCACAACAGACTTCTCTTCAGGTCTTGGGACCACATCCCAAACATCATTCTTCATGATCGACAGATCATGGCATTCTTCCCGGATCCTGGGAACTTCAATATATTCAATATCTTCAATAGATAACTTTGTTGCTGGAATAAATGTTGTAGTCCTTCTTTTATAGGTGCTTGTATATGATCTTTCCTATAAAAACAAGTTAAATTGCATGATTAGAAACTTCTCACAGTTTTCAGAACAAATTCTTACACATAAAGAAATATGTCATACAGTCATGCAATTCTTTTAGCCAATGCTTCAATACAACATTTATCCATATCCCGTAACTTTCTAGATGCCTTCCAATCTCTACCAGAACATTGTTAAGAGTGTGCACAACTCCCAACATGTCAGCAAAGAGGTTTCATTCTAGATAAGTAGCAATGGAATTTTGTACAGTGCCATAGGCCACTTACCCATCACATGCATATTAGTAGTATACTGTTCATTAATGCAATTATTCTAATATGCATAATTCACACCCTAAGTCTCGGAACATAAGCATATACATCATTGAGCAATATTATTTAAACAAACAAATATGCAAGAAATGACAATTCAAATAATTATCTTTGTTTGGTTTGTAGGGTGGACTCCCTCTCAATATTTTCTTCCTTGAAGGAACTACTGGAGTGTGCTCCCTCTCGATCTTTGCTTCCTGGATTACCTGTCTTTGAACTTATATCCATCCTCGATCACTATGCATACTAACTAGTATCATCATTGTGTTACCCTCGAGATCTCATACATAATCATACATTCATTAGTATAATCAAAACACAATAATCTTAAACATGTATAGTCATGATCATTTCAAACACAGATAATAAACATTAGTATTCAAGGTTTCAGGGAATACTTCTTTTACTCATGCATATTCTTTATTTGACCAAAAGAATTCTCTGGTTAGTCATATCATCAATCAAAGTAAGAAGCATAATATGCCTAAACCCATGATTACTAACTTCAATAAATAATCATTATCAATCATGCCATGTATACTTATATAAGAGATCCTAACACAAGGTAGGATTCTAACTTGATATAGGAAAAACATACCTGGATTAGCATGCTAGCTAGTTATGTCTAACATACCCGCATAATGTCTTCTTGTTCTCTTCAATGACTTGTGCTAGTAACCTGCATATCTCATAGGTTAACCAAGTTATACATACCTTGTAAGTAGATATTCTATGTGATCCATGGCAATGGATGAACCTTTGTCTTCATGTCACCATGGTCATATGTTCTTGAACTAGAACATGATTTGTCTTTCTTGATGTACCTTTTATGTTAGCGGACAACATCAACCTCATACAACACCACAATGCATTAGTACAATCACAAGTGTCAAAACCCTAATCAATGAATATCTTCTATCGTGCATTCATAATTTTATTAAGGTGATACGACAAGTCTAAAGTTAATCAAGATTGTACTAACCTTAATGAAGACAAACATACCATAAACTTAATCATGAACAGATCTCGAAACATACCTAGATAAGTCATACCTGTCGAGATTGCTTGTAATCTTCTTATGTAAGGCCTTAGCCTTATCTCTCTCTGAAACTGGAACTTCTTCACTTATGCAGGTGACCAATCCATTCTCTTCTAGGATTAACCCAATCCACTTGATTTGCAGAAACTGGATCTGGAGCTAGATTAGGGTTTTTCAGAGAAACCCTAAAAATTCAAACTTCCGAAAGGATAGAAAGATGCGCATTGATGAGCTGATCAAGCTGGTATACTCAAAATTTGAAATATGCAAAGTTTCACCCCTCAAAATTGCCTTTGAAACTTCCGGATCTTCTGGACAGGATCCCGGACTAGGGTTTGATAAAGCCCACCCTTCTGCCCAACCGAAAGGTTCGATCCAAAGCTCTAAACTTCAATTTTTCTGAGGAGCTTCCAGCCGTGGTCACAGACTTAAAAAATTCCAACTTTTGCAGAAGCCCTAATTTTTCACTTTTCCGATCAAAGTCCCGAACTAGGGTTTGATCAAGCCCGACCTTCTTCCCAACCAAAAAATTTGAACTTGGTCTCTAAATTTCAATTTTGATGAGTAGCATTCAGCTGTGGTCTTCGATTACAAAAATTCCAACTTTCTCCAAAACCCTAATTCCCGGAGCCATGAATGAAGGTGCTCAAAATCCAATTCTGTTTTGACAGAAATATGCACCTGATTGTTTCCAGTGTAACTTCGAAATTATGAATCCACATGGTCTGAAACTTCTACCTGTGGTAGCCCGACCTATCATCTTTCCAAATTCATAGTTCTAACCTCAATTGGATTCTCTGAGAGAGAGTTATGCCAAGTGTCGCAACGTGACCTATTTATGGGATAAAAAGGAGAGCGAACTTGTACGAAGTGCTACATGTCACTGGTTCACTTTCGGTCTCTGAACCTTCGTCCTGTGAAAGTAAAGTCCGTGCCCTACCTGTCATGTTTTACGAAATTTAATTTGGAGCTTCCTATCCCAAGTTATGACCTTTTTTCCTAGGTCACCTGTTTATGACTAAGATCTGGAAGAGGCAGAAACCCTAGATTGTACAGATCATAAAACACAAAGTACAATGAATTAGAAGTTGTGCTTCGGAAACGTGGTACATGGGGATCTTATCTTCGACCTGTAAGAGTTTTAGATCTTGAAACCTCGCCGAAACGGATTTATAGCGAAAGTGCTACGATGAATGGTTTTTGGTATATCAAGCCTTAGCTTCGCAAGTGCAACAAGTGTCATAAATGCCATACCATGCCTTCTTTTAGGCTAGCTCTGATACCATGTTAGTTTTTCAGAATTTTCAATCTGATATAAGATCTTAACTGAGAGAATAACATGTACAGCATATCTACATCATATCAATCATGGACACAATAATGCAAGCACACAAGAGACACAGAGTTTCACCGGAGAAAACCAAGAAGGTGAAAAACCCCGCAACTTCTTCAGAGATAGATGGAGAAATGATACAACCCAAGCATAAGAGATAGTCTTCTCCTAGCAGCAGATTCTCCTCCTCTACAAGTGTGCCACTCTCCAATGAGAGTATGAGTGAGAAAGTGAATGATCAAATAGAGTGCCTCCCGCACTCTATTTATACTTGACTTGACTTGCCTAATAACCTTTACTAGGTCGGCCTTAACTTAACCACATAACATAATGCTGACAGGGCCGACCCCCAATAGGGTGGTCTAATAACCCTTTGAACCACATGACTTATACAGGGTCAACCCCACCAAGGTGGTCTAATAACCCATCAAGTATAAGTTATGACACTTACAATATAAATGATGACACTTCCATATAAAGGAATAATAACATCTCTATAGGAATACAATACACATATATGAAATACATTTTGAAGTTACAAATACATCAACACTACATGTATCCCCATCCACCAAGAGCGAATAGTATCTTGGAACTCAGGATGAGAGAGCCAAAAAATTTCAAAACGGAAGGGACGAAGGAGCTTAGTTCCCACACATTGCCAGGAGAGTGATATGGGACAATGATCTGATCCTGCTTCCGGAAGGACAGAGGCAATCAAGAGGCCTCCTAAGTCGAACAAACTTTCAGAGACCGGGAAGCGATCCAAGCGCTTAGCAATCCGATTTTCTCCCCTTGACAAATGTTCCAAGTTAAAAAGCCTTGAGAGGTGTTGAGATCCACCAAGCTGCAGCTGTTGATGAAGGTTTTGAAACTTGAGTCCTCATTGGAAATAGTATTTCTTCCTCCTTTCTTCTCTTGTAGGGAGGTGATCAAGTTGAAGTCACCCCCAAAGATGAGAGGGGAGTCATGGTGTTGGGAAGTGAACCAATACAAATAGTCAATCAAATGGAGTTTGAGGGTAGGGGATTGGGGCCCATAGACATTCAAAAGATGCCCACAAATACTGGTTCCAATGAGGTGGAAAGAGGCTGAGAGGGAGTGGGCGGTTGAGGAGAAATCCCCTAGTGAAATGAGGGTGGGATTCCAAACAATTGCTAGGCCACCATAGGCTTTGGTGGCGTCAATGGCCATACTGGGGAAACCTTTCCATATTTTGGCCATGAGGGTTTGGAGAGTGTAACTAGAGAACTTTGTCTCCTGTAGGAAGAGGACAAAAGGCAGATCCTGAAGGATTTTTCGTTTCAACATTATATGTTTTGAGGTTCCGTTTAGGCCTCTTACATTCCAAGAAATAAGCTTCATTGAGAAACAAGGGAGAGGGTGGGGAAGAATTCTGTTAACTGAGCATATTTCCCTGACTCAAAAATCCTGGTTCCAAGTATGCTAACCCTTTGAAGATTTGTCTTGTGACCGCGCTTCTTGTTATCTTTTAGAGATTTGTGTTTTTCCTTTTGGGGCGTGTTGAGAATTCCCAGTTTGTTTTGCCCCTTAGCACGAGCCAGAGCTTCTTTTAAGAGTTGAATCTACCTTGGAGGGATGGAACTGTATGATTTCTTGGTGCATGCTTCTTCAAGAATAAGAGATCAACGTCCCCTAGCTCGATCTCACCCATTCCTTCATCCATCAAGATCTCAGGGCCCGTGGTACATTTTTATGCAGGGTTTTCCAAATCCTGCCTTTCGGCCACAACTGGTGTATCGAGGGTATCTGTCCTTGGGGGGTTTGAGATATCATCTACCTGATTTGAGTATTGGAATTTGTGGAGTTCTGGTTGAATGGGTATGAACAGGAGCCTCCGTTCTTTCCCCTTCAGATGGATCCTTTGGCGTTTCTTCTAGAGCGACGAAGCTATTGTTGGTGGCGGGCCTACCCGGGGCTTTGTCGTCTGGGGGGATGGGGGGTTTGCAGCCATGGCATATTTTATTACCTGCTTTGTGAAAACGCTCTTCATCTTTTTCTTTGACGGAAGGATAAATGGGTACAAATTGGTTTTGGGGGCAATCTTGGTACAAATGTCCGTGTTCATGACACTTATGACATCGGAAGGGGACATGCTTGTAGTCAAGAGATTGTATCCATTCAACGTCCTCATGCATTAGACTGATAGAGTCTGGAAGGGCATGGGAGATATGCATGTAAACACAGATATTGGCGTAAGATGTGTACTTACTGATTCTTGTCTTTTTCAGCCGATCTGACATAGATTCATAGGGTGTTTCCTATGTCGTTGATGGTCTCTTCATCCCAGTATTCCTGCGGCAGGGAGTACATGCGAATCCAAACTGGTTCCTAGGTGAAGTCTTCCTTGTCTAGGATTATCTTTCCATCCAGCTGTGGAGGTACAATCCTGTAGAGTTGAAAAAGTACGGTCCCCCATCTTCGACTCTAGTTTTATCATCCAGCCGGTGGAAGATGATAGTGAAAAACCCCTTTGATCCCAGTTGAAGATTAAAGTGGTCTTTGGGTTTCCATTTAGCCAAGATCCATCCTCTTAGTGCCTGCTCAGTAGGCCAGATGCCAATGAATTTTCCAATGAGGGCGTGGTCTCTCATGTTTTGGGCTCTTGCATTAATGCATTCTGCTAGAAGGGTGATGCATGGCCATTCAACCGTCTTGGAAATGCATGTTCTGGTACCAGGAGGGTCCTTTTTGGGTTCTTCAAATGGGGCTTCTTTGGAAGGACTGGAAGGAATATCAAGCCTTGAGATGGGGATCTCCTCCGATCCAATCTTTATCTTGACGACAGGGGGTTTCTTGTTGGATATTAGGTCCACGGCAGGAGTCGCTTGAGAGAATCCGTGTGCTCCTCCTAGCGGGGTGGCCATGAGAACAACCAAGCGCTAGGTAGGGCGGATAATGACAGAGGAGAGCCAAGAATTGGAACCAGCTTGACCTAGCTCAACGGATTACTGCTCGCAACCTAAAAACACCATGGTATGTTCCCTTGGTTCAATTTTTCATTTTGAATTTCCTCTACTTAAATTTTGTATTTTATTTTAATTACTAAAATATGCCACAACAAGTTTTAATATAAAATTTATTTATTATGGTTAAAAACTATAATATCAATTTTGTGGGATTCAAATTTTTAATTAATATAATAAAAATACATTATTAAATATATGTTAATGAAATTAAACTTTATTAATTTACCTCATAATTAAACAAGGCTATGTGGTAGCCGATACCTACCGCGTAGCTTTTAGTAACAAAGTCATTGTTGTTAATGTTTAGTTGTAAATATGGATTTACGTGCAGATATATCATTAACCGCACAAAAGATCCAGATCATATGCACCATACTAAATAGAATACTGCTTCTATGAAACGAGCAGCTGCAGTCCCGGAGGTAGCAAGTGAGGTCACAAGTGCAGTCCCTGATCAGATATAAGGTTATTGTGATCTCGTTACTTGATTACCATTTGTGTTTGTATTTTGAAGAGTTTACATAGTATGCTAATTTGTTGGGGAAAAGAGACCCGATCCTCCCATTGTATTTGCCAACCCTAAGTGAAGGACATTGCAGTATAAGGTCTTGTAGTTTAATTTATATTGGTTTGTAAAAGGAAGGTAACTTTGTTTAGCCGATATTGGTATTATTTATTATTATGGTTTGCTAAAGTTTACAACCATCTATCATCATTGTGTCGTTGTCTGCAACATAAGTGGAAACGTATCAAGTTATTGTATGTATTCATGTTGTGTATTTGGTCTAGAGGAGTTTGATTGTTCTCTTTATAGTATATTTGTTCCTTTTATGAAATATTTACTTTCTTATGAAAAAATTCTCTCAAGTCCAATATTTTTCATTGGATTGTCTACCATTGGAATCTAACAATATTGCGCTCTAATTAATTTAGGTTACACCGCTTTAAAAATCCAATCCATACTAACAAGGATCGCTAGGATTGCTGGAGGCGTGATGTGTTTTCAAAAGCAAGAACATCATACATGTATGGTTTTATCACAGATGCTATTAAAAATAGAAATCATCATATAGTTGAGTTCTTTTCTTGGTATATATTAAAATTTGAGTTATCTTCATCATGAGTAGGTTTGATTTTTTAAATGTTGCTTGGATCATAGTTATATATCAAAATTATCTTCTCTTTGGCATTTATAGTGTGGTATCAAGTGTTATGTTCAATATTATCAACATAAAACTAAAACTATTTGAAGTCCTTTATACACGGACAAGAAAAAACACACTCATACACAAAATGGTGGCCAAGTGAACGCCAACGATACAGAGCTAAACCCCAGCCTAACATGCGTTGGAAATATTAACGTGGCCTCGTTTCAGTATCGGATTTTGTATACAATTTACAATTGTAAGTCATTTCCAATCTGTGCACAAGGAAGATGCATCAGCTAGATAGTCTCTTTATGACCATTATATTTTACCCGGAGGCCACTTACATCAATTCTTAGAATGCCACCTGTATTATCATTTGCATGCTAAATATTGTCCAAATGTTATTTATATGAAACTACGTGTAAATACTGATAAAACTATTGCGTTAGAGCCTGCATGAATAAGATACTCCATTCCAAATCCATGTATCACACACCAGTGAACAAGGCAGTGGAAAAAATTAACCCCTAATTGATTCATGTACTCAACATGAGCACACTAAGGAACCGATGCACGAGAGACCCTTTCTACAACCCAAAGTGGATGAGATGTGTCACGTTTATCACATGTCGGCTCCAAATTTAAATTGACTAGATTGTAAAATATATTTATATAAATATACATTGAATTTCAATTTCAATTTCCATTCAGGCATCCTCAATTTTAAATATTTTTTTCATAAATAGTTATAAGAATAACTATTTTACTTCAGAATCAACGAATGAATGCAATTTTTGCATATTTGTAGGGTTTATGTGTTATTGTTTAGGATCCCAAATTGGAGTAGTTGGCAAGTGGATGATATATTGGATTATGTATTGTTAAGTTGATAATAGAACAATAAGTAAGATATTAGTTTTGTGATAATTGCAAATTAACCAATAATTGGGTAAATTGAAAGCATTTTATTTCATAATTAATTAATGAATGCAACATTTGTGTATTTGTAGGATTTATATGTTATAATTTACAACATAAATAATTGGCACTTGGACGATTAAATTTGGGTAAATAACTATTTTACTTCATAACCAATGAATGATTGTAATTTTTGCATATTTGTAGGATTGGTGTGTTATACATTATAACATGTAATAGTTGGCACTTGGACCATTAAATTTGGGTAAATAACTATTTTACTTCATAATTAATTAATCAATGAAATTTTTGCTTATTTGTCGTATTTATGTGTTAGCATTTACAACATTTACAACATGATTCCAAATTGGAATAGTTGGTGGTTAGATATTCATTTTGGGTGAATGTAACTTTGGCCTATTTGTAAGATATCCAAATTGGAATAATTGGTGCTTGAATGGTTATAACCTAAAATATATTAGATTAAATGTATTTTTAAGTTGAAAATATAACAATGAGGTAAATATTAGTTTTGTAATAATTGCATATTAATAAACCAACATAGATCCATCTTAATGCTCTATCAAGCACCGAGACTAGGGATAAAATCACTTGAGGTGCAAACCTCTTTTTAGAGTCCTAAAATTCCTGAAGATATTTGACCCCTATCGGCCCTTGATACAGCCAAAGTTAAGATGGATCTATGCTAGTTTATCTTCATCATTTACACTGCACAAAGTTGATCATCTTCCACCACGGATCCCAAGCCTTTCATGCCCAAAATGCATTAACTAGAACAACCACAATTAAAGTGGCAGGCAAACACTGATAGGTGTAGCCAAACACATACTACTACTACCATGGTTGAATAATATCTCTATACCTGCAAATTGGCGAAAACCCATTGGAAGAGGGTTCTTGGTAGGTAACTAGGAAGGCCCTTTTGGGATCTAATGTTAATATTATTGTTATTATGGATGGCTTAGCTATTTCCCCCTCTGTTAAATTATCTAATTCCTATTGTTGTGTGACTAGTCACAAAGATGCAAGGGCACAGATTCAAAGAAGAAACCATGAGTTTCAGGGTTTGAAAATTGTGAAGGCCAGGACACCCAGGGATCAGAGTCTTATGATTATGAAGACCTTGAAGAGAAAACCGGTAATAGATTAGCTGGGATCAATGGTGGATTAATGGAAAATATTCATGTGAGACAGAGAAAGAAGCACAAGATATCTATAACCTGGAAGAGGAGACCATAGCAGAGGACAAAGGAAGGTCTCTCGGTGATAGTTTAGAATGCTCGCACGAAGGGTAGGAAGGAAAATACAAAAAAAAATGATGAGCAACTTACATCATAAGCAGAGGTATATTCATTTTTTTCTTCTTCTGCGAAATGTTGTATGCATAAGTTCACAAGAATTGAATTGCTCACATTAACTATCTCCAAAAAGTATGGTTTGTTAAGAATTGTAATCTCAATGGCCTAAGTTGGTTAATTAGTTGAGTTATTAGTTGGTTATAGTTTGAATAGGACACTTGGTTGTCCCATAGTATTGGACAATAGTATTGATGTGATGTAATCCTATATAAGCTCATGGTTAATAATAAGAAGGAAATGAATATGCCCACTTGTGTTCTATCTTTTCTGTCTTAATATTTTAACATAGTATTATAGCATATGGCCTGATCCATACCTCTATTTGGGGAAAGAATTTTCACATTGTGGAGAGCACGATCTGATCTCACATCGTTTGGAGCACATTAGCATGGAGGAGCATCTTCACAGCTTTGGGGCCGAATCATTTTTTTTTTAATTTTCCATTAAAAATGTCGACGCACCTGTCCCTTTCAGGAAATACGGCGCAATGCACCTGTCCCTTTCGGGAACTGCGGCGCAATGCACTTGTCCCTTTCGAGAACTGCGGTGCAACGCACCTGTCCCTTTCGAGAACTACGATGCAACGCACCTGTCCCTTTCAGGAAGCGCGCCGCTGACGCACTCTCTTCACACCTGAAGCACATCACTGACGTACTTGTTGTTAAGGAAAAGTGCGTCGAACACTGTTCACTTGCATGGGTTTTGTCCGATGCACCCTCTGATGCACTGTGTCAGTTATATAAGCAGCGACACTCTATTTAAAGGATAGTTATACAAAATGGAAAGTGCCAGCATGAAGCAGATCTCCGGACCAATGTTGATCGACACCAACTATGAGTTTTGGTCAATCAAGATGCAGACGTTTCTCCAACTCAACAAATGTTGGGATATGGTTGAAAATGAGTTCAAAGAACTAGATGCAACCGCTGTGGATGCTATGTATAATGCTAACAAGAAATCCCTTGAATAAATCCGAGATCATAATCTCAGGGAAAAATGGTTGATCCATAGCTGCATTGCGGAGTCCATCTTTCCGCGCATCTCAGGAGCTAACACCACATATCAAGCATGGAATCTCCTTGCATCTACATACAAAGGTACTGACAACGTCAAAATGGTAAGACTCCAAACCCTTCGACTTTAGTTTGAAAGTCTTAAAATGAAGGAAAATGAAATTGTAGATCAATTCATGACTAGGGTTTTAGGTATTCTGACTTAATTCCAAATCTATGGCGAGGATTTGGAACAAAAGGTTGTTGTCCAAAAGGTCCTCAGATGTCTCACTAATAATTTTGCTATGGTTGTTACTTTTATAGAAGAATCTAAAGATCCGTCCAAATTTACCGTAGAAGAGTTAACAGCGTCCCTTCTGTCCCACGAAGCTCAACTTAGTCAATAAGAAGAGTCTCTATCAAATGCCTTCATCACTCAAGAATCTCTAAGAAGAGGTAGAGGCAGAGGAGGTAGAGGATGAGGAATAAGAGGAAGAAGTTCTCATTCTACAGAGGATAGAACTGATCATGAACACTCAGATCATGGTGAGCACTGTCACAACTCTTAGAACCAGAGAGGGAGAGGAAATATATGGAGAAATAGGTCCAACATTCAGTGAAACTATTGCAAGAAGTATGGCCACTATGAACGAGATTGCAGAAAGAAGCAAGCAGATTAGAATAGTGGTAGAGCCGATGTCTCAAATGTTGAAGAAAGCTCATTAGAAGTCATGTTTCTCTCATACCAAGCAAATGAAGAAGAATATCATTTAGATGTATGGTTGTTGGACGGTGGCTGCAACAATCATATGAAATGTAAGAAATCGTTATTTTCTGACATAGATCCATCTGTTAATTCAAAAATCAATCTTGGTGATCATTATCTTGTTCCTGTTCAAGGAAAAGGAATTGTTCCTATTCTTACTAAGAAGAATTAAAATAAGCTAATACGTGATGTATTCTATGTATCTAACCTGAAATTCAATCTGATCAATGTGGGTCAACTGATTCAGAACAAGTATGATGTCAGGTTCATTGATTCATATTGTGCTGTCTATGATAAATCCCCCAGTAGAAGACTCTTAGCAAAAGTAGAAATGACCAAGAATAGAATCTTCCCACTTAGTCTGAGAAGTGATATCCTGTCACAGTCATATGCACATACTGTTTCTAGTCACGATGAAACTTGGTTCGAGCACTGTAGGTATGGTCATCTACCCTTTTAGAGTCTCAATCATTTGCAAAAATAGTTCATGGTCAAGGGGTTACAAGACAAGTTACGTCACTATGTTAAAGGGCCAGATCCATTTATCAAATCTACAGATCCAGTTTTGAAGAGAAAGTATTGCTGACGCTGAGCGAAAATATTAGACAATGTTACAACATTGTTCATATCAGATTGAAGAAGATCGAGTCTTGCAGAGAATGATCCAAGAAGATCCTATGTAGAAAATGGCAGAGAAGATCTGAAGTTTCCATCAAAATTTCCAAGGATCTAAAGTCTGAAGGACTGCTGACATCGAAGAAAGCCAAGAAGACCGAATCTTGAAGATGGTGCTAGAAGAGCTACTAGAATAAATCGAAGAGGTAAGAAATCTATTAAACTCAATAATGTCATGGCAGAACTTTGATGGAACCAATTATGTTCAATGGGAATTAAACATAAGGAATTTGTTAAGGTCACAATATTTGTGGCATTTTGTAGCTAAAAAAGATCCTATAGATTTAACAACATTTGAGAATTTGACAGAGTATCAGAAATAAAGAAGACAAGTTGTTTCCTTAAGTCTCATACAAAATAATATAGATTATTCCATCTTCCATAACATTGCAAAAGTTTATACTCCAAAAGAAGCATGGGATATATTGAAAGCCGAGTTTAGTGAAGAGGAACGAATTGTAGAAGAAGATCAATTTGCAAACCAGGCAAAGCACCAGGAATCACACAGTGAAGTGGAAGATAGTCAAGAAGATTGTGTCTATGATGAATCCAATGATCAAGTAATCCTAGCAAAGCTTGTTGATATAGCTCTGTTTGCTGATGACAACGAAAACAAACCTGTCAATGTAGATGTCCCTAGTGATGTGAGTGATAGTCTCTCAGAGAAAGAGTTAGTTGATAACAACAGTGATAGTCTCTCAAAGAAAGAGACAGTTAATAGCAGCAAGAAGAAACACCGACATACAGTCCACCACAGAACCAGAGAACCAAAAGTTTAAGGGAGTTATATGAGCATACTCCTGTTATTGATGAGCAACTACACTATGCTCTATTTTCTTGTCATCTAACATCATTTAATGAAGCGGGAAAAGATGCACAGTGGGTACAAGCAATGAATGAAGGAATTGATTCTATTGAAAGGAATCAGACTTAGGATCTTGTTGATCTCCCACCAGAAAAAAAACAATATTGGAGTAAAATGGGTCTATAAGATCAAACTCAATGAAAAAGCATAGATAGAAAAAAACAAAGAAAGGTTGGTTGCAAAAGGATTTTCCCAACAATATGGTGTAGACTATGATGAAACCTTTGCTCCAATAGCAAGGATGGGCACCATTAGAGCTGTGCTTGCAATAGCAGCTCAAAACCAGTGGCTTGTTTATCAAATGGATGTGAAATATTCCTTTCTCAATGGCATACTTAAAGAACAAGTCTTTGTAGACCAACCACTTGGTTTTATTGTCAAAGGTAAAAAACATAAGGTATGTAAGCTGGAAAAGGACTTGTATGGTCTAAAAAAAGCTCCACGAGCTTGGTACAGAAGAATTGATTCTTACCTCATCAACAATGGGTTCAACAGGAGCAGCAATGAACCCACTCTGTATGAAAAAATAGATCAACAAGGTAACATTATGATTGAATGTATTTATGTTGATGACATGATTTATACTGGAAATATGATGCTAGAAGAATTTCAGACAATTATGAAAAAGGAGTTTGAAATGATTGATCTTGGTCTCATGAAATAATTCCTTGGTCTGGAAGTTGACCAAAGTGAAAATGACATCTTCATCTACCAGCATAAGTATGCTACAGATATTCTGCAGGGATTCATAATGAATAAATGCAAACCAGTAGAAACCCCCATTGCTACAGGAACCAAGTTAAGCAAGAATGATGATGAGCCAATAGTAAACTCTACAATTTACAAAATATTGGTAGGCAGTTTAATGTATTTGACTGCAACTAGACCTGATTTGATGTATGATGTTAGCTTGATCTCTAGATTTATGGAGTCTCCCAAAGACTCTCACTAGAAGGTTGGAAAAATAATTTTGAGATATGTCGCAGGAACAATTGGTTATGGACTTTGGTACTCTCATTCACCAGACATTACTCTTACAGGGTACATTAATAGTGATTATGCAGCAAGTATTGATGATAGGAAAAACACATCTGGTTATGCTTTCCATTTTGGTACTAGTCTGATTTCATGGGCCTCTTAGAAACAACCCATTGTTAGTATGTCTTCTGCAGAAGCATAATATGTTGCAACAACTACAACAACATGCCACGCAGTTTGGATAAGAAGACTTTTGAAGGATATGGGACATACTGAAACAGAACCAACACCTATTTATTGTGACAATAGTTTAGGCATACAATTGTTCAAACATGATATGTTTCATAGAAAAAGTAAACACATTGACACTCGCTACCACTTTATACGTGAGTTAGTCAATAATTGAGAGATTACTTTGATGTTTTGTGGCTTTAAGGAGCAATTCGATGATACGTTTACCGAACCTTTGGGAACATCTGCATTTGAGTTTCAGAGGAAGCACTTAGGCATTGATAGTGCTGAGAATACCATCCCATTCGAGATTAAGGGGGTGTGTTAAGAATTGTAATCTCAATAGTCCTAAGTTGGTTAATTAATTGAGTTATTAGTTGGTTATAGTTTGACTAGGACACTTGGTTTTCCCATAGTATTGGAGAGTAGTATTGATGTAATGTAATCCTATATAAAATCATGGTTAATAATCAGAAGGCAACCAATATGTCCACTTGTGTTCCATATTTTCTATCTTAATATTTTAACATGGTTTAGTTGGGCACTGGACCGCTGCAAATGTTTTTGATATTCAATTGTTTTCCAAGTATTTTTTGGGCCCGAAGAATATGATTAATATGCACTGAAAATTACATAGCAAAATCTTCTTTGGGTTTCCGCTCTTATGGAAAAAAATGTGGGATGTATTGCTCAAATCATTGGCCCATCCTCTTTACAAGCATACAAAGGTAGATGGATTTTATGACTATAACTCACTGGGATATGCTTTCCAAGTTGCATTGAAGATTGATTCCAAACTCTAGAAGAAAGTGACACAAAACAAGTTGCCGCGCAAGAATTCACGAGGGAAGTTATCCAAAACCTTTCATTTGAATGCTGCATCTTCTTCTTATTATGCTTAGCAACAACAAAATTATGTTCTATTAGTAAAAGAATCAAACCAATGGGAACCAAATAGAAAGTTTAGTTGGTATAACAAACATATGGTCATAGTAATAAGGAGAGCCTTGTTCAAAAGGGTTGTAGAAGTGAGGATTTGCTTGCAGAAAACATGGTGTAACCATTTAAAATGTGGAGGCCACATCAAACTGGGAACCTCCGAAATTCTTGTGTGTGCTAACCCAAATTTTACGTGTCTACAACTTGTGTTTATAATGACTGAATACTCAAAATTCCTGCCATGGATTATTGTTGATGTTACTTACACTACGACACTATTTTATGAATGTTAACTTAGTTGGTTCTTCATACTTTACGCAAGTTGTAGCTCATGAGATTGTTAAGCTTACATAGATAATTGAAGAGAAGTATTACTAACCTAGATATTATTACAGTAGTTCAACATATTTTGTTGTCTTCTAGGTATTTGGAACGTACATTTTCCTATTATAAATAGGATACAGGTAAAGTTGAAACATCAATTGCAATGGATAATTATAATTGCCATGAACATTCTTGAAATTAAACTAAGACTAATGTAGCTTATTTTTCATTTCAATAATATTATACTTGCCTTTCTTTGATCTAACTTTCTTATCTGCTTGAAACTCAATAGGAAGCAACCAGATACATATCCTGTTCCAGTGGACTCAGTTGATTCAGTAGTTCGAAGAGCAGCATAAACCATTGAACCAGTTAATGTGCCAGTAAGGGTAAATATCGTTTATCACCAATCATAAGAGGGAATAGAAGCAGGGGCAGAAATCAGCCATGGGAAATACAAATTAAAAGGGGAAAACACTACAGTCACTTACACCTACAACTCACAAAGAACTGACATGAACACATTGCACATCATATAATTCATCAAATCAATCACATGCCCATCTAGCAGGAATAATATCCGATGGAAAAACGAGCTACATGTTTGTATAGGGCGCATGGTCTATTGTTTAATATTTAGAATATATCAAATTATATATAGTATTATAGGTGCCCAGCTTCCGTCATTACCTGCCTAGCTTGAATTCCCCTCTTAGTTATATATTTTATCTAAGAATAAGAACCAACACTAATAGTTTAAGATCCTAAAGTCCTAGGATCAGATTCAACGACAGCTAAGTAAGCTACAAAGGTAGATGGAACAAAGCAAGCTAGAGCGAAGCCAGTTCCAATTGCAATTGACAAAATTTAACCAAAAGTTTCAGCCGTTTTTTATCCTGTCGAAGAGCTCTATCGTACTGGAAAAGATGACTGCTTTGTTACTAGTGCTTAGTTAGCTGCATCTCAAACTGCATGAGGCAACACCAATTCTGGTACGTGTCCCGCAACAACAATTTGCAATTCTTGTAAGTTAAATTTCCCGTACCTCATCAATATGAACAATAGAAATTACAAGTTCTTATGGTTTGTCTTGCCTTCATATTTTGCAAACATCTATGTACTCTGTGTTTTCATTTTCCTGTTTCTTTCCCTGCAACTAATATTTATACACGACCTTTTCATTGAATACCACATATCTACTCCTAATGATTTTGTCACTTTCATAATCCCATAAGCGATAACCAAAATGATCAACCCCGTATCTAATAAAAATACATTTCTTGGATTTAGCCTCAAGCTTTGTTCTATTTTCTTTATCAATATGGACAAATGCTTCACAACCAAAAGTTATCAGAAATGAGTAGTTTACCTTTTTACCTGTTCATGCCTCCTCTGGAATTCCACCATCCAAAGCGCTTAAAGGTCCTCTGTTTATTAAGTAAACAAAAGTATCTAAAGCATCTTCCCAAAACTGTAAGGGCAACCCTGCATGCAATCTCATACACCTTGCACGCTCCATGATCATCCTATTCATCCTTTCTGACACACCATTTTCTTGTGGTGTTCCTAGGACTGTCTTCTCTCTACAAATCCCATGGTATGAATAGTAAATATCAAACTCCTTTCCACTATACTCACCTCTATTATCCGATCTGAGACACTTCAGCCTTTTTCTTGTCTCATTCACAACCAAAGCTTTCCATTTCTTAAAAGTAGGAAACACATCAAATTTCTATCTAATGCAATAAACCCAAGTTTTTTTAGTTGCATCATCAATAAAAGTAACACAATAATGAGAGCCACCAAGATATTGTACCTGAGTCGGTCCCCATACAAACTGTATGTACAAGTTCTAACTTTTCACTCTGCTTCTCTTTCCCAACCCTGAGAAATGTGACTCTTTTCTGTTTTCCATAAATACAGTTCTCACATAATTCCAAACTTACCTGCTTCAGATCTGGAAACAACTTCCTTGAGTGGAGAATCTGCATCCCCTTCTCACTCATGTGGTCAAGCCTATGATGCCACAATGCTGTATATATTCCCATGGAAGATAAAGAGATAAAACAGTCAGTATTATGAGGACATAAATATAACGTACATATCCTGTCTCATTTTGCTATCACCATCGATCATTTCGTGATATTCCACCACATTTCTCCAAATGTAGATAAAAAATCACCATCTCCCAATTGCCCTGTTGAGATTAGATGTCTTTTCATAGCAGGAATATTCCTTACATATTTCAACAGCCTTTCAGTTCCATTATTTAATTTTATCCGTACCTTACACATTCCAACAATTTTATATGGCTCATCATCACCCAATAAAACATGTCCAAAATAACCTAGAACATAATCATGAAAGAATTTCCTATGGGGTGTAGCATGACATGAATCCCCTGAATCTACTACCTAGTAATCACTAGTATTATCTAATGCAAGAATCAAGGCATCTTGTAACACATCACCTGCTATATTTTCTTTATGATTAGTCTCTTGTTGTCCATCTCCTTTCTTCTTTATAGATTTGCATTCTTTCTTCCGATGTCGTGTCTTTCCACAGTTCCAACACTCTATCTTTCTCAATCTGGACTTGGATCTTCCTTTCCTGGAATTGCTACAATTACCTGGGATATTTACTCTTTCTCTTTGTCTTCCCTTTCTCTCCATGATCAATGCATTACCTGATGTCTCACCTGTGTTTTTTCTTCGCATTTCCTCGCTAAGAATAACACCAACAACACCATCAAATTTCAAAATGTTTGAACTAGAGACAGAGTTACTTACAACCATGACCAAGTCGTTCCATCATTCTGGCAATGAACACAAGATTAGAAGAGTCCTAACCTCATCATCAAAGTTCACTTTTACATAACTTAGCTGATTTGTAATCGTATTAGATTTATTTAAATGATCAGCAATAGATCCTCTGACATCTTCATATTAAATAAACGCTTCATTAGAAATACCTTATTGGAGGCCGAGGGTTTTTCATAAATCTTACCCAATGTCTCATCAGATCCTCCATTGTATTTTCTTTTGAAATATTGAAAGCCAGTGACAAAGCCAGGCACAGCCGTATTGTTCACAGTGCCTTTCTATCAAGAACCTCCCGTTCTTCGTCCTTCATAGTTGCCGCTTGTTTTTCTTTTCCTCCCAACAGTAGAAATAGATCCTTCTGATACAGATAGACCTCCATTTTCATCTTCCATAACTGATAGTTTTGGCCATTAAATTTCTTGACCTTGAACTTTCCTTCTTCTGCCATTGCTCCCACTCAAACCAGGAACCCTTCTTTCCTGCGAGTTTATATGCCAAATAGACCTTTGGCTCCAATACCAATTGTTAGAAAATAGGATCGTAGAGCAATAACAATAAACAAGATGTAAATATAAATCACATAAACACAATACAAGAGAGACACCAATATAACGTGGTTCACCCAATCCAGGCTATGTCCATGGAGAAATTGCACATCCTTTTATTATTATACCATCCAACAAATGAAGAGATACAACCTGCAGCACATCCGCTGCAATTTCCTCTTCAGTCTCTCTCAGTATATCTTACACAATCATAGAGATCTTTACAATGCTACAATACATTACACAACCATATCACAATGTATTCCTTTTAAAGGAAATTACTATGGGAAAATACTACGAGCTACCCAATACCATGGGCCCGTAAACTGTTGGCCAACAAAACAACCCATAAAATTTC
The DNA here is from genome assembly GCA_027924585.1 of Larix kaempferi. Taxonomy (NCBI): domain Eukaryota; kingdom Viridiplantae; phylum Streptophyta; class Pinopsida; order Pinales; family Pinaceae; genus Larix; species Larix kaempferi. The sequence goes on from BSBM01000017.1 coordinate 36,732,062, forward strand.
TTTTGGGGGATTCTCCCTCGAACCCTCGCCTGGGTCCTACTGGCCCCCGGATCCCCGTGGGGGGCGATGCCACACCACACCCCCCCGTTGGGATGAGTGTATAGTCCATAGGAATATCATATAAAACTTGGGTACAAACACGGTTGAAACAACAACATCTCTGAATTAATAAGATCAGGCTCCATAACCAACAACGTTTACTATGGAGAACAAAGGAAGACAAAGGGAGAGAGGAAATAGCTTAGGTAATTGTGGTAAGTCTAGGAAGGTAAGATCCAAATCTAGATTGGGAAATATAGAGTGCTAGAATTGTGGTAAGAAATGATATATGAAGTAAGATTGCATATCTATAAAGAAACAACGAGATGGAAAGGAAGAGAATAATCAGGAAGCAAATGTAGTAGGTGATGTGTTACAAGATTTTTTGGTTCTTTGTAATGTCCTCGGTCACCTCGGTGCCCTTTAGAGGTGATGGGGGAGCTCCTTATAACAACCTGCTAATTTTTTTTTCAAACTTATCCGCAACTCTTCCCTTTTACATAGGTGCAATATCTTCGGTCCGCAATCCAAAATCCGCGATCCTCAAGTTAGAAGTCGATACCCAAACACACTATTTCAAGAATTACACCTCCAAATTCCGCAATTCTGCGATGCGGGATTCGGAATGGAAAATAGGCGGCGTTGAAGAAATATTCCTTTGAATTTTGAATTCTGCAATCTGCGATGCGGGAGTCAGAAATTCGAAACGAAAAATACACGGCGTCGAATAAATACGCCTCCTACTTCTGCATTTCGCAATCCGTGATGCGGGAGTCAAAAAGTTGGAACACCCAATTGTCTGCTTCGTCGAATCATGCCTCTGACTTCTGCAATCAGTGATGCAGAATTCGGAAGTCGAAACTTCGAAATCACAGCTTCGGGAAAATTACTCCTCCGACTTTCTGCACTCTGCAATCCGGCTTGCGGGAGTCGAAAGTGAGAACTCCCAATTCATAATTCTGGAGAAAATTACTCCTTCGACTTCCACACTCTGTAATCCAGCTTGCTGGAGTCGGAAGTCAGAACTACCAATTCACAAATCCGGAGAAAATTACTCCTCTGACTTCTGCACTCCTCAATCCGGCTTGCAGGAATTGGAAGTCAGAACTCCCAATTCACAAATCCAGAGAAAATTACTCCTATGTCTTTCGCACTCCACAATCCGGCTTGCGGGAATCCGAATTCAGAACTCCCAATTCACAACTCCAGAGAAAATTACTCCTCTGAATTCTGCATTCTGCAATCCAGCTTGCTAGATTTAGAATTCAAAACTCCAAATCACCATGCCAAGAAATCATGCCTCCGACTTCTGCAAGCCTCACTATGGGTTTGGAAAGTTGGAAGTCGGCCACATACCCCTGTTACTGCCAACTCCTCAGGATGATAACTTCATCATCCTAAGTCCATTTTTGGAAAACTTGGTTCTATTGGAAATCTCTCAGCGAGCCCCACGCAACCATATGATCCTCTGCCACTCCTGAGGACTATGATCCTATCCTTCTTCCAACCCAAAATGTGGCCCCAAACTCCATCAAGGCCTCTTTACCACTCTGTAAGGGCTCTTATCCACTCTGTCATGGCCCTTCCCTTCATCTAATCCACAAAGGGAACATGAAAACCACAAGGGGGTGTCTATTTCTTCCCCAAATTCGTGACTGAACCTTCTGCACATTCATGGCCTCAACAAAACTTATCCCAATTCATCAATGAACAAATTTACATATAACTAAAACACATGGATACATTTGCATACTCAAATAAACACAGCTGAATTAAACCATATTAACACACACAGAACGCATTTACCAACATTTCATCATAGGCATAATAACAACATAATGTATAGGTATTAATAATATCATATTAATAAACCAACATAGATCCATCTTAATGCTCTATCAAGCACCGAGACTAGGGATAAAATCACTTGAGGTGCAAACATCTTTTTAGAGTCCTAAAATTCCTGAAGATATTTGATCCCTATCGGCCCTTGATACAGCCAAAGTTAAGATGGATCTATGCTAGTTTATCTTCGTCATTTACATTGCACAAAGTTGATCATCTTCCACCATGGATCCCAAGCCTTTCATGCCCGAAATGCATTAACTAGAACAACCACAATTAAAGTGGTAGGCAAACACCGATAGGTGTAGCCAAACACATACTACTACTACCATGGTTGAATAATATCTCTATACTTGCAAATTGGCGAAAACCCATTGGCAGAGGGTTCTTGGTAGGTAACCAAGAAGGCCCTTTTGGGATCTAATGTTAATATTATTGTTATTATGGATGGCTAAGCTATTTCCCCCTCTGTTAAATTATCTAATTCCTATTGTTGTGTGACTATTCACAAAGATGCAAGGGCACAGATTCAAAGAAGAAACCATGAGTTTCAAGGTTTGAAAATTGTGAAGGCTAGGACACCCAGGGATCAGAGTCTTATGATTATGAAGACCTTGAAGAGAAAAACGGTAATAGATTAGCTGGGATCAATGGTGGATTAATGGAAAATATTCATGTGAGAAAGAGAAAGAAGCACAAGATATCTATAACCTGGAAGAGGAGACCATAGCAGAGGACAAAGGAAGGTCTCTCGGTGATAGTTTAGAATGCTCGCACGAAGGGTAGGAAGGAAAATACAAAAAAAATGGTGAGCATCTTACATCATAGGCAGAGGTATATTCATTTTTTTTTCTTCTGCGTAATGTTGTATGCATAAGTTCACAAGAATTGAATTTCTCACATTAACTTTCTCCAAAAAGTATGGTTTGTTAAGAATTGTAATCTCAATGGCCTAAGTTGGTTAATTAGTTGAGTTATTAGTTGGTTATAGTTTGAATAGGACACTTGGTTGTCCCATAGTATTGGACAATAGTATTGATGTGATGTAATCCTATATAAGCTCATGGTTAATAAGAAGAAGGAAATGAATATGCCCACTTGTGTTCCATCTTTTCTGTCTTAATATTTTAACACAGTATTAGAGCACATGGCCTGATCCATACCTGTATTTGGGGCAAGCATTTTCACATAGTGGAGAGCACGATCTGATCTCACATCGTTTGGAGCACATTAGCATGGAAGAGCATCTTCACAGCTTTGGGGCCGCATCATTTTTTTTTTAATTTTTCGTTAAAAACACCAACGCACCTGTCCCTTTCGGGAACTACGGTGCAATGCACCTGTCCCTTTCGGGAATTGTGGCGTAACGCACTTGTCCCTTTCGGGAGCTGCGGTGCAATGCACCTGTCCCTTTCGGGAAGCGCGTCATCGACGCACTCTCTTCACACCTGAAGCGCGTCACTAACGCACTTGTTGTTAAGGAAAAGTGCGTCGAACACTGTTCACTTGGATGGGTTTTGTCCGATGCACCCTCCGACGCACTGTGTTAGTTATACAAGCAACGACACTCTGTTTAAAGGATAGTTATACAAAATGGAAAGTACCAGCATGAAGCAGATCTCCGGACCAATGTTGACCGACACCAACTATGAGTTTTGGTCAATCAAGATGCAGACGTTTCTCCAACTCAACAAATGTTGGGATATGGTTGAAAATGAGTTCAAAGAACTAGATGCAACAGCTGTGGATGCTATGTATAATGCTAACAAGAAATCCCTTGAATAAATTCGAGATCGTAATCTCAGGGAAAAATGGTTGATCCATAGTTGCATTGCGGAGTCCATCTTTCCACGCATCTCAGGGGCTAACACCACATATCAAGCATGGAATATCCTTGCATCTACATACAAAGGTATTGACAAAGTCAAAATGTTAAGACTCCAAACCCTTCGACTTTATTTCGAAAGTCTTAAAATGAAGGAAAATGAAATTGTAGATCAATTCATGACTAGGGTTTCAGGTATTCTGACTTAATTCCAAATCTATGGCGAGGATTTGGAACAAAAGGTTGTTGTCCAAAAGGTCCTCAGATGTCTCACTAATAAGTTTGCTATGGTTGTTACTTCTATAGAAGAATCTAAAGATCCATCCAAATTTACCCTAGAAGAGTTAATAGGGTCCCTTCTGTCCCACGAAGCTCAACTCAGTCAATAAGAAGAGTCTCTATCAAATGCCTTCATCACTCAGGAATCTCTAAGAAGAGTTAGAGGCAGAGGAGGTAGAGGATGAGGAATAAGAGGAAGAAGTTATCATTCTACAGAGGATAGAACTGATCATGAACACTCAGATCATGGTGAGCACTGTCACAACTCTTAGAACCAGAGAGGGAGAGGAAATATATGGAAAAATAGGTCCAACATTCAGTGAAACTATTGCAAGAAGTATGGCCACTATGAACGAGATTGCAGAAAGAAGCAAGCAGATCAAAATAGTGGTAGAGCCGATGTCTCAAATGTTGAAGAGAGCTCATTAGAAGTCATGTTTCTCTCATACCAAGCAAATGAAGAAGAATATCATTCTGATGTATGGTTGTTGGATAGTGGCTACAACAATCATATGAAAGGTAAGAAATCGTTATTTTCTGATATAGATCCATCTGTTAATTCAAAAATCAATCTTGGTGATCATTATCTTGTTCCTGTTCAAGGAAAAGGAATTGTTCCTATTCTTACTAAGCAGAATTAAAAGAAGCTAATATGTGATGTATTCTATGTTCCTAACCTGAAAGTCAATCTAATCAATGTGGGTCAATTGATTCAGAACAAGTATGATGTCAGGTTCATTGATTCATATTGTGCCGTCTATGATAAATCCCCCAGTAGAAGACTCTTAGCAAAAGTAGAAATGACCAAGAATAGAATCTTCCCACTTAGTCTGAGAAGTGATATCCTGTCACAGTCATATGCACATATTGTTTCCAGTCACAATGAAACCTAGTTCAGGCACTGTAGGTATGGTCATCTACCCTTTTAGAGTCTTAATCATCTGCAAAAATAGTTCATGGTCAAGGGGTTACAAGACAAGTTACGTCACTATGTTAAAGGACCAGATCCATTTATCAAATCTACAGATCCAGTTTTGAAGAGAAAGTATTGCTGACGCTGAGCGAAAAGATTAGAAAACGTTACAACATTATTCATATCAGATTGAAGAAGATCGAGTCTTGCAGAGATCGATCCAAGAAGATCCTGTGTAGAAAATGGTAGAGAAGATCTGAAGTTTCCATAAAAATTTCCAAGGATCTAAAGTCTGAAGGACCGCTGACATCAAAGAAAACCAAGAAGATCGAATCATGAAGATGGTGCTAGAAGAGCTACCAAAATAAATCGAAGAGGTAACAAATCTATTAAACTCAATAATGTCATGGCAGAACTTTGATGGAACCAATTATGTTCAATGGGAATTAAACATAAGGAATTTGTTAAGGTCACAATATTTGTGGCATTTTGTAACTGAAAAGGATCCTATAGATCTAACAGCATTTGAGAATTTGACAGAGTATCAGAAATAAAGAAGACAAGTTGTTGCCTTAAGTCTCATACAAAATAATATAGATTATTCCATCTTCCATAACATTGCAAAAGTTTATACTCCAAAAGAAGCATGGGATATATTGAAAGCCGAGTTTAGTGAAGAGGAACCAATTGTAGAAGAAGATGAATTTGCAAACCAGGCAAAGCACCAGGAATCGCATGGTGAAGTGGAAGATAGTCAAGAAGATTGTGTCTATGATGAATCCAATGATCAAGTAATCCCAACAAAGCTTGTTGATATAGCTCTGTTTGCTGATGACAACGAAAACAAACCTGTCAATGTAGATGTCCCTAGTGATGTGAGTGATAGTCTCTCAGAGAAAGAGTTAGTTGATAACAACAGTGATAGTCTCTCAAAGAAAGAGACAGTTAATAGCAGCAAGAAGAAACACTGACATACAATCCACCACAGAAGCAGAGAACCAAAAGTTTAAGGGAGTTATATGAGCATACTCCTGTTATTGATGAGCAACTACACTATGCTCTATTTTCTTGTCAGCTAACATCATTTGATGAAGCGGTAAAAGATGCACAGTGGGTACAAGCAATGAATGAAGGAATTGATTCTATTGAAAGGAATCAGACTTAGGATCTTGTTGATCTCCCACCAAAAAAAAACAATATTGGAGTAAAATGGGTTTATAAGATCAAACTCAATGAAAAAGCATAGATAGAAAAAAACAAAGAAAGGTTGGTTGCAAAAGGATTTTCCCAACAATATGGTGTAGACTATGATGAAACCTTTGTTCCAGTAGCAAGGATGGACACCATTAGAGCTGTGCTTGCAATAACAGCTCAAAACCAGTGGCTTGTTTATCAAATGGATGTGAAATATTCATTTCTCAATGGCATACTTGAAGAACAAGTCTATGTAGATCAACCACCTGGTTATATTGTCAAAGGTAAAAAAACATAAGGTATGTAAGCTGGAAAAGGCCTTGTATGGTCTAAAACAAGCTCCATGAGCTTGGTACAGAAGAATTGATTCTTACCTCATCAACAATGGGTTCAACAGGAGCAGCAATGAACCCACTCTGTATGAAAAAACAGATCAACAAAGTAACATTATGATTGAATGTATTTATGTTGATGACATGATTTATACTAGAAATATGATGCTAGAAGAATTTAAGACAATCATGAAAAATGAGTTTGAAATGATTGATCTTGGTCTCATGAAATACTTCCTTGGTCTGGAAGTTGACCAAAGTGAAAATGACATCTTCATCTATCAGTATAAGTATGCTACAGATATTCTGCAGAGATTCAGAATGAATAAATGCAAACCAGCAGAAACCTCCATTGCTACAGGAACCAAGTTAAGCAAGAATGATGATGAACCAACAGTAAACTCTACAATTTACAAAATATTGGTAGGCAGTTTAATGTATTTGACTGCAACTAGACCTGATTTGATGTATGATGTTAGCTTGATCTCTAGATTTATGGAGTCTCCCAAAGACTCTCACTGGAAGGTTGGAAAAATAATTCTGAGATATGTCGTAGGAACAATTGGTTATGGACTTTGGTACTCTCATTCACCAGACATTACTCTTACAGGGTACACTAACAGTGATTATGCAGGAAGTATTGATGATAGGAAAAGCACATCTGGTTATGCTTTCCATTTTGGTACTAGTCTGATTTCATGGGCCTCTCAGAAACAACCCATTGTTAGTATGTCTTTTGCAGAAGCATAATATGTTGCAACAACTACAACAACATGCCACGCAGTTTGGATAAGAAGACTTTTGAAGGATATGGGACATACTGAAACAAAACCAACACCTATTTATTGTGACAATAGTTCAGGCATACAATTGTCCAAACATAATGTGTTTCATAGAAAAAGTAAACACATTGACACTCGCTACCACTTTATACGTGAGTTAGTCAATAATTGAGAGATTATTTTGATGTTTTGTGGCTTTAAGGAGCAATTGGATGATATGTTTACCGAACCTTTGGGAACATCTGCATTTGAGTTTCAGAGGAAGCACTTAGGCATTGATAGTGCTAAGAATACTATCCCATTCGAGATTAAGGGGGTGTGTTAAGAATTGTAATCTCAATAGTCCTAAGTTGGTTAATTAATTGAGTTATTAGTTGGTTATAGTTTGACTAGGACACTTGGTTTTCCCATAGTATTGGAGAGTAGTATTGATGTGATGTAATCCTATATAAACTCATGGTTAATAATCAGAAGGCAACCAATATGCCCACTTGTGTTCCATATTTTCTGTCTTAATATTTTAACATGGTTTAGTGGGGCACTGGACCGCTGCAAATGTTTTTGATATTCAATTGTTTTCCAAGTATTTTTTGGGCCCGAAGAATATGATTAATATGCACTGAAAATTACATAGCAAAATCTTCTTTGGGTTTCCGCTCTTGTGGAAAAAAATGTGGGACGTATTACTCAAATCATTGGCCCATCCTCTTTACAAGCATACAAAGGTAGATGGATTTTATAACTATAACTCACTGGGATATGCTTTCCAAGTTGCAAGATTGATTCCAAACTCTAGAATAAAGCAACACAAAACAAGTTGCACCACAATAATTCACCAGGGAAGTTATCCAAAACCTCTCATTTGAATGCTGCATCTTCTTCTTATTATGCTTAGCAACAACAAAATTATGTTCTATTAGTAAAAGAATCAAACCAATGGGAACCAAATAGAAAGTTTAGTTGGTATACCAAACATATGGTCATAGTAATAAGGAGAGAGTTGTTCAAAAGGGTTGTAGAAGTAAGGATTTGCTTGCAGAAAACATGGCGCAACCATTTAAAATGTGGAGGCCACATCAAACTGGGAACCTCCGAAATTCTTGTGTGTGGTAACCCAAATTTTATGTGTCTACAACTTGTGTTTATAATGACTGAATACTCAAAATTCCTGCCATGGATTATTGTTGATGTTACTTACACTATGACACTATTTTATTAATGTTAACTTAGTTGGTTCTTCATACTTTACGCAAGTTGTAGCTCATGAGATTGTTAAGCTTACATAGATAATCGGAGAGAAGCATTACTAACCTAGATATTATTACAGTAGCTCAACATATTTTGTTGTCTTCCAGGTATTTGGAACGTACATTTTCCTATTATAAATAGGATACAGGTAAAGTTGAAACATCAATTGCAATGGATAATTATAATTGCCACGAACATTCTTGAAATTAAACTAAGACTAATGTAGCTTATTTTTCATTTCAATAATATTATACTTGCCTTTCTTTGATCTAACTTTCTTATCTGCTTGAAACTCAATAGGAAGCAACCATATACATATCCTGTTCCAGTGGATTCAGTTGATTCAGTAGTTTGAAAAGCATCATAAACCATTGAACCAGTTAATGTGCCAGTAAGGGTAAATATCGTTTATCACCAATCATAAGAGGGAATAGAAAATCCAGTGAAGGCAATAGGAGAAGCAGGGGCAGAAATCAGCCATTGGAAATACAAATTAAAAGGGGAAAACACTACAGTCACTTACACCTACAACTCACGAAGAACTGACATGAACACATTGCAGATCATATAATTCATCAAATCAATCACATGCCCATCTAGCAGGAATAATATCCGATGGAAAAACGAGCTACATGTTTGTATAGGGCGCATGGTCTATTGTTTAATATTTAGAATATATCAAATTATATATAGTATTAAAGGTGCCCAGCTTCCGTCATTACCTGCCTAGCTTGAATTCCCCTCTTAGTTATATATTTTATCTAAGAATAAGAACCAACACTAATAGTTTAAGATCCTAAAGTCCTAGGATCAGATTCAACGACAGCTAAGTAAGCTACAAAGGTAGATGGAACAAAGCAAGCTAGAGCGAAGCCAGTTCCAATTGCAATTGACAAAATTTAACCAGAAGTTTCAGCCGTTTTTTATCCTATCGAAGAGCTCTATCGTATTGGAAAAGATGATGAATTTTATTTATCTTATAAACACAACTCAGGGTATGTGGTAAAAGTGTTTAATCACTTCATTCATTTATCTCATATTTAAATAATGAGAATTTAATTTATTTTGTATATTTGGTAAAAGTTTGTATGCCTAATTATGGCATTAATTGATCTCATTATTTATATGTTGAGAATTTAATTTATCTTCCCATATATTTGGTAAAACTTTTGTATTATTGGTATTACTTTTGTAGTTCTACGGATGCTAATAGGTAAAAGTAGAGTATTTTTTAAAAATAGGTTAAACTTATTTCAAAACATAATATACTTAATGTATGGATTTTCCTATCAAGTTAATGGCTAAAAATGATAAAGAGAAATATGAATACTCTTTTACAATGTTTAACTGGTCTTGATGTCTTTCTAACACCCACAAAGTTTATTAAACAAACATTCTAAATTTCGGAACTCGATGTTTTGTGTTCTTTTAAAAGTTGATATGATCAATGTCCCTATAAAGAAAATAAAAATAACATAAAATAAAGTAGATGCGATGAAGTAAAAAATATATAATTGAGATATTCCTCATCATAAAAATGTCCATTTTCATTTGTTAAAGCATTATGGAAAAAACAAAAAAAAGGTAAAATTGAAGTGAGTTTGGAAATTTCTTAGAAACACATACAAATATTGAAGACAATATAAAGTAATGTTAACTACATTAGACTAGCTCATTGTATGTGCTATAAGTTAATCTTAAAGTACTTAAAAATATTAATGAGAAGGTACATCAACTTCTATATTCATGAAAATCATTAAGAACCAATTAATTTAACATATAAAACATTTTTAATACTAATGACTTGATTAGGATATAAGTTGTGTTAGGTAGATAGATACATAAATGGAGACCATCAATAGGCATCTTTTTAGGACAAATGAAAGATGAAAACATTATTTAATGAAAAAAAATTGTGTACAAAACAACTTCATATATTAAAAATAAAAAATTTAACTTATGTGCACATCCATTTACCTTGGAAAATAAAATAAACTCCATGCATGATTTCTTACTAAAAGTAGATTAAAACATGTTATGGCACACATGGTACTCTAATAGGAATAATAAATTTAATCTATATTGAGGAACATTTCAATTGGTCAAATTGCATCTTGAATGTACAGGCATATTTCTAAATAGACTCAAAAATTTCTTAACAACAATATATATATAATATATATATATATATATATATATTGCAAGGTTGCAATTTTCTTTAAGTTAAATACATTTATACTCTTTACAATGAGATTTCATATATGAAAAGTAAACCACAATATTAAAGAGACAAGGACAAGCCACAAATCAACACATCATTTTATATTTAGTCAATGAAGAAAACAAGCTCAATATAACATGATCTTCCCTAGAGTTGATACCTCTTGCATGTTCTATAGATTGTAACCATTAAGGGCCAAACACTCATGATAAGGGAAGGACTTTTTAAGCCACATGTCTTCCATTCCATATTTGGTAACAACTACCTCAAACCACATTTTCCCATGCTAATTTAGAGTTATGATTTACAACTCTTGGGTTTTGACATGGCTTGAATTTAAAATAGTAATAAAAACTGATAAAAAACATAACATAGTATCGTTATGTGCTTCTTATGTTTGGAAGTGTACATGTCACACAATTATATGTGAATCTGCATATGTACAAAGATTTTATGGAAGTGTATATGTGGCTTATAGATATTGTTGTTATGACAAACCAATATATTGAATATAATTCACTTGTGCATTCAAGTCATATGTTGGGCATGCAGAAAAGGAAATAATTGATTTTGTTGTGTGCTTGTTGAATGACCCAAATGCAAGAGATGAGACACCCAAATAATTGGTTGGAAATGATGTTATATTGAAGTGTACCTTAAAACTCTACAAGCATGAAAAATTTGAAGGAAAAAAATTACAATTTATCATTATTGATCTCATCCACAAAAACATTAACCTAACATTAACATAGTTACAAATATAATTGAAATGATTTAATTTCAAAGATTGTGACCACTCCTTTAAACATAGCATCATAAAAACAATTAAAGATCATAAATTAGATATACATAAGGAGAACTACTCAAAAGACTAATCTATATAATAATTCTATGTAAAAGCTATAAAGTGGCATTGAACTTATTCCATTAAAAATTATAAATGGGATATACATAAGAGAACTACTCAAAAGACTAATCTATACAATACTTCTATGTAAAAGCTATAACAATACTTCTATGCAAAAGCTATAAGGTGGCATTGACCTTGTTCCAAAAAGATAAATTAGCTTAGCATGTCCTTTCATATAATTTAAAATTTACTTAAGAATCATATGTCACATTGTTTAATCATATATTATGCAACAAAATTATATGATTATGGACCTCAATGATACTTTGTACCCATATATGAATATCCGTATATAGGTCCCTTTTGCGCCACCTTTATGATGGAGTGCTTATTTATAACGTCACATTGTGCTTCGTCTGTAAAATTTGGTTCTTGCCCTATTGTCCATGGATGAGCCCCCCAGAAAACTCTGATTGCACTCCTTTCCTGAGAGTGGATCTCCCATCTGTTAGGATGCTCATAGAGACCTCGGTTTCTCATTTGATGATCCCAGTACTCCAAAAAATCACTCCAATCCCGCTCTTCCAAAATTCTGGTTCTCTCCACATCCAAACCTATCTTCACGATGCAGATTTTACTGCCCTCAATTGTAATGGAACCATGAAAATGTAAGTCTTAAAATCAGACCTATTTAGAGTGAATTTAGCGATCGAACATCTCCGATAAAGCATTTTCATACCACTCACGAATCCATTCTCAACATACAATGGCAGTTTCTCCGACATAATACCAAAGTTCAAGTCTCTGGGAGGGCGAGTATTAAAGTTAACATATTCCCAATGCCATTCACAATTTGAGTAACTCAGTTTCCAGCCCTCTGCCTCTGAGGAATCACTGAATCTTCGCTGCCATATATAGCTGCTATTATCAGAAGAAGAAGAAGCGTAAACAAACTTTGGAAACGGGGGGAGTCTTTTCCAATAAATGTTGAAGTCTTCTATTATATCATGCATCCAGACATTGTATATTTCTTGGGGAGCATTGGATTCGTCTGTTACAACTGACGGTGTGAGCGAAAATACACGATGATTGTCGCAGACAAACTTTGGAAAGTCGCGTTTCTATATTTAAGGAAATTGTTGTACAGAGAGCCTCTCTGTGCTAGCACCCTGACAAATGTTGCCATTGTTGTCAAAGGGTGTGAGCAGCCAGAGTCTCACCAATCTATAGAAAGCCTCCTGGCCCGGATCTCAGGCTCGGGTTTGTTTCAAATGGAAGAGAATGAGAGCCTTGGACAGAATATTTGGAGAGTTTCGAAGACGTTTATGATAACTTGGGAAACTCTCTGTCATGACTCTATTCCAAGATCGGTTTAACATCCTCAAAAGTGGCCTTTCATTCTGTGGAAATCTACACAACCGAGTTACTACTTCAGCCAGCACAACATCTTCGCCAAGCCTAGTTATTAAATCTGTATTTGCTGCGATACAAAAATTACAAAATGCTTCAAACATTCACTCATTGAAAATTTGCAACAATATTTGTAACTCAGTGTTGAAATTACCGCATAGCTGGGATGGGTTCTGAGTGTTCTCCGCGTTGTATCTATGTTTCTCTTGCTCCTGTGCTTCTACGGCCGCTCCTGCTTCGACTTCTGCAACATTCTTGCTTGAGCAATCCATTTATATCACTGTTGTCAATCTTCTCTTCAATTGGATTTTTATCAGAATTTGAATTCAAATAATCCACTTCAGTATCTAAAAAGACAAGGTGCTGAGGGTGCGATGAATGGAATGTCCCTGCATGTAACATCCCCAAAATCGCCAAAATTTAAAATTTTTTGACATCGCCAAAATCATAAAAGAAATGCTTATCTACAGAATAAAAGTTATTTAACTAATAGATAATGGCAGCTTTGTAATTTTATCATTGTGATTCTTAAACATGAAAGACAATAGATTAAAATTGAAATGCGATAGAACAATGTTTAATTTTTTATGTGTAATGGTATAATAACAATACTAATGATCTGTTTGCACATTTCTGAAGGGGTTTCTACTGGGTGTCCTTGGGTTTACTTAGCTTGACAGCTAAAGTATTGGATTTTCTCTTTCGCAGATCTACAGGTAAGATAAATAAGTAATTCCAGTATTTCAAGACAGGTTATAAGCTTTAGCTAGTCACCTCTGTTTTTAAGATAGATGTGTAAACTGTCGTGCTTGAAGGTGTCGATGGCATGTAATTTTGGTTTATCTTTATCAATTTGTACTATTTTTATCTAACACTTGTAAGTGTAGCTAGAGATATTTTGCACTATACTTCTACTGTAATCAATGATGTTGTTCAATTCAAAAATGCAATTGTGTAATAATAATAGCATTACTATAACGCTATGGCTTGTAATGATGATGGCCTTCAAAAGCCTTCATGACATAATTCATGTACTTAAATCATATATGCTCCTATAATATTATTAGACTACATCACTGCATGGACAGGATAATAGTTTGTTATGTAATAGTGACACATACTAAATTGTCATAACACTTCTATGGAATAATTGCTAGGGTTACAATGCTTAACCATATGCAACTTTGAAACTTAGTACTTTATTCTATTGCATGCAACTATGTTTGTGAGACTTTAACATTTAACTTACACTATGTGCATACTATGCCAACGATAACTTAACATTTGACTTGAAATATATGCGCCCGAAGCAAATGGGGACTTAACATTTAAAAAAGTATGAAACAAAGGCATTATACGATGCAATAAAGTTTAGAGTTGATTTTACATCGTGGTTATGAATACAACATAAGGTTTGGCTTTTGTGATGCGATAGGTTGACATTGGATACATGATATGCAAACAACCTATGGTTCGAAGTGCAAATGCACACAAGCCATACGAATTATACCATGATTTGAGACTTTATACGTAAATGAAATATCACGATATGATAATGCCCTAGGGTTGAAACTATACAACGGGGTTGTAATGCAGTTGTAATATGGTGGTGATATAATCCCGAGATTGTGTTGTAAACCTTAACTTGATGTTGACATGAATTTAATGCAGTTGCAGGTAATGGCCTGGCAGGTGATACGTAAGAGCCGGCTTTAAATGTGAACCCTGTGCAATGGCAGTGGTTTGTCTTGATGGCTCCAATGTGTATTTAGCTCCACGTGATATAGTTGTATGAATGGTGAGAACTTCACCGAGCTGTAGGCTCTGCCCTGGTGATATGGCACTCCAACTGTGCTGGTTATTTTATTGATGTTATTAATGGTGATTGATCGTATCTCTGCCTTGGTACTATTGTGGCTTGGCTGGCCAAATATTGATCGTTGATCTAACTGCCTCGATCATTGAGATCTAAAACCCTAAGGCAGTCTCGCATTTCTGTTTGTTGTTTTCCTTAACGCATTCATTTGGAGTTTTTGGTTTGGGGAAGAGGCCGACAGGCCGCTGGATAGCAGGACTCGACCTTGGGTGGTTCGTTGATGTCTCTGTAACTACAATCTCTGTAATTTTTATGGTGAAACTTACTGTATAAGTTGCTCGAGTTCGAAGGTTGTAAGGAAATGAAGCCCTGTGGCTTTCCTCGTGTGACAGGTTAGGTTTTTCGGTGAGAGTTAAACTCCGAGTTTGATAAAGGTTCAGTTGTATGCTGCCTTGTTGCGTTGGTTGGAAGAATTGGAAGCATGAAGCATTCCATCCATCTGTCAAAGTGAAGGTAAGTCAACTCGTAACACTGTTGTTTTAATATTGCAGTTTGGTTTATATGGTATTCGATTTGAATTCGTTATAACTTCTTGCAGTTCATGTGGCAGGTATTGCCTTCATGGTGGATTTTACAGTGCTGGGGTTTGTTGGCAATGGATGGCACGCTATAAAATGGTAAGCCCCGGTGGAAAAATCCTCCGTAGGTTCTCCTGGCATATTTGTGGCCATCGTTTGAAGTTGTAACAACTTTGTCCTGGAAATTGTGGTTCAAAACCCATGTTGTTTTGTGTTATGCCTATGTTAGGATGCCTCTCGGCTTGCAGAGTGGATGTAATAGTTTTGTAGGTTACTGTACAGTGTTTGGGTTCTGATTTTGAACTGGCAATGTACCTCTGTCAATGAGGGTTTCAATCTCTATCGAGTTTTTAAATAAATAAAAGAAATATTATAAGTCTATATTGTTGTAATTGTTTTGCTCGATGTTTTGGGGCTTGGCCTGTGAACATATCCTGTGACTCATCGATTTAAAATATGGAAATGAAACTTGGGTTTTAGCAGACCTCTGCGTTTGAATTAGATGTAATACGAAAATGTAGTTTGTGTAACTAGGTTTTAATACGCCTCCTGCTATCGTTCTCTTTTATGGTCTATGAAGTCATACAATGGAAAAGGAAAATCGTGTGATAAAAGGGAATAATGGGAAGACTACTGCTGTTAGATGTTTGTAATCTATGATATGGTTTCGGCCTGTATAAAGCTCGTCGATTTGTAAATGATGTTTTAATTTCATTCTAAAAGCTTGTCAAGGATTAGGGTTTGTCTCTGTATGGTTATGGGTTTACTCGTCGTCAAGCCTTGGGCAAATCCAAACTTGTTTTGCTTCTGCTGTTTAGAGGCGTTCTACTGTTAATGAAATAATGGAACTTTTAAACGATATTGAGTTTGTTTAAATAGCTTGATTTTGTAGAAAAGAATGCAGTTGTGAAATTTTGTTTTTATGGAATTAGAAACATGTGAATGAATACTAAGTTGAGAACTGTTTAAATAAAAGATATCTTTTAATATCTTTGTTGCTATTGTTCGATGATAAATTCAATAGTTTTAATGTATGGCTTTGAAAGTGAAAATGTGCAAACCCTAGGTTTGTAATATGAGACTTCTGTTTGCTTATCTATCCTATATGTATAGTGGTGAAAATAACAGTGGACTATAGTAAACTTTGAGAAGAAAATATGGAAACGATAAACCCTGATTTAAAACTTGAAAATGCCATATTAGTTATGTATGGTAAAATTTTGCAATCTTCTTTAATTTTTGTATCAGCAATGGTTTCAATAATAAATATAAATCAAAGTAGTAGTTTTTAAGACAGTAAACTTCTATTTGATTAAGTAAAAAAAGTACTGTAACAAAATACAGTAATCAACATTAATTTCTAACAGTAGGAAAATTAACAATTTATGCAGAGTTGTTCTTTTCATCATCTTGGCAATTTGCCTATCATAACTATCTATCTTAATTTGTCTCTGTACTAGAGTACGATGCAGTTCCTATAGCATGGGGAAAAATGGAGAGATTATTTATTTTATTCATCATTTCTATTCATAATTTTAATTTGTTTCAGACACTAAAAGTAAGGGTATCTAAACCAGAACACTTTCTGAAATTTTAAAATTAAATACTTGCAATAAACAGATTTAAATACTTAATAATAGAAAAAAATAGAACCTGTAGATGAAGATAGGGCCGACAAACACCCAAGGAGGCCTGTTCCTCCCCACCTATTCCAGAAGAAGCAGCTCAACTGCTGGCTTCTTGTGAACCCCCGAGCCTGATTACTGAACCACTAAGTAGATGGAATCTGTGTAGAAGCAAGGCACTCAAAAATGCCTTCAGCACTAAGCATCAACCTCCTGAAATAACATGCCTTCTCCACTTAGCATCAACCTCCTGAACTCAATAGGAGTTTGGCAGACTCACAACATGATCAACAACATAGTATATCCACTCATCAAATCTCTTGGGTGCAAACACAACAAAATCCCAAGGTAAATTTCCTCATCAGGAAAAGTGATGAACCTCAGTTCAAAATTTGATGACTATTATATAGACTGCCTAGGTCTTTAGTGGTTAGTTTGGAATAAATGAGCCTCAAGCTCCAGTCCCATCTTTTAAGGCACTATGACCACATTTCAAGGGAGTTGTCCCATACCAACAACTAGTTAGTTGCATCATGATGCTGCCACTTGTCCATTGCCTTCTGCCCGAGATTCCATTCCACCTAGTGGATCAGTAACCACTCTTTCAACAATCCTCTTAGGTGTTTGTCTCCTATTTTATTTATTTAATAATAATATATTGTGCAAATTATAGTCATCCTTGGACACCTGTCCAACATAAAACTTTACAATAAAAGTTATCATAATGTTTTCTAACACAAAATTTTTTCCAGCAAAAACCTGCACATGTTTAAACACTAATAGTGAGTTAAAAGAAGAAACATAATCTTGACTTATTTTAGGAATTTTTCCCTTAATCCGGTCATTTCATTAGAATTTTTTATTGTAGGAATTTTTCCCTTAATCCGGTCATTAATAGTGAGTTAAAAGAAGAAACGTAATCTTGACTTATTTTAGGAATTTTTCCCTTAATCCGGTCATTTCATTAGAATTTTTTATTGTAAAAATGATTTTTATTTTAGGTATTTTTGCCCTAATCCAGTGATTTTATTAGAATTTTTGGTTGTAGAAATGATTTTAGCATACTTAAAAATCCAAAAATCCATAGCAATTACAACCAATCACTTATATATGAACAAGTGATTTGGTAAGAAAATTATCCCAAAAAAATTCAAAAGAAGAATGCTTAGCTAAGTGAGTTGAAATCTCACCAAGTTTTGAATATTTTAAAAGACAATAGAGGTTTAAATCTTCTAAATTAGCACAATTATTTAACTGATGGTTCGTGTAAATATCTATAAGTTACAAGCTAAGTGCCACAACTAAGTTAGTCCGCGTGTTAAAGAACTGCTTGTTACCTAATTCTATATCAGTTACTAGATATCCATCATAACTATCAGTTATTTTTGATATTCTTCTTTATTATAATTGAAAGCATACATTCTAGTTCACCCCAAATTCTAAAATAAAAACATGTATCGATGTATATATATATTAGCCGATTATAACAAGATAGATAAAATAGTCTTCCTCTTAACTGGAGCCCTGCACATTAGATTAAGATAGAATATGAATTACTAATAATATATGCTAAATGGATATCAAAAAAATTTAATATGTAGTATAATATTTTAAAAAATAAAAATAGAAAAGTTTTTTTTTATATAAATTCATTTATATAATAATTAATTATTCATTCTATTAATAGGAATATTAAATTACAATACTCTCTCATTCTTTTCACATTATACTAATATTGTAATCTCAATTTTAAAGAAAAATTTATGAAGTAATTTTGATGAGGCCTTCATGTGGTAGACTATGCCTATAGGTCCAAGCCTCGAAAGAATATGTATGCATGTGTTTTTTTTAAATATTTATATGACAATCAATTAATAATTAACAAGAGCTACTAGCGGCAATGTCCGTGAAAATATGCAAGATAACCTGAGGAGGAGCAAGGATTGACCTGGATGCAAAATTAGAAGAACCGATTTAGCATCATTAAAGTTTTAATGACAATTTCAATGGTGCACAGTGAAAATATGTTTATATAAAAGCTGGTATAATTTGTGAAACCATTTCTTGGAAACCATGTATGTATTTTGCTAGAGGGTATTGCAAACATGGCTCCAACTATCGTTTTGCTCATAGTTATCCATGGTATGAGAATGTCTCGAGTTCAATTTTCATGGACTCTAGCTTCAAAGAAGCTTTGTCTCTAGAATCGTTGGAGAGATTAGAGTTAATCGTTGGAGAGATTAGAGTTAGAACTGCAAGAATTATTGAGAGAAAAATGGGTGTCTGTCTCCATTGATTCTCTACCCCAGCTCTACCACGAAATATTTGGTAAACATCTACAAGCCAAGGGCTACTTGATTGAGAGCCAGAGGCATGGAAAGTTGGAAACAACTTGATGAATCTACTAGCACAATTGAAGAGACTAAGCTAAATTCCATGCCAAATGCATGGTGGACTATAATCTTACGTGATAAATAAGGTAATCTCTGGTCAACTGTTTTGGTTGAAATATTATATATAGGTTTCTTGTATTTTGCCAAAGATAATCGATCAATGATAAAAAGAAAGGCCCTATACAATTCAGAAACAAATGCAAAAATTGAGAATGTTCATGGGTTTGGAAAATCCATCTACATAGTAGATAGGCAAAGCTTGCCGCATTAAATTTTACATTAAGAGAAGTTTCTTATCGAAATTGTTGGAATCTATTGGAAATCCTATTGTCAATGAGAATCATGTTTATTTTCAACAAGAATGAACTATACTTGTACCTGAATTCTTCTCTTTGAGTTCACAAGGAAAAAGTATTTTGTATTAAATACTTAAAAAAGCAATGCGAAGGGGTTTCAAGATGCCAGTTTTATATATTTATTGGAATTTGCAAGGAGTAAAAGATGCAGCATACAACAGAGTTGGTTTCCCATATAGATATTTGTGATTTACTAGTAAAGCCTAATCTTAGCAAGAGGAATATTCTTGGGATGCATATGGACCAACGTTAGAGTATGTTGAAGGATTGAAATCCCAACAGTTTTTACGGATCTATCCCTAGCTTCTTGTCAGCACATCCAGCTGACCCATTTTGAGCATGCTTAGCAAGATTCACCGCAAAGTTGATGACAATGTCACGGGTTCGAGTGTCTGTGTAAATACTCTAGTCAGATGTGAAGAGGGTCCGTTTGTCAAAGGGATTGACGTAATATTGGGTTCTGTTTTGCCATGACTCACATGTTCATAAATTTCTTGAGTTTTTCGTGTATCCTTTGGATCATACAATCTTGAAAGTGTTATGTGGTGCATACAAATGTGTATGAAAACAAGAAGGAAGAAGCATTTTTTCAACAACTCTTAGTGTATTACACCCACTCCTTCATACCTTCTTCGTCACAACAATACAATCCATTCCGAGATTTCATTCTATTAACCAAAAAAAGCGATGATACTTCAATGGCGTCTCTGAGTTCTTCATTTTTGGGAAAATATTAAGCAAGATTGAACCTGTTTCTGGTCTCCAACACCATCAGTCCATTTACTAGATAGAATTATGGATATTAAAAAATGCATGCAATAAATTAAATTAATCAACATCATTTTGGAAACTAACTAATTGAGAATTTCGAGTGGCATTTCATCAACTGGCCAATGAATAAATTGACATTTGTCCTTTGGATAAGCTTTGCAGAAACCCATCAACATACAACAACTGAAGCTTTGTACAATGCACCAACCTCTTCCTCTTCAGCTTCACACATTCATCTGTCCGCAATTCCTTCAAAGATACCAATGTTTCCATACTTGGTATCTCTTCTAACTTAGAGAACCTATCAACATACAATAATTCCCTGCTTTCTTCCTTTCCTCATCAATGTCACAGACCTCATGAATGTCACAGACATTTCCACTTGTAACTCTTGTTTTGATAAATAGTATTAAACCATATTTCTTCCATGGAGCAAGCCTTCTTATGGGAGAAGGAAGGAATCAATGCATTGAGTTTCATTTAAATGTGATACAAGGCCTCCTGTGTTCAAATATGAATTTGGCACATAATATCTACATCGCAAAAAAATAAAGGGAGAGCGTGGTGAAAGGGATTGCGAACAACATAAATATTTAGTAAGGAGAAAGAAGAGTAACACCACAACAAGGATGGAGAACCTGGATAGCTTAATGGAATCCTTCGATATATTCAAGAAGCGAGCTTTCCTCCTCCATGATGCCTGAGAGAGATTCGATAAGCGAATCCTCATCCAACCCCACGATGATTTCGACAGTGAGCGAAGGGAAGCCAAAGGAAAAGTCAATTTTGAGATAAGATCACCTTTCAAAGACCCTAGAGGCAGCGGTGGCGTGACCTGTTCGCGCAGATGCCAACATGATATGTAGTATCATGACTCTACTCGAGGATGATAATGTCCTTGCCATTAGACTCACAATCTACAATGCCGCTTCTTCTCGTGAGGACATCAAGAGGCTTTACCCCAAGGGTGCCAAGGTCGCCGTCAAGGAACCCTATTTTAAGATTGCCACCGACTGTGGCCTTCTAATCCGTGTGGACAATCCCACCAACATTTTGAATCTCATGTTTGCGGAAGGGAAGCGAATTGAGATCCTGTTGCATGTGGATGTGGAGGACGAGAGGAAAAACTTGGAAACATGTGCTTCGAAGAAAAAAATTGGGAAGCAACAACCAAGAATTATACAAAATGCATCGATGCTGCTCTAATTCATCTCAAGAAGAGGTCCCCTAACGACAATAATAATATTACTACCTTCCTCCTCCATGTGTATTCCAACCGTGCGTAGTGAAGGATTCAGGTGAAGGAATTTGAGCTCGCTCTCGAGGATCCCGACAATGTCCTTGGGGTCGATTTCAGCAATCTCAAAGTGATCTATAGGAAAGATCGTGCTCTAGTCGGCTTGAAGAAGTATTCAAAGGCATGCGAGTGTTTGGAGAAAGCTGACAAGGCCATCCCCGACTTAAGGAAATACAATATTCCCTTCTCCAAGAGAACACTTTGTATGCCCAAAGCCAGAATGGAAAGCATGGCATTTCAGACTTCTTGGTTTTCTTTGGCCCTCCTCCGGAGGTCACCGATTTTGTTGGCCCCAAGGAGATCAAGATGAGCAAAAAGGACCATGGTAGGGGGCCCTACACCATTTGAGAAATAAGCACTGGGAAACTTTTGCTAGTAAGCAACACTATTGCAATTGTTTATGAGGATGAGACGAGCTTAATAATGTTGAAATTTGGTTGAGATTTGATCTTTAATTATTTTAGATGTAGAGACTTGAAACAATGAGACAATTCAATCCATGAAATTAATACAACCATAACACAATATATGTACCCTAGGTAAAATACTCAAAATTATGAGAACAAAAACCCTAGCAATTCTTCTCAGTATAATATAATGGATAGCAGAGAATGCTTTCTTTTATAACATAGCAGATTGATTTCAAAAGATAAGAGATCACCAAACACTCTTGATGAAGATACATAAGTAATAGAGAGAATAGATCAATCGGATGTGTTCCTAGCACAACAATAACAAGCACGAACAATACCCTGCACAAAGAGAAGCGCCTTTCCTTCAATGGAGAAAAGAATTTGCTACAAATTGGATTCATCAATCCCGTATATAATATTTATACATTTTTCTCTTCTATTTTAACTTCTAACTTCAGGATGAACTCACCCTCAAACTGGATGTATTAATCTTGCATGGAGAGGTGAGCCCCACTTCTCATGTAGTGATTTATCTCATTGAGCTATCACTTAGGATGAACTCGCCTCTTAACTGAAAGCTTTCCCACTTAGTTAGGTGGCTAACTTAAGTGTCGACATACAAGTGTCAAAACTCTCGTGTCATTAGTTTAACATAAGTGTCTTCATGCAATAACACTTAGTTAACTAGATCTTCTTTGTTGTCACTTAGTTAACTCTCTTAAACTGAAGTGCCATCTTTTAGTTTAACTAAAGTGAAAACACTTTAGTTAACTAGTCCTTTTTATTTAACACTTAGTTAACTGAAATCATGCTAATTGATTTAGTTGAAGTGACCACTATGAGTTCCTTAGTTAACTGAGGCATATCTTTAACCGATGCTTTAACTGAAGCATTGATACTTAACTGAAGCTTTATAACCGAATCTTTAACAATTCGAGTTCTCCTTAATTAACTGAAGTGTATGCATGGGAAATTTCGAATTCTCTTGATCTCTATGCTTTATCTTTTATTTCTTTATCTCTTACTGCATAGTCAATATGTGCTAACTTTAATTATCCATCACATTACATTATACTAAGAAGAATTATCAGATGTTGTGATCATATTTTATTATTCCGGACCAAATGATCATATGCTAAAGTGATTCACTTTAGAGGTGATCAATCTATAAAGGAGACTTAATAACAATCTGGTGATCATGGTTAATAATATATCACACAACATTAAATTATTTTAACAAGTAAAGCATTACCTTTATATGGAAGGTCCACATCTATACGGGAGGTCCATCTCATGGATACCTTTATACAGAAGGTTCACATGATAATCATGACTTGACACACACAAGTCTGGAGCCTTGTCCAATAAGACTTTACAACATCATTACTTTGATCACTTACCTCTATATAGGAGGAATAACCTTTACACAGAAGTAAATCAAAGTTCTCACCTCTATACAGGAGGATCAATATTGACTACACAAGATTGGTTTGCAGAATGTCTCATGATGCTGTATATTTAACAAATAATAATCACAATATCTATGTATAGGTTACCATTAATTCACATTTGTTAGGGTTTTTAATCAATTATGACTACCATCAATTTTCTTAGATTTTTGGAATTCTCGAGATCGACCTCAAATTTAATTCTATAATGTGGAGTTGTCATACATAGTGTATATCATGGTAATTGTTTTGAAAATTTAATTCTACAATGTGGAGTTGTCATACATAGTCTATATGGTAATTTTTTTGAATTGGTTTTGTTTTCTTTAATGTGTTGATGTATATGTAACTTCAGAATGTATTTCACATATATGTATATTGTATTCCTATAGAGATGTTATTATTCCTCTATACAGAAGTGGTTGTATTCCTATAGAGATGTTATTATTACTCTATACTGAAGTGTCATCATTTATATTGTAAGTGTCGTAACTTATACTTGATGGGTTCTTAGACCACCTTGTTGGGGTCAGCCTTGTATAAGTCATGCGGGTCAAAGGGTTATTAGACCACCCTATTCGGGGTCGGCCATGTGGGTCAAAGGGTTATTAAACCACCCTAGTGGGGGTCATCCCAGCCAGCATTATGTTAAGTGGTTAAGTTGAGGCCGACCTGGTTGAGTAAAGGTCAAGTCAAGTTAGTGTATAAATAGAGAGTGTGTGTCTCTCATTTTACACATTCTATTCTCTCACTCACACTTGGGAGAGTGGCGCACTTGTGGAGGAGGAGGCTCTACTGCTAGGAGAAGAATATCTCTTGTATTCTGGTTGTATCATTGCTCTATCTATCTCTGAGGAAGTTATTGGGGTTTTTCACCTTTATGGTTTTCCCCAAGTAAAATCTGTGTCTCTTGTGTGCTTGCATTATTGTGTCCATGATTGATATGCTGTAGATATGCTATACATGTTGTTCTCTCAGTTAAGATCCTAGATTAGATTGAAGTAAATTCTGAAAATTTAACATGGTATCAGAGCTAGCCTGAAAGAAGGCATGATATGGCATGTATGACACTTGTTGCACTTACGATGCTAGGGCTTGATATAGCAAAAACCAGTCATCGTAGCACTCTTGCTATAAATCTGTTTTGGCGAAGTTTTCGGATCTGAAACTTTTACAGGTTGGATATCGGATCCCCATGTACCTTGTGTCCAAAGGAAAACCTCTAATTCGTTGTACTTTGTGATTTATAATCTGTACAATACAGGGTTTCTGCCTCTTCCAGATCTGAGTCAAAATCAGGTGACCTTGGGAAAAGGCTCATAAATTGGGCTAGGAAGCTCCAAATTAAATTTCGTAAAAAGTGACAGGTAGTACATAGACTGTAATATCTCAGAAAAACTTTTCAGAGGTCGAAGTTGAACTAGTGACACGTGGCACGCCATACAAGTTCTCTCTCCTGTATTATCCCATAAATAGGTCACGTTGCGACACTTGGCATAACTCTCCTCAGAGAATCCAATTGAGGTCAGAACTATCGGTATGGAAAGATAACAAGTCGGGTTATCTCAGGAAAACGTTTCAGACCCTGTGGATCGAAAAGTTTGGAGTTACACCAGAAACAATCAGGTACATATTTCTGTCAAAAGAGAATTATTTTTGAGTACCTTCATTCATGGCTTCCGAAATTTAGGGCTTCGGAGAAAGTTGGATTTTTTGTAATCGGAGACCACGGCTGGATGCTACTCATAAAAATTAAAATTTAGAGACTAAGATCAGATTTTTTGGTTGGGCAGAAGGCCGGGCTTGATCAAACCCCAGTTCGGGACTTTGATCAGAAAGATGGAAAATTAGGGCTTCTGCAAAAATTGGAATTTTGGAAATCTGTGACCACGGCTGGAAGCTCCTCAGAAAATTAGAAGCTTAGAGTTTTGAATCAAATATTTTGGTTGGGTGAAGCTCCGGGAAACTCAAACCCTAATTCAGGGTCCTCCCTAGTGAATCCGAAAATCTAAAAGGCAATTTCGAGGGGTGAAACTTTGCAGTTTTCAAATTCTGAATATACAAGCTTGATTAGCTCATCAAGGCGCATATTTCTATCCTTTCGGAAGTTTGAAATTCAAAGTTTGAATTTTTGGGGTTTCTCTGACAAACCCTATTACAGCTCCAGATCCAGTTCCTGCAAATCAAGTGGATTGGGTTAATCCTAGAAGAGGATGGATTGGTCACCTACATAAGTGAAGAAGTTCCTGTTTCAGAGGGAGATGAGGCTAAGGCCTTCCATAAGAAGATTACAAGCAATCTTGACAGGTATGGCTTACAGGTATGTTTCAAATTCTGTTCATGGTTAAGTTTATGATATGTTTGTCTTCATATCATTACAGTACAATCTTGATTAATTACTAGACTTGTCGTATTACCTTAATATAAGATATTCGTTGATTAAGGTTTTGACACTTATGATTGTACTAATGCATTGTGATGTTGTATGAGGTTTATGTTGTTCGCTAACATAAAAGGTACACCAAGAAAGACAAATCATGTTCTACTTCAAGAACATATGATCATGGTGACATGAAGACAAAGATTCATCCATTGTCATGGATCACATAGAAGATCTACTTACGAGGTATGTATAACTTGGTTCTACAATGGTTAACTTATGAGACATGTAGGTTACTAGCACAAGTCACTGAAGAGAACCAGAAGACATTATGCAGGTATGTTAGACATAACTAGCTAGCATGCTAATCCAGGTATATTTTCCTATATCAAGCTAGAATCCTACCTTGTGTTAGGATCTTATACTGTTGTGTTGTTGATAATGATTATTGATGAAGCCATAGGTTTGGATAGTCATGGTTGTATGCATATTATGTTTCTTACCATAATTGATGATATGACTAACCAGAAGAATCATGAAGGTATAGGTTTGAGTAATCACGGGTTTATGCATTGATGATTTAACTAATTAGAAGAGTCCTATGATCAAATAAGAATATGCATGAGTAAAAGAAGACTTCCTTGAAAGCTTGAATACTAATGTTTATTATCTGTGAATGATCATGACTATACATGTTTAAGATTATTGTGTATTATACTAATAAATGTGTGATTATGTATGAGACCTCAAGGATAACACAATGATGATACTAATAAACATGCATAGTGATTAAGGATGGATGTAAGTTCAAGGACAGGTAATCTAGGAAGCAAAGATCAAGAGGGAGCACACTCCAGTTGTTCCTGCAAGAAAGCAAAGGAGCACACTTCAGTAGTTTCTGCAAGGATGCAGATATTAGAGGGAGTTGACCATATTTCTACATTCCACAAAAAAAAGGTGTAGAAGAAGCTACTTCAGCAGCTCCTGCAAGGAAGCAAAGACTCAGAGGGAGTCCACCTAGCAACCAAACAAAGATAAGTATTTTTAATTATCATTTCTTGCATATTTGTTTGTTTAAATAAAATTGTTCAATGATGTATATGCTCATGTTCCTAGACTTAGGATGTGTATTGTGCATATTAGAATGATTGCATTAATGAACAGTATACTACTAATATGCATGTGATGGGTAAGTGGCCTATGGCAGTATACAACATCCAGTGCTACTTATCTAGAATGAAACCTCTTTGCTGACATGTTGGGAGTAGTGCAAACTCTTAACAATGTTCTGGTAGAGACTGAAAGGCATCTAGAAAGTTGTGGAACATGGATAAATGCTGTATTGAAGCATTGGATAAGATAATTGCATGACTATATGACATATTTCTTTATGTGTAAGAATTTGTCTGAAAATTATGAGATGTTTCTAATCATGCAATTTAACTTGTTTTGTAGAAAAGACCGTATACCTTCACTTATAAAAGAAGGACTAAAACATTTGTTCAAGCAACCAAATTATCTATTGAAGATATTGAAGTTCCCAGGATACGAGAAGAATGCCATGATCCGTCGATAATGAAGAACGATGTTTGGGATGCAGTCCCAAGAGCTGAAGGGAAGTCTGTTGTGACTTCCAAATGGAACTATCAGATCAAGCATGCTGCAGATGCCAGCATAGAGAAATATAAAAGTGATGAAATAGAAGATACACCAGATGGATTTCAAGACAGCCTTCTTGAATGTTGTAGTCATATATGTGTGTAGAACTTGGTAGGATAGACAACTTTCTATCCAGTTTGGGCTTTACCAAGAGTGAAGCAGATTCCAACCTTTACTACAAGGTTGAGGAAGGGAATCCTGTGATTCTACTCCTGTATGTGGATGACCTGTTTGTAACAGGAGATGACAGATTGATTGCTGACACACAGCAGAAGCTTGTGCCGAGTTCAAGATGAAGAACTTGGGGATGATGCACTATTTGTTTTTTGGCATGGAGGTGTGGCAGAGTGCAAATGGAATCTTCCTTGGACAAGGGAAGTATGCAGTAGAGATCCTGAAGAGGTTCAGGATGATGGATTGCAAGGCCATGGCCACACCTATGGCATCGAATCTGAAGCTTCTTTGTGATGCTTCATCTGAGCCGGTTGATGTCTCTATGTATTGTCAGATGATTATGTCCTTGATGTACCTGACAAACACGAGGCCAGATATTTGCTTTGCGGTGAACACATTGACCTAGTTCCTGACGGATCCGAGGAGTGTTCACCTGGTTGCTGTAAAGCATGTTCTGAGGTACCTGAAGGGTACAATGGATTATGGGCTCAAGTATGAAGCGAATCAAAATTTTAACCTGCAGGGTTATGTTGATTCAGATTGGGCTGGTAGTGCTACAGATAGGAAGAGCACATCTGGATGCTGCTTCAGTATGGGATCAGGTGTGATCTCTTGGTTTAGTAGGAAGCAGTCCTCCATAGCACTGAGTACAGCTGAGGCAGGGTATGTTGCAGCTTGTTCATCTGGTTGTGAGGTAGTATGGCTACAGAGGCTACTGTCTGAGTTATTTGATCTCCTGTTGGATGCTACTGGTATCTTTTGTGATAACCAGAGTTGTGTGAAGCTGTCTGAGAACCCAGTGGTTCATGACAGGTCAAAACACATAGAGATCAAATATCACTAATCAGGGATATGGTGCAGAGAGGAGCCGTGATGCTCCTGTATGTTGCGACGGATGAGCAGATTGCAGATGTGCTCACGAAGCCACTAGCCAAGGTGAAGTTTGAGTACTTTAGGGAGAGGCTTGGTGTTCTTCAGATTGATGACACTTCGAGGAAAAAGTGATGGACACATTTGCAGAAGCCATTCCAAGCATGTTGGAAGGAGGATCCTTAACATGGCTGTGGATGTAAGCACTAGAAGATGAGAATCAAGATGATGTTCTAGTTTCTGCTGGATATGATCAGTTGGATCATTTATATGTATATGTATGTACGCATCATGTTGGATGCTGGATATGATCAGTTGGCTCATTTATATGTATATGTATATGTATGTACGCATCATGTTGGATGCTGGATATGATCAGTTGGATCATTTGTATGTATTTTGTTTATGCATCATGTTGGATGCTTGGACCATGTATTTGTATATGTATCAGGTGGATACATTGTATGATCAGGTAGATCATTGATGTTGATATATATCAGGTATGATCAGGTAGATCATGTATGTTGATGGATACATTGTGTGGATCATGTATCTATGTATCAGGTGGATACACTGTGTATGGTGATATGTATCAGGTAGATACTTGGTATGCATCAGGTGGATGCATTGTATGATCAGGATGATCGTGGATGACGAGCTTCTCCAGATGACATGCATCAAGACAATGCAGTGATGATGATCAGGATGATCATGTGTACATCAGGATGATGTATGGTGAGTATTAGGATGATACTTTGTGGCCATGGATCAGGTTATATAGATGAGCATGTCTGGGAGATCCTATAGGTCGGAGTTGTGTACCCGTAACAACCTAGGATGCTCTTTCGAGACATTGCTCTAGGAGGACATGTAATTTGTGCCCTGGGAGATCTTCAGGTCAGAGTTGTGTACCCGTAACATCCTGAGAGGATTTTGCGAGGTTTTTTCCTATGGCATGTAATTTGCTCCTGGGAGATCTGGACAGGATGAAAAAGGCCTCAGATGCTTCAGCCAGGTTTTGCCATGACCACATGTAATTTGCTCCTGGGAGATCTGGACAGGATGAAAAAGGCCTCAGATGCTTCAGCCAGGTTTTGTGGTGGACCACATGTAATGTGCTCCTGGGAGATCCGACAGGTAGAGCTGTGTGCTCGTAACAGCCTGGGATGCTTCAGCCAAGTTTTGTGGTGAGATCACATGTAATGTGCTCCTAGGAGATCCGACATGTAAAGCTAGGTGCTCGTAATAGCTTGGGATGCTATTGCCAGGTTTTGTGATGGGTCACATGTAATGTGCTCTTGGGAGATCCGACAGGTAGAGTTGTGTACTCGTAATAGCCTAGGATGCTACCGCCAGGTTTTGTGATGCACGTAATAAGTCCTCAGGATTCCACAGTATGGCCAGTGGTGACAAAGACATGCAGGTGGTGGGCCTACATCCAGTATGAAAAAGGACTGGCTCTATAAAGCTTCCTATGACGAGTAGATTCAGAGATTGATTGAGATAGCAGCAGCAATGACGATGATGATGACTCGATGACGATTATCCAGTGACGATGATCCAGAGAAGAAGACTTGTGCTAGAAGACCTATGTCGAGAAATACCTTCCTAGTTAAGAGGGAGTGTTGATGTATATATAACTTCGGAATGTATTTCACATATATGTATATTGTATTCCTATAGAGATGTTAGTATTCCTCTATACGAAATTGGTTGTATTCCTATAGAGATGTTATTATTCCTCTATACGGAAGTGTCATCATTTATATTGTAAGTGTCGTAACTTATACTTGATGGGTTATTAGACCACCTTGTTGGGGTCGGCCCTGTATAAGTCATGTGGGTCAAAGGGTTATTAGACCACCCTATTAGGGGTCGACCATGTGGGTCAAAGGGTTATTAGACCACCCTAGTGGGGATCGGCCCAGTCAGCATTATGTTAAGTGGTTAAGTTGAGGCCGATCTAGTTGAGTAAAGGTCAAGTCAAGTTAGTGTATAAATAGAGAGTGTGTCTCTCTCATTTTACACATTCTATTCTCTCACTCACACTTGGGAGAGTGGCGCACTTGTGGAGGAGGAGGCTTTGCTGCTAGGAGAAGACTATCTCTTGTATTCTGGTTGTATCATTGCTCTATCTATCTTTGAGGAAGTTATTGGGGTTTTTCACCTTTATGGTTTTCCCCAAGTAAAATCCATGTCTCTTGTGTGCTTGCATTATTGTGTCCATGATTGATATGTTGTACATGTTGTTCTCTCAGTTAAGATCCTAGATCAGATTGAAGTAAATTCTGAAAATTTAACATAATGGTTTATGGTAAATACAGACCATTAAAAGTATCTACTTTTAACCATGTAGATTCAAAGTTTAATTTTTATGGATAAATAAACATAATAAAGAAATAAATGAACATGAAAAGATGTTATCAATCACACAATGATATATTTTATAATTGAGCGTGGAGAGATGTGGTATATATTAATATAAATGAATTTAGAGTGATATGATTTCCCCTCTCCAATTTTGTTTTGTTATGTCCATTGCTTGTATGCTATGTAATTGATAAATTGAGCTCCAACTGTTGGGAAATTGCCTTAATATTTCAATTGTGGTTTGGGGTTAGATGCATCCCTTTCTTTGGCTTGAACTTGTATGTAAGCAACCAGGAATAGAGAAGGATTTGGGATTGGCTTGATAAACCTAGTGAAAGGAGTAACCTCACAAGAGATGATATGGCTTTGGCTACTTTTCTATGCACACTTTGAAGAGCACTTTAATAGAACGTATGGCCTGAGGGACTGTGGAGAAGTGAAGGGGATACTTCCTTGTGTTGGTTGTGTAGGTATTTTGGGTACCAAGGTGGCTAAATATTGTAGAGGTATTGATAGCTTTGTGGTTGAGGTCACTAGATTAACAATTCCTTCCTTTCTAGTTCCTTAATATCCTAATAAACCCAAATGTGCACTGGCTTGGATGAGATGTGGTGTATACTTGGATATGTGTTAGTTGTTTTTACCTTTTCCTCGTGGAAATCATACCCATCTCAGGGGTGGAAGCTGTGTTGAGAGATTGATGAGCACAACTGACCTATGGTTGGTTGGAACGTTGCAGTTGCATAGCCAGTTACTCAGGACAACTTCATATCAAGATAAGTATTCTCTTGTATTTCATTATGCAATGTTTTAATTTGATTTTGGTTATAATTATACTAGAAACTTGCATGCTAGATGTGTGTAGTAGATTTATTTCTGCTGTGTATGTTTATCTATGCATATGTGCACATATTTTGTTTGTATGAATTCGTAAAATGATGAATGGGGATAAGTTTTGAAATCCCAAGTTTAGTGTCATGTTCCCTTCCTTGAGCCAGATTGATGGGAGGGGATGTGACAGTATGGTATCAGAGACATGGGTTGCAACATTGGGCCTTTACGGGCTATACCATGCAACTTGCAGTGGTAAGATTGCATCTTGCTCAACACTGATCATCATAAAAAGAAAATATTTTTTTCTAAGTGTTTTCCTAAGTATGTGTCGAAAATATTTGAAGAGTTGCACTGACACGTTTTGCTGAGTTTTGCAAAAGTTTGTTGAAAAAATTTGGCGAAATTTCAGAAAAGTCATCGAAAATGGGTTTCAGCGCAGAATGACAAAAGTTGCCAAAATTTTTGGTGAGTTTTGAAAAATTAGTCGAAACAATTCGATGGAGTTTTGAAAAATTTGCCAAAAAAGAATCAACGATGTTTTGGAGAAATCGTTGAAACAATTCGGTGAAGTTTTGAAGAAGTTCTGACAAAGTTCAGCGAAAATGTTTGATGAAAAATGAACAAGTTGCCAAAAAAGGATTTTCGCAAAGAAAGGAAAAGTCCACCGAAACACTTTCTGCGAGTTTTAGAGAAGTTGTCGAAAAAGGCGTTGTGACGAAGAAAGGAAAATTCCACCGATGTGTTTTGGCGAGGGTAGGGAAAGTTCACCGATAGGGATTTTTGGTGAGTTTTGAGAAGTTCGACGAAACAGAGAAATTGGGAAGTTTTCGATGAAGATTTTCAAGTTCTAGAAAGAAAAAAAATGGCATTGAACATATGTTCCATATTGCACAAAATCAAAATATTTACAAAAAAAAAAGAGGGCGCTTCCCTTGACGTGCCCTACAGTGGTGCAATAAGGCCATAAGGGGAAAATCCCCCTTGAATCCCTTCATCCATCTGAGACATTGTTGATTGTGAGAAAATTCTGTGATTTGACAAAAAAGGTCAATATGAACTTTTCCCAAATACATGAAAATAATTATATATTTTTCAGAGAATATAATGCAACTAGAAAATGTGTTAATGAACACGTTTTGTAGATTCAGCATCATGTCAGTTACTGTTAGGGGTCAGCATTGAGTATATAGTATAGTTGGGGAATCTTTGGTCTTGGTTGGGCCAAGAAGATCAAGATCATGGATGATGCACATGATCCCTATGAGCCCGAGCCAGATGTCATGGGAGAGAACATATAGGTTGAGAATGCTGAGACTGAATCCAATGGTAGAAGAAATCAAGAGACTCCCCCAGATATTGCATCCACCATGAGGAGCCTAAGGGTGGAGCTACAAAGTTGTAGAGAATACAATGAGAGGTTGATTAAATCTCAAGAATAACATAATCAACTGAATGCAGCTATGCTACAAAGTTTGATAGATATTGAAAGGAGGATTAAATCTAGGAATCACTCAACAAATCCATAAAAGAGTGGGAGCAGTTCAAAGAGAAATTCCTGCAAGAGGTCCAATAGCTCAAGAAGAATTTCTAGAGATATAACATATACTCTAGAAATATCTTCTAGTGGTTCATCTAACTTTGAAGAATCCATTGAAGGTTCAATCTCTTCATCTCATAGGAATAATAGGAAGAGGCATTACAAGAACAATTCACATGTGGAATTTAAGAAAGCCAAATTACCTCCTACAGTTGATGGTGTGGTAAAATTTGGTCAAGAAGTTGAAGCTTGGCTTCTTGGGATGAAGAAGTATTCCCAAGTCCAAGACTACTCTAGAAATATGAAAGCAAGGGTGGACATATTCAATCTAAATGGAAGAGCCTATATATGGTGGCATCACCTTAGGAAAGTGAAGAAGATTGTGTGGAAGTAGTTCAAGAAGTACTTCAAGCAGAAGTACCTCTCTCGTAGGTAGTACGATGATAAAATCAAAGAATTCCATGAATTAAAATTGGGGAAAATGACCATGGAAGAATATGCAAACAAATTCTTGGAGTTGTTGAGATATGTCAAGTATATCAGAGATGACAAGGTGAAAATCCAACGTTTTCTAAGTGGACCGCCTCAGACATATAAAGATAGAATTGAGTTTGATGAACCTCAAACTCTAGAAGAGGCCATGAGAAAAGCCAAGTATTTTTATGATCAAAACAAAAGCAAACCTGATTTCCATAAGGCATGGAATGACAAGAAAAATGAGAAGTATAACCAAAGGAGGAAGGGGTTCAAACCTCCTCATCTGAGAAATCATTGAAGGAAACCACCAAAGGGTGCGACCAAGCCAACTAGAATGATGGGAGACAAGACAAGAGATCCAAAGAATCCAAGAGAACCACTTCAATGTTGGGGATGTGAAGAAGACCATATGCTTAGTAATTGTCCACATTAGAATGGGAATGCAAATCAAGTTCACAACATCAAAGGAGATGAAACTATGGGTCAAGTGGCAAGGACCATCCCTAGAACCCATGCAACACAAGAGGACCGCCAGGAAAACCATCAACCAACTGTGGTTGAATTTGAAGGTAATATTTCTAAGCCCATGTTTTGGAGACAACAGAAAATGAAATTTCCAAGTTAGAGGACTATCATGTATTACAAGAATTTAGGGATATGTTTCCTGATGAGATTCCAAGACTCCCTCCAAATATAGACATTGACTTTACAATTGATCTTGTTCTAGGAGCCACACTAGTTTCTAAGACACCTTATAAGATGAGTACCCCAGATTTATTAGAGATGAAAATGCAGTTGAAACAAGAGTATGGGGGAATGATTTTTACAAGGAATAGGGAGGGAAATATTCAAACCCTTGAAGCCAATAGTGTCAATCCAAGTGTCAATGAGAGAACCCATGAACCATTAACTACCCATATTGAATTTTGCACCCAATCATTTATTTCTTCCAAGAGGTGGTTGAGGTAGTTATTGTTTTGGGAAGTGGAGAGTATGGCTGCCCAACTTCGTGTATGGGAAATCGATCATTTTGGAAAAAGTGTTTTCCTTCCTGGGAAAGAAAAGACCCACGATTTTTCTTCCCAATCCATCATTCATCCATGACTTGAATTTTTTAGCATTGAAGCCTTGGTGTCCTTGTTTTGATCCTCATTCGGAGAGGTGAAAAGGGATTTTAACATGGGTCAGGCTTCATGGGTTTCCCATGGAAAATTGGTATCATAATATTCTAAGTTTAATAGGGAATCACCATGGAAAAAATCTCACTGTGGATTTAGGGTTTCACTTGAGATCCTTATTCACCGTGACTAGATGTTTAGTGGAGGGGGATCTTAATCAAGGCCATTCATAAAGTATGGAATTCAATGTGGGGAAGAAAGTTCACTTATAGATTCTAGATTATTCTACCAAATCATTTAGGTGTGTCATCTTTATGGACATATAGCCATTGATTGTAGTTATTTCTTCTTGGGGAAAATATGGAGGAAGAAGCCTAACACCAAAAAAAGAGACAAGGAGATTCAAAGGAAAGCAAAGACAATTCTTGAGTAGGAGATTGTCAATCATAAGCAAGCATATAGGATTTCATAGAAATGGTGGGAGCGAACAACGAGGATCTAATGTCAATTCAAGATGTCAAGGAGTCATATCCCATCCTGGAAGGGAAGGGGATTGAAAAGGGAAAGGTTCTTTGATGGGGGATCCATATGAGCTCTCATTTGAAGAAGGAGGTCAAGAGATGATTCCTGATACTTGTAGTTCCTACATGTATTCTTTAAGGTCAAGGAAAGGTTAAAAATAAGAGGGGTCCAAGGATGTTGTGGGGATTATTGGGTGAGAATCTATGAAGGAAGGTGGGCATTCATCCGATTCCTAGGACAAAATCTTGATTGAAATATAACAGGGGAAACAAAAGTCCTTAATAGGGGTATATGAAGGAAGGTGGGCCTTAATTGGATGCCTAGGAGAAAATCTTGGTTGATATACAATAGGGGAAACAAAAGTCCTTAATAGGGGTATTTAGAGTAGGAAAAAACCCCTCTAAGATTTCAAAATGATTTTTGTGTCTTATTATTCAAGAAAATTGACCAATACCTCAAAACGATTGCTTCTTGCAACATTAGCCTTTGAGTCATAATTCAAGAAACAAGGGGTGAAGGATGTAAAGTGATGAAAGGGTTATCCAATCCTTATGTTTTCTTAAACTCTTTTTTTGGAAGTCATATAGTACATATGTTGTCTTTTGTTATGTGTTTTTTCTTTAAGGGTGTGGAGAAACCCAAACACTAGTAAACAACTTGATTGGCTTGAAAAACTAGAAAAAATGGTGTTTTAAAAGGTGGGAGATGACAAATCCTGATAACCACTTATTTTCAATGAAATGGGGGATTTACACTTCCTGAAAGTATTGATGGCCTGCTGCTGGAAGGTTGTTGATGGCATTCTTATAGGACTCTTGAACATTTTTAACATTTACCAATCTTTGTTTCTAGATGATCATGAAAAATGGTATTTTAAAGGGATATATAGGTAGATTATAAAGCCTCTTCTATTCAAATATCAAAATATATTTAGAATGATGTCTGTTTTGGTTTGGGCTCCTAAGGAAATCTCATAAAAGGAAAAACTTGTTTTTGGGGCATTGGGAAAAGTAAAAAGTAATTTGGTACTTAGCACGTCTATTGGGAAACCTATTGGAATGATAAAACTAATAATAGTGGGTACCTTGAAAAGAGACCCCAGTTTGTCTAGTTGGTTATGGACCCATACCCAAGTGTAAAAGTTTTCAGCTTTCAAGGTATTTGCAATTCTTCTACATAGACAAGAAGAGGAAATGTTCCAACTTTGTAATGATTGGCATCATATTCAACATGGAGGATCAATTCCAACATAGAGGAAATGTTTCAACTTTCATTTTCTTCAAATGAATTGAAATTCAATGGATTAGTTCCTTTAACTAATATAAAAATCCACATATATAGCTCAATTTGTCAAATTGCATCTTATATATACAAGCATATTTCTAAATAGACTCAATTCCTTAACAACAATATGTATATACATAAAAATAACTACTCAAATTGGATATACATAAAAAGAACAACAACAATTAAAGATCATAAATTGGATATACATAAGGAGAACTACTAAAAAAACTAATCTATACAATACTTCTATGTAAAAGGTATAAGATGGCATTAAACTTGTTCCATTAAAGATCATAAATTGGATACACATAAGGAGAATTACTGAAAAGACTAATCTATACAATACTTCTATGTATAATCTATACAATATTTATACAATACTTCAATGTAAAAGCTATAAGGTGGCATTAAACTTGTTCCAAAAAGATAAATTAACTTAGCATGTCCTTTCATATAATTTAAAATTGATTTAAGAATCATATGTCACATTGTTTAATCATATATTATGCAACAAACTTATATGATTATGGACCTCAATGAGACTTTGTACCCAGATATGAATATCCGTATATAGGTCCCTTTTGCGCAACCTTTATGATGGAGTGCTTATTTATAACGTCACACTGTGCTTCATCTGTAAAATTTAGTTCTTGCCCTATTGTCCATGGATGAGCCCCCCAGAAAACTTTGATTGCGCTCCTTTCCTGAGAGTGGATCTCCCATCTGTTAGGCTGCTCGTAGAGACCTCGGTTTCTCATTTGATGATCCCAGTACTCCAAAAAATCATTCCATTCCGGCTCTTCCAAAATTCTGGTTCTCTCCACATCCAAACCTATCTTCACGATGCAGATTTTACTGCCCTCAATTGTAATGGAGCACAAATTGGATGCACCAATACCGCTGATGGTGTCATCAGGAACCATGAAAATGTAAGTCTTCAAATCGGACCTATTTAGAGTGAATTCAGCGATCGGACATCTCCTATAAAGCATTTTCATACCATTCCCGAATTCAATCTCAACATACAATGGCAGTTTCTCCGACATAATATCAAAGTTCAAGTTTGTGGGAGGCCGAGTATTAACGTTAACATATTCCCAATGCCATTCACAATTCGAGTAACTCAGTTTCCAGCCCTCTGCCTCCGAGGAATCACTGATTCTTCGCTGCCATATATAGCTGCTGTTATCAGAAGAAGAAAAAGCGTACACACAATTCCCCAACTTTGGCAACGGGGGGAGTCTTTTCCAATGAATGTTGAAGTCTTCCAATATATCATGCATCCAAACATTGTATATTTCTTGGGAAGCATTGGATTCATCTGTTACAACTGACGGTGTGAGCGAAAATACACGACGATTGTCGCAGACAAACTTTGGAAAGTTGCGTTTCTGTATTTCAGGAAATGGTTGTACAGGGAGCCTCTCTGTGCTAGCACCCTGACAAATGTTGCCATTGTTGTCAAAGGGTGTGAGCAGCCGGAGTCTCACCAATCTATAGAAAGCCTCCTGGCCCGGAGCTCGGGCCCGGGTTTGTTTCAAATGGAAGAGAATGAGAGCGTTGGACAGAATATTTGGAGAGTTTCGAAGACGTTTATGATAACTTGGGAAACTCTCTGTCATGGCTCTATTCCAAGATCGGTTTAACATCCTCAAAAGTGGCCTTTCATTCTGTGGCAATCTACACAACCGAGTTACTACTTCAGCCAGCACAACATCTTCGCCAAGCCCAGTTATTAAATCTGTATTGAACTTACCGCATATCTGGGATGGGTTCTGAACGGTCTCCGCGTTGTCTCTATGTTTCTCTTGCTCCTGTGCTTCTACGATCGCTCCTGCTTCGACTTCTGCAATATTCTTACTTGAGCAATCCATTTTATATCACTGTTGTCAATCTTTTCTCTAAAAAGACAAGGTGCATGAATGACATGTGCGTGCACACGTTTAAATATTAACAGTGAGTACGTGCTGAGGGTGCGACGAATGGAATGTCCCTGCACACCTTTAAACATTAATAGTGAGTTAAAAGGAGATTGACTTATTTTAGGTATTTTTCCCCTTAATCCGGTCATTTCATTAGAATTTTTTATTGTAGAAATGATTTTTATTTTAGGTATTTTTGCCCTAATCCGGTCATTTCGGGTAGCAGGTTCAAGAAACCCACTATACTGAATGAAATACAGTCGTTCATTATCATTTGCAGTCGTTCGCCATCATTATCATTTGCGGTCGGCTCCAGTTATTTGCAATCGCCGTTGGAATTACAGGTACTTTTGCTGCATCTCTGAGTCTATGTATTGTTGATCCTCTACAGTGCCTTTTTATGCTTTCCTACGCCCAAATTTCTGGCATTCTCTTACTCTTTTCATGCTTTTTTGCCTCCTTCTGGCATGAAGATTTCTATCAACGCTTTTTGCAGGCAATTGTAGCGGCTTACACTGTCCACCATGTAGACGTTACCAATATGTCAGCCTCGGGAATATTGCATTTTGCAGTCGTTCGCCATCATTATCATTTGCCGTCGCCTCCAGTTATTTGCAATCGCCGTTGGAATTACAGGTACTCTTGCTGCATCTCTGACTCTATGTATTGTTGATCCTCTACAGTGCCTTTTTATGCTTTCCTACGCCCAAATTTCTGGCATTCTCTTACTCTTTTCATGCTTTTTTGCCTCCTCCTGGCATGAAGATTTCTATCAACGCATTTTGCAGGCAATTGTTAGCGGCTGACAGTGTCCACCATGTAGACGTTACCAATATGTCAGCCTCGGGAATATTGAATGAGTATCATGTCCATATATAGATATTTAAATCTATACTCACTCGTGTAGAAAGTTAGAAACTAAAGATTGGGAACTTTGACTTTATTAATCATCATAATTAATTATATTTGTTGCACATTAGACGACTCTTTCAATAAAAATCTTTATTAAAGATGTATATATTTATTAAAAATAAACAATTAAGTTTCATGTCCATATATAGATACTTAGATCTATACCCACTTTTCTATTAATACTCTATATGCATATGGTATTTTTCTATTAATACTCTATATACATATGCTATTGATCAAGTCAGTCCTTTA
The DNA here is from genome assembly GCA_027924585.1 of Larix kaempferi. NCBI lineage: Eukaryota > Viridiplantae > Streptophyta > Pinopsida > Pinales > Pinaceae > Larix > Larix kaempferi. Next base: position 36,772,011 of record BSBM01000017.1, read on the forward strand.
ATGTATTATCTTTTTAATATTTCTTTATAACAAAATGTATTTAGGAATGTTATTTCCTGCAACTTATTAAAAGGATGATAATGATTCCTTGTAGTTATAAAATTGTGTTTCAACATTACTTTGCAATTAATCAAAGTAAGTTATATATTCTTTATTGAAACTTAAATTTAATTATTATTATTTTATATTAAAACTTAAATTTAATTATTATCAATACTATAAAAATTAAAATCAATACTATGAAGAAAACAAAGTTTATAAAACACATTTTCCCTTTCAAATTCCTTATATATATAAAAAATGTTAAATCTAAAAATTTTCTATCTCAAATTCCTTATACATAGTAAACAATGTTAAAGCCTAAATTTTTTCACTTTCAAAGGCCTTAAACATACTAAAAAGTATTGATATTAAGTCTAAAAATTATAGTTTGTGAACTATCTTTGTACTAGTGAAGGACTTTTCTACATCAAGATCTTAGTTATGATTTCAAAAAAGATGGTGACTAGGTTTAGGTTTTCACCACACTTTTGGAAGATTAAAATTATAAACCTTTAAAATATATATTTATGTATTTAATTTATTACCTACTTCAAGTTTTAATCCAAAGCCACACATTAATTTAATATTAACATATTTCAATGATATGGGCATTTGTGCATGGTTCCATAGCATTCATGGGTCAACATATTAGCAACATTTTCTTACCCAAGTTCATTCCTACCATGGTTTTAAAGATGGTTGATGATAGTAGTTGAAGTGAATAGCTTAAGTGGTATGATAAAATACTAAAATTACCCACTACAAAAATGCATATAGAAACAAAAAATCAAGGTATAAATTGATTAGAATGATATTGCAGCTCAATGACATTGTTGAAACAAATGTTAAATTTAACAACATGACTAACTTTCTTTCAATAAATAAAAATTGAACTCATAATAAAATATTAATTTTATGAAGTTGCATCCACTTATAAACTATCATTTAAATATTATACTAAAATATATTATCCTACAGAAAAAGATATCAATATTTCTCTTTCACCTAAGTAATGTAAACAATTATGAACCCTCTTGCGATAGGGTAAACTATTTTAATTGATAGTAGCACGCTTAAAATTACAGAGCACCTGACATTAGAAATTCATCAAGGGGTATATCAAGTGTCATGTTGCATTGCAGTGTTCAACAAGGGTTATGTCGGATTGCGACATTGAACAAGGGTTATATATCTAATATGATAAAGGCTTATGTCCCATTCTTATATTAATTAAAGATTAAAAATGATATACACGGGCAGTTCCCAAGATGTGACACATTAATAATGTGACATTCAACATTCATCAACGACTATGACATCACATTATGATGTATATTAAGTTTTATGTTGCATTTCGGTGTTCAACAAAGGTTAAATGATATACACTCACAATTCCCAAGATGTGACACATTAATAATGTGGTCCATTAAAAATTCTTCAAGGGCTATCTCTCACTGTGATGTATATAGTGTGTCATATTGCATTGCGGCGTTCAAGGGTTTTGTCGCATTGTGACATTGATCAAGGGTTATAATTACGGATTAAAAAATGATATACACCGACAATTCCCAATATGTGACACATTAATAGTTTGACGTTCATTGGGGGCTATGTTGCATTGTGATGTTTATCAAGGGTTTTACTGCATTGCGACCTTCATCAAGGGTTATGTCGCATTGCGACATTGAACAAGGGTTATATGTCTAATACGATAAAGGGTTATGTCCCATTTTGGCATTCATTAAGGATTAGAAAATGATATACACCAAAAATTCCCAAGATGTGACATATTAATAATGTGACATTTGAAATATGTCAAGGGTTGTCTCACATTATGATGTATATCAAGTGTTATGTTGCATTTCGGCGTTCAACAACGGTTATGTTGCATTGTGATGTTTATCAAGGCTTATGTTGCATTGTGGCATTCATCAAGGGTTAGATGCGACATATTCACAATGTGAAATTTGATGTTCATCAATGTTTATGTCGCATTGTGATGTTTATCAAGGGTTATGTTGCATTGTGGCGTCCATCAAGGGTTATGTCGCATTGTGGCAATGCTCAATATGTGACACATATGATGACACAACCCAAGATGCGACATATTCACAATGTGAAATTTGACGTTCATTAAGGTTTGTGTCGCATTGTGATGTTTATCAAGGGTTATGTTGCATTGTGGCATTCATCAAGGGTTAGATGTGACATATTCACATTGTGAAATTTAATGTTCATCAAGGTTTATGTCGCATTGTGATGTTTATCAAGGGTTACGTTGCATTGTGGAATCCATCAAGGGTTATGTCGCATTGCGACAATGCTTAATATGTGACACATATGACGACACAACCCAAGATGCGACATATTCACAATGTGAAATTTGACGTTAATTAAGGTTTGTGTCGTATTGTGATGTTTATCAAGGGTTATGTTGCATTGTGGAATTCATCAAGGGTTAGCTATGACATATTCACAATGTGAAATTTTACATTCATCAAGGTTTATGTTGCATTGTGATGTTTATCAAGGGTTACATTGCATTGTGGCATTCATCAAGGGTTAGATGTGACATATTCACAATGTGAAATTTGACATTCATCAAGGTTTGTGGGTGTGTGCAAGAAGATGAGGGTCACTTTAGATGCAATGCTACTTTTTTCAAATCTCGTTCCTAATACCTAAAACATAACGCGTTTCTGATATTTACCACCTGCCATGGTAAGACCCGAGCCTAACATGTCATTGGACATGTAGGCTAGGTAACCATAACGCATACGCGTTATGTAGTTACAAAACGCGTACGCGTTATGTAGTTAAAAATCGCGTACGCGATATGTAAAACTAAAAATGAATTTAAAAACACAGTCCCGACGATTGTCGACCACCCGCGACACTCACGCATCAGAAACGCGAATAGAGGCGAAATTGACCCTGGACGAGGACGGTTTGTGGCCCACTCAACTATCCGTGTTGCTCGATTTCGCTGGAGGGGAGACAAATTCACCGGTGCATTCTCATCTAGTCAGGTAATTCATTCACCCATACCATTTTTTTGTGATTTTTTAATCCAAATTACTATTTTTTTATTGTTTAACCTAGTTTTGTAATATTGATAAAATTGGGAATAACCCAATTTCTAATTAAATTCACACCTCAAAATGAAACCCTTTTCAAAAACTCAAAACTTCATAATCAAACCAAAAATTGAAAAAAATAAAACTCCCCCCTTTCTACAATGTATTCATCTAAGTCACCCGACACGAGGACACGGGACACGAGTGTCCCCACCAGGCTTCAAATTTGAAGCCTTCAGGCCACTTCAAATTTCACCCACACGTCATAGAAGGCCACTTCAAATTTTACCATGCAAAAAAAATTTAATTTCATGGTAAGCCCTTCAATAATTAAATTAACCACTACTGTTTAAAATTGCAACAGAAGGGTAGCTTCAAATTTCACCCATCAACAATTTTTAGTGGGAAATTGGGAATGCGGCTACTAGCTAGGTGACTTGGGAGTGGGACTCGGTTACTCTCCAATATCCACGTGTTCGATCATCCATGGATCATGGACCATTGGGCCTCTAATAATATCATTGAGCAACTTACGTGGATGAGCTTACACTGAGTAGCCCATGGCTTGAACGCTTCGAAGTTCTCGTGTTTGTAGCGAGCGCTTACGTGTTTAACACATTTAATGGCATCAACAAAATTATTAAACCTGGAAGGTGGCTCATACGTGTTGTTGCTAGCGGGATTACCAAGTTACAAGTTATCACATACCAATTCGTGAATGCTGACTCCATGAGTTAATTGAGTATTCAATGTATAATATATTATGTTAATGTGCCCCCGCGAATTTGGCATTTCAGACAAAATCCACAATCCATAAACTTCTTGTAATGTTGCAGGTTGTTGCTCCTGCCCATGGCCCCTACCTATAGACCTGTGTTTTCTTTGTTGTATCAAGTTAATCCTACCATCTACGGCTCCCAGCCTCACACCCTGTGTTTTCTTTGTTGTATCAAGTCAATCCTGCAGCTCCCGAGTTCCACCTTTTGTTTTCTTTGTTGTATCAAGTCAATGCTGGAATTCCATGCTTCCATGGCTCTGACCATCAATATATAATATTTCATGAATAGAAACAAGCTTTTTCTTATACCCCTATTCCACTGTGGTTGAGCTACTTCCAAGTTCCACCTACCCTATCTCCTCCAGTCCTCCAGGATAGTTTGCGGAGCGAAGCTGGAAATGCCAGCCTGCCATAAACATATTTAAAGAAATTCGTTTTCTTTGAGGATCTCAACTTCAAGGCTGACTAGATTTTTGACATCCTATGAATTTACAGGTCTGCTATATCCACTGAAAAATAAAGCCTCTCAACTTTACTACGTTAGTAAACATTGAAATTTTGATGTACTATTACATTTTCAAATGAAAAGAATAACTTATTATTAATAAAAAAATCAAATCATATTAATATATTAATGAATTTGAATTTAGCTTCCCAATATTAAAATAAATTATACATTTTAAATGATCCACAACCAAATATTATCCTGAGAAGGAAATGGAAAAAAAGGAATTTCCTCAACACAACATGCTATTTCCTTATGATGATGCTTTTACGTTTATGATTACCAACCTTGGAATCAGGTTTGGTTATCCGAAGGTGTAATATCTTCTAAGCTAAGTCAATAGGTAGGGATGTTGGTATTGATATAATTATGACAAAGTTTTATAAAGGATTAGGAACAATTCCGTTGGCTTGTAGATGACATATTTATGGATAAAAAGCTTGTTGTTATGAGATAATGACATCATGCCTCAAAAACATGTCCCATACAATCTAATGTTAATGGGCGCTCTACATAGAAATTGGAATGTCAACATTTGTGAGTACAATAAATATGTGGATGATTTTGGCCTACTACAACTTTAATATATTGAGTGGATTGATAACCTTCACAATTATATAAGAGATTGTAGCTATGACTAGGAGGAGAGTTAACAATGCAACAAAATCAAGTAATCGAATTTTGTGCATAAAATGAACATAAGACTCCCACCAAATTTCACTGAATCTACGTCTTAACAAAAGAACTCATCGTTTCACGGGATTCCACCCCATCAATCCTTTTAACAGTAATGGCCATAACAGTTGCTACAACCCTAGCGCGAGAAAAATCAATCGAGCTACGCATGACAATACTTGAAACCAGACTTTTTGAACTCCCTATTACGTCATAGGAATCAATACTACTTTCTCCACAACATGTGGCACCCTCAATATCTTCCATCACCGCAATTTACATTTGATAAAAAACTTGTTCCCAAATAGTAATTACCCCATTCTTTGCTCTAAAAAGGCCTTGGTTAACCTAGAATCCAATCCATGCAACATGAACACATCCATATATACACATAGAATAAATATTAATAAATTTCTCATAGCCCTTCAATAGTGTTCAATATCTCATAGCCCTTCATAGTGAAATGGGACCCCACCCTTCAAATTTGATCCCTGGTCCCCACTAGACACGGTGACCCCCGGAATTATGACACGTAGGACACGGTGACCCCCGGAATTAATATATTTTTAAAATATATTAAAATTTAAAAATATAGACATATAGATCATCCAATAAAATTTAACATTTACAATTACAAATATTCAATAGAAATTACATTTACAATTACAAATATGAAATATTCAATAGAAATTAGATCATTCACAAATCACAACACATTTGTCATTCACAATCACAAAACACAATGAGACATTGAGACACATAGATGCAAACTCATCACTGCCCTGATCCTCCTCCTCCATGCCTGAATCAACAAACTCATCACTGCCTTGATCCTCCTCCTCCTCCTCTCTGCCAATCTGACTAACTTACTTTTTAATTGTCAAATGTTTAATTTTAAGTTTTAAATGTATGTAAGTGAATGCCATTAAATTGCTTATGTGTGTTTGATTTAATACATGTTCAATTTTGAAGAGACATCATTATATACCATGTATATGTTTCTAATGATTTTCGTATTAATGTCTTTATTGCAGTTGCGGCTATGGATACCAATGCCGAAATATTGATTGAGCTTGCCCAATTGAGGGGCATAAGTGCAGCTTTTAGTGGTGGCGACAGGATTCTCTGTTCACTTGCATCAACCTTGGATGCAATTGTGGACACCATTTCACAATCTACGAATGTCCTATATGATATTGCATCTTACAGAGAAAGAAAAAGACAACAATATGCTGATGGACTAGATTACAATGCAGTAAAAAAGTTGAAAATATCTAAAGAGCTTATATTTGCATTGTTTAGGGACCCTCGGACGGGGGAAATCCCAAATGCAAGCAAGCCGCATATCTCCATTGAGTGGTGCACATTTCAACCATTTGTTGATAACTGGATGGACAGATGGTACATGGTTTTTGATATGCCACCACATAACAACAGGGAAATTCCCTTATATTTTCTTCGAAAGATGTACACAGAGTTCGTGTTGCATAAACACGTTAACTATTTTGACATCTTACAGTTTCAGGGGATCGGTGGGGGGATGCCCCAAAACCGACCCAATTCCAGGCTTCGAGACCAGGATCGCCCTATCCCTGCACCTCGCAGGCAGTTGCCTGGGCCAGATGTCCCACCAGCACATCGCATTATTCCGCAGACACGGGATGCATTTTTGAGTTTGGCACGGGCGGTTGTTCGCCATGGCACGATGGTTCAACATATGGGTGAGGAAAAGACATCTGTCCCTGGTGTGGTACATACACCAGCTCGTCACCATGCTGGACCATCAGCTAGTGCAGGACCATCAGGACCATCCACTAGTGCAGGACCATCAGGACCATCCACTAGTGCAGGACCATCGACTATTCCCCATCCTAGTACTGATCCTCACGAGTGCACATCATGTGGTCGTCCCTGCTATGGTATTGCCTCAGATGTTGCCTTCAGTGGGTTTTTGAGAGAGGTATGTTGATGGTTAATTGTAATAAATTCTTCATTTATTTTGGTCTTTGTACACATATATATAGTTTGAGCTAATATATTATGTTTGTGAACTTGCAGTTGATGCTTTATGCCGGCAGTGACGCCCCAGAGCCGGATGTTCCAGACTCTACAGGGGGGCATGATGCTACCCATTCGGTAGGCCCATCTTATATACCACCTATTGCCGTATCTCACACCGAGGTAAACATTTTAAAATTTCAGTTTTTTAATACTTGTTAATTTGTTAATTTCCACATACTTTACATTTTAGTTCATTAATGCTATCTACGGTCTAATATTTACAATTATTAAACTTGCAGATGGTGGATCCTTCACTGGGGCAAGGTAATGTGGAGGTAGTACCCATGGTCATACCGTCCCCTGAAACATCTGGGCTCCAGGTAAACAATTAAAAATGACATTTTTTAAATACATGTTTGTTTGTTGAATCATGCATGTCTAACTACATCAACACTTGCTGACTGTAGGCACCATCCGAGACATCTGGCCCATTGCTTGGATTTGTATCTCCCTCCAGGCCATTCGTGAACAAGGGTCGTGTGTATGTGAGGCGTTCTACTCCTAGAAAGACTCCAGCTGCCCATGACCATGGGATTACTCACACCATGGTAATGTATATCCTTCGATGATATTTGTTGTTTAACTTGAAATCCAGTGCATAAATCATTTTTGTTAATGTTTGAATTGCATGTTTACTGCATCAGGAACCCGAGTTGTCTACTGAGAACCTCGCATCGATGGTTGATGCAGCAGTTAGTGCCGCATCTGCACTGGCGACTGATCACACACAGGTATGTAACTATTTCAACATTATCTTTACATAGTTTATTTTTGTTGGACCTATTGTTTATTCATGCATTTCTAACTATTTCAACATTTTTTCATTGTAGCCACCACCAGCAGGAGCAGTGCCTGGCCCCCCTGGTTCGACCATCCTGGATGTTCAACCGACGACTCCATCTGCTACACAAGCAACGCAATCTCCTTTGTCAGTTGAGGTGAGATGTCCTTCAGTGACCAAATGTTTCATGCACTTTCCATGCACCAGTTGATAATTGTTGAGCTAATGTATTAGTGTACATAGTTAGTTGAATTTAACAATTGATATTTAATTTGCAGGATCCAGGGATGCACATTGATCCTAGGGATGTGCCTAGAGGATCAACGTCGGGAAAGAACAAGAGAAAGCTTGAGTTTTGATAGTTTTGGATAGTTTTGGACACATGTGCTTTTGGATACTTTTGTATATATATGTACTTTTCGATACATTCAGTTTTGGAGACATGTACATTGACTTTATTGTGCATGTACTTTTGGAGACATGTACATTGACTTCATTGGATACATGTACTTTTCGATACTTTTGGATATACATGTACTTTTGGAGACATGCACTTTTGGAGACTTTTGGATATACATGTACTTTTGGAGACATGCACTTTTGGATATATATGTACTTTTGGATACATGTACTTGTGTCAATCTAATGTGTTGATTTGTGTGGATTATCTATTACTCATGAATGCACTATGTAAAAAGAACAAACTATTATATTCAAAGGTTTCAACGAATTCACTACATGCATGCACTAATTGGTATCTAATTAAAATTTGTGATTTTGGATGATCATTACAAGTTGTGTCAAAGTTCTTGCTCGTGTAATTTAATCAAACTAAATGCAATACAATGTTTTCAAGGTTTCAACGAACTCACTCATGCACACCCATTGCCATCAACTACCAATGAAAGTCTAACATTATGAGGTTCTTCTTTAAAAATGGGTAATATTTCCTCGATGATCGTAAATTGAGAACCATTTGTAGCCACTCATATAATACCATCTTCACTTATCTTTGTACATGATAATCCATATAATGTGCTATGTTTTTTAACCTAAACAATCATCAAAAACCTAGAATTATAGGGATATGACAAAGAACCTTATGGGGCACCTTATATATTAACCTTGTGTATACATTAGGATCTTTGTCATACCATTGTTTGAAATGTCATTCAATACCTTCAATTTTATCAACATCAAATTAGTAGACAAAGTGACTCATCTTTGATCTCTTGTATAGGCCTTTGTGTGCCTTATCAATAAGATGTACATCATGAATATTATCATAGGTCTCATACATAGGTGCATCCTCATCCATGCAAACAAAGGTGTCATGGATCAACCTATTATCCCTTTATTCTCAATAATATTAGTATCATTATCTTCCATAGGATCAAATTCAACTCCATCACCCCCATTATTGCTACTCTAAATTGCAGCCTTAGGAGTTTTGATCATGTGTTTTTGTCTCTTTAGGAGTTTTGAAATATTATACTCTTTCAAAAATAATATGGAAGTTCAAATATTTAAAAGTGGCTTAAATTATAAAATGGGCGGAAATTCACCAAGTGTCCCTGAACGGCATTTTCATGCGACTTGCAACTCGACATAACTCGGAAACCGGACGTCGGACCGACGAACCGTCGACTCTGTTGGTATCCTGGCGTGCGATTACCTCTAGGGGCCCTCTCCCTCGTCTCCCCATGGCCCAGCGGCTTCATTGTGCATTCATTTCGTAAACTAGGGTTTTGCTCAGTTTAATTGCATGCAATCTCGCATTGGTGGGTGAACTCTGCAAAAACCTCCCCCGAGCCAGTGTTGGCAGTGTTCCCACGTCGGCATTTCCCACACACACTTGCGGGAGCCAACGGCACGCAATCTTCTTGCTCCGTTTGCTTTTTGGCTCCCGGACGGAAATTCACCAAGTGTCCTTGAACGGCATTTTCATGCGACTTGCAACTCGACATAACTCGGAAACCGGACGTCGGACCGACGAACCGTCGACTCCGTTGGTCTCCTGGCGTGCGATTACCTCTAGGGGCCCTCTCCCTCGTCTCCCCATGGCCCAGCGGCTTCATTGTGCATTCATTTCGTAAACTAGGGTTTTGCTCAGTTTAATTGCATGCAATCTCGCATTGGTGGGTGAACTCTGCAAAAACCTCCCCCGAGCTAGTGTTGGCAGTGTTCCCACGTCGGCATTTCCCACACACACTTGCGGGAGCCAACGGCACACAATCTTCCTGCTCCGTTTTCTTTTTGGCTCCCGAACGAAAATTCACCAAGTGTCCCTGAACGACATTTTCATGCGACTTGCAACTCGACATAACTCGGAAACCGGACGTCGGACCGACGAACCGTCGACTCCGTTGGTCTCCTAGCATGTGATTACCTCTAGGGGGCCCTCTCCCTCGTCTCCCCATGGCCCAGTGGCTTCATTGTGCATTCATTTCGTAAACTAGGGTTTTGCTCAGTGTAATTGCATGCAATCTCGCATTGGTGGGTCAACTCTACAAAAACCTCCCCCGAGCCAGTGTTGGCAGTGTTCCCACGTCGGCATTTCCCACACACACTTGCAGGAGCCAACGACACGCAATCTTCCTGCTCCGTTTGCTTTTTGGCTCCCGGACGGAAATTCACCAAGTGTCCCTGAACGACATTTTCATGCGACTTGCAACTCGACATAAATCGGAAACCGAACGTCGGACCGACGAACCGTCGACTCCGTTGGTCTCCTGGCGTGCGATTACCTCTAGGGGGGCCTCTCCCTCGTCTCCCCATGGCCCAGTGGCTTCATTGTGCATTCATTTCGTAAACTAGGGTTTTGCTCAGTGTAATTGCATGCAATCTCGCATTGGTGGGTTAAACTTGCTCACCTTGCAAACATCATCCATCAAATAGAAATGTGATGGAGTTGAAATCAATGAATTGCTTGTCACAATAGGCATTCATAAGTTTGCGTAATTGAATACTCCTCTTAATCCCTAAAAAATACTTCATTCCCATCCTGCAGATCCCAAACAATGTCAAAGGTAAGAAGGATTTCCATATAATCCAAATATATGTTTTTTTTCAAATATATTTTACATGGAAACATAGCAAAATGGAATCTAATATTTCGTTTGCATTGGGAAGGAAATATTGGCAAGGCCAACATTGGCTTCCTTTTGGATTAATATCTCCATTTATAATTCCATAGATTTATACAGTTGTCTTAATCCTAACTGTATACATTGCATGAGAATAAACACCATCAATCTCATTTTTTGAGACTTGGTTGTCATGTTAATGCAAATGTAAATGTAAAGGTTGCCTTTACAGGAATTTTGAAACTGAGTGTGGGAAAGGGGATCATGATCGAGATGTTGTGTGCATAAAAATTACATTCTGCAGGTAAAAATGGAAGTTTACGAGAAATTCTCTCATTAGTTACACAAAATCTATTGTTGAATGGTGTTCTTCAATAATTGTAGATGGAACAAGAAGACGAGAAGAGGACTCAATAAGGAAAGGACATGTGCAAAGATATTTTTGGGAGGTGGTTGATGTAGATCAATCACATAGAATAATGCATGGAATTTGTGGATTTCATTTAGTTTGAAACTCAAACAATGTTATAGTAGAAATATGGACAAGAAAATTCTATCACTCCCTATTATTCTAGGTATAAATATTGAATTATCCTAGTCGGATGAGGACTAATCAACCATTTCACCACATTATGATCATGTCTCAAATCTTGTACAACCAAGTTTAGTGAATATGAGATTAAATCTTATCAACTAGCATGAATACATTACATTTTGTCTATTTAGTGGACTCACACGTTGGAACTGATGTTTTTTAAAATGAACATATATGCAATGGTTTCCCTGAAAGATAATGAATGGGGCACTCACTATTTGTTGGCATGTTCCTTAAAGGAGAACCAAACCCTCATGTCTCACTAATAGATGACAATGGTGATCAACTTGTAATCAGTTTGATGGTTATTAAAGGATAATATCTAACACTGGATGACCAAAAATGGAAGAAGGTTGGTTATGTATTTCAAGATTAGACTAGGTGAATCTATATACCACTTTACAAACTTAGTTTTCGATACAAACCTCAAACTACAAACAATGCCAAGGAAGCACCCATCAAAGGTATGATACTTCAAGCCTCATTGTGAACATGAAAAGTTAATGGAGATCATTAGTAATAGACATGATCCAAATGGTCTACTTAAATGACCATAGGTAAGTAGATAAGTAAGATTGCCTAACATGGTCACTCTTGTGTTATATTCCAAGGTATATGGGTTGTTTGTTATTTTTGTTAATTTTTCAATTCATTTATGTAGATTACTCATATTAAATTGTTCATAATGAATTAGTCTAATAATGGTGTCCTTGTATGTGTCCAGATTATCCAAAGAATCATAAGCACATGAAATCCCATCAATAAGAACAATGGTCTTTTTCAACACCACCAAAGAAAAAATCAGAAAAATGAAATGACCTACTTCAAAAATTATTTTATTACTTATTGTGCATGGTCCATCAAACAAAAGGTAAACAAACACAATTATATGGCCTACAATGTAGGTCTTTTGATGCTCTATTTCACAAGGTTTTAACAAACACACTTGTTGTGATCATCATTAAAGTCTACAATTTCTTTCAATGAATGTGCCAAATTGACCGAACAACATAGGAAATTGAAAACCACATCCATTGAAAGGAATAATTCAGTTTTTTTTGTCATGAATTAATTTACTATCATGGATTTATGGCTCCCGGCAGTGTTCCCACGTCGGCATTGTCCACACACACTTGCAGGAGCCAACGGCACGCAATCTTCCTGCTTTGTTTGCTTTTTGGCTCCCGGACAGAAATTCACCAAGTGTCCCTGAACGGCATTTTCATGCGACTTGCAACTCGACATAACTCGGAAATCGGACGTCGGACCGACGAACCGTCGACTCCGTTGGTCTCTTGGCGTGCGATTACCTCTAGGGGGCCCTCTCCCTCGTCTCCCCATGGCCCAGTGGCTTCATTGTGCATTCATTTCGTAAACTAGGGTTTTGCTCAGTGTGGGAGTGTGCAATTTTTGCACACAGGGGTCAACTTTGGAAAATCATCCACCGGGCAAGTATGGCTAGTGTTCCTAGCCCGAACCTGTCTAGACACACCTGCAGGACTCCCCAGAACCCGGTTTTGTTGCATGGTTGGAGTTCTATGCCCCCGGTAGGTATCCAGCAGGTGTCCCTGAAGGCCTTCTGGTAGTGAGACTGGACGAGCCATAGAATGAAGACCGTGGCTCGGATCGACGAACCGTCGACTCCGTTGGATTCAGCACACCGGGATAGTGCTAGGGGTGCCCCTCCCCTCCTACCCGGTGGCCCATGTGTCACCTTGCAGGCCATCTTGGAAACTAGGGTTTTGCTCAGTGTGGGAGTGTGCAATTTTTGCACACGGGGGTCAACATTGGAAAATCATCCACCGGGCAAGTATGGCTAGTGTTGCTAGCCCGAACTTGTCTAGACACACCTGCAGTTCTCCCCGGAACCCGGTTTTGTTGCATGGTTGGAGTTCTATGCCCCCGGTAGGTATCCAGCAGGTGTCCCTGAAGGCCTTCTGGTAGTGACTAATTTTACACGAAGAATATGCATCTATGTGTAATTTTTTAGTCTCAAATCTTTTCATATAAAAAAAAATTACATCTCAATAAATTGGATTCTTTAGATTTTTTCTGGTACTTGTTTAAATTACTTTTTATTATTTTTTGAATTGAAAAAAACTATTTTTATAAAATTTACAATAAATATATATATTTTTAAATCAAACATATTAAAAACTAAATTTTATAAAATCATGAAATAACAAATTTAAATTTTATAGAGTTTGCTAACTTGAATTTCTTTATACTTTTAAACTTTAAAATCAACAACATCGGAAACCATATGCATAAAGTATAAAAATCTAAACTTTATAAAATTAACATTAAAACAAAAATTCAAATTTTGTGAAGTCAACTGGATAGGATAAAATTTGATGTCTTTTATCTTTTTGAAACCTTCGGAGAGGGATGTAAACATCTAAATTTGATATAATCAACTACATCATCCAAAAACATTAAAAAATAAAATTATTTATTTATTTATTTAATAAACCCGTCCATATAAGTTAAATGTTGTGTCTTTTTGTTTGTAGCGTGAAGCATAAATTGGTCGAAAGACGAATCATGACGAGAGGATTCATTTTTTTTTAAATGTAATATCATTATAAAATCATGTTGAGGAGCTCAAGGCCAATTCCTCGCCATCGGTTTGTCGTTTATGTATTGGCAATTAAAAATCGATGCATGTGGATCATGTGCTAGTATGACACGATGGAAAATCGTAAATACGATGCAAATATGTATTTTAATAAAATACCCATAACTAACTATGCAATGCAACAAGAGTATGGGGGCATGATTTTTACAAGGAATAGGGAGGGAAATACTCAAACCCTTGAATCCAGTAATGTCAATCCAAGTATCGATGAGAGAACCCATGAACCATTAACTACCCATATTGACTTTTGCACCCAATCATTTATTTCTTCCAAGAGGTGATTGAGGTAGTTAATGTTTTGGGAAGTGGAGAGTATGGTTTCCCAATTTCGTGTATAGGCAAGCCACAATTTTGGAAAAACATGTATTCCTTCTTGGGAAAGAAAAGACCCACGATTTTGCTTCCCAGTCCATCATTCATCCATGTGCTTTTCTCTCTCACGCAGTTTTGGCTTGCTCGACGTTTTCCTCCACACAATTTCTGAGTTTTCCTTCATTTTTCTAGCCGGGAAACATGTTTTTGGTGTTGTAGAATGACCGGGATGAATGGAATTTCAATTTCGGGTCCATAGAGGTCGTTTTTTCCATTTGAATTCCTTTATACTTGTTGGAAACTTGAATTTGTTCCCCAGGGGCTGATTTCGTCTCTCCAATTTTGTTTTGTTCGGCCCATTGGTTGTGTGACTATGGAATTGTTAAATTGAGTTCCAACTGTTAGGAAATTGCCTTAATATTTTTTTGGTTTGGGGTTAGATGCATCCCTTGCTTTGGCTTGAACTTGTATGTAAGCAACTAGGAATAGAGAAGGATTTGGGATTGGATTGATAAACCTAGTGAAAGGAGTAACCTCACAAAAGATGATATGGCTTTGGCTACTTTTCTATGCACACTTTGAAGAGCACTAGAACAAAAGGTATGGTCTGAGGGACTGTGGAGAAGTGAAGGGGATACTTCCTTGTGTTGGGTGTATAGGTATTGTGGGTACCAAGCTAGCTAAATATTGTAGAGGTATTGATAGCTCTGTGGTTGATCTCACTAGCTTAACAATTCCTTCATTTCTAAGTCCTGTGCACTGGCTTGGATGAGATGTGGTGTATACTTGGCTATGTGTTAGTTGTTTTTCCCTTTTCCTCATGGAAGTCATGCCCATCTTGGGGATGGCAGCTGCACGTTGAGAGATTAATGAGCAAAAATGACCTATGGTTGGGTGGAAAGTTGCAGTTGCATAGCTAGTTTCCAGTGACAACTTCATATCAAGATAAGCATTCTCTTGTATTTCATTATGCAATGTTTTAATTTGATGTTTGTTATAATTATGCTGGAAACTTGCATGCTATATGTGTGTAGTAGAGTTCTTTTTGTGGTGTATGTTTATCTATGCATCTGCACACATATTTTGTTTGTATGAATTCGTAAAATGATGAATGGGGCTAAGTTTTGAAAGCCCAAGTTTAGTGTTATGTTCCCTTCCTTGAGTCGGATTGATGGGAGGGGACGTGACAGTGTGGTATCAGAGCCATGGGTTGCAACATTGGGCCTTTGTGGGCTATTCCATGCAAATTGCACTGGTAAGATTGGCTCCTGCTCAACATTGATCATCATAAAAAGAAAAGAATTTTTTCTAAGTGTTTTCCTAAGCATGTGTCGGCAATATTTGAAGAGTTGCATTGATACATTTCAGTGAGTTTTGCAAAAGTTCGCTAAAACAATTCGGAAAAGTTTCGGAAAAGTCACCGAAAAGGGTTTCGGCGCAGAATGAAAAAAGTTGCCAAAATAGTTTGGTGAGTTTTGAAAAAGTTGTTGAAATAGAGTTTTGGCGAAGTTTTGGAGAAATCGTCAAATAGTTCGGAAAAGTTTTGGAGAAATCGTCAAAATAGTTCGGCAAAGTTTTGAAAAAGTTCCTGACAGAGTTCATCGAAAAATGTTCGGTGCAAAATGAACAAGTCACCAAAAAAGGCATTTCGACAAAGAAAGGAAAAGTCCACCGAAACACTTTCGACGAGTTTTGGAGAAGTCACCGAAAAAGGCGTTTCGGTGAAGAAAGGAAAATTTTGTTGATGTGTTTTGGCTAGGCTGGGGAAATGTTCACTGATAGAGATTTTTGGTGAATTTTGAGAAGTCCGACGAAACAGAGAAATTGGGCAGTTTTCTAGGAATATTTTCAGGTGCTAGAAATCAAAAAATGGCATTGAACATAGGTGCCATATTGTGCGAAATCGAAAGATTTACAAAAAAAAAATGAGGGTGCTGCCCTTGACCTGCCCTATGGTGGAGCAAGGAGGCCACAAGGGGGAAATCCCCCTTGACTCTTGTTGTCCCTCTGAGATATCATTGATTGTGAGAAAACTCTATGATTTGACAAAAATTGTCAATATGAACTTTTCCCAAATACATGAAAATAATTCTATATTTTTCAGATAATATAATGCACAGCTAACAAATGTGTTAATGAACTTGTTTTGCATATTCATACTCATATCAGTGACTGTTAGGGTTCAACATTGAGTATAGTGCAATTGGGGAATCTTTGGTCTTGGTTGGGCCAAGAAGATCAGGATCATGGATGATGCACATGATCCCTATGAGCCTGAGACATATGTCATGGGAGAGAACATATAGGTTGAGAATCCTGACACTAAATCCAATGGTAGAAGAAATCAAGAGACTCCCCCAGATATTGTAGCCACCATGAGGATCCTAAGGGTGGAGCTATAGAGTTGTAGAGAATACAATGAGAGGTTGATTAAAGCTCAAGAAGAACATAATCAACTGAATGCAGCTATGCTGCAAATTTTGATAGACATTCAAAGGTGGATTAACTATGGGAATCACTCAGTAAATCCAGAAAAGAGTGGGAGCAGTTCAAAGAGAAATTCCCGCAAGAGTTTCAATAGCTCAAGAAGAGTTTCTAGAGATAGAACATATACTACAGAAATCTCTTCTAGTGGATCATCTGACTCTAAAGAATCCATTGAGGGTTCAATCTCTTCATCTCATAGGAATAATAGGAAGAGGAATTACAAGAACAATTCACATGGGGAATTTAAGAAAGCCAAACCTCCTACATTTGATGGTGAGGTAAAATCTGGTCAAGAAGCTGAAACTTGGCTTCATGGGATGAGGAAGTATTCCCAAGTGCAAGACTACTCTAGAAATATGAAAGCAAGGGTGGACATATTTAATCTAAATGGAAGAGAATCTATATGCTGGGATCACCTTAGGCAAGTAAAGAAGATCAATGAAAGGAAGATTGAGTGGAAGCAATTCAAGAAGTAATTCAAGCAAAAGTACCTCTCTTATAGGTACTACGATGATAAAATCAAAGAATTCAATGAACTAAAATTGGGGAAAATGACCATGGAAGAATATGCAAACAAATTCTTGGATTCTCTAAGATATGTCAAGTATAGATTTAGAGATGACAAGGTGAAAATCCATCATTTTCTAAGTGGACCGCCTCGGACATATAAGATAGAATTGAGTTTGATGAACCTAGAACTCTAGAATAGGCCATGAGAAAGGACAAGTATTGTTATGATCAAAACAAAAGCAAACCTGATTTCCATAAGGCATGGAAGGACAAGAAAAATGAGAAGTTTAACCAAAGGAGGAAGGGTTTCAAACCTCGTCATCTCATAAATCAACAAAGGAAACCACCACAGGGTGTGACCAAGCCAACTAGAATGATGGGAGACAATCCAAGAGATCCAAAGGAGCCAAGAGAACCACTTCAATGTTGGGGATGTGGAGCAGACGAATATGCTTAGGAAATGTCCACATCGGAATGGGAATGTAAAGCAAGTTCGCAACATCCAAGGAGCTGAAACTGTGGATCAAGTGGCAACGACCATCCCTAGAATCTATGTAGCACTAGAGGACTTCCAGGAAAACCATCAACCATCTGTGTTTGAATTTGAAGGTAAGATTTCTAAACCCATGTTTTGGAGACAACATAAAATGAAATTTCCAAGTTAAAGGACTATCATGTATTGCAAGAATTCAAGGATGTGTTTCCTGATGAGATTCTAAGACTCCAACCAAAGAGAGACATTGATTTTACAATTGATCTTGTTCCAGGAGCTGCACCAGTTTCTAATAAACCTTGCAAGATGAGTACCCCATAATTATCAGAGCTGAAAATGTAGTTGCAAGAATTGTTGAAAAAGACGTACATTCGTCCTAGTGTGTCTCATGGGGAGCACTCATACTTTTGTGAAAAAGAAAGATGGAACATTCAGGTTATGCATTGACTACAGTTAGTTGAATAAAGTCACTGTGAAGAACAAATACCCATTACCTCGAATTGATGACCGTTTTGATCAAATGAGCGGGGAAAGGTATTTTCAAAGATTGACTTGAGGTCTGGTTACCATCAGGTAAGAATTAAAGATGAAGATATTCATAAGAAAAACTTTAGAAAAAGGTATGCACACTATGAGTTTGTGGTGGTACCATTTGGTCTCACAAATGCACTAACTACATTCATGTGTCTCATGAATAGTGTTTTTAGCAAGTATTTGAACAAGTTTGTTTTTGTTTTTCTAGATGTCATTCTTATCTATTCTAAGAATGAAGAACATTTGAGAATGGCCTTGCAATTGCTAAGGGAGCATACGCTATATGCAAAGTTGAGAAAATGTGACTTTTATAAAAAGATAAATTCATTATTTGGGTCACATTATTTCAAAGGAAGGTATATCAGTGAACCCTGAGAAGATTTAAGCCATTATGAATTGGCCAACTCTAAGGAATGTGACATATGTGAGAGCTTTTATGGGACTTGCTAGTTACTATGGGATGTGCCGAATTTTCATGCAAACAAATAAACGCTATACCATCATCCATGCATCCATGCAATAACTCCTTGTATTTACCTCTTATTTGACCTTCCAAAGAGATTGAAGGTCAAATAAGGTCAAATATATGCAATAGCTCCTTGTAACTACCTCTTATTTGACATTGCCAACCCTAAATTGACACAATGTAATAGCTCCTTGTAACTACCTAATGGTAGTCAATCTAATTTATCAAAAAATATTTTAATTTAAATGAATGATAACTAACATTAATTCAAATAAAAAAAATATAAAATAAAAAACCATGAAAATATCTATATATAAAATCCAAATCCTCTCCTCAAGTTTGGTGCTCTAAATCTCTCTCTTTACATAAGTTCTTTTAATCCACACCATTCAAACTAGTCACTAAAGTGGGTGCCTTTCTTGCATTAGAACAGTGCCAATGCTAGTTCCCGAAGCATCACATTCCACAATAAAGGTTTTTGTGAATTCTGGTGTGGCAAAAACATGAGCTGTGCACATAGCCTGTTTAAGTTGTTCAAAATCTTGAGTTTCCTCTGGAGTCCAAGAAAATGCATATTTCTTTAATAATGTTGTTAGAGGCACTTCTATTCTTCCATAATTCCGAAAAAACTTGTGGTAGTACCTTGTCAGACCTAAGAATCCTCGAAGATTCTTTAAGGTTTTGGGAATTGTCCAGTCTATCATGGCTTTAATTTTGTTAGGGTTTACCTTGACGCCTTCATGAGATACAATATGACCCAAATACTCTACCTCCTTCACCCCAAAGAAACATTTAGAAGGTTTTGCATATATTTGTTGCTCTTATAGTAGTTGTAGTACCTTGTCAACATGTTGAACATGTTCTTCCCAATACTTGCTATAGATTAGTATATCATCAAAGAATACTAACACAAATTTTCAAAGAAAATTCTTGAAAATGGAATTCATTAAACCTTGAAATGTGGAAGGCACGTTCGTGAGACCAAATGCCATGACTAGAAATTTATAATGACCTTCATGAGTTATGAATGTTGTTTTTGGGATGTCTTCATCCTTCATTCTAATTCGATGATACCCCAAACGAAGATCCAATTTTGTGAAGAAAATTGCTCCATGTAATTCATCTAACAATTCATCAATGACAGGAATGGGAAACTTATATTTAATGGTGATCTTGTTGAGCTCTCTATAATCTGGACACATTCTCCATGATCCATCCGGATTGTGTACCATTAACACTGGTGTAGAGTAAGAACTTTGGCTAGGCCTAATTATGTCAACCTATAACATTTCTTCAACCACACGCTCAATTTCACTCTTATGTCAATAGGGGTATCTGTAAGGTATGATGTTAGGAGGAACACTTCCTCGAATTAAGTGAATAGCATGATCAAAATATCGGACAGGTGGAAGACCTTTAAGTATATCTTCAAATACCTTGGAATGCTTATTGATGACCCTTTGGAGATCTGTGGAAATAGGAGGCTTAGATGTTTGAACATCTAACGAACATAATTGTGCAATTACACCTTGATGTCTATTTTTTATTATCAATTTTTTCATACCATTAGAGCTTATCACCTTGCTTGGTTTCCCCATGATACCTTGTATTCATATTCCTTTCATTCCCATAAAAATTTCATGAAAAGCTTCTAAAAATTAAAAGCCATAGTTCCCAAGGATTGTAACCATTGAACTCCTAAGACAACATCATCACCACCCATTGGAATAGCAATCATTGGACTATTCAACACATATTTCCCCATAGTAAGATTTATATTATGGCATTTCCATGAGCAGTTGATAGTTCCTCCATCTGCAATCATTACTTGAAACTCTTGTGTTGGATATACAAAGCAATTGAGAGCTTTTGCTAATTTATAGTGAATGAAATTATGAGTACTACTAGAATCAATCAACACTGTTACCTTTTCTTTTTGATAAATCCTTCAATCTTGAGAGTTTGAGGAGTGCTAATTCTAGCCAATGCATGACATGATATGGTGGGATTAATATCTTCTAAAGTAGTATCCTCTATTTCTTCATCTGGATATGGTTCTTGTTCTTTTGGTTCTTCCTCTTCACAATCTATGTAAAATAATTTCTTCTCACCACACTTGTGTCCCTTACTATACTTGCTGTCACAATTAAAGCATAGTCCTTTTGCTCTTATTTCTTCTAGTTATTGAGGTGTCAACCTTTGAGGTGGGTTAGAAGAAGTAACAATATTCTCTCGGTATGTGTTGGAGGATATTCTCTCGGTATGTGTTGGAGGTGGTCTTTCTAGTAGGAATATTTTTACAACAGTAACAATATTTTTACAAGAAGTAACAATATTTTTACTTTCAACCTTCCTTGCCATCATGAAGGCCTTATCCAAGGATAGTGGTTTAAGGAGACACACCTCATGTTGAATGTTATCATTCAATGTGACAATAAAAAGATGCAACAGATTATGTTCTGAAATGTTCTTCACTCTTATAAGACTTAAATTTTGAAACTATTTGATGTGCTCTGTAACTAGACCTTTTTGCTTGAGATTTGTTAACTGGATAAAGAAGGTATTTCTATTAATATCCCCATAATGTACAATAAATTCTTCAGTGAAAATAGAACAAGATATAATAGAGTCCTTTTTACAGTCACAAAGCCATTGGTACCATACAAATTGATCAAGATCTAAATATAATGATGCAATAGTTACCTTTTGCAAAGTTGGAACCTGGTGTAGATCAAATAATTGCTCCATTTGGAATATCCATGTTATTGGATCATTGCCATCAAACTTTCTCATGTCAATATTGGGAAGTTGGGTACCCCTTGGTGACCATCCCTGATGACTTCCATTACTAGAATCAATTCCTCTTGGAATATTCTTATTCATGGAAGGTTTCTCAACATGAGAATTATCTTTATCCTCTTGAGTATCTTGGAACACATCATCACCTACAGGGAGAGTATCCCTTTAATTTTATATGAGATTATAAATATTTGTCATATTTCCCATCAAATTCTCCTCTAAATGGAGTAAATCAAGTGTTCTCATTGAACCTTTCATATTTTCCTCCATTTTATTCAACTTTTCCTCTAAATTATAAAAAAAAAAACTTCACAGACCCTCTAATCATATCTTCCAACTGGGACACTTGAAAAGAGAGGTCTCCCCTTTCATCATAGGTCGAGGATGGATCCTCTGGTGGTTTAGATGGAGTGTGAGTATTTACACTTCCCTTTGGTGACATTTTGAACAATATAAATAGATATCACACCCTAGGTTTCACCACAATTAGATCCTTCTATTCAAAGTTATTCAAAATTAAAAATGGTGTACATTTTCAAACTCCGATTGGAAGACTGTTTTATGGATGACTTGAAACTAATGTAAATTTTAAATTTTTGCTCCTCTGGGTCTGAAACTTGGTATTGTCTTACCCTAATGTGTCCTCTTTCCAATTCCACGTGTCTTACCTAATTTGGATGTGCCAATAAGAATTTATTGTGAATCTCCCAACACTTCATATTTTTAGTCTTCTCATAATAGCGAACTTGTATGGTTTTCCATGTGTCCAATATTTCATACATGAAGTTGAAAACCATACCAAAAATATTGTGGTCTGTATTCTTTCATATTCAATAGGTCGCACTCAATTTGGATCTTTCATGCCCCATATATGAACTTTTTTCCCAAAACACCTTTTTTAGACTAGTTTTTGGACTAGTAAGAAACCCTAGCTTCTGGAGTGAATATCTCCGAACCTGTAATGTTTCAGGATTTGAAACTTGGATCACAATTAGTTTGGCATTTTCTGTAGGTGAGTTTTAAGTTTCACTCTTTGAACCCTTGTAGAAAAAAGTTTATAGAGAAAATTCCAAGATGACTTGTTTTGAAGAAACCAGTCCCGAGGAAAGGGATTTGATACCAAATGTTATGCAAAAAATTTCCAAAAGAGAGCATGAAAAGAGAAGAAAGAGATAATAAAGAGTACTACATGAATTTATTGAAGAAAATAGTTGAATAGCAAGCCTCTTCGAAGGGGAAACCTCCTTATACAATGTACTAAGTACACAAGACAAGACAAGACAAGCTGCTCCAAATGAAAAGGTCTCCTTCATATATATAGCAGATTAAGGGGTACAATCCCAACTAACTGGCCCAAGCCGACGTAAGTAATATAACCATAATAACGACAATTACCATTAATGGACCAAATCCGACATCAAAACTAATGTAATGAACCACAATATAGGGGGAAATGTGCCCCTATTTATGGCTTAACATCCTCACTGAATTTTTTTGGAAAAAGTTTAATGATATTCAACTATGCTTCCAATGAACAAGTACTTGGATCCTTGAATATATCACCAAAATATCTTTTAGCCAAATTTTGTAGCTCGGTCTGACCTTTAATAACTTCCTCATTTTCATCATTCAATTCCCATATGGAGTTAATGTTCCTTCTATGTGAAGCATTATGTCATGTCTCCAATTAAATGGTTTTTAGATAAATAATTAAGTTGGCCTACCCAATTCCTAAGGGTTATGTGGAAGAATTAAAATATTGACATTTAACCCCAAGGTCTATAGTTTCTCATGAAAATTCAATATCCTAAATTGATGGTGGAAAAATAGGACAATAAATTATGTAATAAATGTTAAATGCTCCAAATGAAGTGGCATTAGGTCGTAGTTGGACTTGGGGCGCATAAGTGGACATGTGGGGTCCACATGAGAGAATATTCCTCCTTTAAACATGGATCCATCCAAAAATTCGAGTTGGAAGGGGAGAGTTAACATTCATGAAGGAAGAGGTAGAGTCATAGGGCTAAAAATAGGCAATGACAGATTCTAAGATAAGCATTATTACACTTATGATAGATTCTATGACACCTATGACACTTATGACAGATTCTATGACATCTATGACAATGTAAGAGCTAAAAATAGACCAAGAGGGCACATGAGAGGAGTTACACATATCCAAAGAATCCAAAGGATTCCCTAATTCGAATTCATGAAGGAGTTGGAGACAAAATATGAGCCAAGTGTCATGTGGGGCCAATGAAGGGTCATAACTCCCACTAATTTGAATTTCATGAGTAATTAGGAGATAATTTGAGTTCTAAGGAAGTAAATGAGTGAAATAAAGTTAATAAAAGGAGGCCAAGTCTAAATGGAGTAGCTTTTGGTCATTTTTCATTTGCATCTTTGTAATTTGGGAGAGCTTCAAGCTTGTCCTTGCACGGTGGATATTCATCCTCCCTACCTTAGAACCAATTTCGAGGGTGAAATATTCCCATCCAAGCTGGTTGATGGAGAGGCCATTCAAATCTCTCAATAGAGATTCATGGAGATGTTTTGATGTAGGTTTAAACCCCAACTAAGTTTGAGTTAATCTTCTCTCATTCTTCTCTATGCCTATTATATTATCTTTCTCTCAATGTCATGTAAATGTGCAAGGGCGCACTTCTTGTTGCATATAGTTAGTGGAGTATTTTTATTTCGAATTCATGGAAATGTTAGTTGATGAATATATATTTAATAATCATATCATGAGAGCCACAACTTGAAACACCATGTATTTCAAGTGATATTTCCAATCAAGAAAGAGATTCGAGCCATTTTCCCTATAGCATTTGCATAGTGATTTTGGAATGGTGTTGTACCTATTTTATATCATAGTTTAACGAGATATTTATCCATGTTATGAGCTATATATGAAGTTAGATTTATGGCCCAAATAATTTTTGCAGACCCCTGAAGTGTCACTATGGTTTATGATTAAATTCGAGACCCATTGTCCACCATTTTCATCACAAATTCTAGACTCTAGAAGCTGGTGTTCATTGGGATACCTATTCGACCCTAAAACCAAATATAATGTTGCACCCATATTTTAATTAATGTACTTAACATAGAAAAGTATCATAAAAATAATTAGTGAATGCATTACAGTGTTTGGAAGAGCATTTAATGGAAGACCTAGGGGGGATTTCCACTTCTCAAATTAACTAGTCTTGTCCCGAAACTTCTTTCCTTGCAAATTGTAGACCATGGATGGGTATATTAGTTCTTTGGGTGTCTTATAGATGTATTAATGTGTACTATATCCTCCTAAGTACCTCCATATAGAATTCAAAACCATTTGGGATCATTTGGGGTAGTTTGGGGTTTCACTAGTCCAAGATTTGAAAATTGGCTAAATTATGTAAACTTTCAAATTAGGGATATTACAATTGTATCAAAGCATGGTCATTGAACCAGTGCATTAATATCATCTATTGAAGAAGAAGTTTCAGCCATGTCTTATTCAGATTTATATTATGAGCAGTATGAGGAGGAGTATTCTTTTTATGCCTCAAAGGAAAATGATTTCTATGAGTAGTATGATGATGACTATGATGAGAAATACAAGGAGTATTGCAGACAGTATGAGGAATATAACGTCCAGGAGGTAACTTCTACAAGTATCTCCCACCAAATCACATCTGGAAGAATAAATGATGTTTATTCTTATAGCCATGTGTATGGATAAGATATATGTTCCACAATCAAATATCAGTCTTTGGGGGAGAATGAAAGGATTAAAAATCCACCTACTTGTGAAAAGAGCAGTGAAATATTTGAAGCTTCATGGAATGCATGTGTTTCCTACTTGAAGAGAATTTTTGGGCCTTCTTCAAAAAGAGGCTCCAAATATCTTTATCCTAAGGAAACCAAGGGGAAATATGCATCAGCTTGCTTGAAGGAGTGAAATGAGGATACTCATGAGCCACCTAGTTCTGAAATAGGTGAACTAGAAGAAGAATTACATGAAGAGGATCGAAAGTCACTACCATTTGAATTTGAAAAATATGAATAAACACCACATGAGCATGAATATTATTTCATTGAAAATGCTAAATATCATTCTGAGAAACTCTCTACTTTGGACATGAATCAAAGAGCATCGACTGATGGATGCTTGAACTATGAAGGAGTACCTATTCATGGGTGCTCACACCTCTATGTTGGTGACATAGAGATAAATTTTGAAAGTGTTGCTGCAAGCCAAAGTTCCATTCAACATGAAAATTAAGGCCTTGTATTAGTTGAATAAGAACCAAGATCAACTTCCCCATCACCACTTGAGCTTAATGAAGTTGGTCCAAGCAGAAAGTACAAAGAAGAGGAGTTCCCTCTACAAGAGCTTCATTTTCTTGCAGGGTCATAAAATATGAATGAAAATAAGATCAAAGAGACCCTTAGCATACTCCATGACACTCAAGCATTGGTGTCAAATTCTTGTTGGAGAGTTTCTTCATTGAATGATCCATCCTTCCTTGAAGACATGCAAAAGATTCAAAGAGAAATATGCAACATTGAAGGTAATTTCATGTCTTTGTTTTTTGATAGAAACAATTTAGCTGAACTTAATGAATGGTTACATGGAGCATACTTGAAGAATAATGAGGATATTCATAAGCTCAAAATGCAAAATGAGAAACTTATTAATAGGTTGCAAGATACTTGTTCTTCCTCCTATGTTTCAAATTGTCATATGGTAGATTGCTTGGAGGATTCTCATGACATGATGGATCATGAGAAACATGGAAACTTGCATGTTCTTGATGTATTTAAAGATGAGATTGATGAGATCCAAGCACTTGTTGTGGTGGAAGAGGAACTTGAGTTGCCTCTTGGAAATGGTTACACACTTTTTGAAGAAGTGTATGATTCCACTACCTTGGAACCAACCTATGAGAAAATATTTGCACTTTTGAGGGAGGTGCATGATCCTACCCTTATGGAGCCTTCACACAATGACTTACATTTTATGATCATTTGGGTGAGTTGGTTCATTCTCCTACATCCTACACTTCCATATTTTGCAGCATTCATCCTAGTGAAGTATGGTGAAAGGTTGCTTTTTGAAGGTGCCACATG
Organism: Larix kaempferi; assembly: GCA_027924585.1. Classification (NCBI taxonomy): domain Eukaryota; kingdom Viridiplantae; phylum Streptophyta; class Pinopsida; order Pinales; family Pinaceae; genus Larix; species Larix kaempferi. Next base: position 36,798,974 of record BSBM01000017.1, read on the forward strand.
AGGAGTATAAAAATCCTATCTCCCCTTTTGAGGATGAAATGACTAGAGCACATTATTATTTACATTTGCAGCAACATCCTTGGTTACCTTATGATGATACATATCTACATGGATGCACCTATGATGTTCACTTGATTCATTTGAAGACTCATGATTTTCCTTGATCCCTGCTTATTTCAATTGATGTTGGAGGAAATTCATCCAATACTTGGGTGAAGAGATATATGATTGGAGAACATTTTTATTGGTAGCAACATCCTTTTTTATTTCTTGATGATACACATATCCATGGATCCATAACTGATACTTTTGTGAACCCCTTGAAGGCTCATTGTTTTCTTTGCTCCCTAATTGGTTCAGATTTTAGTGGAGGTTCTTCATTCACTTCTTGGATGAAAGAACACATGGATGATTATTTTGTTGCATCTTACATTCTTTTGGAGAAGCATGGACACATTTTCTTGTGGGATGATTCCTATTCTTTTGGTGATGAGACATGGGACTTTCACCCTTGTCCTTTGAGCTTCAATGGTCTCACTCTCGATTCTTGTGTGTATTTGGCACATGAGTACTATCTAGTTGATTGGGGGACTTGTTTGCATTCAACCTCACTATGAGGATATGTATTTCATGATAGAGAATCCCTCTTGGTCTCATACCAACCTTGAAGAAGTTCATATTTTTATGCAGGGGCCCTCAAAGTTTCAATTGTGCACTGGATATGTTGAACTTCCAATGTGGTGGTATGATCTTTACATCATTCCATGCATTTTTCATAGTGATGAATTTTTATTGTTGTTACTGATGTTTGGAAAGATGCAGATGAGACAATGGGATCCTGGCATTCTTTGAAATGTTAGTTTTACACATGTGACACTGTCACTCAAAGATTTGCAACTAAGGCAGTGGGATGTGGGCAATATTTTTCTTGCAAGTTTTTGTGGTAGAGCATGCCTATCTTTTGGAATGCAATACAAACAATGGGATCCTAGTGTTCCTTGGTTTCAAATCACTTGGAGCAACAATTCGATTGTTGGTTTGAGAGAGATAGCCAACCTTTATTTGTTTGAGTTCATCTTTACAGAGCAGTGTTCCAATTTCCTATGTGGGAGACCTTTTGAGAGATGGATTTAATATGCACATGATTGGTGTTCATGTCATTCATACTAAAAATTTCACACCATGCATGTACTAGGATCATTTGGGACCCTGGGATCATTTTTGGTCTCATCAGTTTCAATTTTGGGGGGCAACAAGTATTATGGTTTGAGTCACCACTTGAGAAGGTGATTGTAATCATAGTAGTGCAATAGAAAGCATGGTGGTTCCTCTCTAAAATTTTCGTGGAATCTTGAAGAGTCAAAGTTGGTAAAATCAGTGGCAACTTCAAAGAATTATATAGTGAGAAAAAGGGTTGAAATTTCAAAAAGGGTTTCCAAAATATGAAAGAGTACATGAGCGACACTACTCAGAGATTTGGAAGGAAAATTTGGAAGCAAATTTATGGAAATAAAGCAGGTTCTTCAACATCCATTTTTGAAATTGCTTGAGGACAAGAAATATTGGGTGGGGAGGACTGTCATGTCCTCAATTAAATGGTTTTCAAATAAATAATTAAGTTGGCCTACCCAATTCCTAAGGGTTATGTGGAAGAATTAAAATATTGACATTTAACCCCAAGGTCTATAGTTTCTCATGAAAATTCAATATCCTAAATTGATGGTGGAAAAATAGGCCAATAAATTATGTAATAAATGTTAAATGTTCCAAAATGAAGTGGCATTAGGTCCTAGTTGGACTTGGGGGCACATAAGTGGACATGTGGGGTCCACACGAGAGAATATTCCTCCTTTAAACATGGAGCCATCCCAAAATTCGAGTTGGAAGGGAAGAGGTAACATTCATGAAGGAAGAGGAAGAGTCATAGGGCTAAAAATAGGCAATGACAGATTCTATGACAACTATGGCAAGCATTATGACACTCATGACAAATTCTGTGACACCTATGACACGTATGACAGATTCTATGACATCTATGACAATGTAAGAGCTAAAAATAGAACAAGAGGGCGCATGAGAGGATTTACACATATCCAAATAATCCAAAGAATTCCCCAATTTGAAATCATGGAGGAGTTGGAGATAATTAGGATATAATTAGGGTCATAACTCCCACTAATTTGAATTTCATGAGTAATTAGGAGATAATTTGAGTTCTAAGGAGGTAAATGAGTAAACTAAAGTTATTAAAAGGATTTCAAGTTGAAATGGAGCAGATTTTGGTCATTTTTCATTTGGATCTTTGCAATTTGGGAGAACTTCAAGCTTGTTCTTGCGTGGTGGATGTTCATCCTCCCTGCCTTAGAACAAATTTCGAGGGTGCAAGATTCTCATCCAATTTGGTTGATGGAGAGGCCATTCAGACCTCTCAACAGATATTCATGGATATGTTTTGATGCAGGTTCAAACCCCAACTGACTTCAAGTTCATCTTCTCTCATTCTTCTATATGCCTATTCTAATACCTTTCCCTCAATGTCATGTAAATGTGTAAGGGAACACTTCTTGTTGCATATAGTTAGTGGAGGATTGCTATTTAGACTTCATGGACATGTTATTTGATGCATATATCTTTAATAACCATATCATGAGAGCCACAACTTGAAACACCATGTATTTCAAGTGATATTTTCAATCATGAAAGTGTTTCGAGCCATTTTCCCCATAACATTTGCATAGTGATTTTTGGAATGATGTTGTCCCTGTTTTATATCAGATTTTGCTGAGATATTTATCCATGTTATGGGATGTATATGAATTTAATTTGATGGAACGACTAATGTTTTCATACCCCTGAAGTGTCACTATGGTTTATGATCAAATTCGAGACTCCTTGTACACCATTTTCACCACAAATTCTAGACTCTAGAAGTTGTTGTTCATTGGGATACTTATTCGACCCTAAAACCAAATATAATGTTGCACCAATATTGTCCTTAATTTCCTCTAACGGACACAAGTCTCATACCAATGATTAGTGAAGGCATTACAGTGTTTGGAAGAGCATTTAATGGAAGACCTAGGGGGGATTTCCACTTCTCAAATTAAGTAGTCTTGTCCCGAAACTTCTTTCCTTGCAAATTGCAGACCATGGATGGATATATCAATTGTTTGGGTGTCTCATAGATGTATTAATGTGTCCTATATCTTCCTAAGTCCCTCCATACAGAATTCGAAACCATTTGGGATCATTTGGGACAGTTTGGGGTTTCACTACTCCAAGATTCAAAAATTGGCCAAATTGTGTAAAATTTCAAATTAGGGATATTACACATAATTATGGAAGAACCTGGAATTTATGTCTCCAATACCAATCCAAAAAGAACGAATTTTAAGTTTCCACTCCATCTCCTCTTGTTTCAGAATCTGGTCCTTTTTGTTTTCTAATGCGTTGGTCACCAATTTATCATGTTCAATAATAGAAAAATCAAAATTTTGAGGGAGAATATGTCTTAAATTGGCTTCAATACTCCTGTACTCCGCCATGTCCTTCTATTTTTTATCCTTTATCCATTGAATAACTTCACCCTTAATTCTTTTAAGCTTTCGAACAATACAGTCCATAGGATTTATATCCTTTTGATATCAAATCTAGTCCAGTTTCTTCTAATCATAGATCATAATTCCTCATTCAACAACTATGAGCTATTGCATTTGAAAGGATAATTAAAAGTAGGAATTACCCCATCCAATTGAATAAAAATATGGTTCAAGTTTTTAAAAATGTTTGTCTTCTCCACCCAAGACCTATACCTCTGAAAATATTGCATTGGTGTAGATTTCATAATATATCTATCAAATCTTTTATGAATCCCATCTTTTCCACATTTTCCATTAGTCCATGTAGGTTCAAAAACAATAGGTAGGAAATCTATCAAGTCATTTCTCCACAAGAAACTTGAGAAGAAATTTTCCAGATAATCATCCCTCGCTGAAAGAACCCAGATTTCTGCAGGGGATGTAGTGAAATTTAGATTCCCAACAATGGTAATTTTATCACAATTAAGTAAGCCATACTGTTCCAAAGTCTCCCAAAAAAACTCTTTATTCTTTTATGGACCATAACAGTTTAATATAGTCACATTTTTACCAAAATTATTAAATATCCCTCCAACAAAATCCCCCAGTTTGTTCTAAAAGACCTAAACTGTAAGGCTTGAGGATCCCAACAAGCCAATAGACCACCTGATAGTCTCGAGGAGCTGACATCAGAAATTTCCCAACACTGAAGGAGGTTTGAAATAGCTTCAATATCTTGACAATCTGAACACATTGTCTCTTGTAAAAGGATAATATATGGGTTAGTTTCTTTGAAGAGTTTGGATAAATGCCTAACCTCCGCAGCCTTACCCAAACCATGGATGTTCAAATACATAAGAGACATTAAGAAACAGAGTCTATCGGCTTCAATGCTCTAAGGGCCCAAGGTGATGCAATATCCACATATCCAATAGTACACACAATTGCTTCATCCAACCTAATAGATAAGGGTTTATAATCCGGATATTCTGGGGCAACCCGAGTATCCTTATTCTTTTCCTTCCTATTCCTAATGGTGACATTCTGAAATTTGATAGAATGTACAAGAGTGACCTCAACCTTCGAAGAGGGATTCTTTGAAAAAAAACATTGATGGAGATTTAATACCATGTAGTTCATAAACCTCATCTCCACTATCATTTAGAATTGAATGCTCAGGAAAAGTGAAATGTCCAATTTGGGGAGGGTCACATCCACTGGAGGCTTTAGGAGACTAACAATGTGAAATAGGGTTTGTATCAGGAAAACCCCCAGGCACATTACCATCAAGTACCAAAGCTTCCAAATCATCAGCACATAGATTTGAATGTAAATGTTTACCTACAAACCCTTCCCTAGATTGATCCAATGAAGAATTAACCCTAACATAAGTAGAATCTAAAGACCCATCTACACCAGGTGAGAGATTTTTAGGACATGTCTGAAACCCCTCCCCTACTTTTGATAACCTACAGTCCGATTATTTTTCAGCAGACAAATAAAATTCTAATTCTTCTTTTCAAACATCTTCATAATAGGTAGGGGATTCAGAAAGTGCCTTACTAGGTATATCACACACCCCAACATCCGATGTAGTCCAAGGAGTAGAGATAAATTCCCTTTATTGAAGCCGAGGAGTCCTAGAAGTATCCACATCAACCTCCTTAGGTGAGCCTGAAAGTAAAAATGGACAACGGGCGTTAACATGTCTAGGATGATGATATAAATAGCATTTGAAGGGGATATGGAAATAATCCAACCTATGGTGAAAATTATGATCACCCCAAACAATTTCAACCTCCGTCGAAAGACCACGAGTGATATCAAACTCCACCATAACCTTGGCAACCTTCTTATCCATGCCTAACAAATCCTTCTTATCTATTCTTAGGGCATGTGCAAGCTAAAGAGGGTCACTTTTGGCACGTTAGATGCAATTAAAAATGAAAAGTCAAGCATCCCTCAACTTACTTGGTTTTTTTTACATTCTTACACAAGATATCTTGCATCGAGTTAAAAAGATGAAACATAGGAAATTGAGTCACGTTTCTGAATATATAAGTTTTAAGTATTGAAAATTTACATAACTATGTCAAATCTCATGTTTTCTAACAGTCACTTTTTATTTTTTTGGCAAATGATAAGGTATATGTTTTTGTGGGTGCAGCCTTTCAATGCCTAAATGTGGGTTTCAGGATACAAAAATTGGTATACATGTATAGAACCCGTAGCACTAGTGCAGCGCTATTTTTCCAAAATTAAATGTTTAATTTTTTTTTTTAATTATGTAAGTGATCAAACCTCGAGAGCGATACGTCAAATGTGGGTGCAGCCTTTGAAGGTCTTAATGTAGTTATTTCAACTTGGATTTTTTATAGCATGTAGAGGTCGGTGTCTTCTAGTGCAGCATAATTTTTTTTTTTTAAATGGTTGTGAAATGAAAAATTTACGGAATAAACACTAACAATATGTTTTTTGACCAACGAAGTGATGAAACAATAAAATTAAGAAATAAATAGAAAATCTCAATTTTTTTTTATAAATTACATATTTGGAATCTGTATAACAAATTCTATCTATACCTAAAATTTCGTCAATAATGGTCATGTATGTCATTCTATAAAGTACGATGAAAAACATGCATATTTAGGTGCAGAATTGCACCTAAAGGGTCCCTCAACTTCGTGCACAAACCCATTATGTATTTACCCACAAAATTGGCTACACCCTCGACCACATTTTGTGTCCATAGTTCCAAAGGGAAACCCGACATAAACATCCACAAGTGTCATCGAGTAAGCTTCTCTTTCTCGGGATTAAAAGCAGTATGCCACCGCTTAAGGATAAGTGACACCTCCCTCATCAGCCAAATTCCCTTCAGAATCGTCATGATATGGTCTTCAATTGGAAAGATAAAACATATCTAGTCGTTGATTAGCATATTAACCCTCGGAGCATAACCAAACACCGATAACCATTGTTCATTTACCTAGTGAATCAGTTCAAGTCTGTTAACCCTTGCAAATTCAAGACGTCCAACCAAGGCTCTTCTAGCCAACACTTCAACCCGATCCATGTTTACATTTGCACCAAGAACATATTACCTATCCAAACCCTCACGGACCTAATAGGTCTTCAGACATCGTCACATCCTAGCACGTTCCCAAGTTAACTTACCATTCGGTTTTTCTTATCCACATAGAGCAAATTACTAGGACTCTCATCATGTAGTAATGGTTCAAGTTCAATAACCCTCCCTTGTACCGAACCCAACACTTCCTTTCTACAAAAATGAGAATTAGGGTTTTCAAAAGCCTTTTCATAGATTTGAAAACCGGCTCCATAGGGTGAAGCCCATCGAAGGACAAACACCCCGCATCACCCTCACTAGAAGCTACCTTAAGATCGAGAACAACCCTGAAAATGAGAAAAATTCCCATCACATAACATGATAGTTAACAAGATATATTATGTGCACCAAACTATAAACAAATAAGTATACGCCTGAAACAAAAAACAACAACAACTAGATTACTCTACACCATCTACCCCATTATCAAGTTGACCCAGAAAATTAGGGAGAAATGTAATTTTACCTTCAATAAACTAAAAATAAAATATTATGCAAATACAAATTTTACAAAGTCGGCGTAAAGTTCAAAACCAAAATATATATATTTCAATTAAACTTGATACTTCTCACTCTATCAAATCCGAGAGAAGATTATAAACCATTTATAAAAGTTGTGCGAGTTTATCTGCGATTTGTGTGAGGTCTTTCCTGTTGTCTTTGTGCGAGGTTTTTCTTCTTATTCAGGTATGCAAATGTTGCTATTTCATATGGATCTCTGGATTACTCTTTAAATAGATATCATTATATCCAAGTTTGACTTCGGATTTATCATGATGCATTGCATTCCTTGCACCCTGAAGTGGATTATTTGAACTTATAACCATACAATCCAAATCCAAAATACTGTCTCATTAGGTTGTTCAAGCGAGAATATTGGAGAGAACGGAACAGGAATGGCCGCAGAAGCACAAGGACAACTAATGGCACAGAACGAAAGAGACAACGACGCCGCTGATAACTTCGGTAAGATACGTTGTGATTTCAGTATTGAGTTATATTTAGTTACAAATTTTTAATGCATTTTGCAACTTTTTTTTATTGCAGCAAATACACATTTAATAACTGGACTTGGCGAAGACATTATCTTGTGTAAAGTGGTTCCTCTGTTGTATAGATTGCCATGGAATGAAAGGCCACTTTTGAGGATATTAAACCGATCGTGGAATAAAGCCATGACAGAGCGTTTCCCAATTTATCATCAACGTTTCCACCCCAACTTTGTAAATAATCTGTCCAAGGCTATCATTATATCCCATTTGAAACAAACCAATGACCCCGCTGTACAAAAGTTTTTCGGCGTACTATTAGAGCTTTGGGTATGTAGACCCTCCAACAACAATGGCAGCATTGGTGACGATGCTATCACAACAAGGCTACCCGAACATCCATTCTTTCAAGTAGAGAAACCATCGTGCGACAACTACTTTTCGACAACTACTTTCTGCAACAACCATCTTGCGACAAGAATTTTCTGCGACAACCATCTTGCGACAAGAATTTTGTGCGACAACCATCGTGTATTTACGTTGACAGAATCATACGTGGGAAACGGAAACTATGACTACAGTATGTGGATGCTTGATTTAAGAGACTTCAACCCTTATTGGAAGCGACTCCCTCCTTTGCCAAAGTTGGGCAACTTTGTATACGCTTCCTCTTCTTCTTTAAATGGAGATTGCATCAGTTATATATGGCAGCATAGACGCAGTGATTCCTCGAGGGCAGATGGCTGGAAACTCATTCCATTGAATTTATTGAATTGTGAATGGCAATGGGAATATGTTAATGTTAATATTCCGCCACCCAAAAACTTGCTGAACTTTGATCCATTGTTGAAGAGACTCCCACTGTATGTTCAGATTGAACGACGAGTTGACTACGGGAGGACAAATCATCCCCATTTTGTTTCTGTAAGAGATCTTTATCGAAGATGTTCGATCCCCTATTACGTTCTTAAAGAGTCTGATTTTAAAAGTTATGTTTTCATACTTGCTGATGGCATCATCACGCCTGGTAATATTCATGAATGCAATTTGTGCTTCATGACAATCAAGAACAATGGAATCTGCATAGTGAAGGTGGAGTTGGATGAGGAGAGGACCAGAATTGTGGAAGAGCAGGAATGGGATCATTTCGTGTTGGATTGGAATCGTGAAATGAGACGCCGAGGCTACGACGAGAGTCAGAACACATGGCCTGTCCGCTTTCGAGAAAGGAGTGCAATGAAAGTATTCAGGCTGCCTGATCCATGGACGAAATTAAGCTTGGAAGTAAAACAGCTATGGGATGGATTAAAGGATGAGCCTCTGGATAATAGCTCCATCATAAGCGTGGTGCAACAGGGACCTATTTACGGATATTCATGCTTGGGATCAAAGTACGACGTAATTCCATTACTTCCATGAAAAACCTATTTGTCCAATTAATTTTCAAATATTAGTAATTTCATTTGCCTTTTCTCATATATATTTTTGCTCCCAGAGGTGCTCTACAGTTCAGTATGAAGGAGATCTTGTAAGCGATGTTAACATGTTAACATGCAACTTATTTTTGTTTGAAATAAATGGCTATATAATGGAAATTACAACAAAAATAATAAAAGGAGTATTTCGGGGAGAGGTTTGCATCTAAGGAGATTTGATCCCTCTCCCGTTTGATAGAGTTTAGGATTTGGATCTAGACTGGTATTCATTTAATCAAGAATCCGTTTTTGAAAAATCTTGAAAAGTGCCTGAAAAGTGTCTTGTCTCCACAAATAAGCTTCCTTTTGGTAACAAATCCTTGTTTTACTGGTGATGGTTTGTTTTCCATGTGATGGTTTCAGTAATCAGAATTATTTTCGCTGTGACGTTATGAATATATCCCTCTACCCATTATATACCATGCAGGCCTATTTAAACTCTCAATCCTTCGCGCACTGCTTGGCATGCAAGTGCCAATTATGCCTTTGATGTTATTTTAAACCATATATGGTGCATTGTATATAGTTATATCGATGCCTTGGGATTTTAATGTGAGTGCACTTTTGATGTTGTGTACACCTCTTTCTCATTATTTTACTATTTTAGGTTGTTGAATTCATGGTGACAATAGAAGCAATGTTATGATTAAATTCAAATATTTTAAAATAGCTTATGTCATTTGGTTATTATATCTTATGCCAAAGTAATTGGAATTTGTTTGGTCCATTTGGAAATTTTCCATGTGGGATTTTGAAGCATTGTGAATTAGATCAAAGCTTGGAAAGTGTTTTTTTAGTTTTTTATCTATTTGAGTTGTGGGTTATCTTAAATTTGATTGTGCTTTTGTTCTATTTTTTAGCTAGTTTGATAACTTATATAGATGTAGACATTGTCTCCCAGATTCTCCCACAGATGTCTTGATTGCTAGTAAGGTTGTCGTTATATGTTGAAATGGAGATGTTGGAAAAGGTTTATGTTGCGACCCTCAAAGGTTGTTGGTCGTTATATGTGCCTTGGAAGATCTTATGGAAAGCCTGCCTACCTTGACCCAGAGGATGTTGTTAGCATTGCTCTTAACTAATTGTTTTCCATCTGAAGTTAAGTGAAAAATAATATAAATTTTATTGCTAATTTTGTGGTCATAAAAGATGATAGGAAAATTATTTTTATTGATATAGATATCTTTTAAGTTATCTCGAATATTGCCTTTGAAGGCTCGTGGATGACACTGATTATCGTTATTTTTTGTTTGGTTTTATTTATATAAGCTTTCTTGTAACGAAGTTAGCTAATATTTCTTTTGTTAAAAATGAAAGTTGTTATGTTATATGAGCTTCGTTGCAATGACAGTTGTTATCTCTAATACTACTTTGAACTGTTATTTTTGCTTTGATGTTAATTGTGAGATAGACCATGGTTATCTTCTTTGGTTTATTGCTTGAAACAAATTATTTTGTTATGTTATATATGCTTTGTTGTAATAATGTTAGTAAATGTTATTTTTGTTTAAAGTGAATGAATTTGTTCAGTTATATGAGCTTTGTTGCAATGATGTTGACAAATTTGATTTTTGTTTAATATCATGATTCAGAATGAACATACGGTGTAAGATGCATATGGTGATTTCATTGAGTACTTTTTAGTCATTGATTGTTTCAATTTGTTGAATCAATTTTCCCATTCAATTAGAGCATCATGTTGATGGCATTGCAACTTAGTTTAAAATGATGAATTTTTATGTATGGAATGCTTCAATTTAACGTCTTTCAACATGGTTGGTTTTTTAGTGAAAGTGGTACAAAGTCAAGTTTTAAACATTAATTTCTCTAAGCTTTGAACTAAATGTTGGGCATGTAAGCTCACACGTCAGAATGAAAAATTATATAAATCTTATTGTTTGCTTTGTGATCACTCCACTCAAACTTAGATTTGATTTCGATAATATATTATAAAAATAATATGCAACTCCAATATATTTAATGTGGACTATCAAGATCCAAACTCAATATATTGGAAAAAAAAGAAATTGATTGCTTTTAATTGTCATTGAATATCTATGCATTGGAAAATGAAATATGATCAAATAGTATTATTAAGATGCATTGATTTTAGTGATATTACATTTTTTATGATATAATTCAATTAAATTATTGAAACCCTAATCTAATTTAATTACCATAGTTAGAAAAGTAGATAGAACAACCACAATTCAACATTCAAAACCCTAATTTGATTCTGAGTTACCATAGCTAGTTGAGTATATAGAATGACCACACTTAAATAGTCAAAACCCTAATATGATGTCACGTCCCCTCCCATGAACATGAACGATTTGTGGAGTTTTAAATCCCCCCCCCCATGGCCATATTATGAAATTCATAAGCATTTAAATGTGTGTGCATATGCATAATAAAATACACAGCGGAAGATACACTCATTTCACACACACGACATGCCTATACCAGCATACTCATCACAAGCATAAAAATAATAGTAATTCATGCTCATTCACATAAATAAACAACTAAACACTTATCTTTTTTAATGAAGTTTCCTGAGCAACTGGCAATGGAAGAGAAATGTTCCACCCAGCCGTAGGCACTCTCTCTAGCACTTTATCTTTGTTGAGAGACCACCCCCGAGTTGGGTTATGTATCCATTAAGGAGGAACTATAGAGGCCTACTCACAACCTTAGGAACACACATTCATGCTAAACAAGCACATAAATGGGTTTATCAAGCATGCCGAGAGACAAAAGAGGTGAATGCTAAGCCAATGAGCTCAACCACAGAGTTGGAAGCATCTCAATTGGTCTCAACCAGCCTTGGCACCCATAACTAGAGTTTTTCCTAAGCTATTTACATTGATAATATCATTCATGGAACACATAAATTATAACTACAATGTGTGGATGCTTGATTTAAGAAACTTCAATGCTTATTGGAAAAGACTCCCTCCTTTGCCAAAGTTGGGGGACTTTGTGTACGCTTCCTCTTCTTCTTTAAATGGATATGACAACAATTATATATGGTAGCATAGACGCAGTGATTCCTCAAGAGTAGATGGCTGGAAACTCATTCCATTGAATTCATTGAATTGTGAATGGAAATAGAAATATGTTAATGTTAATATTCAGCCTAGCAAAAACTTGATGAACTTTGATCCATTGTTGAAGATCCTCCCACTGTATGTTCAGATTGATGATGGGTATTTGTTTGTTGACAATTGAGAGGGTATTTGTAGCTGGTTGCACATTATGAATATATCCCTTTTCCCACTATATCCCATTCCTATTTAAACTCGCAATCCTTCCTGCATTGCCTCGCACACAAGTGCCAATTCGACCATTCACAATTATGTTCATGGTCCTTCTCGAAGTGGGACTGCATGTTGTAGTGCCATCAAAAACCCATATCATCCTTTGCCTTGGCCTCCTCAAGCACCCTAATGAGTTAGAAAACCTTATAAGAAGGTGTTATGTGTTATTCATCTTATGCAACCAATCTTTGCTAATGTGTGCCACCTCCTTTCGAGGATGTGATCACCCTATACTATCATCATTGATATTTAACCATGGATGAAAGTATAGATGTGATTTTGTATTTTTCCATTAGTGTTACAGTTCCATATTTAAGCATAAACTTGATCCTTGAACACTATGTAATAACAAATATACAATTCATTACATATAAGTATCAAATAAGTTGTCGAACAAGGATTCAAGGATTATTCCACCACTGATATGGTTCCATCTTTTAGTAGATTCTTGATCCTTAAACACATAATGTAATAGCAATAAACTTGGTTCTCTTTATTGCATACAAATAATGTGGACTATCCCAGTGAATTTCGGTATGATTCACACAAAGAAAAAAATACATTTTTGTTTTCAATAACATTCTCACATAAATGACAGTTTGAACTGGGTATTAATATCCAATAAGATACAGTTAATATATCACACAAACTATACCAAATGTATCAATCTCTCTAACTTGGTAACTAACCTATAGAATTGAATTAGATGGAAGTTTCTTTTATGTTTTTGCAAATTTTGATCCACTGATTGAACCAAAAAACCAGCTCTCGGAAAAGTTAGGGATCCTACATTAACTAAAAACTAGAACTAACATAGACCCATCTTAACTCTGGCTATATCAAGTTTAGAGAGGGATTAAATCCCTTGAGGTGAAAACGTTTCCTCAAGTTTATTACTCTAAAAGGGGTTTGCACCTCAAGAAATTTAATCCCTCTCGATGTTTGATAAAGCCACAATTAAAATGGATTATGATAATTACTAGCTTTCACATATCTTCATTCTATATTATTTTTTCATTCTTATTACATTATTTATTAGACATAATATTTTTGTCATTATTGATGACAAAACACTAAATTTTAACATTATAGATTTATATAATGATTATATTTATGTATATTTTTAACAATAATTTGGGATTTCCCCACATTGGGTGTTGCCCCAACCCTCGCCTCGTGGCATGCCATGATTGAGCATGAGGAGAGTCAAACGGATGGACACCTGCCAAGGGGCCTGTCTACATGTACTCAAGGTTTAAAAGCTTTCCCTCAGCAAGCATTATGGGAAGTTCTGGAAAATCCGACCCACTCGCGTGAACTGGCAGCACTCTGTCCAACTCTCCCTCACATAGGTCCACCATAATTCGGGCATCCATGGTTTTTACTCTCTGTTGTAGCTCATGTATTGTTCCTGATCGAGAAATGAAATGGTTGTTAATGATGCTCAGGAAACGAAACAGTGATCAGCGCCCTCGTTGGCTCTCTGTTTGGATCCTCCACCGTTGGCTCTCTGTTTGGATCCTCTTTCTCGCCCCCACTTCTCCCTTGTCCACTCAATTTTTGCGCCCCTCTATTTGTCATATTTCTAATTCAGTCTTAGCTATGGTCTACATTGATCACATTGAGTGAAAACCTTCTTCGCTCAATGCCGCTCCCATATGCCTCTCGTCATTCACGACAAGGAGGAATCTAGAGGAGAAATATAGGGTTTGTTTTTTTAAACCATGGGAACAACAAGCTTTCAAGGGTATGTCCAACAGCTCGCAAGCCAGATATACTAGTAACTTGTGACTCAACAGGGGTCGTGACATCCCGAAACCCACCGGGGTGAGCCTCTATCCTAGGAGTTTCCTACCCTTTAAGCCTTGTCACAACGGGCCAATGAGAAACCCTACCCCTGTCGGTTTTGAACTTGTGACCTCCACGGAGATAACACATGTTCTTAACCATTAGGCCCACTCGGGCTTGTTTTGATAGTATGGTTTCTCCTTTGGCCAAGGGTCATATCCTAAACATCGAAGCTCAAATTCATCAGACAAATTAATTGAGGAATTGGGGAGTATGGTTGATGATACTGATTCTACCCACACCAGGGAGACACGGTACACTAAAACTCTAGGCCTTCTTTGGTATACAAAATCATTATTAGGACAAGCCATGTCGGACTATGTTGAGGGCTAGTGTTAGGACAACCCCCAGGGAATGAGTTTCACTTCTACTCTCTAAAAATCTGATGATTAATAGATTGGGCTAGAGCTTAGTGCTATTTAAGTGTAGTTATGTCTCTGTTGCAAGAATTTTGGTTCTCAATATGTCTGGTATTAGTGGCCATAACTCCCCTCCTGTGGGGGACTTATCAAGTTTAAAAGTCTCTATTGCATTTAGTCAATTAGCCAATTGGAATACATGTCTTGGTCTGGTCAAAACTATGGGGTAAAGTTGTTTTCATAGACATTTGGCCTCTCGGGGTCAAATCCTTAGGTGGCTATACATTGCTATATAAGGGCCTCACTTGATGTCCCCATCGGGTTAGCTCTCTAATCAGAGCAAACCGGGTGCGGATCCTTTGGGTGGCCCTCTGTGATTTCTACCGTGGACGTAGCAGCCCTGCTGAGGGTTTATGAACCACATGTGAAAAAAAATAATTCAAACTTATAAAAGAAATAATAATTTTGGATTATTCACAACTCATAAGATTTACATAATTTATAAAATTACAAATCAAATTAATTAGATGAATTAACATAACAAAATGGCTTCACTAGTTTTATACATATATTAAATCCCACATTTGTCTTACTATTCTATAATGTTATATTTTGGTTACTTAATATTGTAGATTGTTATTTTGTTAAAATATTAATATGCAAAAATATAAGTTAATAAAATATTTATTAACTTAAATAATGTGGAAACAAATTGACTTTGCATTATAAACATTTTTTAAAATTTTAAAATTAAATTATTTTTATAGTAAAAAAATCTGTAAATTTAAATGTAGATAATCTTCATACTCCAACAAAACACATATAATACAACATTTATAAAGTTTATACACACCATACATTTCACAATAGATATTCTCTTTCTTCCCTATCTAATTAGATATATCAATGGATATTATCTTTCTTCCCAACCTCTTCTTTCTTATCTTTATCTCTATTCTCAATCTTAAAAGCAAAAATGGACCAAATGAGAAATTAGATCATGGTTTTCTTTAATTATGATTGAATTGAATAATATAGATTTTGACATAAATACATAATCAAATTTCCTTCTATAAGTTTGGTACATTACATCTTTGCCACAATTTAAGACCCGTAAATTTGGGACATTACATGCATGTCACAATCTAAGTATAGTGTCTAATATCTATTCTTTCAAACTTTTTCTCTCCCAATTCCGAGGTGCAAAAGAGGGGAATATCAGTGTATAATATCTATTCTCTCCAACTTTTTATCTCTCCCCATTCTGAGGTGCAAAAATGGGGATCGGGAGGAATTTATTAGTTTATGGGAATCACATAAGATTTCTTTTTAATTTTGGAAAATCTTTTACATTCAACGGGGTTAATAATGGAAAGGGTGTTGTTGTTTTAAGTGTAACTATAATAATATTGATTTCATTATTATTATTTTTAATCATCAAAATTGTGGTAATTATAGAAGTAGAAAAGAATTGAGTTTTAAAAAGTTTTGATTAAATTTATTTAATATTTATTTATTTTTTAAATTTTTTAATAAATATAATTTTTTTTATAATATTATAAATAAATTTATTTTTAAAAATTATCCCATAAACATAAAGAAAGCAAAATTTACATTTAAAGTAAAGTAAAGAAAAGTGATAAAAATACTTCTACTTAAATTTACAATTAATATGAATTTTTTTTACTTACATTTAAGTAAATATTTTTACTTAAATTGATATAAATACTAATCACATTCCTTGATAGATTTCCTTTATTTTACGGGAAAAAATACAAAATGGTTATTTTCATGATAAAATCAACATTACAAAAATCTAATTCTTTTTAATTATAAAAGATAAAAATAATCCTTAAAATAATTTTCTGAAAAGTTTATAAATTTTTAACACAAACCTTTTTTATAAGGAAATAACTTTACCCAATCAATTATGTCATTCAAATGGATTTGTGGAGGCATGTTAAAAAGAGAGGTAATATCTTCCTCCCCGCTTTATTAATTTAAATACAGTATGCAAATTAATTCACTTCATTATGCATTACTCTCACTTGCAAATTTAATGGACTATGATTAACTTCTCTAACTTTTATCAAATAGGTTATTACTTACCAAGTAAAAGAATTTATGATAATATTTTGTTGAATATATTTATTTATTATTATTTTTAATAAATTATGTAGAAAATTTGGAAAACACAAAGTTAAGTAAGCTCCATTGAATATTTTTTACATCTATTAACTTTGAAAGAATCAAATCGTTTTTCTCAACATTTTGCTAAAATTTGAAGTAATGCAGTAAGAGCACGCAGCTGTTAACGCACGACTAACCCTAGCTCGCAGCTGAGGAGAATGGCGGCGCCTGGGGGAGGGGAGGACGCCCCCCCCCGTCCACTTCTGATGAGGAAGCCTTCAGCAGGCTCATCCACGGCATAGGCAAGAGATCCTCCCTTCCGGAGGTCCCGAAATTTATAAAGAAACTTGAAGACATCCCTGAAATCGCCCTGCCTGAAGAAAAACCAATGAAGATAGCTCTAGCTTTGGCAAAGCGAGGTCTCATGGGGCAATTTATGGGCCTTTGGCCATCCACCAAAACAACTAATGACTGGATACAGAGGAATTGGATGCCCAATCTCAACAATGGAGTGACTTGTTACCCTGTAGGGAGAGGGTTCTTTATCTTTGAATTCATCTCCGAAGATGATCGAGACTTAATCTTTAGAAACGGCCCCTACTTCATGGGGACGCAGGGCTTATACCTGAATAAATGGACCCCATATTTTGATCCCTCGATTGATCTCCCCAAGGAAGTGCCGGTGTGGGTCAGGCTCCCAAATCTCCCGGTGCACTGCTGGGACTTCGAATCACTGAAGAGAATAGGGAACGGAATCGGGCGGTTCATTGACAAAGCTGATAACAAAGGCCAATATACCTGCGCTAGAATCTGTGTTGAAGTCGATCTGGAAGCTAGACTCCCGGAGGCAATAAAACTAAAAGTCGGTTCATGGACACATTATCAGAAGCTGGATTACGAGCACCTGCCCTTCAAGTGCAGAAACTGCCAGGAACACGGCCATTTCCAAAGATACTGTCCCAAGCTAGTTACTGAGAAAGAAGACGCTGAAGGATGGCAGAAAGTAAAAAAGGGGAAAACCCACGAACAGGGCTAGAAGCAAGGAAAGAATGGCCCAAGGTCCTCCAAAGGAAGGCAGCTCAAAGCCTTCTACTCAGGAAGATCCTATGGTATCCCAAAACCCTGGGAATATACCTGAAGCTGAGGAAGCCCGAGTACCACAAGACCCTCCAGATCCAACTAATCAAGCTGGTATCGGCAATCCATCCAAAGATCACATCAGTCTAGCCTCGGATACAGGAGCTAACTCATCCGAGGAAGGTGACACCGAAGTAAGTAGTCAATCAGTCTCCTCGGAGCAACCAAAACGCGGGCGGAAGCCTGAAAAGAAGAGAAGGGAAGAGCAGTCCTACAAGGACGTGGTCCAAGGCTCTCAACACACCATACCTGAAATGATGAACACCAGATCCGGAATGAGGCTGGGAAAGACCCTGAAAGGGGGTCATCACCCTCCCCCAGGTAAATAATGCAATACGTCTCCTGGAATTGCAGAGGACTAGGCAGCCCACTAAAAGAAGAAGCTATAAGGGATTTAGTAAGAGAAATGAAGCCTGAAGTCCTACTAATCCAGGAGACGAAACTGGAGGAAAATGCTCTCCTCCGTGCAAGCAATTCGTTTTGGAAGAAGGGCCCGGTTAGGGCTGTAAGTGCAAGAGGAGCCTCGGGAGGCTTAGCAACCTTTTGGGACTCTGCAAAGCTCGAACTTGTTGAAGAAGAAGGAACCATTCACTGGCTATTCACCAAGCTGCTCCATAAAGACTCCGGACATCATGTAAGTCTCTTTAATATATATGCTCCTGTTTCTTATTCTGAAAAAAAAGACTGTTGGGACACCCTAAATCTATTCCTGACGCTCCACAAGCCTGAAAATTTAGTGTTGGCTGGAGATTTAAATGTCACGCTAACTCTGGCTGAAAAAAAAGGGGGATCTATTGTGCGGGACCCTGCAAGAGAGTGGGTTGAAGACTTGATGCTGGATTGGGATCTTGAAGACATCACCCCTACAAAAGGAAAGTATACCTGGTCAAATAAAAGATTGGGACCTGGTCACATTGCTGCCCGCCTTGACCGGTTCCTCCTTCACTCCTCATTCCTAACCCTTGGGCTGATGGCCTCCTCTAAGATTCACCCGCATTATACCTCTGACCATAAGCTGATCTCACTTTCTCTTCATCCCGCTGAAAGGTTAGGTCCCATTCCTTTCCGTTTCAGCCCTAATTGGATAACCCAGGAAGGTTTCCTCGACCTTGTCTCCAACTCTTGGAAAGAACCGGTTCATGGCTCCCCGTTCTTTGTTTGGGAAGAAAAACTTAGAAGGCTCAAAGTGGCCCTGAAAGAATGGGCCAAAGGGCTGGGCTCCCCATTGGATGGAAGGAAGAGAACCCAGAAGGCCTTGGAACGGCACCAGTCAACATTGGAAGAGTCCCCTGTCACTCCTTCTTTGCTACTCCGGGAAGCTGAGCTTCAAAGGGAGTATCATAAAGCCTGCAGAGAAGAGGAAACCTACTAGAGAGTCAAATCCAGAACGCTTTGGCTCCAAGCTGGAGACAAAAATACCTCTTTCTTTCACAAGCAAGCCCAAGCCAGACAGATTTATAATTCCATCACTGAAATTCAGACCCAAGGCCATGTGATAAAAGACTTCAGAGGCATTAAGGAGGCAGCCCACTCCTTTTTTAAAAACCTTTACTCCGCCCCTGACCTGGACCCAGTGGAACCAAATTCCTATCCTTTATCAGAGATTCCAAGATTGGTTAATGAAGAGGACAACCAGCAGCTGATCAGACCTATCAGTACTCGTGAAGTTAAGAAAGCCCTTGACAATATGAACCCTGACAAAGCACCTGGGCCGGACAGGTTCACCACCCGGTTCTATATCTCTTGCTGGGATATAATAGAGAAGGATCTATGCAGAATGGTGAAGAAGGCTAAGAACTGTAACAAATTGGGGGGCAGCACTAATTCCTCCTTCTTGGCGCTCATCCCGAAAGAAAAAGGCGCTAAAAACTTCAGCAGATTCAGGCCTATATCCCTGTGTAACACGGGTTACAAAATCATAACCAAAATTATGGCTAATAGACTTAAAAGAATCCTGCCAAAGCTGATTCCGGAAAACCAAGGGGGGTTCGTGAGAGGAAGACAGATCCTGGACAACATCATTTTAGTGCAAGAAGCCATCCAGTCTAGCTACAAGAGAAAAGAGAAGGGGATGGTGGTAAAGCTGGATTTGGCCAATGCCTTTGACAGAGTCAGGCATGATTTCCTTTTTGCAGCCATGAGGAACTTCGGATTCAATCAGAACTTCATTAGGTGGGTCAAAGCTTGCATTTCAGCTCCATGGATTGCCCCGCTGGTCAATGGGCCTGCTGAATTCTTCAAGGCCTCTAGAGGATTAAGGCAAGGCTGCCCCCTCTCCCCGGTGTTGTTTGTTATCCAAGCCGTTGTCCTAAGCTATCAGCTGAACAGAAGTCTCCAAAACAGATCTCTCTCAGGCATCAGAATTGTCCCTAAGGTCAAGGATGTAAACCACGCCCAGTTTGCCGATGATACACTTCTACTGGGAGTTGCCAATCTCATCACAGCCAGGAACTTTAAATCCGAGTTGGACTGTTACAGGAATACATATGGAAGTGAAATAAATTTCCTCAAAAGCAAGATATATGGCTGGAACTGTTCTCCCCGTATTATGCTGGATATAGCTAGGATCCTCGAAATGGAAGCCATTACCATTTGGGACACCTTTACCTATCTGGGCATCCCTATCTTCAAAGATAACGCTAGAGTTGCCCATTGGCTGCCAATGCTGGACAAACTAAAAAAAAAGATTCAGGTGTGGGGGGCAAATTGGCTCAACAAAGCAGGCAAAGTGATTTTGATGAACTCTGTCCTCACCAGTCTTCCAATATATCAATGCTCGGTGCTGCTAGCTCCAAAAACCATTACCAATAGAATCAATGAGCTGCTCCATCGTTTTCTGTGGGAGGGTGGCCGTAATTGTGAGAAAAAACCCCATCTAGTAAGCTGGGACAAGATCACTAGGCCAAAAATGGAAGGGGGCCTTCAAATTCGAGACGTGGCCACCCAAAATCTTTCCATGGGAGGCAAAATTCTCTGGAAAATGATAACTGGCAAAAAGACCTGGAGCAAACAAATCCTCAAAAAGAAATACTTCAAAGGAGACAGACAGAGATGTCTTGAAAGGGCCACAAAACTGCAGAAAGGCTCCCCGATTTTCACTCTATGTAAAAGAGCCATCCCATTCTTCACCTCCAAGCTTACGTGGTCTCCTGGCAATGGAGAAAAAATAAGAATTTGGGAGGACTCGATCCTGGGGGATCAACCTCTCATCAATTTCAGCGATTTGGGCAATTTAAAAGACTGGCTCCACGGTAACAACTTCAGAACACTGAGGGACATATCGGTCTGGAACAGAGATGAGGATGAATCCTGGGCAAATTGGAACCTGGGTGATTATCCTCACGAATTAGATGATGAAGTTGCCACCCTGCTGGATCTTTTGCAAGGGAAGTCCCCCATCAGCGCCAGAGCTAAAGATACACGTAGTTGGGGAGCTCGTTCGGGAAGGTACACTGCAGCTGAAGGCTATGCTGCGATCCTGGAGGTGCCATGGCTCCCTCCCAACCCTGGCCGTGGAAAACTCTCTGGAATTTCGCCTCTTTACCCAAAATCGATATTTTTATTTGGACCGTCCTCCACAACAGCATCTTGACTGGAGAAAAACTGAAGATCAAAGGCTGGGCAGGGCCATCACGTTGCCCTCTGTGCTACCATGCTGAAGAAACCATTGATCACCTGTTCATCTCCTGCGATTTCACCAAAGAAGTTTGGAGTCTCATGATAGGATCAAACGCTGTTAATTTTCCCACCTCGATCAAGGCGTTGATCAGCAACTGGACTGCTCTAGCCCCCTTCGATTTAAAAAAAAAAGACAGACTCAAGCTTGTATGGATGTGGACCCCGAAATTCCTCTGCTGGAAAGTATGGTTGGAAAGAAACAACAGGATATTTAAGGAGGAGTGCAGACTTCCAATTCAAGTGGCCGTGAAGGCTAGGTCCATGCTTTCTGAAGCTTTAAGCACCAAGTCAGCAATCAGAAATAAAGCTTCTCTCTTGCCTGAAGAAGAGCACTGGCTCAAGGAGATCGACGTGAACCAGCAAAGCAATCAAGCTACCATTCCTCCTCAAAAGGCCCACTGGGAAATAAGGCTGGAAGAGCAGGAATTCATCAAGTGGAGATCTGTCTTGAATGATTGGTGCCTTTTTTTTGACGGGGCCTCGAAAGGGAACCCCGGTCAAGCTGGAGCAGGAGGCATTATTATCGATCCCTACGGTACCATCGTCTTGACCTATGCCTGGGGCCTAGGACATGCATCCAACAATCATGCTGAATATCTTGCGCTGTGGCAAGGACTGTTTCAAGCAAAAAAGATGAACATTCAGAAGCTTACTATCGTGGGTGATTCCAGGCTGATAATCAAGGATCTCCATACCAAGAAGAAGACTGCCGGTATAAGTCTGTCCCATATCCACAAGAAGGTCCTGCTCATGCTGAAGCACTTCAGAAATTATAAGGCTTACCATGTTCTAAGGAGCCTCAACAATCTAGCAGACGCTGAAGCTAATCGTGGAGCGAGCTTGAGCAAGAGTCAACTTATCGTTAATGGAGAAATTTCAAAGCACCCTCTCCCCTAAGTTTAAGAGATATGGTCTTAAGGTTCCTCTGGGCATTCCCCAGCACCCAACAGCATTATACTATCTGGTTTCTCAAGCTGGAAATGAAGTTCCGCACAGCGGATAGGGATATGAATTGTAAAGGCCCTGGCAGCCCATTTGCCAGACACTTATAAAATTTAACCGTTTCCGTAAAAAAAAAAAAAAAAAATTATGTAGAAGAATGTAGAAAACCGGTCTTAGAAGTTCAGCCTAGGTAGGTTTAGCCTAGGTAGCATGTCCATCTCTCTAACCCTTCATGGGTGAGGCTACCCAATTGATCTCCCTACTTATGGTGCAACCATATTTTGGAAGAGATAAAAAATATTCTAAGTAAATTCCTTGAAGTCACTCCAATTAGGTTAAAAAAGGATTCATCACCTTTGTGTGGGGATATGCATATAGGTCAATTTGAGTGAATGGCATCTTGACCATTCATTGGTGGAACATGAAGGTTATTGATAATCCCTTACCTTGGATTATGAGAGCATGACTTTCTAATGTAGGCTTTGTTAAAAAACATGGCATGTGCTTGATTCTTGTCAAAAAAACTTCTTTTATGAAAATAGTTAAAGGCAATAAATCGTAGGATGTATTAACTAATTCCAAAAAACCCTCTAGAGGTGGCTCCGGAAGAACATGCAAAGGGATCAAAATCTACACTACCAACTATGATCTACAAGATCTACAATATCATTTAAGGGTAGTGATGTAGATAAGGCCTATATGACTCCCTCTTCTTATTTTTCATTGTTTTACTAGCTTCCATTTATCCTGGTGCAATAAGTTCACAAATTTCCTCTAATTTATTAATACAACTACTTGTAACATTTGAATTAAAAAAAATTGTCTAAGAATCTATAAATAAAAGTATCTATTACATCAAAATCATTCGAAACTTGAGTGTAGCTTCAAGTACAAATACAAACATATGAACAAAAATAAGCTATCCATAAGGACAAAACATCTTGTTAATAGACTTGAACTTTGAAGGAGTATTTACATTGCATTGCTTTAACTATCACACAAGCTTGTGTTAACAACTCTCTCTTCTTTATAGGTAACCATGGTCAAAACCCCTTTTAACTAGGATGAAGATAATTTGTGAATTAAAGAATTTAAAGTTAAAAAGGGAAATGTTGTATGATTGCCTTACATACCCATTGAACAATTGTAAAAGCTATAATGTCTATCATGATCACCAACTTCTCATGATAAAAAAAAAATGGCTCAGTGTAAACATAACCAACTTTCCAGTGAAAATTTAACTTTGGACTAAATACATTTGCAATCTTTGATTCGAAGTGCAAATAATGAATTTCACTCCCTACTTTGAATACATATTGACCAAATTAATTAGAAAACTAAATGAAAATCAAATTAATCATGAATCTCAGATGTATCTTTCATGTTTTCCACAAAATTATCTGAAGACAAAAATTCGTGACCGTAAATGGCTGCACACTACCGAATCACATATTTGTCCATATTTATCATGGAAAAAAAATAAAGTTTGTCGAGTGGAAAATTACGAATGGACAAATTGGAATCTGTATGAATGGACCCATTTGGAATTATGAATGCATCCAACTAGTCCACTTATACTACTAACATATTCATTCATAATCTTTGTCCATTCAAAGAAATCAATCATTAATCATTAGTGTTTTTTTAATTTTAATTGATTAAAAAGATGATAATGTTAGTTATTAATATTCATTGAAATCATGGGATTCTATTCCAAATTTGTAATAAAAATATCATAAATTATTATATTTTGTTTTTAGCTAAAATAGGTCTAGATTTGTATCAAAAAGTTGAGGATATACCAAATCAACTTTTTGATACAAATTGTTCGGCCGAATAATTATTCGACCGAATGAGTGTTTGGCCGAACTATTTTTCTGCATAAAAACACAGCATCGGCTGCCATTTGGCATTCCTTGCTGGAAATTTCTGGACCCCGCAACGGGCCTGCAGTAGCTTTGTTGCCACTCCGCCGCTATTCCACGACCCGCCTGCTGCTACAGGACCTGTTGACGCTCCACGAACTGCCGTTGTTACGTTCGCCACCCTGCTACTTCTCCACGACCCGCTGCTGCTCCGCGACCTGCTTCTGCTCGTCGGCTTTACGTTGGATAGTTCGTCGGCTTGTCGGCTGTTTCTTGCTGTTTCTTGTTGGATGTTGCTCGTCGGCCATTACGTTTTGGTTGGCAGGTGTGTTCGGTTGTGTTGCTGCGTCGACGGTGTTGCGGTTTTGTGTGCAGGCTTGAAAGCTCGTCATTGAAAGGTGCGTTTTTCTTTCACTTGTGATGTTTTGATTCTGTTTTTGTATGTTATAGGTTTTAGTTGGTGACATTATTTGTTGTTTGGTGAAGGAACTAGTTGTTTCTGGAGCGTTGGTGGATCGAATAGTCGCGGCGTCGTGGATCGACGATTTCTTAACTGCTCGTTTGGATACAGGTATGTATCGATACGCATATTCTGCTCTTTAGTTGTTGGCATTAGGAGAAAATTAAAAAAAATCTGTTATGGGTGTTAAAATTATAAGTTTTAATTTTTTTATATTCAATTTTTATTTTATAGATGTTTGTATGTGCATGAACAGGGTTCATGAACTCTGTTCATGAACCCTGTTCATGAACCCTGTTCATGAACCCTGTTCATGAACAACGTTCATGAACCCTGTTCATGAACAGCGTTCATGAACTCTGTTCTTGAGCAGAGTTCATGAACTCTGTTCATGAGCAGAGTTCATGAACTCTGCTCATGAACAGAATTCAGTTCAAGAACTCTTTTCATGAATAGAACTCTGTTCATGAACAGAATTTTGTTCATGAACAGAATTCTGTTCATGAACAGAACTCTGTTCATGTTATGCTCTTTTTTATATATAAAAATGGTAAGAGCAAGTATAAAGCAAGTAAGGCTTTGAAATATTTAAAATGAAAATCAAACAACATAACGTGTATTTGTCTTATTCTTATGAAATGCAACCCCATGGCTTCTTTATATAAATGGATATTTAAATCCTAATCCTGAACGAGTTTCATATTAAGTTTCCCTAATTTTTAATGAAAGGATAATAAAGGGTATACTACACAACTTTATAAATGGTCAACCGGTGGTTTTACTATGTTAAGTGAGGTACAAGAATGTTATATGAGTTCATGAACTCTGTTCATGAACAGAACCTTTTCATGAACAGAGTTCATTTAGAAAGTTACTTAAAAATTTGATGTTCTTAGGTATTTTTTTTATAAAAATGAAGGAATGTTTGTTTATTGAGATATAGAATGAAAACATAAGTGATCATTGAAAAATTTGGAAGGTTATTGTACTATTACAATTAAATGATTATGAGATGATTATTGATGTTATGTTTATGCTGCAATAGTGTTCTTAGAGATAGAAGAGGAACTTACGAAAGAAAATAAGTTATAATATTTAAGGTGGCTCTACATTTTGTATGCAGATCTTTAAGAGATATGTTTTTAAGTTTGTAGAATGAACATGTACAATTTCAATGTGTGTAAGTTGTTTTATCATAAATATAAACTAGAAATCTCTTAATAAGTGTATATATATGTTATACTATTTTATGCAGGTCTACATTTTGTATGCAGATCTTTAATAGATATGTTTTTAAGTTTGTAGAGTTAACATGTACAACTTCAATGTGTGTAAATTGTATTATTATAAATATAAGCTAGAATTCTTTTAATAAGAATATATATATATGTTTAGTGAGATGTTTGTTCATTGACATATATAATTCAACCATATTTGTTGGATTAAAAGTTTTTAAGGTTACTATACTACTTCAATTAATCATGTTATGACTTATATTTGATAATGAAATGATTATTAGATATATCTTTATGTTGCAATATTAGTGATGGTAAGGAATTTTAGTTAATTAATTAGAGTTAGGAGGGGGACTTACATTTTGTTGTAGTTTTTTATCAAATATTGGCTTGATGTTTGTAGAATAGTCATGTACAATTTCAATATGTTAACGTTTGTGTAAATTTAGAAGTTATATCAAATGGAAAGAGAGTCTTCGAAGGGAAAGCGTAGGAGGTCATCACAATCCTCAGGAATTGGTGTTCCAATTGGTAGTGGAAGGTTGTCGAATTCACCGAGAGGTTCAAGTTTATTGCATGGGTCCCAGTCATTTGATCATCAACGAGTTCGAAGGGGTACAAATGATTCTCCTTCATCTTCTGTGGGAGAGCGTCGATCTCAACCTTCTGTTGGTATGAACATTAATGTTTAATAACGTATAAATTGTATTTTTTTGTGTTTTGAATTTATGGACAAGGTTAATTCTTGACTATGGCTATATTTGAAGCAGAGCGACGTTCAGAAGATGTACGTAATTCGATGGAGCGAGGGGAAGATCAAGATAGGATTGTAGATGATGGAATAGGTGTGGGTGGAGAGCAAGGTCCTGAAGATCCTCCTAGAGCTAGGACGACATATATTCCACTAGCTGAGGGGTGTACACCCATATCAACTTATCCATCTGATTTACCTGATGAGCTTCCATGGCAAGGTGTTGTGCAACAAACTATTCTTGAAAGTTGTAGATCCCACTATGACAGGTTGAACAATGATCTTTGTTCTTTGGATCTCCCTCCAGAGAGCCGACAAAGTCTGGAGATTGTTTTGTCGTCTTTGCAAAAATTCATTGATGCATATGAGGAACTTGGACCAACTACAAATGGTTTTGTTCATTTGATGCGGATGCGAAGGGACCAAGTTATGGGTCCAGACAACTGGGAGGTTGTGAAGGAGAGAGTCACCAGAGAACAAGCCAATTCAATGTTCAATTTCAAAGAAGGCCTTAAGCGAAAAATGTTGAAAGTGCAATATTTCAAGCATCCTCAAATTGCACATTTAATATATGATCGATTTCTTGCAGCTTATGGTCGATTGCCTTGGAACGATGAGGTTCCTAATTATTTTGCAAGATTTTTTTATGCGGAGTTTTTTTTAGGTATGAAGCCTAACTATACTGATGTTCCTTCCGACTTTTATGGAGTTGGAAAGGGTAGAATATATAATCGAAAAGGCGCTCTCAGAGACCCTACCACTATACAACCTCCACCTGAGATACCTCGTCCACCAAGGGTTGTGGCTTTAAGATCAGAGATGGAGACAACATCGCAACTAGGGACAATTGGAAGGGAATCGGTAGGTGATGGTTTAGCTTCAGCTCTTGCTGGAGTAGAAGTTGGTTTGGGGCGAGAGAGGGCTCGTGCTATTGTTCGTCAAAGTTTTGTTTACAAGACTAATGACGAGGTAGATGCATTGAGCATGGATGATCTCAGGGCTTATGCTAAGTCTTGTCGAGATATAGCTTCAGATGTGTTATCCAATGACACATCGAGCATGGGAGAGGTTTGTTGATTATGCTATGACAATCTATTTGATTTTTTATTAATCATTTTGAATTGAATTTTTTGGTACATGGGAATAAATATATTAAGCAAATGTATTTTGTTTGCAGTTTTCGAGAATGTTAAATGCACATAATTTTTGAGTCTCCAGTAGTCAAAACCAAGAGCATCTTAGTCAAAATGAAGAGCGCTTAGGAGAGGTATTTTAATTATAATATTTATGATTGAACTTGATATTTTTTTTGTTTGTTTGAATTTTAATAAATATCAATGTATCTTATTGTTAATTTGACTTATTTATGCAGGTTTCTTTAGATTCCAACTTTTTAGATGGTTTACCATCTCTTGTGAGCTAATGATTTTAATTTTTTTTGTTTTGGTTTTAAGTTAATTGCTTAATTTATTATTTGTATCTACTATGTTTTATTTATTAACAAAATTTAAATTTTAGGGAAGAGACCATTTGGAAATTGGGGGCGAAGATGTGGGGTCTTTAATGAATGCAGATATTGGCACCGAGGTAATTTTGTTGAACTAGAAATGATCTTTGATATAAGTTTAATATTTTATATTTTTTTGATTTATTTGAAAATTGTTTTTGTACATGTTGCAGCTTGGCTCTTTGAGATCCTTCGGAGCCAAAGGAAAGGCTCTAGGGGAAAAAAGTGGTGGACATGCATTCAAAGAATTTGATGTACGATTTTTTTAATAATTGAATTGTTTTGTAGATGAGTTTAATATTTTATTATCTTGAATTTAGTTTAAAATTGTTTAAATAATTTATGATCTAAATTTATAATTTGTTTTTTTGTGTATTGTAGGTTGAGTTGAGTCCCAGGGAAGGTCCTAGTGGAAAATAGTGGAAAGATATTGGTCTAGATGGATAGTGGTTCAGACTTTATTGTTTTTGTTGATATATATATATTGTAGTTGTTTTGAACATGGAGGGTATTTATTTTTTGATTATATATATATGTACATTGAATTCACATGTTCATCAACTTTTTTTTGGATTATATACATGAGTACATGTCCATTATATCTCATTTGGTAAATGTTTAGAATATGTTTTGCATGAATGTTTAAAATGTTTTGATAATATTTATAATATGTTTCGCATGAATGTTTAAAATGTTTTGATAGGTGCAATCCAAGGTTAGGAAATGTTGAATGCAAAGAATGAATGTTATGAAGTTAGAAAATGTTGAATGATAAGAATAATGTTGAATGTTTCGAATGTTATGGAAGAATGAATGTTGGGAAAGAATGAATGGGAAGTGTTAGGAATGTTTAAAATGTTATTCTAAGTTGGGAAATGTTCAATGTTGAGAATGAATGTTATGGTAAGAATCAATGTTGGGAAAAAATGAATGGGAGGTGTTAGAGAAAAATGAATGTTGGGAAAGAATGAATGGGAGGTGTTATGGAAGAATGAATGTTTTCAATTTGTTATGTTGAGAATAAATGTTATTATAATATGTTTTGCATGAATGTTTAAAATGTTTTGATAGGTGCAACCCAAGGGTAGGAAATGTTGAATGATGAAAATGAATGTTATGGAAGAATGACTGTTGGGAAAGAATGAATGGGAGGTGTTGGGAATGTTTAAAATGTTAATCTAAGTTAGGAAATATTCAATGTTGAAAATGAATGTTATGGTAAGAATTAATGTTGGGCAGAAGTTTATGAATGTTAAAATTTTTGATGGAAATATGGATGAATTAGGAAGTTTAAAAGCAAATATATGTTAAGTTCAAATTTTGATATAATGGATTTTTAATTAATTTAATTTTTATTTTCAATGTTTAGGTACATTTGATGGGGCTGAAATCATGGCAAATGGGGGTAACGGTTTTTTTTGTTTTTTAATCATAAGCGAAGATTCCAGGATTGTGAAGTTTGTGTTAAATTAGAGCAATGATTTTAAACAACAATTTGATGAATTTTCATTGATTTGTTGTAAATAATCATTTCTCTAATTTAGCATAAGCTTCACAATCCTGGAATCCTTGCTTGTGATTAAAAATCAAATGATCGTTGTCTCCATTTGCCATGATTTCAGTTATGTGAATTTGCACAAACGACATTTTAAATTAAAGATTTGGGACAGAGAACTTGGTGACAATTTACAGACATCTATTTAAGATCATATTTATGGTGAAGTACGTATTAAAGAAACATGTTCGATGGATTAAAAGAATACAAAATTTAATAGGTCTTTTTGTGATTTTTTGTTAGCATCAATCAACCAAAAGTAAAAATTCGGGGCGGAGTGGGGGATAGCCACATCCGTTATCTCATCCCTTAGTGGTCTAATAGACATATGGGGACCCGAATAAAGTACTTTTGAATTTTCAAATTATATTTGAATTCATTTTTAAGCATGTTAAAATACAACCATTTAAGCTCTTATGTTAGTTGTCATTCAATAAAATATTCATAAAATCTCAATGAAAAAATATACTGTGCACAACAATTTTGATAAAATTGGACAAAAAATATATTGCACACAACAATTGACATGGACAAAAATATAGATCAATTTATTTTTGATATGTAGTTAAAAACATCGCAATGGAATGCCATCTTCAACTATCCGTTCATGGTCACATATGGATAGTTTCCATTTTTTGGTTTTTAACTGTTTTTTTTATGGAACTTGTATCAATTTTATTCGAGATGCACATACTAAATGACTATATTGACAACATATAACATCGGGCTCATAATCTTGAAAGTAGACATAATTTTTAGTCATATGCGTTTGCTGAAAAAAGTAGCCTTTTAAAATGATGGATCCTCTTTCGTATGTAAATCCGTTGTCGTTGTAGTCCTCCAATAATTTCATTTTTCCTTCAGTGCATCGCATCAAATAATATTTGACATTTTCGGTGTTGTCTACAGGTGCAATCACAGCGAAAACATCTCCTGCGCAAGTTATGATTGGTGTTAGCGTATTTAAATGAATTAAATTGACTACTTATGGCGATGGATTAGAATGAACAATTGACTAAAATGTCAAAAACAAGTTTATTACCTTCTCTTACGAGATCTGAAATTCTATCGCCATCAGACGATATTGCTATTTCTTCTGATTCTAATTCTTCAACACTCGCCAGTGGCATTTTTCCTTTTGGATTAATTTCTGTGTGTCTCCAAGCTTTTACGTAGTTGTTTGTTATGTTTTCACAAACTTCTGTAGACTCGACATTTTCAATGCAAATATGACAAAAGCATGATTGCTTTCTACTGTCAAATGCAAACACGTTGTGAAATGATTTTGTTTGAATAGAGTGAAGATCTCTAGTTCCATGTATGGTGCTAGCGTCATATGGTATTGATCTATTTATATCTTGGACCCCAACAAGCCAAAAAAACCTACACAATAAATAGTGTACATGTACTTAAATGTTAGTATATACATTTTTTTAAATTATAAGAAATAATATAAATTAAAAAAATAGTGGACATACCTGCGCACGTCTTTTGATTGTTGATTATAATCATGGCTTAAGTTTAATTGGCACCATTGGACAACCTCTGCAGTTGAATGAAACCGTGCTGAAGAATAGTTCATTTTCCATCTTCGAAGTGCTCTTTTCACACATGCTCCTGTACCATCATGCTCACCTTTTCCATGCCCAGTTTCAAAGAAATTCCAGCGATGTTTAATGTTCAGCGCTTTATGAAATCGACATAACCAAAAAAATGATCGTGAAGATTTAAATTGACCCACACATCCATCAGACCATATCCAATGCTCTTTGAATTTGACTTCGCGTTTTTTCAGTGAGTCATAGAAAATATTTTCTATACAATGTTGAACAAAATGTGTGTCGTGTGTACGATCATCGCTGATATAGAAGTGATATTCTTTAATCACATCCCGATTGTCACATGTGCTTTCAATGCCATCGACATCCTGTTGAGAATGTCTATATACAACATGGACAAATATCGAAACTTGGTCAGAGTGATAGTATTCACTCTGTATTTCTTTTTGTGCAGCAAATGTATAGTTTTCAGCAAAATCAACCACCGACAAAATTGTTCCGGGTGGAAAAATTTCACGAGACTGTTTGAATTGAAGATCTTGCCATCGTGCTCTATGTGAATGCTGGGTGTATTTATAAATTTCGCTTTCAAATTTTTTGAGAAAATCTGTGACGCATATCTTGTCTTCTAGCAAATCAATTCTTTTGGAATGTGAATCACTAGAACTTGTATTATAGTTGATGTATTCGTATCTTTTCCAATCAACATTTATATTTGACAACGATTGATCATTATCGATAGGATATTTATTGTGGAATAACACCAAATTTCCACAATGTTGACAATGTTTTCCATTGACACATTTCTTTGAATAAAATACTTCATTGTGATTTCTCTCACATAAAATTTGAGATATGAATTCACGTATCGTCGGCGGAGGTGGTGAATTCGTCCAAAACATTTTTCCAAATTCAAGAAACGTGTCATAATATAACTGAAATTGCACATGATAACGGCAACAACATGTATCACGTATAGTTATAGGTCGAACATACCATGGCTTTTGTTGCACAAATGTAGTGATTGATATATTAATTCCACGATGATCTTCCTTGAATTTATTGAACAATTGTACTTGTGTCATGTCCATTATATGTTTTGGTTGGCTTTCATATACATTTCGTGATATTCTTTTGCGTATCACATCTCTTGAATTTGGTGAAACTCGAGCATGTTCCAACCAATATTCTCGTACAATATCTTTAACACCTGCTCCTAATCTATCTTTGTAAGGTTGTCTACAAATAATTGCCCAACAAGCAAGTTCATTATTTTCATCTATTTGCATTCTGAATTTGCTATGTTTGTATAATGTCTTTCTTGATGTTCCAACTGCTTTTGCTAGTTCTGTTGTCAAACGCTTTTGTTTAGTACTAGCTGAAAGAATTGCTGTATGAATTGCTTTACGTGCAACACTGATATCTTTCTTCCTGGATTTTCCAAATTTTTTTATTGCATCGCCTATATTTTCCATCACATTTTGTTTCAATTTCGACTCTTTTGTTACTTTGTGAATACCTAATAATGATGTAGCACCTTCTAACTTCTTGGACACTAATAAACATCTCAAAATTTGTGCTTGTCCTGCTATTGAGTAATCCTTGAGAACTTCATCATAAATTTTTGTAGCACGATATCGTGCAACATGTATTGGTAGTTTTTCTCCATATTTGTCGCAATCAATGTCTTCTAACATTTCATCATCAATAGTAAAAGTACCTATACATCAAGTTAAATTTAATTTAACATATATCAAAAAATAAAATTCACTATAAAAAAATGAATTTCGAAAATATATGATATATACATACCAGGTCCAATTTCTGGATCTTGAACTTGATCTTCAATATTGATTTCATCGGCATTAGCATGTAAATCACTATTTACATCTTCTACAATGTTCTTTTCAACTTCAATTTGTTCTTCTTGTACTCTATTTTCAATTTCCATTTCTTCAACATTATCATGTAAATCTGTATTTATATCTTCAATAGTTCTCTCTTCCGTTTCGGCAACCCTTTGTTTTTTGGCAATATATCTGAGTTTTTGTTTCTCTCTATTATAATCATCATCACGTTTACGATCAGCTTTTCTTTGACGTTTTCTCTTATTGCCCATGGTTGTTTAATCTATAGAAGATAAATTAAAGAATCATGTTACTTTATAGTAAAAATAAATAAATTAAGATTTAAAAACATTTACGGAATTTATAAAAACGTGAACTGAAATTTACTTTACCTTATAAAAATTTTGTAAGAGTCTTTTGAAGAAGATTTCTTTGGAATTAACTTTTCTTTGAAAAAACTCTCTGAACAAAAATCTTCTTTGGAAAATAATAAAAACACCTTGTGCCAAGGAAGAAAATAAAACACCTTGTAAATAAATCTTTGTTGTAAAATTCATTGCAAAAATACTTTTTTGAAAAAATATCTACGAAAAAAACCACTAGAAAAAAGTACTTTGAATAAAAACTTATTTATAAATATATCTGGGAAAAAATCATTGTAAAGAAATAACTCTTTGAAAAAAAATCCATTTCAAAGAAATAAGAAGTACAAAATTACCTTGCAAAAAATCATTTGCAAAATATCTTAGCAAGATAACTATTTGAAAAAACTCCTTTCAAATAAATAAGAAGTGCAAAACTACTTTGGAAAAAAATCATTTGCAAAATACCTTAGCAAAACAACTATTTGAAAAACAATCTTTCAATTAAATAAAAAGTGCAAAGCTACTTTGAAAAAAAACCATCCTTGCAAAGAACCTCCTTGTAAACATGTCTAAGAAAAGAAATATTTTGAAAAAACTCTTTGCAAATATCCCTTAAAAAAAACACTTTCAATGTGTCTTTTGGAAAAAAGAAGAAGAAACATACTTTGTAAAAACCTCTTTTTGCAAAAAATGTCTTCTTTGCAAATATACAATAAGAAAAGAAATATTTTGAAAAAACTTCTTGTAAATGTGCCTTAAAAAAAAATCACCTTCAATGTGCCTTTGGAAAAAAGAAGAAACATATTTTGTAAAAACCTCCTTTTGCAAAAAATGTTTTCTTTGTAAAAATGCAATAAGAAAAGAGATATTTTGGAAAAACTCCTTGCAAATATGCCTTAGAAAAAAAAACTCCTTCAATGTGCCTTTTGTAAAAAAGAAGAAGAAACATACCTTGTAAAAACCTCCTTTTGCAAAAATTATCTCCTCCTTCCGAAATTAGTTTGACAAAAAAATGCGAAGTTCAAACATGCGAAAATAATGAATTAACTTTAGGTTTATTTATATGAGTATTAAAAATAAATTTGGTTTTTTTTTCCGGCCGACGTGTTTTTTTTTCCGTTTAGTTATTCGGCCGAATAACCTTCGCCATAAGTTACGGCGCCGTTACGGAAAACAGTTATTCGGCCGAATAATTATTCGGTCGAATAATTATTCGGCCGAATAATTAATTTGGCCGAATAATGTCTGAAACTTGAAAGATTGAGATCTCTGCAAAATTTTCAGGTTTCTCCATTTTCGGAAGGAGAAAACCACCTCTTACACAACAAAACGAATGTCGAACTTCATACCAGTAGATTCATCATTGAATCTACTTTACGAGGGTATAAATTTTGTTGTATATAGATAAGAACTGATATTTTTTAAGTTTTATCTTCGTAACATGTGTCGAGTTATGATTCAGCTCTTTAAAAATACAGCGAAAAGAAAAATCCATAACTTTGAAAATAAAACACCAAAAAAATCGAAAAAAATGTGGGACTCTTCATTGACGTGTCTACTTCAAAAGGGTGTTCGTAGATTTTTTGCTTTTATAGCGGATTGAGAGAAAAGTGGTGCAACAAAAAGGTTGTTGAAAATCGACTGAGTTTCCCCATTGATCGACTTTAAAAAAATATAATAATTAGTATAGAGGTCCATTGGATGCAAACTTATAGTCAGGCACTAGTACATTGTGTGTAGATTGTCGTAGCATTTTCAGTTTTTGCAAAACACAAGTCTAACAACGATTTTAGTGGTGCAACAAATCATAACTCTTTTGTAGTCTTTTCATTTTATAAGAACACACTGTCAAACATTTGCGAAATCGACATATCAAATCTTAATAAAAAAAATTGAAAAAATTATGAGTAGAAAGCTAACATAATTCTACAAAAGTTTTCTTTTTACAGCAAAGTGAAATTTTAAACAAAAGTATCACTTTTGTTCGCCCGAAGTTGAAAAGCATGAAAAAACCAGAATTATTTTCTCACGAGACCCCCCAAAATAGACACCCATCTTCATTTTTTCACCCAGATAAATTCCCTTTATTGAAGTCGAGGAGTCCTAGAAGTATCCACATCAACCTCCTTAGGTGAGCCTGAAAGTAAAAACGGACAACGGGTGTTAACATGTCTAGGATGATGATATAAATAGCATTTGAAGGGGATATGGAAATAATCCAACCTATGGTGAAAATTATGATCACCCCAAACAATTTCAACCTTCGTCGAAAGACCACGAGTGATATCAAACTCCACCATAACCTTGGAAACCTTCTTATCCATGCCTAACAAATCCTTCTTATCTATCCTTAGGGCATGTGCAAGCTAATGAGGGTCACTTTTGGCCCGTTAGATGCAATTAAAAATGAAAAGTCAAGAATCCCTCAACTTACTTGGTTTTTTTTTACATTCTTACACAAGA
Source organism: Larix kaempferi (assembly GCA_027924585.1). Taxonomy (NCBI): domain Eukaryota; kingdom Viridiplantae; phylum Streptophyta; class Pinopsida; order Pinales; family Pinaceae; genus Larix; species Larix kaempferi. The sequence continues at coordinate 36,835,167 of BSBM01000017.1, forward strand.
TATCTTGCATCGAGTTAAAAAGATGAAACATAGGAAATTGAATCACGTTTCCAAATATATAAGTTTTAAGTATTGAAAATTTACATAACTATGTCAAATCTCATGTTTTCTAACAGTCACTTTTTATTTTTTTGGCAAATGATAAGGTATATGTTTTTGTGGGTGCAGCCTTTCAATGCCTAAATGATGGTTTCAGGATAGAAAAATTGGTATACATGTATAGAACCCGTAGCACTAGTGCAGCGCTATTTTTCCAAAATTAAATGTTTAATTTTTTTTTTTAATTATGTAAGTGATCAAACCTCGAGAGCGATATGTCAAATGTGGGTGCAGCCTTTGAAGGTCTTAATGTAGTTATTTCGACTTGGATTTTTTATAGCATGTAGAGGTCGGTGTCTTCTAGTGCAGCATACAATTTTTTTTAAAAATGGTTGTGAAATGAAAAATTTACGGAATAAACACTAACAATATGTTTTTTGACCAACGAAGTGATGATACAAGAAAATTAAGAAATAAATAGAAAATCTCAATATATATTTTTTTAAATTACATATTTGGAATCTGCATAACAAATTCTATCTATACCTAAAATTTCGTCAATAATGGTCATGTATGTCATGCTATAGAGGGCGGTGAAAAACATGCATATTTAGGTGCAGAATTGCACCTAAAGGGTCCCTCAACTTCGTGCACAAACCCCTTATGTATTTACCCACAGAATTGGCTACACCCTCGACCACATTTTGTGTCCATAGTTCCAAAGGGAAACCCGACATAAACATCCACAAGTGTCGTCGAGTAAGCTTCTCCTTCTCGAGATGAAAAGCAGTATGCCACCGCTTAAGGATAAGTGACACCTCCCTCATCAGCCAAATGCCCTTCAGAATCGTCATGATATGGTCTTCAATCGGAAAGATAAAACATATCCAGTCGTTGATTAGCATATTAACCCTCGAAGCATAACCAAACACCGGTAACCATTGTTCATTTACCTAGTCAATCAGTTCAAGTCTGTTAACCCTTGCAAATTCAAGACGTCCAACCAAGGCTCTTCTAGCCAACACTTCAACCCGATCCATGTTTACATCTGCACCAAGAACATATTACCTGTCCAAACCCTCACGGACCTAATAGGTCTTCAAACAACGTCACATCCTAGCACGTTCCCAAGTTAACTTACAATTTGATTTTTCTTATCCACATAGAGCAAATCACTAGGACTCTCGTCATGTAGTAATGGTTCAAGTTCAATAACCCTCTCTTGTACCAAACCCAACACTTCCTCTCTACAAAAATGAGAATTAGGGTTTTCAAAAGCCTTTTCATAGACTTTGAAAACCAGCTCCATAGGGTGAAGCCCATCGAAGGACAAACGCCCCACATCACCCTCACGAGAAGCTACCTTAAAATCGGGAACAACCCTGAAAATGAGAAAAATTCCCATCACATAACATGATAGTTAACAAAATATATTATGTGCACCAAACTGTAAACAAATAAGTATACGCCTGAAACAAAAAACAACAACTAGATTACTCTACACCATCTACCCCATTATCAAGTTGACCCAGAAAATTAGGGAGAAATGTAATTTTACCTTCAATAAACTAAAAATAAAATATTATGCAAATACAAATTTTACAAAGTCGGCGTAAAGTTCAAAACCAAAATATATATATTTCAATTAAACTTGATACTTCTCACTCTATCAAATCCGAGAGAAGATTATAAACCATTTATAAAAGTTGTGCGAGTTTATCTGCGATTTGTGTGATTTGTGTGAGGTCTTTCCTGTTGTCTTTGTGCGAGGTTTTTCTTCTTATTCAGGTATGCAAATGTTGCTATTTCATATGGATCTCTGGATTACTCTTTAAATAGATATCATTATATCCAAGTTTAACTTCGGATTTATCATGATGCATTGCATTCCTTGCACCCTGAAGTGGATTATTTGAACTTATAACCATACAATCCAAATCCAAAATACTGTCTAATTAGGTTGTTCAAGCGAGAATATTGGAGAGAACGGAACAGGAATGGCCGCAGAAGCACAAGGACAACTAATGGCACAGAACGAAAGAGACAACGACGCCGCTGATAACTTCGGTAAGATACGTTGTGATTTCAGTATTGAGTTATATTTAGTTACAAATTTTTAATGCATTTTGCAACTTTTTTTTATTGCAGCAAATACACATTTAATAACTGGACTTGGCGAAGACATTATCTTGTGTAAAGTGGTTCCTCTGTTGTATAGATTGCCATGGAATGAAAGGCCACTTTTGAGGATGTTAAACCGATCGTGGAATAAAGCCATGACACAGCGTTTCCCAATTTATCATCAACGTTTCCACCCCAACTTTGTAAATAATCTGTCCAAGGCTCTCATTATATCCCATTTGAAACAAACCAATGACCCCGCTGTACAAAAGTTTTCCGGCGTACTATTAGGGCTTTGGGTATGTAGACCCTCCAACAACAATGGCAGCATTGGTGACGATGCTATCACAACAAGGCTACCCGAACATCCATTCTTTCAAGTAGAGAAACCATCGTGCTACAACCATCTTGCGACAAGAATTTTGTGCGACAACCATCTTGCGACAAGAATTTTGTGCGACAACCATCGTGTATTTACGTTGACAGAATCATACGTGGGAAACGGAAACTATGACTACATTATGTGGATGCTTGATTTAAGAGACTTCAACCCTTATTGGAAGCGACTCCCTCCTTTGCCAAGGTTGGGCAACTTTGTATACGCTTCCTCTTCTTCTTTAAATGGAGATTACATCAGTTATATATGGCAGCATAGACGCAGTGATTCCTCGAGGGCAGATGGCTGGAAACTCATTCCATTGAATTGTGAATGGCAATGGGAATATGTTAATGTTAATATTCCGCCACCCAAAAACTTGCTGAACTTTGATCCATTGTTGAAGAGACTCCCACTGTATGTTCAGATTGAACGACGAGTTGACTACGGGAGGACATATCATCCCCATTTTGTTTCTGTAAGAGATCTTTATCGAAGATGTTCGATCCCCTATTACGTTCTTAAAGAGTCTGATTTTAAAAGTTATGTTTTCATACTTGCTGATGGCATCATCACGCCTGGTAATATTCATGAATGCAATTTGTGCTTCATGACAATCAAGAACAATGGAATCTGCATAGTGAAGGTGGAGTTGGATGAGGAGAGGACCAGAATTGTGGAAGAGCAGGAATGGGATCATTTCGTGTTGGATTGGAATCGTGAAATGAGACGCCGAGGCTACGACGAGATTCAGAACACATGGCCTGTCCGCTTTCGAGAAAGGAGTGCAATGAAAGTATTCAGGCTGCCTGATCCGTGGAATAACTTAAGCTTGGAAGTAAAACAGCTATGGGATGGATTAAATGATGAGCCTCTGGATAATAGCTCCATCATAAGCGTGGTGCAACAGGGACCTATTTACGGATATTCATGGTTGGGATCAAAGTACGACGTAATTCCATTACTTCCATGAAAAACCTATTTGTACAATTAATTTTCAAATATTAGTAATTTCATTTGCTTTTTCTCATATATATTTTTGCGCCCAGAGGTGCTTTACAGTTCAGTATGAAGGAGATCTTGTAACAGATGTTAACATGTTAACATGCAACTTATTTTTGTTTGAAATAAATGGCTATATAATGGAAATTACAACAAAAATAATAAAAGGAGCATTTCGAGGAGAGGTTTGCATCTAGAGAGATTTGATCCCTCTCCCGTTTGATAGAGTCTAGGATTTGGATCTAAACTGGTATTCATTTAATCAAGAATCCGTTTTTGAAAAATCTGGTTTGACTTGAAAAATGCCTGAAAAGTGCCTTGTCTCCAAAAATAAGCTTCCTTTTGGTAACAAATCCTCGTTTTACTGGTGATGGTTTGTTTTCCATGTGATGGTTTCAGTAATCAGAATTATTTTCGCTGTCACTTTATGAATATATCCCTCTACCCATTATATACCATGCAGGCCTATTTAAACTCTCAATCCTTCGCGCACTGCTTGGCATGCAAGTCCCAATTATGCCTTTGATGTTATTTTAAACCATATATGGTGCATTGTATATAGTTATATCGATGCCTTGGGATTTCAATGTGAGTGCACTTTTGATGTTGTGTACTCATTATTTATACTGTTTTAGGTTGTTGAATTCATGGTGACAATAGAAGCAATGTTATGATTAAATTCAAATATTTTAAAATAGCTTATGTCATTTGGTTATTATATCTTATGCCAAAGTAATTGGAATTTGTTTGGTCCATTTGGAAATTTTCCATGTGGGATTTTGAAGCATTGTGATTTGAAGCATTGTGAATTAGATCAAAGCTTGGAAAGTGTTTTTTTAGTTTTTTATCTATCTGAGTTGTGGGTTATCTTAAATTTGATTGTGCTTTTGTTCTATTTTTTTGCTAGTTTGATAACTTATATAGATGTAGACACTCTCTCCCAATTCTTCCAGAGATGTCTTGATTGCTAGTAAGGTTGTCGTTATATGTTGAAATGGAGATGTTGGAAAAGGTTTATGTTGCGACCCTCAAAGGTTGTTGGTCGTTATATGTGCCTTGGAAGATCTTATGGAAAGCCGGCCTACCTTGACCTAGAGGATGTTGTTAGCATTGCTCTTAACTAATTGTTTTCCATCTAAGTTCACAAGTTAAGTGAAAAATAATATAAATTTTATTGCTAATTTTGTGGTCATAAAAGATGGTAGGAAAATTATTTTTATTGATATAGATATCTTTTAGGTTATCTCGAATATTGCCTTTGAAGGCTCGTGGATGACACTGATTATCGTTATTTGTTGTTTGGTTTTATTTATATAAGCTTTCTTGTAACGAAGTTAGCTAATATTTCTTTTGTTAAAAATGAAATTTGTTATGTTATATGAGCTTCGTTGCAATGACATTTGTTATCTCGAATACTACTTTGAAGACTAATAGACAACACTGTTATTTTTGCTTTGATGTTAATTGTGAGATAGACCATGGTTATCTTCTTTGGTTTATTGCTTGAAACAAATTATTTTGTTATGTTATATATGCTTTGTTGTAATGATGTTAGTAAATGTTATTTTTGTTTAAAGTGAATGAATTTGTTCGGTTATATGAGCTTTGTTGCAATGATGTTGACAAATTTGATTTTTGTTTAATATCATGATTCAGAATGAACATGCAGTGTAAGATGCATATGGTGATTTCATTGAGTACTTTTTAGTCATAGATTGTTTCAATTTGTTGATTCAATTTTCCCATTCAATTAGAGCATCATGTTGATGGCATTGCAACTTAGTTTAAAATGATGAATTTTTATGTATGGAATGCTTCAATTTAACGTCTTTCAACATGGTTGGTTTTTGAGTGAAAGTGGTACAAAGTCAAGTTTTAAATATTAATTTCTCTAAGCTTTGAACTAAATGTTGGGCATGTAAGCTCACACGTCAGAATGAAAAATTATATAAATCTGATTGTTTGCTATCAAGATCCAAACTCAATATATTGGAAAAAAAAGAAATTGATTGCTTTTAATTGTCATTGAATATCTATGCATTGGAAAATGAAATATGATCAAATACTATTATTAAGATGCATTGATTTTAGTGATATTACATTTTTTATGATATAATTCAACTGAATTATTGAAACCCTAATCTAGTTTAATTACCACAGTTAGAAAAGTAGATAGAACAACCACAATTCAACATTCAGAACCCTAATTTGATTCTGAGTTACCCTAGCTAGTTGAGTATATAGAATGACCACACTTAAATAGTCAAAACCCTAATATGATGTCACATCCCTTCCCATGAACATGAACGATTTGTGGAGTTTTAAATCCCCCCCATGGCCATATTATGAAATTCATAAGCATTTAAATGTGTGTGCATATGCATAATAAAATACACAGTGGAAGATACACTCATTTCACACACACGACATGCCTATACCAGCATACTCATCACAAGCATAAAACTAATAGTAATTCATGCTCATTCACATAAATAAACAATTAAACACTTATCTTTTTTAATGAAGTTTCCTGAGCAACTGGCAATGGAAGAGAAATGTTCCACCCAGCCGTAGGCACTCTCTCTAGCACTTTATCTTTGTTGAGAGACCACCCCCGAGTTGGGTTATGTATCCATTAAGGAGGAACTATAGAGGCCTACTTACAACCTTAGGAACACACATTCATGCTAAACTAGCACATAAATGGGTTTATAAAGCATGCCGAGAGACAAAAGAGGTGAATGCTAAGCCAATGAACTCAATCACAGAGCTGGAAGCATCTCAATTGGTCTCAACCAGCCTTGGCACCCATAACTAGAGTTTTTCCTAAGCTATTTACATTGATAATATCATTCATGGAACACATAAATTATAACTACAATGTGTGGATGCTTGATTTAAGAAACTTCAACGCTTATTGGAAAAGATTCCCTCCTTTGCCAAAGTTGGGGGACTTTGTGTACGCTTCCTCTTCTTCTTTAAATGGATATGAAAACAATTATATATGGTAGCATAGACGCAGTGATTCCTCAAGAGTAGATGGCTGGAAACTCATTCCATTGAATTCATTGAATTGTGAATGGAAATAGAAATCTGTTAATGTTAATATTTAGCCTACCAAAAACTTGATGAACTTTGATCCATTGTTGAAGATCCTCCCACTGTATGTTCAGATTGATAATGGGTTGAGTAGTCCTTGTTTTACCTATGATGGTTTGTTTTCCCTATGATGGTTTCGGTAATCAAAATTCTTTCCCTTAATCTAAGAGGTTGTTCGTTGACAATTGAGAGGGTATTTGTATCTGGTTGCACATTATGAATATATCCCTTTTCCCACTATATCCCATTCCTAGTTAAACTCACAATCCTTCCTGCATTGCCTTGCACACAAGTGCCAATTCGACCATTCACAATTATGTTCATGGTCCTTCTCGAAGTGGGACTACATGTTGTAGTGCCATCAAAAACCCATATCATCCTTTGCCTTGGCCTCCTCAAGCACCCTAATGAGTTAGAAAACCTTATAAGAAGGTGTTATGTGTTATTCATCTTATGCAACCAATCTTTGTTAATGTGTGCCACCTCCTTTCCACTACAATGATTGCATAGAGGATGTGATCACCCTATACTATCATCATTGATATTTAACCATGGATGAAAGTATAGATGTGATTTTGTATTTTTCCATTAGTGTTACAGTTCCATATTTAAGCATAAACTTGATCCTTGAACACTATGTAATAACAAATATACAATCCATTACATATAAGTATCAAATAAGTTGTCGAACAAGGATTCAAGGATTATTCCACCACTGATATGGTTCCATCTTTCAGTAGATTCTTGATCCTTAAACACATAATGTAATAGCAATAAACTTGGTTCTCTTTATTGCATACAAATAATGTGGACTATCCCAATGAATTTCGGTATGATTCACACAAAGAAAAAAACACATTTTTGTTTTCAATAACATTCTCACATAAATGACAGTTTGAACTGGGTATTAATATCCAATAAGATACAGTTAATATATCACACAAACTATACCAAATGTATCAATCTCTCTAACTTGGTAACTAACCTATAGAATTGAATTAGATAGAAGTTTCTTCCACTTATTGAATTAGGGAGAAGTTTCTCGCCCCCACTTCTCCCTTGTCCACTCAACTTTTGCGCCCCTCTATTTGTCATATTTCTAATTCAGTCTGAGCTATGGTCTACATTGATCACATTGAGTGAAAACCTTCTTCGCTCAATGCCGCTCTCATATGCCTCTCGTCCTTTCGTCATTCACGACAAGGAGAAATATAGAGGAGAAATATAGGGTTTGTTTTTTTTAAACCATGGGAACAACAAGCTTTCAAGGGTATATCCAACAGCTCACTAGCCATATATACCAGTAACTTGTGACTCAATAGGGGTCGAGACATCCCGAAACCCATCGGGGTGAGCCTCTATCCTAGGGGTTTCCTACCCTTCAAGCCTTGTCACAATGGGCCAATGAGAAACCCTACCCCCTGTCGGTTTTGAACCTATGACCTCCACGGAGATAACACATGTTCTTAACCATTAGGCCCACTCGGGCTTGTTTTGATAGTATGGTTTCTCCTTTGGCCAAGGGTCATATCCTAAACATCGAAGCTCAAATTCATCGGACAAATTAATTGAGGAATTGGGGAGTATGGTTGATGATACTGATTCTACCCACACCAGGGAGACACGGTACACTAAAACTCTTGGCCTTCTTTGGTATACAAAATCGTTATTAAGACAAGCCATGTCAGACTATGTTGAGGTCTAGTGTTAGGACAACCCCCAGGGAATGAGTTTCACTTCTACTATCTAAAACTCTGATGATTAATAGATTGGGCCAGAGCTTAGTGCTATTTAAGTGTAGTTATGTCTCTGTTGCAAGAATTTTGGTTCTCAATATGTCTGGTATTAGCAGCCATAACTCCCTTCCTGTGGGGGGCTTATCAAGTTTAAAAGTCTCTATTGCATATAGTCAATTTAGCCAATTAGAATATATGTCTTGGTCTGGTCAAAATTATGGGGTAAAGTTGTTTTCATAGAGATTTGGCCTTTCGGGGTCAAATCCTTAGGTGACTATACATTGTTATATAAGGGCCTCACTTGATGTCCCCATCGGGTTAGCTCTCTAATCAGAGCAAACGGGGTGCGGATCCTTTGGGTAGCCCTCTGTGATTTCTATCGTGGACGTAGCAGCCCTGCTGAGGATTTGTGAACCACATGTGAAAAAAAAAATTCAAACTTATAAAAGAAATAATAATTTTGGATTATTCACAACTCATAAGATCTACATAGTTTATAAAATTACAAATCAAATTAATTAGATGAATTAACATAACAAAATGGCTTTATTAGTTTTATACATATATTAAATCCCACATTTGTCTTACTATTCTATAATATTATATTTTGGTTACTTAATATTGTAGATTGTTATTTTGTTAAAATATTAATATGCAAAAATATAAGTTAATAAAATATTTGTTAATTTAAATATTGTGGAAACAAATTGACTTTGCATTATAAACATTTTTTAAAATTTTAAAATTAGATTATTTTTATAGTAAAAAAATCTGTAAATTTAAATGTAGATAATCTTCATACTCCAACAAAATACATATAATACAACATTTATAAAGTTTATACACAACATACATTTCACAATAGATATTCTCTTTCTTCCCTATCTAATTAGATATATCAATGGATATTATCTTTCTTCCCAACCTCTTCTTTCTTATCTTTATTTCTATTCTCAATCTTAAAGAGCAAAAATGAACCAAATGAGAAATTAGATCATGGTTTTCTCTAATTATGATTGAATTGAATAATATAGATTTGGACATAAATACATAATCAAATTTCCTTCCATAAGTTTGGTACATTACATCTTTGCCACAATTTAAGACCCATAAATTTGGGACATTACATGCATGTCACAATCTAAGTATAGTGTCTAATATCTATTCTTTCAAACTTTTTCTCTCCCAATTCCGAGGTGCAAAAGAGGCGAATATCAGTGTATAATATCTATTCTCTCAAACTTTTTATCTCTCCCCATTCTGAGGTGCAAAAATGGGGAATATTAGTGTTTAATATCTATTCTCTCAAACTTTTTATCTCTGGGGAATATTAGTGTCTAATATCTATTCTCTCAAACTTTTTGTCTCTCCCAATTCCGAGGTGCAAAAATGGGGAGCGGGAGGAATTTATTAGTTTATGGGAATCACATAAGATTTCTTTTTAATTTTGGAAAATCTTTTACATTCAAAGGGGTTAATAATGGAAAGGGTGTTGTTGTTTTAAGTGTAACTATAATAATATTGATTTCATTATTATTATTTTTAATCATCAAAATTGTGGTAATTATAGAAGTAGAAAAGAATTGCGTTTTAAAAAGTTTTGATTAAATTTATTTAATATTTATTTATTTTTAAAATTTTTTAATAAATATAAATTTCTTTTTTATAATATTATAAACAAATTTATTTTTAAAAATTATCTCATAAACATAAACAGAGCAAAATTTACATTTAAAGTAAAGTAAAGTGGAGTGATAAAAATACTTTTACTTAAATTAAATTTACAATTCATATGAAATTTTTTTACTTAAATTAAATTTACAATTCATATGAAATTTTTTTACTTAAATTTAAGTAAATATTTTTACTTTAATTGATATAAATACTAATCACAATCCTTAATAGATTCCTTTTATTTCAGGAAAAAATACAAAATGGTTATTTTTATGATAAAATCAACATTAAAAAAATCTAATTCTTTTTAATTATAAAAAATGAAAATAATCCTTAAAGTAATTTTATGAAAAGTTTATAAATTTTTAACACACTTTTTTATAAGGAAATAACTTTACCCCTACTGATTATGTCATTCAAATGGATTTGTGGAGGCATGTTAAAAAGAGAGGTAATATCTTCATACCGACTTTATTAATTTAAATACAATATCCAAATTAATTCACTTCATTATGCATTACTCTCACTTGCAAATTTAATGGACTATGATTAACTTCTCTAACTTCGATCAAATAGGTTATTACTTACCAAGTCAAAGAATTTATGATAATCTTTTGTTGAATATATTTATTATTATTATTTTTAATAAATCATGTAAAAGAATGTAGAAAACCGGTCTTAGAAGTAGGACCATGGTTTTGTGAAAATATAGAGCTTTTCTTGAAACCATAATTCTAAAATTCAGCCTAGGTAGCATGTCCATCTCTCTAACCCTTCGTGGTTGAGGCTACCCAATTGATCTCCCTACTTATGGTGCAACGATATTTTGGAAGAGATCAAAAATCTTCTAAGTAAATTCCTTGAAGTCACTCCAATTAGGTTAAAAAAGGATTCATCACCTTTGTGTGGGGATATGCATATAGGTCAATTTGAGTGAATGGCATCTTGACCATTCATTGGTGGAACATGAAGGCTATTGATAGTCCCTTACCTTGGATTATTAGAGCATGACTTTCTAATGTAGGCTTTGTTAAAAAACATGGCATGTGCAAGATTCTTGTCAAAAAAACATTGGTTCCTTTTATGAGAATAGTTAAAGGCAATAAATCGTAGGATGAATTAACTAATACCAAAAAACCCTCTAGAGGTGGCCCCGGAAGAACATCTAAAGGGATCAAAATCTACACTACCAACTATGATCTAGATCTACAATATCATTTAAGGGTAGTGATGTAGATAAGGCCTATATGACTCCCTCTTCTTATTTTTCATTGTTTTACTAGCTTCCATTTATCCTAGTGCAATAAGTTCACAAATTTCCTCTAATTTATTAATACAACTACTTGTGACATTTGAATTAAAAAAAAATTGTCTAAGAATCTACAAATGAAGATATCTATTACATCAAAATCATGCGAGACTTGAGTGTAGCTTCAAGTACAAATACAAACATATGAACAAAAATAAGCTATCCATAAGTACAAAACATCTTGTTAATAGACTTGAACTAAGGAGTATTTACATTGCATTGCTTTAACTGTCACGCAAGCTTGTGTTAACAACTCTCTCTTCTTTATAGGTAACCATGGTCAAAACCCCTTTTAACTAGGATGAAGATAATTTGTGAATTAAAGAATTTAAAGTTAGAAAGGGAAATGTTGTATGATTGCCTTACATAGCAATTGAACAATTGTAAAAGCTATAATGTCTATCATGATCATCAACTTCTCACGATAAAAAATGGTCAGTGTAAACATAACCAACTTCCCAGTGAAAATTTAACCTTGGACTAAATACATTTGCAATCTTTGATTCGAAGTGCAAATAATGAATTTCACTCCCTACTTTGAATACATATTGACCAAATTAATTAGAAAACTAAATGAAAATCAAATTAATCATGAATCTCAGATGTATCTTTCATGTTTTCCACAAAATTATCTGAAGGACAAAAATTCGTGACCGTAAATGGCTGCACATTACCGAATCACATATTTGTCCATATTTATCATGGAAAAAAAAAAAGTTTGTCCAGTGGAAAATTACGAATGGACAAATTGGAATCTGTATGAATGGACCCATTTGGAATTATGAATGCATCCAACTAGTCCACTTATACTTCTAACATATTCATTCATAATCTTTGTCCATTCTAAGAAATCAATCATTAGTGTTTTTTTTTTTTAATTTAATTAATTTCAATTTATATAGTGGGATTTTGTATGTGTTTAATTAATTATTTTAATGGATTAAAAAGATGATAATGTTAGTTATTAATATTCATTGAAATCATGGGATTCTATTCCAAAATTTGTAATAAAAATATCATAAATTATTATATTTTGTTTTTAACTAAAATAGGTTGAGATTTGTATCAAAAAGTTGAGGATATACCAAATCAACAACATATACATAATCAAAGTTCCTTAATTTATTTATCAAAAGTTAATCTCCTCCTATCATCATGGGAGGGAAAAACCCAACACTTCCGATTTTTCTTTTGCTTCCTCTCAAAAACTAAGGAACAAGAGTAAATGTGGACAAATTGATTACACAGAAAATTCGAAAAACAAAACATAACTAAGACGGATTGTGAGATCTACTCATGATTTTTATTGACTGCAATATTGAAGTGGACTTCTTTTTCTTGACAATCGTGGTACATTCTTCAGTTTTACCTTGATATGGTGGGGTTGAGTTTGAACTTTGTTCCTCTCCTTAAGCAAGATCAACCCAACTTCTTGATTTTTCCAATAATGCTAGAGGAATTTCTTTTCTCGAAAGGGGAAGAGTGGTTCTTTCAGAACTAAAATTGTTTTATTCTGTTGATGGGACTTGCAAAGTCTGATCTTGGTGCTCAATGGTTGAAACTCGTATTACTTGTTCTTGATGCTTAACAGGTTCTTCAATCGGGCCAACCTTACTGTTTTCTTCTTGGACCACTTATGGGTCTGCACAAATTGATTCAATCTCTTTGCACCATCCCACCATGTGGATTTGCGGTGGGGTTTTTTAAACCTTTTCTCCTAGAGACTTTTAAGCAAGAGGTTGTTGAACGTCATGTTTCGAAACATGCTTTGCAGACATGTTCATAGTTAACTTTTTTAGTCCAAGAAAAATTTGCTCCAATGAGATTTGTTTCAGTCGTAAATCCCTTATTCAAGTCATTTCCATCAATCCTCCCAAAGGTAGTACATGTCTGACTCAAAGTTTATAGGCTACATAATTGGAAGTGAACAAGAGCATTCCCAATAGCTTAAAGGGAGGGACTGCCCCATAAGTGAAAGGGAAAATTTGAAAGCCTTACCCAAAAAGGGGTTGAGGCGAGAGAGTTCGATAAAGGATCAAAGGAAGGAGTCCATGGCTTCATACATAAACATGAGCTACCCTAGATCCAAGGCCCAGATCTAATAATTATACCTTTATCTTCTTCAAGATCAAATTCTACAATTAACTTAATCCCTTTGCAGAAGGGTTTAAAAGGCCTCTTGCTTCATCAGCGGCATCCAAGAGTTGTTAACCCATTTTTGCAAATTAGCTAGACACGACCAAAAGCCATTGAATTGACACACCAACCCATGGGAGTGATAAAATAGAGTTTGTTCTTTTGTATTTGGATCAATTGGGATAGAGAAGGAGGGGTCTTCTTGTATTTGCAAACAATTGAGAGAAGGGAAGTTGTTGCCATTTTTTTTATCAAATCTCAAAAGGAAAACCTATTGATTGAACTTCAAAGCCAGTGAGCCAAAAGAAGACGCACGAGACGAGGGCCCTAATGGAGAAGAAGGCACTAGAGGAGTGAGGTTCTCTACAACCCAGTATTGGGGGATATGTTGTCACATAATGTAGGGTTATGTCAAAAGTAAAAAGTAATTAAAAAATTCATGTTGGCTCATAAAATAAAAAAAATAAACCAAATGAAAAGTAATTAAAAAATCCATGTCCATTCATAAAACAAAAACATTAAAACCAGCATAGATCCATCTTAAATCCGAATCTATCAAGCACCGGGTATAAAAAAAACTGGATGTGTAAAAAATTTAAGATAAAAGAAATTTACACCATAAGAAATTGGATCCCTCTCTATGCTTGATAAATTTGGGTTTAAGATGGATCTATGCTAGTCATATAACATTTAGATTACTTCCATAGTATATTCTATAATTTATGTTTTTTTTGCTATAGTACTTTTAGACATTAGAACGACAAAAGAAACCTTAAGGATAAGAGATGAAAACAAATGACATTATAAGAGACATGAGTATTCTCTTTTTCTAAAGTGAAGGTGGTGGACATTGATTGACATTCTCAAAGACAACATAGGGAATCAAGTAGAGATTTTGGAGAATAGGATGGGACTAAAAAAGAGCACAAACCCTAGACTCGATAGAAGGTGTAAAGTTTAGCAAAGTAATCTCAAACTTAGGGCATTGAGGGATAAATAAAAAGTATGTTAGGATAATAAACATTGATTAATGCTGTAAAGGTATGTAGTATATTATGTTTGTTTTTGGGTACAACATGATGTAGGTTCAAATTATGTTATCTTTATCCTATAAAAAAATTACACCACAAGAAATTGGATCCCTCTCAATGCTTGATAGATCTAGATTTAAGATAGATCTATATTGGTCATATAACATTTAGACTACTTCCATAATATATTGTATAATTTATGTTTTTTTATGCTTTAGTATTTTTAGACATTAGAATGGCAAAAAAAACCTTAAGGCTAAGAGATGAAAACAAATGACATTATAAAAGATATGAGTATTCTCTTTTTCTAAAGTGAAGGTGGTGGATTGAATGATGTTCTCAAAAGCAACTTAGGGAATCAAGTAGATATTATGGACAATAAGATGGGCTTAAAAAGAGCACAAACCCTTGACTCAATAAAAGGTGTAAATTTTAGCAAAGTAATATTAAACTTATGGCATTGAGGGATAAATACAAAGTATGTTAATATAGGAAACAATGATTGACATAACATTGTTTAGTAATGGAAAGGGATGCACTATATCATGTTTGTTTTTGGGTACAAAATGATGTAGGTTCAAATTTTGTTATATTTATCTTTTTCTCTTTTTTATAAAAAGAAAAAAATAAAAAATCATTTAATATCAATTCAAACATAATATTAAATGTGAAAATGTTTTTATAAAAACAAAGTGTTTTTATAAAAACAATTAATTAACAAAAATTTGAAAAAAAAACTAAACCAAATAAAATATAATTGTATTTATCCATCAATGTCCTAAGTTTGAGATTACTTTGCTAGACTTTACACCTTCTATCTAGTAATCTCAAACTTGAGATTACTTTGCTAAACTTTACACCTTCTATCCAATAATCTCAAACTTAAACTTAGGGCATTGAGGGATAAATACAAAGTATGTTAAGATAGTAAACCGTGATTGACATAACATTGTTTAATGATGGAAAGGGATGTAGTACATCATGCTTGTTTTTTTTGGTACAAAATGATGTAGGTTCAAATTCTATTATCTTTATAGTTTCTCATTTTCATAAAAGAGAAAAGAATAAAAAATCAATTGATATCAATTCAAACATAACATCAAATAATTAAATTGTGAGACCCGAAGGTATTTTATAAAAGCAAAATGTTTCTATAAAAACAAAATATTAAAAAAAAAAATTAAAAAACAGAATCAAATGGAATATAATTGTTTTTATTCCTCAATGTCTTAAGTTTGAGATTACTTTGCTAAACTTTACACCTTCTATCAAGTCTAAGGTTTGTATCGTTCAATGTCCACCACCTTCACTTTCATCTCTTAGTGCTAAGCTTTCTTTTGCCATTCTAATGTTTAAAAGTATTAAAGTATAAAAAAACATAAATTATACAATATATCATGGAAGTAACTTAAATGTTATATGATTAACACAGATTCATTTTAAATCGAAATTTATGTTGGTTTCTTATATTTACAATAGAGTAGTTTAAATGTTATAAGATTTGGATATTTCGAGGTTATCTGGATATTTTGAGGCTATCATTACCAAATCCTACAAAATCTTTTAATTAAATTGTATTATTTAAATTATATTTTTGAATACATAAATGCATTTAACTCCTCAATACTAGTCTTGTATTTAAATTGTACAATCTTAACAACTAATATTTACAATTTCAATAACTCTTATAAATTTTTAGAAAAAAAAACAAATTTATAAAAAAAAAAAAAAAAATTGATTACATCATCCTAACACCTTAACAAGGAGAGGTCATATTTGTTAGTAATAAAACAACTGCCATCTGTTAATGGATTGCCTGCTACGGGCCAATCATCCTTGTCACCTATCCGTAGAGGTTTCATCTAGCAGGAATGACCATATATTTTATTTCCAAGATATTTATTTATAATTCTTTTATTTCCAAGATATTTATTTATAATTCTTAATGGTTTGAAGGCAAAAGACTAAACAAACACAATCACTATCCTCAACTTGCCTAGCCATAGTTTTAATAATTATCTTCTTGTAATCCGGGTCAACATTAGGCAAAATAAAACCATCAAGATGAAAAATATTAATGTGTCTTAAATTATTTATGTGTAATCCACATCACCGTCAAAATTAAAATAATTGTGTTGAAAGACGTCAATATGAGGGAGATCTTGTTAGTCGAGAATGTTTATAGAATAACAAAATAATACAAAATAAACAAAAAAGAATAATACAAAGTAAAAAGTAATAAATATTATGTCTGCCATAAACAAAATAAAATAATACAAAGTAAAAAGTAAATATGAGACGTAAACTAGAGACTTTAGAGCTTAGGATTAGGTGATAAATATTATGTGGATCATAAACAAAAGAAATAATACAAAGTAAAAAGTAAATATGAGATTTTTGAGTGTTGTGGAGTTTGTGAGACTTAAACTAAAAATTTTAAAACTTAGGATTTCTGAGGAAATTTAATCCCTCTCAACACTTAATAAAACCTAAGATTTGGATCTTAATAAAACCTAAGATTTAGATCTAGACTGGTTATAAAACCAATTGAATACTTAAAAAATTGCCATGGAAATTGTCCGACCATAGTCAATCTCATGTTTGTACAACTTTATCATGTGGAATTTCGAATTTTTGACTATGGGAAAACGCCGTTGTTTGTCAATCTTTTTCTAGACAACACTACGGCGCCAGCGTATAAAATGGAAATAGCCGTGCGCCGTCACACATCTCAAAATCAAACCGCGATATAATTCAACAGGCGGTATTCAAAAACTGCTGCTGTCGCCGCCTGGAAATTCAGGGGCGGTCGCGTGTTTCCTTGGACTATAAGCCACCCAGAATGTTCCAGATAAAGTTACATCGTATCCCCCCGCTGTCATGCAAAACCATTATCGAAAAGAAAACAAAACTGTTAGTTATGTTGCCACGTGGTGACACGTCATCGATAACAATGCCCTGATTCGCTACCGAAACAACAGTGCCGAGTGTAAAGTCCACCATTACCCTTCCGAAGGAAAATTGACCGCTCTCGGTAACGCTGTAAGAAGGTTCGATATCTTGAAAACCCAGTTGTTCCCATTTATATTTCTATATAAGCGCCTCGCAGTTCCTCTATTCTTCTATATTGCATCAATACATTCCCTGTTGTTTCTCAGAAAATTATTTTCAGCTCGCAAGTTCTGTTCTTAAAATGGGTGAGTACCTTGATCGGTTCCGTGAAGTTTTCTCCTTTGTTTTTTCATTTCTTTTGATCTTTAATTGTTTTTCTTTCCCCTGTTTGTGGCGGTTTCGCTATGTCTAGGTTCTGCTGGAAAGATCAAGATCGGCATCAATGGTAATTACTGGACAGAGCTTTGACAGGCATTTTTGTGTTGGCGGTTTTCCGTGTTATCGGCTGTTTTTCTGACGGCTTATTTGAGGATTTATGGTGGTTTTTTCGCTTTGCAGGTTTTGGCCGAATTGGAAGACTCGTCGCTCGTGTGGCTCTGTCTCGCGATGATATTGAGCTCGTGGGAGTGAATGACCCGTTCATTTCTACCGATTATATGGTGCGTATGCTGGTTGCCGTCTAACGAATTTGTTGAAGCTGTTAGACATGGCCTGTGGTTACTTTTATTTTGATGACTTTTAGATGAGATTGAGGGATTTATTTACCTAATCGGTTGATTTATGAGCTGGATTGGGAATATAAATGCTATTATTTAAGCTTTTTATTAAGAAAAACAGTATCTAGTTTATTTTCTTCGGTTGTCGGTGGGTTACGAATTTGAAGTTTAAGATTGCGGATTAAACCCTCTTTCACGGTTAGTTAAAGCAAATGCATATTTTAGCCGTTAATCTGTGTGCCTTAGCCAGATATTGGTAAAGCATTTCAACTTGACTTTTAAAATCAATTTATGTGGACAGCTTTTACGATTGCAGGATATTTGACACAGAAATAATAGCTGCACTGACTTGTCTTTGTAGATTATATGTTTCGAATTAAACACTGTTTCCAATATTGCTTTTCGAGTTAAAAAAGGGTTATCAAGGCCCGATTTCCTCTCTTTGTATGCCGCCCGATCATTATAAACGATTCATTCCAAGTTTATTTTGCGTTCGTTCGCATGGTAAAAAATACATTGTTCTTCAGCAAAGTCCCACTGTTCTTCACCAAAGTCCCACTGCCTGTTAAAATATCAATTTCCTCTGGAGGAACTCTTTATGCGCTTTCGAAAATGAAGGAATTAGGCGTATCTGATAATTATTCTGGTGATAAGTTTTGATCCACTTACTAAAGATTCGGTTTTTATTTATTTATGAGCTTTTAGTGACTGGAGTATTTATATAGCCTCTTTTGATAAATTTTGAGATCCTCTAATTAAAGATGGGATTTTGTTTCACAAAAAGAAAATTCTTCATTATTTTTCCTTTTTCGATCTATTTCCACCAGCATTTAACATCTAAGTTTTACAGGGGATGTTAAGTTTCAAGTTTCTACGAACTCGTTTGATTGCCTTTAACATATTTTGCCTACCCAAGAACTCTGTAGTAATTTTTGTGCCCCTGTTATCTTTTCAGACGTATATGTTCAAGTATGACAGTGTACACGGCAAATGGAAACATAATGAAGTCAAGGTCAAAGACCCGAAAACTCTACTCTTTGGAGAGAAACCTGTGGCTGTTTTCGGTTTCAGGTAATACACTTTTTATGGTTATGAATGAAATAGTTTCTTAGGTCATTTATTGCCTAGGCTTGGGCATGAATTGAGTGTTGGATGCATGCTGAATTTCATTATTTGATAACTGTAGAAATCCCGAGGAAATTCCTTGGGGCGAGGTCGGCGCAGAGTATGTGGTTGAATCCACAGGTGTCTTCACCGACAAAGACAAAGCAGCTGCTCACTTGAAGGTTTGAAATATTTCCATTCCACAGTTTTAATTATTATTAATTAATTTTCCCTTAAGAAGCCCTCTCCCTACACAAGCAAATCTCTACATAAGCAAGGAGTTTTGTCTGAATTTATAAAATTGACATTCTTGGCTGTTGTTTGCATACCCAACTCGTCCTAAAACTTGAAACTTCTCCCAAACTGAACGTAGCTGTCATACCATGAAAGTTGCCTCATATGTTCCGTTGTTGTAATCTATAAGTCACTTGGTCCGTTGTTCTAATCTATAAGTCACTTGGTTCGAGTTCGTGTTTAAATTCGGTGACCTTGAAATTCGACAAAAGTTCGGTAATGAAAAATTTGGTGATAAAATTCGACATGAAGTTAGAGGGACTATAAATTCGCCTTGAGGTTCGCCTTGAAGTTCGTCTTGAAGTTCGATTTTGAAATTCGGCTTTAAGTTTGGCTTCAAGTTTGAATTTGATTGAAGTTTGGCGAATTTCGAATTTCAAGGTTGAAACTCGCTGTCGCGTGACACAGGGTCGAACGCTGGTCGAGGGGTCCAATCTCGCTACCACTATACCCCTAAGTGCAACCAAAATGCCTGAGTCATGGTGCACAATGCAAGTTGGAAGGAATCGAACATGTGACCTGCCATTTACAACCAAATGAAAATGAAAATGTTCTTATCCCCTCCATCGCCTCCCCTTTGTAGGACAATCCAATCTATGATTTATTTTTAGTGCATTGGAAAATATTTAAGTGACTCTTGACATATCTAATTATAAGAATTTCCGGTCACTATCACTAATTTAAACTGCATATGATAAGATTGCTTTGTTGATCTTTAACAGGGAGGTGCTAAAAAAGTAGTTATCTCTGCTCCCAGCAAGGATGCTCCTATGTTTGTTGTTGGGGTCAATGAGCACCAATATAAAGCTGAATTGGATATTGTTTCAAATGCAAGCTGTACTACTAACTGCTTGGCTCCTTTGGCAAAGGTTTGCAACAATTTTTTTAGAGTTATTACAGTTTTAATTGTCTAGGTGTATTTACTTGAGAAGAGCCACTTCTTGGTGGGGAAGAACTTATATATTTGTTTTTCTGTCAGGTAATCAATGACAAGTTTGGGATTGTTGAAGGTCTTATGACAACTGTTCATTCCCTCACAGGTACAGTTACATCTATCTGAACAAAACTCTTATCTATTCTCTCCTTTGATCTAGTATTATGCCCTTATATTTTATTGTGTGAAAGGAATCGGCAAGTTGCATTGATTTATATTTCGTATTTAAACAGCAACTCAGAAGACAGTTGATGGACCATCAAACAAGGACTGGCGAGGTGGCAGAGGAGCTGGTTTCAACATTATCCCTAGCAGTACAGGAGCAGCTAAGGTAGGAATCGACAATTTGTCAATGCTAATGAACCATACTAAAAAGGCCTCAATACTTTTTGACTATGTGTTCTCATTTGCATGACCAGTTTATAGGGTTAATTCTATTGATTCACCCTAGGTTTCAATCAAAAGTCCTTCAGTTATTTTCTTTCGAACTAAAACATTTTTCATCAGATTGGGCTTATAACTAAAAAGGGCTCAAGTTTTGGCCAGACGCTTCAATTTCCTCCATTGCCTGAAGATAGACCCGAGAAACCTGAAATGTTTTCCCTTCATCAGAAGTTATGACCGAGACCTTTACTGAACAAAACTTAGTGTGACCAGGACCTTAACCTGAACATTGATCAGTAAGAGCACCACCTTACCGTGTCAGGCGACAAAATATAGCTGGTTCTGTGGTTGGAAAATTACTGGTTGTGATTTTCCCATCTTTATATCCTAATTAGCTGCTTCCAAAGCCTAGTTGCTCAGACGTAGAAGTGTACATTGCAATCTGCTACCCTTGACGATAATGCTACTAGATCCCTTTATCTAAGACTATTCTTCAGGTGTGTCATTAGCAGACCCTGTTTTGGGTACTTCCTACATCATAGTTGCTTAATATTGGGTTCCATTTGAGTTGTACTTTAAAACCAAAAAAAATTCGCTAATTTTGGCATTTTAGCATATTCTCTCATGCTCAGGGTTAATGGGCCTTTCTCCTATGTTTTGACTGATATTGCAATTTGCGTGCGACTGTATTTTTGAAGGCTGTTGGCAAGGTTTTACCAGCTCTCAATGGAAAGTTGACTGGAATGGCCTTCCGAGTACCTACCGCAGATGTTTCAGTTGTTGATCTGACTGTTCGACTTGAGAAGTCTGCTACATATGATGAAATTAAGGCGGCCATTAAGTAAGTAGTCTCAGCTACCCCCTAGGAGGAGGAAGGATATATACAATCTTCTGGTAGGAATGAAGCTTGATGTCGTGTATTTAATTCTAACCATATAGGGCGCATTTCATCCTATAGGGCGGAATCTGAAGGAAAATTGAAAGGAATTCTTGGTTACACAGAGGACGCTGTGGTATCTACAGATTTCATTGGTGACAGTCGGTAAGTTGCAAATTCTATTCGTTTCTTTTGTACTCTGCTAATGCTTTAGCTGTGATATAGACTGACTGTAGCTTTGACAGTCGGTAAGTTGCAAATTTGTCCCACATTCTATCCGTTCCTTTTGTACTCTGCTAATGCTTTAGCTGTGATATAGACTGATTGTAGCTGCTTTATTGTTGCAGATCAAGCATATTTGATGCTTCGGCAGGCATAGCGCTGTCTGACAATTTTGTGAAATTAGTGTCATGGTATGACAACGAATGGGGATACAGGTGAGAATTAAACTGATAATTAAACTGTGTAATTGATGAATGCTGAATGGATTTCACAGTTTTCAACAACATTACTGCAATGCTTGCCATATTAATTTGGTCTGTTTGATTATCTGTTTTGCAGTTCACGAGTTATAGATTTGATCGTCCATATGGCTTCTACCCACTAAGCTATAATAGCTATTCTTAGTCTTTGCCTTCGAATTTTCTTTTGATAGATGATTTAGAGTTCTAGTGATGATGCTAGGCGGAGGATTTATCTGCTTTTAAATAAAAATAAAACTTGCATAGATGATATCTTGTAAAGATACGCAGGCCTTCCATGATGTTGATGTTGATGTTGATGTTGGTCGATGGATAAGATTGTGTTATAAATTTTGGAAAATATAATGGAGGATATATGAATGGTTGTCTATTTATCTGGGGTTCATACAATTTGGATTTTTCAATGAATGTGAAAGCTTTTGCTTTTCATGTGAGGCGGCAAGCATAATAGTGAAATAAAAATGTTCGTACTTTGCTTATTTTCACTAGTTGCAAATTTAACCGTATCCCGTAGTTATGTGGATGGGAACATAAATTATCCTATCCAATATCCAATAGTTGTGTAGACCAAAACAAGTTTGTGCTGTCCTTATTATTTAGCTTTCCTCTCTCTGAACATTCTGAAGTCGATCTTGAACTTGGACAACTGACTTTTGTGGTTGTGATTTTTGGATGTCAGAATTTTAACTTCAAAACACTAATTTAGGTGATATACATTTTGTTTATTAAGATATTTTGTGGTTGCGTTTGTGATTTGTATTTCGTTTATTATGATATTGTTATGAAGGATATGCATAACGTCGTGATGAAAGGTAATTAGCGTTTAGAATATGGGTTAATCTGAATATTAAAAAGAGAAAAATTGTTCCATTTTAATTGGACGACATTATTGTATTTTGAAACCATATATAAAAAAGTAAGATTCTTCCCTTTTAATTGGACGAGCATTTTGTATTTTGAAACCATATATTGGATGAGTGGCTATATATTAAGATATTTCTAACTTGATTCGGACACATGAATTATCTTATATTAAGAAAATATAGCCTGGATCTGAAAACATGAATTATATATGAAAAAAAAGATTCTTCCATTTTAATTGGACGAGCATTTTTGTATTTTGAAACCATATATTGGATGAGTGGCTATGTATTAAGATATTTCTCACTTGATTCGGGACACATGAATTATCTTATATTAAGAAAATATATGAATTATCTTATATTAAGAAAATATAGCCTGGATCTGAAAACATGAATTATATATAAAAAAGAAAGATTCTTCCATTTTAATTGGACGAGCATTTTTGTATTTTGAAACCATATATTGGATGAGTGGCTATATATTAAGATATTTCTCACTTGATTCGGGACACATGAATTATCTTGAGTGGCTATATATTAAGATATTTCTAACTTGATTCGGGACACATGAATTATCTTATATTAAGAAAATATAGCCTGGATCTGAAAACATGAATTATGTAGCAAAATGCACGCAAGCCTTGATTCAACGTGAATCTTTTTATCTTAAAATTAAGATATATTTTACTTGTTATTTATATTATGAATTGAAGATAACATAAAGCTGTTACAGTATCATATCTCCTGGATCTCTTAATAAGCAGAGAAAGAGCCCTTTGACAACATACTGATCAATAGAGAATTATTAAATAGAACCATCTAGATAAGTATTTTATTGATCTATCACTTCTATTACAAAAAAAATCAAATATGACCTGGATTTTTTAATAAGCAGAGAGATGTTTTTCTTAATAAGCAGAGAAAAAGCCCTTTGACAACACAGCGTTGTCTTTGATTTCTTTAAAAAAAGTCGACCTACTACCCAAAAAAATCACATATGACCAGGATCTCTTCTTTTAATAAGCAGAGAGATGTTTTTCTTAATAAGCAGAGAAAGAGCCCTTTGACAATACAGCGTTGTCTTTGATTTCTTTAAAAAAAGTTGACCTACTACCCAAAAAAATCACATATGACCAGGATCTGTTAATAAGCAGAGAAAGAGCTTTTTGACAACACAGCGTTGTCTTTGATTTCTTTAAAAAAAATTGACCTTCAAGTAAAACTAATTGCTTTTGAGAACCAATTGTTTTATAATCTGTCTACAAAAATGTCATTTTTTACAAAATTATATATATATATATATCCATAAGTTTTGGTTTTTGTTTTTAATTCATGCTACCCATTGTAACCATCTTAAACTCATTATTTTAAATGATGGAAAAAAATATGCTCTAAGAAATTTGATTCCTGTTAAAGTTCGATAAATGAATTGGTGTGTTTTTTTTGTCTGAAAACAAACATACTTTCCATTCAATAAAAATTGAAAATACATTAATAGAAAACTAACTACCCCTACACAACAAAAAGCACATGAGTGCTTGAGCCAAGATCAAATACAACTACAGATTTTTACAATAGCTCTTTACTTCAATGTGAAACCTATTATCCATTCTTAAACTCTTGAATCAACAATTGATTAGGTTCCAATAATAACACATCCTTTGAAAAGGTGTCAACAACATAATTCAATTGTGTGGTGGACATGAGAATAGTACACTCTTTGGAATAAACCACTAATTTCTTTCATGTGCAAAGCTAATTGTTAAAGACCTATATTATGAATATGTACCTCTCAGTTCATCCAATTTTTTGTCATAGCAAAGTCTGACTCCAAAAACCTAGACGTGAGTTATTCTTCACCTGGTAGCAAATTTCAAAAGGTGAAATAATGCACTGAACTCCCCGAGATTGGTTGGCCCAATTCCAAAACATGCCTTGCTAGTGAAGTAGTGACCATCATAGTAGCATAAAACAAATCCAAGTCCATAATGGTTCTCAAGCCCTTGACAAAAACTCCACACAATCTCTTTATTCATTTCCACGTCACCAATAGATTGATCAACACTAGGTACTAGTGACTATCCATAATACTTTAAAAGGGCCAATACTTGGGAGGAGACCTTGAAAGTATTAAAGGAGACCTTGAAAGTATTAAACTGTTGATCTTCAAAGATGTGAGCATTTCACACTAGCCAAATCCCCCAATTGAGTAGATAGGGAAGCACACAAAGACCTTTGAGCTCCCTATAGGTGAAATATTTTGCAAAGCATTCATAAGACTCCCTATTGCATAGATGCTTCACCTACAGATGTTGCTCGAATTCAAACCAAACCTGGTCGGTATATGTGTAGAAAAGAAATATATGATCATTTATTTCCTCACTTGTTCTACAGAGTGAAAATTTCGGAACCCTACTTATTCCTTCTTTGTAACCGGTCCCATGTAAGAACCCTCTTGTGCATTGACAACTAGAGAAAAATAATACTTTTCGATGGGGCAATCACCTTGCATATCTTTCGCCACCACCAACATGGCTCCCTTGTCCCATGATCACTTATAACAACACAACCAAGTGTTGTATACTCTCCTCCAATCTTATTGAAGGCCCAAACACACTCATCATCGTCATCTCTTAATCGAATATGATTCTTCCTCAACTCCATCAAATACTTATCCCATCTCATGGCCCGTTCTCCCTCCAACCCCAAGCCCGTGATTGAATCTAACCTTGCTTCGACCAATCAGTTATGAATGGGTTATTGAACTTATTCAATGTATTGCTACCCCGCACCTGAAATTCATGAACCAATTCTTCTGGAAGAATAATCAAACCCACATGCCATAATAGAATCGGAACCCACCTTGATTGAAGTACTAGAGCCAACCCTCCAAGCCAAAATTGACCTATGGTCGAGAATGCTAGAGATAGTATCATTGTAACGTACCCTCATTACACATACACATAATTACAGTGTAAACCCATGCAATTAAAATTTTTCTTTAAGCATCCAATTAACAACTTCATTAATCTCATGATTTGCCCATAAGCATAATTCGTACAAAAGACTCTCAAACAGGCATTCAAACCTCATAACCAGGATTATGCCTATCATTCTATGAACAAGACATGAACCATCCATTCATCAATAAGGGTATGACAACATAAGTATACATGTAATACATAAATGAAGTTTAATCATACATATTTCACATGCCAGATCCCTAATGCAGGTTTCTCATGCAATTGAAGGAAACATCATTCATGAATACAACCTTCTACACAGGCTTAAGCATACCATAATTATGGCTTACATATAATTACACCATTCAACAATTTGAACATAACAAGCATAATAAAACACACGAACATTATAATTCATACACAGATACACTTATCTGAATTTCAAATGAATGTGGCAACTGGCTACATGTGAGCCACGCTCCACCCAATTTTAGAACTTGTCCATCCTGTACTATTTCAGCTCCCAATTTCACCCCCGAGCTGAGATCCAGACATTAACCAAAGATATCTCACCAATTTTTCCCCAACTCACTCTCAGAGTCTATGGGGGAATTAACAGAGGTAAAAGATATACACAGGGTTCAACAAACAGTAGTTTGGTAACCAATTCCTTGTCAATTCCGCAATTGACCCACCTGAGTTCCTTCCCAAAATGCACAATGATACACTTCACTGCAAACATTGGAATTCCCTCTGGGTCTCATGCTTCACTGCCAATTGACTGGTTAATTCAACCAAGGAATTCATGGCTAGTTCAGGTTATCTCAGCATAACAATGTTCAGGTTATCTCTGCAATTTGGGTTCAAGTTCATCACAGAAAATCTCTCCAAGTTTTCTTCACTCTTAGAGAACTCAAAGACACACAATGATACACTTCATTGTCCCTGTCCAAAATTCCCTTTCCCTGGATTTTCGCACTTTTCTCTCCCTCAGCAGACACTCCCCTCATGCTTTGCGTGCATCCTCCTCCACCCCACGGCCAACTACCCAGGCCGTGCGTAGCAGCAGCCTACCCCACTTCCGCTTGGATGACCGAGGAAACCCCATGTCCTCCTTTGGGATCCCATGTGGCTATCGTAAAGGAACACGTTCCTCCATCCATAAACACGATTAGACACTAAATCTCCATATTAATTAATAATTAATACTAATTAAGTAATAATTAATACCCCCACTAAGAATATGGCTTAGGGGTATGGGTTTTGGGTTTATCATAAGGTTTATAGAACAAGGGTTTAGGGAACAAGGTACTTAAATCAACCTTACTCCCCCACAACCCTCAGTTAATATCTGGATCTCCTCTTCAACGTATCGGTCCTCATGCAACCAACTGGTGTTTAAAATATTATCATGCTATGTACATACTCATAGCCACAATGTTCAAATTACAATAACAGCTCTGACCTGGGCCAGGGGGTGTTACAATCATCCACATTCGCTACATTATGAACAAACCTGTACCACCTTCGAATCCAATCTATATCATTATCTAGAGCTATGTACTTCACGATTAAAATCCTCTCCATATAATCAATCAAGTTATAAAGTTCCACAAATATTTGGCAGCCAATGCTTGATTGAAAAGAAAAATATGTTTAACACCCTAACTCCCTTGACATTTTAGAGCAACAATCAACTTCCAACTAACTAAGTGGGAGCCTCAATACTTGCAGCTACCTTTCCAAGAATAGTTGAAACAAATCTTATCACGAATCTTGTAAAGTGTTACTTTAGGTATGTATGCCAATAAGTGCCAATATACAGAGATGACTTCTAGAATAGAATTAATAAGAGAAAGTCTCCCACCTCTGGACAACCATCGATTACATGAGAAATTCACCCGGTACTCAATCTTGACAAATAGCACAAAAAAATCAGCTTTACGATACTTGTTTGGCTTGGGAGTATAGCCTATATATTTGACCCCCTCGTCCATTGGATGTGGAGTAAGGAAATACCTACCTTAGATATGTCTTAAATGAGTAGCCTCCTCAGGAAAATACAAGGTTGACTCTCCAATGTTCACTTCCATACTTGTAACTTGATAAAATAGGGAGAAAATATCTTGGTACTGATGACCTTCTTTATATCATAAGCAAAATAATGGAACATCATCTACAAATAATAGGCCCAGTCAGTGGTTCCCTTCTCCCTTTAGTTTCCTGTAGTTTCCTTCGTTGTGTTGTCACGATAATGAATCTATGTACACCTTTGGCGACCAATATGAAGAGATACAGGGACAAAGGGAATCCCTGCCACTGAACCCTAAAAGGCTTGAAGATATTTGACCCAGATCCATTAATTAAAATTGAGAAAGAGGAGGATATAACACACCCTATGATCCATCTAACAATTTTGAAATTAAATCCAACATGAAATATTAAAAGCCTCAAATACAACCAAGAGACTCAATCATATGCTTTGGATATTGAATTTAATAACAACTGCAGTAATGTGAGTAGTCTTGATATAGTGCATACCTTTCTATGAAGAATTGATTTCCTTGTGAATTGATTTGCCCCTAAAGAAGCCAAAATGTTATGTTGAAATGATCTTGGAGAGTTTTGCAATGATCATATAAATGTTATTTTATAAAGAAATGGGTATGAAATCATCAAAGGTTCGCGGACACTCTACTTTGTAAATTAACACCAAAAATATCATGTTAAAGCTTCTAGGATTCTTCCTAGCCAAGTGAACCTCCTTCATGACCTTAACCAAATCTTTGCCTAAAACCTCAAAGGAGTCATTGAAGAATTCAACCGACCACCCACTGGGACCTAGAATCTTGTCCTTATAAAAATAAACTAACATTTACTAGAGATACTCCTTTTTTTGGTCTATATATCTACTCATCCTCTCCATAAAACCATTCATGGAAAGTGAGCTATAAATTTCATAATCTCCCCCATGTTGGAATTTCCAGGTGCATAATACTTGCTAGTGTTGGTTGTGGAGCCTAATTCTAATCTTCCTGATTCATAGGTCATGTTTCAACCGTGTTTGGATCCTATTACTTGATGGGTGGGTTTAGGGGGGATTTCCCCCCCCACTATAGTCGTCGGGGAGTGGGAGGGGGCGACGACTATTTTGGGAGGCCCCCCTAGCTGGGGGGGTTCAGGGGCAGTGCCCCCGTAGCAAAAAAATTGGAAAAACTGTCTTGTAAAATGTTGTAATTTTGTAGTTAATATGAACAGTTCATTATTAGGTCGCAAATTGATGGTAGAAGTTATGGGTGTTCCCATGAAGATGGGTAATACCTTTTGGCAAGCGAAGGGCGTGAGTATGGAAAAAAAAGCTCGATCAAGCTTTTGTTAAGCCCTCAATCGAACTTTTAAAAGCTCGATCGAGGGCTTAACCAAGAGCTCGATCAAGCTATTTAAAAAATCTCGATCAAGGGATTAACCAAGCACTCGATCGAGCTATTTAAAAAATATCGATCGAGGGTTAAGAAACCCTTGATCGAGCTCTATAATGTGATCAAGGGTTTTCTTAACCCTCAATCGTGTTTTTTAAATAACTCGATCAAGCTATAGTTATTAGTAAAAGATTCATAGAAGTCTGCTAGAAGACTATATAAAGTAAAAAGTATCTCGATCAAAATATTAGATTGATTGAACTTTTAGTTTAACTATAGATAAACCCTCGATCGATCTATTTAAAAATGCACTCAAAACCTTGATCAAGGGTTTTGAAGACATCGATCGAGCTAATAGCTCGATCGAGGGCTTGAAAAATATACTTTTAGCCCCGTTTTATGCAAATTTAATTTTTCTGACCTCTTTGTTAGGCTTAAACTTTGTACAGGGATGCACCTTAGGTGGTGGACTTCATACCGATGGATTCGTTAATGAATCATCTATCCATTGGCATATAATTTACAGTTACTAAGTTTCATATGATAATTTTTTCTTTCTTTTCAAACTTACACTTGCAAAACCATGTCCACAACTTCAAATCAACACAGAAAAATAAACAACATACAAATACACAACCAAAAAATTTCAAAAAATATATATGCCTCAAATCAACGCATCCTCTTTAAAGTGGTATTTTTTGTTTTTCAATTTTTGTAACTAGTAAAAAAAAACTTTACGTGCACACACATGTGTACAAAATGCAATTAAAATGTTCAATGATCAGCTTTGAAAATTAATAAAAGATATAATTTTCCAACATAAGTTTAAAAAAAATTATGTATGCTTCGGTGCATTTTGTGTATATTATGTTCATATATATATTTCTTTTCCAAAAAGTATGCATTTATCACTAAATTATTTTATGTGCATGTAAGCCACTTGTTAACTTTTCCTGAAATTTACAAGAAAAAACCTATCGTTAAATGCAATTTTAACAAATTAAATAATGTTATTATTATTTTTTTATATATAGGTGGAAAGACAACATAATTCCCTACAATTTGTCTTTTTTCATGTCGGAATTCATAAGGAATATATGAGTTTTGAGGGCTTCAATTTATTAAATAAGTAAAAATTTGATTTTTCACCGTCACTTTTGGCCAAAAAGTGTTACCCATGTTCATGGATTCACCTGTATGTTGGGGATTTTTTCCCTAAAAGGAAACCCTCTTTATGTATGAGGTAATTTTATTGCAGTTGTGTAGTATTGTGAATGACTAGAGTGTTTGAGAGAGAGATCGTGAGATAGTGAAGAGGAAGTTGCAGCGGATGTGCTATGGGTTGTACCCATTCATTTTGCTGGAAAAAATAATAAAATGGCTTGTTGTTTCTCTATGGATGTATCCCATATTGGATAAACCACGTATATTGGTGTCTCTCTTGTATTATTTTTTTATGTGTTTTATTTCCGCATTTTATTTTATGTTATTTCTCTGCGATCTTGTTTTTCTAACAATTGGTATCGGATCTGAAGGCTTATTTGGCTAACAAACTTGCAGGAAAGAAGGGTTCCTGGTTCAATTGGGAGCAATGGTGAAAGAAGGAAAGTTTAGGGTCAAGAAATTTAATGGCCAAAACTATGGAATTTGAAAATGGAGGACTATTTGTATCAGAAAGATTTATTTCTAGCATTGGGTGGAAAAGCGATTAATTCGACGATTATGAAGGACAAAGAATGGGAGGTTCTTGATAGAAATGCACTAGGAATGATATGACTATGCCTAGCATCATTGGTGGATTTCAACATTTCTAAAGAAAAGACAACAAAGGATTTGATGAAGGCATTGGCTAAACTGTATGAAAAACCATTAGCCTCCAACAAGGTATTTCTAATGAAATTATTATTTAATATGAACATGTCAGAAGGTGGGTCTATTACTGATCATTTAAATGAATTTAGTACGGTTACTAATAAACTAAGTTATGTAGGAGTGAAATTCGATGATGAGGTTAGGGATCGAGTCTAATTTTGTGCTCATTGCTAGAAATATGGAACAACTTGGTCATGGTTGTAAGTAACTATGTTTCTAGTTCAAACACTTTCAAATTAGATGATGTTGTTGGTGTTATTCTTAGTAAGGAAATGTGAAAAAAAACACAGGTGAGACATCGGGTAATGCATTTGTTAGAAAAATAGGACCGCAGAGCAATAACAATAAACAAGATGCAAATATAAATCACATAAACACAATACAAGAGAGACACCAATATAGCGTTGTTCACCCAATCTGGGCTACATCCACGGAGAAATTTCCAGTCCTTTTATTATTATACCATCCAAAAAATGAAGGGATACAACCTGCAACACATCCGCTGCAATTTCCTCTTCAATCTCTCTCAGTGTCTTTTACACAATCACATAGATCTTTACAATGCTACAATACATTACACAACCATATCACAATGCTTTCCTTTTAAAAGGAATTACCATGGGAAAATACTATGGGATACCCAATACCATGGCCCCGTAAACTGTTGGCCAACAAAACAACCCATAAAATTTCTTTTGGGGGTTCTTCCCCCGAACCCCCGCTGGGGGCCCACTGGCCCCTTGACCCCCCAACTGGGGGGAATGGTCCCCCCCGGACCCTCGTGGGGGGGCGATGCCCCCCTCACACCCCCCCACTGGGATGAGTGTACAATCCACCTGCATATCATATAAAACTTGGGTACAAACACGACTAAAACAACAACATATTTGAATTAAGAATATCAGGCTCCACAACCAACAATCTCCCACTTGGAGACTGATCACAGCAACTCCACCACTGCTTTACTTGTTGAACTATGCTCTAAACCTTGAATCTGGAAATTTTCTCATCTTCACCTTCATGCTAGAAGGACAACTGAAACCGAGCAAGAACTCAGTTTCTATCTGGTTACTACCTTTGTCAACATGTCTGTAGGATTTTGGCTAGTGTGTATCTTTTCCAGCTTCAACAATTCATCTTTTAGAACAAACCGTATGAAATGGTACTTCAGCTGTATATGTTTAGTCTTAGAATGGAAAGTTGATTTCTTTGCAAGATGAATGTAGCTTTGGCTGTCATTATACAACCTGTTATCCTCCTGCTTCTTACCCAATTCCTCCATGAACCTATGAAACCAAATCATCTTTTTACTAGCCTTTGTATCAACAACATACTATGCTTCTGTTATTGAAAGTGCAACAACCTTTTGCAGCTTTGAAATCCAACTTACTGCCCTTCTACCTACAATAAAAACATACCCTGTGGTGCTCCTCCTGTTATCTTTATCACCTTCCATATCTACATCAACTTCTCCCAGTAGAACAATGTCTGAACCTCCAAAACATAATGCATGAGTGGTAGTACCTCTTAGATAATTGGGAATCCATTGTACTTCCTTCCAATGTTCTTTACCTAGATTGTTCATATACTTGCTCTCAACTCCCAATGCATCAACAATATCTGGTCTTGTGCACACCGTGACATACATCAAGCTGCCAACTGCTGATGAATATGGAACTTTAGACATGTAATCTATCTCTCCCTGTGACGTGAAACACATCTCCTTAGTTTTAAATGGGTGGCCAAAGGTGTACTAACTGGTTTTGCATTCTACATTCTAAACCTCTCCAACACCTTTTCTATGTACTCACCCTGAGATAATGTCAATTTGTGATTTTTCATGTCTCTTGTTATTCTCATACCAATGATTTTCTTTGAAGCACCCAAATCCTTCATCACAAATGAATTATCTAACTTCCTCTTGAGCACATTTATATACTGCATGTTAGACCCTACAACAAGCATGTCATCCACATATAATAACAAGATAATATATCTTCCATTATCTAGCCTCTTGAAATAAACACAGTGATCAGAATGACATCTACTATAACCTTGTTCTGTCATAAACCTGTCAAATTAATTCAAATACCACTGCCTTGTAGGACCATACAAGCTCTTTTTCAGCCTACATACTAAATTCTCCTTCCCTTTGACCCCATACCCTTGTGGCTATTGCATATAAATCTCTTCCTCCAAATCCCCATGGAGAAAGGATGGTTTTACATCCAACTATTCAAGATGAAAATCTTCTATCACCACTAGACTTCAAATAGTCCTAATTGAATTCATTTTAACAACAAGAGAAAATATCTCATCAAAATAAATACCTTTCTTCTGTGCAAACCCCTTTATAACAAGTCTGGCCTTGTACCGCTTCTTGCCTCCATATTCTTCCTTCAACCTGTAAACCCATTTGTTCTGCAATTCTCTTTTACTTATAGGAAATTGAACCAAATACCAATTTTGGTTTCTTACCAATGAGTCCATATCCTCATTCATGCCTTGCTCCCACTTCTTTCTAGTTTCCACTTGCATTGTTTCTTCATAACATTTTGGTTCACAATAATCAATCATCAATAAATAATATATTGAAGGAGAGTATCATTCAGGGGGTCTACTTAACCTGGTAGATCTTCTAACACTTACAGGAGTTTGAGGTACCTATTGTTGTTCTTGATTTTTTTGCACCTTTGAAACTTCATTTTCTTTTATTTCATCAAGCACTATGTACTCTGTCTTTTCATTTTCCTGTTTCTTTCCCTGCAACTAATATTTATACACAACCTTTTCATTGAATACCACATATCTACTCCTAATGATTTTGTCACTTTCATAATTCCATAAGCGATAACCAAAATGATCAACCCTGTATCTAATAAAAATACATTTCTTGGATTTAGCCTCAAGCTTTGTTCTATTTTCTTTATCAATATGGACAAATGCTTCACAACCAAAAGTTATCATAAATGAGTAGTTTACCTTTTTACCTGTTCATGCCTCCTCCGGAATCCCACCATCTAAAGCGCTTGAAGGTCCTCTGTTTATTAAGTAAACAAAAGTATCTAAAGCATCTTCCCAAAACTGTAAGGGCAACCCTGCATGCAATCTCATACACCTTGCACGCTCCATGATTATCCTATTCATCCTTTCTGACTCACCATTTTCTTGTGGTGTTCCTGGGATTGTCTTCTCTCTACAAATCCCATGGTATGAATAGTAAATATCAAACTCCTTTCCACTATACTCACCTCTATTATTCGATCTGAGACACTTCAGCCTTTTTCTTGTCTCATTCACAACCAAAGCTTTCCATTTCTTAAAAGTAGGAAACACATCAAATTTCTATCTAATGCAATAAACCCAAGTTTTTTTAGTTGCATCATCAATAAAAGTAACACAATAATGAGAGCCACCAAGATATTGTACTTGAGTCGGTCCCCATACAAACTGTATGTACAAGTTCTAACTTTTCACTCTACTTCTCTTTCCCAACCCTGAGAAATGTGACTCTTTTCTGTTTTCCATAAATACAGTTCTCACATAATTCCAAACTTACCTACTTCAGATCTGGAAACAACTTCCTTGAGTGGAGAATCTGCATCCCCTTCTCACTCATGTGGCCAAGCCTATGATGCCACAATGCTATATATATTCCCATGGAAGATAAAGAGATAAAACAACCAGTATTATGAGGACATAAATATAACGTACATATACTGTCTCATTTTGCTATCACCATCGATCATTTAGTGATATTCCACCACATTTCTCCAAATGTAGATAAAAAACCACCATCTCCCAATTGCCCTGTTGAGATTAGATGTCTTTTCATAGCAGGAATATTCCTTACATCTTTCAACAGCCATTAAGTTCCATTATTTCATTTTATCCGTACCTTACACATTCCAACAATTTTATATGGCTCATCATCACCCAATAAAACATGTCCAAAATCACCTAGAACATAATCACGAAAGAATTTCCTATGGGGTGTAGCATGACATGAATCCTCTGAATCTACTACCTAGTAATCACTAGTATTATCTAATGCAAGAATCAAGGCATCTTGTAACACATCACCTGCTATATTTTCTTCATGATTAGTCTCTTGTTGTCCATCTCCTTTCTTCTTTATAAATTTGCATTCTTTCTTCCAATGTCGTGTCTTTCCACAGTTCCAACACTCTATCTTTCTCAATCTGGACTTGGATCTTCCTTTCCTAGACTTGCTACAATTACCTAGGATATTTACTCTTTCCCTTTGTCTTCCCTTTCTCTCCATGATCAATGCATTACCTGATGTCTCACCTGTGTTTTTTCTTCGCATTTCCTCGCTAAGAATAACACCAACAACATCATCAAATTTCAAAATGTTTGAACCAAAGACAGAATTACTTACAACCATGACCAAGCCGTTCCATCATTCTGGCAATGAACACAAGATTAGAAGAGTCCTAACCTCATCATCAAAGTTCACTTTTACATAACTTAGTTGATTTGTAATCATATTAGATTTATTTAAATGATCAGCAACAGATCCACCTTTTGACATCTTCATATTAAATAAATGCTTCATTAGAAATACCTTATTGGAGGTCGAGGGTTTTTCATAAAGCTTACCCAATGTCTCATCAGACCCTCCATTGTATTTTCTTTTGAAATATTGAAAGCCAGTGACGAAGCCAGGCACAGCCGTATTGTTTCCAGTGCCTTTCTATCAAGAACCTCCCATTCTTCATCCTTCATAGTCGCCGCCTGTTTTTCTTTTCCTCCCAACAGTAGAAATAGATCATTCTAATACAGATATACCTCCATTTGCATCTTCCATAACTGATAGTTTTGGCCATTAAATTTCTCGACCTTGAAATTTCCTTCTTCCGCCATTGCTCCCACTCAAACCAGGAACCCTTCTTTCTTGCGAGTTTATATGCCAAATAGACCTTTGGCCCCGATACCAATTGTTAGAAAATAGGATCGTAGAGCAATAACAATAAACAAGATGTAAATATAAATCACATAAACACAATACAAGATAGACAACAATATAACGTGGTTCACCCAATCCAGGCTATGTCCATGGAGAAATTACACATCCTTTTATTATTATACCATCCAACAAATGAAGAGATACAACCTGCAGCACATCCGCTGCAATTTCCTCTTCAATCTCTCTTAGTATCTCTTACACAATCACAGAGATCTTTACAATGCTACAATACATTACACAACCATATCACAATGTATTCCTTTTAAAGGAAATTACTATGGGAAAATACTACGAGCTACCCAATACCATGGGCCCGTAAACTGTTGGCCAACAAAACAACCCATAAAATTTCTTTTGGGGGCTTCTCCCTCGAACCCTCGCCTAGGTCCTACTGGCCCCCGGACCCCCGTGGGGGGTGATGCCACACCACACCCCCCCGCTGGGATGAGTGTATAGTCCATAGGAATATCATATAAAACTTGGGTACAAACACGGTTGAAACAACATCTCTGAATTAAGAAGATCAGGTTCCATAACCAACAACGTTTACTATGGAGAACAAAGGAAGACAAAGGGAGAGAGGAAATAGCTTAGGTAATTGTGGTAAGTCTAGGAAGGGAAGATACAAATCTAGATTGGGAAATATAGAGTGCTAGAATTGTGGTAAGAAAGGATATATGAAGTAAGATTGCATATCTCTAAAGAAACAAGGAGATGGAAAGGAAGAGAATAATCAGGAAGCAAATGTAGTAGGTGATGTGTTACAAGATTTTTTGGTTCTTTGTAATGTCCCCGGTCCCCTCGGTGCCCTTTAGAGGTGATGGGGGAGCTTCTTATAACAACCAGTTAATTTTTTTTTCAAACTTATCCGCAACTCTTCCCTTTTACACAGGCGCAATATCTTCGGTCCGCAATCCGCAAGTCGGAATTCGACACCCCAACACACCATTTCAAGAATTACACCTCCGACTTCCGCAATTCCGCAATGCAGGAGTCAAAATGGAAAATATGCGGCGTCGAAGAAATACGCCTCTGAATTCTGAATTATGCAATCCGCGATGCGAGAGTCGGAAATTCGGAACAAAAAATACACGGCGTCGAATAAATATGCTTCCTACTTCCGCATTTTGCAATCCGCAATGCGGGAGTCAAAAAGTTGGAACACCCAATTGTCTGCTTCGTCGAATCATGCCTCCGACTTCTGCAATCCATGATGCAGAAGTCGGAAGTCGGAACTCCGAAATCACAGCTTCGGGAAAATTACTCCTCCGACTTCCGCACTTCTCAATCCGGCTTGCAGGAGTCGAAAGTGAGAACTCCCAATTCAAAATTCTGGAGAAAAATACTCCTTCGACTTCCACACTCCGTAATCCAGCTTGTTGGAGTCGGAAGTCGGAACAACCAATTCAAAAATCCGGAGAAAATTACTCCTCCGACTTCTGCACTCCTCAATCCGGCTTGCAAGAATCGGAAGTTAGAACTCCCAATTCACAACTCCAGAGAAAATTACTCCTATGACTTTCGCACTCCGCAATCCAGCTTGCGGGAATCCGAATTCAGAACTCCCAATTCATAACTCCAGAGAAAATTACTCCTCTAAATTCTGCATTATGCAATCCGGCTTGTGAGATTTAGAAATCAAAACTCCAAAGCACCATGTCGAGAAATCACGCCTCCGACTTCCGTAAGCCTCACTACGAGTTTGGAAAGTTGGAAGTCGGCCACATACCCCTGTTACTGCCAACTCCTCAGGATGATAACTTCATCATCCTAAGTCCATTTTTGGAAAACTTGGTTCTATTAGAAATCTCTCAGTGAGCCCCACGCAACCATATGATCCTCTGCCACTCCTGAGGACTATGATCATGTCCTTCTTCCAACCCAAAATGTGGCCCTAAACTCCATCAAGGCCTCTTTACCACTCTGTAAGGGCTCTTATCCACTCTGTCATGGCCCTTCTCTTCATCTAATCCACAAAGGGAACATGAAAACCGCAAGGGGGTGTCTATTTATTCCCCAAATCTGTGACTGAACCTTCTGGACATTCATGGCCTCAACAAAACTTATCCCAATTCATCAATGAACAAATTTACATATAACTAAAACACATGGATACATTTGCATACTCAAATAAACACAACTGAATTAAACCATATTAACACACACAGAACGCATTTACCAGCATTTCATCATAGGCATAATAACAACATAATGTACAGGTATTCAGTTCTATTATTCAACTGGATCAATCTATGCATTCTAACATAAACAAACAATCATTCATGTATATAAAATTGGCAGAATTAGAGGCAACATGAAACACTTATTCTTTAATTGAAATCACCAAGCAACTGGCTATGGACTGCAATGTTCCAACCCAACCATAGGTATCTTCCCAAACTGTATTCTTTCAACACTCAGAGACCACCCCTGAGCTGGGGCTATGTATCCACTAAGGAGGAACTACTTTGGTCCACTCACAACCTTGGCTTCAAAATCGTTCAGGGTCATCCAACACACAACTGGATCTGTCAAGTAAGTGGGGAGATAGGGAAGGAGGTTTCTAAATCAATGAGATCAGCCACAGAGCTACAAGAATATCTAGTTGGCTTCAGACAGTCCAGGTAACCCCATCACCTCCACTCTTTTCCTAAGTAAGGTTCCCTTCTCTGGTTCACAATCCCTCGGGCGCCCCTTCCCTTAGCACTGACCTGGGCAGGTATAGATGGTCCCGACTGCTAAACCAAGGATAAATGAAGCCCTCACTGGCTCTACCATGTGGTATAAACCCCCCGGTATCTCTCCCACTGTGATCCACTCTTGTATTTTCTGCAAGGTTGCGACCTAAAGGATCTATCCGCAACTCAATTTTCAGGTGATCCGTCCCACTCTGAATGTCTATGTCCCGCGCTGCCCTTTCGGGCTTCCAAAGCTGGTTTCCCCTATGAAGTTCTGTGCATAGTTGCGACCGATGGGCTCTGTCCCATGATATCCTTTCAGGATTCCAGATATGGGTTTTCCCATGGGTTCAAGGCATCTCATACTCTCCAATTCACCCACGGTTCAGGTCTATGGATCCCCCTATCAGATTTCACTCCCCACGCAAATTTATGAGCAATCTTGGCACTCCAAAACGTGGTTCTCTCCAACTCCCGACTTTTGGTTTCTCTTTCTCCCTGCCGGGTTTATGTTCTCCCATGAAAACTCTAGCTTCCCTCTTCAACCATCACCTGAAGATGAGGGAAAACATTCCCCCAAATGGATTTCACTTCCCACGTAGATTTATGGGCGTTTTTGGCTCTGCAAAATCATGGCTTCATACTAAGTCACGTTTTTATAGTTCTTCCACAGCTGGGAATGTGTCCTCCATGAAAAATATTGCTTGAATCATCAACCATTGAATGGGGATAAGAGAAAACGCCCCCCCATGAAGTAGGGTGAGTTATGGGACAAATCAAAACAGAGCCCATACCCTGCCTTACGAATTCAGGGCTGCCCATGCTCCATCGAATCCATGAACATTTTTCTTCAACCACTTCCTTACAACAGAATTACATGTTAGCTAGGGAAGTCAAAGGTGGTTCTCAAGGAGACATATGGAAGCCCAGGGTTCATTCCCACAACCCCCTCACTTCTCCCTAGTGGATACATAGTCCCCCTCATTTAGTTGCATCCATAGCCAGCCCCTTGGTATTTTTATTTTCATTATAATCATTTACAGTTTTTTACAATTTCCGTGGCTTACTAGCACATGGATAGCACAATTTGGAATACCAGGCGAAGCATTCACTAGCGGGGACTTGGCCTTGAGCTCCACGCTAGGAATCATACATCACATATATACAATACTTACATTACAAGCCAATACATTCGAAGGGTCAAAATGGGGGTATTACATTCTTTCATTAGATAATACTATTGATTTATGGGTAGTAGATTCAGGGGCTTCATTTCATGCCACACCCCATACGAAATGCTTTCAAGATTATGTTCAAGATGATTTTGGAGAGGTTTTATTGGGTGACGATCAACCATGTAAAATTGTTGGAATGGGTAAGATACAATTAAAGTTAAAGAATGGAAACCAATGGCTACTGAAAGATGTAAGGAACATTCCTAATATGAGAAGAAATCTAATCTCAATATGGAAATTAGGAGATAAAGGCTATTTATCTGCTTTTCTAGAAACGATGCGGAAGGTCACTAAATGATCACTGGTAATAGAAAAATGAGAGAGGGTAGGTACATTGTATTTATGTACTAGTAACACTGAGTTTTCTATTCTTTTAACTTCTATAGGAGTGGATACAACATTGTGGCATCATAGGCTTAGTCACATGAGTGAGAAGGGGATGGAAATTCTCCATTCAAGGAAGTTGTTACCAGATTTGAAGAATGTTAATTTAGAATTATGTGAGAACTGTGTTTATGGAAAACAAAGGAGAGTCAAATTTCTCAGAGTTGGAGAGCAAAAGAAGAGTGAAGAGTTAGATCTTGTGCATATAGATGTATGGGACTGGCTTAGGTACAATATCTTGGTGTCTATTATTATTATGTTACTTTCATTGATGACGCAACTAGAAAAACTTGGGTTTATTGCATTCGATAAAAATCCGATGTTTTTTACTTTTAAGAAATGAGAAGCTTTCATTGAGATTGAGACAGGAAAAATGTTGAAGTGTCTAAGATCAGATAATGGATGTGAATACAATGGAAAGGAGTTTGATATCTATTTTTCATACTATGGTATTTGTAGAGAGAGGACAATTACAGGAACACCACAAGAAAATAGTGTGTCAGAAAGGATGAATAGGAAAATCATGGAGCGTGCAAGGTGTATGAGATTGCATGCAGAGTTTCCCTTATAGTTTTGGAAAGATGTTGTTGTTTACTTAATAGACAGAGGGCCTTCAAGCTCCTTGGATGGTGGCATTCCAGAGGAAGCATAGACATGTAAAAATTTAAACTACTCATTTCTGAATACTTTTGGTTTTGAAGCCTTTGTCCATATTGATAAAGAAAGTAGAACAAAGCTTGAGGCTAAATCCAAGTGTACCTTTATTGGATACGGAGTTGATGATTTTGATTATCGCTTATCGAATGATGAAAATCACAAAATAATTATGAGTAGAGATGTGGTATTCAATGAAAAGTTAATGTACAAAGATCAATTGTACGGAAAAAAAAATAAGAAAAATAAAACACATAGTACATTGTGTTTGATGAAATCAAAGAAAATGAAATTTTGAAGGTGCTAGAAAATCAAAATGTACAACAACAACAGTTGTAGGTACCTCAAAATTATACAAGTGTTGTTAGAATATATATCGGGTTAAGTAGACCCCCTAATCGATACTCTCCTTCATTGCATTATTTATTTTTGACTTATTCTCTTGAACCAAAAAGTTATGAAGAGGCAATGCATGTAGACACTAGAAATAAGTGGGAGCAAGGCATGAAAGAGGAGATGGACTCCTTGGTAAGAAACCATACTTGCAACTTGGTTTAGTTGTCTACAGGTAAAAGAGCATTTCAAACTAAACAAGTTTACAAGTTGAAGGAAGATGGAGGAAAAAAACGGTACAAAGCCATACTTGTTGTAAAGGGGTTTGCACAGAAGAAAAGGTATAGATTTTGACGAAATATTTTATCCTATTGTTAAAATGATTTCAATTAGAACTATTTTAAGTCTAGTGGGAGTAGAATATTTTCATATTGAGCAGTTAGATGTAAACATGAATTTTCTCCATGGGGATTCAAAGGAAGAGATTTATATGCAACAACCATAGAGGTATGAGGTCAAAGGGTAGGATAATTTAGTATGCAGGTTGAAGAAGAACTTGTATGTCCTGAAGAAAGCTCCAAGGCATTGGTATTTAAATTTTGACAGGTTTATGACATAACAAGGTTATAGTAGATGTCATTATGACCACTGTGTTTATTTCAAGAGGCTAAATAATGGAATCTATATTATCTTGTTATTGTATGTGAATGACATGCTTGTTGTGGGATCTAGCATGCATGACATAAATGTGCTCCAAAGGATATTATCTAATTCATTTGCGATGAAGGATTTGGGTGTTGCAAAACAAATTTGGTATGAGAATAACAAGAGACATGAAAAATTGCAAATTGACATTGTCTTAGGGTGATTACATAGAGAAAGTGTAGGAAAGATTTAGAATGCAGGATGCAAAACCAGTTAGTACACCTTTAGCCAGCCATTTGAAACTAATTAAGGAGATTTGTCCCAAGACACAAGATAATATATAATGCATGTCCAATGTCCCTTACTCATTAGTAGTTGGTAGTATAATGTATTCAATGGTGTGCACACGACCAAATATTGCATATGCAGTGGGAGTTGTGAGAAGGTATCTGAACAATCCAGGTAAAGAGCATTGGAAGGAAGTAAAGTGGATTCTCATGTATTTGATAGGTACTACTACTCATGCATTATGTTTTGCAAACATTGTTCTAGAGGGATATGTTGATGCATATATGGTAGGTGATAAAGATAGCAGAAGGAGCACCACAACGGTATTTAT
Organism: Larix kaempferi; assembly: GCA_027924585.1. Lineage (NCBI taxonomy): Eukaryota > Viridiplantae > Streptophyta > Pinopsida > Pinales > Pinaceae > Larix > Larix kaempferi. Next base: position 36,878,028 of record BSBM01000017.1, read on the forward strand.
TGTAGGTGGAACAATAGTAAGTTTGATTTCGAAACTATAAAAGGTTGTTGCGCTTTCAACAATGGAAGCGGAGTATGTTGCTGCTATAAAGGCTAGTAAAGAGATGATTTGGACACAAAGATTCATGGAGAAATTGGGTAAGAAGTAGGAGAATAACATGTTGTACAATGACAACCCGAATGTCATTCCTCTTGCAAATAACTAAGCTTTCAATTCTAATACTAAACATATACAACTCAAGTACCATTTCATAGGATTCATTTTGGAAGATGAACAATTGAAGTTGGAAAAGACACATACTAGCCAAAATCCTGTAAACATGTTAACAAAGGTAGTAACTACGGAGAAATTGAGCTCCTAATCAATTTTATTTGGACTTCAAGCATGAAGGTGAAGATGAGAAACTTGCCAAGTCCAAGGTGGATCATATTCCAATAGATGCAATAGTGGTGGAGTTGTTGTGATCAGTCTCCAAGTGAGAGATTGTTGGTTGTGGAGCCCGATTATAATCTTTTTGATTCAAAGGTCATGTTTTATCCAGTTTGGATCCCAATACCGGATAGGGGGTGTATGGGGAATTCCCCCCCACTATACTCGTCAAGGGGGGTGCAGGGGGGGACTATTTTGGTATCCCCCATAGCAATTTTTTTGGAAAATTTCCTTTAAAAATGTTGTAATTTATTATTCAATCTGAATTTTTCATCATTAGGTCTCAAATATGACAGTAGAAGTTATGTTAGGTATTTTTTTCCTAGAAGGAAACCCTCGTTATGTATAAGGGAATTGTATTGTGGCTGTGTAGTATTGTGAAAGACTTGTGTGTATGAGAGAGAGAGGATATGATAGAGTGAAGAGGAAGTTGCAGTGGATGTGTTGCGGGTTGTATCCCTTCATTTTGCTAGATAGAATAATAAAAGGACTGGTTGTTTCTCTGTGGACATAACCCATATTGGGTGAACCATGTATATTGGTGTCTCTCTTGTATTCTATTTTTATGTGTTTTATTTTCGCATTTGATTTTATGCTACTGCTCTGTGATCCTATTTTTCTAACAGCTAGATTATAAAAGTTGTGAACTCACTGACTGTCACTATTGACCATATCCCAAATGGTATTTTATCTCTACTTATTCCTAACATTTTTTTTTTTACATTCATGTTTTGATCACTCGAAGATATCCATAGGTTCTCCCTTTTTAATCTCCAATCAATTTCCTTATCTTGAAGAAGTTTGTTCCTTTTATGATTGAGCATAATAATTTGATCTTGCTTTTCCTCATCACTAATATAATTATGAAAGGAATTGAAAATTTGATCCAATTCAACCTATACCTCTAATAACAATCTGCCATGCACTCTATGCTAGTCATGAGTCCAAATCACAACTTATTCTTTGAGCATTTTTAGGGACTAGGTGAACTGAGACCCAACACTTTCCTCTAAGCTTGCCTCGATATGCATCTAGTTATTCTTAACAATCTATTGGATCTCATCCACCATGGACCAAATCGAATTATACTTAAATGGAGCACCCATATTTTCTCCACCAACACCAACTTTGAGGAAAATGAGAAAGTGATCTAAACATATGTTATTGTCAACCCATGATCTATACCTTTTCACCTGTTGTAAGATGTTTTCATGAGCCATAAATTGGTCTATCCTTTTCACCACTCCTTTAAGGCCAACTCTATTGTTACTCCAAGTCAACCTAAGATTGATAGGTGCCACATCTACCTAGCCATCTGATTCAAATCTATTATGAAAGTATTAAGCTAATCTATCCTCCCAGGAAGATTGTCCCCATATCTCACCTTGGCTAACTATCAAATTTAGATCCCCAATAATTATGAGAGATTATCCACTTTAATACATTGTAATGAAAATAAATTCTCCCAGAAATCCATTAACTGCAGAGCGGGGAGGATCGAGAGAACGAGTAAGTGAGTCAAAATAAACCGCTAGAATTATTGCATAGTTGTCATCTTCAAACCCTTATCCAACTGAACACGTGTGAATCCTTCTTTGAATAAGAATTAGAAGGATTTCTCCTACAATTAAGGGTACTATTAAAAATTGAAACCAGGACAATCTCTTCAAGAAAATCTAAGGGACAATGCTCATAACTCTTACTTGAAGAAGTGTTAACAAAGTCATTGGCATGACACATAGCCTCTAATTGCACCAATTGGGCCAAAGAGATTCCAATTTCTCCAATCATATCTTGCGTAACGTCCCCATGTGCCTCCTTCAGACTAAACTATGATATCTGGGGAATGGATATATATATCCCACCACTAGATCATCTTGGACATCTGGAGAATCCATCTGATAATCAAAAGGATCCTTCCCTTCTGATCCACGTGATTCCTTCGATACCTTGATAGAACATGAGGAATATTGAGATCGGCCATTACTCTTAGCATCCTTGCTTTCCTCCACCTAATTTTTAGCCCTCCTCATTTGATTATGGAATGATTTTTCATAATCAACCATCACATGGACATAGAGATGGCATAGAGCATGCTTAAACAGAACATTGTGGTAGTCGAGGTTCTATGCAAGTGTCACATCCCCTCCCATTGATCCAACGCAAGGAAGAGAACATGACACTAACATTCTGGGTTTTTACAAAAACTCGGGCCCATTCATCAGATTCATACAAATAAAACACATGTGTGTGCAGATGTATAATTCAATTAAACACAACGGAAGTAAAATTATTCTACACACACATAACATGCAATTTCCAGCATATTTATAACATACTTCAAATAAAAACATTGCGTAATGAAATACATGATAATGGTTATCTTGAAACAATGTTGTCTTGAGCAACTAGCTATGTAATTGCAATCTTCCACCCAATCATAGGCCAACTATGCTCATCAATTCTCTCAGCACAATTGCCACCCCCAAGCTGGGCATGATTTCTACAAGGAAAGGGAACCTGCAACTGATGCACAAAAAAATGAAAACCACATCTAATCCAAGCCAATCCATAGTTAGGGTTTATCAAGTCAAAACTGAACCCTCTTCTATTCTTGGATGCTTACACTCAAGCTCAAGCCAAAAAACAAGGATACACATAACTCCTTCCACAACATAATATTCCCACACACAACAAGGTCAAATATTGGGCATGGATACACATACTTAAATATGTGATTTAAAAAAACAGGGTTCCCATGGATTCTTCCAATTCATGGCAAACCAAAATGACATTTGAGAGGCGAAATCGACCACAGGGAGAAAAAATGATTTTTTCCACGGGTTATGAGCATTCCAATGGAAAAAAATGAACTCTATGGATCCCCAAATCGATCTCCCTTCCTCCCAACCTCTCTGCAGCACCAAAAATGCCCTTTTTCCAGCTAGAAATCAAGGAAAAATCAGAAAAACGTGGAGGGAAAACGCCCCACCAGCTAGAAATTCATGAGAGATCCAAACTAGATGATGAATAATGGATTGGGATCAAATTCATGGCTCTTTTCTTTCCCAAGAATACAAACATGAATTTCCAAAAATGGTGGCTTGCCCATATCCGAATTTTGGACAACCATACCTCCCCATTTCCCCAAATAATAACTATTTCAACCAACTCTTGGGAGAAATAAATGACTGGGTACAAAAGTCAACATGGGTAGTTGATGATTCATGGGTTTCCTCATTGAAACTTGGCTTGGATTTATTGGTCCAAGGCTTTGAATATTTCCCTCCCATTTCCTTGTAAAAATAATTCCCCCATACTCTTGTTGCATTGCATTGCATAGCTAGTTGTGGGTATTTGATCAAAATGCATACTTGCATGATATTTACAATTTCTATTGTGCCTGGATAGCATGCAAATCATATGCATCAATTTTAACACTAAATTGATAATGGGGCCTTGGCCTTGAGCTTCTCACCATGATTTTATAACAATATTACATCATTTACATTTTTAATGCAATGGGGTCAAAATCGGGATATTACAATCCCCTCCCCCTTGGAATAACACCATCCTCGGCGTTCTCTTTATTTTTAGCAAGGTTCCATGTCCTTCTTTTCAGCTGCAACTGCAATTCCTTTCTCTCTCTTCATCAATGCCCACTGGATCTCTTTCCAATCCTCAACTGCTCATACTAAGACTTTTAGGACAACCATATGTCCATTGCATCATTAAAATGCCTTCAAGGTCCTTGCATCTAGCAATACCTATACTCAAACATTGAGTCAATTCATACATCGAATTCATTCTCATAGGATTCATCTGTTAACAAGAGTTTAAAAACCATAGCCGAATCACATACACATGTATGTTCACATTAAATAAGAAAGAAGATGAAAGATAAACCAAATACTTATCTGCATGAGCATATTCCTTTAGCTCCACAGGTATCCTGCATTGATTTCAGACAACTATGGCACCCACAATACCTACCCCACCCAACACAAGGAGGTACCTCTTCTCTGCTACATAATCCCTCGAGCGTACCCACCCCTTCCATTGTTCTTCAGGGTGTGCATCGAAAGGTAACCAAGTTTCTGCAAGCCTCAGATCATCTGCGCATATTTATAAAACAAATGTTATGCCAACACACCAGCTGCACCACATCATTCAAATAACCAATTCCAAGCCAGTATGCCGACTGGGTTTATCGGGCATTCCATTAACCAGTATGCTAAGCCAGTTCAACGATTGGGTTTACCAATCATACAACAACCATTAACCAGTATGCTAAGCCAGTTCTATGATTGGGTTTATCAAGCATACAACACCCATTAACCAGTATGCTAATCCAGTTCTCCAACTAGATTTATCAAGCATACAACAACCATTTCCAAGACAACATATCTACTTGGTTTATCAAGAAATAAAACAACAGAATATGATTACGTGGCTCCTTCTCCTATGCAAACCAGTGGTTCTCTCCAGGAAATCCATAGGTAACTCACTTGACTGCAGGCTAGCACGATCCCACAATGCCCACTCACAAAACACAAGGATGGTACCCCTTCTATGCTACATAGTCCCTCAGGCATACCCATCCCTTCAGTCCTCTTTAGTGTGAGCATATAAAGGATACCAATGCTCATGTAATATTCCTAAGTACCCATGCTCTTACTAGGTTTAACAACACTGCGGAGAGTCAAGTAACATGTAAGGAAATTTTACAGGTTTTCTCAAATCGAAGCCACTCTTGGAATTTCCTTTTCATTTTCATCTTTAGCATCCGACATCTACCCCAATGGCATATTTTCACCATCTCACCTACATTACAAACAAGCATGCAATTCACATGAGATTCCATCATTAATAATATCAATGAGAATTTCTCAAATATGTTTCATACGGAAACTAGATTTCCAAAACATAAGGTCCTTCTCATGATGTTTAGCTTTTGTAGGTCATAACACATGGTCTTCCTGCATTGTGTCCCCCTGACACAATTCACAAACAATCAACCAATCGATGGCATTAATAATTCAAATATGAATTTACAATTATGTCTCCTACATAAATTAGATTATTTTAACCATGAGTCCATCCTCATATTGTTTGGCTCCTGTAAGTGGTAGAACTCTGTCCATTATGGTTTTATGCTTGCTACCATAACATGAACATCCACCTACAACATTTCCTATCGACACAATTCTAGGCAATCCAAACAATCATTAGTAATTATTAGCAAAATCTCAAATCTGAAATTTATAGTATGTTCCCTACATAATTAAATTTCACAACCATGAGACCCTTCTCATAATTTTTAGCTTTTGTATAGGGTAGATTCTGATCTTTATTTTGGACTTACCCACATTGCCATATCCAAGACAATTCTACTTGTAATCTGAAATTTGCAATCAGTCAAACACTTTGTGAGTATCGATGCATATGATATTTTCATTGTTACAACAATCATTGAAGTCATCTCAGAATTATAATACTCAATAATTCAAACACTATCGACTGTTATTATCTCAAAGGCAATGAAATACATCTACTTTATGTGCATCGTTATCACAATAATATTGCAAGATACAATCACATTATCTTTACAAATTAAATAAAACTTCCAATTCTCATGATTACACAATCATATCCATTTAGGAAACTCTGTCCTCCCAATAGAGCATTCTTGGTAGTCCATCAAACATGACTACCTTCTTCATGCAATCATTTCCCTGCATCCATAGCATCTCATGAAATGATCTCATAATTGCCAATAATTCTATCATTTTAGTTATTAATGAATTGCAATGAAACATATGCCACAACCATGCATTCACACAATGCATCTTAACATATGTACCCACACGTATGTAGAAACACTCACAAGTTTTACATAATATTTTAATGTATATTCACTCAATTCCACCTTGCATCGATTCCTGAATACCATAATGATATGTCATGCATTCCACCATGATGTGTGGGAAGTTCTAGCTAATGCCTTGATGCACTACCCAACCATCTCCCCAATCACTTGGTTAAATTATCTGGGTTCCTTCCTTCTTCACCCGAACAACACGCCAGGATTTTACTCACCCCTTAGTTGTTGGCCCAAAGAGGTTTCATCCCAGATCAACACCAATAGGGAGTTCATGGGATACTTGTGTTGAACTATTTCATTACCATTCTAGCCACATTATGGCCTTAACCATGACTATCTCATATGTCATGCACTACCACAACAAGAACATAAGTTCTTAGTTTCTTTGGTTATTAAACTCATAACCAATATATACACATGGCATGATATATTTTCATATGAATGCATTTAAAATTTTATATGGTTAGATGGTATAAGGACCATTTCCCTTACTACCACATACCTCACCCTACCCAGTGGGATAATGTTCACATAAATTCATTCAACGTTACATACATACAAATTTACGATTATTAAATATGGCTTGAGGGATTCTTACCCAATCCCCTTTTTGTATGAAATCATAAATAAAATATTACCTGCATGGCTTCCATTAACATCTTTGATGTTACCTGATCAGTTGGTCTCCTACAAAGGATTACACCATCCTTCCACCAACCTCATGATCATAGATTTTTTTCCCCAACCTTTATTTATAAGGTTGTTGGTCACATGCGACAACATCATCAACATCTTTAGCCATGCTTCGATTGTCTTTGGTCCTACAACCAATGCCAACACCACTAATTATTAACAACCACAATAATTATCTTAAGTGGCTCATTTCATATGTAAAACCTCACTATTTTACCAACATGCAATATCATATACATGCAAAAACATATTCACATGCAGTATGCAATATCTGGCAATATTCCCATAAGTGCGTATTCATTTCATCTATCTAATCTCTTGCATTTTCAACATTTCTATGCCATAAATTTCTGTAAAATATAATTTCAATAGTAATAGAGGAGTTAAGGAATTCTCCCATTCCAATCCCTCATCATAGCATGGAATTCCTCTTCCACATCATAGCTGATCCAATTTCATGGCTTCTCTAGCGAGCACACAAGGAATCATTAGGTATGATTTTCTCACCAAGCAACAATTCAATACATATACTCATGTAGAAAATTCCTACTTGGTACTTTCCAAGCATGCAATTCTTATGTTATAAACATAAATAGTCCAAGGTGAGAGATTTCCCTCTTTATCAACATTGCTTTACTACTCCAATTGCTTTCATAAATTATGGCCAAGTTCAACTTGACCCTTCTTAACTTTCTAGCACTAATCAACACTGCAATTGATTCAATATCAACTCCATAAGGAGTCTTTTTCGGGTCCATTATATGCCGTTGTACCTCATTCAATTATGATACTTTCTTTCCTTTCTCATGGAAATATTTTCCACAATCTTGAAACACATAATGTATTTACACATGGGAATGCCTCATTCCCCAATTAGCAGCCTTTGCATGGCCACCATGTCACTATTGTGAGCCACATTCCAATTCCACATATTGGGATGGCTTATTCCTATGAGTGAAATTTTTGGGGAGAATGGAATTGCCTTACCCATTCTCATTACTTACTCATAAGTTACTAACTCATATCTTGCAACTTCTCTCATCATGAATGCACTCGGCCACAAGGATGATTTACCCATCATCTTTACAAGTTACATTTCCCTTACTCGATAACCTATTCCATTACTTGTTGAGCTTTCTTTCATGGAATACAATATCGATCTTTGATAATCAATAGTTCTCATGGTTCTTCCTTTCAATTCAAATTGCATCTATTACTAACAATCGTACATTGGATGCATTCTTATCCAATGCACCAATGCCCATTATTGATCCCTTTCATCCTCCAATGATTAGACATGACTATCACTCCTCCATAATGCATATTACAACCAATTACTCTTACTAAGGCTTCCACAAGCCCTCTATGCAATTCATATTGCACATTCTGAGCATAGAGAATGCATTTCATGCATTCTGGATAAGGAACATCACTTCCTTTTAGTTCCCTTATTCCATCCCATGCTTATAAAATACAATCTGCAAGAGTGTATTCTTATCCATTCAACATGTTTTTCTACATGTTAACGTGAAAGACCATAATACTCTCAATTGAGTATCCTTGCTCATTAGTGGAACTACCTTGTCACTAAGCATCCAACTAGGCTTGCTTCAATTCTCCCCATGATCATGATCCCAAATGTGCCTCCAGTTTTATTTTGATAGCACCATTACCATGATGTTGATACATAAAATTTACTCACTTTGAGTTACTTCCATATCTAGTACTCATGCACCATCATATAAGGCCTTTCCCCAAAATTTGGTTGCTTTGGAGGTCACCCACAATGAGAGTTTCTTGCTCAATCAAGTCTAGAGGATTTCCTCTACCTGCTATTTGAAACAACTGGAAACCTGTTTCAAAATAATAATCCTTATATTGATTCTTATGCATTCTAGCTTCATTACACTCTTAAAAATATCCAAATAATTTCCATGCATTATGGAGACAATCCATATTGACAATTGTTGTCAGCCACCTAATTCTCTCAAAATCAACGACTGTCTCAGGGGGATGACGAGGGTTTGGTCCTTGAAAATATCCCTAGAAAACTATTGAAATTCATTGTTTCGGCAAAATTTTCTGTTTTTCCCCGACCTGTTTCGGCGGATTTGTCCTTTTTTCATCAATTGACACACTTATCAATTCCTCTTCGACCCATTTCGATGGACTTATCATTTTGTTTCCGATTAGCGCACTTTCCAATTTGACGCTGACTTGTTTTAGTAGACTTGGCCTTTTGTCTCCGATCAACACAACTTCAAATTTTCCTCTGAATCGAGCGACGCACTTCCAGTTTCTCGCAAATCGGCACAACTTCAATTTTCTGCTAACATTTTTCAGCAACCTTTTGAATTTGTCGCCGATTGACGCAATTTCCACTTTTCCGCCAACATGTTTTGGTGCACCTTTCACTTTGTCATCGACAAGTTTCGACGACTTTTCCAATTTCCCACCGATCGACGCATTTTCCATATTCGCACCAAAACGCCTTTTCATAATTTTTTTTGATTTCGCACTGAAACGTACTTACGGCTTTTTCGATTTATCACCGATAGTTTCGGCGCTTCTTTCATTTTTGTGCAGACACATACTTAGACAAAAACTTAAAAAAAAACTTTGAAATTTTATGATTTTTGTTTTTTATTTTTATGATCAGTAGTGATATTACCTCTGCAAATGTGATATATATCCCATGTAGGCCCAATGTTGCAACCTCATGCTCTAATACCACACTATCACGTCCCCTCCAATTGGTCCAACACAAAGAAGGGAACATGGCACTAACATTATGGGATTTTACAATAACTCAGGCCCATTCATCAAATTCATACAAATAAAATGTTGATGTATATGTAACTTTGGAATGTATTTCATCTATGTATTTCATATATATTTATTGTACCCTTATAAGAGATGTGTTATTCCTCTATAAGGAAGTGTCGTCATGTGGATTGACAAGTGTCACAAGTGTGTGTACTTGCCGATGGGTTATTAGACCACCATGTGTGGGGTCGGCCCTAAAATATATATTATATTGTGGATGTATCTAGATAGACAAGTTGGCCCCATAAGGTCACTGGGCAAACAGGTTAAGTATAAATAGAGATCGGGAGATCTCTATTTGGATCATTCGAAAAGACACACTTCTCTCACTCAGAAAGTGGCGCACTAGTGAGGAGGAGGATCATCTACTCTAGGAGACTATCTCAAGTGTATTTTGGTTGTACTTTGGTTGAGCCATTGATCTCTCTATCTGTGAGGAAGTTGTGGGGTTTTTCACCTTAGGGTTTTCCCCACGGAAACTCTGTGTCTCTTGTCTCTCATGCTTTTGATTCTTGTGATGCTTGTGATGCTTATTGTGATTGTTATGCATTGATATATTGTATATGTTATTCTCTCAGTAAAGATCCAAGAGTATTGTGAATTAATGCTCAAAATTTAACATGGTATCAGAGCTAACCTGAGAAGAAGACATTTTGCAGTGACGAAAACTTGAGTTTCTTGTTTATTGGGTTTCTCTCCACAGTTTTTGGAAAAGCAGTATAGTAGATTGACTCTACTCATCAAGGAGAAACTATCTGTCCAATCAGAATTCAATTCTGAGCATTCAGATTTGGCCCTAAAAATTAGGGTTTCCACAAAAATAGGAATTTCTGAAATCTGAAGACATAGCTGGAAGCTCCTTGCAAAAATCGAAGTTTAGAGATTTGGATCGAGATTTTTGGCTGGGTAGATCTCCGGGAAACCCAAACCCTAATTCAGGGCTCTCCCTAGTGAACCCAGGAGGACAAAAAGGCAAATATGAAGGGTAAAACTTTGTTGATCTCAAATTCTGAATACACCAGGCTGATCAGCTCATTAAGGCACATCTTTTTATCCTTTCAGAAAGTTGAAATTCACATTTTGAATTTTTAGGGTTTTTTTGACAAACCCTAATCTGGGACCAGATCCAGTTTTCAGCATTTCAAGTGGTAAGACCTAAATCTTTTCTATTTCCATTTGAAGTACTCTTTAAGATGTCTCACCACACCAAGCTTGAGGATAAGCTTGAAGGGGATGATAACTTCTGATCTTGGAAGTATAGGATTGGGTTAATCCCAGAAGAAAATGAGTTGGACTCATATATAAAAGAAGACATCCCTATCCCAGAGGATGAAGAGGCTAAGGTATTGCATAAGAAGAATTTGGTCAAGGAAAAGAGAATAATTGCTGATTCTATCAAAGACCATCTCATACCCCATGTGTCTTCTCTAACAACACCCAAGGCTTTGTTTGACTCTTTGACCAAGCTATTTGAAGGAAAGAACATAAATCGGAAGATGACCCTGTGGAATCAATTGAAAGGGGTCAAGATGTCGAATGGAGAAACCATTCAATCTTATTTCTCCAAGGTCTCTCAGATCAAGGAACAACTTGAAGCTATAGGTGAAATGGTGGAGAATGGTGAAATTGTTATGACTACTTTGAATGGCCTACTTAGGTCATGGGACTCTTTTATCCAGGGGATTTGTGCCAGAAAGAAGTTAATCTTCTTCAGCAGATTATGGAAGGAATGTTCTCAAGAAGAAGCAAGGCTTGTGGCAAGAGAAGAGAAGATGGGAAATGAAGATCAAGCTCTCACAGCTCACACTAAGAAGGGCAAGTTCAAGAGGGAGCCATCCCATCACAAGAAGAAATCTTCTCATCATTTTCACAAAGACAAGAAAGATCTAAGGTGTTTCACTTGTAATGAGAAGGGTCACTTTGCTTCAGAATGTCCCAAGAACAAAAGGGACAACCACAACAACAACAACTCCAGCAAGAAGAAGAAGGGTAACAAAAGAAGGTACCATGCTCATGCTACCGAAGATGATGAACCTCCAAAGAAGAAGGCTAGGGCAGAAAGTGATGATAGTAATAATGACTCATCAAGTGAAGAAGAGTATGTTCTAATCTCTGCTCTCACAAGTACTATCTCCCATGGTTGTAATGATTGGTTAATTGACAATGGGGCTTCCAAACACATGACGGGGTTTAAAGAATCCTTTGTAAATCTGTCTGAACATGAATCACCCCATAAAGTGAAACTTGGGGATGATTATCAATATTCCATCAAAGGAAGTGGTGAAGCCTCCTACAACCTAGATTCTGGAAAATCTTTGAAGATGAAAGAAGTCCTTTATGTACCTGGGCTCAAGAAGAACTTAATCTCCATCTCTGCATTGGATGCAAAAGGTATGAGGGTTTCATTTGTGGATGGCCAAGTCCTAATGTGGCCAAAGGGAAAGACCATAGATTATGCAGTTGTGATTGGAGATCAAGAGGGAGGTTTGTATAAATTAAAAGGACAACCTGAACATGCCATGGTGCATGAATCCATGGAGCCAAGTGAACTTTGGCATAGAAGACTTGCTCATATGCACTATAGGGCACTTCCAATTGCAAGCAAGGCTGTAGAGGGTCTTCCTGAAATCAATACCAAACATGAAGGTGTTTGCAAAGGATGTGCAAAAGGTAAGAATATTAAGAAGGCTTTCCCAAGCAGTGAAAGCAAGGCAAAATATATCCTGGAAATCATCCACTCAGATGTATGTGGTCCTATGTCATCTAGTTCTCTAAGTGGGTATGTTTACTATGTCTCATTTATTGATGACTTCTTCAGGAAGACTTGGGTATACTTCTTGAAAAACAAAGATGAGGTGTTTGATAAGTTCAAGGAATTCAAAACCTTGATGGAGAATCAAACTGACAAAAAGATCAAAACATTCAGATCTGACAATGGTGGAGAATTCACCTCAAGTGACTTCAAGAATATTTGCAGTGATTCAGGGATTAAGAGGGAGTTGACTGCTCCTTATAATCCTCAACAGAATGGAGTTGCAGAAAGGAAGAATAGAACAATCATGGAAGCAGCAAGGGCAATGCTGCATGACCAGGATCTACCTATGCATCTATGGGCAGAAGTAGCTAGAACAACTGTATATGTGCAGAATAGAACACCCCATAAGATATTGGACAACAAGACACCAGAAGAGGTCTTTTCTGGTAAGAAACCTGAAGTCAGCCATCTCAAAATATTTGGTTGTCCAGTATACACTCATGTCCCAAAGGAAAAGAGGACCAAACTAGATCCTTCAGGAAAGAAGGGTATCTTTGTGGGTTACCGTGAAAGCTCGAAGGCTTACAGAATATACTTTCCAGGGTTCAAGAAGATTGATGTCAGCAGGGATGTAACATTTGATGAAAACTCAGCATTCATCAAATTAAGGAAGGCACTTATCGAAGTTTATGAAGAACCTAAGGAAACTAGATTTCAAGACACTACCATGACTGAAGCAATTCCAGAAGTTGTTCTTGAGTTTGAAGATCCGCAAGAACCTGTAGATCCACCCCGTGAGGATAACTTTCACAAGAGGAAAACTGCATGGGCTAGAGAGATCATTTAAGATGCAGAAAGATTTGGCATTCCAGAAGAAGAACACAGAGCAAAGAAAAGAACCAGATCACATACCAGCTATGTTGCTTTAATCTATGACATTATGAACAAAGAACCTTCCATTTATGAAGAAGCAGCGGAAAAGAAAGAATGGAAGGATGCTATGGTTGAGGAATACCAATCAATAATGAAGAATGATGTTTGGGATGTTGTCCCAAGACCTAAAGAGAAGTCTGTTGTGACTTCCAAATGGATCTACAAAATCAAGCATGCTGCAGATGGAAGTATAGAGAAATACAAGGCAAGATTCGTAGCTCGTGGCTTCTCTTAGAAAGAGGGAATAGATTATGAAGAAACTTTTGCACCTGTAGCCAGGTATACTTCCATCAAAATAGTACTTGCCCTGGCTACAGCAATGAAATGGAAAATACACCAAATGGATGTCAAGACTACTTTCTTGAATGGTGTAGTTGAAGAGGAAGTATACGTGGAGCAGCCACTCGGTTTTGAAATACATGACAGGGAGTCATATGTGTGCAGATTGAAGAAAGCCTTGTATGGCTTGAAGCAAGCTCCCAGAACTTGGTATGGTAGGATGGAAAGTTTCCTATCTAGCTTGGGCTTTACCAAGAGTAAAGCGGATTCCAACCTCTACTACAAGGTTGAGGAAGGAAATCCTGTGATTATACTTCTGTACGTGGATGACTTATTTGTAACAGGAGATGACAGATTGATTGCAGATACTAAGAGGAAGCTTGCTGTTGAGTTTGATATGAAAGATTTGGGAATGATGCATTATTTCCTAGGTATGGAGGTGTGGCAGAATTCAGGTGGGATCTTCCTTGGTCAAGGGAAGTACACAGTAGATATCCTGAAGAGATTTGGGATGATGGATTGCAAGGCCATGGCCACACCCATGGCATCGAATCTAAAGCTTCTATGTGATGCTTCATCTGAGCCAGTTGATGTCTCTATGTATCGTCAGATGATTGGGTCCTTGATGTACCTGACGAACATGAGACCAGATATTTGCTTTGGAGTGAACACATTGAGCCAGTTCCTGAAGGATCCGAGGAGTGTTCACCTGGTTGCTGTAAAGCATGTCCTGAGGTACCTGAAGGGTACAGTGGATTATGGGCTCAAGTATGAAGCGAATCAAAAGTTTAACCTGCAGGGTTATGTTGATTTAGATTGGGTTGGTAGTGTTGCAGATAGGAAGAGCACATCTGGGTGTTGCTTCAGTATGGGATCAGGTGTGATCTCTTGGTTCAGCAGGAAGCAGTCCTGTGTAGCACTAAGTACAGCTGAGGCAGAGTATGTTGCAGCCTGTTTAGCTAGTTGTGAGGCAGTATGGCTACGGAAGCTGCTGTCTGAGTTATTTGATCTCCCATTGGATGCTACTGGTATATTCTGCGATAACCAGAGTTGTGTGAAGCTGTCTGAGAACCCAGTGTTTCATGACAGGTCGAAACACATAGAGATCAAATATCACTATATCAGGGATATGGTGCAGAGAGGAGCCGTGAAGCTCCTGTATGTTGCGACGGACAAGCAGATTGCAGATGTGCTAACGAAGCCACTAGCCAGGGTGAAGTTCAAGTACTTCAGGGAGAGGCTTGGTATTCTTCAGATCGACGACACTTCGAGGAAGAAGTGATGGACACATTTGCTGAAGCCATTTCAAGCATGTTGGAAGGAGGATCCTTCACATGGCTGTGGATGTAAGCTCTGTATGATGAGCATCAGGACGATGCTCTAGTTATTGCTCTGTATATGCATCATGTTGGATGCTAGATATGATCAGTTGGATCATTTACATTTGTATGTATGTACGCATCGTGTTGATGCTGGATATGATCAGTTGGATCATTTATATGTATGTACGCATCATGTTGGATGCTGGATATGATCGGTTGGATCAATTGTATGTATTTGTATATGCATCATGTTGGATGCTTGGACCATGTATTCGTATATGTATCAGGTGGATACATTGTATGATCAGGTAGATCATGTATGTTGATATGTATCATGTATTTGTATTTGTATCAGGTGGATACATTATATGATCAGATGGATCATGTATGATGATATGTATCAGGTAGATACTTGGTATGCATCAGGAGGATGCATTGTATGATCAGGTTGATCATGATGATGAGCTTCAGGATGTTGCTCCAGATGATATGTACCAGGATGGTACAAGTGATGATGATCAGTATGATCATGGGCATCAAGATGATGCCTTGTGTGATGATGATCCATTGGATCATGAGTATCAGGTTGATACTTGGAGGTCAGAGATGATATGTCGCAGGTTGTGGAAATAGCATGTAATCAGTCCTGGGAGATCTTGCTGGTCGTGTTGCGGCACATAAATGTTCCTGGGGTACTCTTTCTGGTATTGCTATGTAGTATGTAATCAGTCCTCAGATATCCGATAGGTTGAGCTGTGTGCTTGTAATCAGTCCTGGGATGAGGTATTACTACGGAGACATGTAATCAGTCCTGGAGATCCGAGAGGTTGAGCTGTGTGCTCGTAATTAGTCCTGGGATGCTCTTTAGAGATGTTTCCGATCGTGATGCGGCACATAAATGTTCCTCGAATGCTCTTTAAAGGTTTTGTCTATCCACATGTAATCAGTCCTGGAGATTCGAGAGGTTGAGCTATATGCTCGTAATAAGTCCTGGGATACTATTTAGAGATCTTGCCGGTCGTGCTGCGGCACATAAATCTTCCTGGGATGCTCTTTAAAGGTTTTGTCTATCCACATGTAATCAGTCCTGGAGATCCGAGAGGTTGAGCTGTATGCTCGTAATAAGTCCTGGGATGCTCTTTAGAGATCTTGTTGGTCGTGCTGCAGCACATAAATGTTCCTGGGATGCTATTTAAAGGTACTGTGGAGGAGATGCATGTAATCAGTCCTGGGAGATCTTGTCGATCGTGCTTAGGCACATAAATGTTCCTGGGATACTCTTTCCGGTATTGCATCCACACATAAAATTAGTCCCGAGAGGCCACTTCTATCAGACTGTTCGCATAGATGATGAAGACTTGCAGGTGGTGGGCCTACATCCAGTATGAAAAAGGATTGGCTCTGTAGAACTTCCTATGACGAGTAGAGTCAGAGATTGGTTGAGATAGCAGTAGCAGTGACGATGATGATGACTATGCATCGATGACGATGATCCAGAGAAGAAGACTTGTCTAGCAGAACTGTGTCGAGAAATACCTTCCTAGTTAATAGGGAGTGTTGATGTATATGTAACTTCGGAATGTATTTCATCTATGTATTTCATATATATTTATTGTACCCTTATAAGAGATGTGTTATTCCTCTATAAGGAAGTGTCGTCATGTGGATTGACAAGTGTCGCAAGTGTGTGTACTTGCCGATGGGTTATTAGACCACCATGTGTGGGGTCGGCCCTAAAATATATATTATATTGTGGATGTATCTAGATAGACAAGTTGGCCCCATAAGGTCACTGGGCAAACAGGTTAAGTATAAATAGAGATCAGGAGATCTCTATTTGGATCATTCGGAAAGACACACTTCTCTCACTCAGAAAGTGGCGCACTAGTGAGGAGGAGGATCATCTTCTCTAGGAGACTATCTCAAGTGTATTTTGGTTGCACTTTGGTTGAGCCATTGCTCTCTCTATCTGTGAGGAAGTTGTGGGGTTTTTCACCTTAGGGTTTTCCCCACGGAAACTCTGTGTCTCTTGTCTCTCATGCTTTTGATTCTTGTGATGCTTGTCATGATTATTGTGATTGTTATGCATTGATATACTGTATATGTTATTCTCTCAGTAAAGATCCAAGAGTCTTTTGAATTAATGCTCAAAATTTAACATAAAACACATGTGTGTGCATATGTATATTTCAATTAACCACAACAGAAGTAAAATTATTCTACACACACATATATCATGCAATTTCTAACATATTGATAACATGCTTCAAATAAAAACATTGTGTAATGAAATACATGATAATACTTATATTGAAACAACGTTGTCTTGAGCAACTAGCTATGCAACTGCAATGTTCCACCCAGCCATAGGCCAACTGTGCTCATCAATTCTCTCAGCGCAATTGCCACCCCCGATCTGGGCATGATTTATGAAAGGAAAGGGAACTTGAAACTGATGCACAACAAAATGAACACCACATCTAAGCCAATCCAATCCATAGTTGGGGTTTATCAAGCCAAAACTAAACCCTCTTCTATTCCTGGATTCTTGCACTCAAGCTCAAGCCAAAAACCAAGGATACACATAACTCCTTCCACAACATAATCTTCCCACACACAACAAGATCAAATATTGGGCATGGATACACATCTTTAGCTATGGGATTTACAAAATTAGGGTTCCCATGGATTCTTCCAATTTGTGGCACACCAAAAATGACCTTTGAGAGGGGAAATCGACCACATGGAGAAAAAAATATTTTTTCCATGGGTTATGAGCATTCCAATGGCCAAAAATGACCTCTATGGATCCCCAAATTGAGCTCCCTTCCTCCCATCCTCTCTGCAGTACCAAAATACCCTTTTTTCCAACTTGAAACCAAAGAAAAACATGTAGGGAAAATGCCCCACCGGCTATAAATTCGTGAGAGAGCCAAACTGGTTGATGAATAATGGTCTGGGGAGAAAATTTGTAGCTCTTTTCTTTCCTAATAATCCAAACATGAATTTCCCAAAATGGTGGCTTTCCCATACCCGAATTTTGGATAGCCATACCTCCCCATTTCCCCAAATAATAACTATTTCAACCAACTCTTGGGAGAAATAAATGATTGGGTACAAAATTCAACATGGCCGGTAGTTGATGGTTCATGGGTTTCCTCATTTAAACTTGGCTTGGATTTATTGGTCCAAGGGTTTGAATATTTCCATACCATTTGCTTGTAAAAACAATTCCCCCATACTCTTGTTGCATTGCATAGCTAGTTGTGGGTATTTTATCAAAATGCATATTTACATGATATTTACAATTTCTATTGTGTCTGGATAGCACACAAACCATATGCATCAATTTTAACACTAAATCGATGGTGGGGCCTTGACCTTGAGCTCCTAACCATGATTTTATAACAATATTACATCATTTACATTTTTAATGCAATGGGGTCAAAATCGAGATATTACAGGCCACATCATTGGACCTACCAGGTCTTTGGTCCACTTCCTGATTAGATTGAATGGATTGAACTACATCCCGAGCATTTATAGCTCTGGTTTCAGAAGTAGATTCATATAAAAACTTAGGGTTAATCTGATCAGTCAAATCTTTGTCTTGTCGATTATCATCTGAATCACTAAGTTCGATGATGGGGGCATCGTCATCTTGTAGGTTTATCCTATCCAAGAGAGCAACAATCATACTCCTATTTGTCCTTCTAGTCGCTCTATCATTCATGGATTTACTTGTTTGGACTTAATGATCATACCAACTAATCGTCTCTATGGAAAAGTGATAATCTAGATCTTGGTTCACATTAGAAGGTAAGGGATTCTCCATTTCTACTTGGTATTCACAGTGTTAACTTGAGAGCCTTGTTCTTGAGAGGGTTTAACTGAGGCAAGATCAGCCCTATCAGTCTTCAAATATTGGCTTGGTTCCCTTGTAGCAATTTCTCTACACTTGCGCCTAGTTTTCGGCTTGTGTTGAGGATTCTCTTGATTAACCCCAAAATTATAGCGAGTGAGAAATGAATCCCAATCATCACCAAGCTGAGACATATTATGTAGGAGAAGGATTTTCACTAAACCATGGTGAAAGAGACTTATTCCCCTATCGGCCGTATTGTTTAGAACTGAATATGCCATTTTTTGAAGGTTATTGAGGAAATAAAAAGGCATATTAAGAGGTTGGACTTTGAATACCAATAATAACCTAATATGGTAGTAATGGATCCGAGAAAAATTCCCATTCACAGGTAACATACCTCATAATCAATTCCTGGAGAGCCCACCATTGCTTCTTAATCATATACGAAGGGAAAACATACTTGCATTCGGTTTGCTGGTTAGACTTAGCCAATAATTGTTTCCATGATTGGCTCTTCATATGTTTTCCCTTAAACCACCTCTCGCCTTCCATAGATAATAGGGTTTCCTGTGAGATCAATTCTTCAGTCATGTGAATATCAATATCACCAACATGATCGTTTGTGAAATCAAAGGATAGAGCGAATGCCATCGTGACTGCAACATTAAACCCATAAAATTTCTACAGGAAATGAAACCATCCAACTTGTGTCACAGGCTTAACACATTCCTCACAAATGTCCAGATATTGAGTCCCACATAACTCAAATCGCGTGACAAGCGCCATTAGATAGAAGCGAATTTCATAAGGTGTAGACAGGATCATAGGTTTTGTAGGGTAACTAAATAAGACCTTTACCAAACCTTGAATATTTACCAAAATGAAAATGAACCTCATGTTGAGAAAGCACTTGGAATACTCGAGATTTCCCAAGGTAACTAAGGTTAATGAGTTTCACAACCCATTGACATTTTTCAATTCCCAATGACCATAAGTATCATGATACATTTGGAGATCATGGAGATATAGAGCGGAACTTCACCTGACATCTGTAAATTTGCGGAGACTAAGTGGCATTCCTAAATCATGATTGTGCAAGCAAACCTAGCATATTGATACGTTGGGTAAATACAACATGTTAAACCTTAAAACTAATGTTGGTTGATTTCAAAAGTTTCATAGATCATAATTTGAACTTTAGTCATAAAATGGAAATTCAAAAGTTTTTTTCTTTTTATGTAAGGTATGATCATTAGCTATCTTGGAATAACAACTTAACAAAGAGTTATGAGAAAAATCATATATGAGGAAAATTTATAAGTGGAATAGACATTCACAAACAGACATGTAAAGGCATAGGGTCAACGTGAATACAAATTGATATTCATTCCATATACCATTGTATGAAATTATTTTAATCTATCCCTAAATTTAAAATGATCTTACATAAGGTATCGAGAATTTAAGAGCTACTAAATATCACAAATGAACACTAGCCAGTAATAAAAGGTTAATCGATCACATTCAAGCCAGATTCTTCAATTTAAACCAAACTTGATGTATAGATTTAGGAGCTACAAAAATTATAATATAGATCAATGATCATCCAATCATACATGATTAAAGCCTGGGTAATTCCCCAACGAAAGATTCAACCAGTATCACATTATTGGAATTTGTTTCAAAAATTCTGCTTAAAGAATAGCCTTTTTGGGAGTACCTTCAGAATCAAGGCACTCCTTAAATATAACTTTTAAGGTTTGTTGTTCAAGATTTCGATTCTGAGGCGGTCTTCTGGAAATAAAGAAATAATATTACCTAAGATCAAACCTGAGGGTTGTTGGCTACTGTTATAGGTCAAATCTGCACTTCTTCATCCGTGATCACCTTTAGCTGTCGATCACACAAAAAGACAACTTGGATTGAAGAGCATGATGACCTTAGATGATATTTTGACCTGACTTACCCTTCTGCAAACTGGAAAAACCCTAAAAAACCTCACATTTTGACATGTGCGCTACTCCACTTCATCAAACCAGCGCACATGCCCTACTCCATAGGCTTAATAGTAGCGCACACATCCTAATATTCCCTACTCCACTTCAGCAAACTAGCGCACACCTTCAAAAAGTCTGCAAACGATGGTTGTTAAGCACTGAAGTTGCATATTGTGCGCTACTCCACTGTGAAAAACTTGCGCACATCTTAAAATGTGATAAAAAATATATTAATTTGATGAATTGGAATTAGTTACAGTTGGTTTTGCAACTTCCCCAAGTTCCATTTCAACCACCTCTTGATCTAAACTGCCTACCTTGTCCAATAAATACAAGGAGGATTGAGGAGAGGGGTTAGACATATTGAAACTCTCACTCACAAGAGGAGAAACTTGCATTAAGGGTTGTTATGCTGGAAGAATTCCAAAGTAAGAGAAGAGCAGGAGCCCAGAATGCGGTTGCACAAGCATGCTACATGATCAGGTATAATTTGTACTGATTATTTGCTTTTGACAATAAAGGTTGAAACATCCTTCCTGTCCCAATCAAATGCCTAATGGATTGTGTGTTTGTTTGGTTAAATGCTTGATTGTTCTTGATGTTTAAATTGTATTTCAATTTCATCATTGTTATATTAGTCAAGATACGTTGAGGAAGGTATCTTTGTATTGCAGGTCTATTGAGTGGAAGATCAAGTTGAAGATTGAGCGCAAGGTCGAGCAAAGCTAGGATCAAACGTAGTTAATAAGTTATGTCTTCAATATCTTCGATCTCTTTCCCTTTATAGATGCTTATGTAATATGATCAATGTGTTTACCTGTCACCCCATAAGTTGATAGTGTCTCTTTCCTCGCTATAAGGTAGAATTCCTGAACAACAGACTGGCGACTTAGCTGGGGAGCCGGTTGTTTTTATGCTCTAGGAAACCTATTTTGTTGTCTTTCCAGTACTTTTTGATCCCTTTGATCCTCTGAGAGGCCTTGTAGGTCACCCCTACCTGCTTTCCTTTGTCTGGCTCAGCCTTTTTACACCTCTGCAAAGCTTGATTTCAACCTCTCCTGACTTGTGCGCTACTCCTCTGTACATATAGTAGCGCATACCTGAGTTTCTGCACTACTTTCCCTTCTTCATAGTAGGGCACATCTTCCAGAATGCGCTAGTTTTCCTACTGCACAGTAGAGCACACTCCTGTAACTCTCTGTTTGATGTAGGGTTTGGATTTCCGCCTATTTGGTTTGGTTTCTAACTTTGTTTTTGGCCTTCTTAACTGGTCTTTGAGGTTTGTAATCCTTCTTTGAGTCTCGTTAGCCTCTTTTGAGTCCCTTAGGTCATCCTTTGGTTACTTGATTACTTTTGAAGTGTCTTGTTTGTTTATGAATTTTTTTTGAAGACCGTGCATTGTTCCTTAGCGAACATAACTGCTCGTCCATACCCTAGTAGTGTGTTGCAGGTATACAAACCTTTGTGTTTAACATTGGTTGTCTGTTGCGACACTAGTATGCTTTGTTGGTGTCTCATATTTTGATTTAGGGTTTGGCCCAGTTTTTTGGAGTCTTTGGGGTGTTTTCAAAAGATTTTTGAGTCCCGACACTTCTTGATCTCGCTGTCATTTTCAATATCAAGTAAGTTTGAAGTATCTTAGTTTGCTTCCCATTTGAATCTTTGTGTTAGTAAGGTTGTCTTTAGTTCGCTTTCCTACCTGCTACTTGGCTTAGTGTTTTTGTTTAGGGTTTGGTGCTTTGGAGCAATCTTCTAAGTTTGCTTTCCGGTTATAAGCGTATCTCATCCCTGTTTTCTTTCCACTTTGTTTCCAAGTTTAAAGCTTTTTTCCTTTGAAAAATCTTTGTAGGACAAGTCTTTGTTGAATCATTGATTTGACTGTTGTGAACGTTAGAGTCGTTTTTCCTTAATTGCATATTATTTGTAGGTCTTACTTGCTTCCACTTTCAAGTTATTTTTCGTTTATATATAACAGAAAAAGCAAAATAAGTTTGGTAGTTTAGAGTAGTAAGGCTTATAATCTTTGCAGAGTAGCATAGTTTACTTTGTTCTGAATTTGAAAAGAAAACGAAAAAAGAAAGCTTTGTTCAAGTTTTCTTAATCTTCATTTTGGAAAGAATATAAAACGAAAAAATAAAAAAGGTCTTTTTGTTGTTGAAAGTTGTTTTATTTCATGCACTTTACTTTCCATTGCAACCACACCACACAATGCACTACCCTGTTTAGTAAAAAGTAACCCTAAAAAGAATCTTTTAATAAAATCAATTAGAAACAATTTTCTTTTTTAGGAATACACAACACCAACTAGCTTAGGTTAGAGTTTCGAGCTTAAAACACCTTAAACTACTCGGAACTAGTTTCATTACCCAACATTCGTAGTAAGATTTTCATATAGGTAAACCCATATATATCAAATAACCTTGGGATGCTCTACTCAAACCAGAGTTAAGCATGAGGCCGTGGAAGATTGGAACCGTTGAGGATACCTCCGTCACATTCCTTTGGACCATAAACCAGAGTTGATTCGCGTACATGGGTCATTTTGGACTTCGGGCTTTGCTACCCTGCCCATGCGTTTTGACTAGGATGACGACTGTCCCCCCAGGATATTTCGTATGTATGGTAGCCTTAGTATCTGACCATATGATCATACACAGGTGACAACAGAGGGTATATCTGCTGTACCTAGGACAGACGTGGGAGGAAATCCCTTGTAGGTCTTTGGGAGGGCGGTTGGGTGATTCCAGCGCTTGCACCCTTAGTCATTGTATTGTGGACCCCGAGTAACTATTATTCATCCTTCGTTGATCTATTCTGGGCCCTTAGCATCCCAGACTCCTCTCTGAAAGGAATCTGTTTGATTGGTTTGATTACTTAGTATTTTTTAGTGGTATGCTATTTTCCCCCTAGTCTTAGTGGCCACTAGGTTTTTACTTAGTTTTATTTTTATATAATTGTGGAATACCAACAACCTTGTAGGTCTAGAAGGTTGCAAAACCTTCTCCCACTTAGAGTGGAGCCACTACCTCCACCAAAATGATGAAGGACAGAATCCAGTGGTATTTTTGAAGCTACTGGTGAAATAGAGGTTCCTAGTGAAGCACAGCCTAGAACCCCGGATCAACAAGTCAATAATATTATAGAGGTTGAGGATATCACTTCTGGTGATTTTAACACTCCTTTTAACCCTCCCCTTACCGGATATAATGATCCGCTTCTTGTACTGGTTGGTTTCCAGCAAGCCGAGTATAGTACATATTTTTTCACACCTGGGCAAACTATGACTAACCCAGGAGACGAACAGGGAGTCCCACAGATGAATAGGGAGTCCCACAGACTCCCACAATGGGGATGAATACAAGAATTGTAAATCCTCCTCCCACTACTACACCGAGTTCGGCACAGACAACTTATGTTTCGAATCCATCCTTCAGCTTTAATGCCGGTACATTAGGCATGCCAAGCTCAACAGCTTTGGCATCTGCCTCTACCCCTACTTTTGGACCCAGTAATACAGTGAATATCGTTCCACCTCCTGCAACTCAACAGTCATACCATATACCTAGTACTTGGATTTCCACACCCATTGTAGGGATGAATGCCTCTGCAACCATGCTTGTCATGAGTACCATGACTGCGCCGTCCACATTGACTACCACTAGTTTTAATACCTTTGTAGGTTACAATATGAATCAAAGTAATATACCTACAGGAAACACCCCTTTTTCTTTGTTTTCTGGGGGAGGGGGTAACATCCTTAATCAACAATATGGTGGGGCTAACACCCAGCCACAGTGGACGAACATACAGAGTACTAACCCACTTTCATTTAGGTGGGGGAATTTCAACAACACTTTCACACAACAACAGATGGCTGGGGGAAACCCCTACCAACAGATGGCTGGGGGCAATCCCTACCAGCAGATGGCTGGGGGAAACCCCTACCAGCAGATGGCTGGGGGAAACCCCAACCAACAGTTCATGGGTTAGACTATGGGAGGTTCCCCCTTTATGAACCCAGCTTATCAAATGCCATCTTGTAGACCTCGTTTACCATTTCTGGCAACTCTGAATTTGCCAGATCTTTCCAAGTTAACGAATGAACCGGTGCACCATAACGCTACATGGCCACTAGCTCCTACTAAGCTACCTTCGGACATTCCAAAATTCGAAGGAAAAACTGGTGAGGACCCTGGTGATCATGTCACCACTTTCCATTTATGGTGTTCTTCGAACTCGTTGAACGAAGATTCCATTAGGTTGAGACTTTTCCAAAGAACCTTAACCGATGCTGCGGCCAAATGATACATTGAGTTACCTGCAGCTACGTTTTTTAATTTTCGGGATCTTGCGACAGTTTTTTTGAACCACTTCCAGCTTCCTATTCGGTATGATGCCGGGATAGATCTTTTGTCTACATTTAGATAGAATAAGGCCACTCACTTATCTAATCACATTCAGGAGTGGCGAAGACGGAAGAGGCTCATTAAAGCCAATATACCTCCATAATTTCTTCTCGAGTGGTATCTGAAATCACTCCTTCCTTATATTTCTAAGGAATTAACTACTTCTGGAGTGTCCTCAGAGGAATAAGCCATCTTACGGACTTAGCATCTAGACCTTGTTTATGCACAGTCTGGGATACTTTATGAGATTATACCAGATGCACTGCGATCAAACACTGATCTTGGCAAACCTAAACCTGGACCACATGCTGACGGCATAGTGGGTTCAGTGGATTCAGCAGCTTTTGAAGCATTGAATAAGCAGGTTCATGCCTTATCCATCAAACAATCGATTGCAGAAGTGACCTCCATCACAACCTCTCCTTCTACTACTGAATCTGTAAACCAGGTTCAGAACAATCAAAAGGGCCCTCGGCATCCCAACAACAAAAAGAAGGGCAAGAAAGGAGAGGGGAACCAGCAAAAGCCCAAGAACAAAGAGAATGTCGAGGAGGGTAACAAAGAAAATAAGAAGGTTAAGTTTCCTTGTAATATTTGCAAGCAGGATCACCTCACTCATCAATGCCCTCTACTCGAAGAAGCCCAGAAGCTGCTTCAAGAAAAGAAACCTGCCGTACTTAAAGATCCATTTCCTAAGGGGCAGGGTTCAGCTTCTGGCACCTCCAATGTTGGGCTCACTACTCATGCTTCAGTTGATCAAACTTTCATTAATATGGTTAGCGCGGATGCACTTTTGCAAATGCGAGCAAGAAATTATACCCCGGATGTGCAGAACAAAGATAAAGAGATTCCAGAATCTTCCACTCCTCTCCACATACCTGTGGATCCACTGCCCAAGATCCCGAAAGGTGTCTTGAAACAGGCATCACACAATCCCAATGCACAGGCTGCTGCCAACTACAATGTGGTTGAAGATTTAGCCCAGATCCCTTGTGTCATGTCCACCTTAGAAGTTCTGCAAAGTTGTCCTTTACAATGAAATGCACTTCTGGCAGCAATCGGAAGTATGGAATCATCCAACATGTCTGCACGCTTTGATATGTCTGATATCAAGTATCGGTTACCTTACCACGTTGCCCTACAGATAGAGGTAGCTCATGGTCCTATGAACATGATACAAGTTGTCGTATATGAGGGCGTGCCTACGTGCATAATGTCAATTTCTTGTTGGAAAGCTTTGGGCTCTCCCGAGTTATCCCCCTCTAACACACTACTTATTGCCTTCGATGACAGGACTTTTCCGTCCACATGGAGTTCTACCATCATTTGAAATTACACTTGCCGGTAAGATAGTTGTTGTAGAGATTGAAGTTCTGGACGCTCCACTTGATTACAATATGTTTCTAGGCAGGAGCTGGACATATGCCATGCGAGCCATTACATTGGCAGTTTTTCGAGTTGTTATGTTCCCCCACAAAGGCAAGATCGTCACGGTCAGTCAACTTTCGTTCTATCGGCAAAATAACCAGACTTCATCGTATTCCACTATTCCTTTAGTTGATTAATCTTCCCCAGTAAGCGAGAGTTTAGGATTAGGGATTTATGGGACATTAATAGGCACTTTTGACCTACCCTCTCCCGTTCTTTTTATACATTATGATGTAGGTATATCTACCGAAACTTTCATGGTTGGTTTAAGGACTAATCCATGGATCCTTCCTACTATATCAGAACCATCAGAGCCTTTAACCGTTGCAGAAGTAGCATACATAGAAGCACAACACACTGCAATGGAACATATCGCGACTCCGCCAGTCTCTGCTAAGTCGGATATGGACTATGCTCCTGCATGGTCAGTGGATTCTACCCACTCTTTTGACTGTTTAGACACGGTTTTACCTTCTGATGAAGCCATTTTGGAAGCCATGATGGGCCTGGACCATCCATGGGAACATATGCATCACAGGTCTTACCTGCTTCCAAATCTAGACAGGATAGAGAGAGGAGAATTCTCTATGAGACCCGGTGGATTTGTTGATTTGTCATCTTTTCCTTCTACTTCAAGAGCTGTTTACGCTGAAGGGAATATGGCTAATATATGGAGAACCATACCGATTAACATTTCCACCAAACCCGAGGTCGTGGAAAACATTTTTATTAGAGCAGACTGTTCTCCAGAAGAGATCACTTTGTATACCAAGCTTTTTAAAGAATTCCATGACATTTTTGATTGGTCTTATAAGGAGATTCTAGGCATTGATCCAGCCATCATTGAGCATGTCATCACAACATACCCTAATGCAAAACTTGTGAGACAGAAGCTCCGTCTTGTGAATCCTCGAAAAGTAGCCGCCATTAAGGCGGAGGTTGAAAAATTGCTTAAAGCCAGATTTATCTACCCGATTGACATGAGGGAATGGGTTTCAAACCCTGTTCTGGTTGATAAAAAGCAAGGTACCATCCAAGTCTGTACCGACTTCCGGGACTTGAATAAATCTTTCCCGAAAGATAACTATCCCACACCATTTATCGACCAGATCATAGACGCATGTGTGGGACACGAGATGTTTTCTTTCATGGATGGATTTTCAGGATATAATCAAATTCAAATCAAACCTGAAGATCAACACAAGACAGCTTTCATTTTCCCGTGGGGAACCTTTGCTTATCGGAATATGCCGTTTGGCTTAAAGAATGTTGGAGCTACTTTACAGTGAGCAGTGAATTTCACTTTTCATGATATCAAGCACATAGTTGAACCTTACTTGGATGACCTCTCGGCGCGATCTCGAAAGAGACGGGATCATCCAGCTCATTTGAGACTTGTGTTTGAACGATGCAGACAATATAAGATTCAATTGAATCCTAATAAGTGCATATTCTGCGTTGAATCGGGACGTTTACTGGGTTTTATTGTATCCGGTCGTGGCATAATGGTCGACCCGTTAAAAGTTGAGGCGATTGTAAATCTGCCTCCTCCTCGCACCTTGCGACAACTTCAAATTCTGCAAGGCATGTCTAACTTCTTGCGACGCTATATCATAAACTATGCTAAGATCACAAAAGGGTTTATGAGACTGCTTAAACAAGATACCTACTTCTTGTGGGATGAGGCTGCTTAAGCATCGTTTGAGGCCTTGAAAAAGGCACTACTTTCAGCCCCCTTGTTAAGCCCGCTTGATTATGCAAAATATTTTCTCTTATATATGGCGGCGTTTGTTTACACAATTGGCATAGTACTAGTTTGGGAGGACGACACGCTCCAAGAGCATGTTGTTTACTATCTCTTGCGCGCATTGATAGCTCCTGAGATTAAATATTCGCATGTTGAGAAGTTAGCACTAGCTGCAGTCTATGAGGTACAGAGGCTTCGTAACTACATCATTTTATGAACAACTACTGTGATAGCAGAAGTCAATCCTTTCCAATATGTTCTCAGTCGACGCATCATCGATGGGAAGTACAATAAATGGATTGTAATCTTACAAGAGTTCGATTTGGTCTTTCAATCGGCTAAGTCAAAGAAATCACTAGTGTTCGCTAAGTTAATCTCAGAGTTTCCGAGTGACTTAGAGTATATCGAGGAAGAATCATCATTCCTGGATGAACATATCTTCCTTATTACCTCCTCTGACCCATGGTATGGGGATATTTTAGTATATCTCCAGACTTTGAGGTGTCCTACCACTTTTTCTAGAGAAGAACAACGCAAACTGAAAAGTCATGCGAAAAACTATCTCATCATCTCTAATACTTTGTATAGACGTGGGATAGATTCCATCTTACGACGTTGTTTGACCTTAGAAGAAGCAGACTCAGTATTGAATGATGCTCACAGTGGAGTGTGTGGGGGTCATCTTTTTGGGTTGGCAACAACTTAGAAAATGCTGCGTGCCGAGTATTTTTGGCCCACAATCTTTAAAGATTGTGTGGAAGCTGTGAAACACTGCTGTCCATGTCAGTTTTTCACCAATAAAATGAGAGCACATCCAGCTCCTCTTCATCCTATGATTACAGCAGGTCCCTTCACAAAATGGGGGGTTGATTAGATGACTTGCAATCCAGTTTCGGCTGGAGGACATCATTATATCATCGTTGCCATCGACTACTTCACCAAGTGGGCCGAGGCAATGCCTACTGCCAAGGCAGATGGAGAAACTACCGCTTATTTTGTATTCAATCAGATTATTGCAAGGTTCGGCATACCCAAAGAAATTGTGACTGATCACGACAGTCATTTTCAAAATAGCATGATGACCGATTTGTACACGATGTTAGGTTTTCGGCAAGAACATTCGTCTTCATATTATCCACAGGCGAATGGACAAGTCAAAGCAGTTAAAAAAACTTGTAAAGGTAATTCTACAAAGAACTATTAATGCCAGTCGAAATAACTGGAACATCGTGCTATACCCTGCTCTTTGGGCTTACCGAGCGAATGTAAAGACTGCTACTGGGTTCTCTCCCTTCCAACTTGTGCATGGGATAGAAGCAATTGTTCCGATTGAATGCGAGATTCCTTCGTTAAAATTGGTTGTCCAACTACTACCGGATACTTCAGCACTGGAAGAACGTTTGTTGCATTTACAACATCTAGATGAGCAGCACCGCGATGCACTCACAACAAATGAAGTTCATAAGAAATGAGTCAAAGGACAATATGACAAGTCTGTCAGACCTATGGTGTTTCTCGAAGGAGACCTTGTTCTACTTTGGGATCAGGACAAGGAACCTTTAGGACCTGGCAAGTTCAAGTCCATGTGGCTCGGTCCTTACATAATTTCTAAGGTACTGAAGAAAGGTGATTACGAGCTAACAGATTACAAACGTAATAAGCTGCCTAAGCCTAGAAATGGGCTCTACCTGAAGAAGTACTACGCTTAGGCATTTGTGCTTTTTCTTGTAACATAGCTGTATATTTTGTAGAGCTATTTTTTGCTTGTGCTTGTTAGTTAACCTTATGTGTGTCTTCATTTCATGTATCAGTTGTCGACTGAACATTTCTCAGTATTTGTTGATGGTGCCATTCGCCACACCCGACAGTTGGCTTCAGCAGCTTGGGTCATTTACTCACCAGCTGGCCAACTGTTCTCTTCGGGGGGGTTTGTTTGGGTCCCACTACGAACAATGTGGCTGAGTACAATGCGGTTATAGAACTTCTTTGAGATGCTCTTATTCATGGAATTTCACATTTGGAGGTAAGACTTGATTCGCAACTAGTTGTATTTTAGTTAATGGGTGTTTACCATATTAGAGATCCTGTTTTGCTATGACAATTTTTGCGAGTTAGATTATTGGAAAGACAGTTTGATTTCATTATATATCAACACATTCCAAGAAATTTGAATGCATTAGTTGATTCATTTGCAAATTATGTTTTAGATTGGCATCTGTATCATACATTTCTATAAATAGAATTTCACACATAAAGTTAAACACACACACATGTAAATAACCGATACTGTATATATATCCGATACTGTATCAAAAAATATAATAGGGGTTTTGGATCATAAGTCTATCACAAGTCATGTCATAAGATACAAAACTGGGCTCAGTGGCCTAAAAAATATGCATAAAATATCCATCTCCATGGAGAAGGAGGGGCCTCATCGGCATCTGTTGCCTCCCGATAACATATGACCAACCTAGCTATTTTTCGCAGCAACCTAAGCCATGCTGGGGGTACACCAACTACATCTTCCTGCATATCAATAGGTATCTGCTCAATCTGACATGCGGGGACATCCTGAGTCAACCGACTCACTTTCCTCTCTATAGTCCCTAACATAGCATCAGCTGCACCCACATCTATTGGCCTCACGAAAATAGTAGGATGTCCCTTGGGACAAATCGGTCCAATATCTGCATTTGACACTTGTTTAGTACTTCAAAACCCATCATAAAAATCATATTCTTGATAATTTGAAAAAACTAAATAATTCTCAAAACAAAAACATACCTACACCTCCCTAGGAACCACCTGGAGGAAGTACTAGCTCTGGATAATGACGGAAGTCTAAACCAGTGTACGGAAACTGCTCGAATGTCAGCACTTGTCTCTCCCACCATCCCCAGAAATCATCAGTATGATAGCAAAAGTGGCTTTCACCACCACCCTGGCGAAGAAAAATGTCACCCCAATGGCCCAATCTTGGCTCACGAGGATTGACTGGAGGTAGAGGCATGCCCAAGCTAAGAGCAGGTACCCTCTCAAAGAAGAAGGTACAAAGGATGCTTCCATATCCAAAGTTCTTCATACTCCCGGCCTTACAACCCGTGAGTTGAAGCTTCATATTTGCTAATAGACTAGTGCACCAATCGTACACATGACCTTGCAAGCAGCTGATACCAATATGCATGGAATGCCTTGAGGCTAAATGTTGTGTGGCACTTCCCCCCATTCGGTTCAACATACTTACAATAACCTTCAAAGGGAGGCTATCTATACTAGAAATTAGGATTTGACTTCCTGATTTCTCGGTTCCTGCCACATAGTATGCATTTACATATTCTTGCACCGACATGGCAACCATATTGTGTGAAGATCCTTTCAAGTTTACCGCATCTCCCATCCTAGAGAGTCCGGTAATGAAGTATATGTCATCAACAGTAAGGTCCAGGGTTTCTCCCCAGCTATCAAATGCATTGGCATCTACATCCCAATATTGAACGAGTCTTCGAAGCAACCGATTGAGTGCCCTCATGTTCATGGTTCTATAAAACTTCAACAAACCACACCTTCGAAGTGCGGAGAGTTGCCGGGTCTTGCATAGCCACCCTATCCATCTCCTCATGTTCTCTTTCCCTCCAAACAAGCACCATCCTGCCACAGAAAGGTCAATTTTTTGAGTCTTGACACTTTTTTCATCATGTTCAGGGGTGTGCGCTACTTTATAGCCACACAGTCACGCATGGGCGCTACTGTGCATGAGTAATAGTAGTGCATACCTCCAGTATGCCCTACTTTGCCTCTTGTAGAGTAACGCACACGCTTTTAACGCTTTGAGCATGGCCTTAAAATTGATTTTGAGCATAAAAATTGACAAATGACGTATTGAAATGCAAGTAGGGATGATTTTAACTTACTTGGTGGAGGAGAAAAGTCGATTGGTTGCTTGAGTTGATCGCCACAAAGGATTGGAGATCAAGGGTTTGCTCCCAAAGTTTGCCCTACAATTCCAAATGAGATATTTAGCTGTCGATCACACAAAAGGACAACTTGGATTGAAGAGCATGATGACCTTAGATGATATTTTGACTTGACTTACCCTTCTGCAAACTGGCAAAACCCTAAAAAACCTCACATTTTGACATGTGCGCTACTCCACTTCATCAAACCAGCACACATGCCCTACTCCATAGGCTTAATAGTAGCGCACACATCCTAATATGCCCTACTCCACTTCAGTAAACTAGCGCCCACCTTCAAAAAGTTTGCAAACGCTGGTTGTTAAGCACTGAAGTTGCATATTGTGCGCTACTCCACAGTGAAAAACTCACGCACATCTTAACATGTGATGAAAAATATATTAATTTGAAGAATTGGGATTAGTTGTAGTTGGTTTTGCAACTTCCCCAACTTCCATTTCAACCACCTCTCGATCTAAACTGCCTACCTTGTCCAATAAATACAAGGAGGATTGAGGAGAGGGGTTAGACATATTGAGACTGTCATTCACAAGAGGAGAAACTTGCATTAAGGGTTGTTATGCTGGAAGAATTCCAAAGTAAGAGAAAAGAAGGAGCCCAGAATTCGGTTGCACAAGCATGCTGCATGATCAGGTATAATTTGTACTGATTATTTGCTTTTGACAATAAAGGTTGAAACATCCTTCCTGTCCCAATCAAATTCCTAATGGATTGTGTGTTTGTTTGGTTAAATGCTTGATTGTTCTTGATGTTTAAATTGTATTTCAATTTCATCATTGTTATATATCAGTCAAGATACGCTGAGGAAGGTATCTTTGTATTGCAGGTCTATTGAGCGGAAGATCAAGTTGAAGATTGAGCGCAAGGTCAAGCAAAGCTAGGATCAAACGTCGTTAATAAGGTATGTCTTCAAGATCTTCGATCTCTTTCCCTTTATAGATGCTTATGTAATATGATCAATGTGTTTACCTGTCACCCCAGAAGTTGATAGTGTCTCTTTCCTCGCTATAAGGTAGAATTCCTGAACAATATCTACCAACAAGTGGATTCTCAAAGCATATGACATGTGACAGAAACAAATTTGTGTCATTAAAGAAAGAAAAATAAGGGTCTGTCATGTTTGGAAATAACAACTCAACCAAAATTTTGGGAAAAGGAATAGTTAATCTTGGAAACAAAGATGCTTTGGCAGAAAATGTTCTACTTGTTGAAAATATGAAACATAATTTGCTAAGTGTCATCCATATGTGTGACTAGGGACAAACACTCTTATTCAATTCCGAAAGAATGTGACATAAGGAAAGAAGGATCAGGTAGACTAGTAGCAACAACAACAAGATATCCAAATAACATATACATCTTGAATGAAATTGGGAAGGAAAGTTGTTGTTTGGGAAAGGAAGATGTAAGTTGGATTTGGCACAAAAAAATGGGTCATATGCACTTTGAAAATATTTTCAATATCAATAAGAAGAAATCTATAAGAGAAATGTTGGAAATTACAAAACCAACCAATACTTTGTGCAAGTATTGTCAGCATGGAAAACAAACAAAGGTTGAATTCAAGACAAAGGAATACTCTACAACAAAACCACTGGAATTTGTACACATTGATTTTTGTGGTCCAATGAGGGAAAAAGGACTATATGGCGAGACATACTTCATGCTATTCATTAATGACTACACAAGAATGACATGGGATTGCTTCCTCAAGAAAAAGTCAAAGTCTTTCGAATGTTTCATGATTTTTAAGGAAATGGTTGAAAATGAAACATATTTGAAAGTCAAATGCTTAATATCAAACAATGGAGGTGAGTTCAATTTGAATGAGTTCTTGATTTTGTAGAAGAACATGGAATAAAAAAGGAATTATCATCAACTAGAACACCTTAGAAAAATGGATTTGTTGAAATAAAAAATAGAACGATACAAGAAATGGCTAGAACCATGTTGAATCACTCTAATATAAGTGATATCTTTTGGGTACAAGCAGTACATAAATCCTTTCATACATTGAATAGAGGATTTCTCAAAAGTAATAGTGACCAGAATCCATATGGGCTATGGAAAGGAAGACCAACCAATGTCAAACACTTCATAGTGTTTGGAAGCAAATGCTACAAAAAAGGGAAGAGAAGAAGATTGTAAAATTTGACTCCCAGGTGGATGAAAGCATATTTGTTTGGTACTCATGGAAAAGGAAAGCATGCAAATGATATAATCTAAGAATCAAGAAAATAGTGGAAAGAATCAATGTAAAAAATGATGAAGCCAACGTGTTGAGTATGTAATATCCCCAATTTGGAATATTTTCCCAATTTGGTCAATTTTCGAAACTTGGACTAGTGAAGCCCCAAAATGTCCCAAATGGTTCCAAACTGTGTCTTGAGTGGATTGAGGTGTAAACAGACACATTAATGTAGGTATTATAGGTTAGGACACTTTCTAAATACTTCAGACACTTGTATTTACAATTAGAAAATGAAAGGCATAATCCATTAGGGGAGTTTTGAGGTCTAAAATGGGCCTCCTAAGGGAAATAATAAAATAAGAGTTCTAAATTTTAGAGGAGAAAAAAAAAACTACTTTTTTCATATCATATTTTTTACATATCTCCTTAACGGTTTACCCAAATATCAAGTTTGGGCACTCATTGGATGAGTATTTTAATTCCACATCCAACCCATACCCACTCTGCATACTTATGAGGTGCCCACGACATGACCAAACTTGATATTTGGGTAAACCGTTAAGGAAATATGTCAAAAATACGATAAGAAAAAGTAGTTTTTAGTTTTTCCCTCCAATTTGTTTTACAAATTTTACCCTTATGGTTGACATCATCATCCTAAATCCTATTGGTTCTTATAAAGTTATTTTTTATGGTACATTTTTTGTTTTCAGGCCCATTTTTTAACTCAAAACTCCCCTAATGACTAGGAAAATCTATGTTGAAACCCCCAAGGGTAGATGGCTCCAAAAGACTCCTTAGGATTTTGAATTGGATCTGAAGGTATATGAGTGGTATTAAGACATAAAAATTAAACTCATGGGTGCTTAGAAACTATCATAAGACTTTTGAAACATCCATTTAACTGCAGGGGAAGTTGGGGAGTTTTACTAGTAAATTCGAGGTTCAAACCCCCAAGGGTAGGGGACAAAGATGGCTTTCCAAATGCTGTAAGACCTTCCAAAATTTAAGAACATAGGCATGGTAATGATAAAGGACTTAAATTGGATCCTTAATGCATCATCAATTAGTTTCTATATGCTTCTGCAACTCCCATAAATCAGAGATTTGTATTCATGTCTTCACATAGGGGGAAATGCTAGTAAACTTCACCACTTGTTATGAAATTCAAAATTTAGGTTCCAAGGACTTGTGAAATGTTAATGAAATGTATTTAGAACATTAATGACACTCCATACATCAAAAAAATCATAGAGATGGACTGATACAAGTCGAAATAAAGCATCTTCAAGATCCAACAACAAGATATAGGGAAAATGGAACCATTTATGCATTGTTTGGTATTTTTACATAGTTTCACTTGGTATTTCGACCTGAGAGTATTATGGCCATAAAATAAATAAATAAATATATATATATTAGAATACAAAGAAATCAATATTATTGGAATCTCACAAAGATATCAACATCTCACCAAAGGCGCAATTCCTCCAAGAGCCAAAATATGCAAAGAAATGTGTGATAGAGATGGGAACAGGTTGTAGAAGAAAGAACCATGAGTTTCCCTGTAGCTTCAACCTACAAATAATAAATCCATTGTATCTCCAAATGAAAGGTCTGAATGGCCTCTCCAATTTCCAATTAGGATGGGAATCTTTCACCCTCGAAATGGGTACTAAGGCAAGTAGAGTAAACACTCCACTAGCATGGACAAGCTAGAAGCTCTCCAAATTGCAAAGATGCAAATAAAAAATTATCAAAATCCACTCTAATTCTTTGTTCTTTTCTTTTATAAACTTCTCAAGTCCTCCATGGGTCTAATTTCTTCCAAAAGATTCATTCCAACTCAAGTTAGGAAGAGATTCCAATATGTGCCACTTGTCCACAATTCCTAGTCTCCATCTTCCCTCATTTCGAATGGGTGTCTCTTTGGCTGCCCTAACTCCCTTGTGATCCTTCTTGGAGGATATTTTTATCCCTGACATGTCATATATGTCAGATGTCAGCATTCAGGTCTGATTTGTTTCATAGGTGTCATAGCATCTTCATCATTGTTGTCATAGAGCTAGGGAATCTAGCCCAAGTGTCACAATTCTTCTAAGATGCATCTTCCTCTTATATGGGAGTTATTATTCCACTCCAATTCAAACTTAAATGAATCATGCCATGAATAATACCTCTTAAACTCCCCCAAGTATGTTACCCTTCATCTTGAACTCGAATTGGTGAGAGAATCATGCCAAGTGTAGTGGAGAATCTTGCCACAAGTGGGTCCCACAACCTCTTATGTGCCCTCATGGTCCAATGCCACCTTATTTTATTTGTATTATTATTTAATTGACCCATTTAATGTGAATTTTTAAGTATAAGGTCATTTTGGGTCTTGTAGCTCCTTTACTCCAACTTTTAATGCTTCCAGCCCCAAC
This sequence comes from Larix kaempferi, assembly GCA_027924585.1. Lineage (NCBI taxonomy): Eukaryota > Viridiplantae > Streptophyta > Pinopsida > Pinales > Pinaceae > Larix > Larix kaempferi. The sequence continues at coordinate 36,915,186 of BSBM01000017.1, forward strand.
CTTGGAAACTAGTAATTTTCCTCCATGATAGTTCATTTGGATGGGAATATTACAAACTTTGAATTGGGAATTTTCTCTTAATGTGACCCACCTTGTACAATTGGATCTAATTTTACATTATTACTAACTTAGACATCATGCTTGGTAATTATATGACCCTCACACTACAAGAAAAAAGGTCATTGGTGAGGGTCCTACATGTGACGAACCTTTAAGGGTTGTCACGAATGTCACAAATGATGACGATCCTTAAAACATCGTCGTTATAGGTTCCTATTGATATTCTCCTTTAAGGTTCGTCACCAAATCCCTTTCCAGTGACATTTTTAGTGAGGGTTGTTAAAGGCCCATTATTGATTCTCTCTTTGGTGACACTTCTGGTGACAATATTTTAGTAGCCCTCAATAATACATGTTTATTTTACTTTTGGTGAGTGTAGTAAATGTTTGTCACCAATTATCATTATAATTGGTTTTTGGCGACACTATGTGAGCATTGCTATATTTTTCGACAAAAGAATATAATGGTTTAATATAGCTAGTATTGTTATGGATTCTTTGTAATTAATATGTTTCCAAGGTCATACTAGTCACAATACCCACTCATAAGGTCTATAAGCAATCTCTAGTGGTTTTCCATAAGAAACCACTAGCAATTTATAAGTACCATTCCAAAATGGATCCATAAGCAATCTAATCTTTTGGGTATTCGACATCAACAAAATTGATTCATATATCCTGTTAGATTGTACTTCCAAGCTTTGAAATCCATTGGAATTAATGGAGGGATGTATACTCATCCATGTTATACTCCAACACCTTAATTCACATGGTTTGGATTACATCACGAATGGTTTGGTTGAAGAATTTGCATTTCAACATGTTTTAGCAGACAATTACAGGCTTGACTCAAGCCTGTAGAATCTCCAGTTTCTGTGTTTTTTAAATATTTTAGTAAAATACTGAAGATGAATAGATTGTTGGTAAAATGGAATGTCTCGTGTATGGGGAAGGGAATCCTAAAAATGAACAGAACCTTGATACTCTCTTGGATTCATCCCTCCCAGTATAAGCAAACTTTTAGTTCTATTTGGAATTATTCTTTTCAAGTTGCAGATATAATGATTTCTTCCAATAGAGTTATATCTTTAAAATCCATGGAGGATCTGTATTTGCATGATTGGAAGGATTGGATCTCGGTTTTATCCCCTGCCTATGTGGTATGCTATTCAAAGTCTTCTCCTAATTTTGGACAAGTATTGTTCCCGTAGGGTTAAATTCAATATATTTTTCCTAATAATGTGTATAAATTCTAGCATATAAGAATGATTTTTATACATTTCAATTAGCTTTTCAAGGTCATTTCATGGCTTGTTATATATCGTGACATGTCAGACCAAGTATTTTTGTTCAAATAATTTCCATAAATGGAGTGACCATTAACTCATTGCTTTTTGGACGAATGGGTATATGCTGATTTGACCCCATCAATTGTCGTAATTAGCTCTATCCTTTTGTCCCTGCATGTCTGAACAATTATATGTATACCTGATTTGAAAGTTGGATTACTTTGTTATGCATAAGTCAAGCCTGTAAATACCAATTTGGGTTAAAGGATATCGGTTTGATCACCTAACTTCCTTTCAGCAGAGAAAGTTTCAGTTGGCATGGCTAGTGTTGCACGTAGGGAGGAGCCCTATTCCATTGAACTGTTGGATGAAGATCCCTCTAGTAAGAGGATTTTTCAACAAATTGGATTGTATGCATTTTTTAGTAAATTCAGAGGGCACAATGAAGATGTGACCAAGGAATTTGCTCTCAATTTCGATGGAGCTTGTTCTAACATTCAGGGGTTTCTGCTTCCAGTTTTAGAAACGTCCATTGCTCTCACTGCAGTCTTACCACAAACAGGGGAAAGATGGTTTAAAGCTGGTCATTTGAAAAACCCTGACTCTTGGAAACAGTTTGTGAAGGTGGCTAATTCTAGTATTCATTGGAAGAAGGGAGCTGAACGCAACTGTTTCACTGTTGAATGGGGTAATGTCATTTTCTTTTTGCAAAAATATTTGACTTGTGAAGGACGATATAGCCTTGTCTTTCTTTATCATATTCGGCTTCTCCTTCACATTAAAGGAGAAGAATTGATGAACATTCCATACTTTTTGTGGAAGAGCCTATCTAAAATGGCTTTAGCTGCCCAAAAGCGGCCTGATCAGCAACTTGGTAATAGCTTGTATCATCATGGATTAATTAAGTTGTTGATCGTGGAGGAATTACAGAAGAGCAACCTAACGTGGGAACAATTTTTAGTGGAAAAAGGTTTTCAGGAGCAGGTTAATGATGATCCACAAGATTCTGTATCGCCCCCTCCAATAGTTCAGACAGAATTTGATCCAGCACCAACATTTTCTGAACCAATTCAATCCCAACCATCTCCAAAGAGGCATAGAGATGACGAAGAGGTTAATAAAATTTCAGTTATGGTGAGAAGAAGATCTGCAAGGCTAGAAGGCATTTCTAAAGAAGTTATTGAAAAAGTTAGAACATCTGAAGATATGTTTTTGACAATACCCAAACGTCCAAGAACACGTTATACACAGAGACAGAATTTAGAGTCAACACCCCTGCCAAAATTGGAAGCAACTCAGTTTCAAGACCAAGCTCAAAGGGAAGAAGACGAATCTAATCAAGCGGTAAGGCCTGATTCTCCTGGTTTAATTTCAAGTAAGTTACAGAAGAGGATTAAGAAACTTCAGAAGCAAGTTCGTGAATTTCAAGTTTTGGATAGATGTGTTAAAAATGAAAATGAAAAGTTAAAACAGAGGAGTAGACAATTACAGAGAAAGAATGGTGTTCTTAAGAAAAGACTGAAAATTTTGAGAAATCAGGCTCACCGATGGAGTTTGCAAAACAAAAGGTTGAGGAAACAAAATAAATTTCTTAGAGATAAATCAATACCACTGGCTGAGGATAATACAAGTTTGGAATTATTGGCTACAGCAGCTGCAGAAAACATTCTTCCTAGTACCTCTAAAAGTTCTGAAGATAAAGAAAAAGTCACAGATGTTCTCTATGAATTTTTTAATCAAATTCTTGATTATGTCTAGACTAATACCCTGGCTTTAGCATTAGCTGAAGTAAATACTGTTAAATGGATTGGAAGAAATGATGAATTATTTGACTTGGGCCTTATTTATCAACAACGATATAAATTTGAAGTACAATGTATGCAGGAAACTTAGTTTTCTGCTTACTTGGTTCAAGAACAAAAGTGGAAGTCCAAGATACAGTCTTTACAGCAGCAATTAATGATTAAAGAATAAGAAAAGAGGAAAATGTTTCAATTTGCTGAGCAAGCCATTTCTTGTAGAAGTCTTGCTATAGTTTATTCAATGTACCTGCATGAACAATGGGTAGGCCTTCAGATGATTAGATTGAATAATAACAAAAAGTTCATGATAGGAAATTTTGATGACTTTGTGGATATCTATAATGACTCATCTACAAGGGAAAAGGATTTGTTGTGTGAGCTTTATCAGTTTAAATTCTTTCTAGAACATGAATTGGAATGGAATCCCAATCATGTAGCAGGAGATATTCAGTTATGAGCCTTTTCATCTTTTATTCATAATCAAATTAAGTGGGAAATAGGGATGAAATTATTTTATAAGTTGGAATTCCAGTCTGAACTTCACGTCAGAGGAGAGCATCCAGATGTTGAAGTGGCCTTTTCTAGTCACAGTGAATTCCTAAGGGATCCTATGAGGGTGAAACAATTTAGAATGAATCATAGATCAGCGTTACAGAGTTTTGAAGAACTTAGATCTTGTGGGACTTTGGAATCTTTGCAGGCCTCAGAGACCCGTTGGAATTTGCTTCCTCCAGTACTCCAACAACGGGACCCCATGGGATACCCCTTTTTCTAGGTTTCCTTTCCAAGAACAAGTTTTTATGTGAATTCTCTACGAAGAAATGGTACTCAATGGCTTGGGTTAAGGTTCCATTTCCTTTTGCTCTGGTGCGGCAAAACTAAGTACAGTGTTGTTGGGAAGTGGTATGATTTTGCAAAGAACTCTTCATGGATGGAAGTGGATCATCATTTAGGATTTCAGGAAAGAAATGGAGTAAGTCACCAATCTTACAGTTGGACCGAGCTACATCAGAATTTACTACGGGGGGAAATAAGTTGCATAGGGACATGCAACAAACTTCCTTCTAGGGAAGATGCTTGGTGCTTGAATTGTTACCCAAAGGGTAGGTTTTCACTTGGATCTCCATTGTGTTGTTACTTGATAATATACTAGAGGATGTTAAAAAACTGTAATTGTTTTGTCAGGATTTCAGGTTTATTCAATGCACAATAGTGGAAATATCCATTTTGTTTATCTAGACTCTAAAGTATGATATTTCAAATCTAATGATTTTCTCAAATATATCTTTTTATGTTTATGTGAATTTGAACTTGTTCAAAATAAGTGTATAAATTTTTCCTTGGAAACTTACTAAATCCCATAATCTGATATTTTATAGTGATTTTAGGAAAAACTTCGACCTTTTATTTCATGTAAATGAACCAACTGAACTATACTTGTTTTGTTACAAGTAGTTATAGAAGGGCCATGTTCACATGAAACTATTAGCATTGATTGCGAGGTAATCAGTCCTGCAACCTCTTACAGATCCATTTTTTTCCATAAACCTGAAATAATGCTGAAAAGGTTATAGTTGCAGTCACTGCCCTTTTTAATTTCGATATGATTGGCAAACCATTAGTATGATTATCCTTTTGATCAATGTGTTGCATCTTCCTCTTGCCTCCTGGGTGATTGTACAATGTATTTAAGGCATAGCCATATTCATTATCATGTGGACTATCCTATAGCCATCTCTGGAGGTGTTTTCACATCTAGGAATTTTGTTTGTGTATTTTGACTATGTTTCATGTTAGTCTGGTTCTCTTTGGTGTTTAGGATGTATCCACACCATGGTTCCATACCCTATTGTATTCCATGGATTTATATCTGATAATTTTATGTCCTTATGGGAAATATAGCGATTGCAGGGACACAATTATATGTCTGTTCAAGATTTCTCTTAAGGCACACCCAATGTTCGACATTAGAAATAAAATTTTGGTTTTTTTCCATTATTTAAATAATTATTTTTTCGTGTTTTCATTGGCTTTGCATTGATGATTTATTCAATAAATATAAGCTCAAGGGACTCTTCTGATAGGTGTCCAAGTAGACATCAGTGGCCATTGAATTCTAATGCATTGATAACCACCGCCACCCAGAGATCCGTAACTTTCATTGATATTAGATTTTATGGGTTTTGGGAACCCTCATTTGGTTTCATTTCACATCTTTTCTAAGGCATGATAGGTTTCATCACTGCATCTATATTGCCATGAATATGGCTTGTTTTAAACACAAGTAACAATAGAAAAAATCAGTAAGTTACATTGTGTTTCGTTGATTTAGTTCATCGAATCATGTTTTAAGCAGAATCTATACATGTTTGTGGATATCATGATTGTCTTTAGTTGCTTTCCCATGGGATCTGATCACTGTCTTGTTTAGTGTTTTTAGACAGTTTAATAACATATATCTACAGGCTTGGCCTAAGCTTGTAAGTTGAGTTGTTGTTTATAATTACATATGCACAAATGGAAATCAGACACATGGGTCTTATTTGGAATCGTGTCACCTAGCCCATCCTCCTGTTGGCTGCTCCAAGTTCATTCTGATGTAGATTTTCCTTGAGCAAGCTTGAACTCAAGCAACCTATTGTCAATACTTCTGTATATCCACATGTAGCTAATTCTTCACTGTTTATGGAATTACTAGAACATTCCCAATTAGCTTCAAAGCCTTCAAACCTGCCTTTGAATAGTTCTCAAATGCATTCACAAATTATTGTGCCAAAAAAAATGCTTCAGACAATTCTTCAATTCTGCTCTTAGGTTTGTAGAGTTCCTAAAAAATATCATCCTCTTGTTCTCATAACCCTCTAGACTGCTTACTTTCATCAGCTGTAGGTTATTCTTTCCTTTTCCTTCGTTCAAAGATAGATGTTCTTCTTAGGACATTTAAAAGGTGTCTTATCGATGATTGATACAAAAAACTAAGTCATACAATAAGATACCAAATACAGGTGAAGATATTTATGTCAATCATATCCAAGGCTGGAGGAAGTCATTTACAACTTCATCCCTGCCTATTTTCCTTCTGTTAATGTTAGCAATCTGATCCTAGGACCTGTTTCTTAGCAACCACCATATACCTTTGAGTCCATCCTCCAACAATGAACTCAAGGTGTACCTAAGGTCTTTTAGAGACCTTAAATGCAAGGGGCTTCAAATGCCCACATTGGATGGTGTACTATATCCTATTAGTATCAACTAGGCAAGATCTAGGTACAAGAGACATCCATAGTGCCATTCTCTTAGACCACAATATCATAGTGTTTGGGGGAACAAACGGGTCTAATAAGATAAATGATCTGCACATTTTAGACTTGTAGACCAAGGAATGGAGGCATGCTTGCATTCGAGGAACTCCACCATACCCACAAGAGAGGGGGAGGAAATTACTTGATTGATGTTCATATTCTGGACCTGAAGCTAATGAAATGGATTTCCCTTGATGTGAATAGGATCTTATTGCTCCCAGAGATAGTCACACTACAATTGCTATTGAAAACATGCTTGTGGTATAAGGTGGATATTCTGGATACCATTACTTAGGAGAAGTTGATGTTTTGGATCTTGAAACCTTAACTTGGTCTAGAGTACAAATCTTGAAACCTTAACATCTTGCAAATTTTCGTCCAATCTCTTGAAATTAAATTCACCCACCCTAGTACAAATCTAGGTTGAATAACACCCTGCTATGGAATATCATCTTGTGGTGTTTTTTTTTTTTTTTTTTTTTTTTTTTTTTTTTGTTCCCCAAAGGGTAGGTTTTCTCTTGGATCTCCATTGTGTTGTTACTTGAAAATATACCAGAGGATGTTAAAAAAATGTAATTGGTTTGTTAGGATTTTAGGTTTATTCAATGCACAATAGTGGAAATATGCATTTTGTTTAGCTAGACTCTAAAGTATGATATTTCAAATATAATGATTTTCCCAAATATGTCTTTTTTTTGTTTATGTGAATTTGAACTTGTTCAAAAGAAGTGTATAAATTTTTCCTTGGAAACTTACTAAATCCCATAATCTGATATTTTTATAGTGATTTTAGGAAAAACTTCGACCTTTTATTTCATGTAAATGAACCAATTGAACTATACTTGTTTTGTTACAAGTAGTTATAGAAGGGCCATGTTCACATGAAACTATTAGCATTGATTGCGAGGTAATCAGTCCTGCAACCTCTTACAGATCCATTTTTTTCCATAAACCTAAAATAATGCTAAAAAGGTTATAGTTGCAATCTCTGCCCTTTTTAATCTATCTCTGTGAAGCTAGTTATTTTTATCAGACATGGATTTTGCGAGAGGGAGCTATTGTTGGAAATATGGCAATGTAGGTTGTCATTGATGGCAACTAGATGAAGACAGAGCCACAAGCAAGAATGAAGACAAGCAATGTGAAAAGAGCAGATGACAGTGGCAGCAAACAGAGTAGAGGTTATGGCAGAGACAATGAAAGACCAGCATAATAAAGAGAGAGGGAAATAGAATGTCTACCTGTCTACTTGTCCAATGCATTATGAAGAGAGGGAAATGCATAGGCAGAAATGACAGAGCACTATGATGATGGAAATCTAACTGGAATCCATGGTCTTCCATTCCAAGAGAAGGATTTTGATACTGATGTAAACTACTTCTATAGATGTGGCTGATCAGATAAACAAACTTGTCATGGTTACAGGAGATGCAGAAACCTGTAGAAAGAATTTTTGGCAGAAGCATGTAAAAAGGATTTGGCAGAAGCATGTAAAAAGGATTTGGCAGAAACATGTAACAAGGATTCTAGTCCTACATTTACATTGCTTGTTGATGCTAATGATTCTCTGAATATTACAAACCAAGAGGATGAAAGTTGTTCTCTATCAATCATGGAAAAACAAGTGCAAATACACACTTCTCACAATATAGATATAGAAGGGAAAAATACTTCTATAGAAGAAGGTGCACTGCAATCTCGTATCAATCCTGTTAATGAAACCCAAAAATCCAGTGAAGAGCAAACTTGTAAATATAGTCTCTGCATTCGATGGACCAGTGAACGGGTGCCAAACCTCTAGCCAACTTGCTTGTCTTAGAAGAAGAAGCTGTAGACATTGGAGGAGATCGAGGAGAAAGCAGTTATAAGAAGCCCAAGTCGTGTTTACAGAAGCTCGAGAAGCATACATGGTACTACGCAGCAGATAGGTTATTTCTGCAAATTGGCAAGGTTTAAAGTAACCATTGGAACCTCTTGAAGGAAAGAGGCTGTTAAATGTCTGATCGAAGCCAAAGGAACATACCCTGCAGCAAGAAACAACAAGGAAATGTGCCTGGGAAGATTTTCGAGGGTAAAGGATCGTGGACCGTCCAATCATGATGATCGACAGTGGAGATCATGTTTGGCGTTGAGGTTTAAACCACATTGGTTGTGTGGATGAGCATTTTATGTGTTTATAATGGCAAGCTTCACTAATGTTCATTGACTCATAGTGCAAAGATAGTGTGGGAGCTCTGGGTGTTTGGTTCTCCATGAGAAGAACACCAGCCTGGAGCTCGAGACTCTTATGTGGCCCCCTATCTTTTGCTAGATGTGGCATCTCTGTTCGATGTGGATGATGATATCACAGCATTGAGATGTTGCAGACGTGGCAGTGATGTGTTGTAGACATGGCAGTAAGTATCGCTGATGGAAAGTGTTACTTCACAACTAGATTCGTGAGCGAAGTTTTGGTGGACTACCAAAAAGATAGCGGAGCTCCAAAAGCGTTCGATGTGTTTAAACAATAGCCTATCAGAAGTTTTAGCAGTACGCTAATATATTTGGTAAACAACCAAAGGCTATCATAATTTTTAGTATAAAGCTTTAAGCTATAGTGTAAAACTTTGTTAGCAAAGTTTAAACAAATAGAGAAAAGACTAAGTATGGTTATAACTAAAACTAGTTTAACTGATCTACTTGTTAGTTAATAATCTTTTTGCACATTAAGAGTTTTAATGAAAGAGATGTGAAGTCTATGAGGAGACACATTGTTTCATGAAGAGGTGTGAGGAAAGTGTATGAGTATGGAGATATCATATGAAGAAGAAGCGTGACTGCGGTTGATACATTGAAGATCGAGAACAAACCAAAGAGAGCAGCCGTCCAAGAAGTAAATGTAGAATTAATAAGGGTGGCAGGGTGGTGCTAGGGCAGGTTGGTGCCTGCAAAGGGGAGTAGGTGCTCCCTGTCAATTGTTAACGTATATCTACAGGCTTGGCCTAAGCCTGTAAGTTGAGTTGTTGTTTATAATTACATATGCAAAAATGGAAATCAGAGACATGGGTCTTATTTGGAATCGTGTCACCTAGCCCATCCTCCTGTTGGTTGCTCCGAGTTCATTATAATGTATATTGTCCTTGAGAAAGCTTGAACTCATGCAACCTATTGTCAATACTTTTGTATATCCACATGCTTAATATTCTTGCAAGAGGGCTAAGGAGAATGCCCATAGATCTATTTGGGTGTTGTTGCAGATGTGTTATGTGTCTTGGGGATGACCAAATAGATGAAAAGCTACAACAACTAATTGTCTATGGACCTACCTTTCACTTGGAGTACATTGACAGGTTCCTTGCAACCAATACCACATGTCCACTTTGTCTCATTATTTCTATTCCCTTGAACACACAAAATTATCTCATTGCAAGTAACATGGAACTAACTCCTACATTTATGGAACTAACTCCTAACTCCTAAAGTTCTTAAGTAACATGGATGCACAACAAAGTGGACTTCCTTCTATTTAGGTTCTTGGTCTAGGTCTTGTACTTATCCTTACGCATTTGAAAGTAATGGCATACAAGTAGGGAATACCAACATGAGAAGGGAACCCATGATTTAACCTTGCATCCACCTCACTAGTGAACCAAGAAACTATTACAGTGAACCAAACTGGATAAGGAAACTATGTATTGAAGAAATATAGTGAACCATGGATTTATCTCTGATATTTTTATGTCCCTATGGGAAATATAGCGATTGCAGGGACACAATTATATGTCTGTTCAAGATTTCTCGTAAGGAACACCTAATGTTCGACATTAGAAATAAAATTTTGGATTTTTTCCATTGTTTTCATTGGCTTTGCACTGATGATGTATTCAATAAATATAAGATCAGGGGACTCTTATGATAGGTTTCCAAGTAGACATCAATGGCCATTGAATTCTAATGCACTGATATCCACCGCCACCCAGATATCCACCACTTTCATTGATCTTAGATTTTATGGGTTTTGGGAACCCTCATTTGGTTTCATTTCACAATTTTTCTAAGGCGTGATAGGGTTCATCACTACATCTGTATTGCCATGAATATGGCTTGGTTTAAACACAAGTAACAATAGAAAAAATCAGTAAGTTACATTGTGTTTCATTGATTTAGTTCATCGAATCATGTTTTAAGCAGAATCTATACATGTTTGTGGATATCATGATTGTTTTTAGTTGCTTTCCCATGGGATCCGATGACTATCTTGTTTAGTGTTTTTAGACAAACATTTATATGTAAATGGATAAGCCCAAGAGATATTTTGATGCATATAGGATTTCGTATGTGGGATGTGGGTATCTTCATGATAAGTTTTCAATTTTTTTTGCTTGGTTTTGAAGGTGTATTCGTTGGGATAAAAATTACAAATGTGTGAATGCAATTTTGATGTTTTCATATTTGGGTTTTAAATTTATTTATAATTGCTAGATATTATTATGGGTTTAACAAGATGACCATCTAGTTGTGGGGATTATGGGGGTGTTGTGAAGGACTTTTATGGTGATTTTACAACAAACTTTGACCTTTTATTTCATGTAAATGCACCAACTGAACTATACTTGTTTTGTTACAACTAGCTATAGAAGGGTCATGTTCACTAGGACTATGTGATGGACATGAAACTATTAGCATTGATTGCAAGGTAATTAGTCCTGCAACCTCTTACAGATCCATTTTTTTCCATAAACCTGAAATAATGCTGAAAAGGTTATAGTTGCAGTCACTGCCCTTTTTAATCTATCTCTGTGAATATAGTTATTTGTATCAGACACGACTTTTGCAAGAGGGAGATATACCAGTACTTGTGGAATTATCAGAATCAGACACTGCTTGGGCTTCTCCAAAAGTGAATTCTCTATCATCAATCGTCCATGTCACCTTTTCCATGTCTTTGTCCTCCAGCTTGCTTGCCATGCTTGTCCATGCTTGTCTACAAGCTTGGCCTAAGCCTGTAAGTTGAGTTGTTGCTCATAATTACATATCCACAAATGGAAATCAGACACATGGGTCTTATTTGGAATCCTGTCACCTAGCCCATCCTCCTGTTGTTTACTCCAAGTGCACACTCTTCTCAATCTTTGATCAATTCAATGTCATTGCTTTTCCAAGGTATAAAACTGTTAATTGCATCCACTAAATACTTGCATTGATTACTTCTATGCTTAAGCTTGATTTCATAATCAGGATCAACCAGAATTGATTGTAGGCTCACAAGATAATATCCATCACCTAATTTTTCCCCTTTAGGCATGACAAAGTTTGGTTCAATTCTTTTGATGTAACCCTTTGCAACCTTCAATTGACCATTAAAATATGTCAGTAAACATTTTTTTCCATTCAATCCCGCATCTAAAGATGGTAATTGCAATTGAACCTGCCAATAAACAAATTCCTGTGAGATTCCTCAGAATAAGAATGGAATATTAAATATAGAAATAAAGAGGCTTAGAACTTACCTGTTGTAATGATTTTCCAATTGGGTCACGATTATGTTCTCCCGAAGTCAAAGGAGTTTGTTTTGGAAAAGCATGATGAGGACTCAGAGAAGCCTGTTAGTAAATAAATACTTGTAAGATATAGTGAAATAACGATTATAACATTGCAGTAATGTCACCTACCCAAAATTATGAACATTATTATTTATTTGCAAAAATACTTTATGTTAAATTTAATTACAAAGTTTTGTAATAATGATCAGTTTTGATCATGGATGAATATAATTACTAAATATTATTATTTAAATAAATTAATTAGGAGACAAACACTCAAGAGGACTGTTGAATGAGTGTTCACTGACCCACTAGGAGGAATGGAAACTGTTGGAAGATATGGGACACATGGCACTAGTTACATCACACCACTAACTATTGGTTATGGGACAACTTCCCCTTGTTGATGTATATGTAACTTCGGAATGTATTTCATATATGTATTTTGTACTCCTATAGAGATGGTATTATTCCTCTATACGGAAGTGTTTGTATTCCTATAGAGATGTTATTATTCCTCTATAAGGAAGTGTCATCATTTATATTGTAAGTGTCGTAACTTATACTTGATGGGTTATTAGACCACCTTGTTGGGGTCGTCCTTGTATAAGTCATGTGGGTCAAAGGGTTATTAGACCACCCTATTGGAGGACGGCCATGTGGGTCAAAGGGTTATTAGACCACCCTAGTGGGGGTCGGCCTAGTCAGCATTATGTTAAGTGGTTAAGTTGAGGCCGACCTAGTTGAGTACAGGTCAAGTCAAGTTAGTGTATAAGTAGAGAGTGTGTCTCTCTCATTTTACACATTCTATTCTCTCACTCACACCTGGGAGAGTGGCGCACTTGTGGAGGAGGAGGCTCTGCTGCTAGGAGAAGACTATCTCTTGTATTCTGGTTGTATCATTGCTCTATCTATCTCTGAGGAAGTTATTGGGGTTTTTCACCTTTATGGTTTTCCCCAAGTAAACTCTGTGTCTCTTGTGTGCTTGCATTATTGTGTCCATGATTGATATGCTGTAGATATGCTGTACATGTTGTTCTCTGAGTTAAGATCCTAGATCAGATTGAAGTAAATTCTAAAAATTTAACATGGTATTAGAGCTAGCCTGAAAGAAGGCATGATATGGCATGTATGACACTTGTTGCACTTACGATGCTAGGGCTTGATATAGCAAAAACCAGTCATCGTAGCACTTTCGCTATAAATCCATTTTGGAGAAGTTTTCGGATATGAAACTTTTACAGGTCGAAGATCAGATCCCCATGTACCTTGTGTCCAAAGGAAAACCTCTAATTCGTTGTACTTTCTCATTTATGATCTGTACAATATAAGGTTTCTACCTCTTCCAGATCTAAGTAAAAAACAGGTGACCTTGGAAAAAAGGTCATAACTTGGGCTAGGAAGCTCCAAATGAAATTTCATAAAACGTGATAGATAGTACACAGACTGTACTATACTAGGAAACCTTTTTCAGAGGTCGAAGTTGAACCAGTGACACATGTCATGCCGTACAGGTTCACTCCCTTGTTTTATCCCATAAACAGGTCATGTTGCTACACTTGGCATAACCCTCTCTCAGAGAATCCAATTGAGGTCAGACCTATCGGGATGGAAAGATGACAGGTCAGGATACCATAGAAAAAGTTTTTAGACCTTGTGGATTGAAAAGTTCAGAATTACACTAGAAACAATCAGGTACATATTTATGTCAAAACAGAATTATTTTTGAGCACCTTCATTCATGGCTTCCGGAATTTAGGGCTTCAGAGAAAGTTGGAATTTTTGTAATCAGAGACCACAGCTGAATGCTACTCATCAAAATTGAAAATTAGAGACCAAGATCATAATTTTTGGTTGGGCAGAAGGCTGGGCTTGATCAGACCCTAGTTCAGGACTTTGATAAAAAAAAGTGGAAAATTAGGGCTTCTACAAAAATGGGAATTTTTGAAATCTGTGACCATGGCTGGAAGCTCCTCAGAAAAATCGAAGCTTAGAGCTTTGAATCAAATATTTTGGTTGGGTGAAGCTCTGGGAAACTCAAACCCTAATTCAGGGTCCTCCCTAGTGAATCCAAAAATCTAAAAGGCAATTTCGAGGCGTGAAACTTTGTAGTTTTCAAATTCTGAATATACCAACTTGATCAGCTCATCAAGGCGCATATTTCTATCCTTTCAGAAGTTTGAATTTTTGGGGTTTCTTTGACAAACCCTAATCCAGCTCGAGGTCCTGTTCTTGCAAATCAAGTGGATTGGGTTAATCCTAGAAGAAGATGGATTGGTCACCTGCATAAGTGAAGAAGTTCTTGTCTCAGAGGGAGACGAGGCTAAGGCCTTCCATAAGAAGATTACAAGCAATCTTGACAGGTATGGCTTACAGGTATGTTTCATGGTTAAGTTTATCATATGTTTGTCTTCATATCATTACAGTACAATCTTGATTAATTACTAGACTTGTCGTATCACCTTAATAGAAGATATTCATTGATTAAGGTTTTGACACTTATGAATGTACTAATGCATTGTGATGTTGTATGAGGTTTATGTTGTTCGCTAACATAAAAGGTACACCAAGAAAGACAAATCATGTTCTACTTCAAGAACAGATGATCATGGTGACATGAAGACAAAGATTCATCCATTGTCATGGATCACATAGAAGATCTACTTTCTAGGTATGTATAACTTGGTCCTACAATGGTTAACCTATGAGACATGCAGGTTACTAGCACAAGTCACTGAAGAGAACCAGAAGACATTATGCGGGTATGTTAGACATAACTAGCTAGCATGCTAATCCAGGTATGTTTTTCCTATATCAAGCTAGAATCCTACCTTGTGTTAGGATCTTATACTGTTGTGTTGTTGATAATGATTATTCATGAAGTCATAGGTTTGAATAGTCATGGTTGTATGCATATTATGTTTCTTACCATAATTGATGATATGACTAACTAGAAGAATCATGAAGGTATAGGTTTGAGTAATCATGGGTTTTATGCATATTATATCTCTTATCTTGATTGATGATTTAACTAACCAGAAGAGTCCTATGATCAAATAAGAATATGTATGAGTAAAAGAAGACTTCCCTGAAACCTTGAATACTAATGTTTATTATCTGTGAATGATCATGACTATACATGTTTAAGATTATTGTGTTTTGATAGTATTAAGATTATACTAATAAATGTGTGATTATGTATGAGACTTCAACGATAACACAATGATGATACTAATAAGCATGCATAGTGATTAAGGATGGATGTAAGTTCAAGGACAGGTAATCCAGGAAGCAAAGATCAAGAGGGAGCACACTCCAATTGTTCCTAGAAGAAATCAAAGGAGCATACTCCAGTAGTTTCTACAAGGATGCAGATATCCAGAGGGAGTTGACCATCCTTCTGCATTCCACAACAGAAAGGTGTAGAAGAAGCTACTTCAGTAGCTCCTTCAAGGAAGCAAAGACTCAAAGGGAGTCCACCCAACAAACAAACAAAGATAAGTATTTTAATTACCATTCCTTACATACTTGTTTGTTTAAATAATATTATTCAATGATGTATATGCTTATGTTCCTAGATTTAGGATATGTATTATGCATATTATAATGATTGCATTAATGAACAACTTACTTCTAATATGCATTTGATGGGTAAGTGTCCTATGGCACTGTACAACATTCCATTGCTAAGTATCTAGAATGAAACCTCTTTGCTGACATGTTAGGAGTTGTGCACACTCTTAACAATGTTCTGGTAGAGATTGGAAGGCATCTAGAAAGTTACGGAATATGGATAAATGTTGTATTGAAGCATTGGCTAAGATAATTGCATGACTGTCTGACATATTTCCTTATGTGTAATAATTTGTTCTGAAAACTATGAGATGTTTTCTAATCATGCAATTTAACTTGTTGTGTAGGAAATATCGTATACCATCACCTACAAAAGAAGGTGATGGTATTCAAGCAACAAAATTATCTATTGAAGATATTGAAGTTCCCAGGATACGGGAAGAATGCCATGATCCGTCGATCATGAAGAACGATGTTTGGGATGTGGTCCCAAGAGCTGAAGGGAAGTCTGTTGTGACTTCCAAATGGAACTATCAGATCAAGCATGTTGCAGATGGCAGCATATAAAAGTGATGAAATAGAAGATACACTAGATGGATTTCAAGACAACCTTCTTGAATGGTGTAGTTGAAGAAGAAGTGTATGTGGAGAAGCCACTTGGTTCAGAGACACATGACAGGGAGTCATATATGTGCAGAACTTGGTATGGTAGACAGCTTTCTATCTAGTTTGGGCTTTACCAAGAGTAAAGCGGATTCCAACCTTTACTACAAGGTTGAGGAAGGCAATCCAGTGATACTACTTTTGTATGACCTGTTTGTTACAGGTGAGGATAGATTGATTGCCGACACGCAGCGGAAGCTTGCTGTCGAGTTAGAGATGAAGAACTTGGGGATGATGCACTATTTGTTTTTGGCATGGAGGTGTGGCAGAGTGTAGATGAAATCTTCCTTGGACAAGGGAAGTATGTAGTAGAGATCCTGAAGAGGTTCGGGATGATGGACTACAAGGCTATGGCCACACCTATGGCATCGAACCTGAAGCTTCTGTGTGATGCTTCATCTGAACTGGTTGATGTCACTATGTATCGTCAAATGATTGGGTCCTTGATGTACCTAACGAACACTAGACCAGATATTTGCTTTGCAGTGAACACATTGAGCCAGTTCCTGACGGATCCCAGAGGTGTTCACCTGGTTGCTATAAAGCATATTCTAAGGTACCTGAAGGGTACGGTTGACTATGGGCTCAAGTATGATGCGAATCAAAAGTTTAACTTGCAGGGTTATGCTGATTCAGATTGGGCAGGCAGTGCTGGAGATAGGAAGATCACTTCTGGGTGTTGCTTCAGTATGGGATCAGGTGTGATCTTTTGGTTTAGCAGGAAGCAGTCCTGCGTAGCACTGAGTACAGCCGAAGCAGAGTATGTTGACGGATGAGCAGGTTGCAGATGTATTGACCAAGCTGTTGGACAGAGTGCAGTTTGATTACTTTAGAGAGAGGCTTGGTGCACTTCAGATCGAGGTTCCTTCCAAAGGGAAGTGATGAGTCCGGAAGATGCAGATGCACATGAGCTTTTCTGACATGGTTGATGTGTTCTCCCATGGTCATGATGTAATTGCTGAGCCATTCTCATATGGTGGTAGATGTGTTATCTCATGGTGTAGATGTAAGGGCTGAAGCCATTTTTCACATGGTGGTAGATGTGTTCTCCCATGTCGGTGGTGTAAGTTCTGGATGATGTGCATATGGGCTGTGCTTCGTGGACAATGAGATGATCTAAAGAGGATGATGCTATGATGATCAGGAGGATCATGGATGATGAGCACCAGGATGATGCTCCAATTACTACTTTGCATATGTATATGCATCATGTTGGATGCTTGTTATGATCCGTTGGATCATTGCATCATGTTGGATGATGGATATGATTAGTTGGATCATTAATGTATGTATGCATCATGTTGGATGCTGGATATGATTAGTTGGATCATTTGTATGTATTTTGTATATGCATCATGTTGGATGCTTGGACCATGTATCCGTATATGTATCAGGTGGATACATTGAATGATCAGGTAGATCATGTATGTTGATATGTATCAGGTATGATCAGGTGGATCATGTATTTGTATTTGTATCAGGTGGATACATTGTATGATCAGGTGGATCATGTATGATGATATGTATCAGGTAGATACTTGGTATGCATCAGGTGGATGCATTGTATGATCAGAATGATCATGATGACGAGCTTCAGGATGTTGCTCTAGATGATGCGTACTAGGACAGTACAATGATGATGATCCGTATGATCATGAGCATCAGGATGATGCTTCGTGCGATGATGATCCGTTGGATCATGAGTATCAGGTTGATACTTGGAGGTCAGAGATGATATGTGGCAGGTTGTGCAAATAGCATGTAATCAATCCTGGGAGATCTTGCCGATCGTGCTGTGGCACATAAATGTTCCTGGGATACTCTTTCCAGTATTTTTATGTAGTATGTAATCAGTCCTTAGATATCCAATAGGTTGAGCTGTGTGCTCGTAATCAGTCCCGGGATGAGGTATTAATACGGAGACATGTAATCAGTCTGGAGATCCGAGAGGTTGAGCTATGTGCTCGTAATTAGTCCTAGGATGCTCTTTAGAGATCTTGCCGGTCGTGCTGCGGCACATAAATGTTCCTGGGATGCTCTTTAAAGGTTTTGTCTATCCACATGTAATCAGTCCTAGAGATCCGAGAGGTTGAGCTGTGTGCTTGTAATAAGTCTTGGGATGCTCTTTAGAGATCTTGCCGGTCGTGCTGCGACACATAAATGTTCCTGGGATGCTCTTTAAAGGTATTGTGGAGGAGATGCATGTAATCAGTCCTGGGAGATCTTGGTGGTCGTGCTTAGGCACATAAATGTTCCTAAGATACTCTTTCCGGTATTGCATACACACATAAAATTAGTCCTGAGAGGCCACCTCTATCAGACCGTTCGCACAGATGATGAAGACCTGTAGGTGGTGGGCCTACATCCAGTATGAAAAAGGACTGGCTCTGTAGAACTTGCTATGACGAGTAGATTCATAGATTGATTAAGATAGAAGCAGCAGTGACGATGACGATGACGATGATTTGAGGATGATGATTTGTTGATGATGATCCAAAGAAGAAGACTTGTGCTAGCAGATCTGTGTCAAGAAATACCTACCTAGTTAAGAGGGAGTGTTGATGTATATGTAACTTCGGAATGTATTTCACCCATGTATTTCATATATGTATTTTGTACTCCTATAGAGATGGTATTATTCCTCTATACAAAATTGTTTGTATTCCTATAGAGATGTTATTATTCCTCTATAAGGAAGTGTCGTCATTTATATTGTAAGTGTCGTAACTTATACTTGATGGGTTATTAGACCACCTTGTTGGGGTCGGCCTTGTATAAGTCATGTGGGTCAAAGGGATTTTAGACCACCCTATTGGGGGTCGACCATGTGGGTCAAAGGGTTATTAGACCACCCTAGTGGTGGTCGGCCTAGTCAACATTATGTTAAGTGGTTAAGTTGAGGCCAACCTAGTTGAGTAAAGGTCAAGTCAAGTTAGTGTATAAATAGAGAGTGTGTCTCTCTCATTTTACACATTCTATTCTCTCACTCACACTTGGGAGAGTGGCGCACTTGTGGAGGAGGAGGCTCTGCTGCTAGGAGAAGACTATCTCTTGTATTCTGGTTGTATCATTGCTCTATCTATCTCTGAGGAAGTTATTGGGGTTTTCACCTTTATGGTTTTCCCCAAGTAAACTCTGTGTCTCTTGTGTGCTTGCATTATTGTGTCCATGATTGATATGTTGTAGATTTGATGTACATGTTGTTCTCTCAGTTAAGATCTTAGATCAGATTGAAGTAAATTCTGACAATTTAACACCCCTAAAATAGGGCATTATCCCCCAGGTGGAGGGAGTGAGCAGGCAGCTCATTTAATGACCCAGTAACATTTGAAAAGGCCTAGGCAGCCTATAAAGGCAAATTCGAATTGGGAAGGTAGCCCTTAATCAATATTTCTGCAGAATATTTTCCTCTTGTAAATCAGGTGATTTCAAGAGAGATTCGAATAAGGGAGGTTAGTGGTGATTGAAAACTGAGTTTTGCTTATTTACTGAGGACAAACAAAGTTGTAGGAGCAAGTCTTTTTGGACTGCTACCTATTGAAGATTTAGAAGATTACTGCTACAACAAAAAGAAGTCCTAATTCCTGAAGTTTCTTCCTCCTGGTGGTTCAGCGAATAGGCTCGGGGGTCCTAAGACAAAATTTGACTGTTCTCAGGAGTTTGGTTGGGTGGAACAGTCTTCTTGAGTTGTTTGTTTCCCTACAGAGTTTCTCAGGTTGTTAAAAGATTTCCTAACTTATGCTCAGTAAATAATCATGTTCTGTTTATCTAGTATTATTCTGTTTATTTGCTTTCGAAAAGAATCTAATTCTGGAAATGTTTAAGTCTGAATGTTTAAGTCTGAATGTTTAAGTTTAAATGTTAAATTGATAAATCAATATCCCCATTTTTCCACATGTTGTTTGGGATCATCGTACTCTAGTAGAGATATGAAAATTAAAGTAGATTAGAAGATAGGCAAATTGCCATTTAAATTCGATAAATAGATAGTAATTATTTATGTTTCAGTTTTTCTGTTCCCAAGTTAAATAATAGTAGAAAGATTCTGCATAGTATCTATGAATGTATTATAAGTATCAGAGCTTTCTGATAAATTAAATAAAGTATAATTTCTGTATTCATATCAATTTTCTGTTAAAATAAAAATATAGAAATCACAGGTATGCATGTATCATAACATAGTAACAATTAAATGATAGTGATCATCCAAATAAGATTATACATAACAATCATTACCAGTTTTTTTATTGTTTACAGACACTTGATTTCATTATCTCTGTTAATGTTTTTCAAGGTTATTATCATTCTGTACTATTAACTTGAATTACATGTTGTAAACAAAAGCTTTACACAATCATTCTATAATTTTCAAGTTTCTACAATACACTCATACACACACTATTTTTCTTTTATTTCTTATTTTATCAATTTCATAAACTTACAGTTCAAACAAACTATAGATTAAATAGAAATTTTCTGTTGCTGATAAGAAATAGCTTTCTATCTCTTATTATAAACATCGTGTTAATTATCATCCTAACAAACAGTAGAACCTCTATGAACATCACTTTGTTTATACTCACCTATTCTATTGCAAAGCTATTAGTGTCATTAGTATTTTGTTTAGTTTTCATTTCAAACCCTAGTAGATTTAGTCTTCCATTTTTTATCTTTGTTTTATCCAAATACAAATAAAACACGAATGTAGGGTTTAATACTATTCGTTTCCCATGTACATATTATTGTAAACCATTTCGACAGTTCACTCTATTATTTATCTACATTACCAAACAAGGAATTACGACATCAACTTACAGTATCCAGATAAACAAACTAGGTATCTATACAAATGTTTTAACATACATTGTATTACCAAAAGGAGTATTATCTTACACAGAGATCAAGCCCCCGGTTCTCCTTCTTATTGTCTCAAACAATTACGAAAAACAAGTCAAATCTCACAGAACCTCAAACATCATAACATAATAACCTCTAAATGAAGACGAAGCTCTCAAGCAACGTTTATAATATGTTTTGAAAAACAAGGTTACACAGGGTTTATCCCAAAAATTCAATAGGCAGAAGAGTCCAAATATTCAAAATCGACGAGTTATATCTACAGTTGATAAACATCAAAGTTTACAAAATATAGCACCCAAGTATCACTGTCAAATAAAAGTGTTTCGAAGATTTCCCCAACCATCTTCAATGACAGAGCCACGGCATAGACGAAGAGCACTACGAGGTTATGGAAGACCCGAAGCTTATCGGTGTAAGAGTGCGTGGTTTTTCCTTTCGCCAGACCCTAGTCAGACCTTCTTTTTACACCCTGCACCTACAAACAATAGTTCGGAGTTAGACTTATGCTACTATCAAACTGAGAATCGAGATACAATAAAAGAAACATTATTTCATCTTGGACGCTTACCTTCACTGCTTGTGGCCAGTCTTGGCATACTTCAGGACGACGAAAAAGGGTTCGTTCCAGTCTCGACAAGAGAACGCAAGCACTTGCTGTTTGCAATGCATTTGTACCATACAACGAAGAACTTCAAACCTTCAACACTTCATCACTCTAAACTTGGACTCCATCTAAAATTACAACACCATTATAGAGGTTAAAACCTGCAACCTTCTGCACCAGTTCACAGATCTTGGGTTCGAAACCCTTGCAAACTTTCTACCAAAATCTCGGCATCCTGTCGGCCACCTCCAGCAAAAACAATAACACAATGAACCACTTTTCCAAGTTAATAACTCAAACACACAATAGATGTTAGGGTTACCATCCGATGGCTTAGACTCACGATCATCGACGGTTACAATAGTGCCAGCTATGTCTACTTTGGTATCAACAAAATCAACATTTAATGCCATCCTCCATTAG
The DNA here is from genome assembly GCA_027924585.1 of Larix kaempferi. NCBI lineage: Eukaryota > Viridiplantae > Streptophyta > Pinopsida > Pinales > Pinaceae > Larix > Larix kaempferi. The sequence goes on from BSBM01000017.1 coordinate 36,937,283, forward strand.
CATTTGACATTTCCATCTTGGAAAACACTTAAGTCAGCAACAACCAGTACTAGGGCATATTATTCTACCACAATATCAAGCAACAAGGAAAACACACCTATGTGGAACATGGGCTATCCAACTCGGTAGGGATATGGCGCCAACTCGTTAATGGAATATGATTACATGATCTCTTTTACAATTCGAGACACATGCCAACTTAATTGATTCAACGGCTTGTCCCATATAGAATTTAATGCCCACTCTACATTACCTTTTGACATTGCCACTATGGCATACGGTGGAGCAAGTACGATCAAACGCTTGGCATATAACCCTTACACTTCAACGAGCATGGAGGCATTCACGTCTACATGGATCTCTGGGTTTATAACTCGGCAGGGAGGCAGTACTAAGCTTTTATTGTAGGATTGGATACGTGATCCCTTCCATAGCTCGAGACCGGCGCCAAATTGATGAGCTAGCGACCTACCAAATCCATTTAATGTTTTTCAGTACCTCGATGTGATAACAAATATTACATGTTTCATTGTTAACATAACAATATTTAACAATGTCGTAATTGTCATAGTAGTAATAACTTATATGCATTATACAATTATAATTCCAAGGTTTGCACTTTATTGTCATCGCTTTCATACATTATAATGTTTGTATTTAATTTACAAATACTTACATAGTATTGTCATGATCCTAATAATGCATATATTGCCAACATCTCCGATATATGTTTTAATATTGACATTAAATCGAAAATAGGTATAGTCACATTATTGTTTTCATAAAGACTTTGGATAGGTCGTGTTTTGGTTATAAACAGAATAAAAATTATATATATAGTCCAAAGCTTAAATTGCACTATATCTACATAACATTTGGTTAGTCATGTTCATATATTATTGTTTTTATCTCTTCATATATATTGAATATTAGTGGTTGCAATAGCTTACAAGCTCATAACTTATACATACATTTGGTACTATCATTCTAAATGACGACGACACGACAGCTATCACTACAACCAGCTAGAACAATGACGACAACAACAACAATGCCGTTAATAAGATACTTGTTCGACAGTTAACTTGGGTTGAGTTTACTCAGTTATAAGATGAACCTTGGAAAGCAAAGGTGTAAGCATGCGAGTCATACCTGTACGTTTTTATAGTTGCAACAATCTCTAAACATGCTATTTTTATTTACGACGTTGCATTGAGCTTTACACGAAAATTGGAATTTATTGCAATCATGAAACTCCTTACCTGTCGTCTACACATAAGACAGGTCAAATGCTTTAGCGTTGCAGCTAAGTAAGCTTTGGGGTCCCTCATAGGACTCCCTTGGATAGCAAAGAAGCAAAATGTCAGTATCTTCTCAAAGAAAAAGTACCATGTCATATTTCTAACGGGGCATTTCATTATTACATCAATCATACATATCATTGCATTTGAAAGGTGTCGCATCAAAAGTCTTATCTATTCATGCATTTAACTATCTTAATGATAGTTGTTATAAATGTAATTAAGTTGTCGCTGTCACATTAGTTATAATAGAATTTTATTTATGTTTAGTACAACAACGGTTTAGTTAACGTTGTTACATTTAGTAATTATTATTTCTGCAATTATAAATTATCCTAAATTAAGCTAATTGTTGCTATTTCCAAAAATTTTAAATTTTTATGAAAATATGGGATGTTACATGTGGTATCAGAGCACACATTCAAACTCTAGGCCTGAATGAGGTCCAAAACACGCAGTAGAAATTTTTATATACAGCAGAAAATTATACTAACTTGAAAATTTTATTATTATGCTATCTTCAGAAATTATTTTCAGTTACAAGTATGGAGAACTCAACTGAACATTTAAGTGACAAATTTCAGCCTAACAGTCACAGTTCGGGACAACACTATGTAGAGGAAGGTCACGGGGAAATAAATAACAGTTCAATGGAACTGTTACGTGCTTTTCAAGATTTAAAAGCAGAAATCAGATCTGTGAAACTAGATAATGAAAGGATTCTGCAAGCACAAGAACAACTGAATCAAGTGTTGTTTGAACACAGCCAAACAGAGGAACAAGAGAAAAACAATGAGGATATTTGCAAAGTTGAGGACATACCTCACGCTGATAAAAATCAGAACATCAAATTCAGTGAAGTAAAAGATAGCTCAACCTCATCTGGAGATGTTATTGCAGAACGCAAAAAGAAACGTAATTACACCAGTGACATCAGTGAAGAAGATTCCAAACCAAGAAGGAAAAATCAAAAAGAATATGAGAAGATTTCTGGAGAATTCAAGAAGATAAATCCTCCAACTTTCAATGGAGAAACTAAGAAAGGTGAGACAGCTGAAGCTTGGCTGTCAGGGATGAAGAAATACTTCCATATCTACAACTATTCAGAGTTCTTAAAAGAAAAAATGGCTATATATAACTTAACCGGAAAAGCGGATATCTGGTGGCAGGATGTCAAAAGGGTAAAGGGAATCAAGGATAAAGATGTAAGCTGGAGTGCTTTCAAACGATATTTCAAAAAGAAGTATCTGTCTGAACAGTACTATGAAGAAAAATCTAAAGAGTTCTACGATTTGAAGTTGGGAGGTATGAACATGAAGGAATTAAACAATAAGTTCCTGAACTTACTAATATATGTACCCTACTTCATAGAAGAAAAAACAAAATTTCAAAGGTACTTAAGATGTTTACCTTTCAGCATTAAAGACATAATTGAGTATGACAGTCCTAAAACATTAGAGGAGGCTATGAGGAAGGAAGTTTTCTGTTATGATACAAATCAGAAGAGAGAGGGTATTTCTAATTGGAAAAATCATAAGCCCAACAATTTTGAACAGAAGAAGAAAAATTTCAGATTCAGTGGGAATTCCGGATTCCAAAGGAAGAATTTTCAAAATCAAAATTCCCAAGGAAATAATTCCAGAAAGAATTCACAGCAGAATTCTATAGCACCGAAAAATGCATCTAATACTGCCAAGACCAGTGAGCCAAAGACACATATTAAATGTTTTGAATTTCAAGGCCATCATTATGCATCAGAATGTCCCTTACGGAAGCGGAAAACAAACAACATCAACTCTATTCAGGCTGAACCTACTATTGGAGACGTAGCAAGGGAGATGCCAAGAATTAATGCAGCACTTGACAACAGGCAAGCAGATCATCAAATCTCCATGGTAGAGATTGAAGGTATGATACATGACCATCCTGTTACTGTTTTAATTGAACCAGGTGCCAGTTTAAGTTATATATCACCAGATGTTGTAGAAAGTCTTAAATTGAAAACTGAAAAGTTTAGCAAATCATGGCTAGTTAGACTAGCAACTGGAAAAAAGAGGAAAGTTTCATATTTTATAGAGAACTGTGTTTTATCCATGAACAATTTGCAAACACAAATCAAGTTGAATATTTTACCTTTAGGTTCATATGATATTATAGTTGGGATGGACTGGTTAGAAGCCCACCATGTCATCCTAGACTATTACGGAAAAATTTTTACATGCTTAAATGATGAAGGGAAAACTGTAGAAATAAAAAGGCATTCCAAGGAAGGTAACCCTTAGACAAATTTCAGCCATGCAAGTTAAGAGAGCAGTTAGGAAGGGATGCCAAATGTTTGCAGTAAACGTGATAAATGATGAGATTATGGATAAAGAGGATAAACTGAAATTAGAGGACATACTTGTCCTAAAATATTTTAAAGATGTATTTCCTGAGGAGATTCCAAGATTACCACCCAAAAGAGATTTAGATTTTACCGTAGAGTTAATACCAGGAGCAGTACCAAATTCAAAAGCTCTGTACCGAATGAATATACTGGAGTTAAACGAATTAAAATCTCAGTTGAAGGAACTTATTGACAAGAAGTATATTAGACCAAGTGTGTCTCCTTGGGGAGCACCTGTCATCTTCGTAAAGAAGAAAGATGGAACATTAAGACTATGCATAGATTATTGCCATCTTAATAAGATGACGATCAAGAATAGATACCCGTTGCCCCACATAGATGATCTATTTGATCAGCTGCATGGAGCAACAGTATTTTCGAAGATTGATCTAAGATCAGGGTATCATCAAGTAAGGGTTAAAGACGAAGATATTTTCAAAACAGCTTTCCGAACTTGGTATGGACATTACGAGTTTGTAGTCATGTCGTTTGGATTAACTAATGCCCCGGCTGTATTTATGTGTTTGATGAATAATATTTTGCATAAGTACTTAGACAAGTTTGTTGTTGTGTTTATAGACGATATTTTAGTGTACTCAAAAAGCATAGAAGAACATGATGAACATTTACGGATTATCTTACAAGTATTAAGAGATCATCAATTGTATGCCAAATTTAGTAAGTGTGACTTCCACAAAGACAAAATTCAGTATCTAGGACACATAATTTCAGCAGAAGGAATCTCGGTTGAACCTGACAAGAAGGGCCATTAATGACTGGCCGGTTCCGAAAGATGTGTCGGATGTGAGATCATTTATGGGCATTACGGGGTATTATAGAAAGTTTATAAAGAATTTTTCAAAAATTGCCAACCCCATAACTTCCTTGCAGAAGAAAGGGAAGAAATTTGTTTGGGATCAGAAGTGTGCTGAGAGTTTTAAGAAATTAAAGGAACTATTGACGACAACACCTATCTTGAAGATAGCTGACCCCAACAAGGATTTTGTAGTTTGTACGGACCCATGCAATGATGGACTTGGTGGAGTTTTGACACAAGAAGGGCATGCGATAGCATATGAATCTAGAAAGATGAAAGTACATGAAAAGAATTATTCTACTTATGATTTAGAGTTATTAGCAGTTATTCATGCCTTAAAAATGTGGCGTCATCACCTTATTGGCAGAAAGTTTACATTATTAACAGATAACATGGGTTTGAAATATTTATTGGATCAGACAAACCTGAACGCTAGACAAGCTAGATGGTTGACATTCTTAAGTGAGTATGATTTCGAAATTCAACATATCAAAGGAAAGGAGAATAAAGTTGTAGATGCCTTGAGTCGCAAGGAAAAACTAAATTTCATTTCAGCAATTAGTAATTATTCAACCAATTTGGAAAATCATATTCTGGAAAAAGGTGAAAGAGATGAAGAATACAGAAAAATGAAGGAAAAGACATCCAATAACAGTTCTGAAAATTGTATGGCAGATTACAGAATTAAAGAAAATGGACTATGACTGTATAAAAACAGATTGTATGTGCCAGATATACCAGAAATAAAATTTCTGATATTAAATGAGATGCATAAAAGTCACTATTCTGGTCATCCAAGATATCAAAAGACCGTCACTATGCTGAGAAAATAATACTATTGGCCCAGAATGAAAGATGAAGTAGCATAATACATTGCAAAATGCTTGGACTGTAAAAAGGTGAAGGTTGAACACCAACATCCTGCTGGATTGTTGCAACCATTACCAATACCAAGCTAGAAATGGGAAGTGATCAGCATAGATTTCATTACGGGATTGCCTAAAAATCAGAAACAACATGATTCCATCATGGTAGTGGTGGACAAACTCAGTAAGGCAGCACATTTCATACCAGTGAAGACCACACATAAAGCACCAGACATTGCAGAGATTTTTATGAAACAGATCTTTAGACTACATGGAATACCAAAGGTAATAATTTCAGATCGTGACTCGAAGTTTACAGGAAACTTCTGGAGATCATTGTTTAAAGGATTGAATACAACTCTAAATTTTAGTACAACATTTCATCCACAGACGGATGGACAGACAGAAAGGGTAAATCAAGTGTTAGAAGATTTATTAAGAATGTATGTTAAGGATTAGCCTGGTAAGTGGGAAGATTATCTGCACTTAGTAGAATTTGCTTATAATAATCATTATCATGCTTCAGCCAGACTTAGTCCCTTTGAAATTCTTTATGGTAGAAAATGTAATACACCTGTTTCGTGGAATGATCCAGTCAATAGAGTTGTTTTAGGACCTGAATTATTGCAAGAATTAGAACTAATTGTGAAACAGGTGCAAGGATATTTAAAAGCTTCCCAAGATAGGCAGAAAAGTCAAGCAGATTCAAAAAGAACTCATAAAGAGTTCCAGGTGGGGGAACATGTGTTTCTCAAGGTAAGACTGAAAAAGAGTTCACTGAAATTGGGGAGCTGTGCCAAGTTGGCACCCAGGTATTGTGGTCCTTTGAAATATTATCTAAGGTTAGAGTAGTGGCATACCAACTGGCCTTACCACCTAACCTAAAAATACATAATGTTTTTCATATATTGTTTTTAAAGAAATATGTGCACGATACTACTCATGTTGTAAACTGGAATGATGTACAGGTGGGACAAGACAGAGATTTTTCGGTGGAACCGGACTGTATCCTCGGAAGGAGGGAAACTATTCTCTGGAATCGCAGCATTGGGCAAGTGAAGGTGCAATGGAAGCACCTTAGCCCAGAAGAGGCAACCTGGGAGTACGAGAGTAGTATGCGAGCAGCATACCCAACTCTATTTTAGGAACACTCAAGGAGTGACTAGCCAACATCGAGGATGATGTTGAGACTTAAGGGGGGGTGTATGTCACCTACCCAAAATTCTAAACATTATTATTTATATGCAAAAATACTTTATGTTAAATTTAATTACAAAGTTTTGTAATTATGATCAGTTTTGATCATGGATGAATGTAATTATTGAATATTATTATTTAAATAAATTAATTAGGAGACAAACACTCAAGAGGACTGTTGAATGAGTGTTCACTGACCCACTAGGAGGAATGGAAGCTGTTGGAAGATATGGGACACATAGCATCAGTTACATCACACCACTAACTGTTGGTTATGGGACAACTTCCCCTAAAATAGGGCATTATCCCCCAGGTGGAGGGAGGGAGCAGGAATCTCATTTAATGACCCAGTAACATTTGAAAAGGCCTAGGCAGCCTATAAAGGAAAATTCGAATTGGGCAGGCAGCCCTTAATCAATATTTCTGCAGAATATTTTCCTCTTGTAAATCAGGTGATTTCAAGAGAGATTCGAATAAGGGAGGTTAGTGGTGATTGAAAACTGAGTTTTGCTTATTTACGGAGAAGAAACATAGTTGTAGGAGCAAGGCTTTTTGGACTGCTACCTATTGAAGATTTAGAAGATTACTACTACAACAACAAGAAGTCCTAATTCCTGAAGTTTCTTCCTCCTGGTGGTTCAGCGAACAGGCTCGGGGGTCCTAAGATAGCATTTGACTATTTTCAGGAGTTTGGTTGGGTGGAATAGTCTTCCTGAGTTGTTTGTTTCCTTACAGAGTTTCTCAGGTTTTTAAAAGATTTCCTAACTTATGCTCAGTAAATAATCCTGTTTTGTTTATCTAGTATTATTCTGTTTATTTGCTTTCGAAAAGAATCTAATTCTGGAAATGTTTAAGTCTGAATGTTTAAGTTTAAATGTTAAATTGATAAATCAATATCCCCATTTTTCCACATGCTGTTTGGGAGCATCGTACTCTAGTAGAGATATGCAAATTAAAGTAGATTAGAAGATAGGCAAATTGCCATTTAAATTCGATAAATAGATAGTAATTATTTATGTTTCAGTTTTTATGTTCCCAAGTTAAATAATAGTAGAAAGATTATGCATAGTATCTATGAATGTATTATAAGTATCAGAGCTTTCTGAGAAATTAAATAATGTATAATTTCTGTATTCAAATCAATTTTCTATATAAAAGAAAAATATAGAAATCACAAGTATGCATGTATCATAACAGAGTAACAATTAAATGATAGTGATCATCCAAATAAGATTATACATAACAATCATTACCAGTTTTCTTATTGTTTATAGACACTTGATTTCATTATCTCTGTTAATGTTTTTCAAGGTTATTATCTTTCTATACTATTAACTTGAATTACATGCTGTAAACAAAATCTTTTCACAATCATTCTATAGTTTTCAAGTTTCCACAATACACTCATACACACACTATTTTTCTTTTATTTATTATTTTATCAATTTCATAAACTTACAGTTCAAACAGACTATAGATTATATAGAAATTTTCTGTTGCTGATAAGAAATAGCTTTCTATCTCTTATTATAAACATCGTGTTAATTATCATCCTAACAAACAATAGAAACTCTATGAACATCACTTTGTTTATACTCACCTATTCTATTGCAAAGCTGTTAGTGTCATTAGTATTTTGTTGAGTTTTCATTTGAAACCCTAGTAGGTTTAGTCTTCCATTTTTTATCTTTGTTTTATCCAAATACAAATAAAACACGAATGTAGGGTTCAATACTATTCGTTTCCCATGTACATATTATTGTAAACCATTTCGACAGTTCACTCTATTATTTATCAACATTACCAAACAAAGAATTATGACATCAACTTACAGTATCCAGATAAACAAACCAGGTATCTATACAAATGTTTTAACATACATTGTATTACCAAAAGGAGTATTATCTTACACAGAGATCAAGCCCTCGGCTCTCTTTCTTACTGTCTCAAATGATTACCAAAAACAAGTCGAATCTCATAGAACCTCAAACATCAAAACAGAATAACCTCTCAACGAAGACAAAGCTCTCAAGCAACGTTTATAATATGTTTTGAAAAACAAGGTTACACAGGGTTTATCCCAAAAATTCAATAGGTATAAGAGCCCAAATATTCAAAATCGACGAGTTATATCTCCAGTCGATAAACATCAAAGTTTACAAAATATAGCACCCAAGTATCACTGTCAAATAAAAGTGTTTCGTAGATTTCCCCAACCATCTTCAATGACAGATCCACGGCACAGACGAAGAGCACTATGAGGGTATGGAAGACCCGAAGCTTACCGATGTAAGAGTGCGTGGTTTTTCCTTTCACCATACCCTAGTCAGACCTTCTTTTTACACCCTGCACCTACAAACAATAGTTCGGAGTTAGACTCATGCTACTATCAAATTGAGAATAGAGATACAGTAAAAGAAACATTATTTCATCTTTGACACTTACCTTCACCGCTTGTGGACAGTCTTGGCGTACTTCAGGACAACGAAAAAGGGTTTGTTCCAGTCTCGACGAGAGAACGCAAGCACTTGTTGTTTGCAAAGCATTTGTACCATACAATGAATAACTTCAAACCTTCAACACTTCATCACTCTGAACTTGGACTCCATCTAAAATTACAACACCATTACAGAGGTTAAAACTGCAACCTTCTGCACCAATTCACAGATCTCGGGTTCGAAACCCTTGCATACTTTCTACCAAAATCTTGGCAGCCTGTCGGCCACCTCCAGCAAAAACAATAACACAATGAACCACTTTTCCAAGTTAATAACTCAAACACATGATAGATGTTAGGGTTACCATCCGATGGCATAGACTCACGATCATCAATGGTTACAATAGTGCCAGCTATGTCTACTTTGGTATCAACAAAATCAACATTTAATGCCATCCTCCATTACCATTTGACATTGCCATCTTGGCAAACACTTAAGTCAACAACAACCAGTACTAGGGCATATTATTCTGCCACAATAGCAAGCAACAAGGAAAGCACACCTACGTGGAACATGGGCTATCCAACTCGGTAGGGATATGGTGCCAACTTGTTAATGGAAGATCTGTACATGATCTCTTTTACAGTTCGAGACACATGCCAACTTAATTGATTCAACGGCCTGTCCCATATAGAATTTAATGCCCACTCTGCATTACCTTTCGACATTGCCACTATGGCATACGGTGGAGCAAGTACGATCAAACGCTTGGCATATAACCCTTACACTTCGACAAGCATGGAGGCATTCATGTCTACGTGGATCTCTGGTTTTATAACTCGGTAGGGAGGCAGTACTAAGATTTTATTGCAGGATTGGATACGTGATCCCTGCCATAGCTCGAGACCAGCGCCAAATTGATGAGCCAACGACCTACCAACTCCATTTAATGTTTGTCAGTACCTCAATTGGATAACAAATATTACATGTTTAATTGTTAACATAACAATATTTAACAATGTCATAATTGTCATAGTAGTAAAAACTTATATGCATTATACTATTATAATTCCAAGGTTTGCACTTTATTGTCATTGCTTTCATACATTATAATGTTTGTATTTAATTTACAAATACTTACATAGCATTGTCATGATCCTAATAATGCATATATTGCCAACATCTCCGATATATGTTTTAATATTGACATTAAATCGAAAATAGGTATAGTCACATTATTGTTTTCATAAAGACTTTGGATAGGTCGTGTTTTGTTTATAAACAGAATAAAAATTATATATATAGTCCAAAGCTTAAATTGCACTATATCTACATAACATTTGGTTAGTCATGTTCATATATTATTGTTTTTATATCTTCATATATATTGAATATTAGTGGTTGCAACAGCTTACAAGCTCATAACTTATACATACATTTGGTACTATCATTCTAAATGACTACAACAGGACAACTATCACTACAACCAGCTAGAATAATGAAGACAACAACAACAATGCCGTTAATAAGATACTTGTTCGACAGTTAACTTGGGTTGAGTTTACTCAGTTATAAGATGAACCTTGGAAAGCAAAGGTGTAAGCATGCGAGTCATACCTGTACATTTTTATAGTTGCAACAATCTCTAAACATGCTATTTTTATTTACGACGTTGAATTGAGCTTTACACGAAAACTGGAATTTATTGCAATCATGAAACTCCTTACCTGTCGTCTGCACATAAGACATGTCAAATGCTTTAGCGTTGCAGCTAAGTAAGCTTCGGGGTCCCTCATAGGACTCCCTTGGACAGCAAAGAAGCAAACTATCAGTATCGTCTCAAAGAAAAAGTACCATGTCATATTCTAACCGGGCATTTCATTATTACATCAATCATACATATCGTTGCATTTGAAAGGTGTCGCATCAAAATTCTGATCTATTCATGCATTTAACTATCTTAGTGATAGTTGTTATAAATGTAATTAAGTTGTCGCTGTCACATTAGTTATAATAGAATTTTATTTATGTTTAGTACAACAACAGTTTAGTTAACATTGTTACATTTAGTAATTATTATTTCCGCAATTATAAATTATCCTAAATTAAGCTAATTGTTGCTATTTACAAAAAATTTAAATTTTTATGAAAAAATGGGATGTTACAAGTAAATATTAAATAGTTTCAAAACTCACCGTCAACTTTGGAGTATGAAATGTATTAGACTTTGGAGTATCAAATGTATTAGATGGTCTAGGAGCCATTGTATTTTTTTTCCAATGAACCTTGACTAGGATTATTTGGGAGACTCTCCTAAAAAATAAATACTTGTGAGCGATTTTCAAAGAATGGAAAATAAAAATGGGAAAAATAAGAGTTGGTTTAAAAAACTACATAGATTGGGGTGACTAGATTAAGAGGTGACACTTGCGGAGGTCCTCGATTTGATTCAACATTTGACATGGAAATATTACTCTGCCAATATCATAGTTTGCATTAGATATCATGAAATCAGAAGATAAAGGGTTAGGATGCAAAAACATTAATTCATATATTACACACCCTACAACAATACGATCATGTTCATGTTAGCATTATGATTTTGAAATCCCCAACTTTAAAGATGGCCTACATAAAAAATTAAAGTCTACACATGCAATCCTTAAATTGTTGGATTTTGGAACAACTCTGCCACTTTCTTTCCCCACCTCCATGGCATCTTTCCATTCCATTAATTCTTCAACAAATTTTTTCAATCTTCCGAGTTCCTTGTCTTTTTCTCTTAATTTCTCTTTAGTATTATGAAATTCCTTCTTGTAGGAACTCTCTTTTCCAAATAATACAGTTGGAGTGACTCCGAATCCAACCCCACGTACACGACCCCTCCTATCAGGCCCCAAAACTATAGCAAGGGCATCTTTCCTTGTAGCATATGCAGGAGACACTGACTCATTTTGTGCCGATTCAATTTGATTCTAGCAATGTCAACATTTCAACAAACTCATATAAGAAACATCATTAACTCTAAAAAAAGAATAAATGATACAAGAATAGGTTCGGAACTTACTATTTTCTCCGCAATGAATGATGAAATTGGAGTGCCATCCTTCTTTTTATGGCATTTCATCCACACATCAGCCCTAGTTATAGGCTTATCACTTGGACCACGAGATTGATTCTAGTATCAACAAATACAACAATCTAGTTAACTATATTTAAAGTTGTTAATTGTGGACAAATAATAGAATTTGTTGCAACTTATGAGGTCATCTTCAACCCTAAAGTAACCTCTATGGCCAGAAGTGTGGGTCTCTTGTTCTAATGCCCTATTTTTTTTATTTGTTTTTCACCTCTCCTGCAACTCAATAAAAAAATAGATGCTAAGATTATAGTTGATTGTATGAGAGGATTCAAAATCAAAGATGATACCATTCAAATCTGTCTTTCATTTTTACCTTGAATTTAGGGTCAGGTCGTAATCTAACAAATTCAATCCAATCAGTTTCATTTACTCCAATAGGAAGGTTTGCAATCCTCTCCTCATCTGTTTCGTATTTCAAATAGTATTTCTTATACAAATTATATCTATAGGTTCTCAAGCGTTGAGATATTTCTTTATGACACCATTGCTCTACCGACGGATCTATTTGGTAGGTACGCTACAATAGATAAACAATCCATTATTAGATAGAAGCATTATTTGAAACTAAACCTATCACACACAAGATCAATATGCATCAATATATAAAGTTTAGAATAAGTTGATTCTCACATTGATTGCACTCCACATGTCTTTCTTTTGCACTTCAGACACTTTTTTCCATTCCATGTGCTTGATGCCTAGAATTTCCCTTGCAAGAACACCTAAAAATTAGGAGAATTTCTTTGAATGTGGACCAATACGCTGGCCCCTCTCATTAAATTGAATTTCAGGCAATGTAATGCCCTTTATAGTGGTTCCAAAGAGACATTTTGTTGGTCCTCTACTCCTTCTTTTCACATTTATTGCAGTACTAGCTTGGGTAGATGCATTTGCATCTTCTAAACCATGCTCTTGTTGTGGTGGATCCTGATCCAAAACATGCTCTTGTTGTGGTGGATCCTCCTCCAAAACATGATCTTGTTGTGGTGGTTCCTGTTGAAAATTTTCTGGAAAAACAAACCAGTACCCCTCTTGAGACAATGACAATATGCAATTGTTAATATGAAATCTTGAAATACTTTTATAGGAAAAAAAATGTTTAGAAATGATCATACCTTCCAGTGGTTCTTTCACATCTTTCTCAAGAGTATGTGCATTAGAATTGTTGCTGAAACTATAGCAAGTAGATTCACTCTGTAATGGGACAGTGGATCTCGATGCTATATTTTGTTGGTATTTGTTTCCCATCTTAGAGCCTATGGTCAAGTATATTATGAATTTTTTTAATAGAATTGTTTGTTTATTAAAAAATAAATACTAAGTTACCATCATGTTTAAAATATTTACCTGAAGTTGTGCCACATATAACATTGTCATTTCTTTAGGTAATGCGGCCTGACTTTTTTAAAAGTGATGTATTGCAACGTCTTAATTTAATTGTGTTAGCTCTCTACAAATATGGATTGCAGCTCGTGCTCAAAGAAAGTTAGACAATTTTTAAGGTATAAAAGAAAGGACAATAATTGTTAAAAAAATATTGAAGTTATTGAAATCCCAAACAAAAAAAAATAATGTCTTACTTTGATATGGACATCCGCAAATAAACTGCATAACAAAAAAAATCATTTTTATTAACACATTGTTGAAACAAGCCAACTAACACAATCCTGAAAATTAAATAGTATTTATGAACATTATACAAATATCTTTAACTCATTCATAAAAAAATGTCTAACAATGTATACTAAAATATAGAGGTGCTTTTTGGGAATACTCTGTGGTCAAAAGTTTTACAGGAAAAATATATGAAATCTAATGTTATTAAATGGTTCAGGATGCTACTGCATCTTGGACTGCTCAAGATGCTACTACAACTTATGACTCCAAGACACACTCTCTTCTTCTATTTAGATTTTTCGGGTATTCTTTGATGTGTAATCTTCACATAATTCATCAAATATTCTATTATTAAACCTTTTAAGTCATATTTCTGTCTTTTGCAGATTTTCATTATTTAACCAATTAAAATCTCAATGGACATCTTCCAGGTTTGCTGGCTTCACGCCCTTTCAAATCTTTGTTTTAATGAACTAATTAATTAATTAACTAGTCAATTAATTCATAAATTAATTTCAAGCCTGTAGGCTTCATTTCCTTCAAAACTGCATGCTTGGGCTTTCTACGGGCTTCCTTTCTCCCAAAACTTGGGCATGATCTTCTTTAAGCTTCTAGCTTCTTCTTATTAAGATCTCCATCTTTATAAGATCTGGAGTGATGGTGGAGAAAAACTTGTCACAGAAAAACAGAGCAGCTGTCTTTCCCACAAGATCAGATATCGGGACTTGGTCACCTATATTGTTTAATCACAAAGTTACGCTCATCAGAAAACAAGAGTGACTCCAGGGTTTGCAATTCTGAGGACATAACTGCCATATTGCCAACAGGGGCATCTCAAGACATGGGAAAATATTTTTAAAAAAGGTCGAATTGGTCCCAGCAGATGTTGTCTGTGTATGCAGAATGTTGAAACCACAAAACATCTTCTTGTGGACTACTAATTCATGAAGAGTGTTTAGAAATTATGATGCACAGCTCTAAATACTGAGCAGATGTGAGGTGGGGTTCTGAGAATGTTGATATAAATTTGCTTAACTAGTTTAGAATCTGTAAAGCTTACCATTTACTCCCGGTTTAGATTCCAATATTTTTCCTTGAAGAAATTCTGCAATTTTTGCTAACTAGATGTTGGAGAGACTGACTTAGGCGTTTATAAGACCTCTGTAACTTTTGGAAAGAGCGAATATACATTTTTTGTTTGGATTTGTAAGTGGATTTCCAGTAACGATACATCTGGAAAATTCTGGTAACCCTATTCTAATACTACGAGATTAGGGAACGGAGCAGGTCTACCCATCTCCTGCATCAACAAGGGTGGAAACGGGCGATGGAACCACATGTTGGCCCACTTATTTCAAATCCACAGTTTGATGATGTAATGTATTTTAATATCTAGTTCATGAATGGACAAAAACAACTGACAAGATAAAAAAAAATGTCTTTGCAAAAGGCCAATTATCCACGGTAAATGTCATTTGCAAATATGGATTTTAAAATACTATTAAATTTTGAAATACTCATCATAATTCATTTGGACCGAAAGGGACAATAAGGACAAAACAATGGCCAATAAGGACAAAACAATAGTACGAGCAATATAGTACAAAGGGACAATAAAGACAAAACAATAGTATGAGCAATATAGTACAAACAATAGTACAAGGAAATGGTACCTCTTTTTGTTTCCACGGGTTAAGATTGCCTATTGTAAGAGAGTTTGCTTCTCATTTCCTCTAGTCTTCATAGCTTTCTAACTTCAACGCCAAGCAAAAAATGTTTTCAATTAAAATATTGTTGAATACATATGAGCTTTGTTCCTATTTATATTACAAAATGAATAAAAATTTGGAGGGAAATCTAAATACTAAAAACAATGGAGGGAAATACAAATCCAAACATTCTTTTCTTGACAATAGATGTTCCTATTTCCATTTACAGATGTTGCTATTTTCTCCAAATTATTATATAAAGTACATAAAATACTTATAAATTAGAAAAAAAACTTAAAAAGTATCACCGAATATTTTATAGTTAGAATTTAAGAATTGGTTGGATTTGCCAAGACTTATAAATTTTTAAGTATGGATCCTTAAAATTTTAAGAGGTAGTCATGATTTTAGAAGATACACAATCCACTAAAAAATGCACAACTAGAAGGAAAACATATGTATTTGAAAAAACATAAAGTTAACATCTTCACATGTACAAGAGTAAAATCATTATAAGTCAAACAATATAATTTCTCAATCAAAATAATGGTGTGAAAAAAAGGTTTGTAATGGTGAGTGTAATGCATTGGTTTTCTATTAATGTTAACCCTTCTCCTACAAAAACTAATGCAACAATTAAATAAAGTTGATATGGACCTACATAAACTTCATTGCCTACAACACATTCTCACACCATAAAAGAGGTGCCAAGACTTAGTATACCATCTAAGAAAAGACATTTAAAAACATATATATGAACCTCAATGGTGAGGTATGCCTTCAAATATGCAAAAGTTCCTCTAAATATGTGGAAATTTTCGGTTAGTAATGCGAAAGGTCTATTGAGTAAATTCTCACCCTCATCCATGCGAGTGATTTGCTTCCTTAATAAAACATCATGAGTGATGCCTAATATAAGATCAAACCGAAATGTGTGATCCAAGGTTCTTCTCATGGATTGCAATTATCACTATTCTAAAAATACCCTATCCATTAATATGACTTCACATTGAGGAATTAACACCTTCACAAATACCAAAAAAAATCATGCATTTTAACCTTGGTGTTTTCACCTACTATTAGACTATTGTAACCACATAGCTGGCTTGAATCAAATGAACCATAAGATGGATGCATTCCTCAAACTCATTATTTTTTATGTTTGCAGGATCAGTGATACAATATTCTCCATGGACTGGTAGAATGGTGCATCTCTTCCCGTACTAGAAGAGTGGGTGGACATTATAACAATTGTGTTGTTACGTGATGACCAGTCCCACTCCCTGTCGATGTCGATTTAGTGGTTAGAGCCCCTAACGATTCCCACTCCTTGTCGATGAGGACACATTAATGGGTAGTAGCCATGTTGTGTAGTTGTGCATTTTCAAACACCAGTGAGAGGACTAGTCAGAGAGACGGTAGCATTTTCCAATGCCACTGAGCCAAGGGATGGATCCCTCAGCAAATAGTTGGCCCTCACCTATTTTATCCCTTGATGGTGGTAGCAATACTTAATGATGGTGGATTGAGTTGGTTTCCTTGATGGGTGTTCCATGTACCCCTAGACCTCTATAATATATATGAGAGAGTCATGTTCTCATCATGTTCTATAAACTTGGTCTTCCTCTTGTGTGTATGATTGGGGTTCGTTATTCTCTAGCTCACTATCCTTCTATAGTAGAGCAGTTATACTCGGGTATTCTTTGATGTGTAATGCATGGTCTCACACCAGGTATGCCTTTGCCTAGGGTTTTCTCCAGTGGGGGGTAATTGGGTTTTCTCTCCCATGAGGACTTCCCATGATACATGTTGTGTAGTTGTGCATTTTCTATAAGCATGTGATCCTATAATTTGCTTACTGTTTCTATAGCTACCATCATATCTAGGGATGAAGTTGGAATGTAAGCATGTTGTTTTGCATTAATATAGCTTCGAAAGAACCACCTATATTATAATGTTGTTTGTCATTATAGCCGAATACACATTCACAGGAGGGTGTGGCCCACCCATCACAGGGTTCTCATGAAACGGAGGTGCATCTACGTTTTAATACTAGAAACAAAAGTGAGAGGACTAGTCAGAGAGACGGTAGCATTTCCCAATGCCACTGAGCTAGGGGATGGATCCCTCTGCAAATAGTTGGCCCTCACCGTTTTTATCCCTTGATGGTGGTAGAAGTACTTAATGATGGTGGATTGAGTTGGTTTCCTTGATGGGTGTTCCATGTGTCATAGGTATAGAGAATTCCTTATGCGGTTGCAAGCCCCTGATCACCTAACGTTGGAGTATTGGTCATGATGTGTGACCCCTAACTTAACTCATTGGTTAAGTCGGTCTTGTGTGGGATCATATATATACTTATTGGAGGCTTTATACCCCTAGACCTCTATAATATATATGAGAGAGTCATGTTCTCATCATGTTCTATCAACTTGGTCTTCCTCTTGTGTGTATGATTGGGGTTCATTATTCTATAGCTCACTATCCTTCTGTAGTAGAGCAATTATACTCGGGTATTCTTTGATGTGTGACGCATGGTCTCCCACCAGGTATGCCTTCGCCTAGGGTTTATGGCAAGCTGAGACATTGTGAAGTCATGCATGACTCTTGATTTTGCAGATTCTATCACAGTGAAAGGTTGTAATTGGATTTTCTCCCCCATGAGGGCTTCCCATGATACATGTTGTGTAGTTGTGCATTTTATATAAACATGTGATCCTATAATTTGCTTACTGTTTCTATAGCTACCATCATATCTAGGGATGAAGTTGGAACGTAAGCATGTTGTTTTGCATTAATATATCTTTGAAAGAACCACCTATATTATAATGTTGTTTGTCATTATAGCCGAATACATATTCACAGGAGGGTGTGGCCCACCCATCGCAGGGTTGTCATGAAACGGAGAGTGCATCTATGTTTTAATACTAGAAACAAAAGTGAGAGGACTGGTTAGAGAGACGGAAGGATTTTCCAATGCCACTGAGCCAGGGGATGGATCCCTCAGCAAATAGTTGGCCCTCACCTTTTTTATCCCTTGATGGTGGTAGCAGTACTTAATGATGGTGGATTGAATTGGTTTCCTTGATGGGTGTTCCATGTGTCATAGGTATAGAGAAGTCCTTATGCGGTTGCAAGCCCCTGATCACCTAACGTTGGAGTATAGGTCATGATGTGTGACCCCTAACTTAACTCATTGGTTAAGTCGGTCTTGTGTGGGATCATATACTTATCGGAGGCTTTAAACCCCTAGAACTCTATAATATATATGAGAGAGTCATGTTCTCATCATGTTCTATCAACTTGGTCTTCCTCTTGTGTGTATGATTGGGGTTCGTTATTCTATAGCTCACTATCCTTCTGTAGTAGAGAAATTATACTGGGGTATTCTTTGATGTGTAACGCATGGTCTCCCACCAGGTATGCCTTCGCCTAGGGTTTATGGCAAGTCGAGACATTGTGAAGTCATTCATGACTCTTGATTTTGCGGATTCTATCACAATGAAAGGTTGTAATTGGGTTTTCTCCCCGATGAGGGATTCCCATGATACATGTTGTGTAGTTGTGCATTTTCTATAAACATGTGATCCTATAATTTGCTTACTGTTTCTATAGCTACCATCATATCTAGGGATGAAGTTGGAATGTAAGCATGTCGTTTTGCATTAATATAGCTTTGAAAGAACCACCTATATTATAATGTTGTTTGTCATTATAGCCGAATACACATTCACAGGAGGGTGGGGCCCACCCATCACAGGGTTGTCATGAAACTGAGAGTGCATATGCATTTTAATACTAGAAAAAAAAGTGAGAGGACTAGTCAGAGAGATGGTAGCATTTCCCAATGCCACTGAGCCAGGGGATGGATCCCTCAGCAAATAGTTATCCCTCACCGTTTTTATCCCTTGATGGTGGTAGCAGTACTTAATGATGGTGGACTAAGTTGGTTTCCTTGATGGGTGTTCCATGTGTCACAGGTATAGAGAATTCCTTATTCGGTTGCAATCCCCTGATCACCTAACGTTGGAGTATTGGTCATGATGTGTGACCCCTAACTTAACTTGTTGGTTAAGTCAGTCTTGTGTGGGATCATATACTTATTGGAGGCTTTATACCCCTAGACCTCTTATAAAATATATGAGAGAGTCATGTTCTCATCATGTTCTATCAACTTGGTCTTCCTCTTGTGTGTATGATTGGGGTTCGTTATTCTATAGCTCACTATCCTTTTGTAGTAGAGCAATTATACTCAGGTATTCTTTGATGTGTAACGCATGGTATCCCACCAGGTATGCCTTCACCTAGGGTTTATGGCAAGCTGAGACATTGTGAAGTCATGCATGACTCTTGATTTTGCGGATAATAATATTTAAATAATAAACTGTAATAATGGTAACACTTTGTCACTTTGTATATCGTAAATTAAATTACATCAAGGAACGATGCCTTCATTTTCTAAGATTTGAAAGGTTCAATTTTATACCATTTTCAAAGATTCAAAAGATACCATTTTCAAAGACTAAAAAATTCAATTTTTGAATTGTGGTGCAGATGAAATTAGGGTGGGAATGATTTGCTCTAGTTTAGACCACGCGCATGGAGAAATAGACAAAAAATCACAATGAAATGCTGTTGGGTTGAACCACAAATGGAGAGATAGACATAGGTGCCGATCGGAAGGAAAGGGAGTGAGATGAACTGTGGAAATCAGGTTCCAATGCTATCCATGCAGCTCTTCTTTTTATTTTTGATGTAGGAACCACCTGCAATTTCAACAAAAAACACTTCCCCAAATTCTTGAACTCTTACCTTGAGTATAAATTCAATTTCTTTGCTCAGAAATGGCGTTTTCCCTTTAATAATATGATTACAATTGGGCCATGATCTACTATTGCTCGTACACAAATGGAATCTAAAATGGAGTTCGATTCCCAAACAGAGTATACCTGGGTATTCAAATTTTTGCACAATGACAATTTGCCACGATTTTTCCTCCAGTCCAGCGTTCATTTCTTCAGTGTTTGTTTCAACATTTGAGAAACTTAGTTTTTCATGAACAAGTGGGAAAAAATCACTACTACCCTTCAACATACTTCCAAATATTCAAACCCTAACCCTGAAATATGGAACCTGGCTATCAATTACATAACTCAATCTCTGTATAAAAATGTTAAAAAAATACTAAAATATCCAATATTTTACCTTCAACGACAGTAGATTCTCACCCAACACATTTATTTATTCTGTTAAATTTTGGTTAGGGTTAGGGTTTTATGCAGAATGTACTTTAAACAGTCTAATTGAAGTAACTTGATGTTCCAATTTCAATCGCTTCACTTCCTTCTGATTTGCATAACCTGAGATCTCATAACATAAGGACACTCGAGTGATAAACAATCACATCGAGTCAATTTTCAAAAGGGTCTTCCAATTCCAAATACTTCGCAGAAATCACATATTCCTGTAGTTGCTTACTGTTAGGAAGTCAGCCAATTAACAAAGCCTATGTACTCATTTTTCGCTGCAGGAATTACATACAAATTCCAAAGTAAATGACTTTATGTTTTCAGCAGGATGCCATTCACATTCAATAGAGACAACGAACTTCATAAAAAATACATAGAAAGAGATATTCACAAGTCCATATGCATATAAAATGCTTTCATTAATCAAATTCAATTACTCAGAATTTTGTGACCTGATTACATAATATGGGAGTATTCTACCCTAGTCCTCTCCTCTCTATTTTCCTATCCTTTTTGCCTCTGCCTCACCTCTGCTCTACCTCTATTGTGGCCTGTAGGCTTACAATCGTATATATGAAGAATCAATTTAACGGTTTAACCCTAATGACCTTTCTATATTTCTGTAAATGCCTCCCTAAATAGGAGTTCGGCTCTATCCTAAAGGATGATGCATCATTGACACCTCATCACACTTGGAAACTTCTAGTTTAACCTTGCTAACTATTGAACGTTTAGAATATTTTTACATTGAACCCCTCCTTGTTTTAAGGACAAGAGTCAATACCTCATGGTCTGTCAAAAACTTTTAATGTGAGTTTGTTTGAGGGCTAATCTGCTGAGTCACGGCCTGAGGAGGGACTATTGAGGTCTAATCTGCCTTACCATCATCTACTGGGGTTACTTTGTGTCCTGATTGATGAGGCCGTAGTTGCTGGTGGCTTGGTTTGATTGTGTCGTGGACTTCTGTTGTATACAGCAGCGTATGTAAGGGTTTGTTATATCGGCCACAAGAATTGTGAAATGATATTTTTCCATTTCTCTTGCAAGTTAAAAAAGTAAAAAAGAGTAACAAGAATGGAGCACTAATATATCGAAATGGAGGAGAGAACTAGTATGATAAGTAGACCTCTTTCCTTTAGGCTCAGGAAGGATCTGTCAAGATTCAAAGAATTGACAGATCCTCTAATCTAGGTAGAAAAAGTGATTCATTTGTTTTGCAACCAGTATGCAATAAATCTGCTCCTCAGGTAACATCAAAATGAACTCGAAGGAACCAACAAGAGTATGGGCTATGTGACACGATTCCAAATAAGACCCATGTGTCCGATTTCCATTTTTGCATATGTAAGTATAAACAACAACTCAACTTACAGGCTTAGGCCAAGCCTGTAGATATACGATATTAAACAGTCTTAAGGATGAAAATCAATTTATTTTAACATAATAGTGACAATTACAATTACAAGAACTTTACAAAAACTTTAGGAGTTAGTTCCATAAATGTATGAGGTTTGTTATTTAGCTACAAGTTATGCTTCCAAGTATATCTTGTATGCCTGCGAGCATTAGAGGTTAGAGAGAGAGGCTTGAAAAATGATGGTTAGAAGGGTTAGCTATACAATGTAAGAATCAAGGCAAGAAAAACAGAGGATAGGTCAGAGTTTGTTTATTAGCCTGCAAATTTCCAAGTAATAAATGGAAAAGGATTATTTGCCATGATGTTGTGTGTTGATTTCATATATGTCTGTGTGATTGATGAACTCTGGTGAATATACAAGCTAACTAGGAAATGAATTAGTTAATTGTGTTACTCTCTTTTGGGCTACATTTTAAATTTAAGGTTGAATTAAGATCTAAGGTTGAGTGTTGACTACATTGGAATTACGCTCAGTATGAAGAGGAGTGATGTTGAACACTCTGCATTGAAGGGATGCTTGGATGAATTAGTTTTGAGTCTAGGTAGAATCTTTATGGGTTCTACTTTCTTAGAAGTTAGATGCCATATTGGTTCTAATTTCAATGGTTCTACAAATTGACATCTAAAGAGACAATTACAATAATGCATTAAGCCACAGAGATTATTTCCAGAAGATCTAAGTCAAATATTTGAACAGTTTAGGGAGTTTTTTTATATCAGAATACCTCTTAATAAGAAATGTGGGTTTATGCAGTTGTTTGACTGCAAGTTGTTAGTGCAAAGTTGTGTGTTTTCAATATATATGAGGTTTAGTATCAACTAACTTTTTTAGTTCATTGTAGACATAATTTCAAAGGAGCTTGGAGCATATTATCAAATGGACAAAAGAAACTAGATGAACTTGAAAAATAGGTATAGTTTCTATATTTGGTTATTCATCGTGATATACAAAAAAATGTATGAGTGCTAACTTGTTGTCAATTAAATTTATGTGACTTAATGGAAATTGGTTATGTGTAGGACACTACAAGAATATAGTGATGGGGTTGAGGAATTCTTAAAGTTTTCCGAGGCGCATTCAAGGAATAAGATGTCCATAAAATGTCCATGTAATAAATGTGGCATAGTCAAAGTACAAACATTTGATAAAATACGCGAGCACTTGATTTGTGATGGAATAATAGAACAATATAAAATTTGGTATTTTCATGGAGAGAGCATTCACAGTCAGGTATCTTGAAATAAATGAATTGATCTAGTTTCAAACTTACTTGTATTACAATAAAGATATAAATTATATTTATATGTGTTGTATTACAATAAAGATATAAATTATATTTATATGTGTTGTATTACAATAAAGATATAAATTATATTTATATGTGCTTAATTATGTTTTCCTCTCATCTTTAGATTCCATCCGTTATTTATGAGGCTAGGAAACACTCTGAAAATGAGCCACATGAAGTTATAGAGCATATATCATCTCAACTGGTAAGCTAATTTGCATTGGTAAAGGCCCCTATTTGACCAATATCCATTCATTCTAATTTTCATAAAAACCATAAAATCACTGACATGAATTTTAATTTTCTTATTAATAGGGTTATGGACATGTAGAATGCCATTACGATAATCAGGTTGATGAGCCTGGAACATCATTTCAGAATGGTAATGATCCACTCGAAAAGGATGATGATACAACCATTGTTGGTGATCAAGTGCTTCATATGGTGAATGATGCTTATCCATGTCTTGATCAAAACCTAAACGAAGGTTGTGATAATGTGGGTTTGGCATCAACAAATGTACTAAATGAAGTTAATGAATATAGGAAGTTAATCGAAGATGCAAAGATGCCATTGTACCCTGGTTGTGTTGATTTCACAAAACTATCAACAACCGTGGAATATTACAATCTCAAAGTGAATAGTGGATGGTCTGATAGAAGTTTTGGCCAAATGTTAAAATTGCATAAAAATACACTTCCTAGAGATAACACACTTCGAGATTCTGCATATGCTGCAAAAAATTTGATAAAATCATTGGGATTAAACTATGATATGATACATGCATGTCCCAATGATTGCATTTTATATCGAGGAAGAAACAAAAGTAAAGACGAATGCCCAACATGTGGAAAATCTCGATGGAAGGTGGATGCTCAATCTCAAAAGGTGCGTCAAGGCATTCCTACAAAGGTGTTAAGATATTTCCCCATAGCACCGAGGCTAAGGAGAATGTATATGTATGATTTTCAACACCATAATTGTATTCAAGTTTTCACCTTCTTGTATTATCTTTACCATTTTTCATAATGTTATTATATGATAATATTATATATAAATGAAAGATTTTATTTGTTGTTCTAGCTCTGCGGACATGTCACAAAATATAAGGTGGCATCATGAGAATGCAAGCAATGATGGTCATATGCACCACCCTGTTGATAGCCCAGCCTGGAAAACGATGAAAGATGGCCTGGTTTTTCAGGCGAACCCCGCAATGTACTACTTGCAATGGTAGAAGATGGATTTAATTCATTTGGAGACTTGAGTAGTACATACAGTGTTTGGCCTGTAGTGTTGGTTACATACAACCTCCCACCATGGTTGTGCACAAAAAGGAATTTTTGTATGTTAACATTGTTAATACCTGGTCCCAAGCAACCAGGTAATGACATTGATGTGTATTTGGAACCCTTGGTAGATGAACTAAAGAAATTATGGGACCAAGGAGTATGGACATATGATGCTTACAATAACACATGCTTTAACATGAAGGCAATTCTTATGTGGGTGATTCATGACTTTCCAGCTTATGGGAATATGGCTGGTTGCACAACAAAAGGCTATAATGCATGCCCCATATGTGGAAAGAACACAGCATCAGAGTACATCAATTGTAGCAAGAAATGTGTGTACATGGGACATAGGAGATTTCTTCCTCAAAATCATAAGTTTCGCTCACAGAAGGGACCATTTAATGGGAAGGAGGAGCTTTGTTATGCCCCTCCAATTGTCAGAGTGTCAGATATTTTTAAGGAAACAAGGGGAAACGAAATAGTTTGGGGGAAGAGTGAATCAAAGAAAAGGAAAATAAATAAGGAAAAAGGTGAAAAAACTAATGTTGTGGTGTGGAAGAAACAATCAATCCTATTCAATTTGCCATATTGGGAGGTATGTAGAGACATCAACCATTCCTAATTATTATACATTGCATGCTTATATGATGTCATTGTGCTTAGATGTCTTCATTGAATTCATTGTTTATGATTTCCACCATATTAAATAATTTTCCAATATTCTCAATGTGTTGGAATGCAGAAACACCTACAACGTCACAATTTAGATGTAATGCATGTGGAGAAGAATGTGTGTGAAAGCATTTTTGGAACTCTTTTGGATGTAAAAGGGAAGTCCAAATATGGAAAGAAATCACGAGATGACCTGCAAAAAATGGGTTTGAGAAAATCACCATGGCCAGAAGTTAAAGGAAAAAAAATATTCCTTCCACCTGCACTGCATACTCTTTCAAAGAAAGAGAAAGAGACCCTATGTCACGTTCTTTTCACATTAAAAGTGCCAGATGGTTATAGCTCTAATCCAAAAAATCATATATCTATGGAAGAGATTAAATTCCGTGGAATGAAAGCACATGATTGCCATGTTCTAATGCAACAACTTCTCCCAGTAGCTCTACGCCATGTGCTACCAATTGTTGTTCGAAAGACGCTTTGTAAGCTTTGTTACTTTTATAGGCAAATTTGTGCAAAATTGGTTTCAATAGAGAGCCTTGACAAGTTGGAAAATGATATCGTGGAGACAATGTTCTCGCTTGAAAAGTACTTCCCTCCTTCATTTTTTGATATAATGATTCATTTGAATGTGCATTTGATACGTGAGCTTCGATATTGTGGCCCGATTTCATATAGATGGATGTACCCCTTTGAGAGGTACATGGAACTTTACTTGCTATCAAGAACCACAAGAAGAATAATTTGTTCATAGCTTTTGACATTACTTTAAAAATATGTTCTTTTTGTAGGTATATGAAAGTATACAAGAGTTATGTTAAGAACAAAAATAGGGTTGAAGGATGCATCGCTGAAAGCTACAATGTGGAGGAATCAATAAAGTTTTGTGGAGGATACTTGAAAGTATGGAAGCTATTGGAACCACACATGGTCGAAATGAAGTGTGGGATGATGAAGTTGAAGAAGTAATTCTTGATGGAAAGCCATTATTTGCTTCAATTCCATCAGAAATGGATAACATTAGTTGGGAACAAGCCCATAGGTGGGTTCTATTTCACACAAATGAAGTTGATCCATGGATAGAGTAAGTAACATGTTTGACCTTCAAAATTTTGTTTGTTTGTGGTTTAACAAAACAAAGATCCATGGATAGAATAATGTATTTGACATTTCAAATTATTTTTATTCATATTTTATCAAAACACATTAACAACCAATTTTACTATCCATAATTGTCCAATTAGGATGCACAAAATGGAGATTCTCAACTCATTTACCCAAACCAAAAAAGATGAAGCTCTATTGCAGAGACTCCACACCCAACAGTTTTCTAGTTAGCTAAAAAAATAGGTCACTTTATACTATTTATATTATAAGTACTTACAAATCATTACATGTTGAATATTGTCATGTACAAATTTAAATATTTTATCATAGGTTGGATGTATGTGTTCTAACTACATTAAAAAAACTGAAATATGTAGGTGGAAGGAGACGGAAACGTGTCTGATACACTTAAATGGCTAGCGCGGGGCCCAAGGAAATTTGTGAATAAGTACAAGGGATACCTAACCAGTGGTTATAGATACCATACAAAAAGAATGGATAATGAGAGAACCACACAAAATAGTGGTGTGTGTTTGGAAGCCGAAACAATGATGAGGTCAAGTTCCAAAGATCCAAACCTTGTACTTCAGAAAACAACATTTTATGGAGTAATATAAGAAATAATTACATTGGACTATTTTTGTATGGAGTACACGTTGTTCAAATGTAATTGGGTCGATGTATACAATAAGAGAGGGATTAAAACTGATGATTTGGGTTTTACAATGGTGAATATGAAGAAATGCTTTAGTTAGAATCATTGGCAAGATGATCCATTTATTCTGGCATCGCAAGCTAAATAGGTATTCTATGTACAAGATCCAATTGAGACTAACTGGTATGTAGTGTTAACATGTCCTCCAAAAGGATTGAGAAATAATACATCATATGAACCCGAGTATGCAGTTTTTTCAGGGGTTACAGACTTTCAAGAAGCAAAATGTGTAAATGAAGAAGATATAGTCGAGGTCGATGTTGACGTGAACGTGGATTATGTCCATTCATATTGTGAAGGAATATGGTTGAATATTAAACACATATCGATTCTGCTATATTCACCTTTACATGGTTTATACATTTGCAGACTTTTCATATTGGGTCACTAATGGTTTGGATTTACATTGAATGAATGATGTTCTTAATAAATGCTAGTTTTGATCTTTTGTCTTGGACTGAATTAAGATGTTCTTGGACTATCCAGTGGATTATTTACAGCTCATCCTTTATGTTTGATTATGCTCTTGCAAAGTAAGTGGAATGCTATGTGATTGTAATTGCTTCATATTGACTTTCTAGATGTGTTAACTTGGGTATGGAATTATATCATTTTATAGTGGTGTATTTTTGGTTGTGTTTTGCATTTTTTTTTTTTAAATCATTAACTTGGAATTATTCCACAATAGATTTCTTTAAGGAAAAAATTAGTGTTGTTTTGTGTTGGTTTTGCATGCTTGGAATTGTATAAATAGTCTTTAAACATATGGGGCACAATATGCTAGCTGACTTGTTCTCTTGATGATGGTAAGTAAAAACAATCCTTTGTGTATTTCTATTGATCTTGTATGTTGCTTATATATTTATAGTACTTACCTATTTCATTTTTCAGGAAATTCCTTCCAGGAAAAATAGTCACGTTTTCAATGTTGGCAATCCTAATAATGAGGTCACTGTCAAGAGATGGCAGAAATAATGACTGAGGTATGGTTCATGCTTTTCGCTAGAGTTCAGAAAAGTTGTTTGAACAACTTTTTGAATAATATCTTGTGCTTTTGTTGTTTTCAATAGCGTTGATTTATAGTGCTTGTTTAGTTTCCATTGACCTTCATTAACATTTCATCGCAATGGAAGCATAAACTATGCTTCCTTTGTTCTGTGACCAATCTGCAATAAATACGCTCCTCAGTTAACATTAGAATGAACTTGGAGGAACAAACAAGAGGATGAGCTGGGTGACATGATTCCAAAGAAGGCCCATATGTCTGATTTCCATTTGTGCATATGTAAGTGTAAAAAACAACTCATCTTACAGGCTTAGGCCAAGCCTGTAGATATACATTATTAAACTGTTGTTACAGCATTTTATATCATCTTTTGCTATCTTGTTTCCAGATCCTTAAAAAAGCTTAGATATCTATTTTAGTTATTGTGTAAACAAGTTAGTGAATCAATTCTATTTACTTTAATTATAACAATGTGATATTTTTGCTTTTTTAAATTAGTAAAATGTTATAATAATAATAACCAAATGTTCAATTTATTCTAGGAAGCCATTGGTCATCACCATCTACTAGGGTTACATTCTGCTTGTGACCTACTCCACTTGACTGACATGAGTTTAAAAGGGATGAGGCCGGGTACTAGTCCCAAGCAATTTTGATGGGTATAGCTACACCTCATATTAGGTAGGTAAGCAAAGAAATTCTACCCTATGTAACCCATCAGAGGAAGTTTGTTGAAGCATTTCCAAAAAAAAATGTGTAATTTCATGCCAATATGAATCTTAGGAATTTTGCACTTTTATAGGTGCTCTACATTTATGTTATATATGAGAATTAAAAAATGAATGTAAGTTGAGATAACACCGATAATTCACAGGATATGCTACTTTGTTGTTTATTCAAGCACGTTTATATACCTGCTGAAACTAATGCTTGGATTCTGGAACATGACAATTATAAAGAGAAAATTCTCAAGTATTTTTTTTTAACAATGACAGTTAATTAGCTTTTATTAAAAAGAAGAAAATGAATCAGATTACAAATGGAAGGGGAGACTGATCCCTTAACCGAGAGCTACCATTGATAGCTAGCTCTGCCCAGTCTCTGACATAAATTATTAACTCTAATTTTCCAAAACAAAACCTGTTGGATACCGATCCCTTAACCGTGTGCTACCATGTATAGTTTAGAGAGCAATCTGGCATACTTCTTATGAATCCTCTGAGCTGGGAATGTCATTCTCATGTTCTTCCTGCTATAGTGATCAGCAAACCAAAAAAAATAAAAATCCTTCTTCCTGCTACAATGATTTTTGGATTTAAATATTTATTAGATTTGAATAGATAAATTAAGAAGATCAAAGCTCTCTCCTTTGACTGGTAACCTGGAGCTTCCAAGACTAGTCTACTCGTGATAGTCATAGTCCATCGAGCAACTACGTACTTCACCCAATGCTGCCCTGTGTTGATTCTGCAATATCAATCATGACTATTCTTCTGCCTTATATCAATTCTGCAGTGTCAAACATGTCTATTCTTTGCCCTGTATGCGGTTTCAAACATGGAAAAAGCTTGAATCAGCTCTTCCCAATGGCACATTGATTTTGCTTCATTTCTGGCACCTTACACACTACTTAATTTCCATTCTGGCATCATGGTAGGCCACTTAAATCATCCACACCCAACATTTTTCTTCAATACTAGCAGGTTAGGAAACATGAAATTATATAGCAGGTACAGGCATGTTTTTTAATTGATATACTAGAATGAGTTCCAACATATTGAATCCATTCTCCAAAATTCTCTTTTGAAGGAACATACGAAACTAAGTTTAGATAATAAATTTTTATGTCCCTAGGATTTTCTCAAATCGTAGATAATGATGGCCAATAGAATTATGATCCAGGAATTTTATTAGGCATGATGCAATCGTAGTTAGAATTATTTTTTAATTACCATAGTTTAGTGTTTAAATATTTATAGGCCTACTGCATTATTTTTTGCAAGCAACTTTATAGGCTTGTTGAAACTAATCCATGCAAGGTAACAATTCCTATGATTGTAAAGTACAACCAACAAGAACAGAAATCTGCCCCTTCCAAGTACAACCAACAACTCAAAAAATTGCCCCTCTAAACTACAACCAACAAACTCAGAAATATGCCTTTGTAAGGTATAGTGAACACAACAGAAAACTATCCCTTCAAATCTATGTAGGCTGAATTGAAAAGATGCCCAGAATAGCAAGGAAGGTGCTCTATCAATAATGAGTGGACATGCTTCTCTTCTAATCAATTGTTTGTCACCATTGTCACGATTGTGGAAAGCAATGGTGACGTTGAAGCGTTATCCTTTAAGGAACATTATAATTATTTTTTTTACAATTTTATAAGCAATGGCGACGGTCCTTTATGTCGCGTCATCAAGAGATTTTCAAAATGAAAAGCGGTGACAATCTCATAGCGGTTGTCACCATTGATATGTTAATGGAACTATCCTCAATAGTGAGGGTCATTGTAAGGCCTCATCATATGTCATTGGAGACGTTCAGTGTTTTGGTGATGGAGGCCCTTAGGTCCATCACCAAAACTTCATATAAATTGGTGAGGGTCACTATTTGTCACTAATAATCCTTATTAATGTCGAACATTGAAATTGGTGAGGGTCACTATTTGTCACTAATAATCCTTAATAGTGTCGAACATTGAATGTCACCACACCAACTCTACTTTTGGGGACACAGCCTTTGGTGACATTCACATTTTGGTGACGTCCTCATTTTTCACCATCATCGATGAGATTATGGTGACATGCCTCAACCCTCACCAATGATTGGTCATTGATTGTCACCATATATGCATCAAATGGTGAGGGGCAACGCAGGTCCGTCACCAACACTTCATATATATTGGTGACGGTCACAACCTGGAATAATCATAATTATTGGTGGCAGGCCTTGAATGTCACCATATACCCCCACTTAAGGTGACAGTGCCTTTGGTGACGCTCAGGTTTTGGTGACAGGACCCGTCTTGACCATCACCAAATGAGCTTATGGTGACATTTTTGGACCCTCACCAATGAACTTTTTTCTTGTCGTGTTATAATCAATTTGACAAAATATCATGAATATTGCCAAGTGGTTTAAGCCATTGTGACCCAATGCAAATTTTTGGGACATGACAGAATACCATGAAGGAAAGTAGAAATTCAGACATCTTTGAAGAACAGGAAGTGGAAGAATTGAAACAAGAAGAAAAGGAAGAAGAAGAACAAAAACAAGAAGACGAGAAGTAGCCAGAAGCAGAACAAGAAGAAAACAACTAGCAAAAAATTTTAGACACTTTTTAGGACACTTAACCACCAGGTTCAAAAGAATCATCCACTAGAACAAATCATTGCAGATAGAAGTGTCGGAGTAGAAACCAGAAACAAAAGGAAAGTATAGACACCGAAACACATACACTTTTTTTATAATCCATAGTCGAACCAATTAGCTTTGAAGAAGATAGAAATGATGAACATTGGATCAAGGGTATGGAACATGAATTAAATCAGATAGAGAATAACGAGACATGGGGAATGGTTCCAAGCCAGAAAGATAAAAATGTGATTGGTAAAAAATGGGTTTTCAGAAATAATCTCAACGAAGATGGACAGGTAACTAGAAACAAAGAAAGACTTGTATGCAAAGGACATGCGCAGGTTGAAGGAATAGACTTTGAGGAAAAATCTTCTTATGTGGATATAATGGAAGCAATCCAATTGATCTTGGATTATGCATGCTCCAAAAGGATTAGAGTGTATCATATGGATGCAAAATCAACATTTTTATAAATGGGGAATTAGAAGAAGAAGTATACATCGAGAAACCAGAGGGTTTCCTACTTTCAAAAGATGGAGACTATGTTTGAAAATTCAAGAAATATCCATATGGACTCAAGCAAGATCCTAGAGTGTGGTACTTAATATTGGACAGGTACTTACAACAACAAGGTTTCATAAGAGGAAATGTAGATACTAATATCTACATAAAAATGGATCAAGACAATATGATTATTACTGAAGTGTACACTGATGACATTATCTTTGGAAGTGACGATGACAGGTTGAGTTAGAATTTTTCCAAGGATATACATAATTAATTTGAAATGTCCTTACTTGGGGAGTTAAATTTCTTCTTGGGACTCTAGATGATGGAATTTTCATTTCCCAAACCAAGTACATCAAGGAAATGTTGAAGAAGTTCAAAATGGAAGATTGGAAAGCAGTAAGTACTCCTATGGTCATCAGTTGCAAGTTAATCAAAGATGATGAATCCAAAGAAGTGGATCAAAGACTCTATAGATCAATGATTAACATCCAACTCTATGTGACAGCCTAATGACTAGATGTAATGCAAGCAGTTGGACAGTTTGCACTTGATTTCAAGTATCTCCAAAGGAAACTCATGTTCTAGTAGTAAAAAGGATCTTCAAATATCTTAAAGGAACAATATATTTTTGGCTATGGTATTCGAAAGGAAATAAGTTGACTACGGGTTTCCTACACTAATACAAATTGGGTAGGAAGTACTGATGACATAAGAAGTACCGGTGGAGCAACTTTCTACTTAGGTGATTGCTTAGTAGCCTGGTTGAGCAAGAAACAATCTTCAGTATCTTTATCCACAACACAAGAAGAATATGTTGCAGCAACATGTTGTACTCAGGTTCTTTGGATGAAGCAAACTCTGCAAGAGATACAAGTGAAATATGATGAGCCTATTCCAATACTTTGTGACAACACCAGTGCTATAAACATCTCCAAGAATCTAGTGATGCATTCAAAGAAAAAACATATTCCTATAAAGTTTCACTTTCTAAGGGAACAAGTCACAAAAAAGAACATCAAGTTCGATTACATTGGAACAAAGGAACATAATGCCTATATTTTCATGAAGCCTCTTCCTAGGAAGACATTTGAGTATCTCTAACAGAAACTGGGAGTAATTTTTGGTCCAAATTGATTTGCATAGTCTTCAACAAGAAAGGAAGATGTTAGGGGGATAAATATTGTCAAGGGGAGTTATCATTTTCCATTGATGTCAAAGGGGGAGAGAAATATCAAAAGCATGAATACAGGGGGAGGATGGTTACGGGTGGAGTATAATAGTTTCCATCAATTACAAAGGGGGATATTGTTGAATAAGGTTTTCATTGATGTCAAAATCTAGGCATAAGTGTATATAACTCCAAAAGTGGTCCCCTTATGGCATAGTTGTTAAACATATCCCTCATGAGATGAGATAACATGTGGTTGTGTCCACATTCCCACTTTGAGTGGTACACAAATGGAAAAAGTAACTAAAGCAATGGAAGATGCCCCTGAAGTGATGATGAGGCATCCACATGACCATGATGAAGTGAAACTTGAAGAATCCCCAAATCCCCTTGATGAAGACATGAAGTGGTCAAGAAGACAAGTCAAAGCCCCTTGATGAAACCATGAAGTGGTTATTGATACATTGAAGAATCCCCTAAAATGTTAAAGATAAAATTAATGACAAGTCACATAGGTCGACCCTAAAGTGAACTAAAAGTGACCTTGCACTTGTATAAATAAGAGGACCCTCATTTGGCATTTGAATAACATCAATTCAACTCAGCCAAGGAAGAGGAGTGAAACATAGCCAAGGAAGAGTGAATTTCAAATTAAAGGAGCAAAGTTCCAAGGGAAGATGAAGTGAAGAAGGGACAAATTCCAATGGAGGATGAAACCTTGTGATGATTTGTTCTAGGGTTTTTGTTGTTAAATCTGTTTTAGGTCATCTTAGAATTTTCTCTCTAAATTTTTTTCTAGGATGATTCAAACCGTGTAATTTTTATTGGATGGAGGTAATATGCATGCATACCTATGGTACACATTTCAAATACAGTTTCTCTATATTTTAGGATATATGAACTCGTGAAGTTAGGATTTCTAAATAGTATTCAAACAGGTCATTTTGTAATTTTTCGCTATATATTTTGTTCTAGAAAGATTCAGATAGTGCCCTTTGGATAAGATGAAGTAGAGATCTTGAAGAACATGTGGTATAAGTTTTATATTCTTCTATGCTATATTTTTTCATATATGACTAGGGAAGTTAGGGGTTCTTAATGATCCAGAAATCAGCGTTAAACATGCCAGTTTAGAATTTTCGCTATATCTTTGTTATATAAAGTGTCAAATACTACCCCTTGGAGGACATGAATTAGATATCTTGAAGAAATTGTGATATGATTTTGAGATGTTGGTCTGCTATATTTTCAAATATATGACCTCAGGAAGTTAGGGTTTCTGAATGATCCTAAAATTAGCTTTAAATAAGTCAATTTCATATTTTCTCTATAAATTTTGTTCTAGGATGTTTCAAATAGTGAACCTTAGAGTAAATGAAGTAGATATATTGAAGTACTTGGGGTACAATTTTTAGATATTGGTTTTATATAATTTCATATATACGCCCTTTGGAAGTAAGGGTTTCTATATAGTATGAAGTATATCAGAGGCATATTATGAAGCAGATCAAAGATAGATTAAGCCAACATATTAGAGGAGGATTACAAATCAAATTAGAGGCAGATTGTGAAGGCAATGACAATGACAACGATAGTGACAATGACAGTGATAGTGGTAGTGACAATGACAATGATAGTGACAGTGTGAATATAGTGACAACGAGAGTGTGAAGACAATGACACTGACAGGTTGATACTCTTACCCATATAAGGGTGGCAAGGTGGTGCTAGGGTAAGTTGGATCTCATTGAGGAATGGAGTCCTCTCTACAACTTTGGTCTTGTACTTTAGGGAGTGGGTGATTCCTTCCAATTGCTATTGGTAAACCTAGGGTATTGTATTCTCCATCTAGTAGGGGCTAGAGAAATCAAGGAGTGGGTGTTTCCATCGAGTGGGTGCTAGTAAATCAATTGAATGTAATCTTTGTATTACATAAGAAAAAAAATTCCATGGTTTTCTCCCATTTGGGTTTCCACGTAAAATATCGTGTGTAATATGTATGGTTTATGTGATGATGAATGTCATTGTCAATGGTTAATGTTTACTTGTTCTATTTAAAGTTTGAAATGGTAAAAAGTACACAATATGGATTCACCCCCATCTTAGTATTGGTGAATATTCCTACATGAGTTAGATCTTGGTTGGATCCATGTGCAAACTATGTTTATTCATGATGTATCCCAAAGACTAAATTTTATTCATGTCGAGTGAGCATTCTTATAGAGTGGCATATAACTTGTGATGTCACAACGTGCTCATGACTTACTATATGCATTCCAAATGTTTTCCTCAAGTTTTGATGAATGTGAGGATATTGTACAAATATATGACTACAATTTTTTTTGTGAATGAACATAAGATATCATCCATCATCCTAATGAACATTGTTGATGCATTAGACAAGTTGAAAGGCATTACCAACCACTAAAAAATAAAATATTTAGAATTGATAGTTATCTTCCATGTATTAATTTGCTCAATTAGTATCTAGTGGTAGCCCGAATTCAAATCAATCTTACTAAAAGGCTTGTAACCTTGGAACTAATCAAGAAGATCATTAATATAGGCGATTGGATATCAATTCTTGATTGTGATTTTGTTTAAATATTTGTATAAGTCAATACAGAGCCATCAAGTCCCATCATTCTTATGCACTAACACAATTGAGCTCCCACAAGGTGAGGAGCTTAATCGAATTTCACCCTTTTGGATGATCTCTTGAATCTAACATTTGATTTCTTCATTCTTTACAAGAGAGTGTTTGTATATTGGGCCAACAATTAAAGGATAACTAGGTATCAAATAAATTGAATTCTTGATTTAGTAGTGCAAAGGAACCCCTACAAGCAAAGTGAGGACATGTTTTTATTTTTCCACTATCTTGTCCACCTTCTTTTTCTTGTAGAGAGATCTCATGGAGAGTGTGTGGAAATCACTGATATTTTGTTCACCTTTTGACAAAACCATGAAGAGGAAAAATATCCCAATCTAAGTGATTACTTTCTTACACTACTTCATGGAGATCAAGGAAATTGTGGTAGTTGAAATTAATTTTGGTAGCCTATAGAGTTGATATACCAAAGTAACAATGACACTACGGGTTCTAAACTCATAAACAACATGATGTTTCCACATATAGTATTTTCCTAAGAGAATAGATCAAAAAATTCAGTTGGGTGGACATCACACAATACATCATCTTTGAAGGGGATAATGGCATGGGATAGATGCCTTTGTTAACTAATATAAATGGTTCATACCTATCTCAACCAACCAATGGTGTATAATTGGGGGTGAGGTGTTGTCGAAAAATTAAACCTTTTGATGACCTTGGCCAAGATTAGGTTCTTTTGGTTACTACTGTCAACAATGAAATTTAGCCGAGTCCCCTTCACGCATATTTGCAAATGGAAGATGTGCTTATACTCATCATGCTCCTTTGGATCTTTTAGTTGGATCTATATGGTTGTAATGGTAACACTATGTTCTGTGTTGACGATTCTTTTTCCCTTATATGGCTCCGAATCATATCCCAAGCCAAAGTTTAAATCTAAGTCTTTTAGCTCAACTAATAATGACTACTTTGAGTGACATTCATCGATCTTGTGTTAGGGGATTTTATGAAACTCATTCCACTTTCTAGTGTCATTTTTGTACTTCCCATTACCCTTATTTACCTATATATTGGACCGTTTGTCCTAAGATTCATTATCCTTGTCATGTACATTATTTTGTGAGTTAGGGACACCTTTACCATGCTATTGTTGTGGTGGTTTTGTAGACCTAATTTCCCGCTTATTATTTTACTTAATTTTCTACTTTATTTTGAGAACATATTAATAAGTGATTCCCAATAAAGAGATTGTCAAGAAATCCATCTCCATTTGTATGTACCTATGCAGGCCATCGCAATACTTTCAAACCATAGTTCCACTAAAATTCTATGGTACCCATTTTTATGTGTAATGTATGAAAGTTCTTGGTGTACTATTTCATTGTCTATTCTATGTATTGTTGTAGATTTATCCATCTCGTGTATCGGTCATCATAGTTTCCAAAATTGTAGAATATCTTCCAGAGGGTGTCAAGAAAAAACGCCCAAGTGGGTTCAACCCTAAAGGTTGTAGACTCACCCCCAACATGTCTCTCCTAGTAGTTGTCCCATCAATATTTTACATAGGGAAGGGAATTAAAGAATGTGAAGGGTATCTTTTCACTGTCAAATTTATTTTGAACACAATAATAACTCACTAAAAAAACTTAATCATTTCTCCAAAGCAACTTCATCTATTTGACCTTCAAATAAAGGAATGTCAAAGTTAACTTTTACCTTGAAGGGTGAAACCTTCCAAATGGATGTCTATTGAATTTTTATCTACCACCAAATTATTAATTGTCAATAGGAGCTGAGTGAAATTATCCATTATCTCGCTCCTTTATCACATGAGGGTTTTCTAAAGAAACAAATGGTGAGCATCTCCTACTAGATCATCTATATTTTCTTCTGTAATGGGAGGTCACTTAGGCTAGTGAGAGTGGTATTCCCCATGCTCAATTAGTTTGAGACCCAACTTACTATACCTTAGCCTCGTTGAGGACATGCACAAAGAAAGAGTAAACCATAGATTTCTCTAATACCAGTAATCTAGATTATGTAGAGAACAAAATGAAGGGAGAAAGATAAATGGAAAAATATAGAGATATTGTAGAGAGCATACTGGTACAATAAAAAACAAACTTTCTATTAATGAATGAGATGGAAAAAATGTGCAAGATGCAAAGTAATACAAACTAGCTATAATGGTAGTAGTGTATCTCTCTGGAGAGATGTCTCAGCTGCATGCACTCACAAGAAAACATTACATGAGGCTGAAATTTCCTTTTAACATAAAGTATGATGTTCAAGGATGAAGAAAACCTAAAGATCCAAACTCTAGGAAATTATGTGGCAAAAAGAATTTGTAGCCAGGGAAGGCTAGTTGATATGTTAACTTGATAGGGTATATATTTTGCATAGTAACTCCATTTGAGACATTTCTTGGACCGTTTCAAAGATTAATCCATGTTCTATGGGTTTGGAAAACCATGCGATCAAAGATTATGTGGACTATGTAAATTACCAAAAACACAGTGCAAAAGTCTGCTTATTGGGCATAAGTAAATTGTGAAAAACACAAGGGAAATTCCTAAAAGATATGTCAAAAGTTTGGGACTTAAAAAGTGAAATAAAACTACCAAGGTGTGGAACCATGTTGAATTAGTCGAATACATGGGTGGCCACAAATGTCCTCCTAGATCACTTATAGTATTACATCCTTAGTTTAGAAATGCAAACACATTGTGAAATGTAGTCACGAAGACCTCTTATAATTAGGACTTCCATCACATTTCCAAATGTTATCATTTTATGCACTTTCTTAATTTTATGCTTACCTTAGGTTCTCAAGAAGGTTGGTTAAAAGGGTCCAAGGTCCTAGGAACAATCTAATTTTGCATATGGAAATTATATGAGATTTATTGGTTAAAACCTTGCAATATTGTCTTAAATGACATAATAAGATCTACTGAAAAAGATAATGACCTTGCAGCTAAGTTGACCATATAAAAACGTTACAAATTAGTCATAAACTAATACTGATATTAAATTAATTCACATGCATAAGTAATTTTAGACAAACAATGAGTTTGGCACCTCATATGATCTTAGATGTGAAACTATACTTAGCGATTGTTTTCGAGTTTGAGTCTGTTTTGATTTGGATTTCAATCTCAATTATTCTAACAAGATAGTTTTATAGTAAGGCAAGATAAGTCTAGAGTGGGATAATTTTCAATGGATTTAAAGCTTATACCGTGAAAATATAACTTTGACCAATGTAAGACTTGTCAAAATGTATATTATTTAAAAGATTATTATCCAATATCTCTTGTCTCTTTGCAAAAGGAAACTAAAAGCAATAAATCTAGATGTTGGTGATAATCAGATGAAAGCTCTAGAGGCATGTCCAAAACAACAAGTGGAAAGGTTGAGTCAAATATCATTATCCCAAATGCTGAACCCTCTATCTAAAGGTGGTGATTTGGACATGGTCACAATATCATCCCTTTTTACATAGATTGTCACAATTGGACTCTCCCTTACTAGAGTAAAGAGGCAACATGAATCAAGTAATTTGGACTAGAAAAGAAAACAATGTTTCAACATGAGACAAAGGTTCCAAGATGTTTGGAATCAATTTACCCCACTCGTTATAATCTTCTCAATTCATTAAAGAGATTCCCCAAAAAGAAGGAAAAAGATAAACCTAATGTATACTCAAGATTGTAGCCAATTACTTTGGAACCTTTAAGCCTTTACACTTCAAGTGAATTAGTTAA
Source organism: Larix kaempferi (assembly GCA_027924585.1). Taxonomy (NCBI): domain Eukaryota; kingdom Viridiplantae; phylum Streptophyta; class Pinopsida; order Pinales; family Pinaceae; genus Larix; species Larix kaempferi. The sequence goes on from BSBM01000017.1 coordinate 36,976,922, forward strand.
ACATGTATTTTAAGCTTTAAATGAAATAAAAATTTATCCAAATAAACATGAAATCCAAATTTTAAGTAATTAAAAGAGAATTTAAAATATATTTTAGATTAGTTTTTTTTAGCTTATATAAATATCAAATATTAAACCTTTACACTAAATAAATAATAGTCAAATATATATTCTATCAAATTATCACAAATATATATTCTATCAAATTATCACAAATATATTTATAACATTTTTCCATTCACCATCTATTCTAAGCCTCCTAAACATATATTTTAAAATTATTTTTAAAACATAAATATTTATTTAAATGAAAATTTAATAATTTTCCAATATACTATAATTCTTATGTATATAAAATAGATAACTTTATTCTCTTTCAACAAGACCATGACCATTATGTATTGATTAACTACAATTTTCTCAACTTTATCCTCTTTCAACCATGACCATTATGCATTGATTTACTACAATTTTCCCAACTTTATCCTCTTTCAACATGAACATGACTATTATGTAGTAATTTCCAACAACTTTCGCAACTTTATCCAGTTTCAAGAAAATCATGATTATTATGTAGTGATTTACTACAATTTTCCCAATTTTATCCTCTTTCAACAAGACTATTATGTAGTGATTTACAACAACTCTCCCAACTTTATCCTGTTTCAAGAAGATCATGACTATTATCTAGTGATTTACTACAATTTTCCCAATTTTATCCTCTTTCAACAAGACCATGACTATTATGTACTCTTTCAACAAGACCATGACTATTATGTAGTAATTTACTACAACTTTCCCGCAACTACTAACACGCAAATAGAAAGAAAGAAGAAAAAACAATCTCCACTAGTATGGTGGAATCTGAAAAAAAAATCTCCACCAATATGGTCAAACCTAATCTAATTCCTCCTGGTACGCTATGCCTCAGGTCATTATCTTAAAAAGTAACCTTAAATTCAAGGAGTTTCAACAAATCGGAAAACCTAAAATACAGGCAACGTCGATGACAGTTGAAACTTGAATCTAATTCCTCCTGGTACGCTATGCCTCATGTCATTATCTTAAAAAGTAACCTTAAATTTAAGGAGTTTCAACAAATCGGAAAACCTAAAATACAGGCAACGTCGATGACAGTTGAAACTTGAATCTAATTCCTCATGGGACGCAAGTGCAAGTCCTGCTTGGTTTGCCAGACTGTAAATTCAAATTATTGAGGTTGTTGGTGTGATCCATACAAAAACAAAGTTGATACTATTTTGAAACCTGTCTTCCTTCCTTTTTCAAAGTTATTCTCGAATCTCTACGCTTCCTTGCGTGTTGCTGATCATGTCGTAAGCATCGCATTGAACGCGGTTGAGTGTCTGCGTCAGTTGGTCTTTACTTAGTGAAAAAGGCAGGACGGGGCAAAAGGCAGGACCCCGCCCCGCCCCTTCGCAGAACTTACTTGTCGTGACGGACATATATATCGAATTATATGCGTGGCACTACTGTCACCCATTATGATCTAGATAAACAAGGATACCGTGCCTGATAAGCCCTAGACGTAGGGTATTCAGAATTTAAATTTCCTGCATGTTAATGCTTCGCAATTGGTGGAGTGAATCAATTTTTTTCCACCGAGTAATCAAATCATGTATTGGCTTATACGGCACTCTAATTAATGCAACCGGGTTTCGTCGGTGTTACATTCAGTTGAAGCTATTGTTATATAAGAAAACCCTTTTCCTGTTTCTCTACACCAATTCATATTGTTTCTCTGCATACTTCTCTGAATTTTATTGTTGTTTTTGTAATGGCAAGTGTTTCAAAGGCAGCCCTATTACTGTTCCTCGCGGCCTTGTGGGCTTTATCAGCGAACGCTTCGGACTCTACCCCTGGATTTACAGACGAAGATCTCAAGTCTGACGAAAGCCTTCGAGGTCTTTATGATAAATGGGCACTTCACCATCGCGCCACCAGAAGTTTGGATTCGGAAGAGCATGCCAACCGATTCGAGATATTCAAAGAAAATGTGAAATACATCGACTCGGTGAATAAGAAGGATGGTTCCTACAAACTTGGATTGAATAAGTTTGCAGATCTGAGTAACGAAGAATTCAAAGCCATGCATATGACAACCAAGATGGAGAAGCACAAGAGTCTCCGCAGACACAGAGGAGTAGAGAGTGGATCATTCATGTCTCAAAATTCGAAGCACCTGCCAGCGTCTATTGATTGGAGAAAAAAGGGAGCGGTTACTCCTGTGAAGAATCAAGGCCAATGCGGTATGATCATCAATTTTAGAGAAATAAATTTAATTTCAAAACAGGATAGATACAGCCTCTGGGTATTTAATGGTAGCTCAGTTAGGATAGATACAGCCTCTGGGTATTTAATGGTAGCTCAGTAGACTGGTAAAATAACCGTAGTTAACTAGCATAGAACTATCTTAAAAGGATCCACTAAAAATTGAGAGGGATCAAATATTTTGAAAAACCTTTTTTTTAAGTCTAATTATACAAATTGTTTCTGAACATTTTAATGCCTTGGATATTTAATGGTAGCATAGTAATTAACTAGCATAAATCCATCTTAAAAGGATCCACCAAGAATCGAGAAAGATCAAATATTTTGGAAAACCTTTTTTTAAAACCCAATTATACAAATTGTTTCTGAACATTTTAATGGGATTCCTTCATCTCTTGATATGATGTTGTAGAAGATATGATATTGTTTAATATGATTCCTTCATCTCCTGATATGATGTTGTAGAAGCTATATGATATTGTTTAATGAGATTCCTTCATCCCTAATATTCTATCTCTTGATATGATGTTGTAGAAGATATGATATTGTTTAATGAGATTCCTTCATCTCCTGATATGATGTTGTAGAAGCTATATGATATTGTTTAATGAGATTCCTTCATCCCTAATATTCTACGATGTTGTAGCTCATGATATTGTGTGTTGGGTATATGATATGATGTTGTTTAATGAGATTCCTTCATCCCTAATATTCTACGATGTTATAGCTCATGATATTGTGTGTTGGGTATATGATATTGTATGTTGGGTATTTTTGGGTGTTACAGGAAGCTGTTGGGCATTTTCGACTATAGCTTCTGTAGAGGGCATTAACTTTATCAAAACAGGGAAGCTGGTTTCTTTATCAGAGCAGGAGTTGGTAGATTGCAGTACAGAGAATGCAGGCTGCAACGGAGGGCTTATGGACAACGCCTTCCAATATATAATAGATAATGGTGGGATCGTTACTGAAGATGAGTATCCCTACACTGCTGAAGCTAGCGACTGCAGCGCCACGAAGGTATATAAATCCTACTAAGATTGATTTCTGGATATTTGTGGGATTAGTTATTGGTATATTTGTGAGATAAAGTTATTGGTGGGAGTTTGTGTGAAATCTGTTTTTCAGGAATTTGGTTCGAAGTTATAATTTTAATTTTGAAAATAGTTTTAAAAAATAAAGTAAAAGGAGTATGATTAAATTTTTTAATAAAATATTAAAAAAAAAAAAAATTATCATATTTAATTTTTTTAATAAAATATAAAATAGATCTTTAATGTTAAAATGGGTAGTAATACTTAGAGTTTATAACAATTAATTATATTTAATTCTTAATAATAATATTTGTATGGCCATCATAGCCTTAAACAACAATATGTAAGAGATTTGATAGTTAAAAAAAAGGTTGAATAGTTTCTATAAATAATAATTTTATAATGATAATGTAAGTATAAGTATGGTGTTATGTTATAAATGTAAAATATTAATATAGATGATGTAAGTGTAAGTATGGTGTTATGTCATAAATGTAAGATATTAATATAGATGATGTAAGTGTACAAGTATGGTGTTATGTCATTATTGTAAGATATTGATATGGTTTTTGTTTTGTTTTGATATAGATTCAATCGAAAGTAAAGGCAGCAATTATTGATGGCTTTGAAGATGTCCCTGCTAATGATGAAGGAGCTCTCAAGAAAGCAGTTGCTCAACAACCTGTATCTGTAGCTATTGAGGCAAGCGGTCATGATTTCCAATTTTATTCCAGTGTAAGTGGCCATGATCCTTTACATTGTCTTTCAAAAAGAATAAATAAGAAGTGAATAATTTGGCATATGGAAGTAACCATTTTTATAATTATACAGGGAGTATTCACTGGTAAATGTGGCACCGAACTTGACCATGGAGTTGTAGCAGTTGGGTATGGCAAGTCTCCAGAAGGAATTAATTACTGGATAGTTAGGAATTCTTGGGGACCTGAATGGGGAGAAAAGGGATATATAAAATTGGAACGAGGTATTAAAGCAGCAGAAGGGAAGTGTGGTATCGCCATGCAAGCTTCATATCCAACCAAGAAAAGTGAAGATGTTGATATCAAATTGGATGTCGATCACATTAGTGATGAATTGTAATAATTGTCGCAAGTTTCGCTAAATAATGAATGTGAAGATCCATTCTTTAGTTAAATTTGGCTATTATATTAGATTATTGTTGATATGTACTTCTCATTTTGAGAGTAAAAAACACATTATTGGATTGGACTATTATTCATATATTTTAATAGAATTAAATTAAATTTTCCAATGTTTTGCAAAGGTGTGATTGAGATTATAGAGTTAAATTTGTTGTATTTCTTTATATGTAAAGGATTTTTTTTTGGTTGGCAACTGGTACCCCTTACTTGCAAGGTTTTCTTTTGGCTAAGAAACCACAAACCAGGGGCATATAAGCCGTCAAAATCACTCGGGGATCGCACTTGGCTTGGACTGCACCAACCCTTAACATTGTTGGATTTTTGGTATTCGCAGGGTTTCGAACTGACGACCATTTAGCTTAGGGGTGTCTTAACTCATCACCCACCACCAACTATTCTAAATCTTGCGGATTATATGTAAAGATATATAAATTATTTTTAAATAAATATTAAAATCAAACATATAATAATTTAATTCATAATTATTATTTATTTAAATTCTACAATAAAATAAAGTTTGTTATGGATGGCACGTGTCACTATCCTTTTTATTCCAAATGAAACTTGAAAGTTGATTTTGCAAGGGATTAATAGTTTAGCAAATAATAACGAGGCAAAGGAACTGGTTATTTACAAAGGTATTCAAATCCTTAAGGAGCACGGTGTATGAGAGGAAGTAGTAGTGGGATTCATCAATCATTGTTAGGCTCCTTTTCCAACAAAAATCATCACAAAATCCTTGTATATCAAGACTCATATTCCAAATAAAAGTTGAGGCTAAGGAGTTTAGTGCACTTGAAATATTCCAAATATTGCATTCTCATAATACACTCGCTGACCTTTTGGAAAATATTCGCACAAGTATGCATAAAGGTGCATTGAGTAAAGAAGGGTTGGGACTATCTTCTTTCCCCTCGCTTGATTTTAATTGCTTTTAATCTTTGATATAATGAGTGCACCTCATATTAGCCTTTTTATTCAAGCTAGAAGGGATATCAAGTTATGGCTTATTACTCACTCAATCTCTAGATACTTCTTCTCCTCAATGCCAAGGATTATTAACTCCGTGATGGCTAGGGATTTTAATGCATGTGGTTTTTGGATCAATATAATATCGATGTATTAGTGTTATTCATATCTATGGGATCCTTGACTACTCTTTGTAATCCAAACTTGAGTCTGGGAGTTTGTGCTAGTATAAGTTTCACTTGGGGCTTAGTGAAAGATCTCTCTTTGTTTCCTAATCTACTTAATTAGTTCTCAGTCTATCCCTCATATTCTTGGGAAGGCATGGTGCATGGACAAAATTGTGTTTGGTGTGACATTGTTGGAACATGGGTTGGAATAAGGAAGGGTGATTGGTGGTGCGAGCATGGTGTCGCAAAAGCTCAAAGGCTTGTGGTGGACTAAGGAAACCAATGGTTTCATTGGCATGACAATTGGGAGGATAAAATAATAGTGGAGATTGAAGAAAGAGATATATATGCAATGGAGAACAAAATTTAGTTGAAATCATTGAAGAAACTAAAGGAAGAGATGTTGCATTTCATGCAAGTGTAGAAACACAAATATTTGGAATTGGAATTGGAATTGAGAGTTAATTTTTTTATCTCTATGGTCTCACAATTTTTTAATTCCATTAATGGGTCCAAGGTGGTGTATCCCTCTTAAATCCTACTTTGGAACCCTCTTCCCCCTTGGATGCACAAAAGGAAAGTAGGATGAGGCATACCCACTCCAAGATGGAAGGTGGATGATTGTAAAGGACATCTTTCAAGAATAATGACAAGAAGAGGACATTAAAAATGTCATTCGGGTGATGAATGATGCCATGCATGGGCCTTATTTTTTTATAGAAAAAAAAAAATTGAAACAAACAACAATAACAATAGAACACGGGATTTACATGGAAACCTTGTTGTGCATAGGAAAAAACATGGGGCAGTTGCAACTTTGATCTCTTATGATTACTCAACAAAAAACTTACAATGCTTTCTTCTCTTATGATACAATGTCAGGGGTCACTTCCCTTTTATACAATACATATGAGGGTTCTAGAAGGAACCAAAATACACTAGAAGGGTCTACAAATTTTCACCTTGGGGGATTCTGTATGATTTGAGCATACAAATCTACGCAAATAAACTAAAGATATATACAGTGAAAATAAAATCAACAATAAACTAATCACATGTAACAAATGAGATATCATAGATCATTACACAAAAACAAGAAGAATATAAGAAGAAAAGAATGATGTATTTCATTCACTGTAATGAATGGAGGTGAACACATTATATAACAAGAAAACTTGAACTAGGTCAGGAGGCTATTCGAATAGCTCATGAAATGCTTGGAGACCATCTAGGCTTAACTAGAGACAAATACCCTTAGTTATCCATGAACACCCACCTCAACTAAGTTTAACTGACGCGAGACTCCCTAATCACTAGTTTTGACTGAGTGATGTCTATGCAACTATTTGTATGTGCATGAAAATGGATAAAATCAATCAACTTGGGTGCTTAAGGTTTGTTAGGGATATTTTGGGTCAGTTAGGACCTTGATTAGTGGAGTGAATCTAGTCCTCAACTAGTTACAGACTCAATCACTCCTAAAATGAGGGAACAATTCCTCAAATCAAGAATGCACCCGCAAATCAGAGAATGTGTGCCCAATTCTAGGAATCCAACTAAGGGTTGAAACAGGTGGCCAATTTGGATGAGGTTGATCCCACCAGAGTCATCAGTTCAAGGTCTAAGTGGATAGGTAAAGGGTTATTTTCTCTAACATCCCCCCATATGCCTAACTAGGTGAAAAAAATAAAAAATAAAAAATGGGTCCCGATAATTTGTAGCCATATTATGTACCCATGCACACATAAATATTCTTTGAAAACTAGGAAAGAGGGAAAAAAACCACATGGGAATGCCCCCCCATAAAAGATAAGGTGAAGAGAAAGATTTAAGAAGCATGATCAAAAGATGCCTACACTCCCAAGGTAGCTCTCAACTGGGTGAACTGATTCTTGATGAATAGATTTGTGAAGATACCTACAAACCTTTGTGAAATCCTGCTTCTTTTGAAGTGCACGTGAGCCCATTCAAAAGATCCAAACATTTTGAATTTCTTGAATGGTGGTTCTTAACCACTCCTTGCTTCGAATGGAGGAAATTCCTTGGAGTTTTTGTGTGGAAATTGGTGAATTGTAGGAGCAAAGGCTGTAGATCCAGAAAATGAGAAGGCATTCTGGAGGTATTCTTAAAAAATAACCTGATTTGGGACAAGTTATCAAATGGATTCTTCAATTTGAACTTGATTTGGGATAAGTTCTCCAATGGATAAAAGAAATTTGTAGATCTCTCTTCTTTTGGGCCTATAAAAGGGTCTTCCTTAACTGAGTGGTGGATCATGGATGTGCATATATCCTAGTATTACGTATGTTGTGAATATTCTGGAGCATATTTCATCCTCTCAATGTATGTGAATATGTCCTCGTAGGACATGTGTTGTGAATCTTCTGGGGCCTCCTTCAATAAAACTGGATCTAGCATACCAACTGTGTAGCAACTGAGATGGGGAGATAAGAGATCCATGGCTACAATTGAGATATCTAATGGATGAAAATTATCTCTTTGATGGATTCAAATGATCTCTATAATAGGTACAAATTAGCACTTTGATGGTTGCAAAGTCTTGGTTGCAGCCTTCAATGAGATTGGATCTAGCATACCAACTATGTAGCAATTGAGCTCTCTAATGGATGCAAATGAGATCTCCAATGGATACAAATGATATCTCTAATGGATGCAAATGATCTATTTGATGGCTATAAAATCTCTTCTTTAACCTACAAAACCTTGATCCCTCACAAAAAAGCCACTAGAACACTGACTAGTTTAGTACCCCTACAGCTTTGATACCATGTACGATTTGAGCATATAGATATAGGCACATGAAAAAATAGATATATAGTGAAATTAAAATCATCAATCAACTAATCATGTAACAAATGAGATATCATAGATAATTACACAAAAAATCATAGCAGATAAGAAGAAAATAATGATGCATTTCATTCACTGTAATGAATGGAGGTGAACACAATATATATCATTGAGGTTATTCAAATTAGGTCAAGAATCTATTTGAATTTCTTATGTAGTGCTTGGATACTAGTCAGGCTTAACTAGATCCAAATACCCTTAGTTAGTTATGCACATTCACCTATACTGAGTTTAACTGACCCAAGACTCTCAAATCAATATTTTTGACTAAGTGATGTATATGAAAATGACTGTATGTGAAAACAATTTTTTAGGGCTAGTTAGGGTTAGTTGTGACTTGAATTAGGGGAGCACATCTAGTCCTAAACTAGTTACAGACTCAATCACTCCTAAAATCAAAGAACAGTTACTCAAATCAAGGAATGCACCTCCAAATCAGGGAATGTGCCCCCAATTCTAGGAATACAACTCAGGGTTGTCAGGTCAAGGTCTAGGTGGCTAGGTAGAGAGTTATTTTCTTTAATAGTTTCTCCCCCAAACCCCTAGAGATAGTCATCTAGGTCACTATGCAAGAAAATGTCAAGAGTATAGATATTGTGTTACGAATATAAAATAATATAAAGAACAAATAATAAATGAAAATAATAATAAATTAAGTCACAACTCTTATGAAGTGTCAATATGTGCCCTTTTAACAATTATATATATGGGTATTGTATATTTGTAAATCATCATTCACATTTTTACTCATTTACATTTACTTCATTATGGATTTTACTTATTTGACCTATTCTTTCAACAACAACAAAAAAACAAAACCAATACATGGTTTTATAAACCATCATGTGGTTTTCCCAGTGTAATATATATATAACTAATCGAGAGCTAAAAGGGGATATTAAGTAACCCTTTAATAAAATAAAATAAATATTAATACCAAACTAATCTTCTCTTTTGAGTTTAATAGTTATTAAGGGAAAAAATAAAAAGAAGAAAGTTATATCAAGGAAGTTTTGAAGTTAAATAATGAAAAAGGGGTTATTTTATAAATAATACTTTGAGTGTCATTTTTAAAAAAGGGGCTTATTTAAGTTATTTCAAGAGTATTTATCAAAAAGAAGTAAAAAAAGATCCAAAAATCCACCTTGTTAAAAATAAGGAAGAAAGATTTTCTTATAATGGTTTTTCAAGATCATGTTTCAGAGGAGTATTAACATTGAAGGGAAGTATTCAAGGCAAGGAGGTTAACATTTGTATTTCTCCAATAAACAAAGAACATTACATCAACATCAACTTCACAAATCAACTATTTATTTCAAAGTAAAATATAATTGAAAATAAAAGCACTTCTGGCAATGAATATGAGATTAAAAACTTACGACTAATAATTGATGATTATAAATTCACGTCTCGGTTTAATGTTACCACTATGTTTGATAAGGATGTTGACATAATTTTGGGATCTCCCTGGATGGAAACCTTAGGATCTTTCATCTTGAATATGAACAAAAAGTTTTTAACACTTATAAAAAGAAGAAAATCACATTTCAGGATGTTACATTGAAGTCGGATTCATAAGTTCTGTCGTCTGAAGACTTCAAACATATCTTGAAGGTGATTTCGCAAGAAGACTAGAAATCAATATAGAAGATACAAAAAGAGTTCAACAAAGTTATCGCAGATAAAAAAGAAGAGATCTCTCATCTAAGAGATCACAATTAGAAATTACTTCTTCAAATCAAGAAGGCGAATGAGAAAGCACAACGCAATCAAAAGTTAGAAGACGAGAATCGAGATCTTCAAAAAGAATTATCGGGCAAGGACGAAGAAATATCTTCCTTAAAAAAGGTTAATCAGGATTTTCTAGAGCAAATAAACATATTAAAGAAAGAGAGCACAAAAATCAAGACAATCACAATGAATTCGACAAGTCCAACTATAAGGAAGAACTCTTATGTTTAAGGAAACATAATCAAGACTTACTTACACAAATTAGAAAGCTAAAACATGATACAAAATATTTACAAGAATAATTAGGTCACAAGATATCATTAGCTGAAAAGGAAACGATGGAAGACCCAATAGACAAGTAATCAAACACTCAAATTCAAACACCAAAAAGGGGAACCAACACAGAGTAAAATGGCACTCAAAATCAGAAGATTGTGTATACTGACAAATCACTACAAACATCAAGACAATATGATTATGAAGAACAATTACAAAAGATTATGATGCCTTATCATCATCTAAGTCATAATAATCATTACAACCAATGACGAAGTCAACATGAGAATAAACAATATTCTTCTTACAGACAAGCCAACTACAACATTGAAAAAGAGTAAAGACAAAATAAATTTTTTTTATGGAATCCTAGAATGAGAAGTTCTATCCCAATAATCGTTCATCAAACAACTCCAATGAAAGTATGTTTGGGGTGGATCAGTTCCCAGAAAATGCAGCACATTAGTTCAGGTATTTGAAGATTATATCGCCTTGTTTCATCGAGCAACACCCTTACCAGCTTAGAAGATCATGAGACACAGTCTTTCAAAAAATTATGCTTTGAGAAAAAAGCATTTATGAAGAGGAAGGAAATGCTACAAATATAAAATATATATAATAATAAATATATATAAAATAATATAAAGAATAAATAATAAATGAAGATAATAATAAATTCGTTCGCAACTCTTATGAAGAGTCACTATGTTCCCTTTTAGCAATTATATATATGGGCCTTGTATATTTGTAAATCATCATTCACATTTTTACTCATTTACATTTAATCCATTATGTATTTTACTTCTTTCACCCACTCCTTGAATATTATGTGAACTAATTTAGCTCACACCATATTGACTTCAACTCCTAACATTCTCCCACTTGAATAAAATATATAATAAGATGGTCCTTGCCTATGTTTTATGCTGGCATACCATTTCCCAATGTTACCTTCATCACATTTTTAGGAATTCCATAGAACTTTTTCATGCTTCAAAATTCTTTGTTCTAGTTGCATTTGTAAACATACATGAAACCGTATTCTCATTAGAATTTTCTCCCCCAGGAATCCTACCTTCTTCCACCACTTTCCTTATCAAATGGTACTGAATGTTAATATGTTCCGTGTGATCATGAAATGATAGAGTATTCACTAAGTGAATATCACTTTGAATGTCACAATGCAAACTAATCTTTTAATATCTGAATTTGAAAATTTACTCAATTTGGCAAATTTTCAAACCTTGGACTAGTGAAACCCCAAACTGTCCCAAATGACCCCAAATGGTTTCGAATTCTGGAAGGAGGGACTTGGGAGGGAATAGGAAACTTTAATACAATCATTATACACCCAAACATATGCTATACGCATCCATGGACTGCAATTTACAAGGAGAGAGTATTCGGTACAAAACTAGTCAATTGGATTGGTGGAAATCCCCCCTAGGTCAGCCATTGTTTTCCCTTCCAAACATTGTACAGCCTTCACTAATATTTTGTTTGAAACTTGGATCTGTTATAGGACATCAAGGAAAACATGTGTGAAGCATTATATCATGTTTTAGGGTCGAATAGGTATTCCAAAGGACAACAACTTCTAGAGTATATAATTTGGGTGAAAATGGTAGACAAGGGGCCTTGAATTTATGTCACAAACTATAGTAACACTTTAGGGGTCTGCATACATTATTTGGGATGTCAATTTAAATCCCTATGCATTTCATGACATTGACAAAAATCTCAGAAAGATCTGATATAAAACAGGTGCAATATCATCCCAAAATCACCTTGAAAATACTATGAGGGAAATGGCTCGAATCTCAGTTTTAATTGGAAATGTCACATGAAGTACTTGGTATTTCGAGATGTGACTCTCATGATATGTATATTACAAATTTATGCAGCAACTAACTTGTCCATAAAGTCAAAATAGAAATCCTCCATTAGCTATATGCAACAATAAGTGTGCCATCACACTTTTACATGACATTGAGAAAAAGAGGAAACTAGCTCGAATATCAATGTTACTTGGATAAATAGTACATGAGGTGCTTATTATTTCGATTTGCGGCTATCATGATCTATACATTACATATTTATGCATCCATTAACAAGTTCATAAAGTTGAAACAACATCCTTCCATTATCTATATGCAACAAAGAGTGCGATATCTCACTTTACATGAACATTGAGAGAAAGATAGTAGAATGAGAATAGAGAAGAATGAGAGAATATGAACTTGAACTCAGATGGGGGTTGAACCTACATAAAAGCATATCCATGAATCTCTTTTGATGGGTCTGAATGTTCTCTCCGTAAACCAACTTGGATGGGAATCTTGCACCCTCGAAATTAGTTCTAAGGCAAGGAGGATGAAAAGATGAAAATAAAAAATGACCAAAACCTTGAATGCAAGGAAAAGCTTGAATCTCTCCAAAATTGAAAAGATGAAAATAAAAAATGACCAAAACCTACTCCATTTTGACTTGGCCTCCTTTTAATAACTTTAGTTGAATCATTTACCTCTTTAGAACTCAAATTATCTCCTAATTACTCATGAAATTCGAATTAGTGGGGGTTATGACCCTTCATTGGCCCCACATGACACGTGGATCATCTTCTTCCAAATCCTCCATGAATTTGAATTGGGGAGTATTTTGGATGCTTTGGATATGTGTAACTCCTCTCATGCACCCTCTTGGTATATTTTTATCTCTTACATTGGCATAGTTTTCATAGAATCTGTCATAAGTGTCATAGGTGTCATAGAATCTATCATAAGTGTCATAATGCTTGTCATAGTTGTCATAGAATCTATTATTGCCTATTTTTATCCCTATGACTCTTCCTCTTCCTTCTTGAATTTTACCTCTTCCCTTCCAACTCGAATTTGGGGATGGCTCCATGTTTAAAGGAGTAATATTCTCTCATGTGGACCCCACATGTCTACTTATGTGCCCCCAAGTACAACTAGGACCTAATGCCACTTCATTTTGGAGAATTTAACATTTATTCCATAATTTATTGGCTATTTTTCCACCATCAATTTAGAATATTGAATTTTCATGAGAAACTATAGACCTTGGGGTTAAATGTCAATATTTTAATTCTTCCACATAACCCTTAGGAATTGGGTAGGACAACTTAATTATTTATCTGAAAATCATTTAATTGGGGACATGACAGTCCTCCCCACCCAAGATTGCTTGTCCTCAAGAAATTTCAAACATGGATGTTGAAGAACCTACTTTCCTTCCCAACTTTGCTTCCAAATTGTTTCAAAAATCATTTGAACCTTCATACTTGCACTAAACAACCTCTTGAAGTTGCCACTAATTTGCCAAAATTTTCAAATTTTCATGTTTCCAAGAAAATTTATGAGGAAATTCCATGCTTCTGCTGCTCCACTCTAATACAATCAATTTTGTAAGTGGTGTCTTGAACTTCCAGCTACTTTCTATACCCCAAATTTGAAACCAATGAGACCAACTAAAGAAACTGAAACAATGCTATGCATAAATGAACTCAATGAAATGAAGGTGATATTTCTCCATCTAGCCACAAACAAGGTATTGTTCCAAAAAAAAAATCAATTTCGGGATCCCATTGCTTGTGTTTCACTCCAAAATATAGGCATGCTCTACCACAAAAAAATTCAAGCAAAAGATTTCCCAGTTCCCACTGCCATAGTTGCAAATATTTGAGTGGTAGTTTCATATATGGAAAACTAACATTCCAAAGAATGTTAGGATCCCATTGTCTCATCTACATCTTTCCAAACATTAGTAACAACAATAAAAATTCATCACTATGAAAAATGAAAGGAATGATGTAAAGATCATACCACCACACTGGAAGTTCAACACTTCCAGTGCACAATTGAAATTTTGAGGGCCCCTACATCAAAATATGAACTTCTTCAAGGTTGGGCCGAGCCAGGAGAAAATATCCATCATGAAATACATATCCTCAAAGTGAGGTTGAATGCACACAAGTCTCCCCCAATCAACCAGATAGTCCTCATGTGCCAAATGCACACACGAATCAAGAGTGAGACCATTGAAGCTCAAAGGACAAGGGTGAAAGTCCCATGTCTCATCACCAAAAGAGTAGGAATCATCCCACAATAAAACATGTCCATGCTGCTCCAAAATAATGTAAGATGCAACAAAATAATCATCCATGTGTTCTTTCATCCAAGAAGTGAATCAAGAACCTCCACTAAAATATGAACCAAGTAAGGAGCAATGAAAATCATAATTCTTCAAGTGACTCAAGTGAATAACATAGGTTCATCCATGTATATGCGTATCATCATAAGGTAAAAAATGATGCTGCTGAAAATGTAAATAATAATGTGCTCTAATCATGTCATCATAGAAAGGAGATATAGGAGTTTCATACTCCTCACATGGCACCATCAGAAAGAACCTTTCACCCAATTTTCATCCGAAATTGATGTGGCTGAAAAAGAAGTAGGGGGTGAATAATTGTGAACCAATCTTGCCCCTTTGCAACTCTTACCCATCAAAATTTTGAATGCATCTACTCCATAATTGGTTGGTCCAACTGTTGTGACATCATGTGCCTCCTCCAAGGCTCAACTCTCACCATGAGGCAACTCATAATCCATCTGAACAAGTACAAGTTCTTGGATTCCTTCTTGTTTGAATGTATCCTCTTCAAGCACCTACATATAAACATGTACCTCATGTTCCACCATCACATGAGGTTCCTCCTGTGTAACATAATTCTTTCATCCAGTGAATGATTGTCTGATATGTAGGAGGGTGTAAAGGACCTTTTCAACCTCTCTTGAAGTTGTTCAATCTGCACCATAGATTTTTGGAGTGAATTGTGGGTGGAATCCAACTCATTTAAGATCTTGTCATTCTCTTTCTGCATCCTTCAAGTTTATTCCATGATACAAACCAACAAGATCAATTAAATAATCTCTATCAGAAAGAAAATTCAAAAAATTACCTTTGGTGTCCAACATTGCCTTCTGGATTTTCTCCATGTCTTCAAGGGAAGATTTCTCCTCCACACACCAACAAAATTTCGAAAGCAATGCATGTGTGCCATGGAGAGTCTTCAAGGCCTCTTGAATCTTATTTTCATCCATCTTCAAGGACGCTGCAAGAAAATGAGGCTCTTGCAAATGAACCTCCTCTTCTTCCTTCTTGCTTGGACCAACTTCATGAAGCTCAAGTGGTGATGGGGAAGTTGATCTTGGTTCTTATTCAAATGATACAAGTTCTTTATCTCCATGGTAAATGGAACTTTGGCTAGCAACAACACTTTCAAAATTGATCTCTATGTCACCAACATAGAGGTGTGACCACCCATCAGTAGGAACTCCTTCACAGTTCAAGCATCCATCAATATATGCTCTTTGATTCATGTCCAAAGTAGAGTGTTTCTTAGAATGATCTTCAGTATTTTCAATGGAATATTCTTCAGGCTCGTGTGATGTTTATTCATCTTTTTTAGAGTCACTTGGGAGTGACTTTCGACCCTCTTCATGTAATGATTCTTCTGCTTTACCTATTTCAGAACTAGGTGGCTCATGGATCTCCTCCTTTTCACTCAAACATATATGATTTGCTCTCCAAGGTATTTTTCAAGAAGGGCATAGAACTTTCTTCAATAACTCCACATATTCATTCGTGGGCCTATGTACAAACACCCAATCGACATAGTATTCAAAAGGAATGTCCTTTTGTATATCTCCCTTCAAGGCAAGATATGTTTGATATTGTTGAGGCAAGGTTTTACATGTTGCTCTCAATATTTATAATTCATTAATAGGATTATCCTTTTTTGGTATGAAACATTCATCTTCATCGGACATAGGTTCATATGAATAACCTTCATTCCTTATGAAATTGTAAGAAGTGATGCATGATGGCACCTCTTCCTCATACCATTCACAATCTTGTTCATATTGCTCACAATCATCTTCATACTGCTCATAAGCATTATACTCATAGGATTCATAATAATAGTAATACATGTCTAAAAATTATTATTCAATGGATTGTATTAATTCACAGGTGCACGGATCATTCTCTGATACCACTGTAATATCCCCAATTTGAAAATTTACTCAATTTGGCCAATTTTCAAACCTTGGACTAGTGAAACCCCAAACTGTCTTAAATGACCCCAAATGGTTTCGAATTGTGAAAGGAGGGAGTTGGGATGGAATAGTACACTTTAATAAATTCATTAGACACCCAAACATATGATATACACATCCATGGTCTTCAATTTACAAGGAGAGAATATTCGGGACAAAACTAGTCAATTGGATTGGTGGAAATTCCCCCTAGGTCAGCCATTGTTTTCCCTTCCAAACACTATACAAAATTAACTAATATTTTATATGAACTTGTATATGTTATAGGAAATAAATTACAACATGTGTGCATCATTATATCATGTTTTAGGTTCAAATAGGTATCCCAAAGGATGACAGCTTCTAGAGTATATAATTTGGGTGAAAATGGTAGACAAGGGGCCTTGAATTTATGTCACAAACTATAGTAAAACTTTAGGGGTCTGCATACCTTATTTGGGCCATCAATTTAAGTCCATATTCATCTCATAAAATAGACAAAAATATCAGAAATATCTGATATAAAACAGGTGCAATATCATCCCAAAATCACCATGAAAATACTATGAGGGAAATGGCTTGAATCTCAGTTTTAATTGGAAATGACACATGAAGTACTTGGTATTTTGAGTTTTGGATCTCAAAATATGTCTATTACATATTTATGAAGCAACTAATAGTTCCATAAGGTCGAAATAAAAATCCTCCATTATATAGATGCAACAAGAAGTGTGCCATCACACTTTTACATGACATTAAGAGAAAGAGGAAACTAGCTCAAATATCAATGTTACTTGGAGAAATAGTACATGAAGTGATTAGTATTTCGATTTGTGGATCTCATGATGTGTCCATTACAGATTTATGCATCCATTAACAAGTTCATAAGGTCAAAAAAACAACCTTCTATTATCTATATGCAACAAAGAGTGCGCTATCTCACTTTACATGAACATTGAGAGAAAGATAGTAGGATGAAAATAGAGAAGAATGAGAGAATATGAAATCAAACTCAGATGTGGGTTGAACTTGCATCAAAAAATCTCCATGAATATTTGTTGAGAGTTCTGAATGGCCTCTCCATCAACCAACTTGGATGAGAATCTTGCACCCTCGAAATTGTTTCTAAGTCAGGGAGGATGAACATCCACAGTGCAAGAACAAGCTTGAAGCTCTCAAAAATTGCAAAGATGCAAATAAAAAATGACCAAAATATACTCCATTTTGACTTGGAATCCTTTTAATAACTTTAGTTTACTCATTTACCTCCTTAGAACTCAAATTATCTCCTAATTACTCATGAAATTCGAATTTGTGTGGGTTATGACCCTTCATTGGCCCCACATGACACTTGGCTAATCTTTTGTCTCCAAATCCTCCACGAATTCGAATTGGGAAATATTTTGGATGCTTTGGAGATGTGTAACTCCTCTCATGTGCCCTCTTGGTCTATTTTTAGCTCTTACATTGTCATAGATGTCATAGAATCTGTCATAAGTGTCATAAGTGTCATAGAATCTATCATAAGTGTCATAATGCTTGTGATAGTTATCATAGAATCCGTCATTGCCTATTTTTATCCATATGACTCTTCCTCTTCTTTCATGAATGATACCTCTTCCCTTCCAACTCGAATTTGGGGATGGATCCATGTTTAAAGGAGGAATATTCTCTCATGTGGACCCCACATGTCCACTTATGCACCCCCAAGTCCAACTAGGACCTAATGCCACTTCATTTTGAAGAATTTAACATTTATTCCATAATTTATTGGCCTACTTTTCCACCATCAATTTAGAATATTGATTTTTCATGAGAAACTATAGATCTTGGGGTTAAACGTCAATATTTTAATTCTTCCACGTAACCCTTAGGAATTGGGTTGGTCAACTCAATTATTAATCTGAAAATAATTTAATTGGGGACATGAAAAATCTTCCCCTGCATTATCTCGAAGTCAATCATTAGTCGCTCTAGCCATATTACCTCTTTATTAGCATTAGTTGTTGCCAGATATTCTACTTTAGTGGTTGATTAGGTCAACATTGGCTGCAACTTAGATGTCCAACTTATAGATCCTTTAGCAAGAGTGAAAGTATATCCTAGCATACAATTTAATCCATCCATGACTCCACAAAAATCAAAACATGAAAAACCTTTAATTAGAAAATCTATCAATTTGTAGCAAATAACATCATCTAAAGTGCCCCTTAAATATTTATGTCTCCCCTTCACAAAATTCCAATGCTCCTTACCAATATTTTCCATGAATCAGATAACAACTCCCGTCACTTGGGTAATATCCAATCTGGTTCTCACCGTAGAGAACGTGAGGCTCCCTACTACTAATGAATATGCTAAATGATACATGCTTTCCTTATATGCTTCTATACTCTAGGACACTCTCTAGAAGACAAATTGAAGTGTGCAAAGAAGTGGGGTGCTAATTGGTTTTGTAATCTACATATTGAAGTGCTGCAAAACCTTTTCTATATATGATTGTTGACTTAACCAAATCTTCTTACATGTTTTGTCCCTATGTATATTCATCCCTAGAATTTGATTTACTGTTCCTAAATCCTTTATTTCAAATTTCCTATCCAACCAAGTCTTAATATAATGATTTTCTTCATGATGTGATCTGTGACCAGCATATCATCAACATAAAAAAACAAGATAATAAAATTAACATCATCAAACCTTGTGTAATATGCACAATCGTTGGCTTCACTTCTACTAAAACTTTGGCTCTTCATGAAGGTGTCAAATTTTCTATACGACATCCTTGGTGCTGAATCCGTATAAATATTTCTTGTGTCTGTAATTCAAATGCTCTTTGTTTCTTTATTTATATAGTCCTCAGCCTGATCCATATAAATTTCTTCCTCGAGATCTCCATGTAGGAAAATAGTTTTTACATCTAGCTGCTCCAAATCTAAACCCTATGTTGCTACAAATGCAAGTAAAACTCTTAGAACACTGCAACAAAAAATGTAATTAGCACCTAATTTAGTGTCCTTTTTAGTGTTTGTTTTTCCAATTCAGTGGGAAAATATGGTGCTAAACCTAAAGCGAACCTGCAATTTTTTAAAGTGCCTAAATTAGCATAAGGTTTAGCACCAACTTTAGTGCCATGATTAGCACCAAATTTAGAGATAGAATTAGTGCCAGATTTAGCGCCATAATTAGTCTCATATTTAGCGTCTGCATTATCAATTTATTTAGCACATACTGTCTATAAATTAAATTTATGGAAATATAAACAAAAAATGGTAAAATTTGAAAAAAAGAAGAAGAAATGGAGACATGGTAAGGAAATGTTGGGATTTGAACCCAGATCATTTTCCAATATGAAAGATCTCTACTTGAGCTACATTTCCACAAAAAACTACGATTAAAAGTGAAAATCTGAAATGAAACTAAACTAACCTAGTGTAAATTAGAACTTATGAAAACATGAATGGAAAATTGTAAAAAATGAAAATAGAAATGGAAAATTTTAAGAGAATGATGGGATTTGAACCCAAATCACTTGCCAAAAGGAAATAACCACATTTGAGCTGCATCCCCACATAAATATACCTTTAAAGTGCATATTTGAATTGAAATTAACCTAACCTCTACATGCAAACAAGTGAATACAAATGGAAAAGTAATAAGAAATAGATCGGTGCTAGGATTTGAACCCGGATCTCCTTACATTAATGCAAGACTATTCCTTAAGCCATACCCATGGACTATATCTATGAATTAAAAAAACCCCACAAATGCCATTTTTTTCCTATTTCTCCATTAAACATGTAGCAACGAAACAATAATAAACATTAGAAAATCAATATTTAAAGAAAAAAAAAGAAAAAGATGAAGGGAAAATGAGAAGGGAAGGGAGAAGCCATTACTTTCGTTATGGAGGTCCCACCTCGAAACTCTAGCCTCCATGCATGAAACCATAAACAACACACCAAGAAAAAAATAATAATAAACATTAGAAAATAAATAGATTAAAATAAAAGTAAAATAGGAAAGAAAAGAATGGAAGGGAGAAGTCATTACCTTCATTACGGATATTCTTTGATGAAACCCTCTCCTCCATACATGAAACCCTAAACCTGCAACAACAAAACAACAATATACAATAGTAGATCAATAAAGGAAAATAAAATTAAAAGAGAAAGGAAGGAGGAAGAGGGAAGGAGAATCCATTATCTTCCTCAATGTGGAGGTTCCCCCATGAAACCAAAACCCTATCCTCCATGAGGATGAAACCCTAAGAGAGGAAACCTTAAGGGATAAAGGACAAGGGTGGAGAAGAGAAGAGAGAAAGAGAGAAAATGAGAAAATAATGAAAGAGTAGGTTTTGAGAGGTTTTTATGAGGGAAAATTATGGATTTTAATTAAAATAGTTGAAATTCCTTCCAACTCATGAGGATTGAGACAAGTGTATTATTTTTAAACTTTGATATTACTTAAATATCTTTTTTTAAAAGTACCCCTCGCTTTTATTTAGTCACTCAAGAAACCTAACACTAAATCTGGCGTTAAACCTAGTGCTAAACCTAGTACTAAATCTGGCTTTAAATATGGAACTAACATAAAATTGGCACTAAATATCGCACTAAACCTAACGCTAAATTAAGTGTATGAAATAACACTGACTTCAGTGCCATCCCATGAAATAGCATCAACTTTTTCATAAAAACTACAAAAAAATCACTAAAAAATTAAATGAAAGCGAACAATGAAGATAAAAAGGACACTAATGACAACGTTTTGTTCTAACGCAGTAGTTAACTTCTACACATAGTAACCTTTTTACACCAAGCAAGATTTATAATGTTCCAATAACCTTTCTTCCTAGTGGGAGATCCACAAGTTCACATGTTTCATTCTTGTGTAGTGTTTTCATTCTTCGTCCATGACATTCCTCCATTTATCTACATTCTCTAGCTTCCTGAAATGAACTAGGTTCACCATCATCAGTTAACAAAGCAAAAGACAATTGAAAATAAGGAAAACACCTTTCTAGACATCTCTTAGTACATGTAGATATTCTTAATTGTGGTTGTTGAAGTTGTTGTTCTTCATAGTGATTAGAAGCTTCATTTTCATCTTCACTCATTTCTACTTCAACAAGTACAATCAGGTGTCTGTTGTGCCTCCTTCCTTTGCATGGATTTTCATTAAAATAACATCCTAGCTAATAACTACCTTGTTTTCAATATGATCCCATAATATATACCCTTTTATTGTATTATCATAACTAAGAAAACACATTTCCTTGCATTTGGGTCAATATTGAAATTGGGAAAATGCATCACAACCAAAGATACACAAATGAGAATAATCAACTGGATTACGACACCAAATATCCATTGGAATTTGTCCATCCAATGTAGTTGTACGTGATCTATTTATAAGATAAGAAATAATATATTAACAACCTCTACCCATAATCCATTATCCAACCCATATGTGTTGAGCATGCTTCTTGCAAGTTCCATGATTGTATGATACATCTGCTCAACCACACCATTTTATTGTGGAGTATATGGCACAATCTTTTAGTGCTTAATTTCTACCCGTGTACAAAATTGATCAAATTCCTAAGAGAAAAAATCTCCATTATCTGATCTGAGACATAAAATAGACTCACTAAAACTTATCAAAACTCTCCTCCAAAACACTCCTATATGTGATCTCTCACGATCATCCTACTCATAAAATAGAGGTTATAAACACCCTCATCACTCAAGCCATTAGAATTTATGATGATGAACTTTTAGAACAAGAATTGAAGCACCTCAATAATGTGTTCAAAATAAATGGGTATAAGTAGACACAATTTAATAGGGAAATATTAAATGTGAGGCTAGGTAGTTGTAAGAAGAACAATAATAAGTCTCAAGGGAATATTATCCTCCCCAATATTAAAGGTACTACGGAAAGAATTGCAAACAAATTGAAAAAATGAAACATTAAAGTTTCCTTTTCTCATCCAAACTCCCTTAGGAATGTTTTGGAACACACGAAAGATCCTATAAACACTAGGGTACAAAAAGGGGTTTATATTGTCCCTTGTTCATGTGAAAAATTGTACATCGAGAAGACAGGAAGATCCATCCAAGTAAGGTTAGGTGAACATTGCTCCAACATTAGACATAATAGAATCAAGAATAGGCTTTGGTTGAACACTCACATAATACATGACATCACATATGCATCGAGGATTTGAATACAATTGCAATAATGGATCATTATGAAAAAAAGGAAGATACAGGAAGCCTTGGAGATTATGGAAAACACTACTAATTTAAATAGGGATGAAGATCGGACAATCAATGAATCATGGAAACATGTTTTGCATAACCTTAATCAATATTGATTGTACCTCATTGAAGGTAGGTCAACCTTATGAGATTTACCTTTCATTGAGTATTATTAATGGGGGTGGTTGGGCATGTTGGAATATTCTCACCATCGGTTATATATTTGCATGCACTCCATGCATATTGCATGCATCCAGTCATCAGTATGGTAGTCTCCCAGCACCTAGTCCTTATTTTGCAGCCCCCAGGAGCTTGTTTCTTCTCAGTTCTAGCCCTCCTAGCCACAGATGCGCCCTTGTTTCCATCACCGAAGTACAACTACACCCTCCTCCACCTATTTAGGAGTTATATCAGTCAGTTCCATGATTAGTGGATCAGTTCCTTGATTTGAGGACTGATTGCTTAGTTATCTGACTGAAGAACTTAGATAGACACCTATAGAGACTAGTTCAACTCTACTGACTACTGACAGCTCCTCATGCGCCCACATTGGAGTCTCCTTCCCTATATTTGTGCCACATGCACCAGTTAGAACCAATTAGACTCACCTTTGACTTACCTTTGACTATTGTGGTCACAACCACTGGTTTGGTGATGGTTCCAATGCAGTCAAGCCATGCTATTGAGGAGAATTTGAATCACCTACTCAGAAATTTGAATTTATTCCATTGTACTATCACATTTTTGCCAGCTTATAGCTGAGGAATAACATTATCGTAGTTTTTGTCATTTCTTGAGTTAATGAGTGATATTTGATTCAATTCTTCTTCTTCTTCTCTACAATTCATGAGTGAGATTTGTGAGGTTTACTATAGATGTGTGATATATCCTATAAAATATCACATGGTATCAGAGCTGGAGTCAGCTATTTGAATTGCAGTAGTAGCAACAGTTGTCTTTCATTGAGCACCAGAAGAATCTGGATTTGCACAACAATTCCTGGTGCAATTGTCTTGAATTCACTGGAGCAATCCAGTGAGGTCTATCTAGGTGTGAAGGATCCAGTCGCATGTGCTCATTGTCCTAAGGCAATGTTCATTCAAATTTGCAACAAATCTCTATCAGCAATTTCATTTGTTTTGCAGGTTATCTCCATCTTCAATTCGAATTCAACAGTATCAATGGATCTAAAACTGAACGCCTTCAATTATGGAAATCCAAGATGAACATCTTCATGAAGTCCAAAAGCCTTTCTAGAGTATTGAATGGAACTGTAGTCGAACCCACTAGTGCAGTTGAGAAATCTAATTACTTGAAAAAACTTGATGAAGCAATAGGACTGCTGCTCCTTAGCATTTCTGAAGACCTCCATTTTCATGTCATAGATCTAAAGACTCCAAAAGAAGTTTGGGATAAGCTCGAAAATCTTCTTGGTAAAAAATATGACTTGAAAGGTCACAAGTTGGAAAATGAGCTCATCTCATTGAGCCCTTGTAGTTTCGACTCCATCACTGAGTTTCTAAACAAGTTCAAAATTTTGATTTCACAGTTGAAGAGATATGGGACAGAGAAATAAGAGAATCAACTCATCCTTTCCATACTATATAAACTGGGCCCTGATTACTCAGTATGTCTCTACCTTCTAGTCAGCGAAGCTGTCCATCCCAAAATGGAAGTTTCCCACACTTGAAGACTTCATCCAGTCACTCACACTTAAGGAGGAGAAGTTAGTTCATATGGGAATGATAAAACCCAAGTTGGATTCAACACTTGCTGCTACTGAAATGAAGAGAGAGAATGGCAAGGGCAAGAAAAAAAAATTGACAGAAAATCGAATGAGCAGAAGCAGAAGGAGGCTCCAAACCAGTCAGAAGGAGTTTCGAATTCCATGAAATACAAGCAAACTCATAAGGGGAAATCCAAATGCACCTATTTCAATAGAGGATTTCATCTTGAGATTTCATGTATGAAGAATACCATAGATCTCATGGCTTCACTTCTTGAAAGAATAACCTTCTGGTACCTACATGTTCTAGGAAGAAAGAAGGTGAACCATCAATATCTGAGGACAAAGAGAGATGCCATGCTCTCATGGCAGGTGCATCAACACAATCCTCCTTCATCATAGATTCAGGAGCATCAAGACACATGTATTCCTCCAAAGATCTCTTTACTGGTTTTGAATCTACTGTTGTACCTTCTATCATATTGGGGAATGATTCTGAGGTTTCCTTTGAGGGGATTGGAAGAATCAAATTTGATCATGGGTACTTCTCAGATTTGCTCTATGTCCCTACACTCACTGCTAATATACTTTCAGTCTACTAGATGACCCACACTGGAGATCCCAAGAGGGTGATCTTCTCTCCAAATGAGGTCGAAATCCAAGACATGGTATCAAGATCTACCATTGCAAAAGGTGTTGCAAACCACAAGTCGAAACTCTATGAGTTCTCCCACTGTCTACCTCTCTCCAAACAGTCTGCTCTTCACACTCATGCAAATGAAGAGAGTAGGATATGGCATGAAATATTTGGGCATCTCAACTACAAGTACCTGCAAGATATGCATACTCAAGAGATGGTTGAAGGACTATCCAAAGTCAAGTTTTCCAAGGGAAACTGTAAGGGTTGCTTGATGGGAAAGCATCCAGAAAAGAATTTTGAGAAAGGGAAGGCAAGGAGAGCCTCTCAACCTTTAGATCTGATTCATAGTGATGTCTCAGGGCCATTTTCGGATTTGTCTTTGAACAAGGAAAGGTATATTCTTACTTTTATTGATGATTATTCAATATATACATGGGTATACTTTCTCAGATTAAAATCAGAAGTGTTTGGATACTTTAATTTTTTCAAGTCTTCTGCTAAAAAAAATTTAGACAGAAAGATCAAGGCCCTCCGCACTGATAATGGAGGAGATTATGTCAAAGGTGAATTTCAAACCTTTTGTGCTGAAGAAGGCATAGAGATGAAACATACTATTCCCTACAGACCAAAACAAAATCGTGTTGCAGAGAGAAAGAATGGGACATTAAAAGAGATGGAAACCTACATGCTAAAGTCAAAAGGGTTGCACCCCAGTCTTTGGGAAAAAGCCATCAACTGTGCTTCCTACCTTCAAAACATATTTCCTCACAAAGGAATCAAATATATGACTCCTTTAGAAGCATGGATTGGGTACAAACCTGATGTATCTCATATCAGAGTGTTTGGATCCAAAGCATGGGAAAGTATTCCAATGGAGAAAAGGAGAGCCCTAGATCCACAAAGCAGAGAGTGTATTATGGTGGGTTATGCATTGAGTGAAAAATCCTACAAGATTCTTGATCCTTCTACTATGACAACATTCCTTGATAGGAGTGTGCAGTTTGAGGAATGGCCACTTCATGATGCTCATCCTGTTGAGCAAGAGATCTTTCCTACCACACCACCACTGCTTGATGAGCAAGAGAGCGAATATTCATCACATGAGAGTTCAGATTCTGAATCTGGAAGTGGAGATGATGAATAGCGAATGCTAGATTCGGATCCACGAGAACCTGTAGATCTAGCACCAGTTAGTGAAGATAAGCGAATGGAATACCAAGATCTAGATATACAGCTTACAGATCCTCCTCTTCCAAGATGGGCAGCCACTACTCTTAGATCTGTCGGAGATCTTGTGGGAGATCCACATGATCAAAGGAGAACCAGATCTGATTATCAGAATGGAAGGTTTCATCCTTCTCTCATTACTGATCCATTTCTTGCCGACAAATCCTTCTTTCATGGAGAAGTGCACTTACCATTTGGGGTGAGTGAGATGCATGATTGATTATCCTACCATAGTCTATCTTGAGGGGAGGATTTCTTCCCACTGGGTTTTCCCTCTTTTCTCACTTTATTTTTAGATTTGTTGTACGGGGTGACCTTTGGTCTCAGTTACCAGGGCCCTACTAGTTTTCAATTATGTGTTTCCTCATAGTCCGGCTTGCAGGGGGGTGTTGGAATATTCTAACCATCAATTATATATTTTCATGCACTGCATGCATCCAGTCAGTAGTATGGTAGTCTCCCAACACCTAGTCCTTATTTTGCAGCCCCTAGGAGCCTGTTTATGCTGAGTTCTATCTCTCCTAGCCATAGATGCACCCTTATTTCCATCATTGGAGTACAACTGCACCCTCTTCCACCTATTTAGGAGTTACATCAGTCAGTTCCATGATTAGTGGATCAGTTCCTTGATTTGAGGACTGATTTCTCAATTAACTGACTGAAGCACTTAGATAGACACCTGCAGAGACTAATTCATCTCTACTAACTACTGAAAGCTCCTCATGCACCCAAATTGGAGTCTCCTTCCCTAGATTTGTGCCACATGCAACAGTTAGACCTAGTTAGACTCACCTTTAATTGACCTTTGACTATTGTGGTCACTACCACTGGTTTGGTGATGGTTCCAATGCAGTCAAGCCATGCTATTGAGGAGAATTCGAATCACCTACTCAACAATTCGAAATTCATTCCATTGTACTATCACATTTTTTTCCAACTTACAGCTGAGGAATAACATTACAACAATTTTTGTCATTTCTTGAGTTAATGAGTGATATTTGATTCAATTCTTCTTCTTCTTCTCTGCAATTCATGAGTGATATTTGTGAGGTTTACTCTAGTTGTATGATCTATCCTGTAAAATACCACAGGGTGTTCCCAAGTTTGTGAGTGTAGTTGTCTCCTAATGATGGTATCATCTCTTGGGACTGAAACGTTGAGTTTTCAAAAACTCTTCCTTATTCTCCTATTTTAAGTGTGCTAATAGGTGTTATAATAACACCTATCTCTTCACTTTTGTGGAATGGAGGTCGATCTCCAAAATTTTTAAATTTGTGAAAATTCTTCATCATCATTTTTATTGTGGATTTTTTTTTTACTATAGGAAGGTTTTTATTTTACTACAATGAGATTAAGGCCCAACTTCATCATAGGATCCATATCGTCATTTCTTGTACATAGAAAAATGGGGCCAATAAATTGTTTTGGTATTTTTTCACCTTGCTTGATAATAACGTCCTTCCTTATTCCCATGTTCCGCAGCATGTAGCCAGCCCTTCTAATGTCAATAATTACCGATGAAATTATAAACTTTTCAACAACAAGCAAAACCGTGAATTGAGGGTAATTTGTAGATTTATTAAATTTAAGGTTTGTATGAAAGGAGGGTTATGTTGAGGGTGTCAAAACTATGGCCTCTAAAATCTTTTGAGTGATGGAAAATATATTAGGATGAATTTCTAAAGAATTTAATTTAATTTTGATGCCTATACAAGGAGTTGGGTAAGTAAATTTTGTATTTTAGTCATATTGACATTTACTATCTTGTTGAACTAACCAATTTATGCAATATTCCAGATGGTCGAGGCCATTCGTGGTTTCCCTTGTTAAGTAACATGGGGAATGATAGAAAATACTTGATCTCTTAGGATAATACTAGTCTTAGTATTTGTGAAGTTCAATAGTTGGATCGTCGTGGCTTTTAGTCGGTGAATGTCGTGTGATCCCTATCAACATTCACTGACCATGAGTTATGTAGTGTGCTAGTTTAGTCAAAATATCGGTGAGGACATCTATCATTGGTAACTATTTGCAATGTATTTATTAGTATTGAAAAATAATGTAAAAATATTATGATTAATTTTTTTATAAAATATTAAAATACTAAAAAATAATACTTAATTTTTTTAATAAAATATATAATAGATAATTGAGTTAAATTCCTTAATAAGATATATAATAGGCACTTGAGTTGTGATTTGGTGTTAAAATGGGTGAGAGTTTATAACAATCAACCATATTGAATTCTTAATAATAATATTTGTATGGCCATCATAACCTTAAACAACAATATGTAAGAGATTTGATGGCTTTGCAAAAAAAAATTAATTGTTTATAATAATAATAATAATAAAGATCGGTGTCCAAAATCTCCCTCAGAAAGAAAAACACAAATTCCAAAGGGACAACAAGAAGCGATGGAGGAAAACTAATCTTCAGAGGATTAGTCAGTTGGGAACCAGACTAGTAGAATCATGGCAATATTCACAGCTAACAGAATTCTTCCCTGCTCTAGCCCTGGGTTCTTAATGCAATTAACCTCCTGGAAGGTGAGAATGCTAAACGGGCCCACGAAGCACCGAATGCTGAAAAGAAATATCCTTCAGGACATGCCCACTATCATCTTTATGCATGAAACCAAATGCTTTAGCACTACTCTAAAAAACCTGATCTCCAGACTCTATAAAGAAATTAAGGCCATGGTGATCGATGCCAACGACACCTCAGGAGGATTAGCAATAGCTTGGAACCCGACAATGATCTCTCTGAACAACTTCCCCTCCATAACACACTGCTTATCTGCCTCCTTTTGTATTTTGGGCACTGAGATTACTGGGCACTTCATGAATGTGTATGGTACACAAGCTCCTATTCTTAAACAACAACTCCTCAATCACCTTGTCTGGTTCACAAATCAACACCCAGACTCCTTGTTGATTCTGGGAGGAAATTTCAACGTGATAACCTCTCTCTAGGAGAAGAAGGGAGGACGCAGAATCCTTTCAAATGAATATGTCAGCTTCAAGTAATGCATTAACACCTGCAATCTCATAGATCTCTTACCTTCAGAAGGATTTATGACATGGAACAATAGGAGGGGAGAGAGAAATCAAATAGCCTTGTGCCTGGACCGTTTTCTCATCTTGGAAAAATTCTTAGACTCTGGAGGCATGCTCACTACATCTGTTCTTCCATCGGTAGGCTTGGATCACTTGCCCATCTCCCTCTCTTGGCAAAAATTGGGTATTAAAAAACATCGCCCCTTTCATTTTGACATTGTTTGGCTAGATCACCTCACTTTTCAGGACATGGTGAGCTCCTGGTGGATCAATACAAAGGTTGAGGGCTGCTCCAAAATGGAAATAATGAAGCAAAAACTGAAACTTATCAGAGCTAAGCTCAAAAATTGTAACCAACCTACTTTTGGGAACATTTTTAAAGCTAAAAGTGACCTAGAGAGGGATCTTGAACAGATCCAGAAGTCCATCATGGAACATGGATACCAGGACACCCTTAAGCAAAAGGACCAAGAAACCATAAAACAAATTGATTCTCGGTGTGAGAGGGAAGAGATCTTATATAAGCAAAAGTATCGCATCACCTGGATAAAGGAAGGTAAGAGAAACACTTCATTTTTTCATCGCTCCACTCTTCAACATAGGATGACTAATCAAATAGCCACCATAAATATTGAAGAGGGTGACTCCCTATAGACCCAAGAGGATATAGAGAAGGAACTCATAAGATACTTTAAAATTATCCTAACCGAAGAGAATCCAAATAGAGCTACTGCAATAAGTCGGGTTACTAACCACACACCAAAGATTCTCACGAATGAACACAACATCTCTCTCATGAAGGATATCACTTTGCAGGAAGTGGAAACTATGGTTAATCAAATGGATGAAGGAAAATATCCAGGACCTGACAACTTCACTATAAACTTCTTCAAACAATGATGGATCCTCCCAAAGCAATATATCTTAGAGATTGTAGAAGAATCTCAACAAAAAAGATGGGTTCTCCCAGCACTGAATGTGACCTTCCTCACACTGATCCCAAAATAAATTGGTGCAAACAACCATGGTAAGTTCTATCCCATCTCTCTCTGCAATTTCATTTACAAAATCATTACTAAAGTGGTGGCCAATCGACTCAAAACCCTCCTCCCAATCCTCATTTATCTGGAGATAACTGGTTATGTGGAAGGTCGGAAAATCCTTGATGGGATAATTCTTAATCATGATGTGATCCACTCCTTGAAAATCACTAAAACCCTTGAAAATCAGGATTTTGGTTAAGCTGTATCTCTCAAAATCCTTTGATAAACTCAGTTGGGACTTCATTGAGAAAATGTTGAAGGACTTTGGATTTTGCAATGACTGGATAAAATAGATAATGGCCCTCACCTCCTCAGTCTTTTTTTCGATTATTTTCAATGGCTACCCATCCACCACCTTCTCCCCTTCCAGAGGAATTCATCAAGGTGATCCCCTATCCCCCTTCCTCTTCATCCTAATGACAAAAGGATTGAGCATAATGTTCAAAGCACAGGTCACCTCTGCAACTCTAAAAGGAATTTCCCTCCATGGCATCCCCCCCTTACCCATCAACCGTTTGTCGATGACAACCTCCTATTCGGACACCCTTCAGTTTAGGAGGAATCCTCTCTCAAGCGAACCCTCCTAACCTTCTCAAATGCCTCTGGTAACACTATCAACCTAGAAAATTCTCAAATTTTCTTTTTCAACACTGATTCCATCACACAGTGAAACATTGCGCATATATTGGATTTCTCGGTATATTCCCTCCCCTCTAAATACTTGGAGCTCCCCTCTTTGACTCGAACATTAAGCATACCTCCTGGAGAGAACTCCTTGACAAACTAGAATCCAAAATATCCTCTTGGACTTACAGATCTCTTAACTAGCCCAACCGCCTCATCCTTCTCAAAGTCGTTCTTCAATCCATGCCCTTATACTTTTTCTCAGTCCTAGTAGCACCCAAATGGGTCTTGAAATGTATGAGAAGAATCCAAATATCCTTTCTCTAGGGAGGAAATCATGACAACCGCAAATGGGCCTTGGTCAAATGGAAAAAAGTCTGCATGTCAAAGCGGGAAGGAGGCCTTCATATTTGGGACCCAGAAATAAAAAATCAATTTCTCTCTGCAAAAATATGGTGGAAATGGGTAACGGATGACACCACCACCTAGAATCAACTGTGGAATTGAAAATATTCTCCTGATTTACCCCTCCATCAGTGAATTTTCTACAACCTAGATCCTCCTGTCTCTCTCATTTGGCGGGCTTCCAGCTATCAATGAGCTTTAATACAACAACATAGTTTCTAGGAAATCAAAAGCAGAAGTCAATCGAACTTTTGGCACGACTCTTGGAAAAAACACCCATGCCTTTACATTCAAACATCTCTACCAAACTTTCAAACACACTACCAAACAAATAAAAATGATATCGTCAAATATTACTGGCACCACTCAGATTCATCAGTTGTTCGTATTTGGAGGCAAACTCAACTCTGGGACCCCCATGTCCCCATGGAAATCATTGAGGACATATGGAAGGACCTGCAAACAATAAAATTTGAAAGTTAATCACAATACAAACATAGTCGTATGGGGCCACCTCCCAAAAGACTCTTTCACAATCAAACAAGCATACTCTCTAAAAGCACAGGGAATGGAGGAGCAACAGAATCCCATATGGAAAAAGATATGGGGTTCTAACCTCTAGCCAAAAATTTCAACCTTCCTTTGGATTCTAGATCATAGGAGAATTCTTACCTAGGACAATATTCTCAAAATAGGCTTCCATGGTCCTTCTTGGTGCATTATTTGTGGCCATCAGGCTGAAACTATTGATCATCTACTGGACTCCTATGTTCTGGAAGGCGATATATGGGACAAGGTGGCGAGCACTTGCAAGCAGACCAAAATAATTCGAGGGGACGTTGTCCAAACCATAGCTCAGTGGGATGAGAATCCCTTTCAAAGTATGGTTGTCAATCGACTCTGGCAATTGATCTCAAGAATGGTGGTCTGGAATATATGGAAAGAAAAGAATAGAAGAATCTTTGAAGGAAAATACAGACATGTCACGAATATTTGGCACACTATCAAAACCAATATGTAGGAAACCATCACGCTAAAGAAATGGAACACCTTGGATTTCCCCACCTTGTTTCTAGAATGTTGAATTTTAAAAGAATGGGATCTCACTCTCATCACTCCACCACGTACGCGCACTCCAAATGCCAACACCCCCATCTTGGAGCACTAGATCAAGCCTCTACCGGACTTATTTAAACTCAATTTCGACGATGCTTCGAAAGGAAATCCTGGAGCTGCTAGTTTTGGAGGATTTATTAGAGACTCCTCAGGAGCCATCAGGTACATCTACTATGGGGAAATTGGACATGACACCAACAATGCGGTTGAACTCTCTGGACTTCTGGAAGGATTAAGAATCGCGGACAAGCATGGACTAATTCCCTTGATCGTGGAAGGAGACTCGCAGATCATTCTTTCCCTAGCTACACGTCTCTACAATGGTTCTGATGTGCGAAAACTGTCACCGAGCAAGTGGCTTGAACAATGGCTAAAGGATCTTGCAAATTTCCTTGCTCGGATCAAAACTATAACCTTCCAACATGTTCGATGTAAATCCAACTCCCTAGCGGATCTTTTGTCCAACGAGGGGGTTATCTGCAACTTGGATCTCAATGTTGATACTCCTTCCTCCATGGATTCCAGGGATCTTCATCAATAGTGTCAAGCCCTGGAAAATAAGGACCTTCTTACCTTAGATCTAGGTGACAAGGAAGCTCGCACGCGTCCCAAATCCACTTGATCCATGCACATGGATACAAGTACACATGGGAACATGCAGAAAACACGTCGACAATGGAGCTCGAGCCAGGGGTACCTACCTCATTAATTCAGAATCACCACCAAGGTGACAACCATCTACATTAACTCCACCCTAATGACAGCCACCCACATTAAATCCACCAACAAGGTTAAGACGTGCATAATGGATCACACTAGTTTTCATATTTGCAATAGCGTTCTTGATATTTCACATCTGAGAGCTGCAGAAATTGCTCTTGCTCTGGTTCACGTCGTTTTCGGATGGATTTTCCCCATGACGAGGCCAAGAGGAACTCCAAGGTGGGGTGGCAATAGGCGAGGCACCAGAAGAAGCATCAAAAACACTTCCAACTGGGTTGCAATGGATGGGTACACTGATAGTGTCTCGGCCTTGACCCGTGCGGTCATTGATAGCTAGGAAACATGCAGAGTGGTGGCCATTCTAACCTCAGGGCTCCATGGAGGTAGAATCAACTACTACTGGCTTATAAAAAACATGATGAGTACCCTAGTGGATGAAATGATGACTGAACTGGACTGCAAACAGAGCCACTCTCATGGATATCAAGACAAACCTCGCCCAGCTAGGGGAGCATCTTGAGGGCTTGAATTCCAACTTTTCCTGGAAGAAATATTCCATGGGTCACAGTAACGATTTCGAGGATCTGCAGGAGAATGCTGCTAATGGAGGCAACGATGGGAACTTTGGTGGTTCGATGGTCAGCAGAATTCCCACTTCCCCTGGAGGTGGTCTCCCCGATATTGGGGCCTTACTGGGAGTCTCCCCACAACCATCCCCCTCCTCGGTGCCTTCCACTTCGAACCCTCTTCAGAACAACAACATCAAGTTACAAGGAGATGGCGCTATCCTCCAAGCCGCAATGATCCGTCACTAACTACAACTCTCCCCTCTCCGAGATTGAATGGGGAATTCTATGGTGGCTTCCCTATCATGGAGGAAGGGCCAAACATTCCCTATGCTGAAGTAAGCATCTAAGAGGACTGCGGTGGCTCCGAGTTACTTTTGTGACACACATCTTTTCTGTTAAAATTTACTTTATTGTCTGTTGTTCAGTCCTGTTTTTATGAATGATATGTATAAACTATATCAGACCTAGAACTTCAATTGTGTAGGGCTTCACTATAGCGGTTTGTTTTGGTATGTCAATAGTTTCTTCAGTATTTTTTAGCATCTGGGATGGTGGCTTCACCACCTTAGGCCACCCTAGCATGCAGATAGACATGTAACATCTGATGTAGTTTTTGACCCTCGGAATTAATATAAACTTGCAGCGTTACAAATAATAATAATAATAAGTGTAAATATGTTGCTATGTCATAATTGTAAGATATTAGTATAGTTTTTTTTTTTTTTGATATATATTGAATCGAAAGCAAAGGCAACTGTTATTGATGGCTTTGAAGATGTCCCTACTAATGACAAAGGATCTCTCAAGAAGGAAGTTGCTCATGAACCTATATCTCTAGCCATTGAGGCAAGTGGTCATGATTATTAATTTTATTCGAGTGTAAGTGGCCATGATCCTTTACATTGTCTTTCGAAATGAATAAATAAGAATGAATAACTTAGTATATAGAATTAGCCAATTTTTTTTATTATATAGGGAGTATTCATTGGTAAATGCGACACCATACTTGACCATGCATTTGTAGTAGTTGGGTACGACAAGTCTCCAGAAGGAATTAATTATTGGATAGTTATGAATTCTTGGGGACCTGAATGGAGAGAAAAAGGATATATAAAA
Source organism: Larix kaempferi (assembly GCA_027924585.1). NCBI lineage: Eukaryota > Viridiplantae > Streptophyta > Pinopsida > Pinales > Pinaceae > Larix > Larix kaempferi. The sequence goes on from BSBM01000017.1 coordinate 37,012,055, forward strand.
ATGGAACGAGGTATTAAAGCAGCAGAAGGGAAGTGTGGTATCGCCATGTAAGCTTCATATCCAACCAAGAAAAGTGAATATGTTGATATCAAATTGGATGTCGATCACATTAGTGATGACTTGTAACAATTGTCGCCACAATAAAAATGTACTATAAGTTTCACTCAATAATGAATGTGAAGATCCATTGTTCGGTTTAATTTTCATGTTATATTATATTGTTGTTGATATGTACTTCTCATTTTGAGAGTAACCACATTATTGTATAGGATTATTATGAACATAATATTTTAATATAATTAATTTAAAGTTTCCAATGTTTTGGAAAGGCGTGATTTCCAGGATTATGGAGTTAGATTTGTTGTATTTTTTTATATGTAAAGGATATAAAAATTAGCTTTAAATAAATATTAAAATCAAACATATAACAATTTAATTCATAACTATTAAATTTAAATTATAAAATAAAAAGGTGGTTAGGGATGGCACATGTCAATATCCTTTTTATTCCAAATGAAACATGAAAGTTGATTTCGCATGGGGACTAGCAATAGCAAATAATATTGAGGCAAAGGAACTGGTTATCTACAAACGTATTTAAATCCTTAAGGAGCATGGTGTATGAGAGGAAGTGGTAGTGGGATTCATCAATCATTGTTAGGATCCTTTGCCAACAAACATCATCACAAAATCCCTGTATATCAAGACTCATATTCCAAATAAAATTTGAGGCTAAGGATTTTAGTGCACTTGAAATATTCCAAGTCTTGCATTCTCATAATATAGTTGCGGACGTTTTGGAAAATGTTGGTACACATATGCTTGAAGGTGCATTGAGTAAAGAGGGGTGGTGGGGTAAGGACTATCTTCCTTTCCCTCACTTGATTTTAATTGCATTCAAGCTTTGATATGATTGCACCCCATATGGGCCTTGTTATTCAAGCTAGAAGGGATATCAAGTTATGGATTATTACTTACTCAACCTCTAGATACTTCGTCTCCTAAGTTACAAGGATTATTTACTCCATGATGGCTAGGGCTTGTTATGCATGTGGTTCTTGGATCAATATAATACCAGTGTATTAGTGTTATTCATATCTATTGGATCCTTGACTACCCTTTGTAATGCAAACTTGAGTTTGGGAGTTTGTACTAGTAGTTTCATTTGGGGCTCAATGCAATATCTCTCTCTATTTCCTAATCTATTCAGTTAGTGCTCAGTTTGGACCTTATATTTTTAGTCAAGCATGGTGTATAGACAAAACTTTGTTTGGTGTGACCTTGTTGGAACATGGGTTGGAATAAGGAAGGGTGATTGGTGGTGCGAGCATGGTGTCACAGAAACTCTAAGGCTTGTGGTGGCCTAAGGAAACCAATGGTGTCATTGACATGACAATTGGAAGGAGAAGCTAATAGTGGAGATTCAATAAAGAGATATATATGCAATGGAGAACAAAATTTAGTTGAAATCATTGAAGGAACTAAAGGAAGAGATGTTGCATTTCATGCAAGCGTAGAAAGACAAATATTGGAATTGGACTTGAAGGTTAATTTGTTTATCTCTATGGTCTCTTAATTGTTTAATGCCAATAATGGGTCCTAGGTGGTCTCTCTCTCTGTTCTTCTAATTTGGAACCTTCTTCCCCCTTGGATGCACAAAAGAAAAGTAGGATGAAGCATACCCACTCCAAGATGGAAGGTGGACGATTGTAAAGGACATGTTTCAAGAATAATGCCAAGAAGAGGACATTAAACATATGGTTCATGCAACGAATGATTCCATGCATGGGCCTTACATTTTGTTAGAAAAAAATAAAAATAGAAATAGAAACAAACAAAAATAACAATAGAATATGAGATTTACATGGAAACCCTCTTATGCATAGGTAAAACTGTGGGGTATTTGTAGCTTTGATCTTTTATTATTACTCAACAAAAAATTTGCGATGCTTTCTTTTGTTATGATACAATCTCAGGGGTCACTTCCCTTTTATACAATACATATGAGGGTTCCAGAATGACCAAAATACGCTAGAAGCGTCTAGAAATTTTCACCTTGGTGGATTTTGTACGATTTGATCATATAGATCTAGGAATAAACTAAAGAGATATACAGTGAAAATAAAATCAGCAATCAACTAATCATGTAACAAACGAGATATCATAAATCATTACAAAAAAAAATAGAAGAAGATAAGAAGAAAATAATGATGTATTTCATTCATTGTAATTAATGGAGGTGAACACAATATATATCAAGGTGATGCCCCCCCACAACCCCCTCTAGGATGAGTGTACAGTCCACCTACACAACATATAAAACTAGGGTACAAATATGGCTGGAAAAGTAACATCTCTAAATCAGGAAGATCAGGTTCCACAACAAACAACAAGAAAACTTATTTTCCTTCAGATCTGTGATAGTGCTCTTATATCCAGTCATGTGCTTGGATGTGCCACTGTCCACCAGCCATGTCTCAACACTAGTAGTAATGGATCCATAAATGGCTGAGACAAGATAATACTCCTTCCTCATCTCTTGATCATCCGATGAATTCTTTCTTGTAGGTTAATCATATTTTGTAGCAGTAGAAGCATGAAACCTACCCTTGGAATTTCCTCTTTTCTTTGCACAACATCCTCTTGCATAAGAAACCTTCTTATTACAATAGAAACATTTAACTTTAGACTTATCAAATTTCTTAAAATCATTCTCCTTTTGATTAGAGAATTCCTTGTGATATTTCTTACCTCTCTTCATCAATGTCGCAAGGGCGAGGTTCTCTTCTTTGGACGCAGTATATTTTCTTTGAGTCGCCCTTCTTCTTGGAGGAAATCATGCCATAGTCTCTCAAATTTAGGTTCCATTTCTTGACCATTTACTGCTGTTAAATTTTCTGAATTTACTTCAATATGATCTAGGATCTTAACTGAGAGAACAACATGTACAGCATATCTACAGCATATCAATCATGGAGACAATAATGCAAGCACACAAGAGACACAAAGATTTACTTGGGGAAAACCATAAAGGTGAAAAACCCCAATAACTTCCTCAGAGATAGATAGAGCAATGATACAACCAACCAAGAGATAGACATAACCTAGCAGCAGATCCTCCTCCTCCATAAGTGCGCCTCTCCTCCTTGAGAGCATGTGTGAGAAGTGAGTGAGTAAATAGAGTGCCTCCCGCACTCTATTTATACTTGACTTGACTTGCCTTTTTACCTAACTCATGTAGGCTCGAACTTAACCACATAATATAATGCTGACTGGGCCGACCCCCAATAGGGTGGTCTAATAACCCTTTGACCCACATGGCCGACCCCCAATAGGGTGGTCTAATAACCCTTTGACCCACATGACCGACCCCCAACAAGGTGGTCTAATAACCCATCAAGTATAAGTTACGACACTTACAATATAAATGACGACACTTCCTTATAGAGGAATAATACCATCTCTATAGGAATATAATATACATATATGTGAAATACATTCCGAAGTTACATATACATCAACACTCCCTCTTAACTAGGAAGGTATTTCTCAGCACAGTTCTTCTAGCACAAGTCATCTTCTCTGGATCATCGTCACTGGATAATCATCATCGAGTCATCATCATCGTCACTGCTGCTGCTATCTCAATCAATCTCTGAATCTACTCGTCATAGGAAGTTCTACAGAGCCAGTCCTTTTTCATACTGGATGTAGGCCCACCACCTGCAGGTCTTCATCATCACTGGCCATACTGTGGAATCCTCAGGACTTATTACGTGCGTCACAAAACCTGGCTGCAGCATCCCAGGCTATTACGAGCACACAGCTCTACCTGTAGGATCTCCCAGGAGCACATTACATGTGACCCATCACAAAACCTGGCTGAAGCATCCCAGGCTGTTACGAGCACGCGGCTCTACCTGTCGGATCTCCCAGGAGCACATTACATGTGATCTCACCACAAAACCTGGCTGAAGCATCTGAGGCCTTTTTCATCCTGTCCAGATCTCCCAGGAGCAAATTACATGTGGTCCACCACAAAACCTGGCTGAAGCATCTGAGGCCTTTTTCATCCTGTCCAGATCTCCCAGGAGCAAATTACATGTGGTCATGGCAAAACCTGGCTGAAGCATCTGAGGCCTTTTTCATCCTGTCCAGATCTCCCAGGAGCAAATTACATGCCATAGGACAAAACCTCGCAAGAGCATCTGCCAGATATCCCAGGGCACTGAATTACATGCCATAGGCAAAACCTCGAAAGACTATCTGCAGATCTCCCAGGGCACAAATTACATGTCCTCCCAAGCAAAACCTCGCAAGAGCATTTGCTAGATGTCCCAGGGCACCGAATTACATGCCATAGGCAAAACCTCGAAAGACCATCTGCAAATCTCCCAGGGCACAAATTACATGCTTTCCTGCACAACCTGATCCACGGCCACAAAGTATCATCTGATACTCATCATCATCACTGCAACATCCTGCTGCATGTCATCTGGAGAAGCTCGTCATCCACGATCATCCTGATCATACAATGCATCCATCTGATGCACACATAGATACATGATCCACACAATGTATCCATCAATCATACATGATCTACCTGATCATACAAAGATACATGATCCACACAATGTACCCATCAACATACATGATCTACCTGATCATACAAAGATACATGATCCACACAATGTATCCATCAGCATCCATGATCTACCTGATCATACAAAGATACATGATCCACACAATGTATCCAACATCATCCATGATCTACCTGATCATACAAAGATACATGATCCACACAATGTATCCAACAACATCCATGATCTACCTGATCATATCCAACATCCAACATGATGCATATACAAAATACATATAATGATCCAACTGATCATATCCAAGCAAAAACTAGAACATCCTCCTGATGTTCATCATCCAGCGCTTACATCCACAGCCATGTGAAGGATCCCCCTTCCAACATGCTTGGAATGGCTTCAGCAAATGTGTCCATCACTTCTTCCTCGAAGTGTCCTCGATCTAAAGAACACCAAGCCTCTCTCTGAAGTACTCGAACTTCACCCTGGCTAGTGGCTTCGTCAGCACATCTGCAATCTGCTCGTCCGTCGCAACATATAGGAGCTTCACATCTCCTCTCTGCATCATATCCCTGATATAGTGATATTTGATCTCTATGTGTTTCGACCTGTCATGAAACACTGGGTTCTCAGATAGCTTCACACAACTCTGGTTGTCACAAAAGATACCAGTAGCCTCCAACGAGAGATCAAATAACTCAGATAGTAACTTCCGTAGCCATACTGTCTCATAACTAGCTGAGCAGGCTGCAACATACTCTGCCTCAGCTGTACTCAGTGCTACGCAGGACTGCTTCCTGCTAAACCAAGAGATCACACCTGATCCCATACTGAAGCAACACCCAGATGTGCTCTTCCTATCTGCAGCACTGCCAGCCCAATCTGAATCAACATAACCCTGTAGGTTAAACTTTTGGTTTTCTTCATACTTGAGCCCATAATCCACTGTACCCTTCAGGTACCTCAGAACATGCTTTACAGCAACTAGGTGAACACTCCTCGGATCCGTCAGGAACTGGCTCAATGTGTTCATAGCAAAGCAAATATCTGGTCTTGTGTTCGTCAGGTACATCAAGGACCCAATCATCTGACGATACATAGTGATATCAACTGGCTCAGATGAAGCATCACATAGAAGCTTCAGATTCGATGCCATAGGTGTGGCCATGGCCTTGCAATCCATCATCCCAAATCTCTTCAGGATATCTACTGTGTACTTCCCTTGACCAAGGAAGATTCCTTCTGCACTCTGCCACACCTCCATGCCAAAAAACAAATAGTGCATCATCCCCAAGTTCTTCATCTCGAACTCGGTAGTAAGCTTCCGCTGCGTTCGACAATCAATCTATCTTCACCATACCAAGTTCTGCACATATATGATTTCCTATCATGTGTCTCAGAACCAAGTGGCTGCTCCACATACACTTCTTCTTCAACTACACCATTCAAGAAAGCTGTCTTGAATCCATCTGGTGTATCTTCTGTTTCGTCACTTTTATATTTCTCTATGCTGCCATCTGCAACATGCTTGATCTAATAGTTCCATATGGAAGTCATAACAAACTTCCCTTCAGGTCTTGGGATTACATCCCAAACATCATTCTTCATGATCGACGGATCATGGCATTCCATTTCTTCATCCCAGATCCTGGGATCTTCAATATCTTTAATAGATATCTTTGTTGCTGGAACAAATGTTGTAGCTTTTGTAGGTGAAGATATACGATCTTTCCTACAAAACAGGTTAAATTGCATGATTAGAAACATCTCATAATTTTCAGAACAAATTCTTACACATAAAGAAATATGTCATACAATCATGCAATTATCTTAGCCAATGCTTCAATACAACGTTTATCCATATCCCGTAACTTTCTAGATGCCTTCCAATCTCTACCAGAACATTGTTAAGAGTGTGCACAACTCCCAACATGTCAGCAAAGAGGTTTCATTCTAGATAAGTAGCAATGGAATGTTGTACAGTGCCATAGGCCACTTACCCATGTATATTAGTAGTATACTATTCATCAATGCAACTATTCTAATATGCACAATACATATCCTAAGTCTAGGAACATGAGCATATACATCATTGAACAATTTTATATAAACAAACAAATATGCATGAAATGATAATTAAAATACTTATCTTTGTTTGTTCGTTGGGTGGACTCCCTCTAAGTCTTTGCTTCCTTGCAGGAGCTGCTGGAGTCCTAATCTGAAGTAGCTTCTTCTACACCTTTCTGTTGTGGAGTGTAGAGAGATAGTCAACTCCCTCTGAATATCTGCATCCTTGCAGAAACTACTGAAGTGTGCTCCTTTGCTTTATTGCAGGAACAACTGGAGTGTGCTCCCTCTTGATCTTTGCTTCCTGGATTACCTGTGTTTGAACTTATACTCATTCTTGATCCGTATGCATGCTTGTTAGTATCATCATTGTGTTATCCCCGAGGTCTCATACATAATAAAAAATTCATTAGAATAATCTTAATATTATCAAAAAACCACAATAATCTAAAGCATGTATAGTCATGATCATTTCAAACAGAAATAATTAGCTTTCAAGGTTTATGTAGGATTCTTATGGTTAGTCAAATCATAATAAACATAACATGTCTAAACCTGTAATTACTCAAACCTATGACTGTTCAGGTTCGTTGAATCATTAATCAAGATAAGAGATATAAAATGCATAAAACCTGTGATTATTCAAACCTATACCTTCATGATTCTTCTGGTTAGTCATATCATCAATTATGGTAAGAAACATAATATGCATACAACCATGATTATTTAAACCTATGACTTCATGACTAATCATTATCAACAACAGTATAAGATCCTATCCCAAGGTAGGATTCTATCTTGATATAGGAAAAACATACCTGGATTAGCATGCTAGTTAGATATGTCTAACATACTCACAAGATGTCTTCTTGTTCTTCTTCAATGACTTGTGCTAGTAACATGTATATCTCATAGGTTAGCCATTACAAAACCAAGTCATACATACCTCGTAAATGGATCTTCTATGAGATCCATGACAATGGATGAATCATTGTCCTCATGTTATCATGATCATATGTTCTTGGACCAGAACATGATTCGTCTTTCTTGGTGTACCTTTCATGTTAGTAGACAACATAAACCTCATACAACACCATAATGTATTAGTACAATCATAAGTGTCAACACCTTAATCAATGAATATTTTCTATCGTGCATTCATAGTTTTATTAAGGTGATATGACAAGTCTAAAATCAAGAGTGTACTAACCGTAATAACATGAAGACAAGCATACCATAAACTTAATCATGAACAAATATCGAGACATACCTTGATGAGTCATACCTGTCGAGATCGCTAGTAATCTTCTTATGTAAGGCCTTAGCCTTATCTCCCTCTGAAACAGGAACTTCTTCACCTATGTAGGTGACCAATCCATCTTCTTCTAGGATTAACCCAATCCACTTGATTTGCAAGAACTGGACCTGGAGCTGGATATGGGTTTGTCAGAGAAACCCAAAAATTCAAACTTTGAATTTCAAACTTCCGAAAGGATAGAAATATGCGCCTTGATGAGCTGATCAAATTGGTATATTCATAATTTGAAAACTGCAAAGTTTCACTCCTCAATTTTGCCTTTGAAACTTTCGGATTCACTGGACGTGACCCTGAACTGGGGTTTGATGAATCCCACTCTTTTTCCCAATCAAAAGGTTTGATCCAAAGCTCTAAGCTTCTATTTTTCTGAGGAGCTTCCAACCGTGGTCTCAGATTTCAAAAATTCCCATTTTTACAGAAGCCCTAATTTTCCACTTTCCTGATCAAAGTCCCGAACTAGGGTCTGATCAAGCCCGGCCTTCTGCCCAACCAAAAATTCTGATTTTGGTCTCTAAATTTTTATTTTGATGAGTAGCATTTAGCCGTGGTCTCCGATTACAAAAATTCCAACTTTCTTCAAAGCCCTAAATTCCGGAAGCCATGAATGAAGGTACCAAAAAATAATTCTGTTTTGACAGAAATATGTACCTGATTGTTTCTGGTGTAACTCCAAAATTTTTGATCCACAGGGTCTGAAAAAAGTTTCCTGAGATAGCCTGACCTGTTACCTTTCCATCCTGACAGGTCTGACCTCAATTGGATTCTCTGAGAGAGAGTTATGCCAAATGTCGCAACGTGACCTGTTTTGGGATAAAACAGGAGAGCGAACTTGTACGGCGTGCCACATGTCACTGTTTTAACTTCGGCCTCTAAAAACGTTTTCTGAGATAGCTCGGCCTGTTACCTTTCCATCCTGATAGATCTGACCTCAATTGGACTCTCTGAGAGAGAGTTATTCCAAATGTCGCAACGTGACCTGTTTATGGGATAATACAGGAGAGCGAACTTGTACGGCGTGCCACATGTCACTGGTTCAACTTCGGCCTCTGAAAACGTTTTCTGAGATATTACAGACTGTGTACTACCTGTCACTTTTTACTAAATTTCATTTGGAGCTTCCTAGCCCAAGATATGACATTTTTCCCAAGGTCACCTGATTTTGACTCAGATCTGGAAGAGGCAGAAACCCTATATTGTACAGATCATAAATCACAAAGTACAACGAATTAGAGGTTGTCCTTTGGACACAAGATACCTGGAGATATTAGCTTTGGCCTGTAACAATTTCAGATCCGAAAACTTCTCCAAAACGGATTTATAGCGAAAGTGCTACGATGACTGGTTTTTGCTATATCAAGCCCTAGCATCGTAAGTGCAACAAGTGTCATACATGCCATATCATGCCTTCTTTCAGGCTAGCTCTGATACCATGTTAAATTTTCTGAATTTACTTCAATATGATCTAGGATCTTAACTGAGAGAACAACATGTACAGCATATCTACAGCATATCAATCATGGAGACAATAATGCAAGCACACAAGAGACACAAATATTTACTTGGGGAAAACCATAAAGGTGAAAAACCCCAATAACTTCCTCAGAGATAGATAGAGCAATGATACAACCAACCAAGAGATAGACATAACCTAGCAGCAGATCCTCCTCCTCCATAAGTGCGCATCTCCTCCTTGAGAGCATGTGTGAGAAGTGAGTGAGTAAATAGAGTGCCTCCCGCACTCTATTTATACTTGACTTGACTTGCCTTTTTACCTAACTCATGTAGGCTCGAACTTAACCACATAATATAATGCTGACTGGGCCGACCCCCAATAGGGTGGTCTAATAACCCTTTGACCCACATGGCCGACCCCCAATAGGGTGGTCTAATAACCCTTTGACCCACATGGCCGACCCCCAACAAGGTGGTCTAATAACCCATCAAGTATAAGTTACGACACTTACAATATAAATGACGACACTTCCTTATAGAGGAATAATACCATCTCTATAGGAATATAATATACATATATGTGAAATACATTCCGAAGTTACATATACATCAACAACTGCAACCAAGAATGTCTCCCATGAATATGGAAGACCATCGATAGCAGTCTATATGAGATCATCATCATCGACCATCACAACAATTTGTTCGGGTACATAGGATACTCCCAAAAGACCGAACACCTAGAGCAACAACTTCACACAAACAGATCACAAATCGATACACCGATGTTTTGACGTGGTTTAAAACCTCGAGAGGGAAACACTCCAAGGCCCCAGCCAAATAGATTCTACGGAGCAATTTATTATGCAAAGAAAGAAAGTTACAAATGAGCTTCTCATAATCGATTAACTTTCCAATGACCCTCCATGCTTTTTAAATAGAGATCATGGACCAATCGAGTGTTAAGCCACAGATCAAGGGTAGGTATGATCTAAGAGAAGTTGAGCCATCGGATCACAACATATCGTGACCATCAGATTAAGTATTTACAAATGCATACTAAGAAAACACACTTTACCTAATGGATACATTATACAAGTTGATCTTAACTAACTCCTAAGTGTCTAAATATCCTAACATCCCCCCTTAAGAACAACTTGGAATAGGATTGAAGGATTTACAAAAGTGACACTATTAGGAGAAAGAAGGAGGCATTAGAGCCTATCCCCCCTTAATGACAAATTCCTGAACTCCTAACATAGATCGAAGTTTAGAAAACTTCGCTTCTGTAAGAGACTTGGTGAAGATGCCTGTAACTTGATCATCTGTAGAACAAAAGAGTACTTCAAGAACACGATCATGAATAAGATTTCTGATGAAGTGCATATGAAGCTCAATGTGTTTGCTACGTTGATGTAGGACTGGATCTTTGGCAAGCTTGATGGCACTTTAATTGTCGCACCAAAGTGGAGTAGGCTGCTATTGCTCGAATCCAAACTCTGAAAGGATCTGTCGAAGCCATAAAGATTCCTGACTGGCATTAACTGCGACTCGATATTCTGCCTCTGCTAAAGAAAGAGCAAGAGCTTGTTGTTTCTTACAAGCCCAAGTGATAAGTCCAGATCCCAAACTGAAAACATAACCAGCAGTAGACTTTCAATCATCAGGGTCACTGACCCAATATGAATCAGTGAAACCAACCAACAAAGGTTTCCCCCTTGTACAGTAATGAATCCCAAACTGAATTGTACCTTGAATATATCTAAATATTCTTTTAGCTGCTTTCCAATGACTTTCATGAGGTGTTTGCATATAATGAGCAACACGACCAACGACAAAGGAAAGGTCAAGACAGGAATGAGTCAAGTATAAGAGACTACCAACAAGCTGATGATACAAGGTGGCATCTACTTCAGGTGAAGTACAAGTGGTAGAAATTTTGACTCCAGACTGGAAGGGAGAAGGGGCTGGTGTACAATCTTCCATGTGAAAGCAACGAAGAAGGTCACAAGCTTACTTAGACTGAGAAAGAAAGATTCCTTCTTTGGTTTGCAGGACTTGGAGACCAAGAAAATAATGCAAATGTCATAAGTCTGACATTTCAAAATTTTTCTTAAGAGTGGATTTCACATGGGTTATAAGCTTAGGGTCACTACCAGTAAGAATAAGGTCATCAACATATAGAACAAATATGATGAGATGGTTTCCTACTTTCTTGGTATAGACATTGGGGTCAGAATGGCATCTAGAAAAACCAGTGCCAGGGAGAAAGCTATCCATTTTGGAATACCAAGCTCTAGGAGCTTGCTTAAGGCCATATAAGGATTTCTTAAGGTGGCAGACAAGTCTAGAGTCATTCTGAACATATCCTGGAGGTTTTTCCATGTTAATTTCCTCCTGTGAATCACCATGTAAGAAGGCAGACTTGACATCCATTTGATAGACTTCTCAGTTATGTAAGGCTGCAAGGGAAAGAACAAGGCAGATGGAGTTCATTTTTGCGACAGGAGCAAAGATTTCATTGTAGTCAATCCCTTCAACTTGGGAAAAACCTTTGGAAACTAACCTTGCCTTAAGTCTTTCAATAATTCCATCTGATGCATACTTAGTTTTGTAGACCCACTTACATTTGACAAGTTTTCTTCCTTTTGGAAGAGGTACAAGCTCCCAAGTATCCTTCACCATTAAGGAACGATATTCTTCATCCATAGTTGCATCCCAATCTGGATTTCCTAAAGCTTCTGCAAAAGTTTATGGATCATGATTCTCGGAAACTTGAGCCAAAAGAGAAGAGGCTCGCTGAAACTGAGAACGCGTTCAATGTTGATCTCTAGGATCACCGGCAAGATCACCAGCTGCTTCACATGTTGAACGGACCCATCGAGGAAGCACTTGTGCTGGTGCAACTGGAGGAACATGAGCAGGAGGAGGTGGATTTTCATCCTCACTGTCATCATCAAAAACTGTAGTTGGAAACCTGTCAAGGAAGTTGGAAGAAGAAGAAGAAAGCACAATCGTCGAATTAGGCTCGCAGGACAAAGATGGCACAATCGTCGAGTTAGGCTCGCAGGCCAAGAGATTTTCATCAAATTTAATATCTATTCTGATGATTACATCATGAAAATGTGGTTGAAGAAGTCTATAACCTTTTACATCTTCAGAATATCTAACAAATATGCACCTTTTCCATTTTAGGCTGCAATGCTTTCTGTTTTTCATCCGGAATGTGAGCCCATGCTTCACTACCAAACACACGGAAGTGACTTACATCTAGTTTAATTTTACTCCATGCTTCTTCCGGTGTGATACCTTGTAAAGCTTTAGTGGGGGTGCGATTAACTATGTAATTTGCACAATTTATGGCTTCAGCCCAAAATTGAAGACTTAGTCCCTTAGATTGGATCATACAATTAACCATTTCTTTTAAAGTGCAGTTCTTCCATTCAGCTACACCATTTTGTTGTGGTGTATATGGAACAATGTGTTGTTGTTGGATTCCTTGTTCAGTGCAGAAAGTAGTGAACTTTTTGTTAACATATTCTCCTCCATTGTCAGATCTTAACTTAATAATTTGATGACCGGATTGTTTTTCAACAAGGGCCTTGTAGGCCAAGAACATGTTAAATACTTCGCTCTTAAGTTTTAGGAAATAAGCCCAAGTGCATCTAGTGTAATCATTAATGAAAGTTAATAAATATTTGAAACCAGAAAGGAAGCAAATGGAAGAGGACCACACAAGTCACTATGCACAAGCTCCAAGGGAATCGAGGCGTGCCAAGAGGCACGTTTGTCAAAACTGTCCCGATGATGTTTTCCGAGTACACAACCAGGACAAAAACCATCCTTGCAAGATACGATCGAAAGACCTGTCACCATATTGTCTTTACATAGTTGTTGCAATGAGCGATACTTTAAGTGACCAAATCGCTCATGCCAAAGTTTGCTCAAGTTATCACTATGAGCAATAAAAACTGAAGGAAAAGGTGATGACCCAAAGTTGCTAAATTTGTACAACCTGGTAATATCATCAACAATTCTGGTAGCTAGGACCTGTTGAGGATCTTTAAAATCCTTGATTACAACTTAGTGATGTGTAAACGTCACAGTTTTATCTTCACCAGAATGAGTGATTTGATAGACTGATAAAAAATTGCAAGAAATTCCTCGAACACATAGTACATCACTGAAATGACCATTATCTACTAGAACTGTTCCAGCTCCTACAACACTTAGAGATCTATCATCACCAACAAATATTTGTTTGGTGTTACATTCATGCATAGTAGAAAGGATGGATTGATCTTTAGCCATATGATAAGATGCTCCAGAATCAATGAGCCATTCATTTGAAGTAGAAGAAGAAGATGCATTATAAGAATAACCAGAAGCACAAAGTGCCTGTCCATGAGAGGTAGATTCTGAAGGCGAATCTAGGCTGATGTTGTGCTTCTTCATTGTTGCTTCCAAGGCTACCATCTTTTTTAAACACTTAAATTCATCATGATTATCTTTCCCGCAATAGTTGCAATGACGCTTAGTCTTCTTGCCTTTAGGCTTGGATCCTTTGTCATTTTTTAAAGAAGGAGCTGATTGAGAGGGTTTGGGACCCTTGTTTGACTTATTATTGCGAAAATTTTGTTTATTGGGAGGCTTGGACTTTTTTTTCTATTGGGACAATAAATCTTTCCCAAATGTATCTGCATTGTTAATTATTCCAAGATGAATGAGCTTATCTTTCTCTCTAATAAATGAATCACAAAAGGATTCGAGACTAGGCTCTTGATAGCTAGCTACATTCAAGGATTCTTTCATGGAGTAAAATGTAGATACAAAAACAGAATATGTCCAATTTTGGAAAGAATATGATAAATGCATTGTTTGTCTTCCCTCTTAATCTTGCATTCTTCACATAAGAGTTTAAGAGTTTTGTACTTAGATAGATAATCTTGTATGCTTGAAAAATCACTTGGATTTAAAGAAATCAACTCATTTTCGAGTTGGTGACCTCAAATTTCATTGTGTTTATCAAACATAGATTCAAACTTGTCCCAAGCAGCATCGGGTTCATCAATTCCAGATATGTGGAATCGCAAATTAGTAGAGATTGACATCCCAATCAATCCACGAGCTTTGTCACATCTATTTGCCTATTTGATTTTCTTATCATCATTAGTGGGTTCTATTTCTTTCCCTGGGGTAATTCTGAAAATTCATCTACTTCGTAGAACATCCTCCATACAAGATTTCCATGAGAAATAGTTGGAACTGGTAAGTAGAATATCACAAGGAGCGACCATATTTGTAAATTAATGGCTATGAAATCAGAAACCAATAGTCTAGATGCAAAAAGCTCGAAAAAATAGGCGGTTTAAAAAAAAGGCACTGAAAACTGACTCCATATGATGAAGTTATGCTTGATCAAAGAAAATGTTGAAGATATTCCCAATAGTGATGTGGCAGATAGAGAATGACCAGCTAAAAAAAAAGGACCCCCTCTTCCCAAGATGAACCTTTGACAATCACTTTACAATAAAGTTGCTTTAAGTGAATCACTTTTGTAAAATAAGTGATTTCACTTTTACAATGATGTTACTTTAAATAGTGCAACAATAAAAAAAGAACTTAAGTGACTCACTTTTTATTTTTATTTTTTATTATTTAAGTGAGATGCACTTTTACAATAAAGTAACTTGAAAATAGAAATTGCATGCACTTTTTCTTTTAAAAGTAACTCCCTAAGACTTGAACTCAAGACCTATTAAGGAATAAAGCAACTTTGAACCAAATGAGCTAGATTAAAAGGTATGTAAAATATGGGAAGGAGGAAAGGGGCCTTTTTTTTTTTTTACTCTTCATGCTCAATTTCCGTGCTTGCCTTTTTTCCTCCAAATCACACCATAAACCAAAACTAAAAAAAAAATTCCACGCTTGTGGGGTTAGATCTCGTTAGCTTTCCTGGAAAGTCTACGTTTTCTCTCTATTTCTAATTTGCCGAGATCGCACAAAGTGCACGGCAAAGAGCATACGTAGCCGAGAAAAACCATTTCCCTTTCTGTTTCTGATTCGCCGAGATCGCACAAGGTGCACAACAAAGAGCATATGCAAACAGGGAAAGCAACAATCTGAAACTAAAAAAATCTAATAATGAAAACTGATAAAATATGATTTTTTTTATTTTGAAACAAAAATAAATAAATAAAAACGTCACTGTAACATTATACCTTCAGATTTGATGAAATACGCATTTCTGAAGTAACCGGGAACCGTTTTCGATCAAACAAAAACTATTTTCCAATGGAAACGACGCTCTGGACGCAATGGAACACATCTCATAGCCCAGAAATGCATAGAAATACCAGAACCATAAACCCTTTCAAGTTTCGGCAACAACAGTTCAAGATCTAGATCATAACCGGAAGCGACTCTTCATAAAAGCTATGATACCATGTTCGGGTACACATGATATTCCCAAAAGACCGAACACCTAGAACAACCACTTCACACAAACATATCACAAATCGATACACCGATGTTTTGACGTGGTTTAAACCCTCGAGAGGGAAACACTCCACGGCCCCCGCCAAATAGCTTCTACAGAGCAATTTATTATGCAAAGAAAGAAAGTTACAAATGAGCTTCTCATAATCGATCAACTTTTCAATGACCCTCCATGTTCTTTAAATAGAGATCATGGACCAATCGGGTGTTAAGCCACGAATCAAGGGTAGGTATGATCTAAGAGAAGTTGAGCCGTCAAATCACTCTATGTCGGGAACATATCGTGACCGTCAAATTAAGTATTTACAAATGCATACTAAGAAAACACACTTTACCTAACGGATATTTTACACAAGTTGATCTTAACTAACTCCTAAGTGTCTAAATACCCTAACACAATTCTCATGATTTGATCTCTTACTTGATAGATCTTAGTTTTGGTGGAGAAGGAAGCCATGGCTTTGTCCTTTTCCATTTTCATATTTCAAAATGTGTTCTTCAATTCCCTCTTTTGACTGAGCACCTTCTTCTCATAAATATTTTTCAAAGTGTCAAAGCATTCCTTTGCAATCTTCAATGGAGTGATGACAAGCATCAAATTGTCTTTCACGGAATCATAAATGATTCTCTTTGATTTGGATTGCTTTTTCTTGAAGGTAATGCACCCTGCATTAGAAATAGGTTCTTCAATAACACTGGAGACATATCCATAAAAATCATGCTCTTCCGGGATATTTAAGATCCTTTCCTTCCAAGTATTGAAGTTCGAAGTTCCTTTAATATGGTCTTCTGGTATTACTGATATTGAAGCCATAATTATTCAAGTATTGTGCACACTCAGTATCTACGTAGGCTCAATATTGATTACTAAACTTAGCACTTTCATGCCCTGAGCTATGATACCATGTTAATTTTTTATCTTTAATTCGGAAATGCAATAGTACTTGAAATAAAATAACAATCATACACATAAGCTATCACATTCAACACGTGAATTGACCTTGGGAAAACCCTCTATGACATGAGGGATAAAATTCAAGCAAGACCTTCCTTAGTATATTGATAGATAGCAAAGAATGTCTTTTACATCAAGCACCCCCTATGCAATTACAAAGAAAGAGAAAGATAGATATAGAAGAGAGATTCAGGAGAATAATTCTCCAATCAATCAACTCGCTAATAATAGTCACATGCACAAAAAATACTTCATAGAAATTTGCTCCAACCTCTTAGACATCAATATTGCATGGAGAATATCGCTCCACTTCTCATGAAATGCATTAACTCACTGAAATGAATTTAGGATGAACTCACACCTTAACTGAAAGCTTTCCCACTTAGTTAGGTGGATAACTTAAGTGTCGTCATGTAAGTGTCGCAACTCAACTGTTGTCTTTTAGTTTAAAACAAGTGTCATCTTTTAGTTTAACATAAGTGTCACCTTTTAATTTAACGTAAGTGTCGTCATGCAATGACACTTAGTTAACTAGATATTCTTTGTTATCACTTAGTAGACTCTCTTAACTGAAATATTTCTTGTTAACACCATTGTAGTGATCAATTCGAGATCTCCTTTGATTGACTGGAGTATCTTTGTTAATATTACTAAAGTTTAACAATTCGAATTCTCTCTTAATTAATTATGTATGTGCAATTCGAATTCTCTCATATCTTATCACATCTTATCTTTATCTCTTATCTTATCTGTATGGTCCACATGTGACATCTTAATTATCATATCAAATATACTAAGGATGTTTTTCCAATGATGCAATCATATTGTTCTACTATCGTTCCAAGTGGTTATATGCTAAAGTAATTCACTCTAGAGGTGGCCAGTCTCTAGAGGTGACTTAATATATCAACCATGGTTAGTAGTAAATCACACATCATACATGCTTCGACATGCAAAGCATCACCTCAAGACATGAGGCACCACCTCAACACATGAATATTTGTCTTGACACACAAGACCTTATCCTTGACTAGAAAGATTGTACAACATCATCACTTTGACCTAAAAATCACTTGCCTCAACACATGAAGCTTAACCATTCTTGATTCCAACTCAAGATTCTTCTCCAAGTTTCCTAAGTCCAGCTTAGTCTCCTATAAGGCACTACCTCAACACGCGATATTCAATCTTGACACACAAGATTGACCTAGAAAATTACTAGTGATGTTATAACTTTAGCAAAGCTTAAATAGATCCAAATACCCTTATTTAGCCATGCATGCCCACCTAGATAGAAATTAATTGACCCAAGGCTCCCCAATCACTAGTTCTAACTGAGCGATGTATATGCAACTGATTGTATGTACATGGAAATCCCTAAAATCACTCAACTGGGGAACTTAGGGTTTGTTAGGGACATTTAGGGTCAGTTAGGACCTAAATTAGTGGAGAACATCTAGTCCTCAACCAGTTGCAGACTCAGTCACTCCTAAAATCAGGGAACAATTCCTTAAATCAGGACATGCAGCCCCAAATTAGGGTATGTTCCCCCAATTCTAGGAATCCAACTCAGGGTTGACTCGGGTGGTCAATTTGGATGAGGTGTCCCCCCAGATTCATCATTTCAAGGTCTAGGTGTCTAGGTATAGGGTTATTTTCTTTAATAGTTCCCCCCAAACCCCCAGAGATAGTCGTCTAACACTATGCAAGAAAATGCCAAAAGTCTAGATATTGAATTCAACTCCTAACATTCTCCCACTTGAATAAAATATATAATAACATGTTCCTTGCCTATTTTTTATGCTCACGTACCTACCCAATGTTGCCTTCATCACATTTTTAGGAATCCCATATAATTTTTTCACCCTTCAAACTTATTTGTTCTAGTTGGATTTGTAAACATACATGAAGTATTCTCATTAGTATCAATTTTCTCCAATAGGGGTCCTACCTTCTTCCACCACTTTCCTTATGAAATGGTATTTAATATCAATATGTTTTGTGTGATCATGAAATGCTAGATTCTTCAATAAGTGAATGCACTTTGACTATCACAATGCAAGCTAATCTTACCCTTCATTATCTTGAAGTCAATCATTAGTTTCTCTAGCCATATTGCCTCTTTATTGGAATTATTTGCTTCCATATATTCTACCTTATTGGTTGATAAGTTCACCATTGGCTGCAACTTAGATTTCCAACTTATAGATCCACTAGCAAGAGTGAAAGTATATCCTGGCATAGACTTATGTCCATATATGTCTCCACCAAAATCAAGATATGCAAAACATCTAATTTGAAAATGTATCAATTTGTAACAAATAGAATCATCTGAAGTGCCCTTTAAATATTTATGTATCCCCTTCACAACATTCCAATTCTCCTTACCAATATTTTCCATGAATCAGATAACAACTCCCATCACTTGGGCGATATCCAATATGGTGCTCACCATGGAGATCGTGAGGCTCCCTACTGCTAATGAATATGTTAAATGATACATGTTTTCCTTATCTACTTCTATACTCTAGGACATTGTTCATAAGACAACTTGAAGTGTTCAAGAAGTGGGGTGCTAATTGGTTTTGCAATCTACATATTGAAGTGCTACAAATCCTTTTCTATATATGACTTTTGACTTAACCAAATATTCCTATTTGTTTTTTCCATGTGTATCTTCATCCATAGAATTTGATTTATGTATTGTTCCTAAATCCTTCATTTCAAATTTCTTAGCCAACCAAGTCTTAAGATCAATGATTTTATTCATGTCATGGACTGCAACCAACGTATCATCAGCATAAAACAACAAGACAATAAAAATTCCATCATCAAACCTCTTGTAATATGCACAATCATTAGCTTCACTTCTACTAAAACTTTGTCTCTTCATGAAGGTGTCAAATTTTCTATACCACATCCTTGGCACTCAATCTATATAGATATTTCTTGAGTCTATAAACTAAATTCCCTTTGTTTCTTTCTATACAATCCTCAGCCTGATCCATATAAATTTCTTCCTAGAGATCACGATGTAGGAAATAGTTTTTACATCCATTTGCTCCAACTATAAATCCTATGTTGCTACAAATGCAAGTAAAACTCTTAGAACACTACAACAAAATAAGCAATTAGTGCCTAATTTAGTGTCCTTTTTTAGTGTAATTTTTTCCCAATTCAACTGGAAAATATGGCACTAAACCTAGAGTGAAATTTATATTTTTTAAAGTGCCTATATTAGCATAAGGTTTAGCACCAGCTTTAGTTCCATGATTAGCACCAAATTTAGTGCTAGGATTAGTGCCATATTTAGCGCCATAATTAGTCTCAGATATAGTGTTTGGATTAGCACCTTATTTAGCACATACTATCTATAAATTAAATTTATGGAAATATAAACAAAAAATGGTAAAAAAAAGAAATGGATAGATTGTAGAAATGTTGGGATTTAAACCCAAATCATTTTCCAATAGTCAAGAGCTTTACTTGAGCTACATTTCCACAAAAAACTATGATTAAAAGTGAAACCCTAAAATGAAACTAAACTAACCTAGTGCAAATTAGAATGAAAACATAAATGGAAAATGGTAAAAAATGAAATGGAAAATGGTAAAAAATGAAATGGAAATGGAAAATGTTAAGATAATGATGGGATTTGAACCCAAATCGCTTGCCAAAAGGAAAAAATTATATTTGAGCTACATTTCCAAATAAATATACCTTTGAAAGTGTAGATTTGAATCGAAATTAACCTAACCTATGCATGCAAACAATACAAATGGAAAAACAATAAGAAATATATGGGTGCTAGGATTTGAACTTGGATCTCCTTACATTAATGCAAGGGTGTTCCTTAATCCATACCCATGGACCAGATCTATGCATTAATCAAAACTGCCAAAATGTCATTTTTTTCTTATTTCTCCATTAAACCTACAACAACAAAACAATAATAAACATAAGAAAATCAATATTTAAAGAAAAAAAAGCAAAAGATGAAGAAAAAATGAAAAGGGAAGGGAGAATGCATTACCTTCCTTATGGAGGTCCCACCATGAAACCCTAGCCTCCATGCATGAAACTGTAAACTTGCAACAACACACCAACAATAAAATAACAATAGACATTAGAAAATAAAAGTAAAATATGAAAGAGAAGAATGGAAGGGAGAAGTCATTACCTTCGTTTAAGATATTCTGTGATGAAACCTTCTACTCCATACATGAAACCTTAAACCTGCAATAACAAAACAACAAAAAACAATAATGACTCACTAAAGGAAAATATAATTAAAAGAGAAAGGAAGGAGGAACAGGAAACGATAATCCATTATCATCATGAATGTGGAGGTTCCCCCATGAAATCAAAACCCTATCCTCCATGAGGATGAAACCCTAAGAGAGGAATCCTTAAGGGAGAAAGGAGAAGGGTGGATAAGAGAAGAGAGAAAGAGAAGAAATGAGAAAATAATGAAAGAGTAGGTTTTGAGAGGATTTTATGAGGGAAAATTATGGATTTTAATTAAAATAATTGAAATTCCCTCCAATTCATGAGGATTGATACAAGTGGATTATATTTAACCTTTGATATTATTTAGCTTTCTTTTTGAAAAGTTTCCCTCGTTTTTATTTAGTCACTCAAGAAACCTGACATTAAATTTGGCACTAAACCTAGTGCTAAACCTGTTGCTAAATATGGCTATGAATATGGTACTAAGTTAAAACTAACACTAAATATGGCACTAAACCTAGCACTAAAGTCAACATAGGAAATAACACTGACTTTAGTTCCATCCCATGAAACAACATCAAGTTTTCATAAAAACTACAAAAAAATCACCAAAAAAGTAAATGGCACTAAGTTAAAACTAACACTAAATATGGCACTAAACCTAGCACTAAAGTCAATGTAGGAAATAACACTGACTTTAGTTCCATCCCATGAAACAACAACAAGTTTTCATAAAAACTACAAAAAAATCACCAAAAAAGTAAGTGGAAGCAAACAATGAAGCTAAAAGGGAAACTAATGACAAGGTTTTGTTTTAGCGCAATAGTTAACTTCCGCACATAAGGTTTTTCCACCAAGCAATATTTATAATGTTCCAACAACCCACCATTTTTCTTATTTACTTTATACACCCACTTTTTTCCAACAACCTTTCTTCCTAGTGGGAGATCCACAAGTTCCCATGTTTCATTAGTGTGTAGTGGTTTAATTTCTTCATCAATGAATTTCCTCCATTTATCCACATTCTCTAGCTTCCTAAAATGAACTAGGTTCACCATCATCAATTAACAAAGCAAAAGAAGATTCAAAATCAGAAAAATACCTTTCCATACGTCTCATGGGATGTGTAGATCTTATTAATTGTGGTTATTGAACTTGTTATAATGTTGATTAGAAGCTTCATTTTCATCTTCACTCATTTCTACTTTAGTAAGTACAATCCGGTGTCTATTGTGCCTCCTTCCTTTGCATGGAGTTTCATTAAAATAACATCCCACCTAACAACTACCTTGTGGTCAGTAGGATACCATAGACTATACCCTTTTATTGTATTATCATCAATGAGAAAACACATTTCCTTGACTATGGATCAAGCTTGAACATAGGAAAATGCGTCACAACCAAAGACACACAAATGAGAATAATTAACTGGATTACCACACGAAACCTTCTTTGGAATTTTTCCATCCAATGTAGTTATGGGTGATCTATTTATAAGATAAGCAATTATATTAACAGCCTCTACCCAAAATCCATTATCCAACCCATATGTGTTGAGCATGATTCTAGAGCATTCCTTGATTGTGTGATACATCTGCTCAACCACACCATTTTGTTGTGGAGTATATGGAGTAGTCTTTTAGTGCTTAATTCCTTCTCATGTACAAACTTTATCAAACTCCTTGGAGCAAAATTCTCCTCCATTATCTGATCTAAGACATAAAATAGACTCACCAAAATTGAGCAAAATTCTCCTACATGCAAGCTCTCACCATCATCCTGCTGATAACTAGGTGTTATAAACACCCTTGTCACTTGAGCCCTTAGAATCTATGATGACAAACATTTAGAACAAGAATTGAAGAACCTCGAGAAGTATTCAAAATAAATGGGTACAATTAGACACAATTTAACAGGGAAAAATTAAATGCGACGAAAGGCCGTCGTAAGAAGAACAATACTAAGTCTCAAGGGAATATTATCCTCCCCTATATTAAAGGTAATATAGCAAGAATTGCAAAAAAAATGAAAAAATGAAACATTAAAGTTTCATTTTCTCCTCCAAACTCCCTTAGGATTTTTTTGGAGCACGTGAAATATCCTATAAACCCTAGACTACAAAAAGAGGTTTATATTGTCCTTTGTTCATGTGGAAAATTGTACATCAGGGAGACAAGAAGATCCATCCAAGTAAGGTTAGGTGAACATTGCACCAACATTAGACATAATTGAATCAAGAAATAGGATTTGATCGAGCACTCACATAATATAGCACATCACATATGCATCGAGGACTCAAAGACAACTGCAATAATGGATCATTACGAAAAAAGGAAGATATTGGAAGCATAGGAGAATGTGGAAAACACTAATAATTTAAATAGGGACGAATGTTAGACAAGCAATGAAGCGTGGAAACATGTTTTGCATAACCTTAATCAACATTGATGGTCCCTCATTGAAGGTAGGTCAAACCTATGAGATTTACCTTGCATTGAGTATTATTAGTGTAGGTGGTTGGGCATTCCCTAGTTTGTGAGCATAGTTGTCTCTTGATGATGGTCTTGGATTTTGGGACTGAAACATCGAGTTTCCAAAAACTCTAACAAAATATTCCTTCTTCTCCTATTTCAATTGTGTTTATAGGTTTTAGAATAACACCTATCTCTTCACATTTGTGGAATGGAGGTTGATCTCTAAAAGTTTTAGATTTGCGGAAATTCTTCATCATTGTTTTTACCACGGATTTTTATTTTACTATGGGCAGGTTTTTATTTTACTACAACGAGATTAAGGCGTGATTTCAAGCATAGGATCCATATCGTCATTTCATGTACATACAAAAATGGGGCCAAGAAAATTTTCTAGTACTTTTTCACCTTGCTTGATAATAACATCCTTCATGATTCCCATGCTCTATAGCAACTGGCCAACCCTTCTGACGACAATAATTACCAATGAAATTAAAGACTTTTCGACGACAACCACAACAAGCAAAACCCTTATTTGAGGGTAATTTCTGCAACATTCTAGACTTTTTGACAACAGCCATGGCAATAATTAATAACCAATTTATGCAATATTGCATACAATTGGAGGCATTCGTGGTTGCCCTTATTGAAGTAACGTGGGGAATGATAGCAAGTACTTGGACTCGGGATAATGCTAGTCTTAGTATTTGTGAAGGTCGACAATTGGATCCTCGTGGCTTTCGGTCGGTGAATGTCATTTGACCCGTATCGACGTTCATGGACCATGAGTTATGTGATGTGCTAGTTAGTCAAACTAGTAGTGAGGACATCCATTATTGGTAATTACTTACAATGTAAGTTTCACCGTTATTCAAGAAAAACTATACCACGTAAAATAATTCATTGATGGTCTATAAAGAAACATATTTCCATGTTAACTTATTTCCTTGCTTCCAAAGAAAACAAACTTCTAACTAATAAAAAATAGTTAAATAGATCCCACTACAAGACCAAAAAAAATAATTTCAACCCCATATGGTATCCTCTAGATACCCAACACCCCCTTTAACTATCATCCATCATAGCAAGTTCATGTGGTCTATCTTAATATTATTTCATACCCATGTGCAATTATTGAATTATACATCCCAAAAGAAACTTTATTACTGATTTTCAAAAAAATTATAAATAATATTTCGTAAATATATCTGAACTGTTGTGAAAACAAACTTATTAACTTAATTAACAAAATTGTGATTCAATAATTAAACACATTGATCATCTACAGCAGTTCATGGTCCAAACCTTTTGATTTAGATTATAATACAGCGGCCTACAGTGCGCAAACGCCAAGTTGGCTGTTGAATCTAATTCCTTGTAATACACAAGTGTAAGGCATCCTTGTTTTGTCAAGTGTACTCATATTCGTGGAGTCGTTGCTTGATCCACGCACTTTATTCGTTACATAAAGAAACAAAATTGATACCATTGAAACAAAAACTCTTCCTTCCATTCGAAGTTATTCTCAGCCGGCTGAAAAGCTGCCTTGTCAGAAGCTTCATGTTATGACGAAAGCCTGCATATATTTACTCCTAGATCGAATTATATGCGAGGCACTGGCACCCACTATGCCATACAGAACCATAACGTGCCTGAGAAGCCCTGAAACGTAGGGGATTCAGATTCCATATCGATATTTTACTGAGAATTCATCCGCACAACTTAAATTTCCTGCCATGTTAATGCTTCCAAATTGGTGGCGTGAATCAAATTTTCTCCATTAAGTAATAATATCACTGTGTTGGCTTATACGCAACTCTACCACCTAATTAATGCCACCGGATTTCGTGCGTCTTACATTCAGTCGAAGCTATTATATAAGAAAATCCTCTTCCCTTTTCTCTCCACCAATTCACATTATTTCTCTGCATACTTCTCTGAAGTTGATTGTCTTTTCGTAATGGCAGATATTTCAAAGGCAGCCATGTTACTGTTCCTCGCGGCCTTGTGGGCTTTATCAGCGAACGCCTCGGATTCTTCCCCTGGATTTACAGACGAAGATCTCAAGTCTGAAGAAAGCCTTCGAGGTCTTTATGATAAATGGGCACTTCACCATCGCGCCACCAGAAGTTTAGATTCGGACGAGCATGCCAACCGATTCGAGATATTCAAAGAGAATGTGAAATACATCGACTCGGTGAATAAGAAGGATGGCGCGTACAAACTTGGATTGAATAAGTTCGCAGATCTGAGTAACGAAGAATTCAAAGCGATGCATATGACAACCAAGATGGAGAAGCACAAGAGTCTGCGTGGAGACAGAGGGGTGAAAAGTGGATCATTCATGTATCAAAACTCGAATCGCCTGCCAGCGTCTATTGATTGGAGAAAAAAGGGAGCTGTAACTCCTGTGAAGAATCAAGGCCAATGCGGTATGATCATCAATTTTAGAGATATAATTTCAGTTTCAAAACAGGATATTAAATAGATACAGCCTTCGGGTAAATGGTAGATCAGCAGATCGGTAGGGTAATGGTAGTTAAGCTTGTACGAATGGTTTCTGAACATTTTAATGCGATTCCTTCATCCCTAATATTCTATGATGTTTTAGCTCATGATATTGTGTGTTGGGTATTTTTGGGTGTTGCAGGAAGCTGTTGGGCATTTTCAACTATAGCTTCTGTAGAGGGCATTAACTTTATCAAAACGGGGAAGCTGGTTTCTTTGTCTGAGCAACAGTTGGTAGATTGCAGTGAAGAGAACTCAGGTTGCAACGGAGGGCTTATGGACAACGCCTTCCAATATATAATAAATAATGGTGGGATCGTTACTGAAGATGAGTATCCCTACACTGCTGAAGCTGGCGACTGCAGCGCCACGAAGGTAAAATAAATCCTACTAAGATGATTTCTGTATATTTGTGTGATTATTTATTGGTATATTTGTGTGATAAGTTATTGGTGGGAACTTTTGTGAAATCTGTTTTTCAGTTTGGTAGGAATTTGTTTAGAAGTTATAATTTTAATTTTGAGGATAGTTTTAAAAAATAAAGTAAAAGGATTATGATTGAATTTTTTAATAAAATATTAAAATAAAAAATTATCATATTTAATTTTTTTTAAATATAGAATATATTATTAATCTTAAAATGGGTGGTAATAAACAATTGAGTTGTGATTATAATATGGATGGTAATACACAATTGAGTTGTGATTTGGTGTTAACATGGGTTAAAGTTTATAACAATTAATTATATTTATTTTTTCATAATAATATTTGTATGGCCATCATAGCCTTAGACAACAATATATAAGAGATTTGATAGTTTTTCAAAAAGAGTTGAATAGTTTCTATAAATGATGATGATGATGATAGTTTTTCAGTTTGATAGGAATTTGTTTAGAGGTTATAATTTTAATTTTGAGGATAGTTTTAAAAAATAAAGTAAAAGGATTATGATTGAATTTTTTAATAAAATATTAAAATAAAAAATTATCATATTTAATTTTTTTTTTAAATATAGAATATATTATTAATATTAAAATGGGTGGTAATAAACAATTGAGTTGTGATTATAATATGGATGGTAATACACAA
Organism: Larix kaempferi; assembly: GCA_027924585.1. Taxonomy (NCBI): domain Eukaryota; kingdom Viridiplantae; phylum Streptophyta; class Pinopsida; order Pinales; family Pinaceae; genus Larix; species Larix kaempferi. The sequence goes on from BSBM01000017.1 coordinate 37,039,238, forward strand.
TTGAGTTGTGATTTGGTGTTAACATGGGTTAAAGTTTATAACAATCAATTATATTTATTTCTTCATAATAATATTTGTATGGCCATCATAGCCTTAGACAACAATATGTAAGAGATTTGATAGTTTTTCAAAAAGAGTTGAATAGTTTCTATAAATGATGATGATGATGATGTAAGTGTAAGTATGGTGTCATGTCATAATTGTAAGATATTAATATAGATGATGTAAGTTTAAGTATGGTGTTATGTCATAATTGTAAGATATTAACATAGTTTTTGTTTTGTTTTGATATAGATTAAATTGAAAGAAAAGGCAACAATTATTGATGGCTTTGAAGATGTCCCTGCTAACGATGAAGGAGCTCTCAAGAAAGCAGTGGCTCATCAACCTGTATCTGTAGCGATTGAAGCAAGTGGTCATGATTTCCAATTTTATTCCAGTGTAAGTGGTCATGATCCTTTCCATTGTCTTTCAAAATTAATAAATAAGTGAATAATTTGGCATATGGAAGTGACCATTTTGTGACCATTTTTTCAATTATACAGGGAGTATTCACTGGTAAATGCAAGAGTGAGCTTGACCATGGAGTTGTAGTAGTTGGGTACGGCAAGTCTCCAGAAGGAATTAATTACTGGATAGTTAGGAATTCTTGGGGACCTGAATGGGGAGAAAAAGGATATATAAAAATGGAACGAGGTATTAAAGCAGCAGAAGGGAAGTGTGGTATTGCCATGCAAGCTTCATATCCAACAAAGAAAAGTGAAGATGCTGATATGAAATTGGATGTCGATCACATTAGTGATGAATTATAACAATTGTTGCAACAACAAAAATCACACTATAAGTTTCATTCAATAATGAATGTGAAGATCCATTCTTCTATTAAATTTGGCTATTATATTAGCTTATTGTTGATATGTACTTCTCATTTTAGTGTTAAACACAATATTGTATTGGATTATTACTCATATTATTTTAATAGAATTAAATTAAATTTTTCAATGTTTTGGAAAGATGTGATTGGATTATAGAGTTAAATTTGTTGTATTTATTTATATGTAAAGGATATAAAAATTATCTTTAAATAAATATTAAAATCAACCATATAATAACTTAATTTATAATTTAATTTAATTTTTTTTACAATAAATTTACTCACCCAACTTCTTCTCCTCAATGGCAAGGTTAATTAACTCCATGATGGTTGGGGCTTGTAATGCATGTGGTTCTTGGAACAATATAATATCATTGTATTAATGTTATTCATATCTATAGGAGCCTTGACTACTCCTTGTAATGCAAACTTGAGTCTAGGAGTTTTTGCTAGTAGTTTCATTTGGGGCTCAATGCAAGATCTCTCTTTGTTTCCTAATCTACTTAGTTAGTGCTCAATCTGGCCCTCATATTCTTAGTTAGGCACGGTGCATGGAAAAAATTGTGTTTGGTGTGACATTGTTGGAACATGGGTTGGAATAAGGAAGGGCGATTGGCGGTGCAAGCATGGTGTCATAGAAGCTCAAAGGCTTGTGGTGGCATAAGGAAACCAATGGTGTCATTGGCCTGATAATTGGGAGGATAAAATAATAGTGGAGATTCAAGCAAGAGATATATATGCAATGGAGAACAAAATTTAGTTGAAATCATAAAAGAAACTAAAGGAAGAGATGTTGCATTTCATTTAAGTATAGAAACCCAAATATTTGGAATTGGGCTTGAAAGTTAATTTGTTTATCTCTATGGTCTCATAGTTGTTTAATGCTCAATAATGGGTCCACAGTGGTGTCTCCCTCTTCCTCTACTTTGGAACCCTCTAGCCTCTTGGATGCACAAAAGGAAAGTAGGACGAGGCATACCCACTCCAAGATAGAAGGTAGATGACTGTAAAGGACATCTTCCAAGAATAATGACAAGAAGAGGACATTAAACATGTCATTCAGGAGACAAACGATGTTGTGCACGGGCCTTATTTTTTGTTAGAAAAATAAAATAAAATAAAAATAGAAACAAACAAAAATAACAATAGAACATAAGATTTTCATGGAAACCCTATTGTGTGCAGGTAAAACCATGGGGCAATTGTAGCTTCGATCTTTTATTATTACTCAACAAAAACCTACAATGCTTTCTTCTCTTATGATACAATGTCAGGGGTCACTTCCCTTTTATACAATACATATGAGGGTTCCAGAAGGAATCAAAATACCCTAGAAGGGTCTATAAATTTTCATCTTGGGGGATTTTGTATGATTTGAGCATATAGATCTAGGCACATAATCTAAAGAGATATATAGTGAAAATCAAATTAGCATTCAACTAATCATGTAACAAATGAGATTCCACAAATCATTACACAAAAAACTAGAAGCGGATAAGAAGGAAATAATGATGTATTTCATTCACTGTAATGAATGGAGGTGAACACAGTATATAGCAAGGCAATTTGAATTAGGTCGGGAGGCTATTCGAATTGCTCATGCAGTGCTTGGAGACCACCCAGGATTAACTAGAGACAAATGCCCTTAGTTATCCATGAAAACTAACCTCGACTAAGTTTAATTGACCCAAGACTCCACAATCACTAGTTCTAAGTGAGTGATGTATATGCAATTGACTATATGTCCATGCAAATGCCTAAAATCAATCAACTAGGGTGCTTAAGGTTTGTTAGGGCTAGTTAGGGTTAGTTAGGACCTAGATTAGTGGAGCGCATCTAGTCCTCAACCAATTACAGACTCAATCAATCCTAAAATCATGAAACAATTCCTCAAATCAGGGAATGCACCCCCAAATCAAGGAATGTGCCCCCCATTATAGGAATCCAACTCGAGGTTGGCTCAGGTGGTCAATTTGGATGACCTTTGGCCCACTAGAGTCATTACGTCAAGGTTTAGGTGGCTATGTAAAGGGTTATTTGCTCTAACACCCCCCCCCCCATATGTTTAATTAGGAGAAATTTTTTTTTTAAAAAAAGTATAAATGTGTCTCAACAATTTGCAGCCATATTAGGTACCCATGCACACATACAAATTCTATGGGAAAAAACCACATGGGAAACTGTTGAAATAATGTAACTTTGAATAATATTCTACTTGTACTTTATTCCTCCGTCGAGAGATGTCTTTAATGTAAAAGTCATGAGGTAAATCCTCCATTGTAAGTTGGGTCAATAGTATCCAAAATAGTTTAATGTAATTATTATGTTCAGTCTCCCTAGATAGGTCAGCCTAGTCAAGTTAGTGAGGTTGGCCCCATTAGGAAAAAGGGGTGATTCCACGAAGGTGGTTCACCATTTTTGGCGGATGGAAGCTAAAAAAAAAAAATTTCAAACCCTCGATCGAGGTATTTTCAAGCCCTCGATCGAGGTTTTAAAAGCTCGATCGAGGGTTTTAAAAGCTCGATCAAGGGTTTTAAAATACCTCGATCGAGGGTTTTAAAAGACCTCGGTCGAGGGTTGAAACAAGAGCTCGATCTAGCTTTTAAAACCCTCGATCGAGCTTTTGAAAAGCTCGCAAAAGCTCGATCTAGCTTTTGAAAAACATAAAAAGGCTCATTTTAGGCCCTCGATTGAGGGTTTTAAAATACCTCGATCGAGGTATTTAGCTCGATCAAGGGCTTAAAAAATAGGCCGAGAGCCCTTTTCACTGCAGAATGAAAGTTTTGTCTGTATTCCACAAAGTTAACCATGTCATTAAATGCTCATTAATGAGCAGACTTGATACCATTGGATTCGTCAACGAATCCTCTATCCAGATATATAAAATTTATGAATTTTTATCTTCATATGTCTTTTGTTTTTAAATTTCTACTAAAACTTGCCCTAAAAAACCCTGTTGACAACTTCGATTGAGCTCAAAGATAAATCCACAAAATTCAAAATACACATCCAAAAAATTTGAAAAAATACACAAGCCCTAGATAAACGTGTCCTCTTTAAAATGGTATTTTTAGTTTTGAAAATTATGTAAAAAATCAAAAGATTTCGTGCATGCACACACATGTGTGCAAAATGCGAATTAAATATTCATTGGTCATTTTCGAAAAATAATAATAAATATATTTTTTCAAGAAAAATTAAAAGAAAAATATGTAAGCCCTAGTGCATTCTGTCTAGATCATGTTCACATATTTCATTTTTTTAAATTATTACTTTAACATTAAATTATTGTGCACGCACACAAACTACTTGTTAATTGCTCTTCAAATTTTTAAGTACACACGTTTCATTAAATGAAAATTTGACATGATATATGACATTGGTATATTTCGAAAAAAATATCATTGGAAAGCCAACATAATTCTCTACATTTTGTTTTTCAACTGCATGTCAAAATTCATGTGGCAAGTATGAGTTTCGAGGGATTCAATTTAATACATTAGTAAAATTTCTGTTTTTCACCGTCATATTTGGCCAAAAAGAGTTACCCATCTTCATGGAATCACCCAAAGGTCACCCTCACTTAAAGTATAAATAGAGAGTATTACTCTCTCATTTGTACCATTCATTCACTCGAGCATTGTGCAAGAGAGGAAGAGGAAGGGTTTTGAAGGAGAAGGAGGATTGTTCTTGGCTCTTGTGTTTGGGTTTTGTCTCTCTCTTATGAGACTTATTTCTTTGGGAATTGTACTTTGGTAATCTATAATGAGGAATTTTTTGTTGGGTTTTCTTCCCCTTGAGGGTTTCCCAAGATAAATTGTTGTGTACCTTGTGATTGTGTGTCTTTCAGATATCATCTTTATGCCGCTATTGTGAAAATATATTAAATTCTCATGAAGTTAGAATTTAGAATTTAGTAGCATATAATCTCAACATGGTTTCAAAGCTAGACTGAAAAGAGCAGCTTTCACTAGGAAAAGTTTCTCTCTCTTTCTCTGGGAAAGAAAATTAGGGTTTCCTACTGAAGAGGAATTTTGGATTGCAAGTGACATTGGGAAATTCACCCCTCCTATGCACATATTTTGGCACCTGGATCAAAGTTTTGCAGTGTACAAAACTTCCATAAATTCAAACCCTAGTTTGACTTGGAACAGAAAAACCAAAAAACCAGAAACTGTAGTCCAGAATCTCGCAAGTCCAGTTTTAGGGGTTAAATCTTGGATTCTTCAAAAACTGATTATACCAGCATACTCACCTCAGTCAAGCGCATCTTTTGGTAAGCTCAATTTCCATTTCTGATAAATTTCAATTTTTGGTCTTTTTTTGTTCTCCGGGATAAGATGGCCCCAAGCACTAAGCTTGATGACAAGTTGGAAGGCATAGGAAAATTTTCGTGCTTGGAAATACAGAATTGGACTCATTCTAGAATAGAATGATCTTGCGAAGTTTGTTAAGGAAGTTGCACCAAAACCCGTAGAAGCTGAAGAAAGGAAAAGCACAAGAAGGACATGATTAAAGCCAAGAGGATCATAGAAGATTCCATCAAGGATCACTTGATTCCTCAAGTGTCCTCCAAGATAAATCCTAAGGAAATGTTTGATTCCCTATCAAGAATGTATGAAGGAAATAACATTAATCGGAATATGATTTGAGAACCCAACTCAAAAGTACAAAGATGAGTCAGGGTGAATCTATCCAAGAATACTTTACAAGGGTTTCTCAATTCAAAGAACAACTAAAAGAAATTGGAGACAACCTTGATGAAGATGAATTAGTGATGACCGCTCTCAATGGTCTTACTAGACCTTGGGATTCTTTTATCCATACAATGTGTGCAAGAAAGGAAAGTCTATAATTTGAAGTTGTATGGGAAGAATGTGTTCAAGAGGAAGCTAGAGTGGAAAATCGAGAAGCGCTACTCAGAGATGATGATCAAGCTCTAGCTGCCCATACTAAAAGAGGAAAGGGAAAATCTCGTTACAATAAGGAAACCCATAAGGATTTTCCTCCTCCTAAGAAGTTTCAAATATACAAGAAGGGAATCTACAAGCATAAATACTTCTCTTATTATCAATGTTATCATTGTGATAAGATGGGACATATTGCTAAAGATTGTCCAGTAAGAAAATAAGAATACAAAAAGAAGAATAACAAAAGACATCATGCTCATTTTGTCAAATAACAAGAAGAAGAAGAAGAAACTCCTAGGAAGTTACCAAGGAATAAATTGAAGAACATGTCTTATAATAATGGTGCTTCAAAGCACTTTCTCCAATCTTGAAGAAAGGTACTCCCCTCACAAAGTTTCACTAAGAGAATAGGAGAAGCCACACACAAGCTTGATTCAAGAACCCTAATGAAGATGAAGGATGTTTTATATCTCAGCTTTAGATAAGAAAGATTTTTTGAGTTTCTTTTATAGATGGTGAAGTTTTTATAGAAGATGCAGTTGTTATTGGGACAAAATAAGGTGGCTTGAATATAAACTGAAAGTTCACTTAGAAGCAGTTTTTATTTATGATACTACAATTCTATGTGACCTATGGTGTAGAAGACTTGATCAACATTATCAGATGATGGAGTAGATCTCACCATCAAGAAATTCCAGTAATCCCTACAAGGAGACTAGGATCAAAAGAGATCCTACGAAACAAATTACAAAGAGAATTATTTGAATTTTCATTTTATCTAATTGTTTAAATGATATTGTTCAGTCATGTACATATTTATATTCCTAGATTTAGGAAGTGTAGTATGTATGTTAGAATGTTTGCATTGATATGCATGTGATGGGTTAGTGGCCTATGGTGTTGTACAACATTCCATTTCTACTTATCTAGAGTGAAACCTCTTTGCTGACATATTGGGAGTAGTGCACGCTCTTAATAATGTTCTGGTAGAGATGGAAAGCATATAGAAAGTTACAATATGAATACGGGATATGGATGAATGTTGTGATTAAGATAGTTGCATGAAAATGTGACCTATTTTTTTATGCATAAGAATTTGTCATTATTAATATGTTTTGGAAACTATGAAATGGTTCTAACCATGCAACTGAATTTGACTTATAGGAAGTATCGTGTACGATCAACTACAAACGAAGAATGATGAGACTTGTTCCGTAGAACAAGTGACGATGATTCAACTATAACATTCAACAAGACTTATGGAATCAAGTATACTACAGAAGTACAAAGCAAGGGTTCTCTCAGAAAGAGGGAGTCAACTATGACGAGATGTTTCTCTAGTGGCCATACACACTTCCTCAGTGGTGAATATTACACTAGATAAATGGTGTAATCGAAATAGAAGAATATATCGAGCAACCTCCAGGATTCAAGACTCTTTATAGAGAACCACATGTGCACAGATCGAAGAAGGATTTGTACAGGCTCAGAAGGCACCCATGGGATAGAATGATGAGATCAAGGAAGGATTATCCATGATCCCATAATTATGAAAGGAAGGATCACCAGTGTTTTTGGACTGAATCCTGTAATTTTGAAAGGAAGGATTGTCCATGATCCCGTAATTTCGAAAGGAAGGATCAACAGTGCTGTTGGATTGAATCACGTAATTTTGAAAGGAAGGATTATCCATGATATCATAATTCCGAAAGGTAGGATCACCAGTGTTGTTGGAATGAATCTCGTAATTTCGAAAGGAAGGATTATCCATGATCCCGTAATTCCGAAAGGAAGGATCACCAGTGTTGTTGGATTGAATCTCGTAATTCCAAAAGGAAGGATTTTCCATGATCCTGTAATTCCGAAAGGAAGGATCACCAGTGTTGTTGGAATGAATCCCGTAATTTTGAAAGGAAGGATTGTCCATGATCCCGTAATTCTGAAAGGAAGGATCAACATTTTTGTTGGACTGAATCATGTAATTCTGAAAGGAAGGATTTTCCATGATCCCGTAATTCCAAAAGGAAGGATCGCCAATGTTGTTGGATTGAATCCTGTAATTTTGAAAGGAAGGATTGTCCATGATCCCGTAATTCTGAAAGGAAGGATCACCAGTGTTGTTGGATTGAATCTCGTAATTCCGAAAGGAAGGATTGTCCATGATCCCATAATTCCGAAAGGAAGGATTGTCCATGATCCCGTAATTCCGAAAGGAAGGATTGTCCATGATCTCGTAATTCCGAAAGGAAGGATCACCAGTGTTGAACTCCATCCCGTAATTCTGAAAGGAAGGATCATGTTGGTTGTTGATGATGATGATATTATTCCAACTTTGTGTTGATGAGCCAGCCTCGTGTTGTCGTTTGTTGTTGATGTATCGGTTCTTCTATAGATGTGCTATAGATGATGATACTTCATCTATGTACTGAAGATGATGATGATGTTCTAGCTTCGTGATGCAGATGATGATACTTCAGCTCTATACTGAAGATGATGATGATGTTCCATCTTCATGCTGCAGATGATGATACTTCAGCTCTGTACTGAAGATGATGATGATGTTCTAGCTTCGTGCTGTAGATGATGATACTTCAACTCTGTGCTAAAGATGATGATGATGTTCCAGCTTTGTGCTGCAGATGATGATGTTCCAGCTCTATGCTACAAATGTTGATGATGTTACAACAAGTTGTTCCAGTTGCTCAAAAACTTCCAATGATTTATAGATGTACCAAGCAATGTTCCAGATGATTTTGTTGATGATGCATCCTCCTCCCTGTTGGCTCGGTTTTGCAACCAGGCTTAGTGCTATGGGCACCTGCTAACTAGTAGCAGCAGTTTCAATAGAAATAAATAACAATAAGCTAAATCTAAACTAAACTAAACTAGCATGTGCATTTTGAATTAAATAACAAGAACAAGAAAGATAAAAAATAATTTTTGTATTGACAATGGGGCAAGCAAATGCTTGCAAGAAAAATACCTCCAAGTGATGAAGGTTGTTTGAATGGCTCCAATGGTGAGCAGCTCCAATCTCCAATGGGTCCTTTCTCCAAGGCTTGCTACAATGGCCAAATACTCAAGGGAGATTTTGGCAGCATGAGGATAGGAATATGAATGGATGTGAAATGAGGAGCCCCTACCACATTTTTATAGGTTTTGGTGGTGGGGAATACCATTTGTGGTTTTGTGGAAACCAAATGGTATTGACCAACATGGTTTAGGTACTTTTCCCTCCTTTTTCCTTTTTTGAATAAAATTAATATTTTTTATTCCCTTTTTAATATTTTTGGGAATTTGGACCCTTTTTTAGGGTTTTTATGCTTTTTTAGGAAAAATAATCTTTTTGAGTGGGAAAAAGGGGTGTACCAAGGTCTTTTGGTGACCTTTTGTTGGCTTCAGAGGCTCAGATGGTGGAAAAGTGGACAAATGGGTCATGTGAATAAGGGAATGAGCTAGTGAGCACTTTTTGGGTGTTAACAGATTGCCCCCTGATGTGTGAGGGCAGGAGCTCATCCTATGGCCGATAGACATCATAGTTCTTTTGTCTTTTTCTGGGGTTTGGGGAGGAGAAGAGACCGATTGGAGACTGGATCTGCGTCCCATGGAAGCTGCAAAAAATAAACAAATATTACATGGCCTCAAAATGAATGAGGGATAATCTCTGATAATGGACGAGGCGGGCATACCCATGCTCGTATCAAGACATATATACATAACAATTAGTCCCAAGAAGGGGGATCTAATACATAAAAAATATACTGGTACATCATAATGGTCCAGAGGGTACATTATTTTGGGATGTACCCATGATCATGACTGATCTCAATAACTGATACACTGGAACAACTGATGAACTGCTGAAACTGAAGGTGTCCAACATCTGTAAGGACGTAATGACTGTGAGCCATCTCTGGGAAGTATATGTGACTGTATACTCGAGGGAGTATAAAACTGGGGTACATCTGAATACTGTCGCCATACGCAACCCAGATATCTATAGGAACAGTGTAACTGGTTGTATCCATAGGTAGACTCTCAACTGTGGAGGAGTCAGAAGGTATCCGGGGTCTTCGACTAATAACTGAACGGACCGATGCCCCATGCGAGTCTCAACGATGCGATCAAGGTGTTGAAGTCGAGCATGTGAGAAACAACCATTTGGAGAGGCACTGAGGACTCTTCTCGAAATGATTCGTAGGCACTCATCATAAATGGTGATGAGTCCAAGACACAGGGACCTCTAGGTCTATCCTCTGGAATAAATTTGGTTCTCGTCAACAGAGGGAGACCAGCAACTAAGAAGGCAATGATGTTTCCTTGATAGGAGCGCAAGGTGTAGAACTGAAGTGTCGTAGTACTGGTGGTAGGACTGACATACTTGTGGGGATGGGAAGGAACTGGGGTCATATAGTGGGTAGACTCAAACTTCCTTTGTTCAGAGCATGATAACATGGTTGACCTGGCAGCGTAGGGAACTGACTTGTAGGTGTGGGTATCATTGCTTTTAAGGACTGAAGGGTATGTATTGACTCTGGGGGGGGGAATCAAGTTGATGGGTGTTGTCGAGGGGTTCTTCGGGTGACATACTGCAGAATACTCTGAACAAAGGCGACCAAAATGGGGAAGCTACTATATGAGTAGACACGATCTGTTGTGGCACCGAGAAGCACCATTGGGTCCTTCTTCGTAGTTTTAATGAGCTCCAAGAAGGGATAAAAGTGTGCTCTGAAATGGTACTGTCCTGTGGATTTGTGAGCCCAGGACTGTTCGTGCTCATTGGTGCTTTCATTTTTAAGGAGTCTGAAAGCGATAAGAAGACTCTGCAGTGGTTATGAGTACTGTCCTGTTGGTTTTACGAGCCCAGGATGGTGATTGCTCGTGGTCACTTTCATGTTTAGAGAGTCTGAAATCGGTAAGGGGACTCCATTGGTGTTCTTTTTCGTAAGTTTAGTCTCCAAGGCCCGAAAAAGCATAAAATGATGCGGATGGAGAACTCTTCTAGCCGATGTGACTAGAGTATACCTTTTTCGTAATTAGTCTACAAGGTCCGGAAAAGGGGTAAAATTATACCAGGTAGACGCCCTTTCAGATACATTTAACGAGCATGAAAGGAAGCAAGGTTTCTCGGCGATCTTTTCATTGTTTTAGGAGTCAGAAAAGAGCTTAACAGAAACTCCCTAAGTGCCTTTTTCGTATAAAGGGATTGCTCGGCCCGAAAAAGGGATAAAATTATACCGAACAAAAATGGGTAGATGGGAGCGAGAAAAGGTCTCAAGCGTCATCATGTGTGTGGTATACTGGATCTGGTGACATAAAGATTGTCACAGAGGGGGCTGCGGCCGTTGTGGCACGTAAACCGAGGCAATGAGAGGGCATTTTGAAAAAATGGCCGAAAAGTATGGGCGTGAGAGCAAGAAATGATCTCAAGCATCATCACAAGCACGGAAAACTGAATTCGGCGATATAAAGATGGTCAACCACGGAGAACGGTGGATGTGGCACGCAAACCGAGGCGACGAGGGGGCGTGGAAAAAATGCCCAAAAAATTGGGAGGTGAGAGTGAGAAATGATCTCAAGCATCATCACGAGCGCGAAAAACTGAATCCAGCGATATAAAACATGCCCAAAACGGACGATGGCCAATGTGGCACGCAAATCGGGGCGACGAGGGCGCCAAAAAAATGGTCAAAAAATGGACCTGATGAAAATAGGAAAAGGAAAGGTATATCATGAAGTTCTCACTGTGCTCATTCCAATGGTACCAACGGTTTGAGAAACGGATGTCGTATGAGACCGGAATAGCGGTTTGAAAAATGGTGGAGTTTCTATAAATAGGGCGTGGGGCCCATATGACGTGTCATTGTTACGTGCGAGTTTGGCAGAGCAGTCAGAGCTCTTTCTCGATTTCTCGGAGATTTGACCGTTGGTTTTCGATTTTGCGAGTTTCAGGTAATCCTATTTTCCTTAGGCTTTTCAATTATGTCTTTTTTGTTTGGCGGCGGGCCCCCAAAGGCCGTGAAATTCCACGTTGACCCCCCAACGTGGAATATCGCGGGTTTCGGGTCTCTTCCCGTGATGAACCATGCAGGTTTTAGGCTGACAGTCGCGATGTTCATCGCGACTGTGAGGTTGGAACCCGCGATGTTCATCGCGGGTTCATGGGAGACAGTCGCGATGTTCATCGCGACTGTCTGGCAAGAATCCGCGATGTTCATCGCGGGTTCTTGACTGGAGGCCGCGATGGTCATCGCAGCTTTTAATGGAAAGGCCGCGATGGTCATCGCGATTTTTAATGGAAAAGCCGCGATGGTATTTTTTGCAAAAAAATTTTGCTGGGGCTAAAAATTTCTTCTGTTTTTCTGGCAGGATGCTGAGGAGACCATTGGCCTTGTGGCGAGAGCGGGAGATCGATGATGATCTGATGCTGCGGATTCAGACTGATCCAGGGGTGCGGCAGACTCTGGCGGTGAGAGGACTTTTGAAGTTCGCTCAGATCCCACCTATTCGTTCAGTGAGACGGCTCCTGAACAAGCTAGTGAGTTGGTGGGTGTCGGCGGAGGGGGATTTTATTATTGGGGGTGAGAGATTAGAGATCACCCTCACAGATGTTTATTTTCTGACTGGGTTGCCCCGGTTAGGGGAGGTGGGAGATCTGCTGCCGAGGATCCCGCCAGGTGTAGATATGGAGGATTTGCTACAGACTTTTTGTGTTGATGATGCCATTTTGCAGAACAGTTCTATTAGTCTGCGATCTTTACGTGAGTGGGATATGCGGGCCGTTGGGGCATGTGTTCTGCGGATATTGGGTGCTGCTGCACCACATCACTTGTCTGGGGGACAAACGATGTTGGTGGAGTCTGTTCTTCGGGGGACTTATTATGCCTGGGGGAAGATGTTTCTGGCTGGTGTCCGGAGAGATCTGGACAAGGCCAGTCGAGAGGGAGGTGAGTTCTGTTATGCCTCTTTTCTATGTTGTTTTTTCTTCGAGCGGGTGCCGACATTGCGACCACGGGTGCCCATTCGTGATGGTCTAGTGAGTGAGCCTCGCATGATGCGGTGGGGGAAGATGATGCCTCGTGGCGGCGGTGGTGTCCGCGGTTTCTTTACTGAGGAGGTCTATGAGCAGTGGGAGCAGATGCCCCTACTGATTGAGGATTTCCCATATGCCGGTATGGACTATCGAGGTGACCCAGAGATGCCTCGTGCCCCAGGACAGGCCTGGAGTTTAGACGGTATATTTCACGTTTTTTGATTTATACTATATCATGTGTTGTTTGATTTATCTGTCTATGATTATAGTTAGATATGCATATGATGGCTTACTTGCATTGTGCAGATGTTGGTCCAGTGCCGCCGGTCGACTACGTGGCTCGTCGGGGGCGGGCGATGGTGGTCGCTCATCCACCTGCAGCGGTACCACCTCCACGTGGTGGAGGATTTGCAGCTCGTGGGCGAGGGGTTGGCCCTCGAGATGACGCCATAGAGGGTGTCAGACAGACTTTTGAGATGATTCTAGCTGGGCTCCCCGAGGATGGCTGGAGAGACCTGGACCGGGATGTCGTGGAGCATTGCTTCGGTGCGCTGCCTGAGTGGCGGTCGCTCCTGTTGAGGACAGCGGTTTTTGTGGCCGAGCACAGGGATGGTGTTCGGGATGGCCCGGCAAGGCCGGATGAGCGGAGGATCCGGCTACGGGATGATCCAGCAGGGCCCGCAGAGCGCAGAGTTCGGGCTCGCCATGAGCCGGCGGGGCCCGCGGAGGGGGAGCCAGAGGAGGCGAGGGACCTTGATGACTAGATGATATGTATTTGCCCCCAAATGCTGATGAGCATATGGGGAAGCTCTATTTTGTACGGCTCATGTATTTTTTGTATATTGGGTGCTGAGGGAACCTATGACATGTTTTGACTATATGATGATGTATATATATATATATATATATATATATGATGTTGGTATATAGTCTTGTATGCACATGGATGCACTTGTTGTCTTTATGTTCGCCCGTGGAGGCATGTTTAATTTTCTGGTATGCCCGTGGAGGCACATGTTATGCATGTGGATGCACATTTTGTTTTTTGTATATGCCCGTGGAGGCACATGTTATGCACGTGGATGCACATTTATTTCATTTTGTATATGCCCGTGGAGGCACATGTTATGCACGTGGATGCACATTTTGATTTGGTATAATGCGATTAGTGTGCCAATCTAGAATGTTGTTGGCCATATGGTCCGCTACACTATTGAGGTTTCTTGGGACATGTGTAAATGAAATTGATTCAAACTGTCTAACCATTTGTTTAGTGCGCAGGAATTTTCTGAAAAGGAAAGGATCGCATACCTGGTAATCGTTGTTGAGTTGGGAAACGAGGAGCTGTGAGTCCAAGAAAACGTTAAGGTGACGTATGCTCATTTGGAGAGCTGAGGCCAAGAGACCGGTCATGGCATCATATTCAGCCTGGTTGTTGGTCGCGGCACCCAAACATACTCCGTCAATATGGATCAACTCATGTGAAGGGGAATATATTACCCAAGCTGCGGAGGCTAGATTGGGGGACCAACGGCTTGCTCCATCGGCGAAACCGACGTAGCAGAGTGGAACATGCGTGCGGACGGGATCGGTGGAAGGGGCCGACCGGACTGAGGGGTGTCCAGTGGAGATTGTATAGATGGCGGGGTCAAGGCCCGGTATATTGGTATCTGACCAAGTAAAGACATCAGTGAATTCTTGGAATATTTTTTGGTATTCTCCAATCTCATGGTCATGGTGGGGGGCTCCTAATGTAATGGTATGAAGGGCACCAAGTGGGTCGGAGATGTCAATGTGGATGACGGGAGAAATAACGGCCATGGGATCTCTTAACCAGTCGATTTTAGTGGGAAGGAAATCTTTGGACTCAATCGTGGATTGGGTAGCGGTGGTGGATGAAGTCTCTTCCAGGAGGAAGTGTGGACGATGGTGCATGTCTTCCTAGGGATAATCAAAGGCAATAGGAGACTCTAGAATCTCGTCATCATCAGGTGATGAGGTAGTGGTAGTCAAAGAGATCATGTAGATGGTGTTAATCTCTCCAGATGAGGATGATACGGGAGGGTAGATCTCCTCGATAGTAGGGGGTGCCGTCTCAAGGTCCAAATTATTCATCTCGTAAAGAGCTGCTCTGTAATCTGGGATGTCAGGACAGTTATGTGAGTAGTGGCCGTAAATACTGCATATGGCACAAGGGTGGTTAGTGCGCAGTGATTTGTCACGAGGCATGGGGTTTGGATTGAGTTTGACCACCGGGATGTTGGGGTCGTCGTCCAGCATTTGCATGTGTTCCTGTAATGCAGGTAGCTGTGGACACTGATGGGTTGGATGGCCTAACTCATCACACAACGAGCATTTGGGAGGAGCACGGAACACGGGAGGAGGTTTAACTCCCTTGGGTGGGGGTACTGCAGTGTATGGTTGTGGGCCTCTGCCCCCAGTGGGCCTGACTAGAGGGGGGGGATTCGTCGATGATGAAGGATTGGCGATACCGGGAGGTGGTTGGGTAGAAGTGACAATGGGTTGCACCGACTGCAGTATGACATTTGGTGTCGGCGGGGGAACGGGAGGCGAAATATACCACACGGGTAATCCCAATGTTAACCCGGGGAGGCTGAGGGTAGCCATAACGGGAGCGCTGACTACACCCGAAGGAGGGAATAAAAAGGGGATTGTGTGGATGGGTGTAACTCCAATGTGACTAGGTACCAATGGTGGTTTAGGAAACAAGGAGGGTTGGTTACCGGGTTGTTGTGACAGAGTGCAGAGGTTAGCGACATGGGTCTCCGGTGACGGTGGTGGTATGACCTGGAATGTAGAAGTCGTCGGCGCCTCGGAGTAAAGTTCGGGTCCTACTGAGGAAATGAATGAGGTAGTTGCACCACAAACAGGTTGTTCAACCATGGGGAGAACATTTTCAGGTGCAGCGGGGGCCTTGGGATCGTAATAGGTGAGTTGGTCTACCTTAACCACGCGTCCCTCATGGGGGAACTGCATGGTACGAAAAATGGATGAGGCAACAGCCCGCATGGCATACATGTAACTACGGCCAAGTAGAAGGTTATAGTCAAGTTGTGCATTGATGACCTCAATGTCAATGAGCACGGTTTTACCCCCGAGCTAGACGGGGACATCAGGTAAGAGACCCTAGGGTTGAGCCGAACGGCCGTCGTAGGCGCGTAACGCAGTGGTGGACTGCTGGAGAGTGGGAGATCCCAACTTCTGCCAAACGAATGTGGACATGACGCATGTAGAGGCCCCTTCATCGATAATGCACCGATGGATAACAAGATTCCAAACAGAAACGGAAACTTGGAATGCTAAAGAGGAAGGCAGGCGTGGTTCAGACTGATCTGAATCGAATGCGATCAGCTGTGAATCATTGGGGTCAATGGCGCCAATGGCAAAGAGTAAAGTCTTGCACTGTGAAGGACAGTTTTTCAAGACCTCTAAAGCAGACATGGCTGCAGGAGACTGGGCTAAGTCGTCTACGATGTTGTAATTCGACGCAGCCCGAGCATTGGGATTACTGTTGATGCGACGAAGTGGGAAGCGAGGTGCTTTGGAAGCGCCATCAAGTGGAGCCGGAGGTATACGTAACGTTTGATATGTGGGATTAACGTTAGTGTTCTTTTCGGCGGGAGGGGCTTCAGAAGTGGAGCCATATTGGTTCCGACGGGTTTGGAGGTTGGCGTCGACAGTTGACATCATCAACAAGTGGTGAGTACCTGAATCAAACATGGGTTGATCAGGGGCTGCATAAGTGATCTGTTGTGGTCGCGCGTTTCCCTGAGGGGGGACTAACGGCTGAGTGTTCACTACACCTTGGTTTGGAAAGGGGTTTTGCAATACCAAAGGTTGATGTTGAGGTGGTGGAGGGTTGGGCGGCGGCTGAGGAGCCGCTTGCCCTTGACGATGGGCATCGTCAGTCCAAAGTTGCCGAGCTCGGTCCAAATGTGGGCAAGCATGCGGGTAATGACCATAAACCCCACAGATAGAACAAGGGTGGTTTGTTCTGAGGTTATTATTTCTAGGTTGCTTGGGATTCCAATCCGGATTGCGGTTGGGAGGAGCAGCATTGTTGTTTTGTGGAGGATTGGGAGGTGGAGGACCTTGCTGATGTTGTTGGTTATTACCGCGGTTGCGACCTCTACCACGGTTCTGTTGCACATTTTGGTTGCGCTGGTTGTTCTGGTGCTGGGGCTGGTTGTGCTATGTGTACACTTTCCCTTGAGCAGTGGGAGGATTTTGGTTCTCCGCAGGGGCGGGAGCAGGTTGTGGTGGATAATAAACCGGTGGGGCTGGAAGTGGTCCAGTTACCTACTGGGGTTGTTGGTAACCCTGAGCTATTGGAGGTGTTGGGTTAGCTGTCGCAGCTAGCTGTGGATAGTACATAGGTTGAGGTGCGACTGGGGGGACGTATGCGGATGGTGCATGACCAAAGCACTGAGATGGACATGAAGGTCCGTGGATATGGTGGTGATGTGCCATGGGAGCATATGAATTGGTTGCTCCGGATTGAGATGTAGCCCGCGAAAGGTCGGGACCATGGCTAGGATGTGCAATGGAAAAGGGTTGGGGTTGCGAGGTCAAACGACCAATGATGCCATCTGCGGCATGGGATGCCCCCGGCGCATCGTGTTGGGATGAATCAGCACGAGGTGCGTCCGGTATAATGGTATACAGATAACCTGACTGGGCGTAAATGAGGTCAAACTGCTGGGCTTTGAGGATGGCTTCTTCTTCAGACTGGGGTCTTTCGGATACCACATCCTTCGCAATGAGAGGGAGGAGGGATTTTAGAAACCAATCTAAGAAGATGCGGTCATCTAACTTGATTTTGCAGAGGCTTCGGCGTCGACGCCATTCATGAATGTGGTCAGTGATGTGGGTGGTCGTGTTCTGTCTGCAAGACAGTAGGATCTCAACTCCCGCATCATAGCGGATAGGTAGCTGGAAGAACTGCAGGAAGGTCGAAGCTAGGGAGGTAAAGGTGGCATGCGTCCCATGGGGCTGCTCGATATACCACTTAGCTGCAGAGCCAGTGAAGGTGCGCTGTAACAGACGGAGGCGGACAGAGTCGTCCACTATGGAGTTGGAGGAACACCATAGATGGAAGGACATGATATGGTTCTGGGGGTCCTCACCTGCCTTGCCCTCAAACTTAGGGATGTCGGAGGGGAGTTTGGTGGGCATGTGAGGCCACGCAGGATCGTGTCTGATAGGATCTTTGGTGGGCCTGGCCAAGTCTGGTAAGTTCAGACTTGCCATGTAAGGTAAGGTAGCAGATGTAGTGACTGGGACTGGGACATGCCTAGTCATGGTGGTATGATGTAGGGGTCCAGTAGCGCCTAAAGGTATGCTAGGGATTGAAGGTATGTGCCCTCCAATAGGTGTTGTCTGGTGTGGACCAGCGCTTCCAAGTGCAACATGGGTTACACTTGGGTTAGGAATAGTAGTGGTGATTCCTGGAATCTGGGTTGTGGAAATCAGAGGGGGTGTGACCCCTATGTTGGGAATACCCATAACAGGTGGTGGCCCTGTGTTGGGAATTCCTATAACAGGGGGTGGCCCTGTGTTGGGCATTCCTAATGG
Source organism: Larix kaempferi (assembly GCA_027924585.1). Lineage (NCBI taxonomy): Eukaryota > Viridiplantae > Streptophyta > Pinopsida > Pinales > Pinaceae > Larix > Larix kaempferi. The sequence continues at coordinate 37,057,650 of BSBM01000017.1, forward strand.
TGGAGTGTTGCCCATATTAGGCATACCCAAGGGGGTGGTTGCTGCCATGGATGGCACCGCAGTAGAAGGGTCTGTGGATGTCTCACCTATGGTGCTGGTAAAGAGTGGGTCAAATGGTGTTCCAGCCATAATGTGGGTTGGAACTAACTCTGTGGGGTTTTCGGATTCTGCCTCAGAATCAGAAGTGAAGCAAGGCGTGTCAGAATCGGATGACTGTCTGAATGACCGACGATGTGTCGGGTCAAGGGATAAGGCTCGGCATCTATGACGTGGCAAGCCAAGTAGACTCAACTCTGGGAGTTCGCCCTGTAGACGACGAGAGCGTCTAAAATTCTCAATGGTGAGAAAATATGTTTTTGTGTAAAAATCTGTATGTGTAAAATGGTAATGTATAAAAAACTCAAAACCCTAATGCAACCAAGGGTGCAAGAAGGGGAGTGAAAATGAAGGCTCTCAGGCCAAAAAATCAACCTCAAAAAAGGCACTTATTCTAGCAGCTGTGCTACAATAAGTGGAGGGATGCAAAAAATGGTCAGAGTACCAACATGCAAACAGCTTCTAGAAAAAATAGGTGTAACTAGACCAAGGGTGGGTTGAATCATGCAAACACCTAGCTAAAAGTATTGTGAATCAACAAACTATATTCTCTGCAAGGTGATGAAATCCAAGTCAGACAATATTGAATGTTGATTCAACGGCTAGATATCCCCCTACCGGGAGGGACACCGGGTAATCAATCCTAAAGAATGGCTACTAGGATACTCCATTCATGACGCGTCGAGAAAAGGTAAATCTGTCGTTTGGTCCTTGATCGCAATACCCCTATACAGGGATATCCCGAGAACTACGAATGGTAGCCCTTCGGTTACTGAATGGATTTCGGTATTCCACTCAGGCTTCTGGAACCATCCTCGCGACTTCAACCCTCCTAGGGGAGAGGCCTTCCCACAAACCGGTTGTGACCGCGCCAATAAATACTAAGAGATTTTAGCTCCCTAAAGGACAACAACTATGTCTCAGATGTAATAACTGAGGGGTGTTATTGGAACACCTATCCCCCCAATACTACCTAGCTACAAAGTTCTTTTAGTGTTCCCCAAGTGGGGTTAAAAGTGGGTTGATATTAGGGTAAGTTTTAAGGCTCAGTTTAAAATTAGTGTTTGAGTGGGTGCACGTGTGATATTTTAAACTGAAATTGAAAAAGTAAATGCTAAGTACTCCAAAAAACAAAGGATCTTTTGAAATAAAAAGCAAATATTATGACTTTTTCAATAAATGTAAATTAAATGTTTTTCAAGGACTATTCAAAAAACAAAGAATCTTTTGAAATATGAAAGCAAATAAAATGACTTCTTTGTGAAATAAATGGATTTCTTTTAAAACTCTGCTATGGGCAAAAATATCAAAGAAGTAAACAGTAAAAAATTTTAATCTAGATAAAATGCAATCAAATCCTTCTTTCAATTTCTGAAAATATTTAAAAAGACTTTTTCACATGCATTCTAAATAGTAAAATTTTTCTATGGCTGTAAAATATGCAGGATTTCTAATACTGGAAAATGTGCTATGTGGGCAGAAAATACAGTAAGAAATTAATTTTTTAAACGATTTGGCCGAATGAAAAAATTAGCATCGCGGGTTTTGATAGAACAGCCGCGATGGACCACGCGGGTTTCTGTCGCACAGTCGCGCTGGGCAGCGCGGGTTTTGACCGCGAAGCCGCGATGTGCAGCGCGGGATCTTGTCGCACAGTCGCGATGTGCAGCGCGGAAAAGGTCCGCGAAGCCGCGATGTGCAGCGCGCTAATGGGCCGCGAAGCCGCGGTGAACCGCGCGGAAAAAAGCCGCGCAGTCGCGATGAGCCGCGCGACTGTTGGGAAAAAAACCGCGAGGCGAAAGCCGTAAGCGGACGCCGAAAAATGAACTCGAAAATTGAGAATTCCGAGTTGTTAATGGCTAAAAAATGGGCCAAGATCTAGAACAGCAATAGATCTGCTGTCTAGGGTGGCAGATCTATGAATTAAACTAACAAATACTATCAAAAAGTAAGATTTAAAGCAAAAGTGAGATCTAAAGATTCAAAAAACAGCGGAGTCACCAAAAACTGTTGGCCCGGTTTTGCAACCAGGCTTAGTGCTATGGGCACCTGCTAACTAGTAGCAGCAGTTTCAATAGAAATAAATAACAATAAGCTAAATCTAAACTAAACTAAACTAGCATGTGCATTTTGAATTAAATAACAAGAACAAGAAAGATAAAAAATAATTTTTGTATTGACAATGGGGCAAGCAAATGCTTGCAAGAACAATACCTCCAAGTGATGAAGGTTGTTTGAATGGCTCCAATGGTGAGTAGCTCCAATCTCCAATGGGTCCTTTCTCCAAGGCTTGCTACAATGGCCAAATACTCAAGGGAGATTTTGGCAGCATGAGGATAGGAATATGAATGGATGTGAAATGAGGAGCCCCTACCACCTTTTTATAGGTTTTGGTGGTGGGGAACACCATTTGTGGTTTTGTGGAAACCAAATGGTATTTACCAACATGGTTTAGGTACTTTTCCCTCCTTTTTCCTTTTTTGAATAAAATTAATATTTTTTATTCCCTTTTTAATATTTTTGGGAATTTGGACCCTTTTTGAGGGTTTTTTATGTTTTTTTAGGAAAAATAATCTTTTTGAGTGGGAAAGAGGGGTGTACCAAGGTCTTTTGGTGACCTTTTGTTGGCTTCAGAGGCTCAGATGGTGGAAAAGTGGACAAATGGGTCATGTGAATAAGGGAATGAGCTAGTGAGCACTTTTTGGGTGTTAACACTCCCTCCTTCTGATGATGTTGTGTAGAGCCACACTTGTTGTTGATTGTTGTTGTCAGTAGAATACCCTTCTTGTTAAGGGGGAGTGTTGAAATAATGTAACTTCGAAGAATATTCTAGGTGTACTTTATTCCTCCGTCGGGAGATGTCTTTAATGTAAAAGTCATGAGGTAAATCCTCCATTGTAAGTTGGGTCAATAGTACCCAAAAGAGTTTAATGTAATTATTATTTTGAGCCTCCCTAGAGAGGTCACCCAGTCAAGTTAGTGAGGTCGACCCCATTAGGAAAAAGGTCACCCTCACTTAAAGTATAAATAGAGAGTATCACTCTCTCATTTGTACCATTCATCCAGTCAAGCATTGCGCAAGAGAGGAAGAGGAAGGGTTGCGAAGGAGAAGGAGGATTGTTCTTGGCTCTTGTGTTTGGGTTTTGTCTCTCTCTCTCTCTCTCTCTCTCTCTCTCTCCCTCTCTCTTATGAGACTTATTTCTTTTGGAATTGTACTTTAGTAATCTATATTGATGAATTTTTTGCTAGGTTTTCTTCCCCTTCAGGGTTTCCCAGGATAAATTGTTGTGTACCTTGTGATAGTGTGTCTTTCGAAGATCCTCTTTATGTTGCTATTGTGAAAATGTATTAAATGATCATGAAGTTAGAATTTAGTCTTTAGTAGCATATAATCTCAACAGAAACCCCCCCCAATAAAAGAGAATGTGAAGATAAAGATTTAAGAAGCATGCTTAAAATATGCCTTCTCTCCCAAAGTAGCTCTCAATTGGGTGAACCACTTCTCGATGAAGGGATTTGTAAATATCCCTGCAAACCTTTGTGAAATCCTCCTTCTTTTGAAGTGCATGTGATCCCATTTATGAGATCCAAACACTTTGAATTTCTTGAATGGCGGTTCTTGACCACTCCTTGTTTCAAATGGAGGAAATTCCTTGAAGATTTTGTATGGAACTTGGTGAATTGTAGGAGCAAAGGCTATAGATATAGAAAATGAGAAGACAAGCTAGAGGTCTTCTTCAAAAAGAACCTAATTTGGGGCAAGTTCTCCAATCGCTTCTTCAAATTGAACTTGATTTGGGACAAGTTCTCTAATGGATAGAAGAAATTTGTAGATGACCTCTTCTTTTGGGCCTGTAAAAGGGTCTTCTTTTGGGCTTGTAAGGGTCACATATATATATTTTTATAAAGAAAATTATCTTTTTTAAAATATTTGTGAAAATAATACTTTGGTTTTGGAATAAGACTTAAAAACTATTTTTCATTACGAAGTTGTAAGAGATTTTGTCAATTGAGTGTAGATTGGGTGGTTGAGAGGAATGTTGTCATTCTCTCTACCTAGATTCAAATCTCCCTATGTGACATGTTATGTAATAGATATGTATTCCTGGATTCTTATTATCATCTGTATTTCCCAAGTGAAGAAAACAATCTCTATGAAAATAAAAACAATACTTATTATCCCAAGTTGCTTTATTTATATATATATATATATCTTTTTACCTCTGAAAGATGAATCTATAATCTGCCACTGGAAGACATTGACCTGCAAAAATTGAACAAATAACTCAACAGGGACTATGATCTACCACTCAAAAAATATTGACCTGCAAAAATTGAACAGATAACTGGTAACTAAAAGATGGATCTATCATGCTTTGCCACCTCAAAATACATTGACCTACAAAAATTGAACAAATAGCTTATAAATTGAGATAACTTGTAGATCGTGATAACTTAACCTCCAGAAATATCAACTACAGTACCTAGTCATGGCCTTATTTGTTACATACAAACTACCGTACCACTACAGGCTCTAGTCGTGGCTTTATGCATTACAAATAGAAACAAAATTGATACCTTTTTTCAAGAACACTTCCTTCCTTTCGAAGTTATCTCAAAGGGTGCCTTGTTAGAACTTTCATGTTACGACGGAAGCCTAGATATGTAGATATGTCACTGGCCAACCCAATATGCCCACAAACAACATTGTTAGGCATTATTTGCCAACAAAAATCATCACAAAATTCTTGTATATCAAGACTCATGTTCTAAATAAAATTTGAGGCTGAGGATTTTAGTGCACTTGAATTCTTCCAAGTCTTGCATTCAAGCAAGCCTTTTGAAAAACGTTGGAGCAAGCATGCATGAAGGTGCATTGAAAATACAGAGGGGTGGTGGGACAAGGACTATCTCTTCTCCCCTCGCATGATTTTAATTACATTTAAAGCTTTGATATGTGACACATTATTTTAATTACATTTAAAGCTTTGATATGAGTGTGTCACATATGAGTCTTGTCATTCAAGCAAGAAGGGATAGCAAGCTATGGCTTATTACTCCCCCAACTTATAGATACTTATGTTCCTGAATGACAAGGTTTATCAACTCCATGATGGCTAGGGCTTGGAATACATGTAATTCCTAAATCAATATAAGATTAGTATATTTGTGTAATTCGCACCTATGGGATCCTCGACTACTCTTCGTAATAAAAACTTGAGTATAAGAGCTTGTGTTAGTAGTTTTTTTTGGGGACCAATGCAAAACTTCTCTCTGTTTCCTTTAAACTACTCAATTAGTACTAAATTATTCTTAATCAGACCTGATGCATGTACAAAGTTGTGTTTGGTGTGATATAATTAAAATAAATAAGGGTTTTTAGTGGTGCAAGCATGGTAATAGCCTCAAAACATCAATAGCATCATTGGCATGACAGTAACAATAGGGAGAATAAACCGATAGTGGAGATTCAAGAAAGAAACATATATACAATGGAGACCAAAACTTAGCTAAAATCATAAAAGCAATTGAAGAAGATATGTGGGATTTTATGCAAGTGTAGAAACACAAATATTTGGAATTTGATTTCAAGGTTAATTTGGTTTTTTCTCCATTCTTCAGCAATTGTTTAATGTCGGTAATGGTTGAAGGGTGGTGTCTTCCTCTTCTACTTTATGACCATCTACCTCCTTGTATGCACAAAAGGAAAGTGGAATGAGGCATACCCACTCCAAGATGGAAGGTGGAACAACTGCAAAGGACGTTTGTCAAGAATAGTGATAAGAAAAGGACATTAAACAAGGAGTTCATGTGTCGAAAGAGTTCATGTGATGAAAGACGCTATGCGTGGGCCTTCTTTTTAAAATCATGTCTATGTATTTGTCAATTTGTAAATGGTTAAATATTCTTCTTATATTTTTAAAATATATATTAATATATAAAATATATACCACCACAATAAACAATTTAATTATTAAAATTTCTTTTAAAATGATTTTGTTTTTAAACTTTTATTTTAATTTACTTTTTAAAAGCATATAAATTTGATAAAGAGAGAGAAAGCCATGTACCTCCCCAACATGGAGTACAATCTAAATTACTTCCACCAATTTAAACATTTATGTGGGAAATGATTGTGACACAACCATTCTATATTTAAAAAAAAAAAAAATCAATTTTTTCTTATGAAATTGATTAAAAAAAAAAAAGATAAAATTGAAAGTGGGAAAAAATACAATGAACTATAAGGTAACAGGTAATATAACAAGAAATAGTGTATAGTTTGCATTGATACAAAATGAGTTTACAAATGAAATACATATTGAAAATGAAAGATGGAAAAGATCGGCAAGGATTTAAGATTGAAATTGCCCTACATTATTGCTTATATGCTATTTTTAAATAAGGTATTGAATCAAGAACCTATTGAAGAAAACACTACAATATCTTTAACTAACACCATCTAAAGAGATTTTTACCAAAAAAATTAATATAGATTGTGTTAGCAAAATTACACTATACCCAATTGATTTATATCAAAATTCAATTGATTTAATGTAAAATTTAACTTTATGCTACATAATTTCAAATGAACAAAGAAAAATACAATGTAAAAATTAAGACAATAAAATTTGAAATAGAAAATAATTTTTAATATCAAATTTATAAATATGCTTTATAATTGCATCTAAATAGACAAAGTGATTTTAAAATAAAGAATAAGTTTGACAACCAAATTTGTATATATACAATAGGGTCACACTTAAATACTCAAAGTTCTTTACAACTCATAGTGATAGATTTGTATGTTTTAGATTAAATTAGTAATTAAAAGAAATAAACAAATACTCTATGTTTTAAATAATATATAATGTAAAACAAAATATATATTCTTCTCTTACAATCATAAATAAATTTATATAAATTAAATTAAAAAGTAATAGACATACTTTCTATTTCTTTTAAATAATTATAATGAAAAAATAAAATATACATATAGTAGTTAACCATAAATGTGTACCAAACAATTAGCATGGATGGATTTGTGTCAGTAGATATTTAGTAGAGAGCATACAATTGCTTTTAAATCAAAATTTAGTTTTTGTAAAATATTTGGAAATTAAGTGTCTCTTCTGCCATATCAAGATAAGAGTGGAGATTCTATAACCAAAAGATTTACAAGATAAGAGTGGAGATTCTATAACCAAAAGATTTACAAGACAAAACATGAGCTTATAAAGCAAGCACACCTAATATGTATTGTATTGGGTGCAATTTGCATAGTTAAAAAATCCAAAGATGTGAATTTAGACTATAAGAACAAACTTAAATCGAGACATTATGTGTATTTTTAAATATTTAAAACAAAGATTTAACCTCAAAAGGATAGCTTCAAAAATTCTTTCATATAGGAGAGAAGAAATATAATAATATTGAGGTTGTAATGGGATGTGAATTTAAATTATATGAAAAAACTTAAATCTAGACATTAAGTGTAGTTTTTAAATACTAAAAAATCAAGATATAACCTCAATGAACATGCCTTAGAAATTTCTTCACTGGAAGACGAAGAAATAGTATAATATCTAGGTTGAAAACGAAGAGTAATTACTGCACAAAACACCAAAATATAGTTTTGTTAACAGAAATTTTGATATTACTTTTAAAATATTTATTTGACTCAATATAATCCACTATAAATGCTCATCCTAGAATGGTAGAATGGTAGATATGAAGAAAAATTAAATAAACAAAATTAAGACTTGAAAGTAAGAAAACATATTTTTAATAAAATAAATGACTTTCACATATTTAAATTTAGACAATGAAAAAGGATAATAAAACTTTTCAATTATTGATAAAAACAACTTCAACCTCTTTGCATAAGCTAGATTAGATGACTAACCAATGTAATCAAGTGAGTATAAATAATACAAATTTATAAAATTAAGATCTTTAACAAGTTAAACCAACAGCAAATCTCCCTAACAAGAAAGAGTAGTATGAAGGACCAAGAAATGATGGTAGCAAGAAGGTTCCACCAAGAAGCATACCATCTTCTTTGTCACTAGTTATTGAAAACATAAGACATATATTTTAAGATGGTACTTCAATATGATATAAGTGTTATCTACAAACTAACAAAAATGTAACTTCAAATTGGAGGACAATAACTTAATTAACATCTAATTACCACTCCAACTTATTTGAAACACGCATCAAAATATTTAAACAATGCCCTACATTATTTACAAGACAATTTCTCAATGTTAAAATTTAATTAAGCACTACTTAAATATAAGTTTAGATAAACAATGTAACAAAAGTACCAAAATACACCTAATTACCAGATAATGATAGGCATATATGAATAATATATAATTATACACGTCATCCACATTTAATAAAAAGAACTGGTTAAAATACATAATACACCTAATTACCAGATAATGATGGGCATATATGAGTAATATATAAGTATACACGTCATCCACATTTAATAAAAAGAACTGGTTAAAATACATATAACATTCATAAGAAAATATTTAAAGCGTGTAATAATGTTTTCAAACTACTTGTTTTAGATACAAAATTTGACTAGCGATTTAGAAATCTTCCAACTAACTCTTAAGTCAGTGAGTTTCCATGCAAGCATTTAAAATCGATATCTAGTAATACATAGACTAACTGTATTGAAATGATTATGAATTCTAGGTACAACACATAGAATCACTGCAATGAAACGATTATGAATTCAACTATACTTGCCATCTTTTGGCAGGAAATAATGGCAGAGTTTTTTAAGAAGGAATTGATAGCACGCAAGCATTTAAAAATGTAATTTCATACCATGTTGTTTTCCATGTTTGTATTAACCAAATCCAAAGCAAAGCATCATATATATTCCACACATAAGTTTAGTTCTTCTTCAATAGTTGAATTGAAATCAATTCCATATGTTTGAATTTTAAATCTTGGCTTGATATAACCCGTATGACCTTGGTCAAATAGGTGGTTAACTAAGACTCCCATTTACAAAAAATTATAATGAAGTTAGAGAGGTTAATTAAGATTAAGAAAAGATAAGGCATTTGATGGAAATGTGTATACCCAATGTAAATTATTGGTTTAGAAAACAAGGAGCCAATATAATGTCAATGATTTATTACCACTAAAAAGTCCATGAAGTTCTAGTGTAACATAACCATTTGTTAAGAAAAGTATCATTGGAGATAAATCTAGGATGAGAAGAAATAGGGGACTGATTCATATTTATATGCATATTAAATTCAATTTATAATTGGAATTGTGGTTTACAAGACTTCCACGGTGATTGCTAAAAAAATAATCACCTTATAACATTTCCCTTTTATGGTAAAAACCTAATTTTTTATATTCATTGAAAAATTAAGGTTGAGATGTAGATAATTAGTTAATGTAGACAGTATAATATGCCTAAATCTTGTTTTATATATGCATGTATAGATGTACATTGTTTAATAATGATATTAAGGGATCTACAAATCTTCTATAGTAGCTAGTCAATATGAGGAACTTTGGCAAGTTTTGTCCTTCCCATGTGGTGTTGTAGATCAAGATATAATCAAATAAAACTAGCGCAAAATTGCATAGGAAAGGTTGAAAAATCATGTCCATAAGGATATGAAAGGTAGATGGAACATTAAAAAGAACAAAAGGCATAACTAAGAACTCATAATGACCTTCAAGGGCGTATAAAATTGTCTTAAGAATGTTTTCCTTTTTCATCCAGATTTGGTGGAAGCCAAAACAAAGTTCTAATTTAGTGAAGAACTTTACTCCATCAAGCTTATCAAAGAGATCAACAATGATTGGAATGGAAAATGTATCCTTGATTGTTAACTTATTAAGAGAACAAAAATCTAGACATATGCACCAAGTTCCTTCCTTTTTTAAGACCATAACCACTAGTGAGGAATAAGGGCTAGTACTAGGACAAACAACGCCATCATTCAACAAATCCTAAATAATATTTTATATTTTATTATTTTGGGAAAAAGGGTGTTGATAAGGGTGTACATTAAGAGGTTGGATATCTTGAATTAGTGGAATACCATGTTCATGCTCCCCATGGGTTGGTGGCAAACCCTTAGGTATTTCAAAAACCTATTGATGTGTGGACAGAACTAGTAGCAAATTAGAGTGAATGCCCTATGTGAGTGTTTCCATGACTTGGATAGCATTGAATTATGAAATGATACCATAGTGGCCTTTCTTCAAAAATTTATCCATATTATGGGCGGAGATAATTTCCAACGAACATGAAGTAATCCCTTTGAGATGATGTGTGTGCTCTTCCTTAGTAGAGTTGATATATAAATCCTTGAAATCCATGGTTATTGGTCCCAAAGTCCCTATCCAGTCTACCCTTAGAAATTCATCATAACCACCCATGTATATAGAGGACATGTGTTCCTTAAGATGGTATTCACCCATTTGGAGTTTCATGTTTTCACAACGACTACTAAATTTCATCATACCCCCATTTGCTATCATAATTTCAAAATTAGATATTGACCTAATATAGAAACAAGTTTCATCAACCACTCTCCTATGAATGAAATTGTGAGTGCTACCACTATCAATTAATGTAATGACCTTATGGTGCTTTATCTGGGCCTACAAACTTCAATGTCTATGGTGTGGAGAAACCTGATCAGGCATGGAACAATATTTGGGGTTCCTCCCCAAGAACTTGCACATTAGGGTCAACTTCCAATGGCAGAGCAGTATCCTCCACTTTTGGTTCTTGAGTATCTTCAGTGGTGATGTCTTTTAGGTTCTCATATGGTGATACATCTATTTGGAATAATCTTTTCTATTTCCATTTATTCCCTCTAAAATATTTTCCATTACAGTTATAACAAAGTCTAATAAGTTGATGTTCATACATTTCATCCTTGGAAAACATTTGGATTCTTAATGGTGGTGTGTTGGAATTGTTGGAAGGAGGAGCCATGGGGGACACAGTGTGAAGCTGAAATGAAGGTATTTTGGGTTGGGCATCAATCATCATTTCAACTTTATGTGCTCTATCACAACCTTCTAACCATGTTATGGGGCACTACACAATGGCATGTGCTCGGATCCCCTCCTTGAGCCCACTAATGAAGCAATGATTATAAAAAAAGAATCAGTCATGCCCTTTGTGCAAATGGCCAGTGGCCACTTGCTCAAATGATGTAATATGGTCAATAACTATGGCATTCTAGTGTAATCTAGTCAACCTTCCTAGGTCGCGAGTGTCCCTTTCAAAACACTCATGAAGAATCTTCACAAATTGTGTCGAAGGAACATAATAATGATAAGATTTATGGTGCCATTGCCAACATTGTAAATGTTTTGGGTTGAGATATAAGAATCCCATTTTGATATTTTGGAGATACCATGGAGAAAAAAGTGGTGGTACATTTGGGTAATTCAACTCAAAGCATCTAAACCATCAAATTTAAGCATGTCCACCTTTGGAAAGCAATGCCATGAATTGTTATCTAGAGATGGTGGATAGTATGTTTCTATAAAGAGAGTGTAAGAGCCTTGTTCTCCATGTTTTTCTAGTTGTAGGTGTGTACTGTGGGACGACTTGTTCTTGTGAAAGTATCAACACCATCTTATCTCAAAATGACCAGGGGCTAAAGAGGAGCCTTTTGAGAGGTATCACCAAATGAGAGATGGGCGAGTCCACACAAAAAAGGTTTTTAGAGATGTATACCAATACAATATATGCGATGCAAGGATTATTTTGAGATAGGTCTCAAATAAATGTATTGGTGGAATCTAGACACCATTTTTTTATGTCGAGAGGGATACTACTCCCCGTGGAATATTATTGCATTGATCAAATTCCCAATGTTTTTATGGATGTAAAAAAGTAGGAATTTCGTTGGTTGGTCTCAAAGAATAGGGATATTGCACTGACAAAATGTTCAAAATATTTTTGGATGCAAAGATGTAGGAATTTCATTGAACGGTGACAAAGAAAAGGGCCTTTGAGGTCTCAAGGACAAGGGATTGTCAGGTGTTATAGCTCTCTAATATTATAATACTCCTAGTTTTGACTTGGAATATATTAAATCAAATCATGTAAATAATGTAAATATACTAGTATGGATTCCTAGTGTGTAGCTCAAGGCCAATGCCCAACTAGTGAATGGATAGGTATGTATAATGTAAATATTTCTTTATGGACCATGTGGTTGGCTTATCATGTCAATTCAAATGCTATGTCAATATTGTGTTGGAAAATAATAAAATGGTCCAAGATGGTTGTGTAAAGAGCACTAGAGGGGTTATGATTCCACTAGAGAGGAAGAGGAAAGGGGGCCTATGGCAGATTAAATCATCTATTACCAACTGAAAACCTTAGATTTCTTCAATTTTTTGTCATTTTCCTTAAATGAGCCAATACTTCTTTTTTACTAAATTAAATCCAATCATTCAATGCATATGTGAGGTTGATTAGGAAAGTATTCTCATGTAGTTATGGAAGCATGGGATGAATATACTTCTATGATTGTTGTAAGTGTCCTCTCCTCTATGTTCATAAGTTATATTAGTTGTCTTTTCCACCATTCTCTCATCTTTTGGCTTGTCTATCATCCATTTTTCATTATGTAGATTTTGGGATAACAGTTTTTACATTGCACAGACTTCATGCTGTTGTTTTTCATCCCATTGCCATCATCAAATACTAGATGGTGCATAACCAAAGATTCGAATATGGAAGGAAAATTGCATATTTGAGGGGAAAAGAGATGGTTGTAGGTGAGCATAGAGGTTGGGCAAGCTAGGAACCCTTACTCATTGAATTTTGCTACTTTTGCATGCTCGAGAAGCCATAAATTCATGCTACAAGAGGTTCTCCAACAGGAAACATCATATTGGACTCTCACTGCACACATTGGTATGCACCATAAAGGTTGGATTTATTGAGGAAATTGTGGATCAGTGAAGGGAAATTCCTTCCTTGTGTTGTGTGGGGAAGTTGGAAGGAGTAACATGGCTATGATGGCTAAGTGAGATTCTTGTAGAGCTCTGGATAAACATTTGGCTAAGCATTAAGAGCAGAACGAGTTGTGGTATGAGAGAGAAAAGCTTGTAGGTTTTCCCTTCGCCCTAGTGGCCTCGTAGCCTAACTTGGTGGTAGCCTCTCAATAGAGAGAGTATATGTTGGATAGAGTTCCTACGGTTGGGTGGAAAATTTCTCTTACATAGTCAGTTGCTTGGATCTTCTTTAATTAAAGATAAGTATTCTCTTTGTATTTTAATGTGCAATGATTTTATTTTATGCATGTGATGAATATGCTTGTGTACTTAAGTTGTGTGTGTGGATAGAAATTTATTTCTACTATGTTTTGCAATTATACATCTACACACACATTTTATTATTTATGAATCGACATGGGGTGAAATTTAGAATCCTGAAATTAGTAAATCTTCCCTTTTGTTCGTCAAAATGATGGATGGGGATATACATGTCCCAAAAGTATTACTCAACATGATCTCTCAAGCCAGTAACTAAGGAGGCTCAATTGTGCCCTTAACCATACTACATGACTACCCAGGTATATAGAGTAATCTTCTCAAATGATGTGATATGTTCCACTATAACAACAAGACATATGATCTGATGATCTATTTTTGGTTCCAGGTTTCCTAGGGGACTTCTGATATACTAGAGGGTACATGGAAGTGAAATTATGTGTATAAGTGTTGTTTGATATAGTACTACTTGAAGAGATACCAATAGAGGTTAAAACGGTGTCCAATAAATGTGACTAAACAATTTCATCTTTATAATCAGTGTGTTGCAAATTAATCTTTATAATCAATGTGAGATGAGAAAAAATAATATTCTTTCAATCAATTTCAAAATACTAAAAAATTATAGACTAATATTATTTCATACATGTGCATTAATACAATTATTGAATTATATATTTCAAAATATATATGTGTGTAATAAAGAAAATCATTTCTCTTTTAAAAATATGATATTTATGGTATAAGTGAAAATAACATTTTGGATTTGGAGTAAAACTTACAACTATTTTTGTTTTTGATAATTAAATTGTTTTTATAATTAAATTATAATAAATTCTGCAATTTCTTAAAAATGAAAACAATACTTACTATCGTAAATTGCTTTATTTATTTTTATTTTTTTACATCTGAAAGATAGGTCTATGACCTGCCAAGCCAAAAGACATTGACCTGCAAAAATTAAACAGATAACTTGTAACTGAAAGATAGAGATCTCTAATCTACCAACCCAAATAATTTGTAACTCGTGATCACTCACCCTCCACAAATACCAACTACCGTACCACTGCAGGCTCCATTCGTGGCTTTATTTGTTTCCTACAAACTACCGTAACACTGCAGGCTCTAGTGATCTTGGCTTTATTTGTTACATACAATTACAGAAACAAAATTGCTACCTTTTTCAAGAACTCTTCCTTCCTTTCGAAGTTATCTCAAAGGGCGCCTTGTCACCTTGTCAGAACTTTCATGTCATGACGGAAGCCTAGATCTGTAGATATGTCACTGGCCAACCCACTCTCTGATAAAGAAGGATGCCGTGCCCGAGAAGACTCGGATTCAGATTCTATATCGATATTTTACTGAAGATTCCTGTGCACAACTTAAATTTCGGCCAAACAGGTTAATGCTTCCCCATTGGTGGCGTGAATCAAATTTCCTCCATGAAGTAATAATATCACTGTGTTGGCTTATACGCCACTATACCACCTAATTAATGCCACCGGATTTCGTGCGTCTTACATTTAGTCGAAGCTAATATATAAGAAAATCTTCTTCCCGTTTCTCTCCACCAATTCACAGTATTTCTCTGCATACTTCTGTGAAAGTTGATTGTCTCTTCGTAATGGCAGATATTTCAAAGGCAGCCCTGTTACTGTTCCTCGCGGCCTTGTGGGCTTTATCAGCGAACGCCTTGGATTCTTCCCCTGGATTTACAGACGAAGATCTCAAGTCTGAAGAAAGCCTTCGAGGTCTTTATGATAAATGGGCACTTCACCATCGCGCCACCAGAAGTTTGGATTCGGACGAGCATGCCAACCGATTCGAGATATTCAAAGAAAATGTGAAATACATCGACTCGGTGAATAAGAAGGATAGTTCCTACAAACTTGGATTGAATAAGTTTGCAGATCTGAGTAACGAAGAATTCAAAGCCATGCATATGACAACGAAGATGGAGAAGCACAAGAGTCTGCGCGGAGACAGAGGGGTGAAAAGTGGATCATTCATGTATCAAAACTCGAATCGCCTGCCAGCGTCTATTGATTGGAGAAAAAAGGGAGCTGTAACTCCTGTGAAGAATCAAGGCCAATGCGGTATGATTTCAATTTCAAAACAGCATATTAAATAGATATTACAGATTTGGGTAAATGGTAGCTCCGCAGATAGGTAGGGTAGTTGTTTTCTAACATTTAAATGCGATTCCTTCATACCTAATATTCTATGATGTTATAGCTGATATTGGGTATTTTTGGTTGTTGCAGGAAGTTGTTGGGCATTTTCGACTATAGCTTCTGTAGAGGGCATTAACTATATAACAACAGGGAAGCTGGTTTCTTTATCAGAGCAGCAGTTGGTAGATTGCAGTAAAGAGAATGCAGGTTGCAACGGAGGGCTTATGGACAACGCCTTCCAATATATAATAGATAATGGTGGGATCGTTACTGAAGATGAGTATCCCTACACTGCGGAAGCTGGCGACTGCAGTACAACGAAGGTATGGTAAAATAAATTATACTAAGTATAAGATGGTGCTTATCTTATAAATGATATGTATTTTTTATAAATTAGTACAGATCTATCTTAAACTTGTATCTATCAAGTATTGAGAGGGATTCAATTTCTTAAGGTATATTTTTTTTTTAAATTTAAACTCAAAAAATTTGATATCTCTTAATTAATAGATCCTAGTTTAAGTTTTAAATTTTTATTTTATAAAAAATATCTATTTTTTAATTATTTTTTATAATATTTTATTTTATGACCAATTTTTTTTAAATCTTTCCACACTTCTAAGAATCTCGATCCTTAATAGATCCCATTTTAAATAAATCTATGTTAGTATAGATGTAAAATTCACTTCTATATCAACCATTAGTACTCTATTGCATCAAAACCCTTTTAAAAACCTACATACACACCACACCTTAATGTAAAATAGGTATAGGTATATACCCATTAAAGATATTAAGATTTAATTTTAGTTGAATGAAAGGGACAATGTCAATGCTTGAGATATTACCTTGTAATCCCCAGCATGACACATCATTTAGTATCTAGAATATGTGTTTGCAATATGATCTTAGTTGAATTGTCATTTAGCATTAAATTGGTGAGTTTATCACAATCTTAGTAATATTTGTATGGGTATTAATAATATTCTTATGTGCATCAGTAATATTAGTTTGAAAAAAAAGTGAATATTTTTTATATAAAAAATAAATTAGTTTTTATAAATTATTATTATATATTTGTAATGATGGTGTTATGTTATAATTGTAAGATAATTAAGTTATTATTTTGTTTTGATATAGATTGAATCAAAAGCAACAACTACAATTATTGATGGCTTCGAAGATGTCCCTGCTAATGATGAAGGAGCTCTGAAAAAAGCGGTGGCTCATCAACCTGTATCTGTAGCTATTGAAGCAAGCGGTCGCGATTTCCAATTTTATTCCAGTGTAAGTGACTATGATCCTTTACACTACCTTTCAAAATGAATAAATAAAAGTTAAATAATTTAACATCTACAACTTTAAACCAATTTTTTTATTATGCAGGGAGTGTTCACTGGTAAATGTGGCACCAAACTTGACCATGGAGTTGTAGTGGTTGGATATGGCAAGTCTTACTGGATAGTTAGGAATTCTTGGGGACCTGAATGGGGAGAAAAGGGATATATAAAAATGGAACGAGGTATTAAAGCAATAGAAGGGAAGTGTGGTATTGCCATGCAAGCTTCATATCCTACCAAGAAAAGTGAAGATGTTGATATTAAATTGAATGTTGATCATATTGATGACGAATTGTAAAGTGTCACAACAAAAGATTGCTACTATAATATTCAATAATGTGAAGATACATTCTTCGTTTATTCATTAAATCTAGCTATTATATTAGATTATTGTTGATAAGCACTTCTCACTTGGAGAGTTAAAAATACAATATTGTATTGAATTATTATAAATATTTTAATAGAATTAAATCAAATATTCCAATATTTTTGATAGGTATGATTGGGATTGTGGATTTGAATTTCTTGTATTTCTTTATATGTATAGGATATTAAGATTATTCTTAAAATAAGTATTACAATGAAACATATAATAAGTTAATCCATAACTCTTAAATTTAATTTCTACAATAAAATAGATTTTGTGAAGAGTGACCAATGTGGGGGTTCCTTATTGCGCCGAGAGGCACTTTACAGCCCAGTATGAGGGAGATCTTGTAACATGTGAGTGTTTGTGGAGTTTGTAAGTAATAAATATTATGTTGGCCATAAACAAAAAAAGAATAATACAAAGTAAAAAGTAATTATGAGACTTAAACTAGAGACTTTAGAGCTTAGGATTAGGTGATAAATATTATGTTGGTCATAAACAAAAAAGAATAATTCAAAGTAAAAAGTAAATATGAGACTTAAACTAGAGGCTTTACTTTTTACTTTTAATACAAAGTAAAAAGTAAATATGAGATTTTAGAGTGTTTGTCCAGTAACAAAATTATACAAAGTAAACAAAAAAGAATAATACAAAGTAAAAAGTAATAAATATTATGTTGGATATAAACAAAAAAGAATAATACAAAGTAAGAAGTAAATATGAGACTTAAATTAGAGACTTTAGAGCTTAGGATTAGGTGGCTTAGGTATTGCACTCAAGGAGCTATTCAAGGAGAGGTTTGCACCTCCGAAGATTTGATCCCTCTTGGCCTTTGATAGAGCCTAGGATTTGGATCTATGCTGGTTTATCTCAAAGGAAATATGAAAGTCGTTTTTGCATATGGATTAGTAATAGTAGTCAACAACAAGGAAAACACATTAGTTGTTTACAAAGGTGTTATGATCCATAAGGACCTAGGATACAACATGCAGTGGTAGTGGGATTTTTCCAATCATTGTTAGGCTCCTCTACCAGCAAACTCCTTGTATATCAAGACTCATATTCCGTATAAAATTTGAGGCTAAGCATTTTAGTGCACTTGAATTATTCCAAGTCTTGCATTCTTACAATAGAGCCACAAACATTTTGGCGAATGTTGGCATAAGTATGCATGAAGGTTGATTGAGAATAAAGTGGGGACTATCTTCTCTCCCCTTGCATGATTTTAAGGTTTGATATGAGTGCACCCCATATGAGATTTTTTATTCAAGTTAGAAGGGATAATGATTTATGGTTGATTACTCATTCACCTCTAGATAAATTCTCCTCAATGTAAAGGCTCATCAATTCCATGATGGCTAGGTATTACAATGCATTTTTTATTCAAGTTAGAAGGGATAATGATTTATAATGGTTTCTTCTATCTCTCTTGCATTACAATGTTGGGGGATCACTTCCCTTTTATACAATACATATGAGGATTCCAGAAGGAACCAAAATACACTATAAGGGTCTAGAAATACCTTGTTAAGAACTCTACAACAAGAATATTGGAGATCTGGATATTGGTTTCATATTCTAATATTCTCCTACTTGAATTCAATATACAAGAAGTTCCTTACCAAAGTTTTCCACTCACGTGCCATTTCTCAATGCTTCCTTCATCACATTTTCAACAAACCCAGAAATTTTTGTAGCATACAAACTTCTTTCTCTTGACTGGATTTGTAATCATATCTATAATATTCTCATTGGTATCATTTTTTTCCAACAATATCTTACCTTCTTCCACCACTTTCCTTATGAAATGGTATTTAATATCAATATGCTTCATGCGATCATGAAATGTTGGATTATTCACTAAGTGAATAACACTTTGATTGTCACATTGCAAAGTGATCTTCCTCTGCATCATCTTGAATTCATCCATCAGTCGCTCTAGCCATTTTCTTCTTTAATGGCCTTAGTTTCTACCACATATTTTTCCTTAGTTGGATTTTCTTATGGAAAGTTCATGCCCCCCAATTATAAGAGCAAGTCATGGCCCTCTGGTATGGCTAAGAACTTAGTCCCTGGTTCATTCTCGTTTCCTAAATCCATCCAACTTTTCTCCAAGAACTATAACCCTATCATGTCTTCCATTACATTGATAACAACCAAACTATGTCATTCCACATCATTGGGCTCTCCATTTCCCTAATTCTAAGCACCGCCACAGGGAGGGATGTGCTATCACACGAAGCACAAACGGATAGATACAGAAGAATGAGTCAATCTCAGTGAGCTAAAAAATTTGCGTGTCTCAAGTACAATCAAGGAAGGGAGGAAATTCCTCCCAGCCCTTGGAGGCTGGAGACTTTCCCGGTCTGGGCATAGGAATGCATCATCATTTTTACACTAATGTTTGGATGAGAGATTGATGAGGATGATGATGAAGGAATGGTGGCACTCATTGACACTTTTAATGCTCATAGTATGCCTCAACTCAATTATGTCGAGGCCATAGTTTCTATAATGAGAACGTAGTTGGTATACTTTCATGTCATAGGAGTATTCGAGTATCCCTCCAACCTGATTTATCCATTAATTTTCCACCAACCTCAGCATTTCAAGGTTATGGGTATTCAAAAAGACAAGGATGAAAATCTAAATAGGGTGTTCAATTGGATCTCGTGGATTAAGAAAGGAGAGGAAAATGCCACATGGTTCTTTTTGTAATAGAATTAGTGTATAGATCCTACTCGTTGGTATCAAGAAGAGAACCAGAAATAATTCCCAACGAAATCATACCATACCGACAATTGGGAGAGGATGTGAAAAGAGGTGATTGGTACCTGTATCATAACTACATCTTAATCAAACTATATGGGACTGAAACAGTGCCTCATAGGTTTCCCTTACTGCTTACTTCTATGATCTTTGTATTGGAATATGTGAGGCAAATAATGGAGGTGGATAAACTCCATTTCGTAAAATCAAGGAACAAAGCGAGAACCACATTCCCCATATCTATGGGAGGGTATGTAATCAATGAAAAATGGGCATTAAGGAGGTGTTGGAAATTCTAAAAGGGTTGGATTTCCTCCTAGATTATCCATGGAAATATTACCCACATTTACTGAAAGGACATGAAAAGGGGAGAGAACTTCTAAACCCTCAAGACCACCAGCTTCGGGAAGACATTAAAAGACTGACTAACAAGGAGAATTTTGAAGAAGTGGAAGGATCATCAAAGGACATGCAAATCCATCTAAAGTGTCAATTTGTTATTTTCCTCCACCCACTCCAAAGGCCCCAAATGATCAAGTTTAGTATACATTTTACATAACAGAAGGAAACATGGTGAAAAAGGAAGATATCACCTTCGAGGCTCTTCACAGGAAAGATATAATGAGCTAATATGGGACAATTACAGTAAACATAAGAGGGGATCATGGTGGAGAATGCACAAATACATTAGAAAGAGGGATGTCCCCTATATTGGAATCCCTAAAGATGAAAAATTCAATGAGATATATGATGAATTACATGAGGATGATGATGAGGACATGGAAATAATGGGTCAGATGCCAAAGGAAGGGACAAGAGAGGTTATCCCCTTAATAGAAATTAAATATGGTGGAGAAGGGAGTGGAGAAAAACCCCTTGAAGTAAGTATCCTTCCTCCTCCCAAGGAATCGATACTTTACATGAAGGCACTCCCCATCATGCAATCAATGGGTTTTACACGATAACAAGGACTGGGAAAAGACAACCAAGGTGATACCCAACCTATCCAAATTGAGAAGAGACCAATCAAATTAGGTCTAGGTGTATATGTCAATGCTTTGAGAGGTGAAAAGAAGGGGTTGCAAGAGACCTTCCAGCAATAGTCACATAAGGTACACCAAGAAAGACCTATAACAGATGAGTTCCCCACAACAAAATTTCCTCTTGGATTTGAGAAAGAGAAGATCATTAGAAAACAAGGAGGTATAATGGAAGAACAAATAGAACTAGAAGTCACCCCACTGATTGAAAAGGTAGTAGTTGATCCAATTATTGCTTAAACAAGGGAACAAAGTGTAGAACCTAAAATTTATGAATAACCAATAATACATAAAATTTCAAATGTAATGCCATAAGATATGACGGAATTAGTTACATACCTGATTAGATGACCTAGTGGTTTCCTTGATAGCTCCAATGTCTGCAAATGAAGGTGGGGGGACGACTCTCCACCCAACCAACCCCCAGCCAATGGCTGAGGCCCTCGAGCCCCCAACAATTAACACTGTGCCAGTGCTTGCTTGCTCTCTTTCCTCTTGTTGTTAGACTCCTTATTCTCCTCCTCATCTCCCCAAATCTCTCAGCCCTAAAAGCCAAAAAAAAAGACCCTTCTCTCTTCTTGTCTTCCTCCTTTTATTTCCCCCTTCTCCATTTTTCTTAATTTCTTGTTTAATTTCTATCATTATGCAAAATTGCTTTCCGTTACTTCTTTTTCATATTTATTTTTATTATATTACATTATATTATATCAAATATTCCATATATTCATATATGAGGGTTGTTACATACTCCCCCCCTTTAGGAAACTTCGTCCCGAAGTTATAATCCTCAAGCAATAAATACAATACTTATTCAATCAATCAAGTAAATCATAGACAATATAGGTAGATAGTACTATTGTGAAGATAAGAGATTTATATGTGTGGCCATCACATAGAAATATCCAACCTACACTAATACAATCGGGCACCTTAAGTTACAACATGTTCTTAATTAATTCCCTATGTGTCTAGTATGCAACCATAGCAACAATTATGTGTTGGCAATATGGCAGTGGCAGGGCAGCAACGATACATGGCAGAGTATTGTCATTGATGGCAATCATAAGTGGTAATGGTAACTAGCCATGACAATGTTGAAAAGCATATGCTTTGTTGGGACACATTGTTGTTGAACTCTCTGATCTCAAAACAAGGTACAAGTTACTATCCTTGAAAAGCTAACAACAATATCCAGACAGCTGAAATGATGAATGACTCGTTGACAATTGCCAATTTGAAATGGACATGCGCTCATTCGATGCCTAATTCTGCCACTTTCCAATCATGATGCCATTAAATATGGACTTTCTGCTTCAAACAACCAACAAAATTGTGTCTGTACACCTGTAGCTATTGTTATTGTTGTAGAGACTTGTTTTCCCCTCACTGTGCTGCCAGTTTTTATGAATGAATATATAGGTGAGATGGGAAAGGTCTACATATATGCAGTGACACCATTACTTGAAGAATGCACTCATGGATTGAGATCTCGTGCATAGCTAAACAACAGGAAATCCATCTGGGCTTCCAAATTGAGCTTAATTGGCGATTTATGTTCCATATTGTGGTGTTGCAAGTTCTGGGCGATTTGACTTGGGAAGACCAAATTCTTTAAAGATGGTATTTTTACTTGGGAGGCCGATTTCTTCAAGTGGTCGAATCCATCTGAAGGAGTCCGATTTCTCAGTCACCGGGGGGGAGAATGAGTCAAGTTAAATAGAGAGAGAACCATGTGCCTTTGTGGAGGACAAAACCCTCAAAGGAATACTGAGTTACAAGATTCAGTTGGTGTCTGCTCATTTTGCATTAAGGAAAAACAATAAATGGATGGAAATGCTTGAAAATGATGGTCGCACCAGCCGCATAGTCAAAGGACTTAAGACTCTTGGTAATAATTGTTACTTCAAATCAATTATGCAGAATTTACTTGCAATGGATGTGCTTCGTGGTCATTTAATGAAACCCGCACAGTACACTAAAGACCCAATAAACTTCAGCTCTGAGAAATTTGTACATTGAAACAAGTTTAGAGGGATCGGCACAATATGATGACAATGGCAATGAAGTTTGAACTGTCGAATACTGGAAATAAGGGACTCATCCCCCGACGGTCTTTTGAGTGCTATTCTTGAAAGGGACCGACCCATTGTGGAGTGAGCCACAACTTTGAAATCGAGGCCGAGAAAGGGGATCTCTGTCACAGTTCAAACTGAAAATCGGCACTGAGCAAGTTTCAAGATTCTAATGCGGACGACTTCTATCAAGCTCGAGGAGAGATCGAAGCACATTGCCATGATGATGATTCCGAGATGAACCCATGGGAGGATTCTGGTGTTGATCCATACTAGGGTGAGGATTTTGGAATCAACCCATATGGGGATTATGACTACGATGCATACCTGGATGGAGATTCTGACTACTGGGAGGAGAGGAAGAGTGTGAACAGCACAATTGCACTAGGAGTGCTAGCAGTGACATAAGTACTAATCAGATACAGCAAGACACGACTGAAGACAACCCCACTGATCTGCAATTGCAAGAGATTGTGAACACTGGTGAAAATACTCAAATTATTGAAAGACTCAGCAACCGTTTGATTTGAAGATGGACGACGGTGGTTGATCCAGTTATTGGGATATATCCCACATTGGTTGTGCAAAACAACTTGTATGACTTTATAAATGCCGGTCTTCACTAACTTAATCGACATGTAGTGCAAAGAATAGGTGGGGGTGCTGGGTGTATGGACTCCACAAGAAGATCACCAGCTCAGTGCCCGGGATAACCTATCAGGCCCCCTATCCTTTTGGTACATGTGGCAATGGATAAACGACGTGGCAGGGAGGTGTTGCGAACATGGCAGATAGTGAAGCTGAGGTGGTAGAAGACGTGGCGTCCAGGATAGATACACATGGCGTCTATGTGGTGGATGAGTTATCTGACGTGGCTGAGAAATCATAGAAGCGAAGAGTTTTGGAATAATTAAAAGAAATATATAGATTTTATTAATGAAAAATGATTTTATTGTAAAATGATTTTTTGGGGTTAATTAAAATAAAATAAACATATATAGTTATAAAATAAAAAAATAAAAAAAATAAAAAAAATGATTTTAAAATGTGATTTTTTTGGGGGGTTGTATTGTTTCGAAAAGGTGTGACATTTCAAAATGCACATGAACTTTGGAGAAGTATATATTGAAATGACAAAATCATTTGTAGAGTGTGCCTCTCAATTTTCTTCATATCATTACTTGAAGAAGAAGTTAGGCTAAAGGGAGAGAAGCAGTCCTAGAAGCGTGTGGAGACTTAATATCTTAAGGACGGCAGGGTGGTGCTAGGGTAGGTCGCTGCCTGCGAAAGGGAGTTGTTGCTTCCATGTCAGTCCTAGCTGACTAAATAGGGGGTCGTATCCTCCTACCAATTGGTGCTAGTGAATCAAGGGTGTGGGTGCATCCTGCTTGGTTGGTGTCGATCGAATTCTATTGTAACATGTAAAAACAATTTTGCGGATAATAGAAAAGCTTTGGTGGTTTACCCATTTGGGGTTCCATGATAAAATCCATGTTTTGTTGTTTCCATTTTGTTTAAGTGGTTGAAAAGAAAAAAATTAACGATACTGATTCACCCCCCCCCCTCTCAGTATTGACCAATATTCCATCAATTGGTATCAGAGCAAGGTTCCTTCACCACGGTTTAACCACCAGAAGGAAGATCTTATTCAAAGATCACTATGGATCAACAAAATGGGTTAGCCACTAACAGACCCCCACTCTTTACAGGAGAAAATTATGCATACTGGAGTGTGAGGATGAGGTGCCATCTGATGTCCCTTGGATGGAAGGTGTGGGAAGCAACTCAAGAGGTGTATAAGATAGGATACCAAGCACCTACAGATCCAAAGGAACTAAGCGAATATGAGAGTAATGACAAAGCCCTAAATGCAATCTTGAGTGGATTAACTAACACTATTTTTACAAAAGTTATGAGATGTAAGACTGCTAAGCAAGCCTGGGATAAGTTAAATATTATCTATGAAAGTGAATCTAAAGTCAAAGAATCCAAGCTTCAGACATATACGGGACAGTTTGAGAGTCTTAAAATGAAGGAGGAAGAGAATATTGGGGAATACTTTCTAAGAATAGATGAGGTAGTCAATGCTATTAGAGGACTTGGAGGAAAATTAAAAGAAAAATAAGTGGTTAAAAAGGTGCTAAGAACACTTCCCATGAAGTAGTATGACTCAAAAATATCCACCTTAGAGGAACAAGATGATCTTGATCTCTTGACAATGGATCAACTACATGGAATTCTCACTGCATATGAGATGGGAACGGGACAAAATAATGCTTCCGAAAAGGAGAAGCAGCCTTCAAAGTGACCAAGAAAATAAAGAATCAAAAGCAAAACACTCAGATCGACCACAATGAAGAACATGATGTGGAAGAAGCCAATTTTATCAAAAAACTTCAGAAGGGATCAGAAAGTATAAAGGCAAGCTTCCCTTCAAATGTATTAACTATGGCAAAATTGGGCACTTTCAATCCAAGTGTCCTTATCCCAAGAAAGACTCTGAGGATGAAGATGACAAGAGTAAACAATACAAGAAAAAAGGAAAATTCGACTATCAGAAAAAGTACAAAAAGAAATACTATTCAAAAGAAGAAGAAGAAGACAGCGGTTCATCTGAGGCAAGTGACAGTGATGATGAAGTCCTCTTTCTAGGTATTGAAGAATCTAGTGACCTAGAAGAAAGTAAGCATGAGAAAGAGTCAGAAGATGAAATAGAGGTTAACATGGAAAAAGAACTATTCAGTGCTTTGAATGGAATGAAAAGATACAAAAATAAATATAGACAGTTGAAAAGGGTTATAGTTGAACAGCAGGAAGAGCATGAACCAAAAGAAAAGGAGATGAAGAAAATCATGAGCAATCTGAAACAGAAAATTCAAGAAGCAAATAGGATAGAAGAGAAGCTAGAGGAATCCCTTAGAGAAAAGCAATGAATCTGTGAAAAAATGGAAGCAGAATTAATTCACTTAAGGAAATAACTCGATACAAAATTCATTCAAACTAAGTATGAAAATAGTTCTAAATTTTTGGATGAGCTTATAGCTGCACAAAGAGATCCAAGTAAGAAAAATGGAATAGGTTATTTTCAAGGAGAAAATCAAGTTCAATCAAAATCCTATGCAACTGCTCTTCTCAACACATTCAAGAAGAAAGAGGAGACAAGGAATTCTCAGAACTCCAGAAGATCACTTCCACCCATCAAGAAGGAATTCAAGACAACTCCAAAGAAGACTTATCAAAATAGGAATCCTCACATTTTCTTTGGTTATTGTTATGCATGCTCAAACTTTGGACACAAATATATGAACTATAGAGCATATGGAAGGAAAAATATGAAGGTTAAAAACTTCAACCTTAAAAACAAACAAACAGCTGCTCAAATTCAGAGCAGAAATTATAACTCCTTCGCTCCTCTGCAGGAAAGGAATTTAGAATGTTTCAATTGTCATAATTATGGACATAAAGCAAGCAATTGCAGATTGATGGAAATCTCAGAAATACCTGATCCAGCTGGATATTGGTGGCCACCCACCTTTCCAACTGGCTCAAAACAGTTTTATGACAATTTTGGTATTGTACTATTTTTAGCAGTTTTTCGGGTCCTAAACTTCCGGGGCCATTTTGAGGCCCTAAACGACCTTTTTTGGCAATTTGGAGGGCCAAATGGTTGCCTCCGACACACATTTGGCCCCAGTGAAAAGTTGTAAATCTCGGATAGACCTTTCCAACGGGCTACCGAGCGCCCCAAACGGAGATCGTATGCAAAAGTTACGACCCCGGGAAGTTGATGTACTAACTTACCCAAACGGGGCCCACATGACTTTTGGCGCTTCATCTCCTAGGGTTAGGTTTTTGGATGTCTAGGGTTTTTGACATTCTGGTTTATTGTAAAAGGCCTTGAGAGCCTCATTGTAACCATCTTCTTGCGAAATGAGCGCAGCCGTCACATCTCTTCTCAGAGATAAGCCGCCACCATTCCAGCAAACTTGTTTTCCGCTGCATTTTACAGTTCTAGCTTATTTCCTTATTGAATAGAAAACTAGTTTTACTGTATCTCTATTATTTTGTGTTAAGCATGTGATAATAATCTGTATTCATTTCGTTCTGCTCATAAAATCCGGATCAGTGGTATCAGAGCGGTCTGCTCCTTGTCGTCTTAATGCATGTCCCCAACGAGGTCAGGGTACAAAGAATTGGGTCTCGAGCTTGTTTCTCTTGAGGACAAAAGCTCTCGCATGCCCAAGCGACCTCTCATGGCAGGAGAAAAGAAATATGACGGGACAGGAGATCCTATCAAAATGTTGCTTGAGGAAGCCCTCACGCAGCAGAGGAACGAGATGATGGATAATTTCGCGCAAATCCTTCGGCGACTACCAACAAGCGACGCATCTTCCTCGAGCGGAGGCGCCGCCCCCTTCAAGGTACAAATCAACTTCGATATCCCTATATTTGAAGGACAGATAGACGCAGATGCTGTAGATAAGTGGTTGAATCTACTAGAAGGGTATTTTTCTATCCATAACTTTTCGAATAAAGAAAAGCTTACTTTTGCGCTCCTCAAAGCCGTTCCCCATGTCAAAGATTGGTGAGAAACATTCTGCGAGCAAAAGGACACAGAAGAAGCCTCATTATTTTCAGTCACGGCCACCTGGGAATCCTTCAGGGATGTTATTAAGGAACAATACTACCCTGTTGGAAGTTATGACGACTTGTATACCAAATGGACCACGCTGTGACAAGAAAGAGACCAAGCAGTGCCAGAGTTCACAAATATCTTCCATACCTTGCGCACCAAGCTGGGTATCAAAGATTCAGAGCGACATCTGGTGCTCAAGTATCGCGGTGGTTTGCATAGATACATCCAGACCGAAATGGAATTTTTGGACATCTCTTCCTTGGGCGCGGCCTAGCGATATGCTGTCAAAATCGAGCAAAAGCTCAAACAAAAGACGCAGCAATTTAGGCCTGGGAACCCTTCACAGCAAAAGACAGGAAAGGGCGGCCCCAACCCATAGAATAAAGGACAAAGCAAAGATGGACAATATCAGGACAACCAGTCCAAGCCGCAAGCAAAGAAGGACACCGGAAAAACAAAGAAAGATACCGGGAAGTGGTGCGACTTCCATAAGAGCCCTTGGCATAACATTGTTGATTGCCGCTCAAAGCAGTCGCTAGTGGCCGAAGTGAAAGCATCTGAATCAGATGCGGGTTCTGACTCTGAGTCCGAACCAGAAAGGGGAAGACGGATCATTGACGCGGAACCCAATGCCACCATTGCTACCACCAAGCTCCAGCCTGATGAACCAGACGAGCCAGAAGAAGGAGAACGCCTCTTCCATTCCCAAATGTGGGTAAAAGGCACCCCGCTGCATTTCATCGTTGATAGCGGTAGCCAGAAGAATCTCATCTCAGCAGAGGTCGTCAAGCGCCTAGCCCTGCCGTCAACGCCGCACCCACAACCCTACACCATTGGCTGGCTCCGCAAAGGAAGCGATCTCCGCGTCAGCCAACAGTGCCGACTGCCATACGGCATCAAGCCCTTCAAGGATGAGGTATTGCGTGATGTTGCTCCTCTCGAAGTTTCAGATGTTCTTTTGGGCCAACCTTATTTATGGAAACGTCATGCTGTATATGAGTCTAGGCCTCGTAGTGTTATTATTTCTTTGAACAAGAAATTGTACAGGATACCCGAGGCAGTCCCTCCTAGTGCTATTTCCTTGATCTCTGCCAAGCCATGCAGGAAGGCCATCTCTCAGACCGGGAAATTTGTCTTCTTCGTGATTCGCTCTCAGAGTGAAAGAAAGATCGCAGCCACATCTCGGGCCTCCACGACCGATCTATCCACACAACAGAAGCAAGTGGATAAGGTGGTGGAAGGATACTCAGATATCTTCTCCTCTCCGACCGGGGTACCTCTGCACTGCCAGGTCAAGCATCCCATCGATCTGACCCCAGGCGCATCGCTACCCAATGGGCCAGTCTATCGCCGCTCTCTGTTGGAAAACGAGGAGATCAAGAGGCAGATCCAAGAATTGCTCCACAAGGGGCACATCCGTCCAAGTTCATCACCTTGTGGGAGCCCAATTGTGCTGGTGCAGAAGAAAGATGGGACCTGGCGACTCTGCATTGATTACCGGGCCCTGAATAAAATCACAGTCCGTAACCGGTACCCGATTCCCCGAATCGATGACCTCCTTGATCAGCTCACGGGGGCCAAATACTTCAGTAAGATTGATCTAAAGTCTGGCTACCACCAGGTCCCAATAGAACAGACAGATGTATGGAAGACTGCCTTCAAGTCAAAAGAAGGTCTTTTTGAATGGCTAGTCATCCCTTTTGGTTTGACAAATGCTCCAGCAACTTTTATGAGGATGATGGACGATATCCTACGACCTTTCACCAACAATTTTTTAGTGGTGTATCTGGATGACATCCTCATCTACAGCAAGACTTGGGAGGAACACTTGCAGCATATTCAGCAGGTTCTGCACACCCTGCGGAAGCACAAACTATATGCAAACTTGGAAAAATGCTCCTTCGGCATGGACAGGGTCCATTACTTAGGCTACATCGTTGATCGACATGGTGTGCATGTGGATCCAGCCAAGATCCAGGTCATCCGTGACTGGCCATCCCCAACCACACTCACTGAACTTTGGAGCTTCTTGGGCCTCGCCAATTTCTATCGCCGATTCGTGCTGGGATTCTCTCATATCGCATGGGCCCTCAGCGAAGTGACCAGGGGTGGTGGTAAGGCAAAATTTGTGTGGGGCCTGTCCCAACAACAAGCCTTCGATGATTTGAAGAAGCGTTTGTGCTCATCGCCGATACTCTCACTACCGAACCTGCAACATCCCTTTGAGATTGAGACAGATGCTTCAGATTATGCTGTGGGTGCCGTTCTCACTCAACACGGCCACCCCGTGGCATATCATAGTGAGACACTATCAGATGGTGTCCGCAAGTACCCTACCTATGACAAAGAAATGTACTCCATTGTACAAGCCTGCCGCCAGTGGAGACATTACATTCTTGGGAAGGAGACAGTCATCCACAC
The DNA here is from genome assembly GCA_027924585.1 of Larix kaempferi. Taxonomy (NCBI): domain Eukaryota; kingdom Viridiplantae; phylum Streptophyta; class Pinopsida; order Pinales; family Pinaceae; genus Larix; species Larix kaempferi. The sequence goes on from BSBM01000017.1 coordinate 37,087,870, forward strand.
TGATCACAAGCCACTACAGTTCATGCAGACCCAAGTAAAGTTGCAGAATGACCGCCATCAGAACAACCGAGCCCTGCATAGCTCAACTGGCCATAGCCCCTTTCAGGTGGGGTTGGGATTCCAACCATTGGGCCCCATGGATGTTGCACTTCCCCTTGCGACCACCTCGGCCGACTTGTCCCCAGAAGCTGACAAAGCTGCTCGGTTCATTGAACGGATCCAGCATATCCGCCAACAGGTTCAGGATATTCTACAGAAGTCTAATGCCAAGTACAAGCAGCGCCATGATCAACATCGGGTGCCACATAAGTTTCAGGTGGGCAACAAAGTCTGGTTGCATTTGCAGAAAGAACGCCTTACAGGGCCCCACCGAAAGCTTCGCCCACTCTGTTATGGGCCGTACACCATCACCAAGGCAGTTGGTGACAATGCTTTTGAGCTCAACATTCCCCCCTTCCTTGGTCTACATCCAGTCTTCAACGTGGCTCTCCTTCGGCCATATTTCCCACCACTATTAGACACCTCAGAGATAGCAGAGAAGTTGACACCAACAGAGCTCAACCCTGACTGCCTACAACAAGCATCCAGTGATCATATTGCAAACACACAGATCAAGGGCACTCGACATCAAAGGATCCAGCTTTATCGAGTTGTCAAAGCAGGGCAGCTCCTGCACCAAGGCAAGTGGCTCACCCAAGGCCAAATTCAGCAGAAATTTCCTCATCTGATGGGGGAACTCAACGCAATGGAGACCATTGCTTCCTAAGGAGGGAGGATTGATCCAGGTGGATATTGGTGGCCACCCACCTTTCCAACTGGCTCAAAACAGTTTTATGGCAATTTTGGTATTGTACTATTTTTAGCAGTTTTTCGGGTCCTAAACTTCTGGGGCCATTTTGAGGCCCTAAACGACCTTTTTTGGCAATTTGGGGGGCCAAATGGTTGCCCCCCGGCACACATTTGGCCCTAGTTGAAAGTTGTAAATCTCGGATAGACCTTTCCAACGGGCTACCGAGCGCCCCAAACGGAGATCGTATGCAAAAGTTACGACCCCGGGAAGTTGATGTACTAACTTACCCAAACGGGGCCCACATGACTTTTGGCGCTTCATCTCCTAGGGTTAGGTTTTTGGATGTCTAGGGTTTTTGACATTCTGGTTTATTGTAAAAGGCCTTGAGAGCCTCATTGTAACCATCTTCTTGCGAAATGAACACAGTCGTCACATCTCTTCTCAGAGATAAGCCGCCACCATTCCAGCAAGCTTGTTTTCCGCTGCATTTTACAGTTCTAGCTTATTTCCTTATTGAATAGAAAACCAGTTTTACTGTATCTCTGTTATTTTGTGTTAAGCATCTGATAATAATCTGTATTCATTTTGTTCTGCTCATAAAATCCGGATCAATACCAAAAGACATTAGAGAACCAAAGAAGGTCTGGAAAGAAAAAACATCAGAAGAAAAATGTCTTATTGCCATGAAAGTCCAAGATAAAGGAGATCTCTGGTATGTTGACAGTGGGTGTTCAAAACACATGACAGGAGATAAGGACAAAATTTTGAACTTAAAGAAACATAAGGGTAAAGTTACATTTGGTGACAATGCTTCAGGTAGCATTATTGGGAAAGGCACTATGAATTTGGGAAAGGCCAAAGCCAAGAATGTGTTGCTTGTTGAAAATATGAAACCTAGCTTATTAAGTGTCAGCCAAACCTGTGATCAGGGACACATTTTCATCTTCGATTCCAAGAAATGTGAGATTAGGAGAAAAGACTTCGGAAAATTAGTTGGTACTGCATCTAGAACTCCTGAGAATGTATACATACTAAATACAAAACTAGATGAGGAATGTCATATAAATTTATTAGATGAAAGTTGGCTATGGCATAGGAGGTTGGGACACATTAACTTTGAAAATTTAGTAAAAGTCAGTAATATTGGGGCAGTTAGAAACTTGCCAAAGATCACAAAGCCATCAAATCCTATATGCAGACATTGTCAATTAGGGAAGCAAATTAGAGTAAGGTTCTGTGAAAATCCTCACGGTAGATCTAAGAGATGATGTATACCTCACAAGAGTAATTATGATTAAGCAGGAAAATAGAAGAAGAGTGAACAATACATTATAATGAGCAACAGAATAATATCGTACAGTAGAACTCAGATAGAAGCAATAATACTTCACACACACACACTAATTAATTAATCACAGTATGGACAATTAAATAGTACAATGGTAGAGAGGATTCGAAAGCCTAAGGTGGCAATTCGAATTAGCCTCTCAGAGTGATCATAAGATCAATAGAGTGTCATCGGAGCACAACTAGGTGTCATCATGATCATCGGAGCGCAACTGGAAGTCTTCATCATCATCAGTGGAGTCATAAATGCTCAAGTAACTGTCAACCATTATTCAAACTAACTCTGGTAGGTGTAATTGAGTGTAACTCAATGTAACTAAGTGTAACTGAGTGTAACTGACTGTAACTGACTGTAACTGACTGAAAACTGGACTGGTAGGTTAAGAAGGGCGAGTTTCTCCCTAAAATTAAGGAAGAAGGGCGCATTAAGCAACTAGAGGGATAAAACTGAATAGTGAGAAGCTCTTGGGGGTTGGCTAACTGAGGGCTAGGTGCTGGACTGATGACTGGGATGCACGCAAAATCCATGCAAACCCTAGAATGCATGCAACCCCTAAAGGTGCATGCATGACTGAAAATGTAAATGATCAAAATACTGGTGGGACTAGGATGGAGTACAGGAATATCCTAACACCCCCCCTTAATCCATCCTGGGCCCTGGTAACTAAGACCAAAGGTCACCCAATACAATCAATAATAACAATCAATAAACCAAGGAAGTGGGAAAATTTCATGGGAAACATACCCCCTCCTCAAAAAATAGACTGTGAGGCACACATAAAAATAAATGCTCCAAACTCAAGCATGTGTAATGCTTGGTCATATGTCTGGAGGTATCTTCTTCTTGGGAAGAAGTGGATCATGCTCAAAAAGCATGTGATTGTACTTGCTCTTCAGATCGAATGTGATGAGAACAAATCCAACAGTATGAGAATGATCCTTGAACCTGTGATTCGAATCAGTTGAGGTAGGATCAAATCTGTGAAGTGCATATAGTCTTTTGTCTTCTCCTTCGAACCACCATGGGTGAGATTATGCCAAAAATAACTATTACATGTTTGCTTGAAATCAAAATCAGATTTAAGACTTAAAAAACAGTTTCTTGAGATATCCTTTGAACCAACAGGGGTGAGATCAAAACTATCATATGCATGAGAAATTATCCCAAGCAGTAATTGCTTAGAATCCAAGACTTGAATCATGGTTTCTTGAGATCTCCTTTGAACCATGAGAGGTGAGATCAAAACTAGTAGATGCATGAGAAATTATCCCAAGCGAATGGCAATGGCCATATTCTTCAATGACCTTTTGAAAGCATGGAATTATGATCATATAGTAGTATAAAAGAGGAGATAGCTGGAGAGGAGCGAATGCATTACCTTCAAAAGCTGTTTTGACCTCTAAAATAATCATGTGATCATGATGCAAACCAACAGACTCTGGTGCAAGAGAGGATTTAGGACCTTCTGCAATATCTAGAGTGTGAGCTGGCACAGAAAGAGAAGAAAGTTTGAGCATGAGTGGAGAATCTGCAAGTTCTTTGTCAACAACTTCAATATGAGATGATACTGGTTCATGATATGAGAGATCATCAAGGGGAGAAAATGCAACATGATCTGAGAGACCATCAGGAGGAGCGAATGCATCATGATCTGAGAGACCATCAAGTGGAGCGAATGCATCACCTTGCTTGCTTTTGAAGGGATTTGGACCAAATCCATCATTCTTTTTGCCGAATCTTTCATCCAGATGAGCCCATAACTCTTTTGGAGTTTCAATATCAATGATGGTCGAGTACAATATGTAATCAGTCATAGTAAGCTTCATTCTTCCAATGTGCATGTCACCTTTATTCAACCATTTAATCTTCTTTGTAGAGGATTCGAACTCTCTTTCAAAATAGCAATCAAAGAGATCATGGCTCTTTAAATATGCTATCATTTTTGGTTTCCATTCAACATAGTTGAGTCGAGAAAGAGGAGGGATTTGTTCTAAATTCATTGAAGATGTAGAGGACCTGCAAAAACAATATAGAATCACTGCAACTGCTACTGCTGCAAAAATGTAGATTCTGTTACAACTGCTGCACTCGAAATCTTGGTAATAACCTGCAAAAAAACTCTCAAGAATGGAGATAAACAATACTCTCAACATGCTCTGATACCATGTGAAAATCCTCACAGCAGATCTAAGAGATGATGTATACCTCACAAGAGTAATTATGATTAAGCAGGAAAATAGAAGAAGAGTGAACAATACAGTATAATGAGCAACAGAATAATATAGTACAGTAGAACTCAGATAGAAGCAATAATACTTCACACACACACTAATTAATTAATCACAGTATGGACAAATAAATAGTACAATGGTAGAGAGGATTCGAATGCCTAAGGTGGCAATTCGAATTAGCCTCTCAGAGTGATAATAAGATCAATAGAGTGTCATTAGAGCACAACTGGGTTTCCTCATGATCATCGGAGCGCAACTGGAAGTCTTCATCATCATCAGTGGAGTCATAAATGCTCAAGTAACTGTCAACCATCAGTCAAACTAACTCTGGTAGGTGTAACTGAGTGTAACTCAATGTAACTAAGTGTAACTGAGTGTAACTAAGTGTAACTGATTGTAACTGACTGTAACTAAGTGTAACTGACTGTAACTGAGTGACAACTGGACTGGTAGGTGAAGAAGGGCGAGTTGTTCCCTAAAATCAAGGAAGAAGGGCGCATTAAGCAACTGGAGGGCTAAAACTGAATAGTGAGAAGCTCCTGGGGGCTGGCTAACTAAGGGCTAGGTGCTGGACTGATGACTGGGATGCATGCAAAATGCATGCAAACCCTAGAATGCATGCAAACCCTAAAGGTGCATGCATGACTGAAAATGTAAATGATCAAAATACTGGTGGGACTAGGATGGAGTATAGGAATATCCTAACAGGTTCAAAACAAAAGAGCACTCAACCTCAAAACCTTTACAGCTGGTTCACACTGATCTCTGTGGACCTACAAGGACCAAAAGTATGCAAGGAGAGTCATATTTTATGCTATTCATCGATGATTTTACTAGAATGATGTAGGTATTCTTTCTAAAGGAAAAATCAGAAGCATTTGAAAAATTCAAAGCTTTTAAAACTTTTGTTGAAAATGAAATAGAAGAAAAAATCAAATGTCTTAGATCAGAAAATGGTGGTGAGTTCACTTCAAAATACTTTGATATCTTGTGTGAAACTCATGGAATTAAAAGACAATTCTCTACTACTAGAACACCTTAGAAAAATGGGGTTGCTGAAAGGAAGAATAGAACAGTCCAGGAGGCTGCAAGAACCATGCTAAATGAAGCAAGACTGTCTGATGGATACTGGAGGGAAGCTATAAGCACAGCAGTATATATTCTAAATAGAGGACAGCTCAGGAAAAATAATGAGAAGACTCCCTATGAATTATGGTTTGGAAGAACTCCCTCTGTAAAATATTTTAAAGTCTTTGGAAGTAAATGTTACATTAAAAGACTTGATGAGGATCTTCGAAAATTTGATGCTAGATCTGATGAAGGCATCTTTCTTGGATATTCTTCTACCAAAAGGGCATACAGATGCTACAATTTCAGATTACATAAGATTGTTGAAAGTGATGATGTTAAGATAGATGATTCAAAAACAAAGAAGTTCAAACATCAAGAAAGTGCACTCAATAGTGAAAGCGAGGATGATGAGAAGCCAGTTGATACACAGATAGATGAAGAAGGCATACAAGGAGATGAAATAGGTACCAAAGAAGAGGAGGATGATACTTGAGAAGAAAGAGAAGAATCTCCTAGAAAAAACACCAAGGCACCCTCCAGAATACTCCAAAAGAATCATCCTGAAGACCAGATCATTGGAGACAAATATAGAGGAGTACAAACAAGAAGAAAATTGTTGTATCAAACATAGATAGCACTACTGTCGTGTATTGAGCCCAGCTCAATTAAAGAGGCATGCAAAGATGAGAATTGGGTCAAAGATATGAATCAAGAATTGAACCAAATTGAAAAAAATCAAACTTGGGAATTGGTTCCAAGACCAAAGAATAAGAATGTTATTGGAACTAAATGGGTGTTTAAAAACAAAGTGAATGAAGATGGGCAAGTAATCAGGAACAAAGCCAGATTAGTATGCAAAGGATATGCTCAGGTTGAAGGAGTAGATTTTGAAGAAACCTTTGCACCTATGGCCAGATTAGAGGCAATTAGGATGTTCTTAGCTTTTGCCAGTTACAAAAAATTTAAGGTATATCAGATGGATGTCAAGTCAGCTTTTCTCAATGAAAACTTAGAAGAAGAAGTGTATATTGAGCAGCCAGAAGGATTTCAATTATCTGATAAAGGAGACTATGTCTGTAAACTAAAGCAAGCACTATATGGGTTAAAACAAGCACCCAGAGCATGGTATGCAAGGTTGGACTCATATCTGCAAACGCAAGGCTTCAAAAGAGGATCAACAAATTGTAATCTCTATTGTAAAATTATTAATGATATCCTAATCATTGTAGAAGTGTATGTTGATGATATTATATTCGGGAGTGATGATGAAAAGTTGAGTGAGGATTTTGCTAAGAGAATGCAGCAAGAATTTGAAATGTCTTTGCTTGGTGAAATGAATTTCCTTCTAGGATTGCAAATAGTACAGTGCAAAAAGGGAATCTTTATTCATCAGTCCAAGTATATTAAAGATATGTTGAAGAGATTTCAACTAGAGGAATGCAAGCCTGTTTGTACACCTATGACAGTAGGTTGCAAATTAAGCAAAGAATATGGATCCAAGGATGTAGATCCAAAACATTATAGATCCATGATTGGGAGTCTACTATATGTAACAGCCTCCAGACCAGATGTCAAGCAAGTTGTTGGAATGGTGGCTAGATTTCAAGCTGCACCAAAAGAGAGCCATGTTCAAGCTGTAAAAACAATCTTCAGGTATTTAAAAGGAACCATAGATCTTGGATTATGGTACCCTAGCAAGAACATATTCTCCCTAAAAGCCTATTCAGATGCAGACTGGGATGGTTGTGTAGATGATAGGAAGAGCACAAGTGGAGGAGCCTTATTCTTGGGAGAATCTCGTGTCTCTTGGATAAGTAAAAAATAGACCTCAATCTCCCTATCCACCACTGAAGCAGAGTACATTGCAGCAGCAGAGTACTGCACACAGGTCGAATGGATGAAACAAACCCTACAAGATATTAAGGTTGTGTTTGAAGAACCCACTATCATCCATTGTGACAACACAAGTGCCATAAGCTTGTCCAAAAACCCTGTCCAACACTCCAATGCAGAACATATTCCTATAAAATATCACTATTTGAGAGAGCAAGCTACAAGCAAGAATATCAGACTTGAATATATTCCAACACAAGAACAAGTGGCAGACCTATTTACTAAGCCTTTGAACAGGGATGTTTTTGAGCATCCCAGGAAAAAGCTAGGTGTAATTCCCTCTCCAAATTAAAACAAAAAAATGTGATGCATCTGGATAGGGGGAGACAGTGATTGCTATCAGGGGGAGCTTATTAGCCCTTTGTCTTGATGTCAAAGGGGGAGAAATGGAAGTGATATTGCCATCAATGCCAAAGGGGGAGATTGTTGGCAATATGGCAGTGGCAAGGCAGCAAAGATACATGGCAGAGTATTGTCATTGATGGCAATCATAAGTGGTAACGGTAACTAGCCATGACAATGCTGAAAAACATATGCTCTGTTGGGACACACTGCTGCTGAACTCTCTGATCTCAAAACAAGGTACAAGTTACTATCCTTGAAAAGCTAACAACAATATCCAGACAGCTGAAATGATGAATGGCTCATTGACAATTTCCAATTTGAAATGGACATGCTCTCATTCGATGCCTAAGTCTGCCACTTTCCAATCATGATGCCACTAAATCTGGAGTTTCCGCTTCAAACAGCCAACAGAATTGTGTCTGTACACCTGTAGCTATTGCTATTGTTGCAGATACTTGTTTTCCCCTCATTGTGCTGCCAGTTTTTATGAATGAATATATAGGTGAGATGGGAAAGGTCTACATATATGTAGTCACACCATTACTTGAAGAATGCACTCATGGATCGAGATCTCGTGCATAGCTAAACAACAGGAAATCCATCCAGGCTTTGAAATTGAGCTTAATTGGCGATTTTTGTTCCATATTGTGGTGTTGCAAGTTATGGGCGATTTGACTTGGGAAGACCAAATTCTTTAAAGATGGTATTTCTACTTGGGAGGCCGATTTCTTCAAGTGGCCGAATCCATCTGAAGGAGGCCGATTTCTCAATCACCAGGGAGGAAAATGAATTGAGTTAAATAGAGAGAGGGTCGTGTGCCTTTGTGGAGGACAAAACCCTCAAAGGAATACTGAGTTACAAGATTCAGTTGGCGTCTGCTCATATTGCATTAAGGAAAAAAAATAAATGGATGGAAATGCCTGAAAATGATGGTCGCACCAGCCTCATAGTCAAAGGACTTAAGAATCTTGGTAATACTTGTTACTTCAAATCAATTATGCAGAATTTTCTTGCAATGGATGTGCTTCGTGGTCATTTAATGAAACCCACACAGTACACTGAAGACCCAATAAAATTCAGCTCTGATAAATTTGTACACTGAAACAAGTTTAGAGGGATCAACGCAATATGATGACAATGGCGATGAAGTTTGAACTGTCGAATACTGGAAATAAGGGACTCATCCCCCGACGGTCTTTTGAGTGCTATTCTTGAAAGGGACTGACCCATTGTGGAGTGAGCCACAACTTTGAAATTGAGACCGAGAAAGGGGATCTTTGTCACAGTTCAAACTGAAAATCGGCACTGAGCAAGTTTCAAGATTCTAATGTGGATGACTTCTATCAAGCTCAAGGAGAGATCGAAGCACATTGCCAGGATGATTATTCCGAGATGAACCCATGGGAGGATTTTGGCATTGATCCATACCAAGGTGAGGATTTTGGAATCGACCCATATGGGGATTATGACTACGATGCATACCTGGATGGAGATTCCGACTACTGGGAGGAGAGGAAGAGTGTGAACAGCACAATTGCACTGGGAGTGCTAGCAGTGACATAAATACTAATCAGATACAGCAAGACACGACTGAATACAACCCCACTGATCTGCAATTGCAAGAGATTGTGAACACTGGTGAGACTACTCAAATTATTGAAAGACTTAGCAGTCGTTCGATTTGAAGATGGACGACGGTGGTTGATCCAGTTATTGGGATATATCCCACGTTGGTTGTGCAAAACAACTTGTATGAATTTATAAACGCCGATCTTCACTAACTTAATCGACATGTAGTGCAAAGGATAGGTGGGGGCGCTGGGTGTATGGACTCCACGAGAAGATCACCAACTCGGCACCCGGGATGACCTGTCAGGCCCCCTATCCTTTTGGTACACGTGGCAATGGATAAACGACGTTGCAGGGAGTTGTTGTGAACATGGCAGACAGTGAAGCTGAGGTGGTAGAAGACATGGCATCTAGGATAGATACACATGGCGTCTATGTGGCGGATGAGTTATCTGATGTGGCTGAGAAATCATAGAAGCGACGAGTTTTGGAATAATTAAAAGAAATATATAGTTTTTATTGATGAAAAATCATTTTATTGTAAAATCATTTTTGGGGGGTTAATTAAAATAAAAAAATAATAATAAAAATAAAAAATGATTTTAAAATGTAAAAATTTTTTTTGGGGGGTTGTATTGTTTCGAAAAGGTGTGACATTTCAAAATGCACATGAACTTTGGCGAAGTATATATTGAAAAGACAAAATCATTTGTAGAGTGTGCCTCTCAATTTTCTTCATATCGGTACTTGAAGAAGAAGTTAGGCTAAAGGGAGAGAAGCAGTCCTAGAAGCGTGTGGAGACTTAATATCTTAAGGGTGGTAGGGTGGTGCTAGGGCAGGTCGGTGCATGCGAAAGGGATTTGTTGCTTCTGTGTCAGTCATAGCTGACTAAACAGGGGGTCGTAGCCTCTACCAGTTGGTGCTGGTGAATCAAGGGTGTGGGTGCATCCTGATTGGTTGGTGCTGATCGAATTCTATTGTAACATGTAAAAAAAAATTTGCAGATAATAGAAAAGCTTTGGTGTTTTACCCATTTGGGGTTCCACGATAAAATCCATGCTTTTTTGTTTCCATTTTGTTTAAGTGGTTGAAAAGAAAAAAATTAACGATACTGATTCACCCCCCCTCTCAGTATTGACCAATATTCCATCATTATGCATCATACACACAAAAACATTTATAGATTTAATTAATAATAAGTGTGTATTTGTATACTTCCTCTCTCCTTACTCACCCTCTCCCTGAGAAAAATACCATCTACCACCTCCATAAACCTCCCCTCCAACTCCGGATGGTCCTGCTCGCCATGGCACGGACCCTCTACTGTAACATGTTCACGGATCATACAGTAGGAATCATAATTTCCCAGGGAATTTACCGCGGCATCACCACCCTCCCAACTTCTAGTAATAGTACGGCCTCATCGGAATTTAACCGGAATATGTGCCTCATCGATGCTAACTGACATCTGGCTCCTGGTACTCTGATCCTAATATCAAGATCATTATACCCCAGGCATCTCGAAATTCTAGCCTAAACATCCTCCACCTGCACCCTCACAGCAATAGCCCCAGGCATCAGAAGTCCTTCTACATAAACCTCCCTCGAGCCAGTGAGTGTGCCTCTAACCGTGGACTTCTGGAAGAAGTCAAGAACTGTTGGCATAGAGTTAATTGTTGGGCTTGTTCACCAGCCCATAATATATTTATAGTAGCCATTCTCATTCGTGGTAATGGGTTCCCACAAAATCACAGAATGATTAGCCTCATCAGGCTTATTTGAGTGGTTTAACGGGAACAACTTGCACTTACCACAATGAATAATGATTAGTATCCATTTCTCAATATAATAAGATGTCATGAAATCAACCTTGAATCATGTGCTAACAAGAATGTATTGTCACCAGTTCATACTACATTTCATTACATCATAAGACCTTATCATGATACTCTCATAAATTCGCTAAAATGTCATGACAAGCTGCCATAATTCAACATTAGTAATATCAACATGGAGTAACAATTATGTAACAACTTACATAATCCATCATCATATCAAATATGCATTCTATGGGGAGCAATAAGGATTAGCATGAAAAGATAACATGTCATATACCAAATGTCTTATATAATTTCTTATTCCTCACTAATACATGATAGAGATGTAAAATACCACAATAAACCACAACATGATTTCATACCATTTATGAGCCAAATTTCATTTATCTCTAAATGCCATGATAGAGCTATTAAAATGCTAAATTAATATCATCATGAAATAATATCATTTTATGTTCCACACGTCATCTATACATCAAATTTCACATGAATAATGCATGACCATGAATCACATGTCTATAAGGCATATTTCTAAGAAACAACATGTAATAAATCCATATCATGTACCACATAACTTACATTTCAAGATGCCATAAATAAAACTATAAATTACTAATTGAGTATCAACAATCAACTTATCATGTACCTCATGTCCTATACATCTAGAAACCATAATAAACTGAGTATCAACGTGAAATATGCATCATGGAAACAGAGTAGCAGCATGAAAAACTGAGTATCAACATGAAATATGCAACATATGTCTTCTAACTTCAGAAACCATAAGAAACTATAAAATACTGACTCAGTATCAACATGAAATGTGTATCATATGTCTTCTAACTCTAGAACTGTAAAATATTGACTGAATATCAACATGAATTAATAGAATCAACGTGATTTTGATACCAAAATGTAGTTACCAACGTGGAACGTTGGTTTACGAGGAATACATTCCCATGAATGTAAACTCAACATTAATCACTGCATTATATGGCCATCAGTCGAACTCACAACATATTTATTATGTTAATTATAAACCTTACTTAACTGGGTGATGACTCGAGTAATTAAATTGATGGTTTAACTACACGCTATAAGGGAACACGCTTGAAATCTAGCTAAAATGACACGACCCATTTTGGAGTTGGCAAGAGTCATCTATTGTTAAGCGGAAATATTGTCGTTTAATTTCGTTGTAGTATTTCCCCAACCATTTAATTTGTCAATCCGAGGTTCGTAGGCTTACGAAGCACATGCAAAGTATATGCAGGACTGAAATGAAATTAATCTAATCTAACCCCCCCTTGCTAATGGCTAACTGCTAATCTAATTCCCCCTTAAGCTGAAACACACAACTGCTAATCTAATGCTGGAAGTTGAAACACACAACTGAAAGTAAATTGCATAAAAGAAAGACAACATATGAAGAGCAATGAGACAACACATGTGAGCTCACATTAACAATAAAGAAATCTTAATTTACATCACACAATCAATAAGAAATCATGAAAGCATCAAAACTAAGATTATGAACAAAAGCTAAGAATCCCCTTCTCCATATTACAAAGTCAAGACTAACTTCTACAATTTGAGACTAATCTCCTCCTAATCTACTACTACCTACATATCCCAAAATGAAGAGAGAGCACTCTCTTTTATACATGAATTTCTTTGAGAAAGAGATAACCATCTCATAATGATAGATCCACTATTCTCTTAACCACTCTCACCTAATTTCCTATTATTACAAAATATGATCCATTCAAATCCTCCACATGTCTCTCACAAATTCTGCACATGTTTCTCATACATCCTAAATAAGATATGCCAGCCAAATATCCATGATCTTCTCCTTGGAATATTCTTTGAATAACTATCTCCATGAAATGGTGGAGGAGATATTCGAGGAGTCTGTCTTTGAATTGATCCTTCCATATTCCTACACATTACAAAGCTCATCCATACTTGAGATATTAGTGAAAAACATGTTATTTTCCAATATTTAATCATAAATTCACTTATAATACTAAAATGAATAAAGTGGAAAATAATGAGATGAACTCAAGTATATGTATGGAAATGGTATGATGAAAGGTTAATGAGACGATGAAATGTGAAGAATAGTGAAAGGTAAAGTGGATGAAAATTGGACATTTCTGAGTCCCAACATACTCCCCAACTGAACTTGTTACATGTCCTCATGCAACCGTGCATGGATCTTCTTAAGAACTTTTGGCATCTGAATTTTGGATTGGATTGATGATGTCTTTCCAACAATGAATGTTTCCAGGGTGTGAGTAGAAACTAACATTTTCTTATGGTTGGTTCTTGTGTAACAACCATGAATACAAAGAATGTTGGTTCTTATGTTAACAACATTTGTCTCATTATTTGTTTTCTTGATACAATAATAATTTAACCATGTACTCCTTGGAAATGATAAGATATCAATGTGCATAAGAAAGCATCAATGTGTATAAGAAATCATTTTCTTTACCTTTATGAATCATGCCAATATGTGTAGCAATGTGTATGAAGCAAAGTGCAACAGAGGATTTGTCAGAAAAGAAATGTTGGTAAATGATAAATGAGATGAAAAATGGAGTGATGGTAGAGAAATGATGATAGTGAATATAGTTCAACTGTGAAATGGAAGGTTTGGCGGAGTAACAGCTGCGGAGTAACAGCTGCAAAAGTGGGCAAATCTGGTGGAGTAACAGCTGGTATTGCAGCAAACTTCCTGAGATAATATCTCACAAACTACGATCTGGGTTTGGCTGAAATTTGGCAAGCAAGTTTCTATAAGTCCAATGCATCTCCATACCAAAAAATTAAAAAAAAAATCCACATCACGAATTTCGAGAAAAATGCAAATTGGCTATAGGTGATGATGGAAAGTTTGGCACAGTCACAGCTGGTGTTGCAGTGAACTTCCTGATCTAATATCTCACAAACTACAATCTGGGTTTGCTGAAATTTGGCAAGCAAGTTTCTATAAGTCCAATGCATCTCCATACCAAAAATCAGAAAAACCCACATCACGGATTTCAAGAAAATTGCAAATTGGTTGTAGGTGATGATGGCTGTTTTTTCAAAATCCATGCATTGGATTGAGCTGAAACTTGCCAATTTTGTTCATTATAATATTATCCACTCCCTGTCTAAAAATCATGAGGATCCAATGTATGGTTTGTAAGATATACTCAATTCAAATTCTGCTTTTTATATGAGGAACAGTATGCATATGAATAAACTGTCACAAAATATTTCCTGTCCTCTGAAAATATGGTTGCATTTGAGATCCTATAGAGTGTTCAGCAACCTCTATCTCATCCTCCCCAACTGAACTCGTTGCATGTCCTCGTGCAACTCGGCATGGGTTATGAAAGTGAAAAATGAAATGGAGAGTGGTGAGGGAGTTTTCCAAATTATTCATTGCTAGCATGTAAGGAATTGCATGATTAAAATTCATAAAACAACATACCTCCACTTACCCAAGAATGATGATGAACTATTCAATAGGAACGTGGTTGGTGATGTTGCTGGTGCAACTGCTGTAACTGCTGGATTAGAGAAGATGTCACTACTACAAAATCATAAAAATGTAACTCTAAATTGATGCTGCTGAATCATGGAGAATGTGACTGCTGTGACTGGATCGTGGAATATGTCACTGCTACAGGATCATGAAAATGTAACTGTCAATGTTGTTGCAGCTGTAATTGGATCACGGACAGTGAAGGAATCGGAACTGCTACTGCTGAATCATGGAGAATGCGACTACTGCTGTGGCTGTAACTGTTGTCACTGCTGCAGGATCATAAAAATGTAACTGTATATGCTGCTGCAGCTATAACTGGATCGTGAGAAATGTCGAAGGCGGAAAGTGGAACTGTGGTACTCTCATATGCTGCTGTAACTATTGAGGGAGTCATGAAAAAGTGTATAGTCTTCACCCGCTACAAAACCTGATGGTATAATTCTAGTCATGCAAATAAATGTGTCGATGTCGAGCATGAAAAGAAGTCATTGGATTACCGGCCATTGATGAATGCCGTTAACCAATGCGAAGCAAACTCACCATTGATGTCAATGAGTGCCAAGATACCTGAGTACATCTTGCAAAGTGCGAATAGATATGCTGATGTCGAGCCACTTGCAAGATATGACGATCAAGGGACATTGATGTATTCCCATGATTGTCATCGAGAGAACTTGCCATTAAGGCATGCAAGCCTCCAGGTACTCAAAAAGGACTCTAGTCTATATCCCAGATAAGGTGCTGAGGTCGATGGGGCAAGACTTGTTGAAAGGTGGGCCTTAAGGAATCCCACATCAGTCAAAGCGATTTTCTACAAAAGATTGGTAGGACTATAGGAAAGATCTCAGTAACAACAGTGCTTATGGCAAGGGAATGTAATTATGGAGAGGGAACTGGATGTTCTTATTCAGAAGCAAAACTGAAACGGAAAAAATGAACTGAAAAAGATAAAGGGATGTATGCAACTCAGAAAGATAGGCCTGTGTGAAGTCATGACAGATAAGGCAATGGAAAATGGACTTCACATGGATTATTGATGTGCTTTGAAGGAGAGATGTGGGTATGACACCAATGGGTTTATGAATGGTTTCTGTGTAACATCAAACATCATGATGTTTATGATGAGTAACAACTCCTTCAAACTGTCTATCAAAGCATGTTTCTCAAAAAGTTTTGTGATTCTGAAAAAAATCACTTCAGCAGCAAAATGCGATCGTCTCTAAAACCTGTAAAATGTGAGTACTAATCCTGCAATCAAAACTTTGTGAGAGCATCATAAAATGTGAAATGCAGGAACAAGTATCAATGCGAGCAAATTAGAAAGAAAATAAAATGCAGTTGTACCTGTTGCTTGTGCTGGTTTCGCTGTTAATTGCTGTCAAAGTGACTTGAGAAAAACAAATGAGCGTTAAGCATAAAAGCATGCGTTGATTACTGTTTCCAAGAATTTATTGAAATGTCCATTTGCATTTTTTGTAATTTTAAATTTGTATTTTTATAATTTTTATTTTTTTTTAATATTTTCATGGTTTTATAATTTTTGTTGTTTTTGTTTTACACATCAAAAGAAAATGTAGAAATTATGCTACAGGAAACGATAGTTCTATCTCGGCCTCATCAAATATTCCCATGTGCATCAGTAACTGTTTATTGGCTGATACCTGCCACTAAAGTTTTGGAAATCAAACATTTGGAAATTGTGCAAGAGTATGATCTTCATTAAATTGCTGGAAATAAACAAAAACGTCCATCCTGAATAGAGAAACATGCTGCCTGCAAAAAACACATTGATCAATATAGATGCCGAGAGCATTCTTGGTCCGCATGATTCCTGTATATGGCATAGCAAACCCCTTGCTACCTAGAAAATACAAGACCAAAAAAGTAGGTGGTGGAAAAACTGCAGCAAATCATCTTGGAATCATGTTGCAAGATCATAAAATGTATCGACAAATTAAGCGTCAATATTTTATACAATTCACAGATCTACAACATTGATCAAAATGGAGACCCTGGCTATTTGGAAATGCATGATTTCAGCTCGTTAAAGAAACCAGTGCGTGTGTTAAGCTTCAGTGTGTATTGTGTAAAGAAAACAATCATATAATATTCAAGAAGATAGTTTGCATGTTTTAATATTGCAAAGATAGCCTGCGTAGAGGTTATTTTAGTATTATCGTAAAGGTGATGATGATATGCAATTGAGTCTTCACCATTTCCAAGCTATTTCTTCAAAACATAAAGATCTTTGCTTTGAACAAACTAATGCAACTTTTGATTTACCAAAGCCAGTACACCATAATCTGATCTGGATGATTGAGAAAAGTACTGATTTTCAAAAGGATAAATTTTCAACAATCGGAATGCACAGTTTCCATTCCCTGCAAATAACAATTTCAGTAGGGTTGGGGCCAAATTTGGGATCGTGCATGAACATGTGGTAGTTGTACCAAAGTCTCTAGTTGTTCTTGGAACTACGACGCCCCCAGAATCATGACTACATGCATACATCAGAGTTACCTCGTTCGAAGAATCCTGTATCTCTTCTGCTTCTGCAGTTGTCGAACGACTGCTCCACTCCATAATAGATTATTACATAAATTTCTCTGAGGAGAATGAGAAATCGAACCCCCAACTTGTGATCTGTAACAGCTGAAACACAACTGTAACTGCTAATGTGAAACACAGCCGTAACTGTAAATCTAGAAATTTCATGTTTTAGAGAACCGGTTGTATATCTCAAACCGTTGCTTTGTTTGGCACTTTCCTCATGAGTCAGGTAATTGAGGTCGTTACGCACAAAACCCATGTTCCGGATTTTCAAGATTCATTTCCAGCTGCCCGTAAATCGAGACGCGAATCAAGGTGTTCTTATGTGGCACGTGTTTTTGGTTAATGTCATTTTGATCATGCGTTGGAGGCTGCCATCATTGTTGCTACTATTAATAAACCATAATCACTAATAGATAGTAAATATAGTGTAGAAATCAACGCCTTCCTCCCACAAAACATTATTGATATTGTTTGTAGATTTATTCAATTCCTTCCCGCTTTAGATGGAGCTGCAACACTCACCTAACTACCCAGCCCAGGAAAGTAATGATCGAATTATTTGTTGCGTGTATTTCTCCAAGTTGAGATCTTTTCACAACTACCAACCAGATGAGCACATCACCATTTGGTTAAGATGCTCACCAAGCTGGCCGAGAGAGCTAATTGTCCCATTTCATTATTGCTTTACGCGGATTTAATTCAAGGTGCGATGGATAAAGGTGAGAAGATGGCAACCACTAGAACCAGAAAAGAGAGGATGCATTGCGCCATGTAGTGACTATTTCAGCGTGGAAATTTTATGCACCAGAAATAAACCAGACCGAAAAGACTCGATTCAATTGTGACACAGTTGCAGCCACAATTTCAGCTCTTATTATTATTTTTTCTTGGCCCGATCTAGATAATGCATCTTTAACATGCAGATCTAATTTGTTATTTTCATTATTGCTGCAGGCTGTTCTTTAGATCGCGGGATCTTTTTAAGGAATTGTAGGGAATGGAGTGCGCAAATACAGAAAATTTCAGAAATGGTTTGGCTAAGGCATAATTGCAGAGTTAATTTGCAGGCATGACACTGTTGGAGTGTTGTTTCAGCTACAGCTGTTACAACTGTTGTTCAGTTGCAGTCGTTACAGTTGATGTTTCGGCATAATTTTTACAATTTCAGCATGCAAACAAGTCTTTTTTTTCTCCTAATGTTTTATTATTTTTATTTGCAGATCGAAAGATGGACATGTAAAAAAAAAATTATTTGTTTCTAAAAAATGTAAAACAAATTGAAATTTTTTTTTTAGCAAATGGATATCAATAATTTGCAAATTAAGGATAAATCGATTAGGCATATTTGCAAACATTAATTTATTTTTTTCCTGAAAATATTAGAAAACATCCTACTTTCTGATCCTCAGATCGCACGAAGCGCAGAGGAGAGCATACTTATTCTAGGTGAAATAATAAAAAAAAAAACTGAAAATAAAATCCTACCTACTCTATGTTAATTAACATTCAGAAAGTAGTTATGTGTAGTTAAATATCTAGTGTAGCCATTCACGTAACAGTAATAAGAATATATTCTGTGTCAATTTTGCGAATAGAAAGTGAGGATAAACAGAAATGTGTGAAATCAGTTGCTGTGACTGTGAATTAACTAGAAAAAAAGAAAAATTAAATTGTCTTAACCTGGTACTTGCTTGAAACCATCATTCAATAGGGATTTCGTAGGCATAGTTGTCCTTACTCAGATCTTACTACAACTCCTTATTGTCATCCTCGACCTCCTGCTCGCATAATTGTTCATCATCTAATGTGCAAGATTCTTTGTATGTTAATTCTTCATCTGTTTCTGGAGGAGTAATTAAGCTCTCGGCTGCTTTCAAGATCTCCTCTTCGTGAGAAGAGGAGATCCCTACTTTTGCAAGGATTTGAGTGAGCTATTCCAAGCTTAAACTCATTATTAAATCATTTTGAAAAAGGGATTCTTACAGCACCCAAATCTAAATGAAAAAAGAAAAATAAAATAAAAACACTCCCAAAAAAAAAAACTCTGTACAAAACAACATTACTCTCCATAGCTGCAAAAAACACTTGCAGGAATTGAAATCTACACTACCACACTTGCAGGAATTGAAATTTACACTACCACACTTGCAGGAATTGAAATCTACACTTCAATCCATCGTGCTTCCCCGGCAACGGCGCCAAAATGTTAGGCGGAAATATTGTCGTTTAATTCCGTTGTAGTATTTGCCCAACCATTTAATTTGTCAATCCGAGGTTCGTAGGCTTACGAAGCACATGCAAAGTATATGTAGGACTGAAGTGAAATTAATCTAATCTAACCCCCCTTGCTAATGGCTAACTACTAATCTAATTCCCCCTTAAGCTGAAACACACAACTGCTAATCTAATGCTGGAAGCTGAAACACACAACTAAAAGTAAATTGCATAAAAGAAAGACAACATATGAAGAGCAACGAGACAACACATGTGAGCTCACATTAACAATAAAGAAATCTTAATTTACATCACACCAATCAATGACAAATCATGAAAGCATCAAAACTAAGATTATGAACAAAAGCTAAGAATCCCCTTCTCCATATTACAAAGTCAAAACTAACTTCTACAATTTGAGACTATTCTCCTCCTAATCTACTACTACCTACATATCCCAAAATGAAGAGAGAGCACTCTCTTTTATACATGAATTTCTTTGAGAAGGAGATAACCATCTCATAATGATAGATCCACTATTCTCTCAACCACTCTCAACTAATTTCCTATTATTACAAAATATGATCCATTCAAATCCTCCACATGTCTCTCACAAATTCTCCACATGTTTCTCATACATCCTAAATAAGATATGCCAACCAAATCTCCATGATCTTCTCCTTGGAATATTCTTTGAATAACTATCTCCATGAAATGGTGGAGGAGATATTCGAGGAGTCTTTCTTTGAATTGATCCTTCCATATTCCTACACATTACAAAGCTCATCCATACTTGAGATATTAGTGAAAAACATGTTATTTTCCAATATTTAATCATAAATTCACTTATAATACTAAAATGAACAAAGTGGAAAATAATGAGATGAACTCAAGTATATGTATGGAAATGGTATGATGAATAGTTAATGGGACGATGAAATGTGAAGAATAGCGAAAGGTAAAGTGGATGAAAATAGGACATTTCTGAGTCCCAACATCTATAACATATCCTAATCCTAATCATATAACATTTTAACTACACCTTTTCCATCTAATAGAATTATAAGTTTGATTATGTAGACACAATCTTTGGACGATATGAGAGTGATACCAAGCATGACATATGGTTTCAGTGTTCACAAAGATTTGAAAGGTTTAATAATCATTATTTTTTAATTAAAATTTATGTATAGATCTCCCATACTAGCCCAGAATTTACTTCAAAATAAGAGTTACAAGAATTATATTCTAGTTAAGAGTTGTAAGGGAGCCTTGACTTGACTTCATTGTTTTTGTTGATATTTACAATAAACTTCTTTACCTATGTTTACTTCATGAAAATATGCATAACATGCAATGTGGGATTTCATCAATTGTTCTACAATTACTCACCGGAGATTATTCTTCCATTACTTGATGTTATCATTATCTACAAAATCCAAAGCAATAATATATAAATATAGATATATTGTGTGTGTTTGCATCAACTTAGTAATACTTGACTGAAGAAGATTTGAACATTCCATTTAAACCGTTGATATCGTCAACCAGAAAAATCACCATTTTTTATGTTTGTAAATTTCATTTTTGTGGACAAGCATACCTTGTGATTGATGGGTTAGTTAAATAATTCCATCACCAAGGTTATTTTATGGAATACAATTTGATATATGACTTGGTAAGAAAAATTGACTCTTTGGTTTAAAATTTCATGACCTGTAGTTGGTTTATTTGGTTTATGGGATGGGATGAAATGGAGTTCTCAAAACCATATATATATATATTCCAAAAAAAATTCTTATCTTTCTACGTAATTTCCCGAAGAGCAACGTGGCAAGGATAAAGATCAGGTGGACGACACATCAAGATCTAGACATCATGAACGAGATGACATGTATTCTTCTAGGATGGATCGCTTGGACGTTTATGATGAAAGAATTTCGCTATTGGATCGTTCACATCTTCGATATGATCATTCAGAGTTCGACATGGCCAGCTGATCGTAGAACCCATAACAACACAACGCCTCCAACTCTTTACAAAAAGATGCATGAGCAGGAAATGGTAAAGTGCCATTCTTCAAAAATTTGAAACGTTGAACATTTGAAATAATCGTTGAAGAAAGCGTGACTGAGACCACCTATGCAGAGGCCATGAGCATAATGAAATCCCGGAAGGAATTAGAAATGTCACAATAGTAATGGAAGATGAAAGATAGGTGTTGAAAGTTGTTTATTTAAGTAAGTCAAAAATATTCTATGCCTTACTTAAACGAAATGTAACGATGGAATGATGTGCACAAGCTTCGGATTCATTTGTAATATAAACATCGCGGGGATGGAGGAGATTTTCCACCAGAATAAAAGGAGAAAGGAGGCAAATGATAACCAATACAAGAGGGTTGTAAGATCGTTTTACTCTGAGAATAATGCATGGATGCAGTTCACATGAAGGTTATTAGCACGACGGGAGAATAATCAACGTGGATATATTTGGTGACTGGTGATAATATAGAGCATGTTGGAATTAAAAAATATTGAGTTTGCACAAGGTCGACTGTTGGATGTGGACCATTGAGAATTGGAAAAATTTAAACATTAGCAGAAACCCTAGAATAAGTTGTGGAAATAAAGTTATGATCTGCAGCGGTAGAAATATTTCTCTTGATGAAGATACAACACCTTTATTTGATCAAGAAACTCAAACACTAAATCCTCGTTGTGTAAGTGCATTGAAGAGAATATTAAATCTATGTGATCATGAGAGAGGTGGAGCTCTTAGTGATACTGAACTGAATGATTTTAAGGTTAAATGTTTTAATGCTCCTCTATAGCCTTCGGAAATTGTTGGGGTGAAGAAAGTTGTTTCAGAAAAACTTCCAGAAGGTGTCAATAAACAAGGCACCACATTGACAGGATTTATTTTTCTCTGTGCACTCTTTATTAAAAATGTTGGAGAAATGTAATTAAGAGCTGATAGCGTATCTAGTGTGCGCCATCTCTGTCAGTCAGTCAGTTAGTCTTTTTGTGAGTCTGAAGTGTCAGACACTCAGTCAGTTTGCAGCCAATCTGGTGCACGTCAAGTTAATATTTATGTAACCGCATTAGTATTATGCATATCAAGAATTCTTAGGTAGAAATTTATTACAGTCTTAAATGTATCGAAGTAGATTCAAGTTGAAGCGATCAATTGGTGGTTATGCAATTCCTATATATAGAAGATGTTAATTGAAGATCATAGAGAGATGTGTGAGGGAAGAAGAGAAGAAGTGAAGAGCCGTGAAGTGTATGAAGAGCCCAAGCTCTGTGAAAGTAAAAGATCAAAGTAAAAAATCATTTCCATGTATTGAGGCAAGTTGCGCAGTTTACTATGGTAATATATACAAGTCTATAGTTTTATGTTTCATTCTCAAGAATGTTAAATATTGCATGTCGCATATCTTCTCCAGATTTACTTCTGTAAATGTTGTTTACATTTACTGTAAAAGAAATCAAGATTTCCAAATAATTCACTATGGTGAAAGTTCTATTTTAACAAATTTCTTATGTCCTAACAAGAAATGTTTTAAGATAAAGTTTGTTTAAGAGATCGCGAAGTTAAATAAGTTTGCAAAGTAAATTTGTGTGAAGTGCAAAGTTCATTTATGTGAAGTTCAACTACGCAGTAAAAAGTTGAAATGCGCAGTTAATCTGTGAATTAAAGTGTTCAACAAAAATTAGAGCAAAGTATATGCTAGGAGAAGTGTAGTCCTAAAGCAAAGAAAAACAAAACTATTCATCTACTGCGGAGTTCAATCTTTGACTGCGCGGTGTGCTTTTCCCTTTAAAAAAGAGATGACTTGAAACCACTTGGACAGTGTTGTGAAAGTTTGATTATAATGACGAGATTAAGCTTAGAAATGAGCTCCTTCCAACAACTTAGTTCAAGAGAGCACCTCACCAGAGCATAGAGTTAACTAGTGAAGTCATGGATTTCCTAAAGTGTATCTTTTCGATATTCATCGATGGTGATGGGGAATTGCGACCACAAGAGCTCGAAGATATTTTCTCCAATGCTTCAGAAAGTCCATGGGAAGCATATATCTACGAGAATTCGATGGAGAAGAATGATTTTAGTGTTGTGACCTTGCATGGATTTTTTTTTATCTGTGTGGGCTCCCATGACCCTTATGGATCCAATCAAAAGCCTTATTTAATTTATATTGGATACCCTGGAGATCTTGTTTCGGTATTTCATGTGACCCATCTTCGACGGATTGAACGCAAGAGATTAAATTCATATAGGAATGTATTTCAATGTCTTTTTTTTGCTTTCACCTGGAAATGTTGGGAAATCTGCATTACTCAATGCTTTAAATGGCAGGCCATTTGTTGAAAAGTACACACCAACTAAAAGTGACTGTTATGCTACAAATTTTATTGACATGACTAAGGGGACAAAGAAAATACTAGTCATGCATGAAATTCTAGAAGATTGAGTCCACAAGATTTTCGAAAATAAATAAATTTTGGCTCCATGAGATGTGGTTGTTTATGATAGTTCAGATGAGGCTTCATGGAGAAAAATGGTTGAACTGCTTGTGGAAGTTTCCACTCATTGCTGACAAAGTTGATTTAGATCCTCATCCAGTGTCCATATCAGATTATCCGAGATATGGTTGTGGAATTCCCAATTACGATCAGTATGAAATTGCGAGACTGTACATGGTCAGTTTGGTGTGAAAGGTGTAGTCTGGGGTCAGGAATGGATCTGTTTTAGTGAAGAGGCGTCGAATGGTGAAGAATGATGGCTATCCCATTTCTAATTATAAATACAGTATGAGTTTTTAATATATATGAAAGGTTTATTACTAGTAATGGGATGCAAAAACATTCTCCAACATGGTGTCATATTCCTGATATCTTTTTTATTTTTATCTTCTATGAATAATCTAAGTGCCTGCAGGTAGTAGGCCCCGTGTTGTTGGAAAAAGAACACCACGCTTTTTTGTTTCATACATACGCACTAGTCGAAAAGTAGAATTCTGAAGCAGTGTTGTATGGTAAACAAGAGCTTGTCTCTGATGATGATCATGATGATTATGATGTTGCTAAAGTAGTTGCATTGACATCAACAGAGGCCTGACAAGAGCATCCTCTCCTCAAGTTTCTCGAACACCTTTTCGGATAACATCACAAATGAGATTATCCCCTGTCCAAAATGGAGATTTGAGGGTACATCATTCCCTAGCAGTGTTTATCGTTGAGTCCTGGTAGTAAGCAATATTTCTTTCTAGAATAATTCTTTAGCTTCAATGCATTTTGTTGAAAAGTTTCAATTTTGATACCATAATTTGTATCTATTTCACGATATTCAAGGGTTTTACCAGTAGTAATACAAACATAAAAGGCACCGACCATAGATTGTTTCCAAGCATCATGTCAAAAGGAATCCTGTGGTGCAATTTTGCAGCGAGAACAAACATTGAGGGCAAAATGCAGTTAATACAACGAAATTTGCAATATATTTATGAGTTTTTATACTGAAGGTTTTTTTTTTTGGAGGAAACAACCCCTTCATGCATTTTTTAGGGTGACTATTATGGCATCTCTAACCAGCATTTGTCAGCATTTAGTTTGAATGAGGCTTTATTGTATGTAAGGCATCCCATGCCCGGGGATTTGAGGGTTATAAATGCCAATAAATACTAGCATTTGCCCCTTGAGGGGCAAAAATGAATGCCGGTAGGAAAAGAGGAAAGTTAGAAGGAACAAAAAACATAGGCACGGGCAGCGAAGGATACTGGTAGGAAAAGAGCAAAGTTTGTAACAATCTCATATTACAAAGACATAGGCACTCAACCCATAACAAAAAATAATGTTAAGTTCATCAACACAGTGAGCCAACTACAATTGTTTTTCTCACAATATTTGTAGTAGTAATTGTTAGGATATTTAGACACTTAGGAGTTAGTTAAGATCAACTTGTGTAATATATCCGTTAGGGATAGTGTGTTTCTTTAGTATGCATTTGTAAATACTTAATCCGACGGTCACGATATGTTTCCGACATAGAGTGATCCGACGGCTCAACTTCTCTTAGATCAAACCTAACCTTGATCCGTGGCTTAACACCAGATTGGTCCATGATCTCTATTTAAAGAGCATGGAGGGTCATTGTTTAGTTGATCGATTATGAGAAGCTCATTTGTAACTTTCTTTCTTTGCATAATAAATTGTCCCATAGAAGCTATTTGGCCGGGGCCGTGGAGTGTTTCCCTCAAGAGGGTTTAAACCACGTCAAAACATCGGTGTGTTGATCTGTGATCTGTTTGTGTGAATTGGTTGCTCTTGGTGTTCGGTCCTTTGGTAGTACCCTGTGTACTCGAACAATTGGTATCAGAGCTAGAGGTCACAAGTTCGATACACACTCGACTCGTGCTGAGGGGGAGATTGTTGCATGAATTTGCAAGTAGTCAGCACTCCCCGGTGTATCGTGACAAGGGACTAATCGCCTCTTGTGGATCCTTAAATCTGGTGGTGGTGAGTTTACCAATCACCTGCGGGTTTTGGTGTAACGGCAGCCGTACTATCAACAATCGGTGTGTTGATATGTGATCTGTTTGTGTGAAGTGGTTGCTCTTGGTGTTCAGTCCTTTGGTACTACCCTGTGTACTCGAACAGTAATCTCAACACTATAGATTACTACTATATCTGGAATATATAAGCAATTTGAAAAAATATTTCTGCAATAATATCAATGAAAACAATGATTATAATAGATCCTAAACTGCACAAACTACTTGTGAACAAAAGTTTGCTTTCATGCCATGTGTTGTAGCAATAAATTTAGGAATCTCCATATACAAGTATAGGTATAGAACTCTTTCATGGACCAGCTCTTGATAGTGCCACAATCTAAGTTGTAAATGAATTTTTGTTATACTTTCTTCAAGAATGGAAGATACAGTGGGAAACCCAAATATGTTTCTTTCTTCTCATTGAGGATTTCAAGTCCACAATAAAAACTTTACATCCTTCTCAACCATGTAAAGGCGAACAGACCTGTCACTACATGAACTCATCTTCTGAAAATTAATAATAAACCAAGGAAAGTAACTGGTTATCAATGACTCTCACCACATCAAGGATTCACACGTCTTCTAACAATATAGATAGTTCACAACAAAGCACAATAAAACTGCAGACTTACAACACAATAGGAGTGGTGAATCTTCGTTATGCTTGCTTCAAGAATGGAAGATACAGTGGGAAACCCAGATATGTTTATTTCTTCTCATTGAGGATTTCAAGTCCACAATAAAAACATTACATGCTTCTCAACCATGTAAAGGCGAACAAACCTGTCACTATATGAATTAATCTTCTGAAAATCACTAATAAACCAAGGAAAGTAACTGGTTATCAATGACTCTCACCGCATCAAGGATTCACACGTCTTCTGACAATATAGATAATTCACAACAAAGCACAATAAAATGCAGACTTACAACACAATAGGAGTGGTCGTAGCTCTCAATATAAAGGTTGTATTTATTCAACGTGGAGGTAGATGAGGAGAGATCGCTTTGCTTGGCTGCTTTGTTTTTATGAATGTAAAAGAGAGTACACAGTTTACAAATCAGCTGAGATTAATATTTATATCACTACTGCTTGCGATAATCCATTATTAGCTTAGCTTGAAAATCCATTTCCAATAAGGAAACTGAAGAGCATTGAACTAAAAATGTAGTAAAATATAGCAATGTTACAAAAATATGAACAAGCATTTAGGGTTTTTAGAGAAAAGGAATCTCAATAATATCCATTGAAAAGTACGTATTACATATAAACATTTCTGCAATAGTTTCTCAAGAAGGGAAATTTGTTTTCATTGACAAAGAAGAATAGGTGAACAGCAAAAAGGGTTGGTTCACCACTATATAGGCTTGGAAGAGTTTGTTATCTGGTGAAATTGCAAAAATGAGAATAGTAGGAAAATTTTTCATTTGAGTGTTGTACATATGAGAAGATACAAATGATATTTATAATTAAAATTAGTTGGACGCTTCTAAATTGGAAATATAGTCTGCCCATGTAGTAGCTTCTTCAGTTATGATATTATATTCGTCAAGCTTTAATAATTTTAGAGACACTTCATGATAAGATAGTTCTGTTTCTATATTTGCAACTTCTGTTGGTGCAGCCTTGCAGGTATCCTCAAGGAAAATGAGATGTGTATATGTTTGCCTCACATAGAAGTCGATGTCTTCTTTTGTTAGAGCATCAATTTTCTTGATGTAGTCCAGGTTTGATTGCAACACTTGCTAGAATTCTGCCATCTGCTAATCCTTGGGGGGGAGCTCATCGATATTGGTTGCCATAGGGAGCTGACATTTACGGTGAACCTGATGGATTTCCTCATAGAAGATTGTGCACTTTTCAAGAGTTTTATCAATCTCGGCATTTATTCGATTAGTGGCTTTCCTGCAAAATTCGAGTGCAATATCTAGCTTCAGGGTCGCTAGTGTTTTTTGAGGGAGGTGAGGAGGAAATGTTGGGTTATTTTCTCTCCAAGTTAACTATTTGTTAAGCTTGTTTCCAGTAGTAATCAAATGTTGATGCATTTCTATTGAGCTTGCAACAATTTCCTACATCCTTCCCATGAACTGTATGATATTGTAGATTTGTTGAAAGAGTTTTTTTTTATAGTTTGAGACTTGCTCTTGAAGCTTGCATGCTTGTGCCCAGAACAGTTCCATGAGTGATTCCTTATCTCTCAACAACATATCTACTTGAGTCTTCAATTCATTGGCATTGTTGTTTGCCACTAATGCACATGTTTAAAAGTCTGTAAGCTTTGCTTGAAAATCATTTGTCTCCCCTTCCATTATCATTAATTGAATAGTCAATGCTTCCTTTTCTGTGTTAAGGTTGTTGTATGCAGCTAGTAAATTGTCTTTCTCAAATAATGTGGCCTGTAATTTTGTGTTTAACTCAATGGTCTCTCCACGTTCATTTACCAAGGTGGCCTTGAGTTTCAACATTTTTTCTTTGTTTCGCTCAATAGTGGTAAGCAGCTTGTCAACATTGTCAGCACTTGCTTGTGTAGCTGCGACATTCACAGAGGCTGTGAATTTGGGGTCCTTTTGGGTGCCTTCTACAAGTGTGTTTTCTGTGATGGTGACAATATCTGGTTGAGCGGTCATTTTCATTCTTTTTTCTGACCGTCGTGTTATGGTCTTTCTCTTTGAATAAAAAAAAATCGTGTCCAATTGGGCCAATGTATGTTCTTTGGATGGGGTAAACAGCGTAAGCTCACGCTCTGGAAATGGAAAGTGGCCTCCAGTTAGTGGGCTTAACACGTTTGTGTCCATCAGTTATGGACTATTGACTTGTGGACTTGTTCGCTCCTTGTGCATAGCTGGTTGGATCTTTTCTTGCGCTTCTTTGTTGATCTGTATTTTCCATAAGGGCACCGAAGTTCTAGATTTTGAAATCAATTTTGTACCCAACTCCTACAGAGTTGTTTTTCTTCATAATTATTTCAATAATAAATAAGTATTATTATGTTTAGCACAAATTTTCTGTTGTTTCATGACGCTATTTTTCTGCATAATTTTTGTGATTAGAAAATGTCTAGCAGCAAAGTAATATGAATTTATTTTATTAAAAGAAATTCATGAATTTTCTATTCTAGGTATTTTAGTTAACATTCAGTGCACATACATATAGTTATTAACAGCATACACATAATTGTAAATTCCTGCATAATATTCAACATACTAGAATATAAATCATTTTCTTAAACTATCAGTAGAATACCTGGACCAGTGTAGGTTGTAGATTTCCAGTAGAATACCTGGACTGGTGTAGGTTGTAGATTTCCCGTGTAGATCCTGTAGCTCCTTTAGACCAAGCCTTAGTAACCAAATAGATGAACCACCCTGTCGACCAGCTCTTATCATGCTGGCCCTAGGAAACCAACGGGTTTCCTAGCCCCTGAGCCCACAGCTGCTAATCCCAATAGCAACTTTCCTTAGTACCTTTCAATAGTTCAATAGTAATTTCTTTGAGTTAACCCAAGTTAACCCCCACCTAAGTCTTTGAGCTTTCCACCTCCTCAAATCTTCAAGTTCTCCCCCTCCTCGGCCTTCCTCCTTTCATAACAATACTAAGTCTAATTCTCCCAAAAGGAAACCAACAAAAAACCCCCCCTTTTCCTCCGTAAAACCTTTCCTATGTATCCAAATTTTCCTCCTCGTTGCTTCAGCCTTACTCTACCACCCTCACTCAATGTCTTGAAATCCAAAATCATTAACGCTATTCCACTATTCAAGAATAAATAATATTTAAATATATTTACCGAACCTTTTTCATTCTCGTGCAGTTAAACAATAAAATGCTAATTATGTTGGGCCTGTCAAAGTGACCCATTTATTTATTTATTCTTGGAATGACCACTATTGGTTTTTACAAGGCTTATTTACGAATTGACAATTCAATCCATGGCTCTTGTTTTAAACTTTTAGGATAGAATAATAAATACCACGCTTGACTTTTCATAATGGAGATGTTAATATTCATGTTTTAATTTACAAAATAAGTTTAATAATCATATCATTTGAATAAAATAATATTAAAATCATTCAATCATATCCTATTGGGTTATTCTACTTATACCAATATTCTTTCTTTTTCAATCAAGCACGTAAACTTTCCCGATAATAGAACAATTTATTTAAACAATCAACACAAATTATATTTGTCAAGTAATAGTCCTAATAATATTAATATTAATAATTCGTTTAAAGAAAGGAACTATGATATATCAATTTATTTTAGGCAAAACATGTTTAATAGTTTAATTAGAATGGTACGTATGCTAAACAGAATAATGCTATTGGTGTAAACCAAGCAATAACTATGCTACTAACTATAACTATCTTAAGGCAACAATGATTAATTACCAATGCATCACTTCTAAGTAACTTACTTAAATAAATCAATTGACATATTTATACATATCCACGTGACTTAAACAATCATTATCCGAACCTGATTAATGCACGATTGAATCTTATACAAAACAACATTATGATCATTTATCATGTTTATCATTTATCATATTAATACTAGTGTACATGTGCAAGGTGTGCATGCATGGCCAGCGTATGCAGAGATCATTTATGTACTATATGAAAACATTATTTCTCCTATGTGTATTTACTAACTGACGGAATCAAAATCATTCATGCAGACATAACAAGCATACATTCAACATAAGCATTTTAGTATCTTTTAGTCATTTAACAATTAACAATCAAATTATAACATCATTATATTTTCAAATTCTTAATAATTAATCAATCAATTATTTTCAAGGAAGAGGTACCTACTACTACTAAGTCAAGATCAATGGA
The DNA here is from genome assembly GCA_027924585.1 of Larix kaempferi. NCBI lineage: Eukaryota > Viridiplantae > Streptophyta > Pinopsida > Pinales > Pinaceae > Larix > Larix kaempferi. Next base: position 37,118,667 of record BSBM01000017.1, read on the forward strand.
TACCCAACCCTCAATAGTACTAACATATCCTCCCATCCTAACCTACGTCCGCATCCTCCCTATCATTCCTCTGCTAGTACCAAAGTGGATGTCAGCTATACTGAACTGGTCACATAGAACCTGAGAGCAGTAGCGTCAGCTAACTAGCAGACCTAGCCTCTCCTAGCAGGCATCTGACCATCGTCATCACAACAACATGGGGAGCATGTCTCAGCCCAGCCCTCCCACGACCTTGGGTAACACAGTAACATAGGGTGGGAAATACATCCATCCCTCTCAACATACTAGGTCTATACCCCATCAAATCATACTCTATTGCTATCAAGATATTGGACTGTGTCATCGTATCATCAGTTTTGGTTTCCAAGGTTTATCGTACAAATAGTTCTTATCCCACATAGCGTATCAAGTACTCTGCTATCCACATAGACCCTGGTGCCCTGTGGGTTAGTATTTCACAAAATACATATTTATATAACAATTGTTTTTCCATTTTGATAATCAATTGATCCCCATCATTGTCATCATTCTTTCATCTAACAATTTAAATTCATCACAGGCACGCATGACCTATAATAATTCAATCGATCACATCATAAGGTGGTATCCTCATACCGCATCATATATTTCACATATCATTAATGAAAGACATTTAAACATACATTGTCATCATAACGCAAAGGAATTTCATGCTAACCACAACCTAGTAACCCTATAAACATAGTAGCATCATAAGCATGGTAACATTATAACATAGCAGCAACATATCATCAGGCCTAACATGCCGAAAATATAGTTCACTCAGTCTAGATGAGTCGAACAGATAATAAGCAAATAAAGTGCAATATGTCTTACTCATAAACACACCTAGTCAAAATATGGAGCGTTACATACACCCACCCTTCAGGAATCTTCGTTCCAAAGTTATAGTCAAAATAATGCGGGAAAATATCGACGCATAGTCTCTACATCATTCCAGGTAGTAGACCCTGGGCTATACTTGTCCTAATGGATTTTAACTTGACAGAAGATGTCGATGTTATGTTGTGGTCTTACTTCTTTCATCCCATGCTATGTGTTCTAATATTTTAGTCTACATTATATCTTAACAATTGATCTTGTCAAGGATCCCCACCTATGAAGATCCATCATGCCTTATTAGGTTGTTTACAATAATTTACGCCATTGAGAAAAATTTATAATCCTTTGGTATCCCAATTCCCAAGAAACTGTTGTCTACCATATAAATTTTACTTAGGTTCTTGGGGTATTTGTATGACTTATTTATCAATTGCTAACTCTATTGAATCTCTTTCAAATGTACATCACTCACTTCCTCATTAGTAATATAATTGGACACTAACTCAACAATTTCTTTAGTGGTCTTTTACCTGTAACGTCTTTGAATAATACCATGTCTATACGTCAAGTTTTCTTTATTGGTGTATACTTATTGGTGATAATTTTTAGCCATGAATTGCATATTTTACCTAGAATAGTTCAGTCTCGATACTAACACATATGCAGTTCGGTCCTCAACCTAGTCTGTTGGTTTTATATTAGTCCCTCATATTACTTTTACAATTCCATACTACAATTACTACATATTTCTGGGAAATTTTAATAACGGGCCACACATTCTGTACTATGTAGTTTAGTTGTTATCTTACATATGCTATTCATATCATTTTACTATGACAAGACGTAAATGTCATTTACACATTCACCTCTTTCTACACTATTTTTATTATTATTAGGCTTGAAATACATTTTTCTTTTGTATCCATCCTTCTATCACTAATAGTCAAGTATGATAATTATGTCTTATTAAAACATATTGTCTTCATCCTAGATTACTTTATGTTGACTTACTAGTCACATATATTTACTTGTTGAACTTTTCAATTGCACCACCGCCACTAAAAAAAATCAATATCACTTTCCTCATTATTTACAATTTGTATCAAGGTATCTTTCTCGAGACCCTTAATCTTTATATTTTTAGAAATATATGTATAAAATATCGAAATATTGTTGTAAGGTATTTTATTCTATTCCATTCCATTCTTAACCTATTAAGTATATCAAATATTTTGGATTTTCTACTCTTTTATTATGATATTAATACATTAATTAAAATTTATACTACAAATTAAATATTAAAACAATAACTCTTCATCATATTTAAATAATCCTAATAACTTTTATTTTTTTCTAACTCTCCTATTATATAAGTTAAAAGTGTAACAGATGGTGTTATTGCCTGGTTGAGAAAGACAAATCAGGTGTCGAGAGGGACTTCCCCAATCTGGAATGGATTTCTCAAAGTTTACTGTTGGTTGGCTGCAGAAATCAAATGGAAGGTTGGAAACGGTCAGAGGGTGGCTATTGGCGTGGATCCAATTTTGGGCATTGACATTGGATACTCCTTATCTCAGGGGTTATTAACACATATCTGGCAGGTTGGTCATTACACTCTGGATACACTTGCAAATGGATGCACGCTACAATATTGGATCTCTGCTGATGAATTGAAGCTCCCAGACCAATTCTGGGAAGAATGGGATCGTTATACCTATGCACTGAAGGTTGCGGGTATTCGACTGAGGAATGTACCGGATGAAGTGGTTTGGGGGGGCAACCCTGCAACGGGTAAGATTTCGGCGAAGTGTGCTTATGCATATATGGTGAAGAGATGGTGTATCCTTCCCAGACATTGGTGGTATGAAGCGATTTGGTCCTGGTATATCCCTATGAGGATGAAATGTTTTACATGGTTTCTTCTCCAGGATCGTCTGAAAACCTGGGAGAACTTGATTGCTTGTGGGTGGTCCGGCCCAAGCATTTGTGTATTCTACAAGATGGATGCCAAATCTATGTTTCACACTTTCTGCTCGTGCACCTTTATACTCTGCCTGTGGAAGAAATTTTATATTCATTTCGGTATCGCTGAACGTTGGGGAGGTAAGACCATTGAGGCTTGTTTTCATTCTTGGGTTAATAGCTGTAGATTACACCATACACTTCCGGTGTTTATATGTTCGGTACTTTGGGAGGCAAGAAACAAGGCCTTGTTCAAGAATTATTGTCCAAATCTGGAGCTGATATTTCACAAAGTATTGTGCCAATATCAACAATTTGGGCCTGCTATGCATAAATCTGTCAATCAGGTTATTGGAACCCATCAGGTAACTTTTGATGAACCTGTTCTATATTTCGATGGCGCCTCCCAACTTGGGATTTGTGGTACGGGAGGGGTCATACATCTCAACCAGGATCATTTTTACACCTTTCATATGAACTGCGACACTGGGACAAATATGAGAGCTGAATTGTTAGCTCTTTGGTGTGTTATCCGCATTGCCAACATGTTTGGATTGAGTACGGTAAATATTTTTGGCGACTCCCGTGTCACCATTAAGTGGGCACGTGGTGAATATGCTTTGAGGGTGCTGAATTTAGAATACTGGTGTAGCAGGATTCGAACTAAGCTTCAGTGCTTTAGAAGGGTGTCCTTGACACACATTTATCGAGAGTTCAATACTTTGGCCGATCAACTATCAAAGAAGGCGCTGGAAGATGTTGAAGGATACCTTATTTGGGAAGAACATTGTGAGAATTCGATTTTGGAATTGGGTTCTTTATATTTCCTTGATTAGTGTTGTTGCTACTGGATTTTTGGGTGTGCACATTTGCATATACTGTTAGTTATGTATTGAATTTTCTAGAATTTTGGAACAGGATGTAATCCCTATATGGGCCTACAGTTTATATGTTTACCTTGATATCATGTACTATTTGATTCAGTTAAAATGAATATCAATAGTATGCTTTTTTTTCGCGGGAAAAAAAAAAAAGATAGAAAGAAGTTAAAAGTGTAACATATTACCTTAATTTATATATATATATATGATTGTTAATCAAAATTACAAAGAAAAACAAAATAAAGTTTAACTTTCCTTCGAATCTCATATTATGATAATGATATAAACCAATTATAACCTATTTATAGTTGTGATTTTACTGATTGTAAATAAAATAATTATAGGATATAACTCAATTAATTTGCAAATTGCGTTAAGAAACAATCTAGGTATTTTTCACTTACTCTTATTCTCTAAATACAATTCAAATTAGCCTATGGCCATCCAACGCTTACGTGAAGGCATCCCACATTATCTCCTCCTCCACGCGGTCATTCCTCACCTCTTACCACGCTGTTGCTCCTTCCTTTCTTCCCCGTGGCATCCCACCACCAACTCAATGCGCCTACATCCACCACGGCCTCACCAACTTCTCCACACGTTTTTTCCCACCCAACTACCCACAGGGTGAAGTCTCCCTTAAACGCAATGCCATCCTTCACGCGCGCGCGGGAGATCACCCAAACTGTTGGCGGAGCTAAGAGGCTTGGAGGAAGACTTGATACCCACAATCCCACAGGCCGCTTCTGTGATGGAAGACTTGCTACTGATTATGTTGCTCAAACACTAGGGTTTACATCTTTTCCAACGGCATATCTGAGCCCCCAAGCTTCTGGTGGAAATCTATGGACGGGGTGAACTTTGCTTCAGGGGCATCCGACATTTATGATAATACTGCACAACGCTACAATGCAATACCATTGACGCAACATCTACAATATTTTCAACGGTACCAATAGAAAGTGGAGAGCTCTGTGGGGAGGGAAAATGTCTCTTCCATTGTGTCTCAATCCCTATACATCGTTAATGCTGGTGCCAATGATTTCGTACAAAACTATTATATAAGTCCTGAGCTTCTGAAGTAATACACCGTTCCACAATTCATGGAGTTTCTTATGCAAAAGTTTTCACAGTTTACTCAGAGATTGAGGAATGGTTCGACTTGGCTGAGCGGGAGGAGGACCAAGTTTCGCAATACTCAGGGCGGTCATGGATGCAGCCGAAGTCAATCATATGATGCAAGCGTGGGTTCATAATTCTATTCTGATGGTCAGCCAAAATCCATAGTAATTTTTTTTTTCTCTTTTGCTCCTCTGTTTGGTACTGACTGCCCAAATTGAAGATCGAAAATTATACCTTTTATATAATCTAAGCGGACCGAGTCCCGGTCATATCCATCCATAATTCCCCTATGTTTTTTCGAGTTATAGCTCCTCACAATTCTGGGGTTTCAATAAGTAGTTTTCCCTCTTCCCGATCAGTTAAAATGAGCTACTATAGAGGCATACAAATTAAAAAGGTAAGGTTATGAACAAAGTGCTTCAATGCCAGGCCCAGCTTTTTAAAATCCAACATCTCCTCTTTCTGTTGGGGCACATCTCGATGCCTTTTGAATTGATGGGAGGACGCACTCACTATTTTAGCTTATGAATTTTCAGTGATTTTTTTTATTTTTATTTCCTTGTGGTCACACTTCTCTTTTTTTATTATTATTATATCTTCCAAGTGTTCAAATGCAAAGAATTCTGGTTTTTAGAGAATTCGGTGTATTTATATTTCCATAGATAAATGGCTACAATATTCTCCTAAGACCCTTCAATTTCCCATTGTCGTCATTCTGCCATCTTTCCAATTTAAAAATTGGGGGAAATTCGCTTCAAACTAATATTTTCTTACTGCCAAGTCAGATCTCAGCTTCGAGCCAAATTCTGGCCCATTTTCTAACGAACTATGACCTCGAAGAAGCTCTGCTGCAGAGGGGCACCAAAGAATCCAGGTTTTACGAGGGCGTTTTTAGGTTCCGGCAGCTACAAATCATAACAAACAGTGTAGCTTCTCTAATCCCTTGTGGTGAATTCTCTTATGCATATAAGGGCTGAAATGCCCCTACTCAGTCTCTATAGCACTCGCCCGGAAGGAGGATAGCGGGAGACAAAACATGGCTCCCCTCCGTAGCACCCTTCGTCAAACATAATCTTGGCCACGATTTCCCTAGACGCCAAGTCAAACTTGGCGATCCCTGATACTTTGGGCCACGGCTCCGCAATGGCCATATAAGCGTAGCGCAAGCGTCCCCCGATGTAGCAAGCAGACAGATTCTTCACGACGGCACCATCCACGTGGCATCATTCCATTCGCTCTATGAGCGAGGATGTAGCAAGCAAACAGAACCTTCACGACGGCACCATCCACGTGGCATCATTCCATTCACTCTATGAGTGAGGAATCTAGCTGACATGGATGGTTATGCTTCTCGTTGGTGAAATACCTACTACGTAATTACAAACTGTTAAAGCCATCTCTCGCTATTTCGCAAGACTGAGATTTACTATGTTGAAATTAAATAACTACATGTATGGCAACAGTATTTAATAACCAGAACATTAAACAAAACAACCATAAAAATTTTGAATGAACCATAAGACATAGATAATGCAACTAAAGCTATAGAATTTGCATAAAGAATTACGCATATGTTATTCCTTAGTATTTGTGATAATGGAGAGTTCACGTGGGTAAGGATGTTTCAAACTAGATTTTGTTTTACCTGGACTTTCCTCTCGATTTGATTTCTCGAAATGTTAGACTTTGATGCGCCCGAATACACAAATGAGTCCGAGAGGTCCTTTGACGATTTGTGGAGTAGTGATGGCCTCAAGATCCATTTTAGATTTGCTTTTCTCATGGCAGTAGACTAGTCACAGGGCCTGATGAGTTAAATCCGCGACAGTAGGATTCGAATGACTTGCAGGAAAGATCGAATTCCTTCTGCTTACCCACCCGTGGTTCGAAAAGAGATGTGAAAGTTCAAATAATGAATAGATATGATGATAGTTTTATTGATATAATATGATAAATGTATTTAACGTCATGAGATCCGTTCGCAGCAAGAGGGCGTTACTCCACGTAGCAGAGTGAACGATGGCAGTTGATCGCAGTAACACACCAGAAATGGCAGAGAGCGTTACGGAAGAGGGCGTTATGGAAGGGAGTGTTATGGCAGAAAAAGTGACACCGTTGTAGTTTAAAGAACGTTAAGGTACATATATCTGTTTCAGATTCCCCTCGATTCAAGGCATATGGTACGAACACACTAACAACTTCCATGCTCACGACGTTCTCCACTTCCACGAAACTAAAATAAAGTGTCATCAAATGCCATGCTCGCGGCATTCACGGAAAAGCAATCTTCAAACACCATTCAAACAACAGTCGTGGGCATAAGGAGAGGTTTTCAATGCAGCAGTCATAATCTCATCACCATGGGAGAACGCACACACTGCATTTTCAATTCTATGCAATCAATGCTTCACACACTAACTCCACACAGGCAATATGCAATCTTTGTGTCTACACTTCACACAACGGTGCTAGGGTTTCCACCGCAAAAACCATGGGAATAGAACGCTTTCACACACTTGGATTATATCCATAGATTTCAACGCAGCTCCAACATCAAAATGATAGGACCCTCAACAATAAAAAAAAAATCAACTCCAGAAACACAACAACGGTGCACAGGTTCGGACTAGGGTTTAGGCTCACGATGGGCTATTGGTGTAGCATTCCACAGAAATTATGTAAGTGCACACCCAACAAAAAATGTTGGAGCAGGTTGTTTTGGAAATGAAAGATGTGCCAATATATATTTTGAGAAAGGAGATGATAATGACCCAATATTATCATCTCCTTTCTCAAAATATATTGGAGAGCATATATAAATCTGCAAAACTAGCTGCGGATGATTGGTATCGTAGAGCCAAACTTTTATTGGAGAAAGGAGATGATAATATTGCACGTGAGGCTCTAGTACAACGCAAAATATCTGAGGATAATGTAAATTGTTTGAAGATTCAACTTGAACAACAAAGAATGTTGTTGATAAACTTGTCTCAAACACACGGTTATTGGAGAGAAAAATACAAGAAGCCAAGTCAAAGAAAGACACACTAAAGGCTCGTGCACACTCTGCAAAGACTACACAGAAATTGAATGAGATGTTGGGCACTGTTAGAACAAGTAGTGCCCTTCTTGTTTTTGAAAACATGGAGTTTTCTCAGGTTTTCTTAAGAGAGAATAAGGAGCTAACCACGAGATTTCACCAACGCTTCACGATCTGACGGATCGCAACTCCAGTGGAATTTTACCAAATTTTACCAACTCAGCAACAATTAAAAATAAAATGATACCAAGGCAATGAAGAATTAGGGTTGGTAAGACTATATCTACACACATGTAGATAACACTGAGAGACTCACAAAGATCGTAGGAAGAAACACACACCAGAAATTACAAAGATCGTAGGAAGATAGATTCATATTTTTTTCATTTAATTCTATAACTCGTGTTGGAATATTCTCACCATCACATGTTGGATTTGCATGCATTCCATGCAGCACTGCATGCATCGAGTTAGCAGCATTGGAGTATCCCCTGGAGCTTTTTCTAGCCATCAATATCCCTCCTACCTACCTAATGCACATTGTTTTCATCACTTGGATTACTAATGCACCCTACTACACACTTCTAGGACCTCATCAGTTAGTTCATGCATTGATTGCTCATGAGTGAATTTGTTCATCATTTCTGCTAATTCTTCTGTGCTATTAACTGAGTGAAATTGTGAGGTGTGTTCAAGCTTAGTGATCTACCCCTGTGGAATTTGACATGGTATCAGAGCTTGTGAGAGCTAGTGCAGCAGTAACAACAGTTGCAACAGTTTATTGAGCAATTGTTTTTCAGTAGAGCACCAGAAGCCTCTGGATTTACATAGCAAATCCTGGTGCCATTGCATGGAATTCACTGGATAAATCCAATGAGGTATAGCTAGGTGTGAAGCATACAGATAAAAGTGCTCATTGTCCTAAAGCAGTGTTCAGTAGATTCTGCAACATTCCTCTAGATAAATTTCCTTGTTTTATTACAGGTTATTCCATCATCATAAGTGCATTAAGTAGCTACTATGGGCTTCTCCTTGATTCCAAAACTCACCTCCTTAAAATATTTCGAATGGAAAGGAAAAGTTGATATCTTCATGCTCGGCAGAGGTTTCAACAAAGTGTTACATGGGACATCAGCCGAACCTAATTGTGCTACTGAGAAAGCCAAATATCTTGACAAACTTGATGAAGCAGTTGGAATGTTACTCCTCAATATTTTCGATGATCTACACTTTCATGTCATTGGTCTGGCCACTCCCAAGGAGGTTTGGACCAATGTCGAATCATTGTTTGGGAAAAAATATGATTTGAGAGGGAATCAACTGGAAATTGAGTTAATCTCTCTGATCCCCAGCAGTTTCGACTGTATCAATGGCTTCTTCTCCAAGTTCAAGAACCAAGTTGTGCAATTGAAGCAATATGGAATTGAAAAAGAAGATAAGCAGCTTATCCTTGCCATCCTTTCGAAATTGGGTGCAGAATACTCTGTCTTTCTGTTCACATTTCAATCAGCAAAACTCTCCATTCCAAATTGGAATATGCCCTCCCTAGATGCCTTCATCCATTTGCTCTCCAAAGAGCAGGACAAGTTGGTGCAGATGGGAGTGATCAAACCAAAATTGGATCAATCCCTTGCTACAGGAGAAGGGAAGAATGTGAATGGAAAAGGGAAGCATAAGGGAAAAGAAAAGAAATCCTATGAGCATAAGCCAAGAGTGAACCCCAAATAGTCTGAAGGGACTTCGAATCCTAAGAGAGGCAAGAAAAAATAGAAGGAGAAGACCAAATGCCCCTATTGCAACAAGGGCTTCCATCTTGAAAGTGCTTGTATGAATAAGACAACTGATCTAATGGCTCAGCTTCTTGATAAGAACAACCTTCCAGTACCAGCGAATGCTAGAAGAAAAGCTAATCCAAAAGATGAGGACAAGGAGAGGTTTCATGCACTCATGGAAGGCACTTTGAATGACTCCTCCTTCATCATAGATTCTGGAGCATCCAGGCACATGGCTTCCTGTAAAGATCGATTCTCAAAATTTGAACCTACTGTGGGGCCTTCTTTTCTAATGGGAAATGATTCTGAAGTCTCTTCTGAAGGGATTGGAAGGATCAATCTAGATCATGGGTACTTCAATGATGTACTTTGTGTTCCTACTCTTGCAATAAATCTTCTTTCTGTTTACCAAATGACCCATACAGGAGTTCCAAAGAAGGTCACCTTTACTCCTAATGAGGTTGAAATCTCAGAGATCTCATCTGGGAAGATTATTGCACAAGGTACTACATACCATCATTCGAAACTCTATGAGTTTTCTCACTTCCTTCCTTACTCAAAACAGAGTTCTCTCCTTGCTCATGCGAATGAATAAAGCAAACTTTGGCATGAGAGGTTTGGGCACCTCAACTACAAATACTTGCAAGAACTGCACAATCAGAATATGGTTGAAAGTCTTCCAAATATCATATTTTCCAAAGGCCCCTGTAAAGGTTGCTTGATTGGTAAGCATCCAGAGCATAAGTTTGAGAAAGGAAAGGCTAAGAGAGCCTCATCACCTCTTGAGTTGATCCACAATGACATTTCAGGACCACTTCCTAACCTATCTTTGAATAATGAAAGATACATTCTAACTTTCATTGATGATTATTCTAGATTCAATTGGGTGTATTTTCTTAAGTTGAAATCAAAAGTTTTTGGGCACTTTAGGTTCTTCAAATCTTTTGTAGAAAAGTTCTCTGAAAATAAGATCAAGGTCCTTCGAACTAACAATGGAGGAGAGTACATAAAGAATTAATTTCAATATTTTTGTGCAGCTGAGGGTATAGCTATGCGGCACATTTTTCCCTACACACCACAACAGAATGGTGCAGCAGAGCGAAAGAACAGAACCTTGAAGGAAATGGCAACTTGCATGCTAGAGTCGAAAGGATTGTCTCCTAGACTTTGGGTAGAAGTTGTTAACTGTGCTGCTTACCTTCAGAATAGAGTTCCTCACAAAGGAATACAAGGTAAAACTCCTTTCAAAGCATGGATGGGATACAAACCTGATGTATCTCATCGAAGAGTATTTGTATCCAAATCTTGGGCTAGGATTCCAATAGAGAAAAGGAGATCCTTGGATCCATAGAGAAAAGAGTGTATACTTGTTGGTTATGCACTCAGTGCAAAGGCCTACAAACTTCTAGATCTATCCACCATGCATACATTTCTTGAGAGAAGTGTACATTTTGAGGAGTGGCCACTGCATGATGCTCATCAAGTTGATGAATAAAACTTACCAACTACACCTACACAGCTTATTGAACAAGATAGCGAAGCCTCTTCTCAAGAAATTTCAGATTCTGACCATGATAGTGAAGATGAGCGAATGCTAGATCCAGATCCATAAGAACCTAAAGATCCAACTCCTCTTCCAAGATGGGCTTCCATGGCTCTTGATTTTGTCGTTGATCTTGTTGGAGATCCACAAGATCTAAGGAGAACTAGATCTGATTTTCAAAATGCAAGGTTTTCACTTTCTCACACAGATCCATTTCTTGCTAACAGATGTTTTCTTATGACTGGATCAGATCCAAAAACCTTCTTTTAGGCCTCCCAAGATCCGATATGGATAGCAGATATAGATGAATAGTATCAATCTCTTCAAATAAATGAGACTTGGGAGCTTGCTTCTCTTACTCCTGGTAGGAAGCTTGTTCAGTGCAAGTGGGTATATAGAACAAAGATGGATTCAAATGGAATCACAAACAAGTACAAGGCTCACTTGGTTGTTAAAGGTTTCTCCCAAGTTCATGGGATTGACTATTCAGAGACATTTGCTCCTATTGCAAAGATGGATTCCATTCGACTTGTTCTAGTTCTTGCTGCATCCAATCACTAGGAAGTGCATCACATGGATGTCAAGAGTGACTTTATTCATGGATACCTACATGAAGAAACCTGAAGGATATACTGATGATCCTTCACTAGTGTGCGGATTGAGGAAGTCCTTGTATGGGCTCAAGCAGGCTCCCCGAGCATGGTATGCTAAAATGGACTCCTTCTTACTGTCACAAGATTTTCAGAGATGTAAATATGATTTGAATGTCTACATGAGACAAGATGGTAACTCTCTACTCCTTATTGTTCTTTATGTTGATGATTTGTTGATTACAAGGAGTCTCTCTTCATGTCTTAGATCTATCAAAAAAGCTTTGCACAACTCCTTCTCTATGTCAGATATGGGACTGTTAAAGTAGTTTCTTGGTCTTAGGTCTCTCGGAGTGACTCGGGAATCAATATTGCATAGTCCAAGTATGCATCAGATCTACTTGACAGGTTTCATATGACGGAATGAAAACCAGCAACATTTCCTTTTCTTTCAGGGATCATCCTTGAGGATGGTTCTTCTACACCTTTGGTGGATAGTACTTTGTATCGGCAATTGATTGGGATTCTTTTGTTTCTTACACATACTCTCCCTAATCTATCCTATGCAGTCAGTGTTGTCTCTAGATACATGCAGGAGCCTCATGAGCTTCACTAGAAGGAAACAAAGAGGATATTGTGTTATGTGCAAGGGACGAAGGCCTATGGTATTCACTGTGCAGCTAGTTGGGTCTCCTTTGAACCTATTTGGGTATACAAATTCAGATTGGGCTGGAGCCAGCTCAAATCAAAAATCTACATCATGTTTTGTTTTCATGATTGGATCTAGCCCTATTTGTTGGTCGAGCAAAAAGAAAATTGCTTTAGATCTTTCTTCAATCGAGGACGAGTACAGAGGTATAGGGAATGCAGCCACACAGTGCATTTGGTTGCGGGGAATCTTGTCAGAGTTTGGGATTCGCTACAGTACTCCACCAGTCATCCATTGTGACAATCAAAGTGCTATCAAGATTTCTACAGATCCAGTTTTGAGATAGAGAAACAAACATATTGAGATACACATGCATTACATCTGAGGATTGGTGCATGATCGTACCATCACACCACTCGATTTTCCTACAAAAGAGCAGATTGCAGATATTTTCACCAAGTATTTTTCGGTGAAGAAGTTCACTTACCTCCGATCTCTTCTTGGAGTGAGTGATACTTTGGTTGATGTGAAGAACCTGCAATAATTAATTAATGCAAATACACGAGATATTAGAAATAATGGAACTCAGAATCACTTTTATATTGATCACGGGCCACTTCGAGGGGGCAACCTCCTTTGAGAAAGCTCAATACAATTAACTTCACGGTGCCTTCAATGACCTAAACACGCACTTATATAGTAAGTCTATGCCCAATACTATGAGTCAAAACCATGGGACATATAATACTACGGGACGAGTTACAAAGCATATGCATCCAATACTATGGGTCAATGCCATGGGCTAATATAAACTATGGATCAACAAATACTACGGGACAACTTACAAAGCATATGCGTCCAACAACAATATACTAACAAAGTAAATAGAAGGGTTGACACAGGTTCCTAACATCCCCTCTCCCTTAGAAAAAGCTTTGTCCTCAAAGCTTTGGTTGGGTAAATTGATGCAAAAGCTGAAGGAGTGGTTCCCCGGTAGCATCCTCGGGTTGCATTTCAGGCCACTGACGCCTTTGGAGTTTCAGGGAGGATTGCTTGGAAGGCTGTAAATGAAGAAGAACCATATCAGCTGCGTGAAAAGTGCGGTTAGAATGGTGTTGATCAGCTTGTTGTTGTAGTCGAATTCTGGCCATGTGAAGATTGTCCTGCAGAATGAGAAGAATCTGATCGCGATTTCGAAGAACCGAGTCAATTTCCTGAACTGGGGAGCTGCTAAGGGTGTATGGAAGAAGAACTAGTGGTGTCTGTCTAGAGACTGCTTCATATGGTGTCCTTGTAGATGTGGTATTGTACCACCAGAGCGCTTCTAAGAAATCCATAGAAATAGTTGTCCAAATCTGTGTAGGGATGGGCAAGGGTTTGAGCAATCCCAAAAAAAGTGTCGTTTCACCCTTGTTGACCTGGAAAGTATCACAATCAGTCACCATCTGTTGAATTGTCATTTTCAGTCCCTGCCAAAAGAAGTTACATTGTTCCCGGTCATACATTTTGAAGAACCCAGAGTGCCCTGCTGATGAAGAAGCATGGAGTTCATAGAAGAGATATCTCTATTGAACATATTGCAACCAATTTGGAACAAGCAGAGAAATAGCTGTAAGAGAAACTGGGTCATCAATTGTGCGAGAAGGAGCATTTGTGACCATATTGTCCTTACCCTTATTGTAAGTGATCGCATAGGGATAACCCATGAGTTGGATAACCCATTTCAAGTGTGTTGGGGAGGAGACCCATTATTCCAAAAAAATTTCCAGACCCTGGAGATCAGTCTTGATGCAGAAATAATTCCCTAATAGGTATGGTTTCCACTTCTGTACTGCATGCAAAATAGCCATCATTTCCTGCTGAGAGGTAGATGCAACTAAATTCTTACCGAAAAGGTCTCTTGAAGGAAGCAATCTCAGGGGTTCAGCAAAGACACCTGCATATCTATCCAAGGAAGTAGTGGAGACTGTTGATGTGTGCATATGAATGGAATGGAGCTGAGCGATGACACCATGTGAATTCTTCTTAAGGATTTTTTCCAGGCGATGTGAACTGATGATGCAGAGAGACCCTGGTTGTAATCCCATAAATTTGTGTTGTGCCCCATTGACTGAAAACTGCATCCAAAGTTCAGCAAAATCCCATATGATGGGGCCAAGTGTGCGTAACCATTGAACGCCCAAAACCACATCACATCCGCCTAAGGACAAGGCAAACATGTCAGAGCACAGGTTATAATCTTCCATAGAGATACGCACATTGTGACACTTCCCCTTGCAAGGTAAGGTGCCCCCATTGGCAACCATGACTTCAAAGTGGGAGCAAGGATGGACAAAACAATCAGCTTGTTTGGAAATCCGAGGGTCAATGAAGTTGTGAGTGCTACTAGAATCAATGAGTATGGTAAGAGGGAGCTTCTTGAAGTATCCCCTGACCCACATTGTTTGTGGGGTGGTGACACCGGTTACAGCATGGAGAGAGATCTCGGGTGGGTCGTCCTGAGATGGGGTGTCAACAGGCGGGTGTTGAATGTCAACCTGATCATCGACTGTATCTAGAGCTTCTTCACCAAGTTCAGAGGCAGGCGGAGAATCCACATCTAAGAGATAGAGCTTTTGTTGAACACATCTATGATCCCGAGTGAATTTCTCATCACAATTATAATAAAGCCCTTTTTCTTGGCGTGCCTGCATCTCTGTTTCAGACAAATGCTTGATAAGAGTTGGTCGACGAGCAGCCGTGATGGGAGGTCTTTGGAAACCCATATTTCGGACGGGAACAAAGGTGGGTTTGGAGCGTTGTTGAGCTGCGATCTTGTCCTCGGCCAGCTTAGCCAACCCTAGGAATTCCATCATTGTGTTGGGACAGAACATTTTGACCTCTGACCGGATTTCATCCTTGAGACCACTGATAAAACAACTCCTGTAGAATTCATCAAACAATCCTTCTGTGTGATTGGCTAGTTTCTCAAATTCTGTTTGATATTCTCTCACTGTGCCAGTTTGGTGCAGTTTAGTGAGTGCTCATGTGAAGTCGTCAAAAGCACTAGGACCAAATCATGGCAAAATTAGTTGGCAAAAATTTGTCCAGTTTGGCTCGGGATGAGCTTTGATGTACCAACGGTACCATTGAAGGGCTTCCTGTTCCAAATGAAAGGATGCAAGTGGAACTTTTTGGACATCAAAAGTATTATGTAGACTGAAATATTGTTCTGCTCGGTATATCCATCCAGTCGAATCAGTACCATTGAAGCGAGGAAAATCAAGCTTTGGCCCACGAAAATTGTTGGAAGAAGAGAACCCGGTGGCTGCAAAAGATTATGGCTGTCGGTTATTGTTCATGGCTGAATGTTGAAGATGGAGGCTGAGAAATTTTTCATCCAGATCTTGGAGTTTGGTTTGGATGGCTGCAAGTGCTTCCTCCATGGTTTTTACTCCTACGCGGGTGACAACCACACCCAGGAGTTTTTTTTCTTTTTTTTTTGGAAATGGATAGAAAAACACAAACAAAAGCTTATTTAGTAAAGGAAAATTTGGATTTGGGAAAAACTCGGATTGGTAATTGGGGTTTGACTAGGATTTGGACACTTTCTGATGGCCAAGGAGGCAAAAAATGGGAATTTCAGAAGCAGGGTGAAAGAATGAGAAAATTTGGTAGAGAGGGACAAAGAAGCAAAATTAGGAAAGGAACACGATGGCAAAATTTGAAGGCGTTTGGGTGAAAATTGAAGGAGTTATGGCAAACCCTAAAAATAGACAAATGTGGGATTTCTGGTCTTGGGAAGTGGAATTTGGGATAGAGTCTTCAAGAATGAAATATGCAGAATGGGATTGTAGGGATGTCAGTGAAGTTTCAGGGAAAACAGAGTTGAAACAAGGGAGATATAGCCGAAAAAACGAAAAAAAAAAATCTTTTATCAGAAATGGAACGGCAACGGCGGCGCGAAAGGGATCCGCAACAGATGGATCTGTAACCGCGCGGAAGGGATCGAAAAATGGCTGGATCTGAAACAGCGACTGGATCTGGAATGACTTTCAGAATAGATCTGAAACGGCTGGATCTGGAGCGGAAGTGATCGGAAATAGTTCAGCTGAAAATAAATATGGACCCCAGGTATGTGCGGCTTCCTATCAGTTTAGGGGATTCACTTGGCCACCAATGTTGTCTGACAGCTTGCGTATTGGGGCAGTACCCCTCACTCCACGGCTCAAGTAAAACTGATAACTGCTTTGCCACAAACGACAGCTCTTGGTTTACCTCACGAGTGGGAACTAGTCAATCAGGTAGGGGTCATTGCCCTTTTCGCTGGCAGGTCCTCTCAAAGGGCCAGCTACTTCAGGGTTCCTGTGGTACTCCTCACAATGAGTTTTAGGGCTTATTCCCAAGTACTTCCCACAGTTAACCGGATAGGGATTATTCCCAAATTCGAACCTGCAACAGATGCGAAAAAAAATTGGTAGAAATTTCACCCAGCGAGCCCAAGAAAGTGCTCTGATACCAGATGTGAAGAACCTGCAATAATTAATTAATGCAAATACACGAGATATCAGAAATAATGGAACTCAGAATCACTTTTATATTTATCACGGGCCACTTCGAGGGGGCAACCTCCTTTGAGCAAGCTCAATACAATTAACTTCACGGTGCCTTCAATGACCTCAACACACACTTATATACTAAGTCTATGCCCAATACTATGATTCAAAACCATGGGACATTTAATACTACGGGATGACTTACAAAGCATATGTGTCCAATACTATGGGTCAATACCATGGGCTAATATAAACTATGGATCAACAAATACTACGGGACGACTTACAAAGCATATGCGTCCAACAACAATATACTAACAAAGTAAAGAGAAGGGTTGACACAGGTTCCTAACAGTTGATTAGTTTTTTCTACAGTCTATCTTGAGGCGGGGATTTCTTCCCACTGGGTTTTCCCTCTTTCCTCACATTTTTATTTAGATTGTTGTACGAGGTGACCTTTGGTCTTAGTAACCAAGGCCCTATTTTTTCAGTTATATTTCCTCATAGTCCGGATTACGGGGGGTGTTAGAATATTATCACCATCACATGTTGGATATGCATGCATTGCATGCATTCCATGCAGCACTGCATGCATCAAGTCAACAGCTGTGGAGTATCATGGCACCTAGTACCTAGTTTAGGCCCCCTGGAGCTTATTTCTATCCATTAGTATCCCTGCTACCTACCTAGTGCGCATTTTTTTCATCACTTGGATTACTAATGCGCCCTACTACCTACCTAGTGCGCATTTTTTCATCGCTTGGATTACTAATGCGCCCTACTACACACTTCTAGGACCTCATCAATTAGTTCATGCATTGATTGCTCAGTTAACTGACTGTAGCTCCCAGTTGACTGTATCAGAGTGCCACTTGACTACTGACAATCTGTCATGCGGCCTTTGGAGTCTCCTTCCCTATTTCACTTCTCACATGGTTCAGTTAGACTTATTCCTACCTTAGTTGACTGTTTATTCACCGTCGGTGGTCACTGAGTCTTGATTGGGAGATGGTTCCAATGTTGACTAAGCCTTGACTTCAGGAGAATTTGAATCACCTCTGGAGATATCAAATTCATTCTATTATATTGACATCTTTTTTTGAGCTTACAGCTGGTGAATGTATTATCATTATTTTCTCATATTTTCAGAGTTTCATGAGTGAATTTGTTCATCCTTTCTGTTAATTCTTCTTTGCAATTAACTGAGTGAAATTGTGAGGTGTGTTCAAGCATAGTGATCTACCCCTGTGGAATTTCACATCTTGCATACAAGAATTACAAAGTCCCTGGATATCAGATCTTTTCCTATTGTTTTAAAATTGGCAGATCTATCATAAGCATGTAATTGACTTTAAAATTGATAGATCTATCATACAGATATATCTATTAAAATTGATAGATCTATCATACAGATATATCTATTAAAATTGATAGATCTATCATAAGCATTAAAATTAACAGATCTATCATAAACAATATATCTAATTTAACCATTTATCATAAACATGAATATCATATATATTTTAAATAGACAAATTTATTAAAACTTATAACAACATGCATCCCTGAAATATGACAGGTCTATCATTTTACAAAATTGTAGAACCCATGATAACGTGCACCCATAGAAAATAAGCATCTGATAAATTTGAAAAGAATTTAAGAGCCCTTAAGGACCATTATTTGAGCCAAGCTCTGACACCAAATGTAGAACCTAAAATTTATGAATAACCAATAATACATCTGAAGGTGGGGGGACGACTCTCCACCCAACCAACCCCCATCCAATGGCTGAAGCCCTAGAGCCCCCAACAATTAACCCTATGCAAATGCTTGATTGCTCTCTTTCCTCTTGTTTTTATCCTCCTTCTTCTCCTCCTCTCCCCAAATATCTCAACCCTAAAATCCAAAAAAAGACCCTTCTCTCTTCTTGTCTTTCCCCTTTTATTTCCCCCTTCTCCGTTTTTCTTAATTTCTTGTTTAATTTCTATCATTATGAAAAATTTCTTTATGTTACTTCTTTTTCATGTTTCTTTTTATTATTTTACATTATATTATATTAAATATTCCATATATTCATATATGAGGGTTATTACACAAAGTTTGAAACCTCTAGCTCCAGTGGTCATTGTTATCTAATCACTAGTGTTGGAGGAAGGTCAAGTTGAAGAATTGCCACCAAAAAGGCCTAAAGAGATAAGATCTCCTAGTATAAAAGAAGTGCTACAGTCAGAAGTTAGAAGTCTCAATTAGTCTATGTTAGAGGTTTTTTATTATTGTTCAAAGGTAGTGAAGAGAAAGGCAACATGGATTACCCAAGAAGAGACAAAGAGAAAAAATGACAAGTTAGGATCCCTAGAACCTGAACAGGATGAAAAAGGAATTCATGAAGATGTTCCAATCATAGAAGGCTTCCAACAAGTATTAGAAAAATTTGAAGAACCATAGCAAGAAGGAGGTGAAACATCCTCTAGCACATTCTCTTTTCCTTTCGGTTTTACTAAAATATTGTTTTTTATAGTTACAGAAGGTACATCAAGTATGCATTTGACCATCTCAACTTCATAATTATAGCAAGAAGGAGGTGAAACATCCTCTAGCACATTCTCTTTTCCTTTCGGTTTTACTAAAATCTTGTTTTTTATAGTTACAGAAGGTACATCAAGTATGCATTTGACCATCTCAACTTCATAATTAAACCAACAAACTCCATGGGGAAATTTTGTACATCCTATGAACATCACTGTAATTCCCTCGATATTTTGAGGGAAGAGTAGGAGAGAAGAGAAGAAGCTCATAAAGGAGTAAAGAACATAAAGAATATTGAGCCATAAGCTATGTCTAGGATGTTTCTGGTGTATGATCTAGATAGTAAGCATCTTGTATTTACTACTCTGAGGCCTCTTGCTCAAAATATGTACAAAGATATGCAACCCCATGATTGGAGGAATTTGCAAGTTACTTTTGATACATTACTAGATGTGCCACAAAAATATGATGTATCAATGCAACAAGGATTATACAATATTTTCTATAGAAACTAACTCCATGCTACATCATCAATGGAGGAATACAAAAAGAAGTTGGCAATTCAAGTGAAAAAACAATTTTTGAATGCTAGAGTGAAAAGCTTAGAAAATGAAAATGTTAGACTACAAAATACGATAGTAATAATGGTAAGGGAACCCGGGGTTCAGTAGATGTTAGTTCCCTTCTCGCGGAAAAGGATAATAAAATAAAAAAATATGGAAAATTCCCAGATGACTCAAGCCCTTCCCTTCACACACTAGATGGCAGAAGATCAGTAGAACCTCATGGAAGAGCTCAATTTTTTAAGAAAAGAGAATGACTCATTATTAGCTCAAATGACTATCAATTAATAAAGGATAAAATATATTAAACAAGAAGAAAATTTTGCAATATATATGAGTTTCCAATTGGATGAGGTTAACAATAAAATTGATTCTTTAAAACACAAACTTATAGAAGTAAGGAAAGAGTTAAATAAGGCCCCCTCTAGAAGGAAATAGGTAGTATTTGTGGGACTAGTTCCCATATTAGAAAAAAGGATTAAGAAGTTGGACAAATAGCGTATGGAATGGAAAACCAAGGTCACGAATAATGCCAGGAAGGCTTCAGACATGGAATATATTGTTGATAAGACAAAATAGTATCTCAAGGTTCAGGGAGAGAAACTCAACAACTTAGAGAAAAAGGTGCATGGACTGAGAAAATAAATTATGTTGCTTGAGGGAGAAGTGAATGACTAGAATATTAGGAAGGAGGAAGCACTAACAGAGGCTAGTATGGTGAAGACGTTATCAGAAACCAAGGGAATAATGTGGACGGAGGTGGCCAATAATTTCTCTGCAATAAGGAACTAGCAGTTCAATTCTTTTTAGATTTATATGTCATTTATCAGGAAGTAAAGAAATATTTGAAAACAATCAGGAAAATAACCAAAATAGATATCAAACTACTAAGATAGAGAATATTATTACACTGAGGTACACAATATATTATTGTAGGAGGCCTTGCCCAAGCTTAGTCTAGTTCCAAATAAATCAACCATTCCAATAACAAATGAAATACTAAATCAATTAAGGCCTTGCATTGACATTGAAACACTATTTAGAAATCTAAGTCAAAATTTAGGGGAGATTGATTATACCCCTTATTTGGAGATGGACAAATCATTCAAGACCTTAAGAGGGAGAAGAGGGATAAATCAATAGGGATTGATTACCATGCAAACATTTAGGGATTTTGGAAAGAAAAGGGGTCAACAATAGACAACATGGAAAACATGAGAGTCTTCTCAAGATCCAAAAGATGGAACTTCTAAGAAGTAGAAGAAATAAATGATATAAGGCTGAAAATATCTATACAATAAATTTTGGCCAATAAAAGAGGGTAATAAAATAAACGAAAAAACTTGTTTTTCTCAAGGAATTCCACAAATTTTGAAGGTTTGATTTGAATAATTCTAGCTCGGTAATGCCTTTTCATCACACCAATTAAGACAATAGATCAAACGCCTCTCATAAAGGGAAGAATTAGAATCAAAACAAAAGAGGCTATAAAAACAAGAGTCAAAGAAAATCTACAAGAGGTTCAATCTTGTATATCTAAAAGGCTACCAAAATTTCTGAGACAATTGCACGGGGATCTACAACATTAGTTCTCCTTTTCTTTTTTGTTTCTTTCTTCAGTGTAATGAAATCAAAGAGATTCTTTTTCATAGAGAAAGAAAGTAGTCTCAGGGATGAGATCAATGGGTCCCCCTTGATGCAATTGTTGTTGAGATTGATATTATTCTGAGGCTAGGACCAAGGTGGTTTGCCACTGGTATTTGAGGAAATTTTCTCCCATGCATGTTGTTGATTTTTCTCTCTATTGTTGAATGTTTTTATTTCATTGCTTTAATATGTGGATCTACCATTACTAGACCCACGTGATTTTGTGTATGTGTTATGAATCCATTTAATGGAAAGTTAATCAATGCTTTGTTGTTGAATATGTTTATGGTACTACTCTTTCTTTCAGAGGATTGAATAATGATTAAGGTGCCTTTGTTGTATTTCTTTATTAAATTATGAGTTTCCCAAGATATATTTGCTCCTCCACACTCAAAATAACATTCAAAATTCCTCACCAACAATTAGAACCAACCCCAAATCCAATAAATGAAAGCATATCTAAATCTATATGCACCTTAGGGTGACAGACTTAGGAAATATGCCTCCTAATATTAGGTTTGCCTCCCTTGACCTAAGGACTGGCTCGACAGTCTAAAGTGGCACAAGAAGGGTGCATCCTATACATTCCTCATCGACCTTCCAACCCCTCCTAGAGCATCTTTATTGAAGATATATTCATGTGGTGAAAAAAATAGAAAGTCGTATAGCTTGAAAGGTACAACCTGCAAAGCAACATATTATTAATATACATTTTATTCATGTCCCTCTAAAATATAGTTATAATCTCCTTTTCTTTTTTTTAATTTTAACATCATATCACCTCTTTAAAAAAATCCAAAACAATTCACTAAACTAAAATTAGAAGTTGTAAAAAAAATTAGTTACAAACTAAAATTAGAAAATATATATAAATTTTTAATTTTTTAATAAATATAATATATATAGAAAATGTCATTGGGCCTTAAACTATATATTAAACCTAAAAGGTTAAGGTGAGTATGGTCTAATGCATAGATTTTAGTGTTTGTGCCTACAATAAGACCTTATAGCTTTACCCTTGCAAAGCTTTAGAGTGCCTCTTCTCGATATCTCTAAGGAGATTAGAGTAAATAATATTTCGAATGCCTTGTTTGGGCTTTACGACATAGAGTGCATGGTGAATATAGTGTATTATGGTAAAGCTTAATCCATTTGAATCCTTTCAAGTTATTGGTTTACTTCGTTGTGAAGTCTTCTAGATACTTAAGAGAATCCTCGAAATCTTAAAACCCATATCTCCTCTCTAAAGTCATTTTAAATTTAAGTATAAACTTAATCTTAACGGATGAATACTAAGGATGTCACATATCCTCAAAAACTTTTTAACAATGGAAAATAATAATACAAAACATTATTTAAAAAAAATAATAATTACTATTCAAATAATATTTATAATTTCGATTTCTTTAAAATCTAAATGGTTCCAATGAATGATTATTTATTATATTTTGAATTATTTGATCTTCTAATAAAAGTACATAGAATTATGTAATGATGGTGATAGTTGATAAAGATCAAAGTTTCCAATGAATTATTATATTTTGAATCATTTGATCTTATAATTAAAGTACATATAATTATGTAATGATGGTGATAGTTGATAAAGATCAAAGTTTGTTAAAGTTTGTTAAATTTGTTATAAAAGTTTATATGATAAGTTTGATGTGAAAAAATTATGTAATAGTGCAAATATATTATTATTTGAACTTTGACTATAATAAATAATAAAAGTATTTAAAGACATTGAATTTAATATATTTTGGATTTCTTTGAATGGATCAATAAAATTAACAAAAGTGTAACAAGTGTATAGTAGAGATTTATTTCATGGTCGTCGTATCTTGTTATGCTCAAATACATCTTGATTAAGACACCGAAAGAAATAGTGGACAAAATTTGATCCCGTGTCAAACAAGCTTGTTATGCTCAAATACATCTTGATTAAGACACCAAATGAAATAGTGGACAAAAATTGGTCCGGTGTAAAACAAGCAATCCCATCTCTATTTAATCATCCAAAATGTTCCAACTCTATTTAATTATCCAAGATTTTAATGCCTGGTAGAATGTAGACCCATTAACAACCACAAGTTGTAAAGAAAATGAAATCCAAAGAGTGAGCCCTTTCTTGGTAGCCTTGTTGGTAGGGTAATTTCAATGTTTGGAGTCGTTGGGATGATAGTTGGTATTTAGTTAGCGATTGAGTGACTGAAGTAGGGTTAGGTTTTGATCTTCACGGAAAGAATGTGACGGCCGCTTCTTCGGATGCCGCCAACCTCGCAATCTGATGCTTGCATGATACAGACCCAATTATATGCGTGGCACCCAATATAGAAGGATACCGTGCCTGAGAAGCCCTCAAATGGAGGAGATCCAGGGTCCCATCAATAAACTGGTGAAAATGAAAAATCATTTGCAGAACGAAACTTCTTTCCTGCTACCTCAATGCTTACGTGATTCTAATGTCCTGCGTTGTTTATACGCAACCGAAACATCTAATCAGTGCCGCCGGGTTTCGTGCGGTTTACATTCAGTGAAAACTGTGTTATATAACAAATCCACTTACAGTTTCTCCTCACCGATTCACATTATTATTTCTCTGCTTAGTTCTGTGAATTATAATGGCCGGAAACGTTTCAAGGGCAGCCCTGTTACTGTTGCTCGCGGCCTTGTGGGCTTTATCATCGAACGCCTCGGATTCTTCCCCTGGATTTACAGAGGAAGACCTCAAGTCTGAAGAAAGCCTTCGAGGTCTTTATGATAAATGGGCACTTCATCATCGCGCCACCAGAAATTTGGATTCGGACGAGCATGCGAACCGATTCGAGATATTCAAAGAAAATGTGAAATACATCGACTCTGTGAATCAGAAGGATGGCACGTACAAACTTGGATTGAATAAGTTTGCGGATCTGAGTAACGAAGAATTCAAAGCCATGCATATGACAACGAAGATGGAGAAGCACAAGAGTCTGCGCGGAGACAGAGGGGTGAAAAGTGGATCATTCATGTATCAAAACTCGAATCCCCTGCCAGCGTCTATTGATTGGAGAACAAAGGGAGCTGTAACTCCTGTGAAGAATCAAGGCCAATGCGGTATGATCATCAATTTTAGAGATATAATTTCAGTTTCAAAACAGTATGTAAATCGATACAGCTTTTAGGTTAATGGTAGCTCAGCATTATTGGTAGGTTAAATGGTAGCGAAGGAGCATAAATTATTTTGGTGTCATTTTACTTTGTACCATATATGCTAGCTGGTCTCCCTTTACACATATATATATATTTTGTTGTTGCAGGAAGTTGTTGGGCATTTTCAACTGTAGCTTCTGTAGAGGGGATTAACTATATCGAAACAGGGAAGCTGGTTTCTTTATCAGAGCAACAGTTGGTAGATTGCAGTAAAGAGAACGAAGGTTGCAACGGAGGGCTTATGGACTATGCCTTCCAATATATAATAGATAATGGTGGACTGGTTAGTGAAGATGAGTATCCATACACTGCTGAAGACGGGGAATGCAGTATTACCAAGGTATGCTAAATTTGTTTGTTAAATTATTAATAACCATATTTTGACATCATTTTAGTGGATAGATCTCCATCATTTTAGTTATGCATCATTTTAGTCATCATAAGATATTTTTATGATTAAGAAGTGTATTCTACAATTTAATAGAGGGAGATGTGTAACTTCTTCCATGCTCGTGTTTATCCTATAAATAAATAATATGTATCCTTTATTAAAAATAATAAGCATTCTACAATTTAATAAAAAAAGATATATGTAACTCATTTCATGCTTGTGCTCATCAACATTACATAGATTAGAATAGATATGTCACTTTAGTATTATTTGTATTTTTATTATTTTAGTATATATTAAGGTAATTAGATGATTTTTTTATATGGATACATAAAATATTAAATTTCGATTTTAAAATAATAAAATATTTTTATATAAAATAGCATTTTTATATGAATACATAAAATAGAATAAAGATGTCATTTTAGTAGTATTAGTTTTTTTTAATATATATTATAGTTAATTAATTAATTATTAAGTTATATTGTTTATTATAAAAATAATAATAATCATAATATGTGTAATGATGGTGTGATGTCATATTTATAAGACAATTAAATCATTGTTATGTTTTATTTTGGCATAGATTGAATCTAAAAAAGAAATGACAGCTATTGATGGCTTCGAAGATGTCCCTGCTAACAACGAAGGAGCTCTCAAGAAAGCAGTGGCTCATCAACCTGTGTCTGTAGCCATTGAAGCAAGTGGTCGGGCTTTCCAATTTTACTCAAAGGTAAGCAACATGAATGATTTTTTACATTGTCCTTCAAAATTACTACATAATAAATTAATCATTTGGCATGTGTAACTAACTAATTTTTTTGTCATACAGGGAGTATTCACCGGTAAGTGTGGTACCGAACTTGACCATGGCGTTGTAGCAGTTGGATATGGCAAGTCACCCGAAGGAATTAATTATTGGATAGTTAAGAACTCTTGGGGGGCTGAATGGGGAGAAAATGGATATATAAAAATGCAACAAGGTATTAAAGCATCAGAAGGGAAGTGTGGTATTGCCATGCAAGCTTCATATCCAACCAAGAAATCTCAAGCATTCGAAATTGAATTAGATGTTGATCATATTAGCGATGAATTGTAATAGTTGTCGCAACAAAAATATCTATTCTAAAATTCAATAATGTGAAGATTCATTCTTCATTTATGTTTAGTTAAATTTGGCTATTGTAATAGATTATTGTTGATAGGTACTTCTCACTTGAGATTCAAAAATACAGTATATTGAAATATATTTAAATTAAATATAGCAAATGTTTTAGAATGGTGTACTTGAAATTGTGGAAGAAATAAAGACAAAAAAATGTTTTGTACATCTAGTTACTTCTTTTCTAATTACTTCCTATTTAATAGTTAAAAATATATTATTATATTAGATAACTATTGATATTTTTCCATAAAAAAAAAGAAAAAAAAAATCAATGTGTATTCCTTTATAGAATGAAAAACACATTATTCATGTGCTCAAAGCATGATATAAATAAAATCAATTGTAGGTGCATATTACACTTATAAGATTAAAATTATATAATTGATTTACATGACATTTCTTTCCATTTGAAAAAGAATCATCTATATTTCCCTTTTTCCACCTCATTGAAGAATGTGTTACAATAACTAACTCTAAGTCAAAAGTCGGGAGATCGATACTCTTAAAAGGAACCAATTTATTATCAAAATCAAAGGAATTAGTTTTGTGATGTCTTTTCATTCCAGCTAGAGGGACTTCAACTAACACAACCTTCCTTAAGGAGGAAAGTCTTTTATCCATTTATTCTACTCTATCCCTCAATAAAGGAGTCGATTCCCCGGTCGACATGTTCAATTGTTGATTTACCTCACTTTGATTAATGTCAATGTTTGAATGCCATTTATCTCATTTTAATCAATGTCAATATGTGAGCTCGATTTGTCCATAAATTCCATCTCTTTGGTTACAACTTGGTTCCTTTTACTTGAAAGGATGAGCTTGAGCATGGGGACAAGTAGGTTGTAGATTCCTTGGAAGATGAAATATATTTTAGTTGAATGTTGTGTTCTCAAAATCGAATACCTGTGTCTATTAAAAAAACATCTACAATCATTTTGTTCAAAAGACCCTAACTAGGATCTATGTCAACACTTATGCATGCATATGTACATAAACCTGCTATAACTCTCTCAAGATATGGTTTTATGTAAGTGCCCAAAATATTCTCAATCATCTTAAAAATCAATAAATATTAGAGATCTGTAACGACAAATTGGGAATACAAACCCGCATTGGCATTCTAGTAACTGACATAGTGTTACTAGGATCAAAATCTATGAATCAAGAAATTATAAAAATTCTCATGCTTCCCCAAAACTAGAGACCCTCCTCAAACACTTGATGATTATCAGCATGATCATAGAACTAAACAATAAAAAAACGTTTGGAACACAAAAAGATCACACAAATTTGTGTCCAAGTTGTGTGGATCCACTGGAAAAATGTTGATGTAGGAGACCAATACCCATTAAATATCCAAATAACCAAATATTTTCATATAGTGAATGTAGATCATTTACCTTCTGTGATATGATCTCAACCATTAGCACCTCACCAGCATGCTCCACTATATAGGCACTACAAGGAGTAGAAGACTTTGAAGCATTTGGAATGGAAGAATTATTTTTTAGTGCATCTTGAAAAGACACAAGTTTCGAGGTTGAAGGCACCCTAGAACTAACCATTCATCCACTCAATCGCAACACAAAAAGGATATTTGAAATTTTACCAATGCAATATATAGACAAAGGATTATGGTCCCAATATATTTTCCTTCATAGAGTAAATTTTGATGAGCCACAAGATTCCCTCATAATATCTTCAATTTCTACTTGAAAACCAATATTGAATCTGCAAAATTCAACTACAAACATAAAGTTTTCCCGAAAAACGGACCTAACCATAATCTAAAAGGTTATCATGGAATCATACTATGACATTCAAAGAATGGTTGAATAGACCTTTCGTTAAACACTAGATAGTTGAGAGTTTCTTCAAACACTTTGTAGTTGGGAAAAAATTCAAAATCTATTAGGTTATAGGTTTGTGACCATGCATATATGTGCACATTGCAAAGAAAACCCTCAAAGACATAATCTAGTGCAAATTGGTTACATTTTAGACATACATTTTCCAATGTCATTGCATAGTATTGAGAGACGACCATATTGTAGCATATCTTCATTCCTAATATCAAAATTATGGTTTATTGTTCTAACATTTCATTGATGGCAATGATATGTAAATCAAATTCTCAAAAATGCACTTGAGGCCATTTACAAAAATAAACCCTTCCTCTTAATTACCATGAAAGAACTTGGAATTACACCAATTAACAAAAGGTCAATCTTTCAATATTTAAATGCAAGGTCTAGAGAGTAAGTTATCTAGAAAATAAAATCAAGTTTGGGATCTCAATTCAATTAGAACTTACTTCACAATTTTCCACATAATATATTTTAAAGATGGTGAAATTTAATTATGGATAACATAACCAACACTATAACAACACTGGCGATTAGCACCTAATTTAATGTCCTTTTTTAGTGTTAATTTTTTTCCAATTGATTGGGACAACTTGGCCTTAAACCTAGCTTCACACTTCAATTCTTGTATGCGTCAAGATTAGTGCCCTCTTTATAAATATTTTTAGAGCCTACAATAGTGTCCAGTTTATGCCTGCTATTGAGCCATCTTTTATGCCTAGAATAGCACCAGGATTAGCGCAAAGAGCCAAAAAGTAGAACAAAAGTTGCGCCTAGAAGATGTCATTTGCTCCACTTTGAACACTTGATTTAGTTCCAAGGTACCACCTGATTTAACATCCATTTTTATTCCACATTAACATCCAATACTACATCCATTTTTGTTTCCAAATTAGTGTCATGTGTTGCTTCCCCTTTAGATCCAAGTATAACGTCCAATTTAACATTGATTTTGGCATCCCTATTAGTGTCCACATTAGCGACATGTTTTGATTCCACTTTAGCGCTATGTTTGGATTCCATTTTTGTGCCAAGTGTAGCGTCCACTCTAACACCTAGTTTTACATCCATGTTTGCTTCCACATTAGTGTCAGGATTTGCTTCCATATTAGCACCAGTTTTGGAAAACTTTTTTGTGCCTAGTTTGACATCCATGTTTGCTTCCACCAGAGTGCCACATTCCACTTCCCATTAGTATCTACTTTTGCTTCCCATTTATCAACTATTTTTTCTTCCACATCAATGCCACTTTTAGCTTCCCATTTAGCATGTAGTTTTACTTCCTTTTTTGCATCTAGTTTTGCTTCTTTTTTGGCTTCTAGTTTTGTGTCTACAATAGCACCAAATTTGGCTTTCTAGTTAGCACCAAGTTTTTCATCCAATGTTGTGTCTGCATTCCATATTTTGGCTTCTATTTTAGCTCCTGATTGTGCTTCATCATTAGCACCACATCTAGCTTCATATTTAATGCCTACATTTACATCCAATTATATGCCAATATTTGTTTCCACTTTAGTGCCACATTTTACTTCTTATTTACAATGTGAACTAGTTTTGCTTCCTTGTTATGACCCCATATACTATATATAACCATTTTAGTCATTTCAATAGTTATCATATTTCATTTACTTCATAGTTCTCAAATAACATAATGAATTATATGGAAGAATATATCCCAATTGAAATTTATAGCATAACTTTATGAAAAAAATTAAGGGAGATGGACAACATTCATCGAAAGAAGTAATATCATCATGCGCATTAATTATCCAAAAAAATCATCGATAAATTTCAGTTAAATATAAATTAACAAGATAATATCGATAACATCATCATTATCATTCATAATAAAAAGTGAAAGTGGAATATATCATCAGATCAATAACCTGTCGTGGATATCAATATTATAATGTAAAAAGAACAAATCATATATATATATATATATATTATGATGATGATGATGATGATGAAAATACCAATATCGCGAGAAATAAGTTGTATTATATCCATATATAGAAAATTCAAAATGATCAAGGGTGATCAAGTTTATATGTCGACAACAATCCATGATACAAATCAATATGATCCATAATGTAATATGAATTTGTATCGTCATAAAAGATACAGTATGTGTTTGGTATCATGGTGAAAGTAATCAACATTGACATGATCATAAGCAGAATCACTAACCACCACCACCACCATCGTCATCATCATCAACCTCGATATCATCATCATCAAATCCATCATCAACATCATCAACTCCTTTCTCTTTTCCACTGTCAGCATAGTCTAGATCATCATCCACATGATCATCTTCAGCAATGTTCTAGAAAAAAAAGAAATAGTCAATATTAAATTAGAATATTAATTTCATTCCATAATGCATATTTGTATTACATTGCTAATAGTGTTATAATCCATGCATTCTCATGAGTTTTCCAACCATGATTATAGATAGCATGTCATCATCGTATATTAATCACACCTATCACGTTTATCCACATGTTCACACACACATGCACATGCACACGCACATGCACATACACATACACATGCACATCATCAATTTCCAAGTCATAATAAAACAAGACATAAAGCGAATAAAATATAGACATCCTCGTTATATATAAAGACAATAAAAATAGGACATCACATATGCTCCAATCTTCGCTTATAATTTTGGCCCGAAGTTGTTATGTAAACACAAGATACTTCTTCTATATAGATCTACAAGGTTTGAACCTTATACGCATCATGTTAAATAACATAAGAATTTCAATTTTTGGCCCAATGAGAAGTCAATAATTGAGTTTTCAAACTTAAACATCATTACAAAAAAGCACATTCTATGTAATAGCACATCAAATAATTAAGAATCCATTAATTCATATGCATGCTACACATTTACAACAAGTACTTCTAGGTTCATTTAGATACAATGATTTAACATGTGGAGAATAATTACATGTCATACCATATCAATTTTGACTCTCGCTTGTAGTACTTCAACCTAAAATAAGTAGATTAACCTCATATGTGTGTGTGTGAGAGAGATATTCAATCTATATCTTTAGGAGCATATTATCCATGGTTTTCAACTTTGAATCAAGTTCATAAAGTGTTATCTCAATTGAACATTGTAAAGTATTCATAAATGTTATATATCATGCTTACAACTATCTCCTCATAAAAAATGACTCATGAGCATTATCTCAAGATATAGTTTTAGCATATTAATCATATCATTCATTTAGAAAACACATGAAATCTTACAAAGTTCAAAAGATGAAAATTAAATTATATATGCAACATTAATTATTGTCCATATGATCATACAAGTAATGACCCACTAAAAGTAAATGGTTCAACCAACGAAGAATTGTTCAATTCAATTAATAACCACAATTATTCAATTATTCATCATCATAGTTAACATGTCAAAATCATTTTACACGGTCAAGTTCAAGTCATGGGTTGAGTACTATCATTATATTTAAAATTTCATGCAAAAGAAGTATAATATTCAATCCTTAAGTAATAATCAACGCAATTTTTGCATGAGGGGGTATATTTTTTAAAATTGTGCCAACGGAGAATGTGGACATTGTGGTCATCTCAACATTTCCTAAACAAACTAATTGTAGGAGGTTATGGCACTCAATTATGTTGCTTGGATTCAATTTTATGCCTCAGTTTAAATTTTTCAATTGTCCCTAAATGGCATCAACATGTAATTTTTTGAATAATATGACAACGAAGTGTGTGTACATTGTGGTCATCATGGCCTTTTCCAAAAAAAATGTAGAGGTTACACCACTCAATTTTTCTACTCGGAATTGATTTTATGCCCCTGCTTGAAATTTTCCAAGTCTTCATGAATTGCTTTAGGAAGCGAGTTCCAACTCGCCATAACTTGATATCCGAGCCTTGGTGAAAAACGGTTAGTTCCTTTGGACTTGTGACATCATATTACACCAACGTACAACCCTCACATGTGTGTCCATCAATCGGATGTGTTTATTTCCACCATTTCTGGAATTAGGGATTTGCACAGTAACATGCAATGCAATTTTTGCATTAACCTGGGTAAATTCTTGAAAATTGTGCAAATGGAATGTGTGGACATCATGGTCATATCATCCAAACAAATTTAAGAGAGGTTACAACACTCAATTCTACTACTCGGATTGGATTTTATGCGCCTGGCAGAAATTTACGAAATGTCCTTGAATGGATTTAGGAAGCAAGTTCAAACTCGTCATAACTTGATAACCAATACTCATATCGATGAACCGTCAATTCCATTGGAGTTGTGAAATCGGATTACACCTAGGGACACCCTCTCACATGAGTCCATGTACTATATGTTTATTTCAATGATTTTTGAAACTAGGGCTTTGTTGAATAACATGAAAAGCAATTTTTGCATCATGGGGTTAATTTTTGGAAAATGTTCCAATGGAGGGTGTGGACATCATGGTCATGTCATTCTTACCCAAATAAAATTGTATTAGGTTACTGATGGACCTTGGATTTGGCATCTTTTTATCGTCATTTTACTTTATTTATAAACACTTTGCGGCTTATCCATAACCGTGTATTAATCCCTTATAATGCTCATATGCAGGTCTTAGGCTCAAGGTGTTTTCCCATTACATGTCTTAGTATTTCATTTGATTGTTTAATAAAATTAGGGGAATTAGTGTATTATGTATTTGCTTTGGATATTGACTTATTTGTTAGAAAGTTGCTACAGAACATTATGCATTACAGAACCCCCTACTAAACTGCTTTTTGTAGAACCATTGTGGAAATAATATAGAAGTTGTGGACATGTTGCAAGCATACTACATAATCTAAAGAACCTATGAGGGAGTTCCATAGAAGTTACAGATCCTTCTTCATGCTACAGAACCAAAGCTACAGAACCTTCTGCGAGCTGCAGAAACTCTACAGGAAGTTGGAGATCCTTTTGTAGGCTACAGAACCATGGTTGCAGAACATTTTTCAAGATAAGGAAACTCTACAGAAAAATTGGATCAAGACATAGAAAAGAAAGAAGTAAGAGAATATTGGGAAAAAGAAATGGAGGAAACTGAGAAGATGGTGAATGAAGAGTCCAAAAACACATATGATGTGGGAAATTATAATCTCGACATATCTTTTGGCCCTTCCATGCCATTCAGTAGTGGCAATTTTCCACTTTAAGAGTTAGGTTTGGGAAAATTCACTCCTAAGACTATTGATTTCACTTCCATAGACTCTTCTACGTTTGACAAGGAAAAGATACGAGTAGTAATACAAACCAAAAAGGAAACTACAAGGAAAAGGCCCTGTAGGATGCTCCTCCAAAAAGAGACCAAATATTCGTTTATAGAGGAGGTCACTAGAGGAGGCGAGCAGGAAAAGGTTTTAGTGGATGTTTTTCTTCGATGCTTTTATACATCCAAAATGTATCGGTGTGATTCCAAGACAAACGCATTGATGCGGACATAAATCATGTGGCACTGCAATCAGAAACACAATCAATCCAAACAAAAATATATAAATTTACAACCAGTTCTTTTAACTTACAAAATCATACCGGTGCGTACCCATTTTGAAAGAACTGAAGTAGGGTAAACGGATAGTGGAGGGCACCGGATTAGATTTTTTATTTTTTTATTTTTTATTTTAATTTATGGTGTGGTCGTTCTAAATAACCACACTTGGGCATTCCAATTTAGGGTGCACCGTAATAGGGTTAAATAAAAAAATATAGAATTACAAAAACCACTTATTAAATTAACTTTTTAATTTTAATTTTCATTTCCAATGCGGTCGTTCTAAAAAACAACACCGAGGCATTTAAATTTCTAGCACACCATTGAAGGGTTAAATAAAAAATGAATTAAAAAAACAACTTATTACAAAAAGTATATTTTTTAATTATCATTTTGGCGTGGTCGTTCTAAATAAATGCACCGGGGCATTAGAGTTTACGGTGCACCGTGAAAGGGTTAAAAAAAAAATGTCAAATTAAAAAATGGATTGGATTAATTATTTATTTTTAATTCACACTTTTGGTGTGTCCATTCTCTCGAATAGCACCGGTGTGTACAAGTTTCAGGCACACCATAACAGGGTTAAATAAATAAAAAATTGAATTGAAAAACCATTTTTACCATCTCTGCAATGATTTTGACCACATGAGCATCAATGGCATACCCTCCTTGCTCAAATTCCCTACTATTGATGCTCCACATGGTTACATTGCTCGGTTCCATTGCTTTTTGAGTGGATTTTGATTTTTTTCAAACGGTGGGAAAAAAATGAAATTTGGTGTACATCGTAACCATTCCTCCTCAACACACAATTGACCAGGTAAACTCTTTGTTACCTCCTAATTTATTTTTTTAGTGGATTGAAAATAAAAATTCAACTTTAGTTTTCCTTCTTTATTTAATTTTAAAAACTTGTGCGATACATTTGAGCTATTTAGATCACACTACTACATGGTACACACTATAAATTTACAATGTGCACCAGGCCCAGTGCATTTATATATGTAGCACACTGACGTTGCGTTATACTTTTCATAATGCACTCCCAAAATTTGAACATAATTCTAAATTTCAAAAAAAATGACAACGATAACCAGTGTGCTTTGTAAACACGAATGCACCACCACACTGAAAATATTTTTTTAAAACACATTAACCAATGTGCATTGTTAACATGTACACACTAAATTTTTGGTGCACTGACATGTAACTGGCACACCCTTTTGTCAATCAAAAATTATTCTAAAACTTAAAAAGAGGTGCTCCTATTACAGTGTACTTTAAAGATGGTTGAGCACAGTTTTTGATGAACACATGTCACCACTGCACTAGTGCATCCTATTGATGGAAGCACCATATCTCATATTTACAAAATATTACTGGTGCATCGAAAAATACCCCACACACCGGTGTGTTTTCTATAAAAGCATACCACAAAACTAAATTTATTTAAAAAATTCACCACAGGAAACAGTGCGCTTTGATAACACGCACTCACCACATATTCAGTGCGTTGGCGTGTAAAAGGTGCATCAGTATGCTGATAAAAGATAATTATAAAACTAAAAAATATGTGCTCCTATTACGGTGTGCTTTAAAAAGGTGTGTGCCCCGTTGATGGTGCATTGATGTGTCACCACTGCACTAGTGCTTCCTATTGATGGAAGGGTCGTTCTTAATATTTACAAAATATAGTCGATGCATCTCAAACACACACACACACGAGCGCGTGCATACATACACACACACGCGCGCACACACACACACACACACACACACACACACACACACCGATGTGTTGCATTTAAAAGCACAGATGCATTAGGGTCAATGTAGCACACCGTGGATGGTGCCTCTATTGTTGTGACGCACCGGTTATCTAGATGAGTTAAATTTTAGTTTATTTTATTTACACACTTAGTGTGTTTGTGTTGATGTAGTGCACCAGTTGAGGTGCTCTTGTGTTACAAGAGCATCGGTGTCGCTGTGTGACTATAATTTAGGTGCACTACTTGTCAAATTCATTTATTTTGAGAAAATAATTATTATCATGATGTTAATAAATAACATGCTCATTAATGAAATATTTAATTTTTTATGTCTATTTATGAGACTAAATGATGTTATATGTGAATCAAAGACGTTAGCAGTGAGAGGTCGATCAGCAACAACAAGTGCAAGTTGACTAGTACAACTTTTTGTGCGAGTGGGAGGCAAGAGAGAAGTAGATGGATTTGTACCCTCGCCCCATTACTCATCAGACACAATACCTCTTGATGGTTTTCAACCTCGTGAATTTCTATTGGGAGGCTACATCCCTCAATGGAAACTATGATTTGTTGGCATGGTTGATCTTTCGCATGATATGTCGTTGGGATCGTCATAGGCGGTCATTTCGTGTTAGTTATGATCAGTGGTTACATCCCACTTAGAAGGACATTTACTTCATCACTAGGTAATCTAGGAGAGGAGAGAATTTTCCCTAGTTCCCTGATGTCCTAGCTAGTGTTGCAGCAGAGAGTCGGCTCGCTTACTTTAAAAAATATATCGTTGACCATGTCACTAATCCTACTAATTTTCAGGTGAACGGTGGACATCAAATAATTTTTTTTTCGGTGTAGAGGCGGCTAGGTGCCTCTCACTGTTGGTGGAAACCATCACACACCTCACCAATTATTGGAAACGCATCAGTTTCCCTCTTTTATTTTATGTATATTATTTACACATTATTTAGTGCAGAGACTTAGATGCATTAGGTGGTCCACCATTTTTTGCGATAGTTTTAATTTTCTTTGGATCCATGTCATGCACAAGTTGATGGGAGGGTCAAATTCCCTTTTGGTTCGAATCTCTTTGTTTATTTTTTGAGAGGTTTTTGGCTATGAGGATTTAATTTGAACACCACCCTCCTAGGCTGATGGTGGAGGTGCATATGCACATGTGGGGATAGATGATGCGCAAGAGGGGAAAAACCAAGTTCCTATCTAGGATGATGCAAGAGCATCGGGGCCTAGATAGAGCCGTCGAAGATGATCGACAAGAGAAGGCCGACCAGAGGGAGTGCCGATGATCACTGGTGCGGGAGTGAAGATTGGTTGTCGAAGTCAATGAGTCGAGCGGGAGAAGTCGATGTGCGATCGACAGAGAATGGGAAGTCGAGAGTCGACATGTCATAGGTCAATAGATGACAAAGTTGCAGTGGAGTCGTCGGAGGTCGACATGTTTTCGAACCGCGACACCAACCGGTTTGAGGCGAAGGCTAAGCAAGGAGGACAGGACGGACTGGCAGTCGCACTAGCAGGAGGAAACCGATGCGTATGTCGAAATATGATGAAAGACAGTATGGTCGAGGCTTGACAGGACCGACTACTATAGCAGTGTCAAAAGGACACGCAGAAAGTCAAGGAGAGTACTTGGAATCCATTTGGGGTTACTAAGGAAGTTATGAGCAGTTGTGGAGGGCGGTTGAGTACATGACATATGTCACCATAGGTGGAGATTGTGCAGCAAGGAAGGGCGCTGACAATTGTAGGTCTGTAGGATCAGGGAGATCGGCGAACAAGGGAAGAGTGTCTCGGGAAGAGAAGCAGTAGAGTAGAAGGCCAGGGGACTTGGATCAGTTGGATAACTTGGTAGGAGAGATCGATCACCAAAGGATCGGGAAAGCAGATCCCAAGAGAATATTGGTAGATTGGATAGGAGAGTCACACATCTACAGTCGCAGAGAAGATCGAGCCATAGCTCAGAGTTCCACAGTGAACCAGTAGAGGGTGAAGATCGACACACTGAGAAAGCACACAATTACTTCTGTATTGTAATAGGATAAGGCCGACAATAGTTAGTTGTTTACATTCCTTGCATTTCGCATTGTAACCGTATTCGATAGAAGTAATATAAGCCAACTTCTGGCATCTTTTTTACATCCAGTTTATGTGAACGTGTGTGTTGTGTGTAACTATTAAGCAATAACCCTTGTCAGGGTGACCTTGCGTCAAGTGGTATCAGAGCGGGAAGAGAATATTGTGAGAAGAAAGGTGATGATATCAACCTGACTAGGTCAAGTGGTATCAGCATTGGAAGTGAATCCAGTGTGCAAGTGCATTGAACAGATCTAGCTGCGTTTGGGTAGAGTTGTGAACGAATTGTGAAAGTCCTGTTGCAATTGGACAGAGTGGGAGTTTCAGCTGAGGTTGAAAATGGCTCACAGAGGTGTTAACGGTCGAGGTGTTGGAAGAAGAGAACATGGCGCAGCAGTCACAATTGATCGTGATATGTTCGACGAGTGCGTCCGAACAATGCGAACTTTGACTAATGAAGTCGCGTCGATTAAAGAAATCCAAAGGCGTGGTTGTATTCTTGATGCGTTAGACCACAACGACAAGGATTTCGAAGAGGTGGAAATGAGGAGTTCGAAGAGGTGGAAGCATGGGAAGAAGTAGGAGAAGAACCAGAAGACAAACTAATCAAACTTCTTTCAGAGATGAGAGGTCGGACAAAGATAGATGTACGTACCTACTCAGGAAGTCTGGATCTAGAAGACTTGATCGACTGGTTCAGAGAGATGGAGAAATACTTCGACATGGAGCAGATCGAGGATCGTAAGCGACTTAAGACTGCATGTCTGAGGTTGAAGGGTCATGCCTCATTGTGGTGGGACAATGTGCAGGCTGACAGAGTCAAGAATGGAAAGGAGAAAATAAAGTCTTGGGATAGGATGGTCTCCAAGCTGAAAGGGAAGCTCTTTCCAAATGACTATGTGAT
This sequence comes from Larix kaempferi, assembly GCA_027924585.1. NCBI lineage: Eukaryota > Viridiplantae > Streptophyta > Pinopsida > Pinales > Pinaceae > Larix > Larix kaempferi. Next base: position 37,157,281 of record BSBM01000017.1, read on the forward strand.
TTCCTTGTTTCGAAAGTTACAAAACTTTCGACAAAAAGAGATGACCGTGAAGGAATACACAGAAGAGTTCTATAGATTGTCGATAAGGTCGGGTCAGACTGACGAATGCAAAGAATCTGTCACGAGATATGTCAATGGCTTGAAATATGCCATTTAAGATGAGTTGAGTATGTCAAGAATCAGAGCAGTCGGTGAAGCCTACCAGTTAGCTCTGAAGGCAGAAGAGAAACTGTCGAGGAAATCTGCATCGACCAGAGGAAAGATGATTGGTTGGGGTGCGAAGACTGTTTCCTCGAAAGGAAAAGGTAGCGGTTACAGGAGAGAAGCCGTAAAAGACAACCGACGTGTGGAAGAGACATCGACTAGGGATAAAGCGCAAGAAAACCAACACGATAGTCGAGAGACATGCGATCGAGGTGCGTATGGTCGAAGTGGTCCATCCGACAGAAAAGGAGCTGAAAGACCAGCTGTGGTTTGTTACAAGTTTCGGGGAGTTGGACACAAGGCATATGAATGCCCAGAGAACATACATGTTGCAGAGGAGTCGAAACCCAGACGTCGAAGAGATGAGCAAGTTGATGAGAGGGCCGGGTCGACATCCAACAGCAGTGAGGATGGGAAGAAGAAAATTTGAAACCTGACGGTCAAGTGAACATTGGTTCAGGAAGATCAACGCAACGAGAAAGGGTTGGCACAGCGAAAGGAAATCTTTCGAACCAGAGTGTGAATCGCAAATGGCACTGCAAGACCATAGTTGATGGTGGCAATACGGAGAATCTTGTGTCGACAGAGGTTATCGACAATATGGGGTTGAAATGTCGAGAAAACGCACACCCATACAAGATCTCATGGTTGTAGAAAGGACACCATGTGAAGGTGACCAGACAGTGCCTAGTTAACTTCAAGGTAGGGAAGCTTGAATACAGTGTACTGTGCAACGTAATCACAATGGACGCGTGCCATCTGTTGTTAGGGAGACCATGAAAATATGATCGGAAGATGATCTATGATGGTCAGGCCAACATAGTCACGGTTTGGAAGAATGGCATGCGAAGGACTCTAAAGCTGAAGCAGGAGGAGCAGGACGACTGCAAGCAGGGAAAGAGAAACTTTTGGGAGAAGCGAGTGTTGATGTGTTCAGCCAAGGAATTTCTCGCGGAAGAGGAAAAGCACTCAGGATGTTTTGCCATCATTCGGAAGGGACCATGTGTCGAAAGTTCGACAATGGAGAAGATTTTGATCGAAGTCAAAAGGATGCTTGACGAGTTTCAGAGCATAGTAGTCAACGAGGCACCGACAGGATTGCTACCAATGAGAAGCATATCCCATCAGATCGGCTTGATTCCAGGTTCAAATTTTCCAAACAAAGCACCGCATAGAATGAGCCAGACAGAAGTTCACGAACTCAATCAACAGGTCCAGGAGTAGTTGGATAGGGGATTGATCAGAGAAAGTCTAAGTCTGTGCGCGGTACAAGCAGTATTAGCACCAAAAAAAGTTGGATAATGGAGAATGTGTATAGACTTCAGAGCCATAAACAAGATCATGATCAAATACCGGTTTCCATTGTCGAGAATAGATGACTTGATGGATTGCTTGAGTGGAGTGAAGTACTTCACAAAGATAGACCTAAAGAGCGGTTATCACCAGATTCGGGTTAGAGAAGGGGATGAATGGAAAACAACATTCAAGATGAAGGAAGGGTTTTATGAGTGGTTAGTCACGCCATTCGGATTGACTAATGCACCCAGTACATTCATGTGGTTGATGAATGAGGTACTGAAACCATTCTTCGGTAAGTTTTTCGTAGTATATCTATATGACATCTTGATATTTAGTTGAACCAAGATAGAACACTTGGGACACATTCGACAAGTATTGCAGAAGTTGCAGGAAGAAAAGTTGATGGTGAACCTACAAAAGTGTTTCTTCATGAAGGAAGAACTTGTGTACTTGGGATTTGTAATATTGGGTAAAGGGTTAGTGATGGACCCAGAAAAGGTGAAGGAAATATTGGATTGGCTGGAACCGACAAGTGCGATTGGAGTAAGGAGTTTCCATGGACTTGCCAGTTTTTACAGGAAGTTCATTCGGGGATTCAGTTGAATTTGTGCACCTTTGGCAGAGTGCATGAGAAAAGGGGAGTTCAAGTGGACGGAAGCTGCCCGGCGAGCTTTCGACAAGTTGAAGGAAAAAGTCACTGAAATCCCAGTGTTAGTGCTCCCATATTTTGACAAAGTTTTCCAGGTCAATTACGATGCGAGTTGAACAGCAATTGGAGCAGTGTTAATCCAGGAGGGCCGACCAATTGCATTCTTCAATGAGAAGTTGGATGATGCGAACCGGAAATATTCGGTCTATGACCAGGAATTTTATGCTATTGTCCAAGCATTGAAGAAGTGGAGGCATTATTTGTTGCCCAAGGAATTTTTGTTGTACACAGATCACCAATCACTGAGGTATCTGAATACTCAATCGAAGTTTAATCAGTGGCACATGAAATGGGTCGAATTCCTGCAGGGATATACTTTCATGTTGCAACATAAGTCGAGCAAGTCGAACAAGATTACCAACGTGCTGAGTCGAAGAGTTGCATTGAAGAACACGACGATAGTTCAGGCAACGGGAATAGAGTCGGTGAAAGCAGAGTATGCGACTGATGGGGATTTTGTGAAATCATGGGAGGCTTGTCATGAACCGTGGAGTGTCTAGTGTTAGGATATTCCTATACTCCATCCTAGTCCTACTAGATTTCCAGTCATTTTCATTTTCAGTCATGCATGCAAAATTAGGGTTTGCATGCATTCTAGGTCATCAGTCCCAGCACCTAGTCCTCAGCAAACTAGCCCCCGGAGCTTCTTTCAGATCATTTCTAGGCCTCCCAGTGACTAATGCGCCCTCCTTTGCTTCACTGCATGACAAGGGAGCCTTCTTCACCTACCAGTCCAGTTATATTTAGTTATATTGAGTTATCTTCAGTTATTCCCTTGATTTAAGGCTTAACTGACTCTTTACTGAGTTTATCACTCTGTTGGACCTCCAGTGAGACTAGATTGACCATTCTGACTCCAGTTAACTCCTATGGCACCCTCCACTGAGCCTCCTTCACTATATTAGTGCTTCCATGTGCCAGTTACACCAACCACATTCAGTTAGACTCAGTTTGACTCCCGGTTGATCATTACTTGTGCATTGATGACTTCACTGATGAGAAGGTGGACTCCTAGTTAGGCATTGATGACTCTCCACTGATTATGGATATGTGCATGAAGGCCAATTCGAATTCCTCCTAGTGAATTCGAATCCTCATACTCAGCATTGTATATTTACCAGTTCATTATTCTGTTATTAGTAACATGTGTAATTATTCTACCTCAATCAGAGTTTCTTTGGATCTAAGTTCTATTGCTTGTCTATTCTTCTATTATTCCTAAATTCTTTCATTGTGAGGTTTACATCATCTCTTTGGATCTTATGTGGGCAATTTCACATGGTATCAGAGCCTTGAGAGTATATTCTACCTCCATTCTTGAGAGTTTTTTTGCAGGTATTTTGAAGTTCCAGCAGTTGCAGCAGCAGATTCAGTAGCCTTCTATTTGCACTTGTTCAAGCAATCAAGATGAGCAATTCGAATGCTCCTTCTTCTATACTTCTCACTCCTTTCAATTATTTCGAATGGAAGAGGAAGATGATAATACTCTTGCAATCAAGAGGGTTTACACTTATAGTTGAGGAAAAAGATGCCATACCACATCAAGCTGAAAAGAGAATCAAGCACCTAAACAAAATGGATGAAGCCTTTGGATTCATATGCCTTCATATATCTGATGATCTATTGTTTCATGTTGATGGATTGAAGTCTCCATATGATTTATGGATAAAATTGAGGAGTCTTTTTGGCAAACAAGACGAACTGAGAGGCTACATTCTTGAGAATGAATTGGTTGCCCTTCAACCTAGCAATTTCGAGAGCATCCAAGATTTCTTCTCCAAATTTCAGAATTTGGTTTTGCATTGCAAGCAATATGGCATCACTAAAAGTGATGAGCAATTGATACTCTCTATATTGAGCAAACTTGGATCTCAATTTTCTGTCTTTGTATCTACCTTTCATTCTGTTCGAATGTCCATCCCTGGATGGAAGTTTCCCACCTTAAGTGACTTCATTGAAGCTCTCACTCAAGAAGAGAACAAACTGTTTCAAATGGGTGCCATCAAAACCTCCATAGATCTAGCTCTTTGAGCTGGTGAATCAAGTGGAGCGAATGCAAAGGGGGGACAAAAAGGCAAAGGCAAGAAACCTTCAAGATCCAAGAATGACAAACAAAGAGACCAAATTGTACCTACTGCAAGAGAGGAAACCATCCTGAGCATGCCTGCATGCATAAGAAGATTGATCTTCTAACCAAGCTTCTTGAACAAAACCAAATTGTTGTTCCAAAAGAAGCAAAGATGTCTGATTCTGGAAGTGGATCTGATGATTGTCATGCATTGATGGCTGGTTTTTCAAAGACAAAAGCTCTCCCCATAGATTCTGGAGCTTCCAACCACATGATGGCACAAGAAGAATCCTTCTCCTCTTTGGATCTCCAAGATGGGCCTACCATTCACATGGGAGACAACTCTCATATTTCTGCCAAAGGTTTGGGTACAGTTCATATGGAGCATGGTAAGTTCAAAAATGTCTTATTTGTTCCTTCTCTTACAGCTAATTTGTTGTCAGTATATCAAATGACTCATATAGGATCTCCAAAACAAGTAATTTTTGGTCCAGACACAGTAGATATTACAGAAATCTCCACTGGAAAGGTTATAGCGAATGGGATTGCTAATCATGCCTCAAAGGCATATGAGTTATCACACTTCATGCCCTTCTCTCCAACTATTCCTTCAGATTCTGATGAAGATCACAGTGACTTCTCTTCCAGTGACTCCTATTCTAGTGAAGAAGAAGATCAAGATTTTGATGTTGAGATCATGGTTCAAGAAGATTCAGAACCAACACCTATTCTTAGTCCAGATTCAAGAGAAATATGTTCTCACACAGTCCTTGCTACTACTGAGAACACAGTTGATGATTTATTTTCTTACAGAACTACTAGACTTCAACAGCATGCTAACCTTGCATTATGCCATCCATCTCTCCATAAGAGATGCAGCATGATGATGGGATTCTCTCTTCCATCTTTTGGGAAGACTACTCATGTTCCATTTGCTCCAGAAACAGAAAAAGTTCCTGAAAGACTTGCTTCATCCTCCACACAGTGGGAGACCTTCCTACATGGGATCAGCTTGCCAAGTCTTTTGCAAAAGTTTTCACTGATGAAAGCTTCTTTCTTTTCTGTATGATGGTTCTTTGAGTTATTTACTGTTCTTTTTGAGGGGGGGTATTTTTCCCATGAGGTTTTCCCCATTTCCTTATTTTATGGACAGTTATGTATTTTATTATCATTTTCATTTATTGTATGGGTGACCTTTGGTCCTAGTTACCAGGGCCCAGGATGGATTAAGGGGGGGTGTTAGGATATTCCTATACTCCATCCTAGTCCTAATATCTTTCCAGTCATTTTCATTTTCAGTCATGCATGCAAAATTAGGGTTTGCATGCATTCTAGGTCATCAGCCCCAGCACCTAGTCCTCAGCAAACTAGCCCCCGGAGCTTCTTTCAGATCATTTCTAGGCCTCCCAGTGACTAATGCGCCCTCCTTTGCTTCACTGCATGACAAGGGAGCCTTCTTCACCTACCAGTCCAGTTATATTCAGTTATATTGAGTTATCTTCAGTTATTCCCTTGATTTAAGGCTTAACTGACTCTTTACTGAGTTTATCACTCTGTTGGACCTCCAGTGAGACTAGATTGACCATTCTGACTCCAGTTAACTCCTATGGCACCCTCCACTGAGCCTCCTTCACTATATTAGTGCTTCCATGTGCCAGTTACACCAACCACATTCAGTTAGACTCAGTTTGACTCCCGGTTGATCATTACTTGTGCATTGATGACTTCACTGATGAGAAGGTGGACTCCTAGTTAGGCATTGATGACTCTCCACTGATTATGGATCTGTGCATGAAGGCCAATTCGAATTACTCCTAGTGAATTCGAATCCTCATACTTAGCATTGTATATTTACCAATTCATTATTCTGTTAATAGTAACATGTGTAATTATTCTACCTCAATCAGAGTTTCTTTGGATCTAAGTTCTATTGCTTGTCTCTTCTTCTATTATTCCTAAATTCTTTCATTGTGAGGTTTACATCATCTCTTTGGATCTTATGTGGGCAATTTCACATCGAGAGAACTCCATACTTGGATTATTTCATCCAAGAGGGATAACTATTCAAGGGACAACATATGTGTATTCCCAGAGGATCCGTAAGAGAGAACCTAATCTAAGAGTTGCATAGCGGTTGATTAGTGGGTCATTTTGGCATCCACAAGACCAAGGCATGGGTCGAAGAAAAGTATTATTGGCCAGGAATGATGACAAATGTCGGGAAGTGGGTACGACACTATCGATTTTTCCAGTTAGAAAAGGGAAGAAGTCAAAACACTGGGTTGTATACACCATTACCTGTACTGAATACCCCATGGGAGCACCTGAGCATGGATTTTATGCTAGGATTGTTGAAGACGCAGTAGGGAAGCGACTCAATATCTGTTGTAGTCGACAGATTTTTGAAGATGGCACACTTTATTCTGTGTCGGAAGACAAGAGATGCCATAGGCATTGTTGCACTATTCTTCAAAGAGGTAGTCAGATTGCATGGGTTGCTAAATAGTATCACATCCGACAAAGATACCAAGTTTATGGGGCATTTCTGGAGAACCCTATGGAAGAAACTGAACATGAGGTTGCAGTTTATCTCGGCATATCATCCGCAGATAGACGGACAGACCGAGGTGGTGAATAGAAGTTTGGGAAACCTTCTAAGTTGTTTGACGGCCGACCTACCCAAGCAGTGGGAGAATGTGTTGGCACAAGCAGAGTTCGCATACAACAATTATGTGAATAGGTCAACAAGTTTGAGCCCATTTCAGATTGTTCAAGGATGAATCCTACATGGAGTGGCATATTTGGTCGAGTTACCAACAGAAATCAGGAAAAGCGCGGATGCAGAATCATTCACAGAGCATATGAAGGAAGTGCATGAAGATGTGTGAAAACGCATAGAGAAGAGAAACACGGCATACAAGTTGAGAGCCGACAGGAAGAAGGCTACAGTCGTTCAGTGAAGGAGACTTAGTCTATACAAATTTGCGGAAGGAGAGATTTTCGACAGGGACATATAACAAGCTGAAGTTGAAGAATATTGGACCATGTAAGATCTTGAGGAAGATTTCAGACAACGCCTATGTGTTGGAGCTGCCAAAAGACTTGAGCATTTCACAAATGCTCAATGTCTCAAATCTGTACAAGTTTGAATAAGGGTCAAGCAACGGAAGCACGGAAGTGTCGAACATCGACTAGACAGTGCAAATTCCAGGTCGACACAAGGAGGAATCGCAGAAGTAATAGAGGAACGCGAAGTCGAGCGTATGCGCAATTCGCGAAGGAAAGATACTTAGTGAGATGGAAAGACAATGAGTTGCAGGATGCAACATGGATTTCCAAAGAAGAGTTCAGGAGACTAACGGAGTAGTCGAGTTCTTTTTCACTTGGGGATTCTAATGCAGGAGCATCAGGGCCTAGGCATAGCCATTGAAGATGATCAATGAGAGAAATCCGACCAGAGGGAATGTCGACGACCACTGGTGCAGGAGTGAAGATTGGCTGTCGAAGTCAATGAGTCAAGCGGGAGCAGTCGATGTGCGATTGGCAAAGAATGGGAAGTCGAGAGTCAACATGTCATAGGTCGACAGAGGACAGTGTTGAAGCGGAGTCGCCGGAGGTCGACATGTTGTCGAACCACTACAACGACCTGTTTGAGACAAAGGCCAAGCGAGGAGGATGCGATGGACTGGGAGTCGCACTAGCAAGAGGAAACTGACGGGTATGTCCAAATATGACGGAAGACAGTAAGGTCGAGGCATGATAGGACCGTCTACTATAGTAGTGTCAAAAGGACACACAGAAATTCAAGGAGAGTACTTGGAAGTCGTTCGGGGTTACTAAGGAAGTTATGAGAAGTTATGGAGGGTGGTTGAGGACATGACAGTTGTAGCCACAGGTGGAGAATGTGCAACACCACAGGGCGCTGACAATTGCAGGTCTGCAGGATCAGGGAGATCGGTCGACTGAGGAAGCGTGTCTTGGGAAGAGTAGCAGCAGAGTAGAAGGCCAGGGGACTTGGATCAGTTGGATAACTTTGCAGGAGAGATCGATCAGCAGAGGATCGGGAGAGCGGATCTCAAGAGAAGATTGGTAGATTGGATAGGAGATTCACACATCTAAAGTTGCAGAGAAGATCAAGCCATAGCTCAGAGTTTCGGAGTGAACCAGGAGAGGGTGAAGATCAACACACTGAGAAAGCACACAGTTACTTATTTATTGTAATAGGCTAAGGCCAACAATAGTTAGTTGTTTACATTCCTTGCATTTCTCATTGTATCCGTATTCGATAGAAGTAATATAAGCCAGCTTCTGGCATCCTGCTTACATCCAACTTATGTGAAGTAATATAAGCCAGCTTCTGGAATCATGTTTATAATCCATTCGAACCAAAGCCAAACATTTGGAGCACATTCGACAAGTGTTGTGAAAGCTGTAGGAAAAGAAGTTGATCGTGAACCTGCAGAAGTGCTTCTTCATGAAGGAAGAACTTGTGTACTTGGGATTTGTAATCTCAGGTAAAGGGTTAGTGATGGACCTAGAAAATTTGAAGGCTATATTGGAGTGGCCAGAACCAACAAGCATGACAGGAGTGCGTAGTTTTCATGGAATTGCTAGTTTCTACTAGAATTTCATCAGGGGATTTAGTCTAATATGTTGACCGTTGACAGAGTGCATGAAGAAAGGGGAGTTCAAGTGGACGAAAGTTGCCCAAAATTCATTTGACAAGTTGAAGCGGAAGGTGACAGAGAGCCCTGTGTTATCTCTCCCAAATTTCAACAAATATTTCCAAGTCAATTGCGATGCCAGTGGAATGGCAATTGGTGCAGTGTTGAGCCAGGAGGGCCGACCAATTGCATTCTTCAGCAAAAATTTGGATGAAGAGAAGTAGAAATATTCGGTCTGTGACCAGGAGTTCTATGATATTGTCCAAGCATTAAAGAAGTGGAGGCATTATTTGCTTCCCAAGGAATTTTTGTTATACACAGACCACCAAGCGTTGAGGTACTTGAATACTCAGTCGAAGTTGAATCAGTGACACATGAAGTGGATTGAATTTTTGCAGGGATATACCTTCATGTTGCGACATAAGTCCAGCAAGTCGAACAAGGTTTCTGACGCGTTGAGTAGAATATTTGCATTGCTGAACACGACAACAGTTCAGGTGACGAGAATAGAGTCAATGAAGACAGAGTATGAGACCGACGAGGATTTTGCGAAAGCATGGAAGGCTAGTCGCGAACCGTGGAGTGTCGACGGAAATCCATACTTGGATTATTTTATCCAAGAAGGATACATATTCAAGGGACAAAAATTATGTGTTCCCATGGGATCCGTAAGATAAAACCTAATTTGATAACTGAATAGTGGAGGATTAGCATGTCATTTTGGCATCGACAAGACCAAGGTGTTGGTCGAAGAAACGTATTATTGGTCAGGGATGACAACAGATGTCGGTAGGTGGGTACAACAGTGTCGAATTTTCCAGTTGGTGAAGGGGAAAAAGTCAAAATACGGGGCTATATGCACCATTTCCAGTGCCAAATACCCCATGGAAGAACCTGAGCATGGATTTTGTGTTGATATTTATGAAGACACAGCAAGGTAACGACTCAATCTTTGTGATAGTTGATAGATTTTCGAAAATGCCACACTTTATTCTGTGTCGGAAGACAAGTGATGCCACAAGCATTGTTGTACCATTCTTTAAGGAGATATTCAGATTGCATGGGTTTTCGAAGAGTATAACATTGGACAGGGATACCAAGTTTATGGGTCATTTCTGGAGAACCTTGTGGAAGAATATAGACACAAAGTTGCAGTTTAGATTGGCATACCATCCGCAGACTGATGGACAGACCGAGGTGGTAAACATAAGTTTGGGAAACCTTCTGATATTTTTTACGGCCGACAGACACAGCAGTGGGAGAATGTGTTGGCGCAAGCAAAATTCGCATACAACAATTCTGTGAATCGATCAACAGGTATGATCCCATTCCAGATTGTTCAGGTTCGAATCCCACATGGTGTGATGGATTTGGTTGTGATACCAATGGAGATCAGAAAGAGTGCATGTGCGGAAACATTTGCGAAGTATATGAAAGAATTACATGAAGATGTATGCAAGCACATTGAAAAGAGCAATGCGGCATACAAGTTGAGAGACGACAAGAAGAAGAGGATATATTCATTCAGCGAGGGAGAATTATTCTATGCGCACTTGAGGAAAGAGAGGTTCCCTACAGGAACATACAACAAGCTGAAGCTGAAGAAGATTGGACCATGTAAGATACTGAAGAAGATTTCAGACAATGCTTATGTGTCGGAGAACCGAAGGAATTGAACATTTCTCCTACGTTCAATGTCTCATATATGTACAAGTATGAAGAAGGTTCAACAAGAAGCAGTGTGTAAGTGTCGAATATCGACTAGATAGGGAAAATTCTAGGTCGACACGAAGAAGAGATCATTGAAGTAGTAGATGAGCATGAATTTGGACACACAAGGAGTTCGCAGAAGAAAGAATATTTAGTCTGGTGGAAGGATGATGAATCGAATTGTGATAATCTGCAGGGGATCTAGAAATTGTAACAAACTCACAATCAAACTCTCAAGAATGTTGCAAAGAAGAAGAGAAGAATGCACTCAATAATCACTCATAAACACAGAAAATGTAGAACAATAGTATCATACATCAGCTTTAAGCTGGCACTATGTGGAATAATGAATGTAAAGAATGTGTTACAATAAACTGTGATGTAGCATCATATAGGATTCGAATTAGCCAAGTAGGGAATTCGAATCTAACTTAAAGTTTAGCTTGGATAACAATGGAGACATCATCCATTCAGTAGTATCAGTCATAAATGGTAATAGTCAGTCAAGTGTGTCTGATTCTAACAGAACCATCTAGGCATAAGTCAGGGAATGGAGACTCCAAGGGGGGCACATGAGGTTGTCAAATAGTCAATTGGAACTCCAGAACTAGCTAACTAGAAGCTACAAACAGTCGGCATGAGCAATCAATAGATGAACTACTCAATCGATGCACTAACTAAATGATAACTCATGGTAGGTGAGATAAGGCGCCCTAACTGAGAGATAACTGGTGGTAGGTGAGCAAAGGTGCACTTTCCATGCATAACAGTCAAGGAGGGTGCATCAGGTAGGTAGGAGGCCAAATGGGGGTTGAAGACATACTCTGGGGAGATGAAAGTGAGCTCTAGGTGCTGGGAGGACTACCAATATGATGATTGGATGCATGAAGTGGCATGCAAATGCATGCAGCATGCAGATTTGCATGCAGGAATGCAAAATACAAAAATGATGGTGTGAATATTCCAACACCCCCCCTCAATCTATACTATGATATAATAACTGAAATCTGAAAAATAGGGCCCTGGTGACTAAGACCAAAGGTCACCCCATACAATCAATCTAAATAAACTAAGTGAGGAAAGAGAGAAAACCCGGTGGGAAGAAATCCCTCCCTCAAAATAGAACGAAGGATGCTAAAGTAGCATGTCATCACTCACCCCTGAAGGAGGCAAGTGTCCTTCTTTTCCGAAGAAGGATCGATCGATCTGGAATGGATCGGTAATGTGAGAAGGATGAAACATTCCATTCTGAAAATCTGATCTAATTCTCCGTCGATCAGCTGGATCATCAACAAGATCTTCAGCAGATATGAGAGTAGTGGCTGCCCATCTCGGAAGAGGAGGAAAACTAGTTGAGAGATCATAAGGTTGTTGTGGAACTGAATCTCCCATTTCCTCATCTTCATTTTCATTTGCTAGATCTCCAGGTTCTTATGGATCTGGATCTAGTATTTGCTCTTCATCATATTCATTGTCATAACCTTAATCTAATCTGTCATGTGATGAAGGTTCCCTCCCTTGGAGCTCATCATCACTTCAAGGCTCTAAATCTGAAATATCATGTGAAGAAGCATGTGAAACTGATGTCTCATACTCTGAATCTGAACTGGCATGTGATGAAGGTTCTCTCTCTTCAAGCTCATCATCACTCTTAAACTCTGAATGTGAAATCTCATGTGAAGAAGCAAGTGAAACTGACTCATCATCACTTCCAAACTCTGAATCTTATGTGGTGAGAAAAAAATCATGAAACTGCTTCTGAAGGTGCATGTAGATCTCTGATATCTCCTTTGAGCCATCATAGGTGAGATCATTTTCAAAAGAGCTAGAAACTGATGATGATGGATCTTCAACAAGATCACTAGTGGATGTAGTAGTGATGGCCCATTCTGCCATAGGATTTGAACCAATAGGTGCTAGATCTTCAGGTTCTTGTGGATTTGGATGTAGCATTCACACTTCTTCAAGAGTCCTCTTTTTCTCAATCTTCTTAGGTCGATCCTTGCCTTTCAAGCAACCTTTGCAGGTGCTATGAGAAAACTTGATATTTGGAAGACCTTCAACCACTTCCTAAGCTTGCAATTTTTGCAAATGCTTGTAGTTGAGATGGGATAGACTACTTCCTTCATTTGCATGAGAGTGAAGAGAAGACTGCTTTGAGAGAGGAAAGAAGTGTGAAAACTCATAGAGTTCTGTCTTATGATTTTCAACACCTTTTGCAATGTTTTTTCCTGAAACCATGTGTTGTACTTCGACTTCATTTGGAGAAAAGATCACTCTTTTGGGCTCTCCAATATGATTCATTTGGTACGCTGAAAGTATATTTTCTCTGAGAGAAGGAACATAAAGCACATTATAAAAGAAACCATGGTCAAGATTAATTCTTCCAATCCCTTGAGAGGATATTTTTGAATCATTGCCCAACATGATGGAAGGGCCAACTGAGCTTTCAAAGCTGGAGAAGGGATCTTTGGAGCAAGACATATGTCTTGTTGCTCCTGAATCTATAAAGAATGAGGATTCTTTTGATGCACTTGCCATGAGAGCATGGCATCTTTCTTTGTCTTCAGATCTAGAAGGTTCAGTATCATAATCTTTCTTCCTTGCACATGCAGGTACAGGAAGATTGTTCTTTTCAAGTAAATGAGCCATAATGTCTATAGATTTCCTCATACAACCACTCTCAGGATGATGTCCTTGATGACAATATGTGCACTTGGATCTTTTCTTCTGAGATTGCTTGGTCTTCCTTAAGTTCGAAGCCCCATCTGACTGATATGGACTATCTGTAGGCTTTGTATCATTCGATCACTTATCCGAAATCGTTTGCTTGCCTTTACCATTCTCCCTTTTGGCCTCAACAGCTGTAAGGGCCGAATCCAACTTGGGTTTGATCATTCCCATGGAGATTAACTTCTCTTCCTCTTGAGTAAGAGATTGGATGAAGTCATCAAGTGAGGGAAACTTCCATCTTAGCTAACTAGAAATTAGAGACAAACACTGAGAAGTTTGGCCCCAACTTTGAGAGAATGACAAGAATAAGCTGCTTGTCTTCTTTCACTATCTCATATATTTTCAACTGTGATATCAAGATTTTGAATTTGGTGAGGAAGGCATTGATTGATTCGAAGATGTCAGGACTCAAATAGATGAGTTCATTCTCCAATTTGTGTCCTTTCATATCATCTTTCTGTCCAAAAATATATTCGAGCTTGTCCCAAACCTCTTTAGGAGATGTAAGATCGATGACATGGAAGTGAAGATCTTCAGAAATTGAGAGAAGGAGGAGGCCAACTGCTTCATCAAGCCTATCCAAGTACTTGGAATTTTCAACTGCACTAGGAGGTTCTACCATCATTCCATTGAGTATTCTGGTGAAGCTCTTGGATCTCATGAAGAGAGCCATCTTGGATTTCCACTCAACATAGTTGGAAGATGTGAGCTTTAGATCCATCTGAACAGAGAAGGTCGAATTGTTGAAGAAGAATTCGAATGGGTGAATAAACCTACAAAACAAGAAGAATTCGAATGGGTGAATGGATTTCTCCAATGAATTCAAGTAATAGCACCAGGATTTGTTGTGGAAACTCAAAGGCTTACGGTGCTCAGGTGAAAGATAGCTGCTCAAAGAAATGTTGCAACTGCTGCAATGGATGCAATTTGAATTGCTACTAACTGCTCTAATACCATGTGATAATCTGCAAGGGATCTATCAACTGTAACAAAATCACAATCAAACTCTCAAGAATGTTGCAAAGAAGAAGAGAAGAATGCACTCAATAATCACTCATAAACACAGAAAATGTAGAACAATAGTATCATACATCAGCTATAAGCTGGCACTATGTGAAATAATGAATGTGAAGAATGTGTTACAATAAACTGTGATGTAGCATCATATAGGATTCAAATTAGCCAAGTAGGGAATTCGAATCTAGGTCAAAGTTTAGCTTGGATAACAATGGAGACATCATCTAGTCAGTAGTATCAGTCATAAATGGTAATAGTCAGTCAAGTGTGTCTAACTGATTCTAATAGAACCATCTAGGAATAAATCAGGGAATGGAGACTCCAAGGGGGGCGCATGAGGCTATCAAATAGTCAAGTGGAACTCCAGAACTAGCTAACTAGAAGCTACAAGAATTCAGCATGAGCAATCAGTGGAAGAACTACTCAATCAATGCACTAACTGAATGATAACTCCTGGTAGGTGAGATAAGGCGCCCTAAATGAGAGATAACTGGTGGTAGGTGAGCAAAGGCTCACTTGCCATGCATAACAATCAAGGAGGGCGCATCAGGTAGGTAGGAGGCCAAATGGGGGCTGAAGACATGCTCTGGGGAGCTGAAAGTGAGCTCTAGGTGCTGGGAGGACTACCAGCATGATGACTGGATGCATGCAGTGGCATGAAAATGCATGCAAACATGCAAAATACAAAAATGATGGTGTGAATATTCCAACACAAATTAGGCGACATGGATTTCAGAAGAAGAATATGGGAGTCTGACGGAGCAGTCAAGTTATTTTTCGCCTAGGGAGACTGATGTAGGGGCATCGAGACCTAGGAGAAATAGTTGAAGTTGATTGATAGCAGGGGGTCGACCATGGGGATTGCCGAAGACCACTGGTTTAAGCGAGACTAGCAGTCGAAGCAATGTATTTGAGCAGGAAGCTGTCGAAGTAAGGTCGACAGGAGTGAAAGTCGAAGGAGTTGAACATTGACAATGATGAAAGCGGTAATGTCCAAGCGAGGGGGATGGGCCATATTGGTAGCCGTGGAGACTCCTTGAAGCCGACAAGTTAATTCAAGGACTGACAAAGCACAAAATGGTCGAAACGTCAAAGAGGAAAGTGATAAATCTATAAATTCCATGTCATCACTTCCTTTGTTATTCCTTTGTTTACTCTTTTACCATTCACTGAGTTTTCCCTACCATCATGTATTTTGTTATCCTTTGTCATTAATGAACTCCTTTGACATCAATGAAAATCACACTGAACATTTGCGAGCTGCAGAAACTCTGTAGGAAGTTGTAGATCCCTTTGCAGGCTACAGAACCATGGCTGCAGAACATTCTGCAAGATATGGAAACTCTACAGAAAAATTGAATCAAGACACAGAAAAGAAAGAAGTAAGAGAATATTAGGAAAAAGAAAGGGAGGAAACTAAGAAGATGGTAAATGAAGAGTCCAAAAACACATAAGATGTGGGAAATTATAATCTCGGCATATATTTTGGCTCTTCCATGCCATTCACTAGTGGCCATTTTCCTCTTTAAGAGTTAGGTTTGGGAAAATTCACTCCTTTTAAGACTGTTGATGTCACTTATGTAGACTCTTCTACGTTCGACAAGTAAAAGAGACAAGTGGTAAGGCAAACCCAAAAGGAAACTATAAGGAAAAGGCCCTGTAGTGGATGTTTTTTTAGATGCTCCTCCAAAAAGAGACCAAATATTCATTTATAACGGAAGTCAGTAGTAGAGGCAAGCAATCAAAGGTTTTAGTGGATTTTTTTCTTCGGTGTTTTTATACATCCAAAATGAATTAGTGCGATTCAAAGACAAACGCATTGATGCAGACATAAATCATGTGGTGCTTCAGCCAGAAACACCATCAATCCAAACAAAAATATATAAATTTACAACCAATTCTTTTAACATGCAAAAGCATACTGGTGCGTACCCATTTTGAAATAACCAAAGTAGGGTAAACGGATAGTGGAAGGCACCGGATTAGATTAATTATTTTTTATTTTTTATTTTAATTTATGGTGTGGTCGTTCTAAATAACCACACTGGGGCATTCCTATTTAGGGTGCACCGTAACAAGGTTAAATAAAAAAAATATCGAATTACAAAAACCATGTATTAAATTAACTTTTTCATTTTCATTTTCATTTCCAATGTGGTCGTTCTAAACAATAGCACCGAGGTATTGGAACTTCTAGCACACCGTGAAAGGGTTAAATAAAAATATGAATTAAAAAAATAAGTTATTAAAAAAAATCATTTTTTAATTTTCATTTTGGTGCTGTCATTCTAAATAAATGCACTGGGGAATTAGAGTTTATGGTGCACCGTGAAAGGGTTAAATAAAAAAATGCCTAATTAAAAAAATGGATTGGATTAATTCTTTATTTTTAATTCACGCTTTCAGTGTGTTCATTCTCTCAAATAGCACCGGTGCATTCAAGTTTCGGGCATGTCGTAACAGGGTTAAATAAAAAAAAATATCGAATTGAAAAACCATTTTTACCATCTCTGCAATGATTTTGACCACATGAGCACCGGTGGTGTACCTTCCTTGCTCAAATTCCCTACTATTGATGCTCCACATGGTTACATTGCTCGGTTCCATTTCTTATTGAGTGGATTTTGATTTTTTTCAAACGGTGGGAAAAAATTGAAATTTGGTGTACATCGCAACCACTCCTCCTCAACACACAATTGACCAAGTAAACTCGTTGTTACCTCCTAATTTAATTTTTTAGTCGATTGAAAATCAAAATTCAACTTTAGTTTTCCTTTTTTAAAATTTAAGAAACATTTGCGATGCATTTGAGCTATTCGGCTCACACCACTACATGGTGCACACTATAAATTTACAAAGTGCACCAGGCCCAATGCATTTATATATGTAGCACAGTGACGTTTCGCTATACTTTTCATAATGCACTCCCAAAATTTTAACATAATTCTAAATTTCAAAAAAAATGACAACGATAACTAGTGTGCTTTGTAAACACGAATGCACTGCCACACTAAAAATATTTTTTTAAACACATTAACCAATGTGCATTGTTAACATGTACGCACTGAATTTTTGGTGCACTGACATGTAGCTAGCACACTGTTTTGTCAATCAAAAATCATTCTAAAACTTAAAAAGAGGTGATCCTATTACAGTGTGCTTTAAAGATGGTTGAGCACAGTTTTCGATGCACACATGTGTCACTACTGCACTAGTGCTTCCTATTCATAGAAGCACCATATCTCATATTTACAAAATATTACTGGTGCATCGAAAAAGACCCCACACACTGGTGTGTTTTTTGTAAAAGCATACCACAAAACTAAATTTATTTAAAAAATTTACCACGGTAAATGGTGCGCTTTGATAACATGTACTCAACTTATATTCAGTGCACTAATGTGTAACAGGTGCACCATTATGCTGATCAAAACTAAGTATAAAACTAAAAAAGATGTGCTCTTGTTATGGTGTTCTTTAAAAACGTTTGTGCCCCATTGACGTGTCACCGCTGCACTAGTGCTTCCTATTGATGGAAGGATTGTTCTTAATATTTACAAAATATAGCCGATGCATCTCAAAAACAAACACACACACACACACAGACACACCGATGTGTTGCATTTAAAAGCACATTATATTTGTTTTTAAAAAAAGTGTTGCACGATGCATCAGGGTCAATGTAGCACACTATGGATGGTGCTTCTATTGTTGTAATGCACCGATTATCCATATGAGTTAAATTTTATTTTATTTTATTTGCATACCCAGTGCGTTTGTGTTTTTGTAGTGCACCAATTGAGGTGCTCTTGTGTTACAAGAGCATCGGTGTCGATGTGTGACTATAATTTAGGCACAATGCTTGTAATATTCATTTATTTTGATAAAAAAATTATTATTTGATGTTAATAAATAACATGCTCATTAATGAAATATTTAATTTTTTTATGTCTATTTATGAGACTGATCGATGTTATATGTGAATCAGCGACGTCAGTAGTGAGAGGTCGATCAGCAACAGTAGGTGCGAGTTGACCAGTACAACTTTGTGCACGAATAAGAGGCGGGAGAGAAGTAGATGGATTTGTACCCTCGCCCCATTACTCATCAAATACGAGACATCTTGATGGTTTTCATCCTCCTGAAGTTCTATTGGGAGGCTACATCCCTCAATGATAACTAGGCTTTGTTGGCATAGTTGATCTTTCGCGTGATATGTTGTTGGGATCATCATAGGCGGTCATTTCGCATTAGTCCCGATCAATGGTTACAGCCCACTGAGAAGGACATTTACTTCATCATAAGGCTATCTAGGAGAGGAGAGGATTTTCCTTAGTTCACTGATGTGCTAGCTGGTGTTGCAGCAAAGATTTGGCCCGCTTACTCTAAAAAGTATATTGCTAACCACGTCAATAATCCTGCTAATTTTCAGGTGCACAGTGGACAGCGATGAATTTTTGTTTTTGGTGTAGAGGAGGTTAGGTGGCTCTCACTGTTGGTGGCGACCATCGCACACCTCACCAATGATGGGAAACGCATCAGTTTCTCTCTTTTATTTTATGTATATTATTTAGTGCGGAGACTTAGATGCATTAGGTGATCCACCATTTTTTGCGACAATTTTGTTTTTCTTTGGATCGATGTCATGCACAAGTTGATGGGAGGATCAATTTCCCTTTTGGTTCAGAGCTCTTTGTTTATTTTTTGAGAGGTTTTTGGCCATGAGGATTTCATTTGACCACCACCCTCCTATGCCGATGATGGAGGTGCATATGCACATGTGGGGATAGATGATGCGTAATAGGGGGCAGCCCAAGTTCTCAGCTAGGATCATATCATAGATGCTAGAGATGCTAGCCAACAAGTAGGACCATGCCTTGGACCTTGTTCCATATCCATACGAGGATTTGGACTGGAGAGCATGCTTAAACATCTTTTTCACCCAGGCTGAGCCACCGAATGATAGAGGGTGAATCCACAAAGGTGGTTCATGATTTTAGGCGCATGGAAGCCAAACAAAATGTTTTTTGAAACCTCGATCGAGGTCTTTTCAAGCACTCGATCGAGATTTTAAAAGCTCGATCGAGGGTTTTAAAAGACCTCGATCGAGGGTTTTAAAACCCTCGATCGAGGGCTTGCTCAATCAAGGTGTTAAGACAGGAAAAAAAATAAAAACAGGGCCTGGCCAGTTGGTCGGCCCTATTTTTCTGTAGCGTTTGACAGCGACCGGGAGAAGCATGGAGAAAAAAACCCTTGACCGAGCCCTTGCAGACACCTAACCATGGCTAACACCACCTCCCATGATGTCTTCTACTCCACCAGGTAGTTGGAATTCAACCTACTATTTGTTTTAAAAAAAAGAAATTATTTGTTTTCTATAAAAATTTGTGTTTTGTATAAAATTTTGTGTTTTTAATAAAATGTAAATTTTAATTGGCTTTTATAAATTTGTGTGGATGTAACCATTGAAACCAAAAACCATTTTTTGCGTGTAGAAAAACCATTGAAACAAAAAACTATTTGAAAAAAAAAACAAAACAAAAACCATTTGAAAACTAAAACAAAAAACCATTCCAAAACAAAAACCAAAAACCAAAAACCATTTGAAATTTGAAATTTGAAATATGTTTAGGGTTTTAAATTTATTTTGTATTTATTTTTTAAAATTATTTTAAATACTTTTGTTTATATCAACTGGTAGTGTTTCAAGGTTAGGGAGCTGCGCGTTCTGCTGAGCCTGAGCGTTAGGGTTCTCGTGCTGAGAGAGTGCAGGTATGGCGGCGCCTGGGGGAGGGGAGGGCGTCCCCCCCCCTTCGAGTTCGGAGGAGGAGGCCTTCAGAAGGCTCCTCTCTTGCAGAGGGAAGAAACCCACTGACCCGGTGATCCCGAAATTCATAAAAAAGCTGGAGGAAATTCCTGAAATCGCCCTTCTTGAAGAAAAACCAATGAAAATTGCCCTGGCTCTGTCCAAGCGGAGTTTAGTGGGACAATTCATGGGCCTTTGGCCATCCACCAAGACCACAGATGACTGGATACAGAGGAACTGTAATCCCAACCTAAAAAATGGAGTAACTTGCTACCCAGTTGGAAGAGGTTTCTTTGTCTTCGAATTCATATCTGAAGAAGACCGGGACTTGATTTTTAGAAACGGCCCCTACTTCATGGGAACGCAGGGACTCTACTTGAACAAATGGACGCCGGACTTTGACCCCACGGTTGATCTTCCCAAAGAGGTACCAATGTGGGTCAGGCTCCCCAATCTCCCGATGCATTGCTGGGACTTCGAATCATTGCAGAGAATAGGGAACGGAATTGGCCGCTTCATTGACAAAGCAGATAAAAAAGGACAATACACATGCGCCAGAATCTGTGTTGAAGTGGATCTTGAAGCCGGCCTCCCGGAGGCAGTAAAGTTAACAGTTGGATCTTGGACCCATTACCAGAAACTGGACTATGAGCACTTGCCATTCAAGTGCAGAAACTGTCAAGAGCACGGCCATTTTCAAAGGTACTGTCCCAAGCTAGCCGAGGAGAAAGAAGATGCGGAAGGCTGGCAGAAAGTCAAGAAAGGGAAAACCTCTAATAGCACCAAAAGCAAGGAGAAAGTGGTCCAGGAACCAACAAAGGGAGGCAACTCAAAACCCAGCACTCAAGGAAGCCCCAATGAAGCCCAAATTCCTACCAATGCTCCAGAAAAGGAAGAAGTTATGGAAACTCAAGGCCCAACTAGATCAACCTCCCACCCTGCCATTCCCAGCCCATCAAAAGAACCAATAAGCTTGGGATCAGAAACAGGAGTTGAATCATCTGAGGAAGGAGATACTGAAGTAAGCAGCCCGTCAGGCACCCCGAATCAATCAAAGCGGGGATGAAAATCTGAGAAGAAAAGAAGGGAAGAACAGTCCTATAAGGATGTGGTCCAAGGCTCACAGCATACCATACCAGAAATGATGAACACCAGATCCGGATTGAAAATCGGGAAAACCCCGAAAGGGGGACATCCCCCTCATCCAGGCAAATAATGCAGTACGTCTCCTGGAATTGCAGAGGACTAGGCAGCACCATAAAAGAATAAGCCATAAGAGATTTAGTAAGAGCAATGATGCCGGAAGTCCTCCTAATCCAGGAGACGAAGTTGGGGGAGGAGGCTCTTCTCCAAGCTAGTAATGCGTTCTGGAAGAAAGGCCCGGGAAGGGCTGTGAGTGCAAGAGGAGCATCGGGAGACCTGGCAACGTTCTGGGACTCAACAAAGCTCGATCTTGTAGAAGAAGGAAGAACCACTCACTGGTTATTCACAAAGCTGCTCCACAAAGATTCTGGCCACCTGGTAAGTATTTTTAATTTGTATGTTCCTGTCTTGCATGCAGAGAAAAAAGAGTGTTGGGACTCTCTAAAACTTTTTCTTAAGCAGCATAACCCTGAAAACTTAATAGTTGCCAGGGATCTAAATGTTACTCTCGCCTTGGCCAAGAAAAGAGGGGGTTCGATTGTCCGAGACCCTTCAAGAGAATGGGTGAAAGACTTGATGCTGGACTGGGATCTTGAAGATATCATCCCAAACAGTGGGAAATTTACTTGGTCCAACAAAAGATTTGGGCCCGGACATATTGCTGCTCGACTTGACCGCTTCCTTATCCACTCCTCCTTCCTTACTCTCGGGATCATGGCGAACTCCAAGATCCTCCCGCACTATACTTCTGACCATAAGCCTATCTCGCTCTCCCTCTTCCCCATGAAAAAGTTAGGTCCCATTCCCTTTCAGTTCAGCCCAATCTGGGTAAATCTGGAAGGCTTCCATAATATTGTGTCCAACTCCTGGAAAGTGCCTGCTTATGGCTCCCCCTTCTTTGTTTGGGAGAGTAAACTCATAAGGCTAAAAGCGGATCTGAAAGAATGGGCCAAAGGCCTAAGATCACCTACGGATGAAAGGAAAAGAGCTCAGAAGGCTCTGGAACGGCATCAACTTGTACTGGAAGGGTCCCCGATCACCCCTGCCTTGCTTAACCGGGAGGCGGAACTTCAAAAAAACTCTCATAGAGCTTGCAGAAATGAGGAAATTTATTGGAGAACCAAGTCAAGAACACTTTGGCTTCAAGTTGGAGACAAAAACACAACTTTTTTTCATAAGCAAGCGCAGGCCAGGCAAATCTACAACTCCATCAATGAAATACAAACCCAAGACCATGCTCTAACAAACTTCAATGAAATCAAGGAGGCTGCCCACAATTTTTTCAAAAACCTCTATTCTGCTCCGGCTTCGGATCCGGTAGACCCAAAGTCCTACCCTCTTTCAGAGATTCCAAACTTAATCAATGATGATGACAACCAGCTGCTGAATAGCCCTGTAAGTATTCGGGAAATTAAGAAAGCCCTTCTTAAGATGGATCCGGACAAAGCTCCTGGGCCGGATGGTTTCACAGCCCGTTTCTATATCTCTTGCTGGGACATCATCAAATCAGATTTGTACAGAATGGTAAAGAAAGCCCAGAACTGTTCCAAGCTGGGGGACAGCACCAACTCCTCATTCTTGGCCCTTATTCCAAAAGAAAAAGGTGCCAGGAACTTCAGCAGATTTAGGCCTATATCCCTCTGTAACACGGGGTATAAAATCATTACCAAAATTATGGCTAACAGACTGAAAAAACTCCTGCCAAAATTGATCCCGGAAAATCAAGGAGGGTTTGTGAAAGGAAGACAAATTCTGGGCAATATTATAATTGTACAAGAAGCCAT
This sequence comes from Larix kaempferi, assembly GCA_027924585.1. Classification (NCBI taxonomy): domain Eukaryota; kingdom Viridiplantae; phylum Streptophyta; class Pinopsida; order Pinales; family Pinaceae; genus Larix; species Larix kaempferi. The sequence continues at coordinate 37,180,418 of BSBM01000017.1, forward strand.
CCACACCAGCTATAAAAAAAAGGAAAAGGGCATGGTTGTTAAGCTGGATCTGGCTTGTGCCTTTGACAGAGTCAGGCATGACTTCCTTTTTGCAGCCATGAGCAACTTTGGATTTAATCAGAAATTTATTGACTGGGTTAAAGCTTGCATTTCAGCCCCTTGGATCACTCCATTGGTCAATGGACGACCCACCAGCTTCTTCAGGGCCTCAAGAGGACTGAGGCAAGGTTGCCCCCTTTCCCCAGTGCTCTTTGTTCTCCAAGCTGTTGTTCTAAGCTTCCAACTGAATAGAAAACTCCAGAACAGATCTCTCTCAGGCATCAGAATTGTCCCAAAGGTTAAGGATGTCAATCACGCCCAGTTCGCGGATGATAACCTGTTATTGGGTGCTGCCAATCTCATTACAGCCAGTAAATTCAAAGAAAAAGTGGACTTCTCCAAGAACAGCTCCGGAAGTGAAATAAATTATCATAAAATCAAGATTTACGGGTGGAATTGCACTCCCAGGGAAATGCTGGAGATATCCCGGATTCTTGAAATGGATGGGCTCTCAGCTTGGGACACCTTTACTTATTTGGGCATTCCAATTTTTAGAGCCTCACCCAAAGTTACTCATTGGTTGCCCATGCTGGACAAGCTAAAGAACAAAATCTATGCGTGGGGAGAAAAATGGCTCAATAAAGCTGGAAAAGTAATACTTATGAACTCTGTCCTGACCAGCCTTCCTATCTACCAATGCTCTGTTATATTAGCTCCCAAATCCATAACAAACAAGATTAATGAGCTGCTCTGTCGATTTCTCTGGGAGGGTGGCAGAAACAATGAAAAGAAGATGCATCTGGTGAGCTGGGACAAGGTCACGAAGTCAAAAATGGAGGGGGGTCTTCAAATCCGGGATGTGTCCATCCAAAACCTTGCCATGGGTGGCAAAATTATCTGGAATATGATCACCGGGAAGAGAACATGGAGCAAACAAATTCTCAAGAGAAAATACTTCATCGGAGATAAGGAAAGATGCTTGGAAAGAGCCACCAAAGTGCAGAAAGGATCTCCGATCTTCTCGCTGTGCAAAAAGGCTATCCCACACTTCATCTCAAAGCTCACCTGGATCCCAGGAAATGGTGCAAAAATCCACATTTGGGATGACTCTATCCTCGGAGACCTGCCACTTAATGGAGTCAGCGATATGGGGAATATTAAAGATTGGCTCACAGCCAATAATCATAGTACACTGTGGGATATTTCATCCTGGAAAAATGATGACAATGAAGTCTGGGAAAGCTGGAACTTGGGTGATTACCCAATCGAGCTTCAGGAGGAAGCGCTGAATCTGCTGGATCATCTGCAGGGAAAATCACCTTTAAATGCCAGAGCAAAAGATAAGCGTGGATGGGGCTCTCGATCTGGAGCTTATACTGCTGCTGCTGGCTACGTTGCAATTCTGGAAATCCCTTGGGTGCCTCCAAATCCTGGACCATGGAAAGGCCTTTGGAATTATCATTCAATCCCAAAAATCGACATTTTCATCTGGACCATGCTCCATAAAGGGATCCTGACCACCGACAACCTCAGGAGAAAGGGATGGGCACTGCCATCACGATGCCCACTCTGCTGCTGCGCTGAGGAGAATGTTGAGCACCTCTTTATCTACTGCAACTTCACCAAGGAAGTCTGGAAAAACATGCTGTGGCCAAACGCTGTTAGCTTACCGGATTCTATCAACGAACTCATCAGCTGCTGGTCTTCCCTCTCTCCTTTCGACTTGAGAAAAAAAAACCTCCTCAAGACCACGTGGATGTGGATTCCGAAATTTGTCTGCTGGAAAGTGTGGCTGGAGAGGAACAACAGAGTTTTTGAAGAGACTAGCAGACTCCCTATTCAAGTGGCTGTAAAAGCTAAGATCATGCTTGCTGAAGCTCTAAATGCTAAGCCAGAGTTAAGCAACACGACCACCATCTCTGCTGAAGAAGATCGTTGGATGAAGGAGTTCCATCTGAATCCTCAAAGCCACGAAATCAGCAAATCTCCACAAAAGGCGAATTGGGAAATTAGACTTGAAGAACAGGAATTCATTAAGTGGAGATCAGCTCTCGACGAATGGTGTCTCTTCTTTGACGGGGCCTCGAAAGGGAATCCCGGTCAAGCTGGGGGAGGAGGCATCATCCTTGAACCTTCCGGCAATCGCCACCTGTCCTATGCCTGGGAACTTGGTCTCGCCTCCAATAACCAAGCTGAGTATTTGGCATTGTGGTAGGGTCTAAGTCAAGCGAGGAAGCTGAATATTCAAAGGTTGATTGTCTTCGGCGATTCCAGATTGATTATTAAAGCTCTTCGCTACAAGAAAATGCCAAAAGATATCAATCTCGCCCATATTTACAGGAAAATTCTCCTTCTTCTATCTCATTTCAGATCTGTCAAAGTCTATCATATTCTGAGGCATTTAAATGGTCTGGCGAATGCTGAAGCCAACCGGGGAGCTCGGCTGAATAAAAGCCAGCTGATAATTAATGAAGAAATCTCCATAGACATGATCCCTTAAGACAATTAAGATGAGGTTAAACACGGCTTTTGCCTCCGGCAGCAAGTTGAAGAGGAAGCCCAGGAAAGATCATTGGAACAAGCATTGTAAGAGCCAGGCAGCGTTTTTGCCAAATTATCAATAAAATTCTATCTGTTTGCGTAAAAAAAAAAAAAACTGGTAGCGTTTCATTGCATAAATGCTACCGGTTTTATTTTAAAATGTGTTTTGACAAGCAGAAATGCTGCCCATTTTTTTTCAATCCTCTGAGAACGCCAAGAGGATTGAAAAAAAAATAATCATATATTACATTTTCCTAGAAGACTCGGAAGTTAGAAACCTAGAAACCTATCATTCAAAAACTTAAATAATGACACTTATACCTAATATCCACTCACCACTATCACCAATTATGGCAAATTAGATCAAATTAATATTAATATTAATAGTATAATATTTATACTATAAATTAATATTAATAAATTGTTAATGTTAATGATTGTACTACAAATATTACAACAACTTAGATAAAATTAAATATTATATAGCAATATTTATATTATCAAAACATCTTACATTTCAAATCAAAGAAAACTATTTATAAATTCCATTCCATTATATAAAGCATAAGTTTTTTTAAAGGGTCAAGGTATCATTAATGGCAACAAACAATAATATCAAAGCTACTATTGACATTACGGCCAGAGATCTAGATCCATATGACAAAAGGATCCAACACTAAGCCATTGATGATTTGATATTTTTGCCTTGCCGTTGTATCTTCATGGGAGGTCAAGTTATAAGGTCTTTTTAACAATGTAAGCCTATTTCAAACGGCCAAGTTATAAGGTTTTTTAACCATGTAAGCCTTTATATCTTTAGAATACACCGTTACACTTTATTTACATTTTATTCAATAATATTTACATTATATAATTTAAATTTTTAAATATAATTTTTTTTAAAGATTTATATTTTAAAAATTAAATAAAATTATATTTTAAAAACTTGTTAGATTGTGGTTTTCCCACCCTAACATCTAATCAAAACAAACTTGCATTATTACATATATAATCCATGCTATATCAATTGTTTCAATACTCATCCATTTTCCAATATTTAAAATACGGAAAGAGAGGAGTTAATGATTATCTATATTGTTAATGATTAGTAGATAAAATTAATTTATATTAAAATTAATAGTATAATATTAATATAGTATTAACTAAAAATTGAATTAATTAAAATATTAAAATTATTGATGACCACTCATATATGATTAAAAACAATATTGCAAATTAACCTAAGAATATATAAATATTTAAACTTTTAATCTAACTATTTTAAGTAATTACACAAGTAATTAGATTTTAAGATGCCACCTCATCTTTACATTTTATCTATTGATTTCATTGATTATTTGTTGGATGCTACCTATTTGTATGGGAATATTTGGATGACGTTATTTCTGGCATTTTTGCGTCGACCAAAACATGTAGGCACTAAATTAGGCGATAATAGCGCTAGAGCTAGCGCCAGAAATAACAACGGATTTAACGTCGAATTTGCCTAAATAGTTAATTAGTTGAGGTGTTTAAGGTTAAGTGGATAAGGGCTTTGAGGATTATGGTATTTAGGTATTTGGGGTACAGGGATTAAGGGTTAAGGGATTAGGGGTTAGGGTTTAAGGGGTTAAAGGTCAAGAGCTAAGCGATTTGGCGCTTATGGGTCAGGTAGTTTAATGGTTAATGGCTTAGGGATTATGGGCTAGGGGATTCATGTTTAAGTGCTTTGGGAATACATGTTTATGGATTAAGGGATTAGGGTTTAAGTGTTTAAGGTTCAATGGCTTAGGGGCTAGGGGATTTAGGGATTTTGTGTTAAGCAATTAATGATTAAATAGGGTTGAGGGATTAAGGGTTTAGGGATTAGTGCTTAAGGCTTTAAGGGTCAATGGATTATGCGTTGGAGGATTTAGGGGTTTGTCAGAACTCTCTTGAAATTTCATGGAACGTCTTCCAACACGCCCATCACCAATGTCATCCACTGATGTCGCACGGTGAGCAATGAATGGGGCCAACATTGAAATTTCTTCAAACTATTCTTGTATGCGTTGAAATTTGACATGGTTAGACTAGGCACATGCCTTGAAGATATGCGAGGGTTTCAAGACTCAAGGATGCCTAATTTCCCTGCATAATCTTTGAGATCATCCATGTTTGCATCAACATTCATCATGCAGTCTCATTATCATCATTCGTCATTCCCATCTATGGAATGTTTGTCAAAACTCTCTTGAAATTTCATGGAACATATTCCAACATGCCCATCACCAATGCTACACGATGAGTAGTGAATGGGGCCAATGTTGAAATTTATTCAAATTGTTCCCGTATGCATCAAAACTTGACATGGTTATACTAAACACATGCCTTGACGATATGCGAGGGTCTCAAGATTGAAGGATATTAACTGGAGTCACATAATCTTTGAGATCGTCCACGTTTGCATCAACATTCATCATGTAGTCTCATTGTAACACCCCATATTTTTATTACATGCATTTATCAATTAAGACACACTATACTTTATTTTCTTATTATCTATTGAACTCAACTCGACTGAGTAAACTATATTACGACATGACGGACCTCATTATATAATGTTACCTTGTTTTATGATTTCACTATGATTATGATGTTACTATGTCATGCGGTTACGATGTCATGATTATCGTGTGAATTCTTTATCTTACGATTACAGTATATGTTTATATGTTTTCATTAATAAGATGTGAAATATAGGAATCGGTATGTGGATACCATCTTCTTATATGAATTATTGAAGTATTATATGTCATACGCATCTATGATGAACTAAAAAGGTTACAAGAAATAAAATGATTTTGATAACATGGATCAATTGGCGATCAATGGGAAATGCTTTCTATAAATTGTATTTTGCGAAATACTAACCTACAGGACACGAGGGCTATGGGATAGCCAGTTACTTGATCTGATATATTGGGAAAAGAACATGTTCGTACAGTAAACCTTAGCAGCCAAGAATGATGATACGATAACACAAACTGATAATCTCAATAGCAGCAGAGTATGATTTGATAAAGGTGTAGACCCGGTATGTTGAGAGGGATGGATGTGTTTCCCACCCTATGTTCCTATGATACCCAAGGTCGTGGGAGGGCCGTGCTGAGACACGCTCCCCATGTAGTTGTGATGACGATGGTCGGATGCCTGCTAGGAGAGGATAGGTCCGTTGTTCAGCCGACGCTATCGCTCTCAAGTTCTATGTGGTTAGATCGGTGAGTCCGACATCCACTTTGGTACTAGCAGAGGAAGGATAGGGAGGATGCAGGACGTAGGTTATGATGGGAGGATGAGTTAGTTAGTACTGTTGAGGGTTGGGTATTCCTTGATTCTGAGTTAGTGGTAGTAGGTACCCTTCCTTGTACATGATTGAATAAACTAATGTAAAGATAAAGATAATGATGTGAAATCGTAAATAATTAACTGTTAAATAACTGAGGATGTCAAAGTAATTGTACTATATATAGTATGCTTGTTCTTCTACGTGAGGGTAAATACTACTATTGGTTAGCAGGTATGCATAGGCGGGATGGGGTTTGTCTATAGTACATTTATGATCTGTGCATACGCTGGCCACGCATGCACACCTTGCACATGTACACTAGTATCGATAAACAAACACTTAACATATTGAATAAATGTATAAGTTGTCGTAAGTAATTATGCTAATCATGCATTGATCGAACTCAGATAATGAATATAAAGTTATTTAAGGTGTGTAAAACAAATCAATTAAGCTATGTATTACTTGTTGGTAAACATTGTGATAAACAAATGATATAAAAGACTTTTTTTTATTAAATTCACCATTTACTGTTACTTTGTGGTGATTTAATTAAATATTATTACTTAATTAATGTTATTTTAATAATATTACAATCTATGTCATAACAATTGCAATATAGGTAAAATTTAAATATTGATTAATAAATGATTAAAGTGTGGTTATTTCCATTTCTAAGTTAGACATAATAGGGTCAACTATGTATATAATATTTTATTAATGACATTAATAACATTAAATACAAAAGGAAAGGAGTTAATGTTTGAGGGGCTCGAGAGGGGAGTTTGGGGGCGGTGGAGTAAGCCCAAGGCCTTCTCAAGTAGGGAAAAAGGTATATAGAGAGGATGAAGTTGAAGGTAAGGGGGGCATATAGCTGGGAGTACAGAGATAAAGGTTTGGAGAACCAAGGACATACTGCTCTCGGGATTATCAGTTTGTGAGCTCGGGGGCTTGGAAATCCTTGAATTTCCAAGGGCCAGCAAGATAATAGCTAGTCGGTAGGGTGGACACATCGTTTTGGCTGACTAAGATAATGAAATCATAACCTGCTGCAACCTACGGTCGACTAGCATCAGCATCAAGTAATTTTCTCGTTATTTATTTTATTTGATTATTATGCTGAGACTTACTCTGAACCCTGCATATACTTTGCTCTTTACTGATTTATTACGGTGAAACAAAATCTTATGCTGAAAACAATTGTTGCAATAAATAATGATATGTTATTTCATTTTTAAATACAGGAATTTTAAGTAGAAGACAGTAAACTAAGTTTCATTTAACAGAAATAGAGATTAGATTGGAAATTTACTCCCTTACACCTGAGTAAAGTTCAATACATAGAAAATTAACTCAGAAAATCTACCTAGTGCTCTGCTGTAAAACCAGGGCACTACACTCATTGGCATCATTTTCCATAATTCCCATCTATATCTTTGTCGAAACTCTCTCGAAATGTCATGGAACGTCTTCGATCTACACACCCATAACCAAAGTCATCCATCGACGCCGCATGGTGACTAGAGAATGGGGAGAACATTGAAATTTCTTCTGAATTGTGCCTATATGCATCAAAATTTGACATGGTTAGAGTAGACACATTCCTTGATGGTATGTGGGGCTTTGAATACTCAAGGATTCCTGATGTGCTTGCATAATATTTGAGATCATCCATGTTTGCATCAATGGTCATCATGCAGTCTAATTTTCATCATTATTCATTACCATCTATAGAATATTTGTTGAAAATATCTTGAAATGTCATGGAATGTCTTCCAACATGCCCATCACCAATGTCATCCATCGACGTTGCATGGTGAGCATTGAATGGGGACAACGTTGAAATTTCTTCAAAGTGTTCCTGTATGCGTTGAGATTTGACATGGTTACACTAGAAACATGCTTTGACAGTATGTGATGGTTTCAAGACTCAAGATGGATTCCTGACGTCCCTACATAATCTTTGAGATCGTCCATGTTTTCATCAACGTTCATCATGTAGTATCATTGTCATCATTCTTCATTCCCTTCTATAGAATATTTGTCGAAACTATCTTGAAATATCATGGAACGTCTTCCAACACGCCCATCACCAACGTCATCCATTGATGCCACACGATGAGTAGTGAATGGGACCAACATTTAAATTTCTTCATATTGTTCCTGTATGAGTCAAAATTTGACATGGTTAGACTAGATACATGCCTTGACGGTATGCGAGGGTTTCAAGACTCAAGGATACTTGATGTCCTCGCATAATCTTTGAGATCGCCCACATTTGCATCATTGTTCATCATGTAGTCTCATTGTCATAATTCATCAAAATCCCATCTATGGAATCTTCGTTGAAAATCTCTTCAAATGTCATGGAACATCTTCCAACACGCCCATCACCAATGTCATCCACTGACGCCGCATTGTGAGCAGTGAATGGGGCCAACATTGAAATTTCTTCAAATTGTGCCTGTATGCGTCAAAATTTGACATGGTTAGATGAGACACTTGCCTTGATAGTATGCGAGGGTTTCAAGACTCAAGGATGTCTGACATCCCCACATAATCTTCAACATTCTCCATGTTTTCATGAACCTTCATTATGCGGTCTCATTTTCATCATTCATCATTCCCATCTACAAAATCTTGGTTGAAACTCTCTTGAAATGTCATGGAATGTATTCCAACATGCCCATCTACAATGTCATCAATTGAACTGACACAGTGACCAGTGAATGGGGCCAACGTTTAAATTTCTTCAAACTGTGCCTGTATGCGTGAAAATTTGGCATGGTTAGATGAGACACTTGCCTTGACGGTATGCGAGGGTTTCAAGACTCAAGGATGTCTAATATCCCCACATAATATTCAACATTCTCCATGTTTTCATGAACCTTCATTATGCGGTCTCATTTTCATCATTCATCATTCCCATCTACAAAATCTTGGTTGGAACTCTCTTGAAATTTCATGGAATGTATTCCAACATGCCCATCTACAATGTCATCAATCGAACTGACACAGTGACCAGTGAATGGGGCCAACATTGAAATTTCTTCAAACTATGCCTGTATGTTTCAAAATTTGACATGGTTAGATGAGACACTGTCCTTGACGGTATGCGAGGGTTTCAAGACTCAAGGATGTTTGACGTCCCCACATAATCTTCAACATTCTCCATGTTTTCATGAACCATCATTATGCAATCTCATTTTCACAATGAGCTAAATATTTTGAAGCAATGCAAATTAATCACTATCTAACATGTAAATAACTACTACAAAAAAGCTAGGGATTTAGCCAGATTGCATGCACTTTTGAACTAGTATTAGAAAGATCTAGACTTGAGATAGATATAACTTTTTGATCCAAGTAGATTTTAGTGACTAGAAATAAATTTTGATTTAGAGAAGGAGAATCAAGTTGAGAAAAGAGAGGGAAATATTGAAGACAACTCTAGAGATATAGGGAAGAATGATGAGGGACTATATCTTCGGTCTTATGAAGACATGCAAAACCAAATTATATACAAAAGAGGAACATTCATGACATATAGAAAAATCCATCAATCCTCATCTATATCCTTAGATTCAACAACACCACAATGACATGTAGAAAACTCATTTGGTCTCCATCTATAACCTTAGATTCAATGTTACTTTGGAAAACGACCTACAATTTCTCTTATGAAAAATCCATAATTAAGTACTCCATACACACAAACCAAGAGATGATGATGAAAATGTTCAATGAAAATTTGAAATAGAACATGAAATTGAAATTTGAAATTTGAAATTGAAATTGAATTTGGAATTGAATTTGAAATTTGAAATTGAAATCGAATTTGAATTTGAATTGAATTTGAAATTTGAATTTGAATTTGAAATGTGAAATTTGAAATAGAATTTGAAATCTGAATTGAATTTGAAATGTGAAATTTGAAATAGAATTTGAAATTTGAATTTGAAATGTGAAATTTGAAATAGAATTTGAAATTTGAATTTGAATTTGAAATGTGAAATTTGAAATAGAACTTGAAATTTGAATTGAATTTGCAATTTGAATTTGAATTTGAAATGTGAAATTTGAAATAGAATTTGAAATTTGAATTTGAATTTGAAATGTGAAATTTGAAATAGAATTTGAAAATTGAATTTAAATTTTAAATGTGAAATTTGAAAGAGAATTAGAATTAGAAATTGAAATGTGATGCGGAGAGTTCTGAAGAGAGAAAATCATTGCTTCATGCTCCGCCACGCACGAGAGGATCTGACGTCACCCAACAGGGCGGCCATCGGCAGCGCTCCCGTTCACCAAGGAGTGAGGCCACGCTAGGGACGATTGCCACTGGTGGCAGCAGCAGGAGAGCTAGTGTGTCGGTTCATCTCGACGACATACATGTTGATCCCCAGGTGGAGGATGCGCGGCAAGACACGAGTGCATCAGGTGCATATTTTTTGTTAGATACATTTTCATTAAATTTTTAGTATATAATGCATTGAATTTCAGTTGCAAGTTATAATATATATTTTCAGTAACATTTGTGTTCTGGTTTGGATTGCAGGTGACCCATCAGGGGCATTGTACGATGATGAGGTGCACTCATGTGTGTGCACATTGAGGGAGTATTCTCCCACACGACGATCACTATTCATGATATTATCAACAGTGGATAACATGTTGGACCTATACAAGAGGGTGGGACCTCTTAGTGACATTTAGCATTTTGCATGCCAGAGGAGGAAACGGGATGTCATTGGGATCCACAAATGGGAGGATGTCAAAGTCGCCATAAGAGGGCATGACATCAAGGGTACTTTGTTTGACATCCCTCCTGATCGCCCTTTCGATCAACCACTTAGACTCAAGGAGTTTAAGTTGGAGGCCGCTGCACCATATTTATATGATAGATTCGTAGGAGCGTGGGGCATGTTCCCCCACCATGACCAAGTCCCATTGTACTTTGCAAAACATATTTATGCAGATTCTGTTTTGAGGATGCACCCAGATTACACCAGCACGGGGTCTGAGTTCTTTGGGGATGGTAGGGGACGCTCCTACCAACATCTTGGAGCTCGTAGAAACCCTGCCTTCGTGCCATCCCCTCCGAGGTTGGTACTGATTCCAGACAAGACTGTTACCAGGTCGGCGGACGTGACACAGTCATCCAAGATTGTTGCAGAGGCTAGACATGACATTGCAAAGTCGTTGTTCACTGCCATGGGCAGTGTTGTTGTTGTTGTGCATGGAGAGGCATCTAGACCACCCCCTGCACCTGCAGAGCTAGAGATAGAGTGGGTCGATAGTGACCTGCTCAGGAGTTTGGATGGAGAGGCCATAGTGGGGTATGCTGAGTCATCCCGAGATGCATACTTTCGGTTGTAGCCTAGATACGTCACTCCAGGATAGGTATACTTTTGTACAATTATGTATATATGTTCTTCATGTTACATTATATTATATGTCATAAATTGAATGGTTAATAATACTTAAGGGAGTTGTATTCTATTGCTCCACGCAAGGGACCACATTCATGGATCAACTCTTTGCTAGTGAGCCATCGGTTGGTCCATCCGTTCGTCCCAACCCGCGGACGACAGTAGTCGAGGTAAGTTATAATTTATGTTCTAATTTAATTTGTGTTTATTATTTCTTAGTTTAAATCATTTATGTTTTATTTCTTAATTTTCGAGATTTTATGTTTTAGATCTTAACTTCAAATGAATTCCAAATTGTACAGGGCAAAGGAAAGTGCATTTCTCCTAATGATAGACATGAGGACCATGAAGGTCCTGACCAACGGAGTCTAGACACAGAGGTGAGTTTTAATTTATGTTCCAATTCATTATTTAATCACATTTAGTAAAAAAAAATTGTTACTTTATGTTTCAATTTTTGAATTATAACTTAAATTATGTTTTAGTTTTAACTTTTAATAAATCCAACTTATTACATGTAATGTCATCTTACACAGGCATCGCTACAGGAAGGTGTCGGGGCTGCAATGACTTTCTCATATGATTGGGATGCAGCTCGACCACATGGTCCTGATGAAGGGCCATCTACCCATATTCCTACACAGATGCCAGATATCACCATTGACTCGACGGATATCGAGGAATTATTTCATGGTTTACCGTCTCATGGCTAGCATCAAGGGCCTCATGGGGGTAGTGGCCAATGAGTTGATGATCTATACATTTCCATGCTTTGGATATTTTCATATTTGATATATTTTCATGTTTTGGATGATCTATACATTTTCATGTTTTGGATGATCTATGTATACGTTTTCATGTTTTGGATATGGATTTCTATCATTTATACATGGACTTTTATCATATATGGACTTTGGATATGAACTTTTGGATATTTTGTATATTTTATCATATTGATGTCTTCATGTGTATTTTGTATCTGATTTGAAATCGATTGTTTTTTTATATTACATTTGGGTATATTTATTACAGTTACAAATTTATGTTCTATCGTTTCAAATGCAAATTTAATGTACAGTGATTACAATATAAAAGTTCAATCTCGATGTGTAGTTACAATTTAGTTCAATTTAAAATTTCAATTTCGACTACATTACAATTTCAAATCCAAAATTTAGAATTGAATACATACATTACAATTTAAAATTGAAATTACAATTCCAATTCAATTACAATATAAAATTTCAATTTAATGTGTAATTTCAATTCCAATTCAAGTACAATTTAATGTGTAATTTCAATTACAATTTAAAAGTTCATTTTCAACTACATTACAATTGCATAAATGAAATCAAAATTTAAAATTAGAATACAATTGAAATTACAATTACATTATGTTGTCTACACTTTACAATTCAATTACAATTTACACATTCCAATTCAATTACAATTTCAAATTTAATGTGTAATTTCAATTGAAAATTCAATGTGTTGTTCCAATTTAAAAGTTCAATTTCAATTACATTACAATTGCATTTGAAATCAAAATTTAAAATTAGAATACATTGTACAATTTAAAATTTAAATTTTACAATTTTACATTGTATAAAAGTATTTTAAATTCTCAATTACATTACAATTGTATTTGAAATCAAAATTTAAAATTAGAATACATTTGAAATTAAAAATTGAAATTATAATTGCATTATGTTGTCTACACATTACACTTCAATTACAATTTCCACATTCCAATTCAATTACAATTTAAAATTTAATGTGTAATTTCAATTGAAAATTCAATGTGTTTTTGCTCCCCTTAAAGATTTATTTTCAACAATATTATTCCTTAACATAGTTTGAAGTGTTATATGACTTGATAACTTGATCTTTCTATTTGTTAGGTATGCTTATTAGATTAATTATGCATGTTCCTTGACTTAGTGATTGCTACTAAGATATCCTTCATTTTTCTATGTTGACAATTGATTCTATGTCATGCATGAAGTGAAGTAAGGGCATGCACCTTTGAGGACCTTGTGAAGCCCATTTTATTGAGCTTATCCTACTCTTGGAAATGTGAGACTACAAAATTGTTCAATGTAGGTATATTCCATGTAGCACCAAGTGCCAATATTTTTATTAAATGGAATGAGGAGACATAAAAAAAAATTGGTCCTAACTTTGATATGTTCAATAACAAAACTAATTGATTATTGCTGAATGAAACCTTTTTTCAATACATTGGTATTTGATAATATTTCTATATAATTGATAATGAAATAAAATGTAATTGATGATGAAATACAATGAATGGATTACAATGTATATAATTTTGCATTTGAAATCAAAATTTAAAATTATAATACATTGTACAATTTAAAATTTAAATTTTACAATTTTACATTGTGTAGATGTATTTTAAATTCTCAATTACATTACAATTTTATTTGAAATCAAAATTTAAACTTAGAATGTACAGTACAATTTAAAATTGAAATTTTACAATTACATTATATTGTCTAACATTACAATTCAACTATCTAGTAGACCTTTAATATTGTTTTTAAAGCATCTAAACAAATATCTATAAAATTATTATGGAGGAAGTTCATACAGCACTAACCATTCATTCAAGTGTAGTCACTTTGGAGCACCATGACCCAATTTTCACAAAAGCCTCCCATCTAGTATTTTTAATCTTGGCATTAAAGCATCTACAAGAATACATTTATAAAACAACCTCCAAAAAAATATTACACAAGACAACATGACAACTATGTCAATGATGCAAGTGGCATACATGTAACTCATTCATTTGGCCAATGGGTTATAGGAATGCAAGTCTCCATAATACGATCATGGTCAGCTTCTATCATCTTCCATCTCTTTGGCTCACCTCTCTTCACCTTGATTTTTGTTAGATGTATCCGAGATGCCACCACCAAATGACTGTATTGACATGATATATATTCAGGCATAAAATCTTTGTAAATAATATGAGCACCTTGTTTTTTCACTCTTTCAAAAAAGTGTCCCATTAGAACCATGTCTCCAGTTTGGCATGTGCAATCTCCATCTTGGTAGGGTCGCACCAACCTACTTTTTATTTGTGTGCATCGCATCAAATAATATGCCACATTTTCTTAGTTGTGGGGGGGTGCATGACAATGAATACATCACCTGCAAGATACATTCCAAATATTATTCAAATGTCCTACGTGCATTTCTACAACATTTGTATATGTGTAATATATAATGAACTAATTAACTTAATAAAGTCTCTTGTACCTTCCCTAACCATATCAGAAACTCGATCATGATCTAATGAGACCATTGCCTCATCAATGTGCATCTCTTGCCATGTTGGAATTGAATGTGGGCCCTTTGGATTAAGAGAGACATATTTCCATGGTTTCACATATACATCATTTTCACATTGATGAAGCCCACATCCATTTGCATCAATGCAAAAATCGCAAAAGCAAGCATACTTCCTTGTTTCAATGGAAAATATGTCACCCATGTCTTTACTTCAGACATAATGTAATTCCCTCGTACTAGATATGGTCTCACAATACCACGGCATGGATCTATTCACATCACCAAGGGAAACATCCCAAAAGAACCTGCATGGAATTCAATTTGTCATATATAAATTCCTATCGAGTATGTGCTCTTTTGGAAATGATGATATTGAATGTTATTAGCTTATTAATTGAGTTTGGAGTTTATTACATGCACACCGGCCTTGCTTGTTCTCAACCTTGATGTCCCAAATGGTGTGTGCACCAATCAACTACTTTCATGGATCATTTGAGTCGGGTTGCACCATGACTCATCTGGTACCTCCGAAGTGCTCGTTTCACACATGCACCTGCGCCATCATGTTCACCATTTCCATGCCATGTTTCAAAAAAGCTCCAGGTGTGTCGGATTCCTGTCTCTTTGTGAATGCGACTCAACCAATAAAATGAGCGTGCCGATTTGAATTGCCCTGCAAACCCATCTGAACAAATCCAGTGTTCACCAAATGATACACCTCTCTTCTTGAATGAATCATAAATCAACCCAAAGCAGTGTTGAGCGAACAATGTGTCATGCTCACGTTCATCACTAACATAAAAATGGTACTCCTTGATCACTCCACATGACTGGGGAGTGTTGTCGCTACCATCAATGCTTTCCTAAGCATGTTTGTACAATACATATACGAAGATAGACACCTGGTCGGAATGATAGTACTCACTCTATATCTCTCTCTGAGGAGCGAATGTGTAGTTCTCTGCAAATTCTACCACTGATAAGATTGTGCCCGACTCAAATACCTCACGAGAATGTTTGAATTCTGAAGCTCGCCACCTAGACCTATGGGAGTGCTTTATGTATTTATAAATCTGACTTTGAAACGTCTCCATGAAATCTGAAACAGGAATCTCAGATTCGAGCAAGTTGATCCTCTTAGATGGCACAGATGAAGAAGATGATGGATTCATGGATACGTACTCGTACCTCTTCCACATAACGGTGATATCTGACAATCCATGGTGTGTTGGATCGATAGGAAATTTCCTATGGAACAATGTCAAATCACCGCATTCGGGGCATCTTCTCCCACCTACACACCTCTTATTGGAAAACACGTGTTCAAGATTCCTGTTGCACAGTATCATACAAATAAAATCTCACACTGTGTGAGGAGCTAGTTCACTGTTCTAGTGCCTTTTGTAAAAATCCAGAAATGTGTCATCGTATAGTTGAAATTCAACGTGGTACCGACGAGAACAAGTGTCGCGAATCGTATTCGGCCTAATATACCACGGTTTCAATTTGTTGAACATGCTAAATGATATTTGAACACCGGGATTGGTTTCTTGGAATTCCTCGTAAAGTGAAACTCCCATCATCTCCATCACATGCTTACAGTGCTCCTAATAAATGCCTCTGGATAAACGTTGTCGCGGGACATGCTTTCGATCTGGAATAGAACGAAAATGGCTATCCCAAAACTCTATCACGTTCTCTCTAATGCCTGCTTCCATCCTACCTCGATAGGGTTCCCTACAAATAAGAGCCCAACAAGCAGCTTCATCATTTTCATCTATCCGGACCCTTAATTTAGTATATTTGAACAATGTTCTTTTTGAAACATTGAGCAATGATGCCATTGTTGATACCATTCGATGCCTTGAAGTGCTTTGTGCCACAACAGCCATTGTAATTACCCTACAAGCAGCTCGAATATCATTATTTCTTGATTTTCCAAATGAAGATAATGCAGTTCTTACATTTTCTATTGCATTCTCACATGTCTTTTTTTATTTAACATCTTTGAAACCCAACAACTTTGTGGCACGTTTCAATTTTTTTTGTTTTATCAACCCATGTAGGATTTGAGCTTGTGTCATCGTTGAATGTTGTTCAAAATATGATTCAATTATCTTACTGACATGCTCTCTAACTCTCCGACTAGGGATCGAGTTCCCAATCTCTTCTCGTGTAGAAACAACTACACAATCCTTAAGAAAATTCCCACCTCTTCCAACCCCACTGCAACTCCCAATTATACTAGAAATGTGAGAGCCGAGAGGGCAAGGTGTCATGTGATGGATGATCAAGATCATGAGGGGGCAGGGGGTCATGTGATTCTTGATCACCATGATGTGATGGTTGACCATAATCTCTCCCTACATAATCAAAATTCATGTGAAGAGAATTTCAATCAGAAATGCACTATGCAAGGATCGATTAATTTTAAAGTACTAAATTGAAGTGTTTTGAAATGCATAATCGGTACACGAATTGAAAATACTTTTAAAACAATAAAATTATTTGTAACTTGAATTCAAAATAACTAAATATGTACACATTTAACTTGAAGTTGTACATGTTTAGCTTGATAAGTTTTCTAAGTAAAGTTTGAAATTGCTAGTAACTTGAAATTTGAAATTGCTAATAAAGTTTGAAATTGTTTGTAACTTAAAATTCCTTGTAACTTGAAATTGCTAGTAATTACTTGAGAATTGTTCTAAGTAAAGTCTGAAATTGCTAGTAACTTGTACATTTAACTTTAAAATTGCTAGTAACTTGAAAATGGCTACATGTAAATTAACAAATTGAAAATTGGTTACTTTATAGTTGTGCATTGAACTTTAAAATTGCTAGTAACTTGAAATTTGATGTGGAAATTGACAAATTGAAAATTGCGTGTGAATTGAATTTTTCAACTAATACATTTAGCTTGAGAATTGTTCTAAGTAAAATTTGAAATTGCTACTAAAGTTTGAAATTGCTAGTAATTACTTGAGAATTGTTCTAAGTAAAATTTGAGATTGTTTTTAACTTGAAATTGGTAGTAACTTGTACATTTAACTTTAAAATTGCTAGTAACTTGAAATTTATTACATGTAAATTAACAAATTGAAAACTGCTAGTGACGTGAGAAAAATTCGGTACAAGTATTGAAAATACATTAAAAACAAGAAAATTGTTTGTAACTTAATTTCAAAATAACTAAATATGTACATGTAACTTGAAATTGTACATTTAATTTGAGAATTGCTAGTAAAGTTTGAAAATCAAGTATATATATTTAACTTGATAATTATTAATAACTTGATAGTTGTGCATTGAACTTTAAAATTGCTAGTAACTTGAAATTTGATGTGGAAATTGACAAATTGAAAATTGAGTGTGAATTGAATTTTATAACTAATTATACATAACTTGAAAATTATCTATTTAACTTGAAAATTGTTACAAATTTTGAAATATAAATAACATATATACCTACTATAAAAAATAATAATAATAATAATAATAATAAATTAACTTATCCTTACATTAATGCATAGAAAAAATTGGTACATGAATTGGAAATACATTAAAAATTTAACATAACTGAATTTTCCAACTACTACATAATTATCACAATGTTCATTATATTTGTTGTCATGGAATTTTACATCTATTACATAACTATCAAAATATTCATTCATTTGTTTTCAAATTGAATTTTCTAACTAATACATAACTATCATAATGTTCATTTCAAATAAAATGAGGGTAGGTTAAAATTATACATTAATAGTTATTTCAATCAACAAATGTTGAGACTTGGAGCTCACATTGAAGCTATACATTTATATTTTTTTACCAAATAACAAAACAAGAATTGAAATTACATTTAACTTGGAATTGTTAGTAACTTAGAAAATTGCAATTAGTTAGATATGTACATTTTAACTTGAAAATAGTGTCCAAGTGTACATTTAATTTGAAAATTGTTCCAATAACATTGAAAATTGCTAGTAACTTAGAAATTTGAAAATAGTTAATATGTACATGTTTTAACTTGAAAATAGTTAATATGTACATGTTTTAACTTGAAAATAGAATCCAAGTGTACATTTCATTTGAAAATTGTTCCAATAACATTTGTTAGACACTTGAAAATTATTCATTTAACATGCAAATTGTTACAAATTTTGAAATATAAATAACAAAATTATGAAATAAATAAGAATATTCATTACCAATAAATAGTAAATAAATTAGATTATGAAATAGTTAAATTTTTTGAAAAATTGTCTAAACTAATTTTGTAGTCTAAATAACAAATTGTACAAATATTTTTTTAACAAATAATAAAACAAAAATTAAAATTAAATTTAACTTGAAATTGTTAATAACTTAGAAATTTGAAAATAATTAAATATGTACATTTTAAGTTGAAAATAGGGTCCAAGTGTATATTTAATTTGAAAATTGTTCCAATAACATTGAAAATTGTTAGCAACTTTGAAATTTGAAAATAGTTAAAAATATGTACATTTTAACATGAAAATAGAATCCAAATGTACATTTCATTTGAAAATCATTCCAATAAATTTTGTTAGCCACTTGAAAATTATTCATTTAACATGAAAAATATAAATAACAAATTGATGAAATAAATAAGAATTTCATTACAAATAAATAGTAAACAAATTAAATTATGAAATAGTTAATTTTTGGGGAAAATTGTTACTAATTTTGTAGTCTATATAACAATTTGTTAAAAATATTATTACAAACAAAATATAATAAGACTAAAATGAAAAAAAAATTAGTTAGTATATAACAAATTATTAAAGAACTTGATCAAATATGATATTTAAATTATGTAGCGTCTAATTCAAAAATTTACCTTGGTTGTCCTCCATTGGAATTTCTTGCACCAAATGTGCATCTTCTTCTTCTCTCAAGCTTGCTCTTTGTTGTCCCATCCTATCTCTATTCCGCTCACGTTCTTCAATGTCATTTTATCGACGAGCATGCTTCCTTTGACATTTTATTTTACTCCCCATCAAACTACAATGAAAACAAACAAAGATTTATTCAAATTGTTATAACAAACAACAATATGTTAATATGAAATTTTGAAATATGTCTACAAAGAAATCTTACATGTCTAATGAACTCTAATTGAATGACAACAAATCACTAAGCTCTAATTGAACAACATCAAATTCACATAGCTCTAATTGAAAATAAACTAGCAATGAGTTAAATTAGTGTTTTTGATCAATTGTTTAGTGATTAAATAGAGGTTGCTTGTCATTTTTACGAGGGAATGGTGGTTGGCAATATTAATTGTCCAACTCCTTTCTCGGGTTCTTTTTTATATTTTCTTTACATAGGAAAATCCTCGATCGAGCTAATTTTACTAACCCTCGATCGAGGGCTTTAAATACCTCGATCGAGGTCTAGGTAAAACCCTCAATTGAGGTCCTATATAAACCTCAATCGAGGTATTTTAAATACCTCGATCGAGGGCCTAAAAAATAGGCGGAGAGCCCTTTTCACCGCAGAAAGACAATTTTGTCTGCCTTTCAGAGCCTTAAACCATGTCATTAAATGCACATTAATTGACAGACCTGATACCATTGGATTCGTCAAGGAATCCTCTATCCATATACATAAAATTTATGAATTTTTATCTTCGTATGTCTTTTGCTTTTTAATTTCTACTAAAACTTGCCCTAAAAAACCCTGCCGACAACTTCAATTGAGCTCAAAGATAAATCAACAACATTCAAAATACACATCCAAAAAATTTGAAAAAATACAAAAGCACTAGATAAGCGCATCCTCTTCAAAGGGTATTTTTAGTTTTTGAAATTATGTAAACAATCAAAAGATTTGGTGCACACACACACATGTGTGCAAAATGCGACTGAAATATTCATTGGTCAGTTTCAAAAAATAATAATAAATATAATTTTTTGACAAAGAATTAAAGAAAAATATGTAAGCACTAGTGCATTCTGTCTAGATCATGTTCACATATTTCATTTTTAGAAATTATTACTTTAATATTAAATTATTGTGCACACACACAAACTACTTGTTAATTGCTCTTCAAATTTTTAAGTACACACGTTTCATTAAATAAAAATTTGACACGATAAATGACATTGGTATATTTCGAAAAAAATATCATTGAAAATCCAACATAATTCTCTACATTTTGTTTTTAAATCGCATGTCAAAATTCATGTGTCAAATATGAGTTTCGAGGGCTTCAATTTAATACATGGATAAAAAATTTTGTTTTTCATCGTCATATTTGGCCAAAAATAGTTATCCATCTTCATGGAATCACCCAAATGCTTATGTATTTTTATGTGCGGTCGAGTTGTTTAAACATGCATCGGTGTGTTTATAGTAATAGCACATTGGTAATGTTGGGCCTATTATATTTTTGTTTGTTTGTTTAAAAATGCTTATGCATTTGTCGGTGTGGTCAAGTTGCTCTAACGCACTGGTGTATTAATTGTAAAAGCGCATCATTTTGATTATTGATGCTTTATAATAAATAAGTCACACCAACGAATGCATATATGAATTTTTTTATTTTTTTTCGGTTAACGACGCGTTCAAGTATAATGCACCAATGCGTTTAAGTATGAGAAGCACCAATGTGTTTTGTTTATTGAAACACACCAAAATGACAAACTACTTTTCTTATTTTGAATATATTTAATTTATTGGTATAATATACTTAATAGCTTCTCTATTTAATTCTCTAGGTTGTTTATTGATAAAAAATGCATAATAAGAGTCCAATGACCAACAATTCTAGGTGACATGGTGGGAGCACATCCAAAATTGCGAAGAAGACAAGTTCTTTGTAATTTCTATATTAAATTAATATCTTTGAATTATTTGTAAATTTAACTAATATGTATTAGTTAATGTGTGACATGCAAAGATAAAAAAATGACGAAGCCCGATAAGATTCTTCGCAATGTAAGTGCAGAAGAGCGTAAAACCTTGATGGAAAAGTTGCAAAGGGATGAAGTAAGTGAATAAACAAAAATCAATATGAATTTTTTCTTGAATTTTGAGTAATATTGTACTTGAGAATATTCTCTAATATGTTTCAAACAATCTAATTCACATATGTTGAATGTTGACTACAATTTTTGGACATAGGAGGATTCATCTCAACAACAAAGTGCTTCAAATGTATGAAATCATTGAATTTTTTTATTATGTACATCTAATTAATTAATTTAGCATTAAATATTAATTTTCAGTTGTTTTGTTGCAGAAAAGAAAATAAAATGGAACCCATTCAGCACATAAGATAGGACGACAAGGAAAAAAGGAGTTGATAACAAAGTTTGTGAGTAGTTGTGATTTCCTTATAAGAACTTAAAATTTCATATTGGTTGTGATCTTTATATTTTAATTTTTTTTACATCGATCATCATTGGATGTCTTCAAATAGGTGTTAACACACAAAGAAGATCCATTAAAAGAATTGATTGACATTGGGTTAAGTAAGGGTTGTGAGGATATGTTGACATATCAAAAATTAACTGTGGAATTTGTAAGTATCTATGTTGTTTTACCTCTCTCATTTTATAATTTGTTTTAAGTAAGATATTATATTATCAATCAAAAAAGAGTTACATAGCATTCAATAGAAGAAGGTCTTGTCGGTGAACAGTCAACACGGTAACCTGATTTTCATCCCCAAAAATCTCTATACTACCCATCACCCTGAACCATACAAAAGACTGCAAAATTGAGCTCCATCTAGACCCCCCGTTACATTGTTGAGTTTCACCATAAGACTTCCCGATACCCCCAAATAGCCTAGATATTTCTACTAGCCAATAGACAAACAGAAAAAACTGAAACAGAAGTACATAACCGAGCCATATAGATAGAAAACATTGTAGCGGTGGCGCTTAGCGGCACCCCTTTGATGGCCCCTCCATAGAGTGAGGGAAAGATTTCCACAGATGTTCTGATCTGGAGCCAAAACCGCCTTCATCATTCCCAACAGTAGTGTTTCCACCCTTGCTCAGCTTCAACCCTAGAGCGCTCCTGCTAGGAAACTTTAGTCCTGAACCTAAACCAGCAGCAGCAGCAGGATAAAATTAGATGCCCATTTTGTTCACCATCAAGTCAATCTTCTTGTGCATTAACCGGCAGTCCCAATTATGCTCCTTCCAGGCGTGCGCAGGTTCAGCATCTCCCGCAGCCTTGTTCTCTCATTCCATAAGGACATGGGAGAGGAGTTTTTTCATCACCCAATAGGTCACAAGAATGTGGTCATAGGTGGCCATACGACCAGTAGTCATACCGGGATCCTGAACCCATTCCGCCACCTCCTCCTTGATTTCCTCCATCTTATTCTCATTCACTTGTGCCCACAATACTTTTTCAAATTGCTCAATTTCTCCTTGTATCTCCGGAGGGAATCTATCATGGAAGAAACTAGCTGCTTGGAAGGCCTTCTTTTGCTCGTGAGTCACCCGAGTCACCCTCATAGACTTTCCCTTACTTGTCTTATTCGCAACATATTTTTATTTTCTCCCCCTTGGAGCCATAATTTTCCACCAAGGGGAAGACCTATCCTCCGCACACGCAAACTGTCTAGCAAGACCACACAGAAGCTCTAAGAGGGATATAAAACTAGGAAACTTCCAGGCGATCTCGGGCTTTCCCTCTGTCTTTATATCCCTCCCGACATTCCTTTTCTTAATTACTCCCATCATTCATATTCCCTCCTCATCGATACGCAATACAATCCTAGCAGCACCTACATCCTCTCGCATCACTTCAACGTACACAATTCTCTAGTTGAGGACATTTCCATAACCCTTCCTCATTATTACCAGCTCAAGGATTTAAATGATCACTCCTTCGGGAATTAAAATGATTAGTACTTTCTTCGTCAATAGGAGGTGGACAGTTATTGATCCCGGTCGCATTCGTACCTTCCTCGTGGGTTCTAACTTGCTCATCATGCATGTGGCTTGTGTCACTTCCTTCCTCCCTTGAAGATCTCGTATCCTGACAAGCATCCTATATCCTGACAAGTTAGCTAGACACATTGGTGGACCCAATTTTTTAGACCCAAACTCCACTAGTTGTCCCTCTATGCTTCAACGCTTTTCACCTTCCCTCACATTTTCCAAGTGGTCAGCAACCTTATTTCCATCTCGCTTGAAGTGGACAAAGGTCCACATGTGGGGTTAGCTTAGTTGTGCACTCAGTTTTTCCACGCTGTAGAGGAGCCTCCAGCTCTCTGCTACCTTGGAGACCCATTGTCCGTGCTAGATATTTTTCACCATTCGGATGATGATCTTGGAGTCCCCTTCGACAATGGTTGGCTCCCAGCCTTTATAAGCAACCAAATTAAGACCATAGATCAAACCCTCCATCTTCGTTGCATTATTCATGGCATTTACTATGTACCCGTAGTAGATCTGCAGGATGTGACCATCATGGTTCCTTCCCACCCCCCCGAAACCAATAGAACCTGGGTTTCCTTTCGACGAACCATCAAAATTTAGCTTGAAGGAACCAACCCGGGGGGGGGGGGGCTAGAAATTTGTGCTATATTGGGATGCCCTCTTCATTTTTCTTCTAATACATCCTTGGTTTCTTTATTTAATCCCCACTCAGCAATAATTATTTGCTCCAAATCCCCCATTTCCCATTCCTTATCATCCCACTGAGATATATTAATTGTTTCATGGATGTGGGTTTCAATTTTACTCCAAACAACCTGAAAGTTGGAGCTCGTGTCCTGAAAAAACCTATGGTTTCATTCCTTCCATACTTCCCACATCAGGAATCATGGGAACATGAGCCAAGTGCATACAATAATGGGGTTCCTGAAATATTTTAAGTCCCAGTCTCTAATATTTTGATATGGCTTCCTATGCATGTGATTGGAGCATCGAAAGATTTCTGCTCCCCTATCCAATAGGGCCGAGGCATATGGGCATGAGTCTAAAATATGGTCCATAGTCTCCTCTTCATAGTTACACATGGGGTATTGTGAGGGGCCAATGACACCCCTCTTTTGATATTTTACCTAGTTAGAATCCTTCGGTAAATAACTAACCATAGGAAGGTGGCCACTTTTGGCAAGGGATTGGATTTCCAAAAAAAATTCCAGATTTCCTCTACTGGAATCTCCCTTTGATTTTTCCAGAGCTTATAGGCCTCCTTGGTGTTGAAGGTTCCTTTGGTTGAGTATCCCCATATCAGTTTATCTAGACCCCTTTGGATTCTTATGCATCTATCCTAGAGTGAATTTTGAATACTAAGGCACTCTTTAGTTGGGCATCTCTAGTTCCACTATTATGGTGTAAGCCATTCATGATAATCACCCCCTTCCGGCTCCATCTTCCATAATTGGTTGACCATAGTAAGCCCCAACTCCATACATATATCTAGGCTCATGCGGGAATTAATCTGAATATAAATTTTGGGCATATGTTTCCAAGAATCCTCCCAAAATTTTGCAGTCTCCCCATCTCTAATTTCCTAGAAACTGTGATCTTGTATGATGCTTCTACTGCGAAGGGTTGTCCACCAAATATGCAATATTAGTTTCTCTTCATTCAACCTGATGAGGTCCTTTTTAGGTCATTCCTGAGCATATTTTATGTGCCACAGTTTGGCCATGGTTCTGGACTATGAGTGACCCAGTTCCACCATATTTTGGCCCCAAACACCTCACTACTCTTTTCTGACTCTCTAAGGTTGAGGCCCCTAGGGATTTTGGTTTGCATAACTTTTCCCAGCTAACCAAGGCCCATCTGTGTTTCTATGGGTTTCCACCTCATTAGAATCGATGTTGAATGCTTCTCATTTCCTTGATGATCTCTTTGGGTGCTTCCATGACAGAGAATAAATAGATAGGCATTGCCTGAAGAACGGATTTAATGAGGGTCAGTCTGTTGGCCAGGTTGAGAGTTCGAACAACCCAATTGGTCAGCTTCCTCTTCATGTGGTCCAACAGATCAACCCACGAAATTTTCTTGATAACTCCTTCATCTAGAGGAGCACCTAGGTATTTGGATGGAAGGGAGCTCCCCTAGAATCCCAAAATCTATAGGATATTCCTTTGATAAACCCTAGAGGTATTGAAGAAAAACAACTGAAATTTGTATATGTTAATGTCCAAACCCGAGGCTTTCAAGAACATAGTAAGGCATTTCTTGAAATATCTAACTTCTTGGATTGAATGGTGGACCATAAGCATCGTGTCATCAACAAATTGTTGGTGATTCTGCTTGGAAACTCCATTGTGGAGATTTAAACTTTTTATTTCATTGTTTTCAGTCATGAATTTGATCAACCTACCAAGGCCTTCAGCCATCAGAATGAATAAGAAGGGAGATATAGGATCCCCCTCTCGAATACCCCTTGATGGGTTGAAAGTATTAGTGGGTGATCCATTGAGCAAGATTGAGAAGAAAGCAGACGAGGTCATGTTCATTATCCATTCTATCCAATCTTGATTGAAACCATATTCCTTGAGCATTTCTCTCGTGAATTGCCAACTTAATTTTTCATAGGATTTTGAGATATCCAACTTGAGGAGCATTCCAGACATCTTTGATCATTTCAAAGAATGGATCATTTCATGAACCAGAATAACCCCATCCAGAATCTGATGTCCCTCTATAAAATCTTATTGCTTCGGAGATACCATATTGGGGAGGATAGGATTTAGCCTATTTTCCATGACTTTGGTTATGATTTTATAAATGAAATTACATAAGGCAATGGATCTGAATTTACCTAGGGAGTCATCTCCTTTGTTTTTTGGAATAAGGGTCAGAAAAGTTGCATTGAAGGCCTGAAGCAACCCTTTGTCATGTCTTGAGTCTTCCATTATTTGCCAAACGTCCTGCTTGATTAGATCCCAGAAGTGATGGAAGAAGTTCGTCATGAATCCATCCGAACTGGGTGCTTTTCCATCTTCCATATGATGAACATCTTCCTCAACCTCTCTCATATCCAACGGCTTCTTTAGGAGCTCATTCTGTCAAGGTGTCACTACAAAATGGATGTGTTGGGTGATCTTTGCAATGTGCTCTGATCTATCATCCATGTCCTTCTTCATGATTGTTCCAAAATACTTGATCATCTAGTCCTCCATTTCCTCCCTTGTGTCCACATATTGCCCCGTCTCCTTCTTCAACCTATTTATTTTAGACTTTTTCCTATTCTAGATCATTGATCGACGAAAAAAATTGTTGTTACGCTCTCCCTCTTAGAGCCATTGATTCCTTGATTTTTGTTTCCAGTATATTTCTTCCTGGTGTTCTCAAGGGTTGACTTTTCCTACTAATTTAGTTCCTCGCTGTATCCATTATTCATTCCTTCTCTTTGGATCACCTCTAGCTGTTTCATCAAGTGTTTTTTGTCCTGGAAGATATTTCCAAATTCCTCCTTATTCCAGGTACAGATCCTTGCTTTCAAAGCCTTCAATTTCTATTGGAATTGGTACATTCGTGTTCCTCCGGGAGAGTATCGATCTTCCCACCAATACTGGATTAATGATTTAAAGTCCTTGTGTTCAAGACATAATTATTCAAATCTGAATGTTTTTTTGCTTGGAGGGCCCATCCCATCCCATAAGAGGCAGACCGACCAGTGGTAAGAGCCTACAGATGGAAATACCACCTCCATTGACTAACCTTTCTGAGATTAGGAATCTGTCCATACTGGAAGCCACATGGTGCTCACCCCCATGCTTGTTGTTCCAGGTGAACCATCCATTCCTAGTTTCCATGTCCACCAACCAATTTCCTTCTATAAATTCTTTAAAGGCTTCATTGGTTACTCCTAAGATTTGCCTGCCCCCCTTTT
The DNA here is from genome assembly GCA_027924585.1 of Larix kaempferi. Lineage (NCBI taxonomy): Eukaryota > Viridiplantae > Streptophyta > Pinopsida > Pinales > Pinaceae > Larix > Larix kaempferi. Next base: position 37,207,931 of record BSBM01000017.1, read on the forward strand.
TCTCCTCCAGGGAGGTAATTATATTGAAATCTCCGCCAATAATACATTGCTTGTCTCCTATCCACCTTGCTGCCCAAGACATAGTTTCCAAGAAGGATTCCTTCTGATTAAAAGTACTTTGGCCATAATCATTCATAAGGACCCCTCTCACCGAGGTGTTACAAATATGGAATTCAACAGATAGGCAAAATATCGTGGCCAGAAGTTTGTTAAGTTGACTTCTTCTGAGAACCACAAAATTGCCACACCTCTTGTCGTTCCCTGAGCATCAATCGCCATTGTATCACTTCCTCTCCATACTTTGCTCCCTGTTTCCTTCATAGCCTCTGCTCCACATTTTTTTCTTAGAAAAAAACTATCACTGGATTCTCCATTCTCAACTTGTTTCGTAACGTCTTAATTTTGCGTCGATGATTCACCCTGCAAATGTTCCATGTTATCACCTTCACTAGGAAAATCCATTGAATTCAGAGAAGGCCGCCTTGATGGTAGGGTACTGGCTTGATTCCACCAATATGGTTCCCACCTCTGTGATTCTCTGTCTATTCGTATTCCTTCCTCTCTTTTCTCCTTCTTCCGGATGCTTCCTTTTTCTGCCTTTCTGAGGTTCTAATGCTACACCCAGTTGCGGGGTAGCCTTTTTCTTGAGAATGGCCGCTTGCAGTAGATCAATCTGTTTGCGTGGTACATAACCCTTCCCTTTCTTATTACATTCCTTCTCAATCTCGTCCATATCTAGTTCCCCAAAATCCATATCCTTTGCCTCGTCTTGTTGATCATCTTCCATTTCATCGATTTGTTCTTCATGGTATTCCATGGGGGCTGGAGGAAATTTTGGTGTCAGTTTCTCTTCATGGCTTGTTTCCTTCTAACCGCCCCTTCCTGGAACTTCTAGGTTTTCTCCTACAGTATTCAAGATTTCAAATATATTTCCATGTATTGTCTTCTTTCTGATAGTTTTCCTGTTATGCGTCTGATTATTAGGTTTCTTCCCATGCCTCCTTCTGTTGTTTACCTAGGTAAAACCCTGCTCCTCACCTCCATTCTCTTGGGATGCTTGGGGAGTGGGAAGAGTGGGGAGTTGTTGGGGGAAATCTCTACTAAGATGCACGTACTCATGACACTACCTACATCTGAACGGGATATGTTCATAGTGAATCAATTCAACCCAATCCTCATCCTCCCAAGTCAGATTAATGGCCTTAGGAAACTCCCGAACCAAGTCCATATAGACACAGATCCTGGAAAAGGAGGTGTATCTTCGTTGTTTGGTCTACTCTGAAACTTTCACAAATTTTCCCAGGGAATTGCTGATGTCCTGCAGAATTTCAAGCTCCCAGTACTCGCATGGTAATGACTATAGGTGGATCCATACTGGGGCGATGCTCATATCCTCCTTGTCGAGATTAAAATGTTCTTTCCATGGACGTAGGTATAGCCCTGCTAAAAAGAAGAAATAGGGTCCTCCCTCCATTATTTGATCTTTATCTTCCTAGTTAAGAAATATGATTGTAAAAAATCCCTTCGCACCCAAGTGCAGGTCGTAATGACCCTTAGGGTTCCATGTTGTCTTGATCCACCTGAGAAGATCATTTTCCTTGGGCTAAATCCCTATGAATTTTCCGATTAGGGATTTTTCCTTCACTATTCAACTCGTTCCCTCAGTTTATCCGAGTGGATCTGGGGAGATGGAGTTTCATCAAATATCGGCAGGCAGCCTCCCTTCCTGCACCCTGATCCGCGATGTTCCCTATCTCCCCTTTCTTCCCTAGTGCTTCCTCACTTTCCTCCCTCTAGCTAGTTCTTTTCCAACATCCTCTCAAACCCATTCGGCCGCCGTGAAATGGGGCGGAGGGATCACGGGGGGATCCCCCTCCGGGAGATCCCATCTAGAAACTCTAGAAAACCCTTATTTGATCGCACGAATCACCGTCATAGAGATCTCACCTCCGCATGATACAACCTAAAATATTATCCTTCACATGATATTTCATTCTTATTTTGGCTATCTCTCTCATTTTATAATTAATAGAACAATAAAATTCCTTTATATTAAATCTATGATTTGTTACGGGGTATAAAACTTGCAAGAAACAAAGTATGGAGTGGAACCAACAGAAGACTTCTTGAAAGAAGGCATGAGATTTGGTTTTGAATGAATATGTATCATTCAGGACTCAATTCTCTCCATGGTACATCACTTTTCAATTTACAGTCATGTATATTACCTATTTTAATTTTCATTATAACCAACAATGTAGATATACTCATTACACTTTATTTTTATGTTTGTATATGGAAGCTGAAGAAAAGGAAAAGAATCGAGGCAATCAACAAAACATTCGGCCAAATAACCCAAGTCATGCAAGTGGCTCAAGCATTGACAACAATTGAACGTCCCAGTAAACTTTACTGGTGTGTTTTCTTTCACTTATCACACTGGTGCTTTTTAATAGTTACAAAGAATCGGTGCTACATTTAGTATCAAGCATTGTTGCATATATTGTTACAACGCATCGATACTTTTTAATATTTCGTAAGAACTGGTGCTACTTTTAGTATAACACACTGAAGCATATATTGTTTTAAAGCACTATTTCTGGTTAAATTTTTGGTGCACACTAGTGCTATATTTATTATCAATCACTAATGCATATAATGGTTTCAAATTTTGATACGCACCAGTGCATGTATTGCTTTTAAAAGTGTCGGTGCATGTATTGCTTTTAATAGCACCTGTGCATTTGTTTCAATAAAGTGCACCGATAAAAAACCTCCGCAAACGCCGATGGTTGCCAAGGTTTTTCTAGTTATAATCAATTTTCGTGAAAACCTCTGGTATCATTTGCAAAGGTTGTAGCAAATTTTTTTTTTAGAATTTTAACCAATCTTGTAACACTAAAAACCTCCACAAAAACCTATGTTACAGGGCCTTTTCCTTGTAGTGGAATATCAACCTTCTCGGGGTCCATGAATTCACAGTCACTACAAAGACTCCTATGGTCACAAAAATGGAAGCCAAGCCTACAACGACTACCTCGATAGGTGTTTCCTTCTCTCAAACAAATGAATTTAACATTAAGAAATAATAATAAAAATGGAAATCTACAAAAGGATGGATTAACACCTTGGAGGGAGAGGTAGCTCATTGTAAAGAATATATGACTAGTGTGGCAAACTTTAAGGCATGCACTTTCGAGTTACAAGATGAACTCAATACTACACAAAGGCTTATGTATAATGAGTTGCAAGAATTTCAAAATTATGCTTCATAGTTTCTCACATTCAGAGATAAAATTGAGGACAAGAGAGAGATACTAAATGGAGTTCAGTTAGGCTTGTAGGACCTACACAAATGAAAAACAAGAGAAAAGGATGCACATGAAGACCTTCCTCAAATGAGTGAATGTGAGAGACAATGCAAGTTTACTGCATTATCAAATTGTCAATCTACATGCAACTCTTTAGAAAAGGATAGCATTGTCTTAGTGAATAACTGCAAGCACTTGCACCTAGTAGCAAAAAAGGTGATTGAATAGTGTTATTTTCCCTCACTAGTGGAAGTGAGTGTGCCAAGGACATCTAAGTATATTTAAAATTATTTATAAGAATTCATAAGGTGCAAAAGAATTTCCTCTGGAATCACTTAAAGAATATCCAATGATACATTAAAAGAATACGATGTGACTCCTTTTAGAGGCATTAACTTGATCACTTCATATCTCAACACCCTCAAAAGGGGTATGGGTCTAGAATTGTTGTAAAATCATGTTACTTTCATTATAGAATTTTCTATGTGGCAGCTTATTTTCTTACTTTATTTCCTATCATGGTTGCTATGAAATGATGACTACAAGCTTACTAATAGTGATTTAGTGAATCTATACTTTTCTGAACTCAACCATTGTTTATTGTGAGAAATTTGCATTTTGTATCTTCATTTCTTGAATATCTTTATGTTCCAAAAATAAGTGTAGACCCTGTATGAGCAATCTTATGTTCACCTGTTAATTGCGTGCTCCTAGCTAGGATAGGTAGAATAATATTGTCGGCAATACGTATATTAATAGCATTGTTCATTTGCGTTGGGTTCCCTATTATAAATTATTCAAAGTTTAATGGGGACTTCAAATCGAGGTGAACCCTTACTATTGAACCAAGCATTTTCTCGTGTCAATAGGTGTGTAGGGTGGGAGGGTGGCCTCTAGAAAACCCTAATTGAGTGAATATGACCAAGCCAAGATATTACTGCTCTAATTCAAAATATTAAGAAACAAGTTTCCTGCAAAAACCAATCCAAGATAAATAACAAAAACAAATTCTATAACTAATCTAAAGAAGATAAATAAATATGAGAATCTTGGGAATTGGAGTAGATTTGAACGACTTTATTAACCATAATAATGAGTCCAATGGCCTTCTTATAGACCTGCACATCTCTCCAGTTCTAAGACCCTAGTATAAGGATGCACATTGCTCAAGTCTAAAAACAATATAATACATATGCCCCAGTTCCAAGCTAGAAAGGGATGCCCTAACTAACTAACACACACACAACAAAAAATTAAATAATGCATATGCCCCTAGAAGGTTTCACCTTCAAGGGGGTAGAACCCCTCAACCTCTATGTCAATTAGTTAAGTTGGCTAGTAAGCTACATATTCAAGTTAGGAGTACCCCTCAAACCCTGGGTTGGTTAGTTGGATAGATATTTGAGCTAGATACAATGGTTGAGCTCTCCTTGGTTATTAGTGCAAATGTTTGTTTATTAGAAGATGAGGGATGTCTTTTTGGGCCTAACCTAGTTGATAAGGTGAAGGGTGTGGGGTAGTAGGAAGTTGTAGGTGATTGACGAAGGTCTAAATATTGGTATCAAAGTAGTTCTCTTCTAGTTATTGCACCATTCTAGACCTTCAAAACACTAAGTTGAATATGGCCTTCACCATTCCCTTAGCTAGGGTTTATTCTTAATAAAAAAACTTATTTACTTAATGGATCCCTTAGATTTGGGTGGCTATGGTTATGTGTATCTCCTTCCCACCCAAATATAGGTCTCCCAGTAGTCAAGTGTTTCCCTCCAACTTTGTTATGATCTCTCTTCTCATATATAAGGGTTTGTATCATTGCTACACCAATTGACTTGTCTACTGACCATGTCTCGCATGCTCTCTCCATACAATGTATGTTGCAAACCCTCCATTGCCATTTGTTATGTGCCCTCTCTTGTGAACATGTTTCCCTAGAAATTCACTCTTATAACCACTACAACAACATGACAAATCTAGCATGGAACTCCTTGCACGGTTTTCTCACCAATTTTTCATATGGCACCTTCATTTTTAGGGTCAACCCTCCATGCACAACTTCCCCTATGCAAACCAATTAGGCACCAAAAATTTAGGTCGGTGTTGCTTGTCACCAGTGTCCACTCCACTCACATCCTTAAGGAGGATAGATTAAAGGCATCTTACACAATTGTCTCCCAAGAAAGAAACCTAACCCTAATGTAGCCTAATATTTTTGCAGTTGCACTCAATTCATAATTTATTTTTCAAAGTAGCTCCTTCACCCAATGACCCATAGACTTTTGTTTCCAACACCTTTCTCACACTAGATTCCTATGTAATCCCTTCAATATACTCTTAGTGCATTACCTCATGCTAGGATATATGTATTCAAATAAGATCTTGAGCATAAAATATTTGACCCATAGTATGCCACATGCCATCATATAACTTCTCACTTATGCGTACTTGACATTTGAAGGTCGTCCAAGTAACAAATGGTGCTCACGTGAGATCAAACACCTGATGTTCTGGTATCAACATTGGATAGTAAATGCAGAATTTACTATTTTAAGCCAGTCAAAGATGGTTGCATTCATTATTTAGTTGTGGTCTCCCACAACAACAAGGTCATTCTATGAAACAACGAAGGAGTCTAAACATTAGACGATTTCTCCAATGAATTTTTGCTAGAATTGTGGTTATTTTTTAATCTAGATTTTGTGTTGTTTAAATTGGGTTTTTGAATGCATAAATGGATTCAACACCCTCAAATATCCCAAGGCACCCAACTTAAGCAAATTTAAACACTTTTATTTGAGATCTCTATTTTTTTTACCCATTCGTGTCAGAAAATGATATCATGGCAAAATCATCTAATGTTTAGGCTACACTTGAAACAACTATTGAAAGGAATTTAACTCGCATAAATACAAGGGAATTTAATTTTTCTTTTAGCATTCTATTCTACAATACAAACAAAGAATAGAACTTCCTCATGCATGCAAAGGCCATGTTTCATTGGTGTTTATTCTTCCTACTCACAATGGTTATCAAAGCACCAAGCAGCAATGGCTTTCTAGAGCATTATCATCATCAACAACAGTACTACACCTCTCCTGGATTTTTCAATCTGAAGCATTGAAGCATAAATGTCAAAGAATATGGTTGTGATTTATTCATGATCTTGCTTCAACTACTAAAAATAGTGAATCGACATGTCAACGTTCCATGGATATTTTCAAGCACCTCGATGAAGAATTTTATGAAATTTTTGGAGGTGAGATGACACAACATAAATGTAAAAAAACTCACACAATGCTTTAACAATGAGTTTCAACTCATAAATGTATATCACTATCATAGTGACCCACATGTTATAAGGGAAATTTTGGCCACACTTTATGTTGTTTTATCATGGACACCTCTATGTTATATACTTTACTAAATATTTTTCCTAGGGGATATTCATGTGACTTAAGTGGAGATCAGGCATTTATTCAAAATTTGGCACTCTTCTTCAAGTTAATCCACAAGTCACACATTTTCATACCAAAAATTACCCTTGCAAATTAGGAAAGAATTCTTATGGGTTTTCAATTCCATTCAAGATGAAGGATGTTCTTGTGCACATATCTATTCATTGGAGATGTATATCTCTAGGCAATGTTCGATCTTTGTTCTTTCTCAAGTGATTATCTATCCTAGCAATCCAATGTGGCTATTGAGATATGCTCAGGTATTTCTCGTATGATACAGTTGTCTAGGATGGAACAAGACACAATTGCACATTTACAATTTGAGCCAAGGTGTACCTCTCGCCATGTGCAGTGACCACACCAACAAATCGACTAAATATTTTCATGTACCTATCTAGCACACACAACATTTCCTCATATAGATTCATACAATGTTGGGTTCTTTGAGATCTTCCCTCTACCCCAACATATCTTGGAAGCAATTTTAGATTAATTTCTTTAGCTTTGTGCCCCACCCAAACTACTCATATCCAACAGTAGTAATTTAGATTTGTTTCTTTGGATTCTTCCCTCCCACTTAGATCTATGTCAACACCTACATTCAACAATCTCCTTGCTTAATTCCCAAATTGAAGTGGAATTCTTGCTCTAACAAGAAGTCATCGACAAATTTGGTTCTTTGAGTAGAGCCCTCCCACCCAAATATCCCTTGATACTTGATTCTCAATTCTACCTGCTTTAGTTGGGAATTGATGTGAAACTTTTGCTCTAGCTAGAAGTCATCGATAAATATGGTTCTTTGAGCACAACCCTCCCACCCAAGCCTCACTTGACACTTTATTCTTAGTTTTCCCTACTGAATTGAAGTGGAAACCTTAGTCTGGTAATCGGATCCAGCATCAACATTTCAAACAATAGCTCTTCTTCTAGCTACAACACACTCCTTGATTAGATACAATTTTTTCCTTGGATTAGCTCTCAAATACAACCTTGCTCTCATTTATCCCAACCATTTATTACCTAGTGTACAACATCAATCTAACACTCTTATTTTCCAACTACTTGATATTCTCTCACATCCTATAGCCTGTAGTGCCTCCACTCCCATCTGTCATAATCTTTGCAGTACTCATCATTAAGTCACCTATCATAGGGTTTCGCATTAGCAAATAGGTTATTCCCAGGATTGTTTTTATTTAACAGAGAAAGAACAATGGTCCAACCCCGTATTCAAGCATATGCATTCTCCTTCCAACATTGGCAATACCGTGTCTAGACATACACACACCGTATCTAGACATATACACATCAACATGGGCACTTCTTTTAATTATCTTCACCTACTTTAGCACCATTACTAAACAAGGAGGCCTTAGTAGGTTACAACACATTTTTTATATTCCAGTTCTTGATGTTTGCACTCCTATCAACTCTCTTTTTACTAACAATATGACCAATTTAGTGTTGGACATGTCTTGTACTCTTTGTAGGTTCATAGAGAAAAGGGGGTTTGGGGGGATGATCGCCCCTTGACTGGGGGACGACACCCCCCATCCCCCACTAGGGTTTTTGGGGTAAAGCCCACGAGATAAAATTTTGGATCTATTTTGGCCAATGGTTTTTCAACCCATTGTAAACTAATTCAGGTTAAGGAAATAGAATTGTATTCTAACCCAGTTTAATGGATTAGGGGTTTGGATGCTATAATATAGTATTATAAACAAAAAAAACATAATACAATGAGATAGAGAGGGTAACTCTCTATTTCGTTGGTTTCCCTGGTTGAGTTTCCAAGGTAAATATCTATGTACTATGTGTGAGCCAATGTTAATTCTTTTGTTTTAAATTTTGTTCGGTATCACTTTTCTTACTCAAGTTTATCAAACTCCTTAGTTAAATCCTACATTTCCCTTAGCACAACATCGACACTCCTCTAGCTTTGCTCAAATTCAAAATATTCATTATTTACAAATAAAGTCATCTTCATCCATTGCATCCAGCATCTTCTCCTAGTGTAGCTTCATTCCTCAACTAAGAAAAAGCAGGGATGCTTTCAAACTAAACTAGGAGGAACTGATGTAGATAGGAAAGACATTCTCCCCAAGGAGAATTCACCTTAAGAGCGTTCAACTACGATAGAGAGTTTCACTTATTTTCCAGCTTGATTAGTTTGCATTTACATTATGTGTGGGCATGTTAATTAGTTAGTTGCACATTTCCAACCTTCGTGCTATGTGTATGAGTTGTATATTATTTTCTCCATAGGGTTACTTGCGTTCTTGAGCGGTCCAATTGTAATACTTTATAAAGGCCATTGCCCAAGCATAATATATATACCATTTTTCCTTCAACTTCATACTTTTCTCTTGTTACTTCGGTTGTTTTTGGCTACATGTTATGAGTCTCCTTTTGGGAGGTTATGCATCCTCATGATATTAGATGAAAACTTGGCATGATGTAGTCTAAATGTTCAATATTTTGGATTATTTTTCTAGTCATTTTTTCAACTATTTTTTCTCAAAATCCAACTGAAATTATTGAAATCGCAAATATAAATTGTTAAAAATGCACAATCCATCAACACAATTTAAATCTAAACATTCGCATATCCTTGCTAGTATGATGCAATATCAACATATTAAAAAATCATAATCATTTAAGAACAACGCTCATACATAGCAACATGATGCCACCACGATGCAACAACAATTATATCAATTATATCGGTGTTTCATTGCAACACATACGATGCTTAGACAACGCACCGATGAATTGAGTGACGTTGATTCAAACGTCAAAACGATGTTGAGTGGGGGGCGCGTCAAAACTTGGTGGTGCAAAATACCCATTAGTCAACATTAGGTGCATCATCAGACATTAACTTTTTCAAAAATGAAAAAGGAAATAAGGTGGTGCATTGTGATATCTTAACTTTCTAAAAAAAAAATGATAAGGACGATGCAAAAGTGACACCAAAGTAGTGTATTATTGTACTTGACACCATAGTAGTGTATTATTGTACTTAACATCACTTTCTTATTATGTTTTTGCTTTTTTTTAGTTATGAACCAGTAGGTTTGGATTCACCTCTTTGTTGTCTTATTTCAAGATCTTTATCTTGATTTTTATAATTCTCTATTTAGAACTTGATTTTTATAATTCTCTATTTAGAACTTGATTTTTATAATTCTCTATTTAGAACTAGCAGGTTTGGATTCACCTCTTTGTTGTCTTATTTCAAGATCTTTATCTTGATTTTTATAATTCTTTATTTAGAACTAGTAGGTTTGGATTCATCTCTTTGTTGTCTTATTTCAAGATCTTTTATAATTCTCTATTTACAGTTGTTACACTTCCTCTTCCTTTTATATCTATAATTTTTAACCTTTTAATTTCTTAAAATGTCACTTTTATATTTATTTAATATCACTTGCTATAGTATCAATACCAAAAACAATGCAACATAGCTTAGCTTCGTATTAGACAAGGGCCTTACATTAAGACTTAACCACATAGATTATGAAAGGTTATATTATAGAACAAAAATGAAAACACATATTTATAAGACTTAATTGAAAGCATATATAGGATTCTCAAAAGGGTTTACCTATCCTCATTAATGTAGTTTTCTAAAATACATATACAATATGGAATATTTGATTCTAACTCATTTTACATTTTCTTAACCTTTCAATTTGATCTTCACTATGTTTTACAGATCAAACATTCCTCACGTACTTTTCTTACGTTATGTGTATAGTTTAGTAATGTGAGTGTGTGAGCCCAAATTCTAGATAACAAAATAAAAAGAAAAACGTGTATTGTAAAATCTAGTAATTCAACAATCATATCACCTTCATTTATAATTTTATTTATAGGATATAGTCATTCAACCACTTGTTAAAGTTGAATGAATCAACATATATAGGGAAATTTATTTAATGTCGATAAGTTACTACTCTACTTCTCACTGCTACAATATTATTAAAGCTAATAAATGCAAGTACTATCAAGATAAGATTATTCAATAGGTCCGCAATTCTCCATAGGGGATAATGGTGTTTTACGGTGATTTATTAAGTATACTATAATTAGTCACTAGCATCGATTCATTCAACTCTTTTTTGGGTAGGATAAAGGCCAAAGAACCATAAGGGGAGGAGTTGGGTTGTATCATGTCAATATCAAAAAGTTGGTGTAGTTGTCCCTCAAGTTACACACTTCTAGTAGGTGATCATATGTACATGGGAGCATTAGGCAGTGTCCCATTGAGGATAAGGATGATAAAAGCTTGAATCACTCTAGGTAAGGGTAAGCCTTGAGTCCCTTCAAACACATCCTTGTATTTGGCCAAACGTTATTGAAGTGATTCAAGAATCCATTGTGGTTTGATGTTCTATTTGAGGGGGCAAACCAGACATAAACATAAATATTATTGGTGAGAAACCTACTTGAACACCACATGACCAAAGATTACTTGGGAGACTATCTCCAAGGCAAAGGTAAAATTAAAGGCCTAACCATCCTAGTGTTAAGTGTATTTTTTAAATCTTCCATCATATGGGTGCCATTGTGATCATGTTTAAAAGGGAGACATATAATAAGTGCAACATACTCCAAAGGAGTCGCACTCTATTGTGTACCTAAAAGAAAAATAGCAAATGTAACGATGCAACGACAATTCACCAAAGAATGTTGGTCATCATTTGTAACCAACCCCGAATAAGTAAGGCTTGCAAAGTGGCACTATGGGTAACTTCAACTCAAAGATCACAAAGGCTCCTATCAAAATTTTCCAACTGCCATTATTGAGTATGAGGTCAAAGAGGCCATCTTTAATATAGAAGGTGTGAGTAAACAAAGCTTCACAGTTGATTGGGTTATCATGGCCAGCCATAAGCACCAAGTGTTCATTAAGGATGGTGGGATTATAAACTTCAATAACTTTCGAGAGAAGGGGGGGGGGGGGGGTTAGGTTGCAATGCAAAAGCTACAACTTGTTCCAAGAAAAGGATTTTCTATGTGGCACAATGTTGTAAAAACCCTATACGCATATGATGCATGAATATTGGATTTATGGTAGTAGTATTGGTGGCAATAAGGAATTTTGGGAATGGAGAAGACATTGTAGAGGGTGTACTTGAACTTGGGCATGGAATTGGAAATCTTAGGGGATTGGATATTCAAGGTGACCTAGGATTAAAGAGAGGATGTTTTAGCCCCAGCTTTATTTCTACTACAAGAGCTCTAAAAAGTGCTTGGTTTAGAATTGTGTATTAACATTTCTACCTATGTTTTAAGATAAGGAAGTAGGACACTAATAAATTTGATAGGAAAAACCAGTTTAGTATCAGTTATAGATCATTGTACTTGTAGCTTAATGAATTGTTCAACATAGAACTAAAGAAACTGACCTAAAAACTGGCATAAATGAAGCCATCGAGCCCATGCAAATTGGTGATAGCCTTGAGGTTAAATATATTTTTTAATGCCTCACAAAATGTTATCCAACTTGTGGTAGGAATTGGAGGCAAATATTTGTCCCCCAATTCAATGTAGAGAATGGAGTGGTCTAAGGTATGTTACCGCCATTCCAATTCTATGTACCCTCCAAGTGCATGGCTTCTAACTCAAGTTTCTTTTACTCGAATATAGCTATCTGAGAGGTGAAATACATAGAGAAGCTACATATCTAAGAGTCCACGTGCTTGCCACCAATATCTTCTCCAAATTTTGGCAAGGCCACCATTTGATCAAGGAAAAACATAGGTGGACCCTCTAATGATAGCACAATCATGTCTTAGAGAGAGCTTGCATTAGAATCTGCAAAGTGTCATGATCCAATTGGAGCAACTACTATGGAGTATCCTCAACAGTTGGGCCTAATGCATATTTTTCCTTGCTAAGTGCCATGTATGCAAAAACAAATTAATATACCAAGGAGAAAGACTCAAAATTAGGCATAGATGATGTACTAATGACCAATAAAGACAACAGTGATCTATCAAGGAGCATGCCTCCAAAAAGGCATAGATCTAAAGAGAAGGATCTGCAATATATGATGAATTCATAATGTGTGTGTGTGTGTCCAGAAACTTAATGTTATGATATTAATTGATATGATCATGTGAGCCAAGATTGTAGATAATAGATAACAGAAGAACATATACTATAAAATATAGAAAATGAACAACCCTACCACCTTTATTTGTATTTATAGGAGATATACTAGTCATTAACCACTTGTTAAAGAAGATTGAATCAACATACATAGTGAAATTTATTTAATGTTGGGAACTACAATACTAAAGCTAATAAATATTGCAAGTGGCTACACAAATAACTTAGTCACTTTCCCTCAAGACATATCATTTGCTCTCATGGACCTTTATCCTCAAGTATGAGATCCTCTTCTTATAGAATCACTTTGACGTCCTATTCTTATAGAATCACTTCCTTCCTTCTATATCTTTGTCTCGAGGACCAACCCTTTTGAAATCAATTACCTCTTACTTTCAACCAACCTTTACTTCTTTTGAACAAACCCACGCTCTTCTTTCTTACTCTCCTCCCAGGAACCAACCTAAATTCCTTCTCTCTTTCCCCTTTTAACCTTCACAACTTTCCAATTTTGTTCAACTTTTGATCCTTCAACCATCTCAACTACAACCTCATAAAAACCCATCGTATTCTTTTCTTGACTTAGCATGATTTCCTCCTCGATGAATCTTCAACTTCCCACTTTGTTATTTATATTCCTAACAACTTATCTCTTACAAAAACACATTTTTGCTTCATGACAGACCTACATTTTGACTTTAGTCTCTCAACACACATTTCCTCAACTTCCACTCCAAATGCACACGTACATTTTCTTACATACCTCTAGGTGTTCCTACTTCAATATGTATATATCCCTAATCACCTACATGTTAACCACTCCTGTGTATTTTAGATATCTTTATACATGGGGATAGAGTAAAACAACATTAGCCTCATGGGTTAGCTCAAGTGGTTGAGAGCTGAGTTGTAAGCAGAAGGTTTCGGGGTCAAATCCTTGGGTGGCTATGCATAGATATATAAGGGCCTCACTTGTTGTCCCCACACAAGGTTAGGCTCCCCACAACCCCGCTCTAGAAAAAAAAAAGTAAAACAACATTGTCCATACAATTTATTTTCTTTCATGATGATCATGCATAACTTGTGGTTGTGTGTTTGTTGATCTTTTATTTTTAACAAATATGTGTTATATTTTATTAGGATGGGAATAGAGTAAAACAACATTGTCCATACAATCATGGTGATCATGCATGACATATGTGGTTGAGTGTTTGTTAATATTTTATTTTTAACAAATATGTGTTATATTTTATCAGGATTGTGTGTGGTTAAATAATTTTTATTTTATTTTATTATTTTATTTAAAAAAGTAACTTAAATAAATTTATTAAACACTTGGACTAATTCCATGTCAACGGATATAACGATTTGTATACCTTTAAGGTTCCCTGATTTGTATCCCTTTTAAGGTTCAGTAGCACACCATTCACAATATGCCAAGTGTGCTTGAAGATTCTTTTGAGATAATTGGTTTGAGAGGGATGGTGTGATCCGTGCACTTTTATTTGGTACACACGAAAACGACTTTGATACCATTCTCAAAATCTCTTCCTTCCTTCTCCAACGGCATTCTGTACGCTTCCGTCTGAACTGGTGGTGATGGTGTTGTGAGCGATTGAGTGACCGAGTTCGTTGGTCCTTACTTATTGAAAAAAGCCAGCCGGGCCCCTCTCACAGCTTTCTTGTGAAGCTTCCAATCTCACAATTCAATACTTGCAGGATTCGAATTACATGCGTGTCAACTAGGATACCGTGACCGACAATCGAGATCCAGATTCCATCTCGATATTTTAATGGAGAATCCATGTGCACCACTTAAACTGGTGCCGTGAATTCCATCTCGATATTTACTTCTCAACTGGTGCCGTGAATCGAATTTCCTCCGTTAACTAATCATGTCTGTGTGTTGGCTTATACGCCACTAATTATCATCTCACTGGATTCCGTGTTTCTTACATTAATCAATCCAAAATATTATATAAACAGATCCACTTCTTGTTCAATTCCACCAATTCCCATTATTTCTCTGCATACTTCTGTGGATTATATCGACCAGTTATTGTGTTTGTAATGGCGAGTATTTCAATGGCGACCACGTTTCTGTTCCTCGCAGCCTTGTGGGTTTTATCAGCGAGCGCTGTGGATTCTACTCCTGGATTTACAGACAAAGATATCAACTCTGAAGAAAGCCTTCGAATGCTTTATGATAAGTGGGTGCTTCGACATCGCTCAACCAGAAGTCTGGATTCGGATGAGAATGCCAAGCGATTCGCGATATTCAAAGAGAATGTGAACTACATCGACTCTGTCAATAAGAAGGATGGTTCTTACAAACTTGGATTGAATAAGTTTGCAGATCTGAGTAACGAAGAATTCAAAGCCATGCATACGACAACCAAGATGGAGAAGCACAAGAGTCTCAGCGGAGAGAGAGGACTGAAGAGTCTATCATTCATGTACCAAAACTCGAAGCGCGTACCAGCGTCTATTGATTGGAGGAAGAAGGGAGCGGTAACTGCTGTGAAGAATCAAGGCCAATGCGGTATGATCAATTTTACAGAAAGAATTTCAATTTCGAAAGAAGGGATAGCTGTTATATCTTGATATCTGTTTTTGGATTTCACTGTGTTAGTGTAAAGATTACTTAAAGTTTCTAGTTCTAGTGGATATTTAGAAACTTTCGAATGGATAAGGAATGCTTGAGCTTATTTTGATTGTTGATTTCTTCCATCCAACGAGCATCGAGCAAGGTTAAAGGTTGACTTTCCTCCTTTCTTGTTGGATAGAAGGAATCAGCAATCGAAATAAGGATCATCATACCTGATGCCTGAGCTTGTAAGGCATAGCTATTATATCTTGATATTTGTTTTTGGATTTCACTGTGTTAAAGTTTTAAGATTATTTAAAGTTTCTAACTCCAGTGGATAAGGATAGCGGTTATATCTTGATATCTGTTTTTGAATTTCACTGTATTAGAATTAAAAATATTTAACATTTCTTTATGAATTTCATTGTGTTAGAGTTAAGAATACTTAATTTTTGGAGTTCCAGTATTCTATCCATTTATCCATCATTAAGGAATTTCCCTGATGATGATGAATAAAGTGTAACAGAAACTTTGGGTATCTTAAACTCTAACACAATGAAATCCATAATGATAATGAATGAAGCCTACCAGAAATTTTGGGTATCCTAAACTCTAATACAATGAAATCCAGAAAAATTATCCACTGTAAAATCCTCCTACACCTACATGGTCAAAAATATCTGTTATATTGTTTATCTTTTCGTCTTCCTGCTGGATGCTAAAAAAATAACTGTTATATTGTTTATATTTTCGTCTTGCAGGAAGTTGTTGGGCATTTTCTACTGTAGCTGCTGTAGAGGGTCTTAATTTTATCACGACAGGCAAGTTGGTTTCCTTATCAGAGCAACAATTGGTAGACTGCAGTAAAGAAAACTCAGGTTGTAACGGAGGGCTTATGGACTATGCCTTCCAATATATTGTGGACAATGGAGGGATGATTTCTGAAGATGAATATCCATACACTGCTCTAGACGGCGCGTGCACCACCACAGAGGTACAGTAATACTATGCTGGATTTGTGCATTAAGATAGGTATACTGGATTTGTGCATTAAGATAGGTATACCGTGTTGAATTTTGTTTATATATAGGTTGTATATTTATGGAAACTTGTGTGAAGTAAAGATATCGCTCCACGAAATTAGTTGAGATGTGCATGTCAAGTTTATATGAGTATATTTTAGTTTAGTGTGTATATATATATATATATGACTATGAGTACCACCAAATTAGTTGAGATGGGTATGTCAAGTTTATATATATATATATGAGAGAGTATGAGTATGAGTATGGTGGGTTAACTTTAATCGAGTATTTTGACTTTTATATATGAAGATTTTAATTTGAGTAGTTGAGTAGGGTTGATGGTGGGGTTGGGCCTACATGGGTGAATAGCAGGGTAGTGAAAAAAAGTAGTTGAGTATTTTGACTTTTATGCATGAAGTTTTGGGATCATTTTTTGAGTTAATTAATTATGTTGTGTGTTTTGTTTGATGTATTCAAAAAAAAATTCATATAGTTTATTTAAAAGAAAAACCATTTCATACATAATAAAAACATTATTTAAATACAACTAGCACAACTACTTAATTTGTGGTTGGTGAATATCTATAAGCCACAAATTAAGTGCCATATTTTGTGTAGTTGTAATATTCTAGTTCTAGTTATCCTCTTGCAAACTAGAAAAAGCATACTTGTTAATCCACCCAAATTCTAAAATATAAGATAATATCCCCCATTACACACACTACATCCTCCTCCCAAATGCAAAACATTAATATTCAAAGTACATGTCCAAGTTCCCTCCATACATCACAAGATATGTACTAAGAAATGATCCCAATAATAATCGTCATTTGGGTTGTGGTTTATAGCTCAATCATGAGATTTTTTCACAACTAACTGGATATTTGATACTCAATATGCATTCGTGTATGGGCTCTACCTCATAACAGCCAACATCGCCCAGAAATTAAGTAATTTTATAAATAATAATAATACCAGCTCATAACCCCCAACATCACCCAGAAATTAAGAAGTTTTATAAATAATAATAGTACTACCTATAATATTAAATCATCATCATATTTGTAAGATCACTAAATCATTGTTTTGTTTTGATTTGATGTAGATTGGATCTGACGCAGCATCAGCAATTATTGATGGATTTGAAGATGTCCCTGCTAACAGTGAATTAGCTCTCAAGCAAGCGGTGGCTCATCAACCTGTGGCTGTAGCCATTGAAGCAAGCGGCCAAGATTTCCAGTTTTATAGTGAGGTAAGTGTAATCACACTATTCTTAAAACTGAATAAATAAGAGATGAATAATTTAGCATGTATAACTCACTAAATTCTGTTGGTTATGCAGGGAGTATTCACTGGTGAATGTGGCACTGAACTTGATCATGGAGTTGCAGCAGTTGGATATGGAAAGTCTCCTGAGGGACTTAATTACTGGATAGTTAGGAACTCTTGGGGACCTGATTGGGGAGAAAAAGGATATATCAAAATGCAACGAGACATTGAAGCAGCAGAAGGGTTGTGTGGTATTGCCATGCAAGCTTCATATCCAACCAAGAAAAGTACTGAAGATATCGATATTGAAGTGGAGGTTGATCACATTAGCGATGAATTGTAGTAATTGTCACAACAAAAGTTTGATAACAAAAAATAGGATTAAATAATGTGAAGATTCATTCTTCATTATTTTATAGAAGTTTGATAGTTAAAGTTCATTATTATTTTATTCAGTAGAAGTTTGTATTTGAAATACATTATTGTACTCAATTAAGATCGATAATATTAAAGTAAATTTAAATTAGAAATTTTAATGTGTTTATATAAGTTTTCATTGGAATGGGATGGTGAGAAGAATATAGGAGTTTGATAGTTAAAATACATTATTATTTATTAAGTAGAAGTTTGTTCTTTGAAATGTATTATTGTATTTAATTGATAATACTAAAGTAAATTTAAATTGGAAATTTCAATGTGTTTATGAAAATTGTTATTAGAATTGGGATTGTAAGAAAAATATAGAATAATAAGTTTGATAGTTAAAATATATTATTATTTTCTTCAATAAAAATTTAATATTCATTTAAATTAGAAATTTTAATGTGTTTTTAAAAATTGATATTCAAATTGGGATTTTGACAAGATTATAAAATAATGAGAAAAAACTAATGTTATTTTTATTTTATTTTCAATTTATCCTCTTTCCTCATTGAAATGTGTTTTTAAAAATTGATATTCAAATTGGGATTGTGAGAAGATTATAAAATAATGAAAAAAATTAATGTTATTTTTATTTGAAATGTGCTTATAAAAATTGTTATTTATATTGGGATTGTGAGAAGATTTTTAAATAATGAAAAAAATCAATGTTATTTTTCAATCTATCCTCTTTCCTAATTGAAATTAGGAGAAGAATAATATGATGAAAGCCATCATATTCTTTTTAATCTTGGTTTATATATTTTTATTTTATTTTTAATTCATTAATTTTTTATTAAAAAAAATTAAATAAATTTATAATGTTTATTTTTTAATTTAAAAATAAAAATAGGTAAATAGATAACAAAACAAAACATTATTGCAGTGACTCATTTAAAACACAATAAAATAAATCATACAATATTCTATATAATAGAATATTATTCATCTAGAAAAATAAAATAAATATATAATATTAGGTTTATTTTATCAATAATAATATTTTTTATAATATTAGGTTTCATTACAATAGGGTTCAATAAGTATGTTTTTTTTTTTTTGTTAATGAGATGAATCGGTTATGCGCGGGTTTTGTACTCGTGTGATACGAGGTCGATTCTTGTGGCTTTCACTATAAATTTTGGGCGTGAATAGCTAGGGCGTAATCTCTGCGACCTCTTTTACGATAGACTCAAACCTGCGACTTGCTTAACAGTCTATACGCCTTAACAAATGGACAGTTGCCAATAGACCATCATCCCTGCCCCATCAACAAGTAATGTTATGTAACATGTCATTCCTAAATTTTAAATAATAAAAAAATTTAAAAAAAAAGACATTGTTATGTAACATGTCATTCCTAAAATAAAATAAAAAAGATCTAAATAATGTCGGCTTAAACAAAAAAAGGGGAGATGTTGTAACTTGTTATGT
This sequence comes from Larix kaempferi, assembly GCA_027924585.1. Classification (NCBI taxonomy): domain Eukaryota; kingdom Viridiplantae; phylum Streptophyta; class Pinopsida; order Pinales; family Pinaceae; genus Larix; species Larix kaempferi. The sequence continues at coordinate 37,227,549 of BSBM01000017.1, forward strand.
AGCATGTCGTTCCTGTAACTAAGAAAATTCAAATGATGTCTAGTTAAACTAAAAAATAATGAATTCTATTGATTTCATTTTAAATTTATATTGATGTGTAATTTTTTTCTAAATGTGTGAAAAAATTAAGATAATTATTCAAGTTATTATATATTTTGTAATTATGTTAAATTAAATTTAAATTTAGATTTAATGTAAGAAAAATTATTAAATTTTGTAAGATGTAAAATAAATTAAATTTAAAAATATATATATATATATATATAAAAGCTAAATTTAAATTAAGTTAAATATAAATGAGTTATAATATTTATATTTTTTAATCAATATGTATTAATAATAAGCATTACCAATGTGATATCCTTTTTGTAAGAAGTAAAAATGTACTTTTGATATTATATAAACTAGAAAGTACTTCTCCTTATATACTCAAAATGGAACATAAATAAGGTTTCATCTTATCCACTTAATAAAAAGCTTCCTATCATATCAGCACATCAAAATAAACTGAGACGTCCACATCGTAATCCAAACAAATTAATTATTATTAATTAACTAATTTATTAATGTATTAATAACATAAATTAATTTTAATTTTAATTTATATATATATCAATTATTATTAACATTAATATTACTAATAATATTAGTACCATCATTAATAATATTAATAATATTATTAATGTTATGATTAACATTAACAATAGAAATAGTATTAAAAAATATTAAAGTTCAAAAACATTGAAAAAAACTAAATATAATTCTTTCTTCAAAATCAAAATAGCAGAAAAGGAAAGTCTAGTCTTCAAAGATCAGTGAAGAACCCTGATAATTCAGAGAATCATCAATCCATTCCTCCCAAAAGAGGACCCCTTCCTCCCCATTAAGTGCTTCTTTCGATAATGCATCAGTTGCATCATTGATCTCTCTGTAAATATGGTCAATTGTCCAATCATAAAAAGAGTTTAGTAGTGACTCAATTCTCTAACACCGATGCTTGAAAGAAGGAAGATTTAGATTGTGAATTTGTTTTTCCCAATTAACCACCATCAAGGAGTCCCCAAAGATTCTCGGAGTATCAATTCCAAAAGAAACTACAATTTTTAGAAGGCACCATAATGCTAGAGTTTTTGCCATAGAGTTTGAACCTTTACCGCAATTTAATTTTAATTTGAAGTGGTATTTGTTGATGATCAAAATAGCACCTACAACACATCTACCATCCACTGTTGCCCCGTCAAAATAACCAATAGCTTTGTTAGAGTATTCTATACCTTTAATTCTACAACCACTACTCTTTGAGATAGTATGCTTGTCATAGGGTTTATACATGGCAATTACTTTGTAAGCACCTCTTGATATAATAAATTTTAATAACAAAAAAATGCTTACCTTTTTATGGAAAATTTTATGGAGAAACTAAGGGATACTTCTCCATATTGTATATGTCATTCCTCAACATAAAATAATGCATCTTACTTAGGAAGGATTCCAATGAACCTATTAACATGGATCTAGTCAAATATCCAACAACATTGATTTGGTTGAGTTAACTTATTAGACTTAAAAAATACTTATTTACCTAAAATGTTTTGAAATAATTTTTTTATAAATTGATTCTTTTAACTTATTAAAATATTTATCAATTAAATTGAGTGTAATTTGAGTGATTATGAGAAAAAAATATTACCTTACACATATATCCCTTACAAATAAATTAGAGGTTCCCATTCTCAATAAATTTACAGAATCATTCTTTTTTTCCATAGAAAAACTCGCATTTTATTCCTCATATTGAACTTAAAACATGTGATTGCACTCATCATCATTTTGATAATATTCTATACTATTTTATCTCTTCAAAAATACTACTAGTATCCACAAAATATTAAGTATTACTAACTTTTTTACATTATAGCTTCATTTTAGCATCAAATTTTATAAATAGAAAAAACACCCTTAATGGAAAAGAATCATATAATTTTAACTAGGTTTAAATTTCACATATTTTAATCTTTAAAGATTTGAGTTCATTATAAGTTGGAATTTGAAAACAAAACTTAATGGTTTTTTTAACAAAAACGGGTAAATGTATTAGATAAAAAAATAAAAATAAAAGTGTCATGGCTGAAAGCCAAAATCGGCAGTTACAAGAATCATGATTAATCTAATCTAAAAATAAGATCTTTATGTGATCAAGATCTGAGAGAGTGTTATGTTGTCTACAACATTTTATGGATAAAAAATAGATTTGAAAAATTAATATGTTACTCCCATTGAATACTGTTGAGCTGACAACCGAATTTTACTTAATTCCTCATTGGAGTTTGGAGTGTGCTAAACCGAGTCGTATATCAGAGCTTGTAAATTTGCTGGATAAGTGAATGAGATCGTTGGAATCTGTGTGATGATGTTGACTCTGTAGATGAACAAAGAAGATTGTCATTTATGTCGAATTTCAATTAATTCCAACGACATAGTCTGGAATGTGTTGAAAGAAAACCAAATCATATATCAGAGCAGCGAGTTGAGGATGTTGATTTCTTGAATCACTGAAGTATGTGCTTTGATGATGTCCGGATAGATAGTCATTTGTTGACAGTTTCAAAGTCTGTAATACATAATCAAATGTTGAGCTGGAATGGTTGAAACAGAGACTTCGTAAATCAGATTTTAAATTGGAATGCACTCAGTGATCAAATGTCAAGGGATGTAATGATATTATGTGTCCCCGTTTGAAAATTCAATTTTCCCGGGAGTAAATCTTGTTGCAACCTTTACCTCGATGTCAGCTTCCTGATTTAGACTTCTCTTGATGTGATCAATCTTGAAGTAATCAAAAGTACTTGTAATCTAGTGAATCTGACGAATGACTCTTTCGATTGCTAAATTGTTGAAGACAGTATTCTTATTGAAGGCCCTGATGATTACAAGGGAGTCTCTAAATACTTGTAGCTTCCCAATCCCATGTTTTTTAGCTATTTGACAACCTTTCAAAAGTGCTAATGCTTTTGCGAGATTGTTGGATAAAGTTCCAATTCCCCATCTATATCTAGTTCTCATCATTCCTCCAGCGAAAAGCAAGACACCTCCTGCCCCTGCAACTCCAGGATTTTTTTTGGAGGCTCCATCAAAGTACAAACTGTCACTATTTTGCTTGTTTCTCCATTCTTTAAACTCTGTGCTGGATAGTATGATCTTCCAGGGAGGGGCCTTTCGACTGCGAGAGCTTATACCAATTGCAGGCTTAGAGAGTGGAATGTCGATCCAATTTAATTCATTGTTGTTGAGGTTTGTATCTAAAGCGTGGCTGGAGGAATTCAAACACTCTAGTAGTAGGCCTTTGTCTTGTCCAGCAACTTGTAACGGAGTAAGATGGAGGTCCTGGAAAATTGCTTTATTTCTGGCGATCCAAATCTTCCAGCAGGTAAATTTTGGGATGGTGACCCAAATTTGAAGCCATAACTTATTTTTTGAAAGGGGAGTGGGGTAGGAGGATTTCCAATCATTGAGGAGACAAGTGGTGTTAGCGATTGTGGTTAAGGTTATGTTAAGCCGATGGAGCATGAGGTTCCAAACGGTCCTTGCAAAATGGTAGTCAAGGAAAAGATGATCTAGTGATTCAGAGTTCTTATGGCATAGGGGGCACCAATGTGGTCCAATAAAGCCTCTTCTGATGAGATTGTCCCCAGTTAGGACTTTTCTGTGTGCGAGAGTCCAAATAAAGAAATTAATTTTTGGAAGTCCAAAAGGATTCCACACCATATCCCAAATATTTTTTCTCGAGGAATCATGACTTTGGAGAGTGTTGAACCCCAAAGCATCAGTATATTTTCCCCTTGGACCCCATCCACGTTCATCCTTGTCGTGGGAGTGAGAAAGTGCACAGCCAATTAAGCTTTCGAATAGGATATTCTTAGAAGGTTCAAGAGCTTCAGGGGTAGTGAGATTTTTCCATCTAAGCTAGGTGCCTGTGGGACTCCAGTCGCTGAGAGCGTTCAAGTTTTTTATTCCATGTTGAGCAAGCCAAATAGCGATATCATGGAGTTCTTGGTTCTCCTGAAGAGGCTTGTTACCCATGATTCTGTCTGAAAAAAGATATTTATATCTTTCCCATTCCCCGGAACCCAGTGGAGTTCTTTAGAGAAAAATTGCCATGCAAATTTACAGAGGTTCCATATTGATGTTCCTTTGGAAGTTGGTATACTGTCAAGGCATCTTAGGGTGTTTCCTGCTAGATATTTCTTCATAAGTAATTGGCTGACCTGATGATGTTTATTATGCAAAATCTGCCATAGGATTTTTCCTCCCATTGCCATGTTAATCTAGGATGGGTCTCGGATTTGTAAACCACTAGAATGCTTTGGAAGCTTTATGATATTCCAATTTATCAGGTGCAATTTTTCCCATTGTTTTTCCCACCAGTCCAAAGAAATTCTCTTAATAGCTTGCTCATGCGATTTGTGACTCCTTTAGGAGCTAGTAGAATAGAGGATTGGTAAATTGGGAGAGATGAGAGAACTACCTTTAGAAGGGTTAGTTTTCCAGCTTTATTGAGCTAAAAACCTCCCCAATTCTTGATTTTGGACTTGATTTTGCTTATGATATTTTCCCAATTTCCAGATTTTGAATTTCCTTGGGAAATGGGAAGCCCAAGGTATTTGAAATTGTTCCATTCCTCGTGGACTTTGATTTTAAGGATCTGGGCAATTTTGATAGCGGAGGTATTATTTAGATTCCAACCATAAACAACACTTTTGTGGAGATTGATCTTGCCTCCAGTGGCATTGCAATACCAAGTTAGATCATGCTTAAATTTATGGGCAATGATGGGAGATCCTCCTCCTAATAAGAGGGAGTCATCGGCGATGAGAGTGTGGTTGATGGGCATTGAGTTCGATGCTAAATTAAGGCCAGGTAAGGATCCGATTCTAAGGTCATGATTCAGTTTTTGACTGAGAGAGTCAGCCAGAATAATATATAAGAAGGGAGAAAGGGGGCATCCTTGTCGGATTCCGCGCATTGCTTGGAAGAATTTGTTCAGAAGGCCATTTACAAGGGAGGCAATCCAAGGGAATTTTATGCAGGCAGAAATCCAATTAATGAAAGATTTCCCGAATCCAAATTTTTCCATGATTTTGAAAAGAAATGAATGCTTGACCCGATCAAATGCATTGGCCATATCCAGTTTGATTATCATATCTTTTTCATTGCGACATTTGCTGGAATAAATGGCTTCTTGAAATAGGATGATGTTGTCGAGGATTTGTCTTCCTTTTAAGAAGCCTCCTTGGTTGTCCGAGATTATTTTGGCTAGGAGTGGCTTCATTTTGTTAGCCATCATCTTGGATATTATCTTGTAGGAAGAGTTGCATAATGATATTGGTCGGAATCTGCTAAAGGTGTTGGGGTTTGTCTCTTTTGGAATTAGAGCAAGGAATGTAGAATTGGTACATCCTCCAATCTTCGCTTTTGCATGGAAGTCTCTTATCATTCTCATAAATTCATTCTTAATGTAATTCCAACAAGCTTTGTAGAAATGGATGGAAAATCTGCCAGGTCCAGGTGCCTTGTCAGGGTCAAAGGACCAAATGGCGTTGATAACTTCTTTTTCTGAGAACGGCTTGTGCAGGTTGTTGTTGTCATTGGATGTAATGTTGTTTGGAATTTGCTCGAGGAGGATGTTCAGTTCGTCATCTTCATTGTTGTCTTCCTCTGTAAAGAGGCCAGAGAAATGATTATACACAACTATCTTTACATTGTTGTGCCCTTTGGCAGTGGAACTGTTGTCCAAATTAATCTCTGAGATATAATTGGTGGATTACCTCATTTTTGTCTGCTTGTGGAAATACGTGGTGTTCCTGTCTCCGACTTTGAGCCAAATACTACAAGATTTTAATCTCCAGTACTCCTCTTTTCGGAAAGCTTGATAAACCTTGATTCGGTGCTTAACTTCTTCCTGCAGGGCGTCGTTGTCAACAGGGTGATTTTCTAGCGCGTTTTGGTAGCTTTCCAAATCATCCACGGCTTTTTTCCTTTGATCACATGGTGGGGGTCAATTACTTTTGGCCCACTACTTTAACGCTTTCTTAGTAGCGTTGAGTTTTTGGTCCCATACGTATCTGGGGGATCCGATGATTGGAATTCTCCAGCTGTTGTTTAAAACTTCCCATAATTCATTGTGATCGATCCATTGTGGATTGAATCTAAATGTTATCAGACCAAGGTCTTCATCTTTTTGAAAATGGAGGAGAATTGGTTTGTGATCCGATGCCAAGTTTGTTATGATTCTTGAAATGATAGTGCGACCTTCAGTTAACAAGCTACTTTGGATTAGAAATCTGTCAAGACCAACCATGATGTTCCCTTTACCCAACCTTTTATTGGACCAGGTGTATTTCCCTATTTTGGGTTTGACATCGATGAGGTCCCAATTTTGGATGAGGGCTTCAACTTGAGGCTTGAATGTATCTTTTCCGGTGAGACCTCCCTTTTTTCCTATGTGGAGAGGGTTATGTTCAAGTCACCAACAAGGATGAGATCTTGCGGGGTGTATGCTTCCAAGAAATCTTCCAGAAGTTTCCAGCACTCTTTTTTTCCAAGTAAAGATTAGGGACATACAGATTGAAGAGCGCAGTGTGAATGTTGCTATGAATATGTGTGAGTTCCATGAAGATCCAATGCTAGGTAGAGAAGGAGTTGTGTAACTGAAATTTGTCGGATGACCATAAGGTTGCTAAGTTGTCGGATGCTCCTCTGGCACTAACTTCCATGCTTGTATTCTTTTTCCATTTTTCCTTACCTATGTTTAAGATAGTGTTTTCATCGAGCTTGGTCTCTTGGAGCAAGAGGATATCTGGTACCTCAATTTTTTGTAGATCTTTAACAGCTTCTAATTTGATGGGGTTTCCCAATCCTCTGCAACTCCAAGAGACCAGCTTCATTATCTATTGTTGTGGGTAGAGGAAGGACCTCCTCCTAAGGAGTCCCCAGTTTTCTTCCCTGCTAGTCTGGCCCTTGTATTTCTGCTGAAATCCATGTCTATTGTAGCTTGGGCTCCTTGTTTTTTTGTGTTCAGCTTCTTCTTCCCTTAGATCTTTGCTCGATTTTCGTCCAAGCTTTCTGGTTGATCTGTCTATTAAGTCTTCCAGTGAAGTGGGAGAGTCCAAAGGTTTAGTTTTTGTAATTTCGGCATAGGATGGCGTACCTTTTTTCAAGTTAGATCTTTCGGGGCTTGGTGTGCTTTGGGGTTGGAATTCCTTCAGATCTTCATTGAGTTGATGAGTATCCTGAGTTTCTTGATCTTCAGTGATTTCTCCTTCTTCTGAAACTTCGGGGACTTCTTGGATTTCAGGATCTTCTAGCACCTTGAATATGTTGTCGTTGCTAGGAGCCTTTTGGTGTTGGCAATCACCTTTCCTTGAATTTTGACCTTTTGGTAAGGTTTTTGATCCCAATTTGGTGGTCGGATTTTTTTGTATTGCTGTCCATTACTCTTTTTTCCCTTCTGCCTCCGGATCTGAAGGTTTATTTTTTCAAGATCTTGCAAAATACCCATATTCGTGACAATATCGGCATTTAAAAAGGATTTGTTCGTAATACAATTCTTGAATGTGGGTCCAATATGCTACTGTGAGGTTTATTGCTTCTGGGAGTCCACGTTCAAAATCTACTTCAACACATATTCTTACACATGCAAATTGATCTTTTCGATCTTCCTTGTCGATGTATTTCCCGAGAGTGTTTCCAATAGCTTCTAATGATTCAGGATTCCATCAATGGAGGGGTAAGTGTGGCAGTCTCACCCAGACTGGGACCGTAGATGGGATGTCCTAAGAGAGGTCGAAATCAGGATTCCATTTGTTCATATACAGCCCTTGCGTCCCCATGAAATATGAGCCATTCCTGAAGATTAATTCTCGATCTTGTTTACTTTCAAAGATGAAAGTGTAGAATCTCTTTCCAAGGAAGTAGGATTGTAATGTACCTGATTAATAAATTCCCCAATGTGTTCAAATTCACCAAATTTCAACTCTAGGTATATGGATACAACTTATTCCAAACTCCTCCAATTACTTTCAAACTTGGTGAGGAAGGTCATGAGGGGTTATGGGACACATTAACACATCTATAAGACATATAATCAACTGATATACCCAACCATGGTCTTCAATTTTCAAGGGAAGAAGTTTCAGGACAAGACTAGTCAATTAGCGAAGTGGAAATCCCCCCTGGGTCTTGGAACAAATCTCTTCCAAACACTGTACAACCTCCACTAATGGTTGGTATAAGACTTGGTTCTATTATAAGACATTTAGTAAAGTATATCTGTAGCATTAGATGTGGTTTTGGGGTCGAATAGGTATCCAAGAGAACTCAAGGAATTTACTAGTAATTTTGAGGCTCAAACCCCCAATGGTAGATGGCTCCAAATAGCTCCAAATGTTCTCAAATTGTACCAGAAGGTGTATGAATGATGTTAATACATAAAAATGGTGTTTATAGGTGTCTTTTAACCATCAAATGACTTTTGCAACTCACTTTGGAAATTTGGTCAATGTATGGAGTTTTACTAGTAAATTGTGGTTCAAATCCCCTAGGGGTAGATGATGAAAATGACTTTCCAAATGCACTCAATCCAACTCTAAATTATGAATGTAATCAGGAGAAATATAAAGGATATCAACATGAACTCATATGCATCACCATTCAACTTTTAATGTCTTCTATAACTCCCTTAAATCAGATGCAAAAAGACTAGTTTCAACCTTGGGGGGAATGATAGGCAATCTTCTCCAAATGCTATGAAACTCAACAAAATGACTCCCAATGCTTATGTAGTGAACATTAAACTCGTATAATACATCAATAAAATTCCATTCATCAATAAACCATCAGTAGTTTACTTATCCATTCGAATCCATCAACATTACATTGGTTCACAACAAGGTAGTGGGGAAATGGCACTGTTTCTTCATTGTTTAACATTTTTACATGAAATATTTTGGTATTTCGACCTGAGAGTCTTCTGAACTTGAAATACATAGCATTCACATCAGAACATAAAATAGTGGGGCATTAAAATCTCCCCCAAAGAGAACAACATCTCACCAAAAGAGCAATCCCTCATGGATCAAGAATGTGCCATGAAAACTTGAAATGGTTGAAGAAGCAAGCTAAACTATAAGTGACCATGATATGCCCTGTAGCTTACACTTGCAACAAATGAATCCATTAAAGCTCCAAATGAAAGGTCTGAATGGCCTTTCCGATTACCAACTTGGATTGGAATCTTTCACCCTCGAAATTGGTGCTAAGGTAAGTAGGGTAGCACTCCGCTAGCTCTTCTCTCCAAATGTAATTGCAAATTCTAAAAATGATAAAATATGGTTTCATTAATTGTTCTTGACATTTATAAAGTTTCCAAGCTCTCTATGGGTCGAATTCCTTCCAAGAGATGCATTCAAACTCAAGTTGGGAAGAGATTCCAAAGAATGCCACTTGTACAACAATTCCCAGTCTCCCACTTCCACCAAATCACATGTGGAAGCATCTTAGCTACCCTGATTCCCTTGAATGCCCTCTTGGAGTCTATTTTTAGCCCTAACATGTCATATATGTTAGATGTCAGCCTTCAGGTCTGATTTGTGTCATAGGTGTCATAGCATCTTCATCATTGTTGTCATAGAGCTAGGGAATCTAGTCCAAGTGTCTCTCTAGCTCCAAAATGCCTCTTCCTCTTCCATGGGAGTTACTCTTCCACTCCAGTTTGACCTTAATTGATTCATTCCAAGTATATTGACCTTCCAACTCATCCCAAGACCCTTGGGCTTCTTATGGATTCGAAATGACAAGAGGAGGATGCCATGTGGCATAGAAAATCTAGCTTGTGTGGGTCCCACATCCTCCATGTGTCTTCATGATCAATTGCCACTTTTATTTTCCCTTGTGTTTATTTATTCATCTCCTTTATTAAATATTTATGCCATCCTAATTTTCAAACATCATTTATTATCCCCCTTATTCCAAATCCCAAAGCTTCCACTCCCAACCTAGGAGACTAGTAATTTTCCTCCTTGGCAGTTATTTGACTCTTAGCATCAATTTGACAAACTCTCATGAATATGGCAAATGGGCTTAGACCATGGTGACCCAATGCAAAATTTGGGACATGAAAAATCCTCCCTTCCCAATATTGCTTGTCCTCAAGCAATTTCAAACATGGTTGTTGAAGAACCTGCTTTCTGTATAATTCTTTGAAGTTGCCCCTGAATTGACCAACCTTGAGTCTTTGAGATTCCATGAAGATTTTAGAGAGGAACCACCATGCTTGTTGTTGCACTACTCTGACCAAAATCACTTTATTACGTGGGGAATCCATCTCCCATACTGCTTGTTTCCCAAAAAATTTGAAATCAATGGGACTAAAAATTATCCCAGGGTCCCATAGCTTGTATTGCACCCCAACAATTAAGAGTGCTCTCCAACCCATACCATCGGGAAAGAAAATTCCTGGATCCCATTTTCTTGTATGTATTCTTCCAAACATCATGAGTACAAAATATATATCATCAAAGTTCATAACAACATGGTGAAAATGTACATCAAGAAGATGCTTCATCAAAGAACCATGAAAATGCTTATACATCCAAGTAAGTAGACCACCATTTTCCAAGTGCATACAAGCATTAAGTAACCAATCAAATCTGATCCAATGACATAGGTGAGGATCCCATGTCCTATAATGCTGCTCCAAAAGGATGTGATATGCATCAAAATATTCAGCCATGTATTCTTTCATCCAAAAAGTGAATGAAGAATCTCCACTAAAATCTGAACCAAATAATGAGCAAAAAAAACAAGGAGACTTCAAATGACTCAAAGAAGTCTCACCCATACATCCATGGATGTGAGAATCATAAAGATATGACAAAGTATGTGGCTGCCAAAAAAAAGTTCTCCAATCATAAATCTATTCACCCCAGTGTTGGATGAAGTTCCTCCAACATCAAATGAACCAAATGTTGAGCAAGAAAAACCATGAGTCTTCAAGTGACTCAAATGCATATCATAGGTGCATCCATGTAGATGTACATCATCATAAAGTAACAAAGGATGCTGCTGCAAATGTGAATAAAAATGTGCTCCAATCATGTCATCATAAAAGGTAAATATAGGATTTCCATACTCCTCATGTGGCACCATAAAAAAGAACCCTTTCACCCATACTTCATTGAGACTAGTGCTGCAAAACATGGAATTGTAGTATGTAGGAGAATGAACTAACTCACTCAAATGATCAAAAAGTGCAGAAGTTTCACCATGGGAAGGATCCATATGGATAGTATCATGCAGATCCTTCAAAAGTGTGAAACCTTTGCCGTAGATTGGTTCCAATGTAGAGGAATCATGCTCTTCTTTAAAAATTGCATAACCTTCATCAAGAGACAATTCAAGTTCCTCTTCCACAACATCAAGTGTCTGGATCTCTTCAAGTTCATCTTCAAACACATCAAGCACATTCAAATTTCCACATTTCTCATGATCCACCATGTCATGAGAATCCTCCATGCAATCTACCATCTAAAAATTTGAAACATAGGAGGAAGAACAAGTATATTGAAACCTTTCAAGAAGTTGCTCATTTTGAATTTTGACTTTATGAATATCCTCGTTATTCTTCAAGTATGCATCAGGTAATAATTCATTAAACTCAACCAAATTTTTCCTATCAAAAAGCAAATACATGAAATTACCTTTGTTGTTGCACATTGCTCTTTGAATCTTCTCCATGTCTTCAAGGAAGGATGGATCCTCCAATGAAGAAACTTTCCAACAAGAATTTGACACTAATGCTTGAGTGTCATGGAGCATGCTAAGGGTATCTTGGATCTTCTTTTCATTCATATTCAAGGACCCTTCAAGAAAATGAGGCTCTTGTAAATGAACATCATCATCTTCTTCCTTCTTACTTGGATCAACTTCATGAAGCTCAAGTGGTGATGGGGAAGTTGATCTCTCTATGTCACCAACATAGAGGTGTGAGCACCCATTAGTAGGCACTCCTTCATAGTTTAAGCATTCATCAGTAGATGCTCTTTGATTCATGTCCAAGGTAAAATGTGTCTCGTCCTTTTGCTCCTTCAAGCAAGCTGATGCATTTGGTACCCAAGTATGTGCAGAACTTTGAGATGAGACATCAAAGGTGGGAAGTAGCATTTGACTTATTGCATAATTCAATTCTCTATTTTGAAATGGATTCTTATTACCTTCCTTCATCTTGATCTTGTTTGAGACAATGAGGTATTGATCAAATGGTAAAGTGTTTCTGCAATCTTCACTCAAATTTTTCCATTCGATTAGAATTATTTCCACATCATTGGACTCAAGCAATTTTGGTGCAGTAGGCCTTGGTGTTCTCTGAAATTCATTTGCTCTATTATGGGGTCCTGTGCTTAAGAAAATACGTTCACCCATTGGCTTCTTTTCCTCACCATGAGAACTGTTGCTGCCTCCTATTACTCCTTTGCTCCCAAGTTGGCTAGCCAACAATTCGAATCCTTTCATCATCTACTTGGACATGTCTTCAAAGAGTGGTTTAACGAGTTTCATAATCTCCTCAACATCCTTCAAGGTTCCCTTTTTATCCCTAGTCATAGTTTCCTAAAAAACAATTGCTCTTCTTTTCCTACTTTTTCCTCTTCAACAAAACACTTTTGGTTTCAATATCTAATGGTGGTCCCTGAATTATTTTCCTCGTGAATATCGAACCACATCATGTGCCAAGATCATGCTTTGATACCACTGTAATGTCTTTGATTAATAAATTCCCCAATGTGTTCAAATTCACCAAATTTCAACTCTAGGTATATGGATACAACTTATTCCAAACTCCTCCAATTACTTTCAAACTTGGTGAGGAAGGTCATGAGGGTTATGGGACACATTAACACATCTATCAGACATATAATCAACTAATATACCCAACCATGGTCTACAATTTGCAAGGGAAGAAGTTTCGGGACAAGACTAGTCAATTTGGGAAGTGGAAATCCCCCTTAGGTATTGGAACAAATATTTTCCAAACACTGTACAACCTCCAATAATGGTTGGTATAAGACTTGGTTCTGTTATAAAACATTCAGTAAAGTATATTTGCAGCATTAGATGTAGTTTTGGGTCGAATAGGTATCCAAGAGAACTCAGGGAATTTACTAGTAATTTTGAGGTTCAAGCCCCCAATGGTAGATGGCTCCAAATAGCTCCAAATGCTCTCAAATTGTACCAGAAGGTGTATGAATGATTTTAATACATAAAAATGGTGTTTATGGGTGTCTTTTAACCATCAAATGACTTCTGCAACTCACTTTGGCAGTCTAGTCAACGTATGGAATTTTACTAGTAAATTGTGGTTCAAATCCCCTAGGGGTAGATGATGAAAATGACTTTCCAAATGCACTCAATCCAACTCGAAATTCTGAATGGAAGCAGGGAACATATAAAGGACATCAACATGAACTCATATGCATCACCATTCTACTTTTAATGTCTGCTATAACTCCCTTAAATCAGATGCAAAAAGACTAGTTTCAACCTTGGGGGAAATGATAGACAATCTTCTCCAAATGCTATGAAACTCAACAAAATGACTCCCAATGCTTATGTATTGAACATTAAACTCGTATAATACATCAATAATAGTCTATTCATCAATAAACCATCAATATTTTACTTATCCATTCGAATCCATCAACATTACATTGGTTCACAACAAGGTAGTGGGGAAATGGCACTGTTTCTTCATTGTTTAACATTTTTACATGAAATCTTTTGGTATTTCGACCTGAGAGTCTTCTGAACTTGAAATACAGATTATTTACATCAGAACATAAAATAATGGGGCATTAGAAGCTCCCCCAAAGAGAACAACATCTCACCAAAAGCATAATCCCTCATGGATCAAGAATATGCCATGAAAACTTGAAATGGTTGAAGAAGCAAGCTGAACTATAAGTGACCATGATCTGACCTGTAGGTTACACCTACAACAAATGACTCCATTAAAGCTCCAAATGAAAGTTCTGAATGGTCTTTCCAATTACCAACTTGGATGAGAATCTTTCACCCTCGAAATTGGTGCTAAGGCAAGTAGAGTAGCACTCCACTAGCTCTTCTCTCCAAATGTAATTGCAAATTCTAATAATGATCAAAAGATGGTTTCATTATTTGTTCTTGGCATTTATAAATTTTCCAAGCTCTCTATGGGTCGAATTCCTTCCAAGAGATGCATTCCAACTCAAGTTGGGAAGAGATTCCAAAGAATGCCACTTGTACAACAATTCCTAGTCTCCCACTTCCACCAAATCACATGTGGAAGTATCTTAGCTGCCCTAACTCCCTTGAGCGCCCTCTTGGAGGCTATTTTTATCCCTGACATGTCATATATGTCAGATGTCAGCCTTCAGGTCTGATTTGTGTCATAGGTGTCATAGCATCTTCATCATTGTTGTCATGGAGCTAGGGAATCTAGTCTAAGTGTCTCACTAGCTCCAAAATGCCTCTTCCTCTTCCATGGGAGTTACTCTTCCACTCCAATTCGACCTTAATTGATTCATGCCAAGTATATTGACCTTCCAACTCATCCCAAGACCCTTGGGCTTCTTATGGATTTGAATTGACAAGAGGAGGATGCCATGTGGCATAGAAAATCTAACTTGTGTGGGTCCCACATCCTCCATGTGTCTTCATGATCAATTGCCACTTTGATTTTACCTTGTATTTATTTATTTAGCTCCTTTATTAAATATTTATTCCATCCTAATGTTCAAACATCATTTATTATCCTCCTTATTCCAAATCCCAAAGCTTCCACTCCCAACCTAGTAATTTTCCTCCTTGGCAATTATTTGACCCTTAGCATCAATTTGACAAACTCTCGTGAATATGGCCAATGGGATTAGGCCATAGTGACCCAGTGCAAAATTTGGGACATGACAAGGATCTTACTTCATCTGATATCAGTGGTCTCCAATTTGTATGGACCCATAGGTCGGTGGTCTTCGGAGATGGCTAAGGACCTGTGAACTGGCCAATCGGTGCGCATTCTGACAGGTTGAGGGTTGTTTTGTAGGGCTACTCAATTGGAAATGATATGGTGGTTATCTCGGTTATCTTTTTCATGAATTTCTGTTGTGCTGCAGACAAAGGATTTTTTCCTTGTGATGCTATCAACTTCAAGAAATCAGATAGTTCAGGAGGGGGTGGGAGGGCAGAGCCTCCTCCCGAGGCCATTAAGGAGCCTGAGGGCATTGGATTCGAAGAGAATCTTAATCGAAATCAGATGATGCCTCCATGAAAATGCAGGTATCCCATAACAGAAGAGCACAACTTAGCTCCAGATCGATCGATATCAGATGATGCCTCCTCGATCTCGATCATAGGCTCCAGATTGAGTTCGGGCCAGATCAAAGCTTTTGAGCCTTCCCTACAAGCTCGAGGATTCTCTCAGTCCAGAATCTCTCGGCTACTCTCGCTCAAATTTAATGTTTTTTTAAGTAAGAAGGAACATTATATTATATCAGAAACACTACATAGCAATGAGAAGGTAGATGGATCAAATCTCCCAAACCATAAAACATGAACATGGCTAAAACCTACAAGTTCAAAGTATTGTATAGACTATTGTCCTCACTGAGGACATATTACATAGTATAATGAAAGCCAATCACATGGAAAATACATGCAAAAACTACAAAATAGACTTTGCAAAACTAGAAACATGACCAAAAAACCCCAGACCATGACTACCAAACCTGCGGACCCAAGTGACCAGCCATATCCTCATGTTGCGCATCCGGGAGAGGCTGAAGAGGCATACCCAATAGGACCATGTCTCGTGGAGATGTCAAAAATAGATTGTTGACCATATCTAGAAAAACCATTGCAGCAACGATTGCGTCCAACCAATTATTGAATTGGTCCATCTTGAAGCTCAGGTTCTGGATTTCTCATCGAGTATAAAAAATCAGGTTCACCAATGCTTCCGTAAGACCATCCTTTGACTCTAGATGCTGAGCATTTTCCCTTTCAAGAGGTTGCACCTGCGTCGTGTTATTCACTACCCGTTGTTGAGCCCTCCTATTATCTTCACCAATGAAATCATAGGCAGGATATGGAGGAGTCATGGGATGAAAGTCTAGGGAATTACCCTTCCCGTCAAACCATTCAACTCTGCAACTCCACATATTGGAGCCCAAACAATCGACAATCGAATACTTAGAGCCAAAGGCCAGGACCGAAGCAAGAGACGAGGAGTCCATCAAGGAAGAGGAGGAAATAAATTCAATGTGGGTGCCAATTCGAACAGGACGAGACCTCACAGCACGACAAGAGCTCCCACGAGCATGCAAACAAGTCATTAGGAGGAGAAACACAGTTGGAACGACATCCACATTCGGTGGACATGATATATAGCTCTTATAAATATCTAGATGGATGATAGCGTAAATGTCGCACGCATGAGGATTCTGTCGACGTATGATACAACTAGTCCTCCATCCCATCGCACCATTACCACTTTGTTGCATCATCATCAATGCATGGAATGGAGGCGAAGTCGATCAATCGAGGAGTAGACTTTCTAGGAGCAAGAGAATGGGAGGGCACATCAACGTTAAAGAGCTATTAATAGGTGGTTAATGTTGATGGTCGCCACCTACACACCCAATTCTTCTGCATGTGTCCCGCTTGTATCTACATTTGTCACCCCATCCCGGGAAATTTAATGATTTTGACCATTATGTTATTATTTTATTAAATAATAATGATATCATATTAACAAATTAATTATTAGTAATTATATATATATATATATATATATATATATATATATAATATGGAAATTTTGATTTTTGTTATGGTCTTGTTGTCTCTCTTTGTTAGGTAAACTTGACTTGGTCATGGTTTTTTGGGCCCATGGTATTTGGAGGCCCATACGTTTATGGGATAAACCTTCTTTGTCACTATGTATGTGATTGGTTTAATCATTATGTTTATGTTTTTTTGTTTATTATATTTTTGTAAAAAAAAATTATATTATATGAGGCAAGATATGAGAATTCAATGTTTCATATAATTATTATAAATGTTATTTCAAGAAAAAACAACTATTGTTATTGTTTTTTTTTCATGTGGTCCATAGCTCGGGAGTATAAAATCCTGAGAACATGGGGAAGCCAAATATTTATATAGGTAAACCCGCAGGCCTACCTGTTTCCCCTGGATTTAAAGACAAAGATCTCAACTATGAAGAAAGTCTTTGAATGCTTTATGATAAGTAGCTACTTCGACATCCCTCAAGCAGAAGTCTGGATTCGGATGAGCATGCCAAGCGATTCGAGATATTCAAAGAGAATGTGAAATACATCGAATCTGTGAATAAGAAGGATGGTTCCTACAAACTTGGATTGAATAAGTTCGCATATCTGAGTAACGAAGAATTCAAAGCCATGCATACGACAACCAAGATGGATAAGCACAAGAGTCTGCGCAGAGGCAGAGGACTAAAGAGTGGATCATTCATGTACCAAAAATCGAACCGCCTTCCAGCGTCTATTGATTGGAGGAAGAGGGGAGCAGTAACTGCAATGAAGAATCAATGACAATGCATTATGATGAAGTTTAGAGAAAGAATTTCAATTTCCAAACAGGGATATAAAATCACTGTTATACCGTGAAATATGTTTTTGGATTTCACTATGTTAGATCGTGATATATGTTTTTGGATTTCACTGTGTTACATTTTGAATGAGTGGACATTTTATCCTTTCATCCATCATCAATGGAATTAGGGAATTAGATCCCTTGATGATGATGACGATTGGAATGCACCGGAAACTTTGGATATTCTAAACTCTAACACAATGAAAACCAAATCCAAAACTCTAACACAATGAAAACCAAATCCAAAACTCTAACACAATGAAAACCAAATCCAAAAAATCTAATACAATGAAAACCTAATCCAAAAAATTATCTACCGAGAAAACCTACATCTACATGCTCAAAAATATATGTTATATTGTTTATCTTTTGGTCTTCCTGCTAGAGACTAAAAAAATAACTGTTAGAGTTAAGAATACTCAAAGTTTCCAAAGTTTCGAGTTCGAGTGGACATTTTATCTATCTATCCATCATCAGGAAAATTAGATCTAATTCCCCTAACTGAAAACCCAAAGCAATTTGATTGCATTGATTTTAGTGACTCCACTCTCTAATATTAGTTTTAAGTTACAATGATTTTTATTGTTTGTTGCATTGATAACAGTGAAAGAGTTGAATCATTGCTATCAATGCAACAAATAGTAAAATTCATTGTAACTTAAACCTAATATTAGAGAGTGGAGTCACTAGTAATCCAAGTGAAATCAAATTGCTTTGGGTTTTTAGGGTACTTGGATTATTTTACTATTTGTTGCATTGATATCAGTGATTCCTTTATTTGAATTACTGATATTAGTGCAAAAGACAATTATTTTTTTAAATATTTAAACCGATCAATGTGCATTGACATCAACGATTCCTCTCTTTGAAGCACTAATATTAATGCAACAAACAATAAAATTCACTGTAATTTAAACCTAATATCAGAGAGTAGAGTCACTAATAATCTAAAACAATATGATTGCGTTCACGTAACGCAACGTAAAATGACAACATCTTTCTCCAATGTGATATTTTTTAAGGGGTTTTAGCGTATGTTGCATTGCTTTCAATGACTCCACTATCTAATATTAGGTTTAAGTTATAGTGAATTTTACATACATAATGATGATCATCTCCAAAGTTCATGTGACCGTGCACAATTGAAACCAACCTAGAGCCATATTAACTCCATTTCTATCATGCACTGAGATGGATCAAATCCCTCAAGGTGCAAACCTCTCCAACTAGAGATATACAAAAAAAATGTTTGCACATCGAGGGATTTGATCCCTCTCGACGCATGATAGATCTGAAGATAATATGGATCTAGGCTAGTTTCAATCATGGAGAGTCACATGAAATTTGGAATGATCATCATTATGTATGTTAAATTCACTATAACTTAAACTTAATATTAGAGACAAATCTGAAATTAATATGGATTTAAGTTGATTTATAACATTGTTGTGAACTTAGACTAAATGATTTAGGCCGATTGCGTCCTAAAAAAAAAAAAAAAAAAAAAAGAAGAAGAAGAAGAAGAAGAAGAAGAAAATAAAAAAATAAAAAGAAGAATGCATGCATCAATGTGTTGTAACATAGTGGAGCTCGAGTGGGGTGGAAGTGTCCAACTGTCCCATAAAAATAAAAAGTAAAAAAAGTAATAGTTGTGAAAGGGATGTGTGCTGTAGTTTAGTGGTGAAAGTCTAAAGATTTGCAAATTTGTTTAGTGGTGAAAGTCTAAAGATTTGCAAATTTGATCCTTTTTGACACTTTGTAGAACCATAGTTAAATAGGGCTATACTAGTTTATAACATTGCCTTGAACTTAGATCAAATCTTTAGAATAAATTTAAACCATATTTCAAAAACAAAAGTATTTAGAATTTAGAGTAGAGTAGCGGGTATGTTTTTCCTAGGTTGCACGAGGATGAGACAAGTGTATTGTCTACATTAATTTTATGATAATCATTTCAAATTCTAAATAAACAATGATTAAAAAAATAATATAAAAAATAATGAATTAGAGAATTTATGACCATTCTCTTGTTTAATTGTCTAGCGGCTGATATTTAGGAGGACTAGTTTTATTGTAATCATCTATTTGGAAGGAATTTTGGTAATTTCTTTGATTCACCTATGAATAACACGGAATTCTTATTCTTTTAGACAAAAAAAATATAAAATTTCGTTTATGACATGGCTAAAGCTTTTGACCCAAAATCTCGCCCCCCAAAAAATTGGAAGAGTGACAAAGCCGATAAAGCTGAGACAGTAGATATCTGAGAAAAAATGATCCAGCTGTAAAGATGGGTTTGTTCACGAATTATTGAACTCCGTAAGCTTGGGAAGTCCATGAAAATCAAAGCAAAGCTTTAAGAGGACCCGGAGGATCCTACAGGTGTAGTAATGTTGCGAGCAGTCCAAACAATCGAAATCGGTCCGTTTTCGGATCATTTTCCCCGAAATCCGGATGGGCTGTTGCTGGAGTTGAGATTATATATATGGCAAAGATTAGCATTGCACTCAGAAATTTTGGACCAAATTTCCGGTCCGCATTCCGACCATTTGCCCGAAATCCGGATGGATTGTTGCTGGAGTTGAGATTATATATATGGCTAAGATTCAGATTATACTCAGAAATTTTTTCTTTATGAATCCGAAGGAAGGAAGATAGTCTAGGACTGAAACAAGGCTTGGAAGAAATGGCCTCGAAAGTACAGGGTTCAGGCAACAACTTCAAGCCCTACAAGCTGAAACACACACTAACAGGACACCAGCGTGCTGTATCAAGCGTCAAATTCTCTCCAGATGGGGAATTACTGGGTAGTGCCTCTTCCGACAAAACCCTGAGAATATGGTCTGCAGCTGACGGAAGCCCGAAGAAAGAGCTCCAAGGCCACGCGGGCGGCATTTCCGACTTGGCATGGTCGTCCAATTCCCACTACATTTGCTCTGCCTCCGACGACAAAACCCTGCGCATGTGGGACGTCCAAACCGGCGATTGCATCAAAACATTGAAGGGCCACACCAATCATATCCTCTGTGTTAATTTCAATCGGCAGTCGAATCTCATAGTTTCTGGCTCCTTTGACGAGACTGTGAGGATTTGGGATGTGAGGAGGGGAAAATGCTTGAAGGTTTTGCCTGCCCATTCAGACGCTGTGACGGCCGTTGACTTCAACAAGGATGGGTCGCTGATAGTGTCCAGCAGTTATGACGGGCTCTGCAGGATTTGGGATTCTTCCACAGGCCATTGCTTGAAGACGCTTATCGATGACAAGAACCCCCCTGTTTCATTGGTCAAATTTTCACCCAACGGCAAGTTTATTCTGGTCGGAACGCTCGACAATACATTGGTATGTTTAAACCCTAAATCCTAAATTTTAAGGAAAATTAAGGTTTGAATAAAACACGCTGGTTTTTTGTGAAATTTAGCATTTTTTTATATTTGACACTTTTTTTGGCGCCTAATGCTGTCCCGAGTAAACTAGTCTCCTGGAAAAAATTACCACTGAACCTATATCTTCTAGATAAAATTTACACGGACATGTTTTGAGCGGACTCCTCAGCCAACTCACAATTGATTTGAATGATGCGTGCCCACAATGTTCATAGCAGTTAATGAAGGACATATTAACTATTGAATTCCAAGTCTTTTATATAGTTAGATTATATTTATATCAATGTAGGGTTCTGTTATCATACAATTTGTAGTTGTCCCTAAAGGTATCCCATCCGGGATGGTAGAGGAGATAGACAACTAAAGAGGTGACCCAAGAAATACCATTGTTCCCAATGCAAACTAGGTGTCACGATAACTGAGGCACTTTTCACTTTAGATCAAGACAAATCGAAATCAGGGGGGAGACCCTAGCCAATCAATGAAGATTAGCTAACCCAAAGGTTCCTAGGGAAATGTGTAAGTTGAGTTACGGAAACCAATGAGTGAGTTAGATTAAGTGGATCCAAGAGTTTAAGTGTGGTTGAAGAGGTTTAAGAGGTGACAAGTGTTTCAACCAATGAATGACTAGGGCCACTTATGAAGTTCAAATGGATAGATCTAGTACCATGGAAATTACACAAGTGGGGCCCACTCCTTAAAAAATGGAAAATGGTTCAAATGGGGCCCACTTGGTCAAGTTAAAGATGAAAATGGTAGTAAGGGGTATGCAAAGGATGGATCTATGATTTCAAAATGAAAGAAGCATCACCCACATATGGGATCTAGCAAAATCCCACTAGTCCAAGGAGTGTGATTTATCCAAGGGAGACTAGTGCCTTAAATTGAGGGGGCAAATGGAGTCCAAATTCCACCAAATTGTAGATCCAAATTGCTGTGGATGCTATAGAGGTGGATTTTAAATATTATCCCCAAAACCAAGCTAGATCCAAGTAGATCTAAAAAATTGTAAAATGAGGGTTTTGATTTTAAGGGTTTGATGACCAATGAAGAAGGATGAATGGATCTAGGTACATACCTTGTAGAACATACCTCAATTGCTCGTGGCCACTTTGCAAATTGATAACATTCCCCCTATGTGTATATTCAAGAGTGAGATCTAGTGCTCCAAGCCAAAACGTCCTCCTCCAATGGTAGCCAAATCGTCGTCCTCCTACAAGACAAGATCAAGTGAGAAACAAGCCAAGTAGAAGAATTATGAAAATGATGAAGAGATGTAATAGAAAGCATCAACTATGTCACAAAGATACAATAATGATACTCCCTGTCACAAAGGTCAACCCAAGAGAAGATATGTGGGTCCCCCCAACAATAGCCTCCTTCAAATCGTCCTCCTCCTCACCAATTCGGCCTCCCTGCAGAAAAACAACCAGTAGCCCACGATCCACAAATGACACATAGAGGAAGTACTGTATATTCAACTTGCAAAAGAATCCATCAAGACGAGAAGTAGATCCACAAAATAGTATTCTATTCCAATCTTCAAGAGCTCCAAAGGTGCTTTACAATGAGGGGGGGGTCTTCTCCTTTTATAGGATAATAAAGACCAAAACCCTAAACCACAAAACCACTTTTTGAAACTAGTGGTTGAGATCAAAAGATCTAACAATCTAATCAACGGCTAAGATGAGCCAATACATAATATCACATGGATCACTCACTAAGTGATGACGTCTGTAACAAACCCAAATCTCCTCTTAACATTTGTAAGGATTCAGTTGTAAATTTTTTTTTCCTCGACATCAACAATCAAGGTATTAGTCATATTATATACAAGATCATATATGTACTTAAGTCGCAATTAGCATTTCATTCGAACACTTGTTCAACCAATACCTGTTTTCATAAACCTTTACATGACCCATGATTAGCCATTGCTATTATCCTATGGCTCATTCCATTCTAACAATTTATTACATAACTTTTTACAGTAGGGTAAACCGCTTTTTAAGTAGGGTCTTAGCTCCCACACCCGAGTAATCCCCATGCTTATTATATAACGAAAAACACTTAAGCAGTAATCAAAATGCAAACTTAAGTAACAAACATTCTTTAAATAAAACAACTTACCATTTTAGATCACATTTCTCAGGTAAATTAAAACACATCAAGTACACATAAGAAAGAGACATGTATACGTGGTTCACCCAACTCTTTGGGCTACATCCACCAAGGAATTGTCGCATCTTTATTTATCAAAAATAGAAGAGTACATTCTGCGACACATTGTGTGCAATATTTTCCACTTTTTCAATCCTTTCACAAAGAGCAACTTTTCCAATCATTCAATCCTCAATCTCAGAGGCATTACAGGGATTACATTGAGGCACTGTCCCTTCCCCAGGGGTTCTACGACAGTAATATAACATACTACAAGATATATGCAGCAAGTGTGCCCTACCTGGACTAGCATATACAACAATGATACATTCTATGTACAAGGGTTTACCTTACCCTAATTCGGCAACAACCTACTCCAGCAATAGGTATGGAACATTATACCAACATTTCCCACATGTATTACCTTAATTATACATATAGGTTTATAATAAGGGCAAAAGATCATAAATCAATCTTAAAAGTAATCCTGAGAATGCTTGCATAACTTAATAAGCAAACACTTACATGTCTCGAACCTGCACGAGCATAAGTTTATGCTCTGAAAGAGGGGACAAGGATCAGGCTCAAACAACCATCCTTTCCCCAATGGCCTACGTAATCAATCAAGCCAAATATAGCATGGATATGATCCAACATCAATTCATATAAAATATAAACAGGGGTGTGCTTTCCCCAAGCATATGCACATTCAACAATGAAAGCATATAAAAGGTTCACTATGTGGGACCATAGTGTTCAGGGAAAATCCTCTGCGCAATAACATAACAACATTAAGTAGGTCAATCAAACATTATATGTCATTCAACAAACATTATATATGGCATCCAACATGCAAACATCATGCATGTCAATGGGATTCGATCTCCCCATCCCTTTGCGCAACTTTCAAGCAAGGTGTGATATTACATTTATATAAAACAAATACATCATATAAAATATTTAATATATCAATGCAACAAGCTTATAATAAATACAAAAAGGATTTCATGCAGATAACGTATCCCCCAATGCACATTCAACCTGCAAATAAGCTTAAAAGAAGCATAAACAAATGGCAGTGTTCAGATCTTCAAGCACATGGTAGCAATCTACAGCCAATACCCCAAAACGTTTTTAAGTGAAGCATACACAAAAGAAGAGTTCAGATCTTCACCCACAGGGTAGCAATCTACAGCCAATCCCCAAAAAACCTTTTTAAGTGAAGCATACACAAAGAAGAGTTCAGATCTTCACGCACAGGGTAGCAATCTACAACCAATCCCCAAAAACGTTTTTAAGTGAAGCATACACAAAAGAAGAGTTCATATCTTGACGCACAGGGTAGCAATCTACAACCAATCCCCAAAAACGTTTTTAAGTGAAGCATACACAAAAGAAGAGTTCATATCTTGACGCACAGGGTAGCAATCTACAACCAATCCCCAAAAACGTTTTTAAGTGAAGCATACACAAAAGAAGAGTTCATATCTTCATGCACAGGGTAGCAATCTACAGCCAATCCCCCAAAACGTTTTTAAGTGAAGCATACACAAAAGAAGAGTTCATATCTTCATGCACAGGGTAGCAATCTACAGCCAATCCCCAAAAACGTTTTTAAAAGAAGCATAAACAAAAGAAGAGTTCATATCTTCATGCACAGGGTAGCAATCTACAGCCAATCCCCAAAAACATTTTAAAGTGAAGCATACACAAAAGAAGAGTTAAGATATTCATGCACAGGGTAGCAATCTATAACCAATCCCCAAAAACGTTTTTAAAAGAAGCATAAACAATGGAAGAGTTCAGATCTTAGCTAAGGCTCTCATTCCTACCTAGAATCAAAAGGCTGGGATCGATTCACAAAAAAATAGAGAAAATCTGCCCCATTCTCAAGCTGTGACCATCTTAAATACACCCTAGAGAGTTCGCCCACCCTCACTGCCCATAACGCAGACCAAAAGAAAAATGGACAAGTGGCAGTTCAAAATAAACTAGTGCGTTGTTCCATCAAGCAGTACTTTCTAACGTTACCAACATTACTCTTCCAATACCTAAAGATAGTGCGTCCTCCATTTAGTTTAATGTACACCCATATGTAACATAATATATATATATATATATATATATATAATGTCCAATATTAATCTCTCCAATACTTTATAAAAGTGAAACTCCCCTTTTTTCCACTTAATCTTCAGTATTAAAATATAACTAACTTAGAATTAATATTCCACTATCCAATGTAATATAGATATATACACACCTTAATAAAATATTTATTATCCATTAATCAACTTATAACTCTTTATTAAAGCTAATTCTATGCCCTTCTATTCTCTTATCTTGATTTTATAAGTAACCATCTTGATTTTATAAGTAACCATATATACTTATTTTGTTTTCTGATGTAAATTTCTTTACAATACATTACAATGTATTGTGTATGCAAAATATCATTAAAGCTAATATATATACATTTTTAAAATAATTACAAAACATTATCATAACTAATATTTCATAAATATGTACAATTTATAAAGGCTTCTCTATATACCTATATTGTTCCTCATTGCATTGTCCTTACAATGCATTATAGGTATATATTTCCAAAATATTATTATAGCTAAAATAATATTTATTAAAGTGATAGTATTTTATCAACCTGATAGCATATATATATATATATATATTTCTTCTATCTTTATAAGGCACTAAGTAACCATCACTTAGTCCATTAGGTGATAAAATAGTTTAGCTTATGCTAATAAAAAGGTAGTGGGTTTTGATGAATGAAAACCCTGACATCTTTAGTCGGGACTAGGATGTCAAGGACATCCATAGGAGTTTTCTAGTTTTACTTAACACCTTTTAGCAAAGATTAACTTAGTGTTAAGTTTTAGGTTTTAGGAGACACTTACTGCCCTTCGGCGGTTAAGGGTTACTTCAGTATCCCTCTGTAGGACTAACCGATAACCAAATAGCTCAAGTAACCTTCGGTGAACGTTACCGTTCACTCAAGTGCTTGCGACAACAAGATAACATATGTTATCAAGTCATGGCTTCCAAGCCATTCACCTCTTCCTCCTGAGAGGATTCGTGCCCTTAACGTTAGGTTGCAACATGACCTCAGTCTCCTAAGTCTAGTATTCACAGATATAACTAAGGAAATTAAACCACTTAACTGACAAGGTTTTCTGGTGGGGCCTTGGCCTTGGCCTTGAGCTCCTCACCAAAAAACAAGTACAATTACATTCACATTTACAAAAATAGCAGAGGTGTAAAAGAGGGATATTACAACGTCATAGCTAAAAGTGACTAAGTGAGGGTGACGTCATACATGGAGGGTGGCTAGAAACACATGTGCCACAATATAAGATCAATACAAGTCACTAGGAGCTCATGGTAGGGCTAGGAGGTATTAATTTCCTTCACTAGCATGTCCCCATGGCACAATAATATAAAATAATGAGTCTATGACATGTCAAATATACAAATGATCAAATCCTGTCTCCAAATCTGAGAGAGACATGCAGTAAAAGACCTCATGTAATCACTGTGGACCCCACTGGCTGATGCCAATTGATCTGCAAGATGGGGGGTTCACCATGGATGACCTCAGAGCAGACCAAGTGCCAAAACCTTGCCCTCAATTTCCCAAATCGAATTCCTCAGTGACCCTTTTATTCCATTTTTTAATCCTCCTGAAAACCCTGAAAGTGCTCCAAACTGCCATCCAGGGTGCCTGCATTGTCAAACTGAGTGTACCGGGCTGTCTGGAAGGGGGGTATAATGGTAAAAACAAGTGGCTGGACCACCCCCTTCCTCTGTAGCGCCTTAGGCAATGACTGGCCTCCAAGGCCTCTGTTGGACAGGTTGGATCAACATGCCCAAATTGGTCAACAGGTGGATAACTGCTACTATCATACTCAGAAGTGCCTAAAACTGAAAGATAAGTGTCTCAATAGATCCAGAAGACCCAAATCTACTAGAAATGAGTACTCATACACCATGGGTTGACCTGTTGGCTGTAGGGTCCACCATACCCAGATAGTGTAAAATATGATGATCTGGAAATAATAATAAAACTGACTATCTGCATCAATCATCATCTGAAGCATATGTCCAACATATGGAATCACCAATAGGTGTATGTGGGACCATAGATCATCATCCATAAGCACAAGTGGTCGATCTCATCATGGATCCCAAGAATGACCATGGTCAAACTATGTTTGACTAGGTCAAAATGCAACCAAAGACTAGATCATAACATAAGACTAATACATGTTCCTTTAATCATATTCATAGCTTAACTTAAAGCATAAACATCATTCAGTGGCAGTTAATACATATAAATTCCAGTGTTATTTATAATTTACTTGCACAAAAAGCATTAAAGACATACTCATTCAACGGACATGGCCTAACTGCTAGCAAAGGGTGAAGGCTAGGCAAAAGGGGATGACTTGACCAACTCAACAAATTGACACTTTGGACGGGGAAAGGGGGAGCTACACTCTGTGCTGGACAAAATAACAGAGGGAAGGCCAGTGCCTCACAAATGGATAAGTTGTTTTGAGAGTGCTTATTCAACTTAGGCATCATGTCTACATCAAGTTGATCCAGGTTCATTAGGATCATTCATTTCATTTCCATGGCCTTTTTGGCCTATATGACCCCTTTGGGATTTTACATGCACCAAGAAGCACAACTAATCGTAGCTTGCATCCAGGGCATATTTACAATCATGAGGTCAACAATATTTAGATATAACATTTATTTAACCATTGCTTTTTGGACCTTTTTATACCCTTCGTGGGGTATTTTAGTAGTTCATTGCTTTAGCCTTTATTCATGTGTGTTAAGAAACACATTCTAGAATTTTAAGTTCACAGGCTTTCATAATACATTTCCAATAAAAGTAGTACATGTGCTTTCATTTTTATCCAACAATGACTCAAGTGACTAGAGGGAGTTCTGCACAATGCCAAACATCGGGACAACCGACCATAATGATTTAGGCATACAATCCAACTCACCAGAGGCAAGTTCTGTCACCAACTCAGAGCCAAGACACAAAACAAACATGGATGTGGTCCAACACAGAGGTAGAAATGGGGAAGTCCTCCATATCAAGAAGTCAAGAAGGCAAGTCCAGGTGAAAGCCAAAATAAGGAAGGTCATGGATGGATGGAGTCAAGTGAATGTGGTGCCTAGGCTAGCAAACAAAGATGTCATGAAAAACCATGTCCATGCTCACAAGAGGGTAATGAAACCAATGAGTATTGTCAGGAAACCTTAGAGTGCAAGTAATACATCCAATTTTATATTTATAAAGTCATCCAAGATATTTCATTTTATTATTCTAGATAGTACTGCCACATCATGAGTTACATACCAAGTCAATGCTATGAAGAGGACTTAAGCAACAAGATAATAATCCATGACAACAATCACAAGTCCATAGGTCACATCATATCATATCAATAATCATCATTCACAAATAACTGAAACACTGCTGCAATAATATCTGGAACTCTAGGCATTGAACTGAAACTGTATGGAACAAAAGGTCACATCGGTCATCAAATCTAAGCTCTTAAGGCTCAGCCTTGGCACAAGGTCTACTCAATGTCTAACATATACTGCTCTGATCTGTGAGTGATCTCAAATAACTCTACTCATCATAGCTGATCTGTGTAAAAGCAAAGCTCTGGAAAGCGCAGATATCTGCTCAGCAAAAATAGTAAACTAGCTACTATGGTGTGATAACATGTCCATTTCTCACATTCCCTGTAGGTATCTCACATTCCTTATAGGTATCATGAAATGGCTTATCAACTCTCATTGACAGAGTCTCTCAATGTGCTAGAAAAGTTCATGACATAAACATGAGATCATACATTGAATATTGTAAGGATGTGCCAGTTTTCACTTTGTAACTGTGCAGCAAAATCAGAAATTTGAATGGATCTTAAGGAACAAATATGTTAACTACGATATACTTAGATACTTATGCAACATTGTTGATAGATATTCTCATAATTAGAGTTATCATAACTTACCGGGTGAACCAGACAGGGCCGGTTTAGCCTGGTTTCCTGGCCAAATTGGTACAAGCTGTTGGCTGACTACCACCCACTCAGTTCAGTCGGGCAGGCTGATTGGGCCATCTACCTGTGGGTTCAGTCAGTCGAAAATATAAAAGAAAAAAGGTCTAGAAAACCCACCTACCCCCCATAAAACCCTAAACCCAAGGGCCAATCCTATAAACACACCCCTTTCAATGCTGAATGCTCTTCAAGAAAACCTCAAGAAGTGTGCTAAAAGTCCTCCAATAATGGAATGCTATCCCATGAAATGATGTGTAGAGCGTCACTAAACTGAATGTCCTTCTCAAAATGGGGTCTAGAAGATGAAATGCCCCCTCAAATATGGCATAGAATGAGAACTAGGGCACCTCCAAAACAAGACATGAATGAGTGTGAACTGTGAACCAAGTCAAAGAATGCTCCAAGGAATATCCATCAATAATTAAAATTGAGTGAAGATCAAGAAACAACCCTAAAAGAGTGAAGTCTTCATCAAAATCTGTTGGAAATGAGTCAATGTATCCCTCCAAAGGGGGATGGCTCCTCCAAAAATGGCATAAAATGTCCTTAAATATCCACGAGGGCAGCAATCCACTATAAGTTCACATGAAAAGTGATTCATGAGGGAAAGTGGACAGCCTGGTTCTTTGACCCGAATCCTTCTCCAATAAATATCCATATTGTGAATTCTCCAAACACTGAACGTTCACCAATAAAGCACATTAGAACATGGGTCAGAGATCCCTTTGTGTGAAGTGTTCATATGGTATTTGGATCATCAAACTTCCCATATTTAACTGAGCAAGTGTTTTCTTATTTAACACCAAATGTAATGAGCATGCTACAGATCAAACATGTTCAAGCTTTTCTGATTTCGGAATACCCTTTGCTATGGAGATTACTTGCTACCCAGTCAACATTTCCAGCATCCATAATCGTGTCTTCAGGATAGTTAGCAGCGTAAAGCACATCAGATCTGAACTTGTACATCAATTGAAAATATTGCTGGAACATTAGATGCAGGTATTAGTGATGACAACCCTGAGACTTGCTACCCAGTCAACATTTCCAGCATCCATAATCGTGTCTTTAGGATAGTCAGCAGTGTAAAGCACATCAGATCTGAACTTGTACATCAACTGAAAATATTGCTGGAACATTAGATGCAGGTATTAGTGATGGTAACCCTGAGAGTTGTATTGATGGGTTAGGCATATTGGGATTTTCCATAAAACAAGTGTTGGATTGCACCACACCTAATGGTATCTGCACTGTCTTTTTACCATGCTTTGTCTGTAGGCCATTTCAACAGAGAATTCTGTAACCACAAATATGAGAGACAACAAAAAACATCTCAACACACTGTGTACCAGCACCCAGAACAAACCCTCCAGCGTCTTCCAAATCACTGATAGCATCTAGACTGGGAAAAAGAGGAGTTCCTTCACCATGCAGAGTCACAAGACTTTGGCTTTATATTTATCTGATTTAGTTCCTTGACGTTTTATACTCTGAACATGCACAACAATACAAAGAGTGGGGCTGAATAGCTGATTTGAGGACCTTGATTTCCTTTCCCTCCGGCCTTTCTGTATCAAGAGCTTCATCATACTGTCCATATTCCACTGCTGTTATGGGACTGGGCATCCTTACTATTATGCTTTGTTCTTAGCACTTGCTGACATATGGGCCTATGGCTGATTGTAAACTGCACAGCTACAAGAATAATTCTTTCATTCCAAAATCTATCAACATTCTGCCAAGCATGCTCTATTGCTGCTGTTGAACATTGAATCATAACAGCTTCTCAGATCTACCTATAAATGCTCCCATTGCTGTTGGAAAAATTCCCTCAGAATGCAATGGGTAACAGCTTCCTTTTGAAGGGTGACCAGAATTTCACATTTTTATGCAGCAAAAAGATACAACAATCCCCTAAGGAATCATTTTATTCCTCTATTGTCTGCTCTTCAAACTTTCAGACCAGCTTACCTTTAATCTCCAGATGAAATGTGTGCCACACTATCATACACATGCTAGAATGGGGGCACTTTGAAAAGTCACTAACAAGCACACCGTCAAGCAAAACCATCTGACATGAGCTAAAGTGCTTTTATGGAATGCAATAATACTTATGATCTGGATGCCAAACCAAACCCAAAGTGCTAGGGCGCTGCATAAGAAGATCAATCATGATAATCCATCCAAGCCAATCTGATCATGCCAAATAGACTAGAGCACTCCATAATAAGTCATGAGTAAGATATGTAATCAAAGCAAGAACACTAGGGTGCCCCTCAAGGAAGTGATCCATGTGACACATGTGAATGAAGTGCACCATCAAGCCCTCATAAACACATCCATAATCATCCATATGAGAGCAAATCAACCCCAAGGCATCATGCAAAAAAACCACATCCCAAAGCTACTATCACAGCTACATCATGATGATCCATATGCTAGGGTATCATTAACACTAGGGCTTTTTTTTCCAAAACAGAAAAAAGCCAGTAACTTGATATTCGAGATGATTCAAAGTTACACGTGTCTTTACATGATGATAAAAAGATTCCTTACTTAGAGGCCTGAGCCTGCCTTACTAAGACTACCAGAAAATCACTGAAACTTAACATAAACTACAAAAAAAACCAGTTTTTGCAGCATAGCTACTAGCTAGTATAGCTGTTTCAAATGTTAGATTATGTTAACTTCGGGATGTCCTCCATGGTTCAGATGCCTTACATGGAGGTACATTAGCTGCATAGGCATCAGGATGGAGTAGAGAGTGAGATGCACTCTACTCAGTGGCATGAGTCCAACAGGGGCTGCATGCGGAGCTTCATGGGAGATTGACCTTTGCATGCATGAGTAGTGCATGACCTGTCAGCATTCAGTGACTGCATGCAAAAGTGACCTTTTGCAGGCATGCATGCAAAAGTGACTTTTTGCATGCACCGGGAATTAGGGTTTTGGAAAACCTAATTCATCGATGAGATTATTTATAGAGGCAGGGGGTCCCCAGATGAGGTTACTCAGTTGTATCATCAGAGAGAGATACTGCCAGAGTGAGGAGGACGTGACTGTCCATGTGGGGCGACTTTCTGAGATAGAGAGGAGTTGCTGCAGGAGCTAAGAAGGTCAGATCTGATCTAGATCAACGACCTTCAGTTCCAGTGAGACCAGACACCCATTACTGTTAGCTGAGAGAGCTCCACAGTGTGATTTCTGCTTAGATTGGAGGAGGTCGAGTTCTGTTGGAGGACGTTTTACCTGAGGGGAGAGAAGCTCATTGTGAGCTGGATTGACAGATTAGGAGTCTGTGACTTCCAGGATAGCCTTGCCTCAGGATTTGAGGAAGGTTAGGGATGATCGGAGCTCAAATTTGTTGAGATCTGGAGCAATACGAGCATTTGACATCTAGAGGGGAGGGCGCACTTGTGCATGCAGAGGAGGCCGATTTCATCAGTGGGCAGTCTTTAGAGCGAGCAGATCAGAGCAGAGAGATCTAGAGACGACAGATCTATCAGAGGCACCGTCAAACCACTCAGATCCAATTTGGCAGTTAGGGCATACTTCTTCAGTGCATGCATCAGCTGGATGCATGCAAGTTAGAGAGTTTGTCCTGTTCAGAGGGATTGAGTTACCGACTGAGGTAATTCTATATTGTATTGTCTTTTATACATCTATATGCTCTGGGCTCGAGAGAGAAGATAGCTCCATAGTTAGTTGGTTTTTCCCAAAAGGGTTCCAAGGTACATGTGTTGTCTTTGTGGTTGATTGCATTTATGTTGAGTTGGTAAATGCAGATCTAGTAGTTTGAGTTTATTTCTTTATAAGCATATATTGATTTAGAGACTCATACCACTTGAGATCTCAGGGCGCTCCAGAGGGAGTAGTGATCTCTGGATCTCATATATTTACATCAAATACTGAGTGCATAACATGTCTTTGAAAAACAAAAGCTGTGAACTAGTATAGAGATATAGCTCCTGAGTTCCAGATAGAGTAATCTTTTAACTCGTAAAATAAAAGGCCTTCTGTCAACCCAACAACTTTTTTAGATAAGCTGTCTGCTAAGGAATTATGCTCCCTGTAAATGTGCTTGATGGAGCACCTGTTGAAACTGTCCAACAACCTAGGACATTGCCACAACATAAAGAAGAATCTATCATCAAGGAACCTAGGCCATCCATCAACTTGTCAGCCCTGCTGAATGTGTGACAAAAATCACATGTGGACACCCTTGTCAAAATGAGGGGTAACAATGCTAACACATTTACACATTTGCTTAGTTCTTTTAAAGTTTAAAGAAGTTGACATAATGGATTTTACTAAAAAAGCCTTGTCATTAAATTTCCCATTAAATTGTCATTAAATTTGAAATTCACCAATGCTTGAGATTTGATGATTTTTTTTTAAATTCATAAAGTGTGGTGACTAAAGTTCTAATTTGTAGATGTTTGTAAGTCTTCTTTCTAATTCTAAGTTTCAGATAGATTCTAATGCTAAAGCTAACAGTTTTTCAAGGTAAAGATGAGATATATAAGATAATTTTAGATGACTCCTATTAAAAACAAGATGTAGAAAGTAAACTATTGATCTAAGCCAATGGCTGAAAAACAAACTTTAAAGGCGGAAAATTGATTTGGGAGAAAGATGTACAATGGGGATGGATTTAGACTATGGAGTACAAATAATGCAAACATATCAGGCTCTGCTAGAGCTATCTCCCCTAACATCCAAGATTGAGTGGAGAAAACCCGAACATTGTTTGGAGGAAGTTCTTGAAGAGGATTTGTGCTGCTCCTTGGAACAGGTCACCTTCCACTAGGGCTTGGTTGATATTGTCCCCCATGCTCATACTAATCTAGTGTCAGAAACGAAGTTGCTATCAATCTGGCCCTTAGTGCCCCTAGCAGATGGAAGCACTCTAGAAAAGGAAGTGATCATTCTGGTGGAGGTTGCTCTAGCAAGTGGTTGGAGCTATGTTGTTGGGAGCGGGGAGTAGGAGTGGGAATCAATATTTTGAATTTTCAAAAGCTTTCATGAGTGGAGCATTTTATATATAATACTTTTTTTAATATATTTTGATCCATATATATTAAAAAACATGTAGAATGCCAAATTAGCTGTAGAAAACATAAAAACATAGTTTTACCTACTGGATTAATGATGATTGTTAAATTATCAACCATTTAGTACACATCTAATATCAACCATCTAGCAATTATAGCTTACACTGTAATCAAACAATCAATCACCAACCATAACATCAACTTTCAAGTTTCAACATCTAACATTTGTCATCAACAAACTGTAATAGATAACATCAACCATGAAATGAAACAGAGTATCATATTCATTACCAAAGAGTTGTAAGATGTAGTCAATGATTCAATGGTAAGTTCAAAGTTCACACTTCAAGTATCATATAATATTTACAAAATATGCCATAATAAAGGCAAAGTACTAAGTTCTAGAAACCGAATTTTAAATAGGAAAAAGACAAATAAATCTATAATTTACTAAGCTTTCCTCTTGACATGAGAAACTTCTAGGTTCTTTTCTTGATCTATGAACAAGAGGAGTAGAAGTAGGTGGAAGTGGTATTGGAACACAACCAATAGCTACATGGCCTTCATGCGACATTGGATGTTGTGAAGCTAAAGGAAAGGACCCTGCATCTAAAAACTTGCTGGTCGGTTCCACCAGTAGCTGCATGCTCCCCATGCAATGTTGGAGGTTGTGAAGTGAAAGGTGAAGGTCTGCATTTGAAAACTTGTTGGTCGATGGGGTGGCATCTCTGATGCGTGAATATGATCACCCAAAACTTCAGCCTCCAAACACTCTAAAACTATGTCTCCAATCTTCAAATTAGCCTCCTATGTATTGTTTTGCTATTATTCTTCGTCGCCTCACAATAATGGAACGACAACCTTAAGTTACAGTGCACATAAACCAAGCTTTATGCCTAGTCTACATTCAGGTTGTTCATCTTTACGCTTTGGATGAAGTTGTAGGTGCTCCAACACCTCTTTGCAGAAGAAGTGTTAACAACTTGTGAAAGTGCCCTCATTGCCAATTTATGTAGATGTGTGGTAGAGGATCCATACATGTTCCACCATTTGATAGTGTTTAACCTATATCGATCTTTAGTTGTATGCATATTAACAAAGATTCTATGTTCATTGATGTACCTGCTCAATTCTCTTAGTAATTGAGCACAATTCTCTTCATCAGAGACCAACTTGTCTAATGCAAGCATATACCCTCTTTTTACCTTTGGATGTGTGTGTGGTTTTCTCCTAACCCCACCCCCAAGTGTTGGTTGGGCAAACCACGATGGAGAATAATATTTTTGTGTAAGGACATATGACAAGGCATGGAATAAAACATTTAGATTATCCCACCTTTTGACCACATGGTTAGGAATATCATCTTACGAGATTGCATCTTTCGACCCAATAATGTATTTTCTTTGGCCTAGCATGCCATCCATCTGCTTATACAACTCCTCAATCATTGGTTGATCTATATTTGCAAGTTGAATCATATTATAAATGGATTTGGTGAATTGTAGAATATATTTAACCTGTACCCAAAACTGATTGTTAAGAATGGTGTCCTCCACCTCCTAAGATTCATGTCTATAAAATGAGAATGCAGCCCTCTCTTTCAAACCTTGCCATGAATCACTTGAGACCATACTAGCCAATGCCTCTCTTACCTTCAAAAGGACCCTATAGATGAGGTAATAGCTAGCAAATCTAGTCTTTGTAAATTTAAGTAGCTCCAACTTAGAGTGATTGTGAAAAATGTAGTGGGCATGGGCCGTGGCTATGATTTGTGTTAAATCTTATCATTCTCTTCCCTTTCTTGTGCAATGAACCAAATCCAATCATGGTCCTTCATCTTAGCAATATCATGCATTAAGAGGTTCAATTTGTGAACTAAAAATTCTAACCAAAATATGTTAGCGTACACATCCTCAATGGTTGCTCTTGCTACCTTATTAATTAGCATCATTATCAGTGATGACTTGAATGGCATTCTATGTCTCAATCTATTGAATGGTTTTAATTAAGGGTTCGATAGTATTTATATTGGTATTGTAACAATCTGAGTAGTCATGGGCTGAAAGGAAGACCGCACCACTAGCAGACACGCCAATAATATTTATCAATGGCTTGCCTTTAACATTTGTCCAACTATCAGATACAATGGATACCCCATATTCAGTCTAATCATTTGTAAATTGTTTGAAAGCATTATGGATTTTGGCTCTTTCCCTCTCAAGGCCCGTGGTTTTGGCTGTCATACCCGAGGCTCCCGTATCCTTTAGGGGTACCATTGATGACTTGTACCATTTCCTACCAATATGGTGAGTGAAGAACATTGAATCATATGCCACACACATAGAGAACTTTGAAAATGTTTGCATCCATTGCATCCCTTCAATGTTGGTCAAGGAAATCTAATATTGTTTAATGCCTCAAATGCATGGTCAAGAATCCACTAGCATGGGGGGATGGGTATCGACCACCAAACATTCTATGTGAGGTTGAGGTCTCAAATTCAATCCTTGATTGTTTTGGATTAGTTTTGTGTGGCCTCTCCTCTTTCCACTTGTATTTGTTTCTATCAGGGTTACCGAGAGCTTGCTAGAAGGGGACCTCTCCCGCTCTCGAAGCATGCCCCTGAACAAAGCTTGCTAGATCGCCCCTTGGAGCGCGCTCCAGGGGGTGTGGGCACACTCCTTGCCATTTTGGGACCACCACACTCCAAAAATCGCTCTCATAAATTTGGAGTGCACTCCCATCACGGTTTAGGCACTCTCCTCCATCGCTCCCAGCGCGCTCCCGTGCAAGCTTGGACGCTCCCATGGAAATAAGATTTTTTTTGCTCTTTTTTTTATTTTTACTTTTCTATCTTGGTGTTGGGTCCCTTATGTGTTTTAGGGTTTAGAGAAGGCAAGGGAGAAATAAAAACTCCTCTCCCACACCATTTCTCTCATTCCATTCATCTTTGTGTGCTTGAGCTTGGAGTGGAGAGCTTGTGTGCTTGAGGCTTGAGCTTGGAATGGAGAGCTTGTGTGCTTGAGGCTTGAGCTTGGAGGAGATTTGTTGGAGCTTGAAGGAGATTTGTGGGAGCTAGGAGGAGACAACAAAGGCTCCCATATACTTGCATTAGAAGGAGACAACTGGTTATATGCAAGCATTAGAAAAAATGTATATTGATGAGGAGGAGTGTGATACCATACAGAGATAGTTGAGCCAGTACAATAGTATCAATGGTGCCTTTGGGTCCAACAATGCAATTAGAGATCGAGGGAATCTGTCTTCTCTTGAGTGGCGAGACATGCATGGTGGTGCTACCGCAGAGCTACAACGTTTGGCAAGTTAACTGCTAAAGTCTACAGAGGTGTACATACCCTACCGCCCTTTGAATTTGAACCTATGACCTCCTAGGAGGAAACACATGTTCTTAATTGTTAGTCACCTGCCCCTTAACAGTTAGGAGAGACTCATGTTTGAACGACTTTTGCTCCCTTCCCATAATTTTTTTTGTAAGTAAGTACCCATGGGGATTTGAACTTGTGACCTTCCATTTACAACTTCTCATCTCAATTATTCATTACTAATTGCTCTACTCCCCGTGGTCACCCTTCCCATAATTAAGCTAAGTTCAAATATATTAGTGGCCAAAGTAACAAGGTAATAATAATCACTTTACATTCTACCCACCTAAAATATGTTGGTTTTTAAAGTATTTTTTGGAAAAACGAAGACCTTTTTTTTCTTTCTAGTTATCATCCATATTTGCTATGCACCTTTTTGATTTGGTCTCATAGTGAGTTAATTGGTTTGCATCATCATTACAACTAATCTCCATGTGCCTTCCAATTTCCCCTTCAATATTTTTTAAGTCCTTGTTTCTTATGATTTCTGAGCTTTGGATCTCCAGTAACCAGTTTAAACTCTTTGTCGCTTCACTTCCCTAGTGTCCTAGTGTTACCATAACTTTGCCTAGTTGTAGCTTCAATCTTTTAGGTCAATAGCCAAGCTTTGTAAAGTTTAGTGATAACCTAGATAATGTTATGATTAGAGATAGATTTTCTTCACTTTGCCCAATTTTGATTGGATCTCTGAAATATATTGGTCTAAATCACCACCCCACATTTGGTCATGGTTGGGTCGTTTGTTTTTAAAGGAGCCATTTTTACGAAAGATGAAATTCTAATTTACTCCTTGATTACTAATAAAGTTATTAACTGAAACCACTTTAAGACAGGAAGGTACTGTCTGAGTTGATCATATTGGGTTGGGATCAATGTTTTAAAAATCGAAATCGGACTTGGAATTGGTCAAGGGCTAGGATGGACTCTGATCCGAATCAACCATCGTCTTGGTTTATGAACTGATTTATTAGAAAAACATAAAATATGAAAGTTTAATATATATATATATATATATATATATATATATATATATAATGTAAATCCAGATTCCAAGCCATTAGAGACCAATTGTGCAGTTGGCTTCCGTATATACCATTGATGGATAAATAAAACAAAATGGCATTGAATGCTACAAGCTCTAAACTCACTCTGGAACACAACTCCATAAACTCCACATACTCACAAATGCTTAATGAGAGAGGTGTGAAGCAAATAGAGGGGGGATTCCTTAGAAGGTTCTTTTAGGGTTTTATGGGGGAAAGGGGAGTATCTTACTTTTTTTGGTGCTTTTCCTAAAAAATTGCGTGGGCCTGTAGGTGAGTGGCTTGGAATGGAACTGGCCAATTTGAATGGTTTCATACCTAACCAATTGGTTTGGTTACTGAACTGGCTAGTTCAGTATGGAACCAACCACCAAACCGATTTGAAGGGTGTGTCACCTCCTGGAGGCACCAAATTGGTTGAATCGGTCAACTC
Source organism: Larix kaempferi (assembly GCA_027924585.1). Classification (NCBI taxonomy): domain Eukaryota; kingdom Viridiplantae; phylum Streptophyta; class Pinopsida; order Pinales; family Pinaceae; genus Larix; species Larix kaempferi. The sequence goes on from BSBM01000017.1 coordinate 37,266,840, forward strand.
CGAGTCTGATTCGGCCGATTTTTAAAACACTGGTTGGGATCTAAGTCACCTGGTTTGAGTTCGTGTTCGATTTCGGCAACCTTGAAATTCCGCAAAAAATCGACACTTGAAATTTTGGCGATAAAAATCGGCATAAAATTCGGCATTAAGTTCGAATGACTATAAAATATGAAAATTAAAAAATATATGAAATTTTTCAATAAAATTCATTATGCTCATTAAACTATGAACACTAAACACATCAGCAATGAACATAGTAGTTATAGAATTATAGAAATAATGAACACATAACATTGAATGAAGTAGAACATGATAGTCATTTAATCATAGAAATAAAAATATGGAAACAAGAATGATTAAACATATATTTTGAAAACATTAGAGTCTACATCTTGATTGAAATTTAAAAACATGTTCACAAAGTGTTAAAACATAATATTAAAATGTCTTCAATATTTAGAGAAATTTAAAAACATGTTCACAAAGTGATAAAACATAATATTAAAATGTCATCAATATTTATACTAGCAACTATTTAGCAAAATAACATTCCAAAAGAAACTAGAAGTCTAGAGACTAGAACGAGAACGAGAACACAAGTTTTATTCTTCTTGTTCTCGTGGCCTACTTGTTACATCCAAAAGCTCTAAATCATCAAGAGCACTTGGGGAAGTGAAACCGCTAGAATCACAATCACCATTGGATTCATCACTCTCATTGTCAAGATCATCTTGATCTCTTAATGTATTTGGAACAAGCTCCAACCATGGACTAGAAGAATTTGTCTCATCTTTAGCCACATTGCTTAAAGCCAATTGCAAGTTGCGGTGAACATAATCAAGATCTCCTAATTTTTCCGATAACAACCTGTTTCTTCTCTTGGAATGAATATGGCTAAATGCACTCCAGTTCCTTTCACAAGCTGATGCACTTAATGTCTAGCTCAAGATACGAATTGCAATTTTTTGCAATTATGGGGCTCCTGATGCATAAAAATCCCACCACACTGTGGGAGCAGCCAAAGCCTTATCTCTCTTTGTTGCTGCGGTTCCAAATAGGCCTTCTTGCAACCTGTATGCTCTAATCTGAGATCTAACCAAAGTTGCAATAGATTCATCTGGATGCATCCTGTCAATAGCCTCATAAAGTCCACTCATGACCTCTTCATCTTGATGTCTTTGTATCCCAAACAATGTAAGGTCCAAATAACATGCCGCTGCATGTAATGGGCTATGCATCATCTTCCATCTCTGATCAACCACTTCCCATATCTCTTTATAATCAGCTTCCACATTATCAAAAGCACTTGCAATCTTTTCCTTGCAACGATTCATGGCCTCATAAATAAAACCCATAGAAGGCTTATCACCATCAACCATGTGGAGCACCTCAACAATTGGATCACACATTTTTAGAACTTTTTGAGCATTTTCCCAAAAGCTATTGTTGCTTAGCATTATCTGTTCAACATGCTTTCCCTTTGATTCTTTTGAAAGGTGAGATCTCTCCCACTCGGTAGTGCAAAAGATACTTCTTATGCTTGTTTTTTCCTCAACAATTCTTTTCAGAGTGATGTAAAAAATGGCAAAACTTGTATCACAAGGCCTCAACAACTCTCTAGTTGCATTTTTCCTTTATAAGCTCAAAGTGAGACAATGATTAGTGACAAAGTTTGCAGTAGTTTTTGCTCTTCGGATTGTCTCATTAACCCATGGAAATTTGGCTAAATCATGCAGCAATAAATCCAAGCAATGAGCTGCACATGGGGTCCAATAAATAGTTCTATACTTCTCCATAATCAGGTTTCCTGCACCACCACAATTTGAGGCATTGTCGGTGACAACTTGGACCACATTTTTCTCCCCAACTTCTTGAATTGCTTCATCTAAAATGCTGAAAATGTATTATGATGTTTTCACTTGATTCATTGCATCAACTGCCTTCAAAAAACATACTCCTCAACCAGTAGTCTCCCAAGATTTCTTAATTTCAGCCAACCTATTTGTCACTCTTTCCTTTGTTTTTAATAAGAGAGTGGTCCTTAAAGCTTCGGATCCAAGAGCAACATACCCCTTGCCAAAATCAACAACCTTTTTAATTGCATTTTTAAAATATGGACTCCTTGCCACATTAAAAGGAATTGCACATGCATAAAACATTTCAGCAATAGAATCATCAACTTTATGTTTGTCTACAGGTTTCCAAAATGTATTTAATGTAGCTGTTCCACCTGTTGTTGCTGGGGTGGAACTTGAGCCACCAAATTTTGAGGTGAGAGAACCAATTTCAAGTGAAGAAGACACATCAATCTCCCTTAGAATTCTTTGCCTTTTTACTTCCCCTTTTCCCCTTTCTGCTTTTGATTTGTCATAATCTCGTTGCACTGCAACTTTCTGTTCATCTGATATTCCTTTACATCCTTCCACGCCACCTCCACTTCCATTACTAATAACAAGAAGGTGGTCCATTACCTGAGTTAAGGAACCACAAAACTTCTGCCCACATAGTTGACAGGTAACATTTAAATCTTCTTTCTTGACATATTTCCATGCCTCTGCAGAGGATTTATGGGGTGCCATTTGAAGTTTGAACAAAGTTTCTGCAGAATAAGTGGTCAGATTTGTATTCAATGGGTCATTTAATTTCATAAAAATTACTGTTACAAATTACAGTGATAAAAATTTAATTTTATAAGGTGAATCTGATAATTTCATTGGATACAAATTACAATTAGCCTAACAGCCTACAGGTTACAGTATAGTTTAACAGGTTAAGACTTTAGTTTTACTTCTGCTCCCCTCCAATGGCAAGTTTTCAGAGTTTCATTGTAAATTTGTAAAATAAATAATAAAGAAAAAATTGAAATCTGGAGCGGGGTCTGGAGCTTTGGAAGTTGCTGTTGGAGGCCGAGCTTAAACTCTGAAGTTCTGAACCCTGTTATTGACGTTGGACCCTGAACGCTGAATGTCGAAGTTCGAACTTCCTTGAGGTTTTGAACCCGGGCTGTGAGTATGTGGCATTGTCCACTGTAGTTTGTAGTCTGTAGGGGAGAGAGTCGAGAGACTAGTCGCTAGAAGTCTAGCAGCCACGGCCTGCAGACGCTCTAACGCAGTCACGCAGTAGTCGGGACTTGAGTGACGGGCCACTTGTCTGCGACTCGGGCATCGAGGCGAGTGGAACTTCGAAGTGGAGTCTACACTCTGCCCGCGAGTGACGGTAGGCTCGACCCTCTTCGGATAGTGGCTAAAGTGAAACAATGGTCGTCGACGCCCTCCACAAAAACTTCTTGCTGTCACAATTCACAGATCACGAGCTTGGAGTAGTAGCATGCTGCACGCTGCACAACCATGATATTCGGTTGACGGTGGCTCAAATGTGGGTGGTAGGAACAATGAAAATAGATGAGGAAGAATCGCGTGCCAAGCTAAGTCGTTGTGCCTCCAAGGTGTTTTTGGTCAACGAGAGGCTAGGGTTTACGTTTACCCGCTCTACCAAAAGATAAACGAATTCCAACGATTTTTTGGCCATTTTTTAAGCAAATTCCCCGATTTTATGGGGAATTTGTTCACCTTCAAGTTCGCCGAACCATTAAAATCGAATTCGCGTTTGAAATTGAAGAACTTGAACGTTTAAGTTTGACTAGCACAAAAAATCGGCGAACTTCGAATTTTAAGGCGAAAATTCGCCGAACACGGTGACTTAGGTTGGGATAACCCTATGCTGAATTAAGCACACTGATCACACATGGGCATGAACACACACTTCTGCAAGGCAGCAACACACATGGGCATGAGCACACACTTATGCAAGGCAGGAAAGTACTGTGTAAGAAAACACTTGTCAAGAAAGCAAGGATGCTTGCAAGCAAGCTTGGGCATCCAATTTTTTTAATATAGAAGAGTATGGTAGGTAGTGGATACTAGACACACACAGCGAATCTATGACAATAATTGCCAAGATCTTGCACTTAATCTATATAAGATATTCAAAACTATAGATGGATTGTGCATGCAAGATAGATGGATAGACATGAGTATGGATAGTCAATTTATTTTAGTATTAGGTGTGTGTCTTACAAAGGAGGATTTCTTTGTGCAGCCGCTTTCACTTCATTAGAGGACAATGAGTTCCATATAGTATATAAATTTTCTATGTGTATCTGGCATGGAGAAGCGAGAAAGATTCCTTAAATCAGCGTTGGTTAGAAAAAACAAACAAACAGAGAATAATGTGTCCACTGTCTATGTACTACTTGGTAGCAGCCCATGTAACTATTTTAGATTTCTGACTTCTTAAGACTATAAGTAACTGAACAAAGTACTTAAGTTGTAATTTGCAGCTCACCTTTTAAAGGGAAACAAGAAAGTCTCTTGAAATGGGCATTTAGAATATTTTGAAATAAACAATATTTTTAGTGGCTGTTAAAATACCAGGAGTTTTGACTTAACTGTTCTCATGGCTCATAGCATGTGCATCTTTTACGCTATTTATATTTCTTTGTCATTTAGGATTATACCATACTGAGGTTTGAATGGGATATTTGAACACAACTATAGGGAATGGATTTCACTATACGACTATATTTTGCCATTTGAAATGAAATTGTTGCATGCTTGTTTTTCTCATGGATGAATACCGGTGCATTTTAAGCCATCTCAGAAGTAATGAAAAGGTGGTAATTCATTATAGGAAAGTTGCTATTCATTCCTTGTGAATGCAATTAAAAAATATGCTATGCTAAACACAATTACACAGTGAAATTTTCTCTGATGACTACGAGCATATTGCCTTATTTCTCATGACTTCGCTGGCATTCTATTTGAATACTTAAATTTGCTCACATAAAAGAGAGGTTGTTATGTAATTCTAGAATATTTGGTTTTCTTTTCATCCCTTAGTGACATATGCTTCTATTGTGTTTTCTTTGATTAGACATGCAACCTTTGATTACTAATGAAAATATTTGCTATCTTGTCGAATTATATATATTTTTAATATATGGTCTATTATTTACATTAGTTGTATTTCATGTCTCTGCAGAGGCTTTGGAACGTTGAAGAAGGCAAGTTTTCGAAAACATACACTGGTCATGTTAACAACACATATTGTATATTCTCCACATTTTCTGTGACCAATGGAAAATACATTGTCAGCGGCTCAGAGGACAATTGTGTATATTTTTGGGATATTCAAGGTAGAAATATTGTTCAAAAGTTGGAAGATCATACAGATACCGTGATTGCCATCTCCTGCCATCCTACAGAGAACAAAATTGCTTCTGGTGCAATGGAAAATGACAAAACCCTAAGGATCTGGGTTCAAGAAAATTAACCAAACTTCCTAACATGATTTTTTTGACTCCATGCCTTCTATATTCTGATAGATGTATGGTAACTGACACAAGGGAACATTACGTATATTTATTGCTTCTGCAGAAGAAACATTATACAAAAGTTGTATTAATGCACAAGTGTGCAATTTTTGCCCTTGATTGAAAATTTTGCTTCAGGTGCTCTCAAGGATTTGTTTTTACATTTCTTGGTAATGATGAACAATATTCCTGTAATATTACTTATGCATCAGTGTCTTTGACGAGAACCATTTTTTTAGTGTCAATGCATAGAATTAGCTTAGGAATAAGGTCTGAAATTGTGAGACAAGGTGTTTTTTAAATCAACAATTTAAGTGTTCTTATTGTGTTCTGTTATGAACTTATGAATCATGATCACTAGAGGCAGATGGTGCTTTGTAATTCCCCTAGATCTATATTGGTACCTGCTCGCTTCTTAAGGCTTGATTTATTTTTAAAACTTTTAAACAAAAACTATTTGAATTATGGGTAACTGGCTTACATAATTTGCAGTCCGGATTTACAGAGAAAGCTGCATTACATCTCTTGCGTTTCCTCTGACTCATCTTGCTTGTCCTGTCATACAAAAATTTCCCTCCACCATTGGGCTGTGGTTTAGCAGTTGAGATGGGGCCTCACCACGCTGTAGAACCAGGTTCAAACCCCAGTTTGCATAGGGCCCTGCAAATTAAGTTGAGTGGAGTTTGCCAGTGATATGCAGAATTCATTACACAAAAGAAAAATTGCCCTTTGTTCACAGAGTAGGTGGCTTTCCTCAAAACATTAATATGGATAAATCTGTAGCAGACCCCAGTGGGCATAGGGCACTGGAAATTAAGTTATGAGCTGAGTTTGACAGTGATATGCAGAATTCGTTGAACAAAAAAATTGCTTTCCTTACAGACTATGCATATTTCCTCAAAACATCATGGTATGACTTGTTCTAAGTCTGTTATGTTGATATGTGGACCTAGTCCAGACATAAAAGCTGAGACAGATATATATACACACAGATGCCTAGACAGACATGAGCCCAATGGGTTTTCTGAACTGTTTGCTGCCAATGTTGCCTGGCATCTGGCTAGTTCCGCCCCAGCAGGTGCCTGGTTCAAGAACCCCTATGAGGCACAATAGTCTATGCCGACTTGTTTACTAGGGATGCCGTTCATGAATGTGCATGTTGTGAACTAACCCAATTCACAGACAAACTTTTCGTAAGAATAGTAAAAGTAATCCATATTGGATAAAAGAAATATATATTGATGATATGAAGATAATGTTAAACATTACAATATGTAGGTCTTATATATAGCCCATTGTACCCTTCAAAATGTAAAGACATGGCTCTTGACTTTTTAATTAATTAATATATATATATATATATATATATATATATATATATATATGTGTGTGTGTGTGTGTGTGTTGTTTATTACATTGCCTTCCTCTTCAGTAATGCTTTGTCTTCAAAGCACATTAATGAAGAATCTTTATGCTTTTACTTTTGCTTGTAATGTCATTGCTTCATTCTATGTTCTATCGTAGTGGTCAAGACAAGATGATAAGAACCACTGAGTGATGAACAAAATTTTCAAAACGTAAAAGGATCAGTCCATTCTTATTCAATTCTTTGTAGAACGTTGTACATCAGCAATGAACTGTTATCATGAGATGTATTTGTGCTGGTAGTAATATCTTTTGTTATCCTATATTGATACTCTGATTGCTTAATATATGTGCTTTTATGATTTGGATGTCGATAAGGAGTTCTTATTGTTTGTACTCTAACATCCTTATATTTTTGTTCTTCAACTGGATTGGCATCTTCTTGAGTTGTGATGTGGATTGGATCCATGTTTGTTTCTTATTCCACAACTTGGATTTTTTCTCCTGATGATTTTGATGCCTCTTTCTGGATTTGCTCTAACTTGTTTTCCAAAAGCTTGTTATCATTCTTAAGCTTCTTGAATGTTTATTCTTGCAACTTCTCGTCATCATTTAACTTCTTGATCAGTTCCATCAGATCTTAATTATGGTTTCTAAGGTGACAATTCCCTTTCTTTTCTAATAATTTCATTTCGATATTTTCATTAGCTTGTTTCGACTCTTGAATACTGTTTAACTTCTTGATTTTTGTGACAAGAATTTTATTATGATTTCTCAACTAGAAGATCTTGTCATTATTGTTCGATATCATTTTGTTGATCTTTGCAATCTCTAATTTGTGAGCATTTTTAAGGTCGTCGTTTTGTCGCCGTAGATCTTAAATTTGTTGTGGAAGTTGGTACAACTTTGAATCTTGGTACTTTACATCCCTTAATTCATCAATTTTTGCTAACAACTCTTTTGTACGATTTTTTTGGTCAGAAATATGTATTTCTTTGCATTCCATTTGAAATTCTTGTAATTCAATCACCATTTGTAATTTTCTATTTTGTTTTCAATAACTAACAACTTCATCTTCTAATTTTTTTATTTGTAAATGTGAACTATACACCATGGTTCACAACTTCAACTTCTCTTCTTTATTATATTTCTTCAACAATAAATGGACACAAAAGTGCAAAGAACCTAATGTGGTCCTTATGTAAAACACTTAAATCTTCCTTTGACAAGGTTTAATAACCTTTTCCCCTTTAATGAAAGTATAACTTTGGAATTATATATATCTATATATATATAGATTGAATTTGGGTTTTAAAAATATAATAATAATATTTTATTATTATATTCTTTTTCTTCTCTTAATGGGAGAAATTTTGCGAAGGGGGTTGGAAAATAAAACGATGTGTTAGTTTGGTTTTGATAAACCCGTCTGTTGGTTTGGTTATGATAAAACTTTTTGTCGGTTTTATAAAACCATGTGTTGGGTATATATATTTTTCTTTTTTTAAATCAATCTTTTTATTATGTAACTATTTTTTCTTGTTTCTTTTTATTTTCTTTCATTTTTTTATATTAATCTTCTTTTTTCTATTTTTGAACCTTTTTTCTGTTTTCTTTTTAAATCTTTCTTTGTAGCTAAGTGAATGTCCAAAAAGCCGACCAAGTAATTTAGAGAAACTCTAACTTGACAGCCAAAAAGCTGACCAGCGGAATGATCGAGAAAAGGGTTATGATACGAATGTTGTGGAACTAACCCAGTTCACACACAAACTATCTATAAGAATAGTAAAATTAATCCATATTGGACAAAATAAATATATATTGATAATATGAAGATGATGTTAAACATTACAATATGTGGGTCTTATATATATCCCATCGTGCCCTTCCAAATGTAAAGACACGTCTCTTGACTTTTTAATTAATAATATTTATTATTTATATGTTAATATGTTTATATATATATATATATATTGTTTATTACAGTGAGGAAGCATCCCTTGGGCTTCCCTGTGAGGTTTTCCTTGGAAAAAAAAAGATACCTACACAGATGCAGATATATAGTTCCCAAAACATATAATTGCATACTTAGCCAAGTCAGTCTCTATAGCTTGAGACCGAGTTGACTAGATTCTGAGCCACCTCTCAATAAATGGGCCTTCCATCGGGACATCCTCTGAGAGAGTGTCTTCTAGGGCAGAATCTGAAGTGTTTTCTGCCAGGCTTTCACTTCCCGGTGAAGGAAAGATACTGCTTCTGGATTCCCGTCTATTGAGATAAGCAAAAAGATTATGTTCCTTATTAGTAACCTGCTGCTTCAGCGTCGTGAATTGTGAATTGGTCTCCTGAAGCTTATTTTGCCAAGTATAAACCTCTTCAGACAAGCAACGAATAACTGGTCCAGACCTTGCCTCCACTACTTTGAGTTACTACTTGATTTCCTCAACCATGCTTTCTGTTACTTTTGAATCTTTGCTTGGTAGCAACTAGCAAAGCTTGCTTATCTGGTGATAGCAATATAGCCTAACCCCAAATTACCTGAGCTTCTCGTTGGCCTTTTTCTTACTTTTGTTTGTTCATGGAGCTGGCATTTCCTCCATTGTTTCTGCGCCATTTTTCATGGAAGATTATAATCAGTGAAGCACCACTCGTCGGGGACTAGTGAGTCTCCTTAAGCAACCTCCCACACTGCGTAACCGGCAAAGACTCGGCCAAGGACTCGCCCACTCACCCACTCACCCACTTGTCGGAACCAATAGACACTCGACAAACTCAACAGCAGGCTCGCGCGAGGGAAAAAGGGTGGATGGATGCCAACTTTATGGTCGCGGGTGCAGTTTGGGTCGGGTTGTCGTTGCGGTGCAGTTCAAGCCGAGTTGATGCTTCTCGTTGCAATTCGGGCCGGGTTGTCGTTGCGGTGCAGTGCTGTTCAGGTTGGAGGTTCTCGTTGCGGTGCAGTTGGACATCGGGTCGGCTCTCTTTCGAGTAAGTGCACTCTCAATTGTTCTTTTTTTAATTTTAATTTTGTTGTGTTACATAATATAAAATTTAAATTATATATATTATATATAATTTTTATTTTTGGTTTGTTATATATTTTTTATTTTTTATTATATAGCTTTTTTATTTATTTATATTTGTTGTTATATAGTTTTTTATTATTTATTTTTTGTTATATATTTTATATATAATATATATGTAGTTTTTTTATTTATATTTTTTATTATATAGTTTTTGTTAGATAGTTTTCATTTATTTATATTTTTTGTTATATATTTTGCTATTATATATTTTTTATTTAGATTTTAATTAATTTCTTTGTTATTTTTTATTTTAAATTTTTATTGTATAAATTGTAGTTTTATAGTTTATATGGATTAGAAATGCTTTTAATATTTTTTTGTGCTCAAAATGTACAATATTTTTATTTTTTTCCTATTTGTCGAGTCTTGACGAGTCTACCCCGAGTTTTTTCCGAGTTTTTCTCGAGTCCACGAGTCATATGCCAGCCGAGTCTTTGCCGAGTCCAAGTCATGCAACATTGATTATAATATATTTTACTTGGATGTGTTTTCCTTCCCCATTGTGGAATTTGGTAAGGATCTCCATTGATCTGTTAGTTGTTCTCTCACTCTAGACACTGATTGTGTTTGAGATTTTCAGCATCATGGCAACTACAAGCTGGGAGGCTCCCAGGATAATTACATCCTATGAGGTGGGCCTTTTTAGCAGAAACATCCCCTTGTACAGGGCTAGTGATTTTGATTGATTGTTGTTGATTGCAGTTTGAAGATTCCTTGCATATTTTTTTATCACTTTTCATTTTGGGTTTAAGATAATGCTTCCTGGAAGGAATATACATTAATTTTGATCCTAGATCCAAGCTTTGATATCATCATTTGAAACGAGAAACTCTTCATGGTATTACATTTTTTGAAGCTGGATTTCCTTACTTTTCTCTCCCATATTTAGAATGCCCCAAGAATTCAACCAGGTTTCTTATTTTGTTTTAAATCCCTCTGTCCCATTTCTCCTTTAAACTCTGCAGTATTCACATCCCTTGTTAAGTTTACGCAATCTCTTTGAACATGCTTACAACTGACCACTTTTTCGTTAAATATCTTGTCATTTCTTGAGAGCTGGACCTTTTAGGGGTAACATCTTAGATTGTTCTTGAAATTGGTTTGTTTCTAAGGCCTCCAGGATATGAAGAGTGCCACTTTGTTAAACATTTTCTGATTGGGAAGATGCATTGAGTGAGGTGGAGAGGCCTATCTCAGTGAACATAGAATCCAGGTTGAGATAAGTTTGGTCATGGCAGAAATTGAAGCTTACATCATTTTCAAAATTTCAACATTCCCCCTTACGCTGAGCAACGGTTCCATGGAGAAAATGATGAATATAAATGAAAGTGGGTGTATAAGATATCCAACTCAATATGAAGTTGGTTGTAGATGAAACACAAATGAGAGTGGGTGTATAGATACTTAAATCAATGCAAGGTTGATGGTGATTGAACTACAAATGAGAATGGGTGTACTAAGCAAGGGGTCCATGGAGAAAATGATGAATATAAATGAAAGTGGGTGTATAAGATATTAAACTCAATATGAAGTTGGTTGTGGAAGAAACGCAAATAAGAGTGGGTGTATAGATACTTAACTCAATGCAAGGTTGATGGTGATTGAACTACAAATGAGAATGGGTGTATAGATATCCAACTCAATATAAGGTCCATTGTGTCTTCAATACAAATGGGAATGGGTGTATAAATATCCAACTCAATATAAGGTTGGTCGTGGCTGAAAGTAATGATTACACTCATATTTTCAACACCCCCCTTAATATGAACACCAGGGCCTTAAAATGAAGGCAATGCATCACACGTTTCAGATCCCCACTTAATATTGAACATGAGCCACATTGTGTAGAGATTACATGTTATTCCCCCTGAATTCCGTCTCTTCCACACCAGTATGATTCCACAAGCTAGTGAAGATGGCAACTAGTAGAGGTATAGAACAAATGACTCTTGCAAGACAGGTTCCAGAGGAATTATCAATAACACAGGATCCAGAGGAATCATCAGTAATGTCCTCTTCATCAATATCTATGTTCCTAGTGATTGTAGAGAGGCCCATTGAAACATGGTAAGCATCATCTATAGGCAAATTATTTGTAAGATGCAATGAAAAAGATCCTGGCAAACTGTGTAGGAACTTCATCAAAGCAGGTGAGGAAGAACTTAGCTCCCCCAAGAGAAGTAGTGGGAAAAGACCCACAATTGTCATTAAGAACCAACTCAAAACAGTGAAAAGCACACATCACATCACAGTAAACTAAGGCAACCACATTAAAAACATCATATGTGTTCTATAACCCATAGATTTTGGGAAAAGTCTACCTTTTTGTTGGTATGAGTGATGCGCTAAATAGGAACAAGACTTGGTCTGACTCTCTGAACGTGAAACACATCTCCAAACTTCATGGTGTTCATGTTGACATTACCACATCTTGCACTGATAAGGTCCAATATGTGGACTGCATAGCGAGATGTGCACTATAATATGCGTCCATCATGTTCAACAATGATGCCAAGGAGAAGCCTCCATAAAGTCTTAAGAAGTTCACCTTGATAGACCCAAGAACATAGATGCACTAGCTTCTTCTAGAAAACAAATTTGCATTGTGTTTCCTGTTGCTGTAACAAAGGAAGGAAGAGTGTTAGCTTTGAAAACCTTAAAATAGAGATGATCCAAAAGCCATAGTTCCACAATTGCAAAGAATCTTTAAGCGATGCCACTAGCAAAAACTCTTTGGTCCACATGTTGAAGTGAGGCCTTGAAGGAGGATTTAAACCCAAAAAATGGATGATCCAAAAACCCTAGTTCTTCATGATTAGACAATGCCAATGGACAAAAATCTTTGGATTTCCTATTGAATTGAGTAAGTGGGGTTCACACCCACTTTACACCCACTTTAATAACATGTTGAGATAAGGTTGGTTGTTGTTAAAAGTGAAACTTACCATTTTCAACACTATTGAATTGAGTAAGTGAAGTTCGCACTCACTTTAATACCATGTTGAGATAAGGTTGGTCGTGGTCAACAATGAAACTTACCATTTTCAATGCTGTTGAGTAAGTGAAGTTCACACCCACTTTAATACCATATTGAGATAAAGGTTGGTCGTGCTAAAAAATGAAATTTACCATTTTCAACACCACTATCCCATTTCTCCCTGAAACTTTGCAAGAATGGTTTCCTTGATTAAGTTTACACAGGGTTTTTGAACACACTTTCAACAAAGTGATGTTCACACCCACTTTAATACCATTTTGAGATAAGGTTGGTTGTGGTCAAAGATGAGACTTATCATTTTCAACACTACTATCCCATTTCACCTTGAAACTTTGCAACAATCGTTTCCCTGATTAAGTTTACACAGGATCTACGAACACACTTTCAACTAACCTCTTTTGCATTGAATATATTGGTTTTACTTTGAGAGCCAAACCTTCCAGGAGACAATTCTTGGGACAATATCCCAGATTGCTTGAGAACTGGTCTGTTTTTAAGGCGTACACTATATGAAGAGTTCCACTTGTTAAACATTTGAAGATGCCCCGAGTACATGTATACTATGGAGGACATATTCGTATGTCTATATATACCTAGTGGCTAGGGAACGAAGGCTGATGACGACGGAGGGAGTTATCTGAGATAATAAATAGGTTGCAGAGATATTATCATAATCTATTATATGCATGTTGACCATTGCACATTGATAAGAAATTGGAGCCAATTGAAGTTAAATTGAAGAAATATTGAAGAAAATAGAGTCAATTGAAGAATATTGTTCAAAAGTTGGAACCTCATACAGATACTGTGATAGCCATCTCCTGCTATCCCCCCACAGAGAACAAAATTGGTTTTGGTGCAATGGAAAATGACAAAACCCTAAGGATCTGGGTTCAAGAAAATTAACCAAACTTCCTAACATGATTTGTTGACTCCATGCCTTCTAATACCTGATAATGTATAGTAACTAACCCAAGGGAACATTGAGTATATTTATTGGTTTTGTAGAAGAAACATTATATAAAAGTTGTATTAATGCATAAATGTGCAATTTTTGCCCATGATTGAAAATTTTGCTTCAGGTGCTCTCAAGGATTTGTTTTTACATTTATTGGTAATGATGAACAATATTCCTGTAATATTACTTATGCATCTGTGTCTATGACGAGAACCAGTTTTTTAGTGTCAATGTATAGAATTAGCTTAGGAATAAGGTCTTAAATTGTTAGACAAGGTCTTTTTTAAATCAGCAATTTAAGTGTTCTTATTGTGTTCTGTTATGATCACCAGAGGCAGATAGTGCTTTGTAATTCTCATTTCCCTTAGATCTATATTGGTACCTGCTCACTTCTTAGGTGAGGCACGGTATGTTATTTTTTAGTGCAATTGCGAGACCCATTCTCAGAGAGAATGGTACCCTAGTCAGTTAACTAGGTTTCCTGGTCAAGTTAACCAAGCAGAGTAAAGAGTAAGACCCTAGAAGGTACCCTAGGGCCCCCAGCTATCTCCTGGGGTTCTTGGTCAGGGGACCAAGCAAATTGATGCCATGGCAAAGTCCCCAGCATGTGGCTAGGGCCGCTATTTGTCTCTAGGGTATTATGGTATGGGACCAGAATCCCAGATAGTTTCTTGATGCCATGGCAAAGTCCCCAGCATGAGGACCAAGCAGATCTTGCAGGTTGAGACAGAGACATCTTGGTCTAGGACTAGGCAGATTCTTGGTCAAGGACCAAGTAGGTCCGGTAGGTGGTTGATCAACATTCAGTCTGGGACTGAAAGCTTAGCTTGATGCTGAGGACCATTCTCCCAGAGAATGGAGGACCTGGTCAAGGACCAGAGGGTTGATCAACATGACTCAGTCTTGGACTGAAGCTCAGCCTTGGGCTGAGAGCCATTCCTTGAGAATGGAGGTTCTTGGTCAGTTACCAAGATGATGATGTGTGATGTCCTCTTCTCATAGGTCTTCGAGATGGTTGAGTTAGATGGTCTTCTCAAGGGACTGGCCACCCCTTAATGAAGCCACTAACATTTGACCTTAGGAGCAGTCTAGAAGACCACATGATCACATCATCCGTGTGGATCCTTCCTTATACAGTGATGATGAACTTTCAGGTTATATGGAACACTTGTACATCTGAGAGAGAAATGATTGGTTGTGCCCCACCTTGATTTATTTACTTTTGTTCCTTACACCTTGTTGGTTATTGGTCTTGTGGCACCTTGTCTTTGACTTGTGTTAAATAGGGTCATTTACCCACCTAGAGTTTTTTATTTATTTATACCACCTTTGATGTTTTTGTCTTATGGGTACTATGGTTGTTTGTCCACTTTATGTGACTCCTTTGTTTTCTTTTATTTTTTTTATTTTTTATTTTTATTTTTTTTATGTGACTCTATTTATTATTTATATTTTATATTTTGTGACTTTTATTTTGTTTATGTCCTAATTCTTAATAAGTGGTTCCCTCCTAATTCTATGGAATTCTAACTTAATTAAAAGGTTATTTAATTACCTTTCTAGAAGATCTTGTTCATATATATTAAAGACTTCTTCTTATCCTTTATTATCCTTTGTTTTCTCTCATGATCACATATATCAACTATGACTTTATGTTTGACGTTAAGGGGTTTTCTACTGCTTAATCACCTGTATTGAGGTCACCCAATTTGCTGAAGTCTACCACTCATTCCAGATCTGATTCTTGTTAATGGTTAGGGCAGACATCAGGGGTTATATGTTGCTGCTAATCCACGAGAGCCTAAACCTGACCCCGATCTGCCTAGATCTACTATCGGTCTTACTATTGAAGTTTTGTTGAGGTCCGATATGTTGCTAAGACATCCGATCTGCTGCTGATCTAATGTTGTGGTGTTCGTTTGGCCTGAGAAGGGGTCTAATTTGACAGCAGAAGTTTTGTTAGGACCTGCTCCATCTCTTGTAACCTAGCTGTGACTCTTGGAGCTCCTTTTACCTCAGCCGCAAGCTTGTAAAGCTCAGATTTGATAGTTGTGACCTGATTGGGGTTTATCTTAGGACTGGTCGCTTCCTGCTGATTTTTTGTTTGACTAAGGCTTGACTCTGCCAGCCATGAGCTTATCTACTAATTTGTGATCAAGTTGAGAGTTTGTTGAAGTCTGTTCTATTATTTGAAGACTATAACTTTTGGAGTCTCTTCTGTGGTCAGCTTGTTGTGCTTAATCTGAGATCTGATCCAATGTTAAGGCCTTGTTAATTTCCGATCTATAGTCTGATATATGTTGAGTCTTCCCTTTGACTAAACCTATGTGCTGAGACTTGATTATTGAAGGTTCATATCTCTTGTGTCAAGACTTTGTAGGTTTCATATTTGTTGTGACCATTGTTGACCTCTATTTGTATCGGGGCTCGTCTAAATCTAGCACTTTGATTTGAATGTCTTTGATTTTTTTGTTTGTATCTCAACCCAGTCATCCCTCTCTCAGGTTTGTACTAACCTTTAATAGGGTCAATTGGTTCCTAGAGTTGGCTGGCCTCTGAGAGGCTCAATCTTTGTCTGAAAGTAACATTTCTGAGTATATAACAGGAAAGGCTTTACATAGGTAAGTTTCTTCACCTATCCCTTTTATTGCTAAATAAACAAATTGTTTATTTTATTTTTTGATTACATGTTATTGAAGATTACTTTAACACAGTGACCTAACTGGTAGTGTCAAAGGACTGAAGATTACTTTAACACAATGACCTAATTGGTAGTGTTAAAGGGGAAAGTTGAAAGAGATGAAAATTATGTTTTATTACTGTTTAGTTTCAGTACTGTTTATTAAATGAAAATTTTGCATAAAGTATATTGAATTTTTATTCTTCTGCATAAAACCCTAAGTCCATAAAAAATTAACACAGTAGTCTATATCGATATGTTTACTAGGGATGCCATCCATGAATGTGGGGAAGCATCCATTGGGTTTCCCCATGAGGTTTTCCTTGGAAAAAAAAGATGGCCACACAAACTCATATATAATGTGGCGGACATATTGTTCCCAAAACAAATGATTCCATACTTAGCCAAGTCAGTCTTTATAGCTTGAGACAAAGTTGACCAGATTCTGAACCAACTTTGATTAAATGGGCCTTCCATCAAGACATCCTCTGAGGGAGTGTCTTCTAGGGCAGAATCTGAAGTGTTTTCTGCCAGGATTTCACTTCCCCATGAAGGAAGATAATGCTTCTATTAGAAAGTGGCAACAAGGAAGGCCTTCTATCATTGCATGTTTCCTTGCATGCTAGAAGACATAAAACAGGAAGCCAAATGTATTAATGTATTTTCCAAAGATTAGACTTGGGAAAAGTGCATTAAGTGATCTATTTATTAATTGACTTAATGGAGTCACTTTTATAAAATTCAAGTGAAAATAATTTAAGTGATGGCTAATCTAATCTTGGCCATTGATCTCACCGGAGGATCTCATCCATTGATCCATAGTGAGAACTTAGGGTTTTCGCTTGGCCATTGAGTTAAAAGGAGGATTAATTTGGTGGAGAGGACACACAGACATACAAAGAGATTTCTTACTCATAGCTTTCAGCGGGAGAGTGAGAAAGACAAGTTTGTAGAAGAATTTTACAGAGAAGAAGACAGAGGAACTTTCATCCGGAGGATTGATAGGGTGACTTGAGCAAGAGAGAGAGAGGCTGTACAGATTCACAGAGGGTCCATATAAACACGTAGAGGCCATACAACAGGTCAGTCATACAACAATCGCATAGGGTCGTACTAGTGACACAGGCCTATACGAATTTGTCTGTACACTGACGCAAAGGCCGTACGGATTCTGTACAGTGACGCAGAGAGCCATACAGTGACGCAAAAGGGCCGTATAGTTTGTGGGGTTGTCTCAATGAAGTTCGGTGGCTCAATTTTGCCAGGTTGGGTAAACATTGATTTTCTGGATTGTATTGTTCTATATCTTCATAATAAAATATCTTCTCAGACTGCTGCACCAGTTTTCCCATCTTGGGTTTTTCTGGGGGTTTATACCCAAAAATATTGGTGTCTATATTGATGTGATTGATGTTATATGATACAGGATGGGATCAATAGAATCAATCCAATCCACTATCCCAGGATTTGGCCGATTCCGTTTAGCATAATCACCAAACTTAGCAGACTCGACTAAGTCTTTCTTTCGCAGCAGTCGTTAAAGGATGGACTCCAAAGTGGCGATAAACTGGATTTTATAAAAATTATGGGTCTCACCTTATTGCGGAGCATCGAGCAAAAGTGCCTTCTGCAATTCACCTCTTGCAAAGTTCCTTCGGCAACTGCCTTCCCGCAGTCACCTTCCTTCCGCAATTTTGGGTGCCTTTCACAACTTCCTTCCACAATTGCTTTCCGCAATCACCCTTCGCAAATGTCCTTCCGCAATGCCTTTTGACCGTCGGATCTGCAAGTGTCCCTCCGCAATTGTTTACGACCGTCGGATGAGCAATAGGTTAGATCAATAGTGGGATTAATTGGTTTAGGGTGAATTTGATGGAGATTTCACGTCTGGTTTGGCCGTTAACCTCCGCTCACGTACACAAGTGAAATGCTCTTCAAGCCGTTGATCTTTTCTCGGCTCCTCTTATTCGTCAATCTGCGCTCGCTTGTGGAACGTTCAGTTTGGATTTCAGAGGTCTAACTTCTTCGCACTTCACCTCAACGAAATACCACATGGGTCGTCGATCATTTTGGTCCCGCTCTCCACCGTCCGATCTCTGTTTGTCCATACTTTAACAAACTTGCCCTTAAGCCTTTCGGGATCTATCTTAGACCGTCGATCTCCCTCTTATGATCTTAACCATCGAACATTCACTCCCATGGACTGATCAAACTGTGATCTCGTGAATTGATCAGTGCAACGATCAATTCCGCACGCCTGGTATTCGAATCAATACACCACACCCTTCGGCTTCTAGGGGTCTTTGTCAATGACACTTTGTTCACTCACACACGGGGAAATTACATGTATTTTTTGGTTATTGAAAGAAGACAATGAATATGCAATTAAACGTAGAGTCTTGGAGCTTTGTTCTTCATTTCATCAACAACCCTTTGCTTAATTACATTCAATGATTAAATAAGACTCCATAGACCTGTCATATCCGATTAAGAAGGATATGGACCCCTAAAGAAACCAACTAAATAACAACCCTGTCCTCGAGCAACCTCTTGCAAGATCCGAGGACATCGGTGGCAAATTGCCGTTATTACAATCAAACTAATTCTATCCCAACCAATTACATTTAATCAATGACGAACCCTAGACTTCTAAAAACTATTACAAGAGAGAATAACATTGCTGCTCATTTAGAAAATGTAGAAATTTGGTTTGATTCTCCTGCATCATTATATTTCTCTCAGTATTTATTTTCCACTGCATTGTGAAGAAATCCATTTGTAGTTAAAAGTAGTAATTGGGGTTTAATTAAAAATAAACTGGCATACTTTAACTCAAGATTGGATTTTAAGGAAATTTACATGGTATCAGAGCTCTTCTGAGCAGATCTGAGAGAAAGCAACAGTTGTTGAATAGATCAGGGTAGATCTATTCCAAGGTTTACAGGTACACTTCATTATGGTTGTACAGTTGAGAGTTGAGGATGGACTCCAGGGGCTCAGAAATTTCTTACTTGGAAAGAGAGGATCACCAAGATCCTGGATGTTAGTGATGCAAAGGAGCACATTGACGACTAGAAGGTTGCTCCCACAGATCCGGCAAAGTTTGCAAGATGGAAGAAGGTAGATTCTAGAGCTATGTTGATCATCTTGGATGGGGTGAAGCACCACATAGTCCCTTACCTTTCCAGGAAGAAGACCACATTGGAAATGTGGAAGGCTTTGGAAAGCCTATACCAGAGCAAGAACGAAAACCGGAAGATGGTGCTGTAGGAGACGTTACGCAATACCAAGATGGCCAAGGGTGAAGGAGTGGTGCCTTATCTCACCAGGCTCACACAGATCAGAGATGAGCTTGGAGTAGTGGACTGAGGATGAGGAGCTAGTTCAGATAGCTCTCAATGGCTTTTCTAATCCATGGAATGTCTTTGTCAAAGGCATGGTGGTTAGGGGGAAGTTCCCTGACTGGCATAGATTGTGGAATGACTTCGTATAGGAAGAGATCTGTATGGGTCAAGGTTCAAATTCATCCAGTGGTGCCCCACAGATCGTGGATGAAGAGGCTCTATCCCTAACAAGCAAAGGCAAGGAGAAGGAAAAGAAGAAGAAGGGTGGTAAGAAGAACATTGACATGTCAAAGGTCAAATGTTTCATCTGCCACAAGCATGGACACTTTGCCTCCCAATGCCCAGATGGGAAGAAGAAGAAGAACACACGGATGGTAGGTTCAACAGAGGTGGATGAGTTCAACAAGAGTTTTGATGAGTACTTTTGTCTGATAGCTTGCATGGAAAGTTCCATCAACAACAACATCTGGTACGTTGACAGTAGTGCATCTTGTCATATGACAGGACATAGATCGTTCTTCGAGAGCTTGCTGGAGGGTGGAGTAAATCTCCACATTGAGTTAGGAGATGATGCGCGGTATCAAGCGCAAGGAGTTGGTACTGTTTCATTTTAGAGGGAGTCTGGCAAGCCCATCAGCTTTGCTTATGTATTATATGTTGCGGGGATGACGAAGAATCTCATATCGGTTTCCACACTGGAAGACAAGGGTTTTCTAGTGACTTTCCGGGATAGGAAAGTGTATATCAGGCCCAAGAGGTTGGATCAGATGATTGGGGTCCGAAGCGGGAAGGTATACAGACTACTGTTCGAGCTTGCAAAGTCTCTGGTCAGTAGTAGCAGCAGTGAGAGTGAGTTGTGGCATAGGAGGATGGAACGCTTACATCATGGAGCACTAAGGCTGTAACGAACATAAAATAAGATAATAATTAAATAATTAATAATTAGGTTAACTAAAGTTAGGTTATGAAATGAGGTGTCTCCTCAACATCAAATGCCCAAGCCATATTTAAGGCGGGGCCATCATTGTAACCAATCATCTCTTATCTATTCTATTATCAATATTATTCCATTTATTATGGCCTATCTAGTTTACCAGGTCTTTTGGTAAATTATTTGTGTGAGGGAATAAATATTCGCCTCATTTGGTAATGAAGCGAACAATAGTTCGTTCACACAAAGAATATTACCAGAAAACCTGGAATATTAAATAAGCCATTAATAGGGCAAATATATATTGATAATAGAATAGATAAGAGATGATATGTTACAATGATGGCCCTGCCTTAAATATGGCTTGGGCATTTGATGTTGAGGAGACGCCTCATTTCATAACCTAACTTTAGTTAACCTAATTATTAATTATTTAATTATTATCTTATTTTATGTTCGTTACATTGCCACTCTCTTAGAAAGGCTTTGTCCTCAAAGCCTTATAATTTTGTCGCATTGTTCTTTGCGATGTCGTGGCTGACGAAACATGTCGATACAAGCTGCTAAGTGTAGAGCATAACTTCAGATATGTGGATGGGTCAATCCATCCCAAATTGATTTGTTGCCGACTGCTAGGATTCCCTACTGATCTGTCGTCAAGAGCTTTGATCACATTAGTACCATTATCTTTCGACATTTCCCACTTTTCAGAATATCGATTTTTATGGTTGGGGTGTCGATAGGGAATTTTCACAATGTCATTTTCTTTTACGAGTGTCATCTTTTGAGCATCAATTTGAGTTGGA
Organism: Larix kaempferi; assembly: GCA_027924585.1. NCBI lineage: Eukaryota > Viridiplantae > Streptophyta > Pinopsida > Pinales > Pinaceae > Larix > Larix kaempferi. The sequence goes on from BSBM01000017.1 coordinate 37,288,376, forward strand.
AGTTGTATTTTCGTCCCTTGAGGTTTTAAGGCTTTGTTCTGTATCTTTTCCAACTTGTTTGCTAACTGCATGTTATCATTTTTAAACTTCTTAATCACTTCTACTTGCGATTTTCTATCATCTTCAGACTTCTTAAGTTGTTCCTTAAGATCTTCGTTATGACTTCTGATGCAGCTATTTTCTTTTTGCTTGTCTAGAAGTTTTCCTTCAATGTCTTCCGTAGATTGTTCTGTCTTCCGACTATTTTTCAACTTCTTAATTTTTGTGACTAGTGTCTTGTTATGATTTCTTAATCTAAAAATTTCTTCGGAATTGTTGGATAGTGCTTTATTACTCTTTGCGATCTCTGACTTATGTGTATTTTTAGAGTCGTCATTTTGTTGTTGAGGAACTTTTATCTATTGTCGACATTGGCCGACCTTTGATTCTTGACTTTCTAATTTATGTCGTATCTGCGTTAGTTCTTCATCCTTGTCACTAACAATTTTGTTCAAGCGTATTATTTCTGCTTCGTAATAGTTTATTTCTTTCTTTATATCTTGATTTTTTAGTCTTTGATTGAAATCACTTTCATCTTTTAATTCCTCAATTTGCACAGACAATTTTTCTATATGCTCTTTCTGGTCAGAAATTTTTTGTTCCCTGAGCTCTTTTTGCATCTTATGTATTGTAATCATTATTTCCGAGTTCATATTCATTGTCTCTTCGATAACGCTTTAACTTGGCTTCTCATTTCTCTATTTGTAGTCATAAACCGGCTTCCATGGTCTTCTTGATTTTTTTTAAAATTTGGTCTTCTTTGATTAGGTTAAATCATCTTTTCTCTTCTTTTCAAAAAATAATTATTATTTCAATAAAATAATAAAAATAATTTCTTGTTGAATTTTCTTTTTGAAATTATTGTTTTGTTATATATATATATAAATTTAATAATAGATATTAATAATAATAATAATATTATTATTATTATTAATTTTTTTTTTAAATCCAAATATTTAAAACTATTATAATATATTATAATAATTTTAATAGTTTTTTTTAATTTTTAGCTTTACGTGGAGGTTGTGGATGGCGGCGGGAAGATGGTGGAGGAAGTGGAGGTTGTGGATGGCGGAAGGGAAATGGTAGAGGAAGAGGAGATGGCGGGGTTGCCGACGTGGTGGTGGAGGGAGAGTAGCGTGGAGTGGTGGCGGTGGCGTAGAGGCGACAGTGGAAGGTCAGGGATGGAGGTTGAAGGGAGGATGGCGTGGTGGTTGCGCAAGAGTTGAGGGTTGCGCGTAGGTGTGAGGGAGGGTGGACGACTGCAGGAAGGGGAGGGGCTGCGTAGGCAAGTTTTGGCGCAAGGGAGGAGGGGGTTGTGATGGGGAGGGCGTGGCAGAAGATTCCGGTGAAGTGTAGAGAGGGAGGTGCAGGCGGAGTGAGGGCGGTGAAGGCGCGGGTAGAAATGGATGTAGTGTGAGCGGTGGTGAGTTGGAGGGGCGTGGAGGTTGAACTGCGCAGTGGATTGGACGGGAGGAAGTAGCAACAGGCGGGGAGATGCATGGGGTGGAGCAGCGCTGGTGGAGCTGCGATGGGAGGTGGGGATCGCGATACCAAATGAAGCAGAGGGCTTGTGCGTGGGTGTGGGCAAGGTGGAGTGTGCAGGGTGGGAGGGCGGGTTCGATGGGAGTGATTAGATGGAGTAAGGGCCACGTGTGAGGGGTTTGCAGAGTGCGTAGGATTGTTGGAGATGTGGGGGCGACAGATGATGATGGAGATGAAGCGATTTTTTATTTTTATTTATTTTGAGGGGAAAGGTCAAAGACCTGCAACTCAGGGAAACCCTGATTTTCTCTAACAAGGTCTGAATTTGTTGACCACCATCCAGATCAAGCAATAAGCGTTCTGATACCAAATGAAGCAAACAATAGTTCGTTCACACAATGAATATTACCAGAACACCTTGAATATTAAATAAGCCATTAATAGGGAAAATATATATTAATAATAGAATAGATAAGAGATGATATGTTACAATGATGGCCCTGCCTTAAATATGGCTTGGGCATTTGATGTTGAGGAGACGCCTCATTTAATAACCTAACTTTAGGTAACCTAATTATTAATTATTTAATTATTATCTTATTTTATGTTCGTTATAGAGGCATCTGAGACAGGTAGTTATTGGAGTCCCTCCAGTATAGGAGGATAAACATAACCACTGCAAGGGTTGTGCGTTGGGGAAGAACATCAGGAGACCTTTCCCACAAAGTGAGCACAAGTCTAAGGGGACCTTGGACTTGGTGCATTCAGATGTATGCAGACCAATGACTGTTCATTCTTTCAGTGGCTACAGTTATTGCATCACATTCATTGATGACTATTCCAGGAAGACCTAGATCTATTTCCTGAAGGCCAAGTCAAAGGTCTTCGAGCGATTCCAAGACTTCAAGACTCTCATGGAGAACAAACAAGAAGAAGGATTCAGATATTGAGGACGGACGATGGGGGTGCGTATACCTCCAAGGAGTTCTTGGAGTTCTGTTCATCAAAGGAGATCAAGAAGGAACACACTGTTCCTCACACCCCGTAGCAGAATGGAGTGGCAAAGAGGAAGAACAAGACATTGGTGAGTGCAGCCAAGTCCATGCTAGTTGATTAGGGATTACCACTATTCCTATGGGCCGAGGCATTTCGGACTGCAGTATATGTCCAAAACAAGTGTCCTCACTCAACTTTGGGGAGGAAGACACCTAAGGAGGTATTCACAAGTACTAAACCAGATGTGAGTCATTTACGCATATTTAGGTGTATCTGCTATTGTCACATTCATGCTAACACTAGGTAGAAGCTGGACCCTTCTAGTGAGAAGGGGATTCTAGTTGGTTACAGTGAGACTTCTAAGGCATATAAAGTTTATATCCCGGTTTGCAAGAGGATCATTGTGAGCAGGGATGTCTAGTTTGATGAGGAAAGAGCCTTAATACTCTTCTATTCGGACTATCCTGTCATTGCCAGCAGAGATGGGTTGGCGCGTTCATCAGATGGACGTGAAGATTGCCTTCCTCAACGGAGTTATAGAGGAAGAAGTGTATATTGAGCAACCAGAGGGGTGTGAGGTGGAGAGCAGGGAGTCACATGTATGCATGTTGCAGAGAGCTCTTTACAGGCTCAAGCAGGCACCTCGAGCATGTTACTCGAGGATCGACAGCTGTCTACAGGACATGATATTCCAGCGGAGTGAGGCATACCATAACCTGTACTTCTTGTTAGGTGAGGTACCTCTCATACTATTGTTATATGTAGTTGATCTCTTTCTTACAGGAGATGAGATGTTGATCGAGGACTGCAAGTCCAATCTTGCAGTAGAGTTTGAGATCAAAGACAAGGGTTGATGCATTACTTCCTAGATTTGTAGGTTTGGCAAAGAGATGGGTGCTTCTTCATTGGTAAGGGGAAGTATGCAGTGGAGATCTTGACGAGATTCGGGATGGAGGATTGTAGATACATGTCCATGCCTCTAGTTACCAACTGGAGGAAGATTGATGCATTAGGGTCAGAGAAGTTTGATCCAGTGTTACAAACATCAGCGATATATCGCCAACATCGTGATATATCGCGATGTTCCGAGCTCACCGATAATATCAACAAATATCACCATTTTTAAAAATATCGGTAAATATCGCCAAAAATCGGCAAAAATTGGAAAATATCACCAAAAATCGAGAAATATCGGTTGACTAAAAAAATTAATATTTTTGTATTTTTTAATTTCGCCGATATATTGTTGATGTTTGTCGATATTTTCCCTGATAAATCCGATATTTTCTTTTTGGACCCTTGGCGATATATTCATCGACATGATATTTGTAACACTAGTTTGATCCTACATTGTATCGTCATCTTATCGAGTCACTTATGTATCTGGTCAACACTCAACCAGACATTAGCTTTGCAGTTAACTCTTTGAGTCAGTTCATGGTGAACCCTCGAAGAGTGCATTGGACAGCTACGAAGCACATACTTCGCTATATCAGAGGCACAGTGGAGTATGATTGGTTTATGAGCGTAGTGGAAGTATACAGTTAGCAGGCTTCACAGATGTTGACTGGGAAGGATGTGTAGAAGACTAGAAGAGCACTTCAGGTTGTTGTCTCAGCATTGGGTCAGGGGTTGTCTCTTGGTTCAGCAAGAAACAGAAGTCAGTTGCATTGAGCTCGGCAGAGGCGGAGTACATGGCACCCAGTATGGCAGCATGTGAGGGGATGTGGCTAATAAAGTTGCTCTCAGGGTTATTCGAGAGTGAGTTGGAGACTACTATAGTTCACTGTGACAATCAGAGTGGCATTAACCTTTCTGAGAATCCAGTGTTCCATCACAGCAGGTGGCGGACATATTCACCAAGGCACTTTACAAACTCAAGTTTGTGAAGTTCAGAGACAAGTTGGGTTTGCTACCGAATCCCTTCCTCGTTGAGAGGGAGTGTTAGAAAGTGGCAACAAGGAAGGTCTTCTATCATTGCATGTGTCCTTGCATGCTAGAAGACATAAAACATGAAACCAGATGTATTAATGTATTTTCCAAAGTTTAGACTTAGGAAAAGTGCATCAAGTGATATATTTATTAATTGACTTAATGGAGTCACTTTTATAAAGTTCAAGTGAAAATAATTTAAGTGATGGCTAATCTAATCTTGGCCATTGATCTCACTGGAGGATCTCATCCATTGATCCATAGTGAAAAGTTAGGGTTTTCGCTTGGCCATTGAGTTAAAAGGAGGATTGATTTGGTGGAGAGGACACACAAACATACAGAGAGATTTCTTACTCATAGCTTTCAGCCGGAGAGTGAGAAAGACAAGTTTGTAGAAGAATTTTACAGAGAAGAAGTCAAAAGAACTTTCATCCAGAGGATTGATAGGGTGACTTGAGCAAGAGAGAGAGAGAGGTCGTACTGATTCACAGAGGGGTCGTACGGATTCGCAGAGGCGCAGTATAGACACGCAGAGGCCATACAACAGTTGCACAAGGCCGTATGAGTAACGCAGGGCCGTATGGATTTGTCAGTACGCTAACGCAGAGAGTCGCATGCTGACACAGAGGTCGTACGGATTTTGTACAGTGATGCAAAGAACTGTATAGTGAAGCAGGAGGGCCATACAGTTTGTGGGGTTGTCTCAGTGAAGTTTGGTGGCTTGATTTTGCCAGGTTGGGTAAAAATCGATTTTCTGGATTGTATTGTTCTATATCTTCATAATAAAATATCTTCTGAGATTGTTGCATCAGTTTTCCCATCTTGAGTTTTTCCGGGGGTTTCTACCCAAAAATATTGGTGTCTCTATTGATGTGATTGATGTTATATTTCTCTCAGTATTTATTTTCCGCTGCATTGTGAAGAAATCCATTTGTGGTTAAAAGTAATAATTGGGGTTTAATTAAAAATAAACTGACATACTTTAACTCAAGATTGGATTTTAAGGAAATTTACAACTTCTGGATGTCAGTCTATTGAGATAAACAAAAAGATTATGTTCCTTAAGAGTAACATGCTGCTTCAGTATTGTGAACTGTGAATTGGTCTCCTGAAGCTTATTTTGCATAGTAGAATCCTCTTCAGAGACACGACGAATAACTGATCCAGACCTTGCCTCCACTGCTTTGGGTTCCTGCTTGATTTCCTTAGCCATGCTTTCTGTTACTTCTGAATCTTTGCTTGGTAGCATACTAGCAACTAGCAAAGCTTGCTTATCTAGTGATAGCAATATAGCTTGACCCCAAATTACCTGAGCTTCTCGTTGGCCTTTTTTCTTAGTTCTGTTTGTGCATGGAGCTAGCATTTCCTCCATTGTTTCTGCACCATTTCTCATGGAAGATGATAATATGTTTTACTTGGATTTGGATGGCTGGGTTGACCATGCTATCAGCCTTAGAGTTGTATTTCTGAAGGATGTGTTTTCCTTCCCAACTGTGGAATTTGTTAAGGATCTCCCTGGATCTGTTAATTGTTCCCTTAATCTAGACACTCATTGTGTTTGAGATTTCCAACATCTTGGAAACTATAACCGGAGAGGCTCCCAGGATAACTACATCCTCTGTGGTGGGTCTTTTTAACAGAAACATCCCCTTGTACAGGGCTAGTGATTGTCTGGTTGTTTTTTGTTGCAGTTTGAAGGTTCCATGCATATTTTTTTATTACTTTTCCTTCTGGGTTTAAGATCATGCTCCTAGAGCCTGAAGGGCCTAGATTTCCCTTCGATGCCCCCTGGAAGGAAAAGATATATTAATTCTGATCCTGGATCAAGGATTTGATATCATCATTTTATATGAGAAACTCTTCATGGGATTACATTTTTTGAAGCTGGATTTCCTTACTTTTCTCTCCCATATTTAGAATGTCCCAAGAATTCAACCAGGTTTCTCATTTTGTTTTAAATCCCCCTGTCCCATTTCTCCTTCAAACTTTGCAGCAATCACATCCCTAATTAAGTTTAAACAATCTCTTTGAACATGCTTACAACTGACCACTTTTTCGTTAAATATCTTGTCATTTCTTGAGAGCCAGACCTTTTAGGAATAATATCCCAGATTGCTCTTGAAACTAGTTTTTTTTTAAGGTCTCCAGGATATGAAGAGTGCCACTTTAACATTTTCCTTTGGAAGATGCACTGAGTGAGGTGGAGAGGCCTATCTTAGTGAACATAGAAATCAGGTTGAGATAAGGTTGGTCATAGCAGAAATTGAAGCTTACATCATTTTTGACATTCCCCCTTGCGCTGAGCAAAGGGTCCATAGAGAAAATGATGAATACAAATGAAAGTGGGTGTATAAGATATCCAACTCAATATGAGGTTGGTTTTGGATGGAACATAAATGAAAGTTGGTATAGATGATACTTAACTCAATGCAAGGTCTATGATGATTGCACTGCAAATGAGAGAGGGTGTATAGATATCCAACTCGATATAAGGTCCATTGTGGCTCAAATACAAATGGGAATGGTTGTATAAATATTAAATATCCAACTCAATATAAGGTTGGTCATGGCTGAAAATAATGATTACATCCATATACGATTAGTGTCTACACCGATTTTCGAGATTTGAATCTAGCATGCCACAAAGATAATTTCCCTACGCCTTTCATTGATCAACTCATCGATGCATGTGTAGGCCATAAGGTTTTGTCCTTTATGGATGTTTTTTCAGGCTACAACCAAATTTAGATCCACAAAGAGGACTAGTACAAGACTCCATTCACCACCCTATGGGGCACTTTCTCCTATCGCGTTATCTCATTTTGTCTTAAAAATGTCGGAGCCACTTTCTAGTGGGCCATGACCTTATGTTTTCATAATTTGGTTCACATCATCCTTGCTTACTTGGACGATCTCACTGCTTGATCCAAGAAACATTCAAACCACCTAGAAGACCTCCGACAAGTATTCCTATGTTGTCACAAATACAACATTTGCTTGAACCCCCTCAAGCATGTGCTATGTGTTCCTACCGACCGGTTATTGGGATTCATTATCTCCCAAAAAGGGATCACGGTTGATCCTTTGAAGGTTCAAGCTATTCTTAAACGTTTGTCCCCTCGCACCATGCACCAGTTGCAAATACTTCAAGGCAAGGGAAATTTTCTTCGTCGCTTCGTCCTGGACTACGCTACAAACATCCACGGTTTCTTACGCTTGCTTCGGACCAACATCCCCTTCGTTTGGGATGAACAGGCACAAGCAGCTTTCGACGCATTGAAACAAACCCTGAATTTCGCTCCCTTGATTTCACCACCCGATTACTCATAGGATTTCATCATTTACATTTCGACATCCGAACATGCCATTTCAAGAGTTTTAGTCCAAGAGGATAGCACTCGTCAAGTGCACGTCATATACTATGTGAGTTAGACATTGTCCATCCCACCACTGCGTTACCCCCACGAGGATAAAATGGTCGTTTTCATCATCTTCCCGGTTCAGAAATTACGCCATTACATTCTTATGAGTCAAACTACAGTAGTAGCAGACTCCAACCCCATGGTCTATATCTTAATTCGTCGCCTCATCCAAGGCCGAGTGGCCAAGTGGATCGTCATCCTCCGAGAGTACAACCTCAAAATTTTTACCCCCAAAAGTACCAAGGCACTCACCTTAACACAACGTATGACTGACCTACCCTCTTCGTTAGTGTCACCTCCAATCATGATTAACTTTCCACACTAACACTTGTTCACGATCTCACCTTAGTCGCGATGATTGACATCACATCCATCCTTAATCTCCACGATACCTCCTTTTCGGCGATGTCCTTTATCGACGTGGAGTTGACACCATTTTACATTGATGCCTCACACATGACGAGGTTGAGCAAGTTTTGAATGATTGTCATAGCGGAGCCTGCAATGACCTTTTTTCGGAACGACCACTGCCCAAAAGGTTATTCGTGTCGGTTATTTCTGGTCGACCCTTTTTATCGATTGCATCACGATAGTCAAACGCTGCCGCAATTGCCAACTCTTTGCCCCCAAAGCAAGGACCCCTCCCGTGCCGCTCTATCTGGTTATCACAGTCAACCCCTTATGCAAATGGAAAATCAACTTTATGGAGTGTAATCTGACCTCAACCAATGTGCATAATTACATCATCGTGGCCTTTGACTACTTCACTAAGTGGGTCGAGGCCATGCCCACCTTTAATTCCCAAGCCAAAACAATGGCACATTTTTTCTTCAACCATGTCATTACGTGTTTCGGGTCCCTAAACAACTCGTATCAGACCATGACAAACACTTTGAAGACATCGTATGGAAATAATTGTCCACACTCTTGAAGTTCAAACATCAGTACGCCTCCTCCTCCTACCCTCAAGGAAACAGACAAGTCGAGGCTATCAACAAGATTTTGAAAGCCATGCTCCAACAAACAATGGACAAACATAAGTTCAATTGGAATCACATGCTCTTTCCAACACTATGGTCCTACCGCGCATCTACCAAGACCACAACAGTTTTTACCAAATTCCACTTGGTCCAGGGCATGGAGTTTGTTCTCCCCATCGAGTGTTAGATACCCACCTTACACATTAACGCCAAAATTCTCTTAGACACTTCACCCCTCGAGCAACGCTTACTCTTATTGGAGCAGGCAGATGAATATCGTCAGGAAATCCTCCATATGATCGAGGCTGCCAAACATCGATCCAAAGCTCATTATGATAGTCGCGTCTACTCCCGCACCTTCAAAGAAGGCGACCTAGTGCTCGTTTATGACCAAGCCCATGAAAAGAATGACAAAGGCAAGTTAAAATCCCCGTGGAAAGGCCCATACATCGTTAAAACTTGCCTCTGTAAGGGGACATATCTCCTTGTTTATTCCGAAGGATGCCTCTTGACCAACCCTCGTAATGGGTTATACCTCAAGATATTTTACCCCTAACCCCACCGGACACATCGGTTCGAGTTGTACAATTTTCTTTCTTTTTGTTTTCCACTTTTTACCTTTTGAGCCTTACGATTTGCTTCCATGATTGGGACCAAATGGATCCCACTCCTTCGGTTTATGTCGGTTTCGCAAATAGTGCAAGTAGATGGTCTCCTAACCTCGCATCGGCAGCTTGGGTGTTATATTACCCCGCACACAAGTTGATCCACCTCGATGAAGTGTTTATTGGTGCTGCCACCAATAATCAAGATGAGTACGATGTTGTGACCGGTCTCTTGATCACTACCCTCCAGACGGGATTTAGTAACCTTCGTGTGTTTTTAGACTCCCAACTCCTTGTCGCCCAGCTCAAGAACTATTACCAGGTATGCGATCCTTACCTTTTTAGAAAGTTCTTGCGCACTAAACAATTGATTAGACACTTTGAATTCATCACATTCACACATGTCCTACGGACTCAAAATAGTGTTGCAGACCAGATGGCTAACAACATTCTAGAATGGCATATCAATCACCACATATAGGAAGTAACTCATAAACATGCATCATCATATCATTTTTCAATCACATGTACATACATATCATATAGGCATCATCATCACATAAAAGGCTCATCAACATCAAAACATACATAAAAAGCACATCCATGTGCATATATATATATGTAAATAAGAGTCATATGTGATCAATAATCACCAACCCCATGCTCATAGCATGGGGGAAGGACCTTAACCTTGCTCACTTTTTCACATGTATGATCTCAACCATTTCTTGAGGTCACATATCAATTGTATATTTAGTTTGATTTCTAGACGCACTTTTAAAGCTTAGGTATCATTTCCATGTGCACAAGTTTAGGTTGTCTTGAACTCCACTTGTTTTAGTCGACAATCGATCCCTATAGGTATAATATATTAACTGGAATATAGGTCATCTTATCCCCCGAAGTATATGATGCATTAATCCAGTCTCGCCTTTACGCCTATATGACCCCCATGTTCGAGTAAGTGGCCCAACCCAACCATCATTGCATTCACCTTTACTCGACAGTAGAGCCTACCTTACATGGGTGACCATTTTAGTACCCCCTGCATTTGGTTCCCATGTCGTTCATATCCCCATAGGATCGTGAGTCCTCGTAATTTGACATCCAGAAATGAAGCCACATGCATTCAATTCGGCATTGTCAACTCATTAGCCAATCCCTGTAAGCGGACTCCCGTCATGGAGTTTCTTTTAAGCTCTTTTCTGACTCCTTAAATAACGAAAATATCGTCGAGCAAACTTGCTTCCTTTCATGCTCGTTAAAGTATTTGAAAGGGCATCCATTCGCTATGCCTATTACCCCTTTTTCGGACCGGATGGACTAATTATGAAAAAGGAATACTCTAGCCACTTTGGCTAGAAGAGTTCTCGACTGCATACTTTTATGCTTTTTCAAGCTTTGGGGACTAACTTACGAAAAAGACCACTCACAGAGTCTTCTTTATGTTTTCAGATTCTCTAAAAATGAAAACACCAATGAGCATTCTCCATCTTGGGCTCATCAAAATCCACACGATGGTACCATTTTGAGCACACTTCTATTCCTCCTTTGAGCTCGTTAAACTATGAAGAAGGCCCAACTGGTGCTTCTTAGCACCCCGGTAGATCGCATATAGTCCCTTATTTACGGAAACATCCTTGGTCGCCTTTGTTTAGAGTATTCTGTGATGAGTCACCCTGATGTCATCAATACCCACCTCTCTAAGTGTCCCCCATTGTAGTCATATTTCCTGGTATCCCAATTGTGTCTATCTCCAAGATTCATTTCACATATGCTTCCAGGTCAACCATGTCGTCATACTCTAAACATAGGAAGTTTGAGTCCCTATTACTCAGTTTCCTTCGTATCTTCCAGTAGTGTCTCAGTCCCATGTCCAATTATATCTCTCTTTGGTTGTATCCATCGTGCTTCTATCAAGGAAACATCATTGCCTTGCCAGTTGCATGTATCCCTTTGTTGACATCAACGCATTTATTCCAGAGGATAGACTCAGAGTTACCTTGTATCTTGGCCTTATAACCCTCATTGATGAGCCCCTTGGACCACCAAAAGGGAGGCCTTAGTGCCCTTTGGAATGGTTGTTTCTCACGTGCTCGACATTAGCTACATTATCGCACTGATGAGATTCGTACAAGTTATTGATTCTTTCATTAGTTGGTCGAATACCCCGGATGTACCTTGACTTTAGTCCATTGGTGAGTCTTAATGGAAACCCATTGATATTTTATTTCTTGAGATATCCAGGATGTGTTGGTGACAGTATTTGTAATCCCTCCAGTTACATGCCTCCTTATGTATCTAGTTCAGATGCAGCTCATTGTACCATTGTACCGGTTAGATTCAGATACTCTGTTGTTTGTGTCACTACAGATGTTGGACCCCTTCAGATCCAACAGTGCATCAATTATTGAGATTCAACATTCCATGAGAATGCCATTGTTCCTATTCCAATTCTTCAGATCAGCCTTGGTTGGACATGATTACATTCTAGGTTTGAGTCCGTCTTGGAAATTTATGATACACACAACAATTTATCCATGTATTAACCAGGCCCCCTTTGGGCCTCCATCCAATTTTTAATTTGAGACATTGATACGAGCATGGGAATGCCTGCCTCGTACATATATTTGAGATTATATGCACCTCATCCATATTGAGTATTATATCTACAGGTAAGGGCCCCTATAGTCCCTTTTAAGGGTGAGTTTCTCTAACGTAATCTTGATTATCCATGCCATTGTCACACTGGAATAGAAGATCACATGATGTATGTCGGCCATACAATGAGCTCCTGACTGCACACATCAGGGGGCAATCTGTTAACACCTAACTTTTGTCCGTCTACATGTCATTAGCCCCATCACACTTATACATCATTACCACTTTCTATTTTGACTATTTTTACCTCGGTAAACCAAAAAACCAAAGTCTCACATAAAAGGGCCATTTTACAAAATTAATTTGCTCAATTATCTAAAAAATGAGCAACTTACACCCTGGCTTGTTTTTTGGATGTTTCTCATTTTTATCACTCAACAAAAAGAAGAAACCTGGCATGAAAACTATGATGTCCCAATTTGGAAAAAGGATAAAAAAGTGAAAGGCACAAAATCAAAGGCAAAAGCAAAAAATTAAAAAATCAAAAGCCGAAGATAAAAAATAAAAATCAAATCCCTATCCTTATCCTAGATCTATCCATCGTGCCTATAAATGAACCATCAAGGTCCATGACTCAAGACCCATTCTCCATACATTACTTAAGTCGTTACTTTGCAAAAATCTCCCTGAGACCAAACTCCCTTTGTGTTTCATTCTTAACCTTCCGGAGATTGTGTACGTGACGCATGCCCGGAGAATCATGGATTGCAAGGAGACCAAGCGAACCCTCCCTTGGACAGTTGCAGGGGTTTGTCCTACTATAAGTCAGAGGTGATATTAAATCCTTGTAAATGCCATTTTGTTTTACATAATGAAAGAGCATTATTTATTCTTTAAAAGATGTTTATATTTGTTTACTTGATAAAAAGTGCAAAAAAGATTAATTTAGATTTATTTTAATACATTTTGCATGTTTGATCAGTTTAGTTGTTTAATTTTTGTTTTGTTTATTTTATTTTCCATTGGACTCTACTATGTTTAGAACAACCCTTAGCAGGTGCATCTTTGCACGTGCTAGTGTGAAAACACCGGCAATAATTATCATACCCTTGCTTGATCTTGGTTTTTAGAATCGTGGAAGTGTATCATATCCGAAAAGAGGAGTGTATTAATTCATCCAACTTTCATCTTAATTCCCCATTCAGGCATAATGACCATTTGGAAGACTTCAACAATTAATAGTTAATAATGAGTGCTTGTTGTGCGCATTGATTAGCTCAAGTTAATGATGTGCACTAAACTAGTATCATCGTAGGTAAACAATTGATTATGAATGTGTAATATTACTTTTCAACATCTACTTGATTTGTTATTTAACTGGCCAACACGTGAAAGTGGCAATGAAATATGGCACATATGGAACCAAATGGCCTGTCAAACAAATGTGCGTGAATGTAATGTAATGAAAACAATTGAGCTAAACTATTGGCAGTTGCAACCCATAACAACTTAGCTCCACTATTGGTAGTTGCAACCCATAACAACTTAGCTCCTCATGGTCATTCTCTTTCAACCCATGTACAAAGCTAATGGATACGTTCTTTGGAAGCTACACATTGAACCACTTTAAATAAGATGTAGTTTATGGGATTATCGGTGGCACTGCCAGCAATACCAATAGCACCATCAAGGCTAGTCATTGGTTCAACAATTGAGTTGATTTACCTATACCAACAATAGCATTTATGTCATGAAATTTCATGATTGACAAAGCTAGTAGTGGATACAACATACAATTTCAATTGGTAAATGTAGATGCTTTCCAAGTAGATGGATTACAATGTACATTTTCACATGTAAGGAAGTTGGTTGTTATGTATCGTTCTAATAAAAATGTGTAAAGATATGAAGCAATTGATTTATCATCACTTTAACAATGGGCTTCCTAGGAATGACCTGGATGTGAATTTGGGCTCTTCTTTTCAATACCAATCGACGTTCTATAAGCCATGTGAGAGGTATCAATCATGTTACTACATGCATAACACGTGGAATGGCTATGCATCCACTTCTACCAATGTTGCTTCTGTTGGATATCTATACATAGCTCCAAATAGCTTCAGATAACTATAAGCCCAATGTCCATTAGAAAGAATCTCCCATGGTAATGCTACTGTAAGGAGGGCGGGTTCATAGATAATTGATTTCCTTGCTAAAAGATTATGAAGGGTAGTTTTACGAAAAGGGATTTACTGCTGTACGAAAAGGTTATGAAGGCAAGGTTGACACATTAGATGATATACCTTCTAAGGAAATACATCAGCCAATGCAAGGGCAAGAAGGCCACATATAGCTTTACAATAGTCATTGATTGAACCTGTTGAATGAATCTTGTACGAGTGTTGTCCTCTCCTAGCGTTGGTATCAAAAAAAGTATGCAGGATAACTAATTGGTTTCTCATGTCCTTTACTTCATATTGTTGGGTTGTTTTTATTTACCTTGTTAAGAACTTGAGAAAGTTAAGCTACCCTTGCCTTTCCTTCTTAATGGGTTTCGATATGGACTTGTATATGTATATAATGTTGATATAGCTATCCTTGCTTCTCTAGTTACCTTTTTCTTCTCCTATGTTTTTGATCACTTAGCGAAGGGAAGCTAGGACCGACACGAGTGTATATGTTGATATAGGTGATTATGGGTTTCAACCACAATCATTAGAGTAGGGATCGTGAGCTATAAGATGGTAAATTATACCCACTGTTGCCTTTCTCGTTGTTCCATCTTTTGCTACCCATGCTTCAATGGGTTGTTCTTACGGTTTTTCGCCTGCCTCTCCCACCCCTACAACCTTTCTTCCCTCTACTCCTGGATCAACAACTGCTTATCTGGTTGTTACTTTAGGATATGGTCCTAAATAAACGGGTTAAACTACTGATCTGAAAAGAGAAAAAGAGAGGATGTCTTCAAAAGCTATTGCAAAAACACATATTCCATTTGAATTTCACTTTTTTTTCTTGATTGTGTGATTTTGGGGCCGCCCACGGTTTCCCCTAATACTCTATCTCTATTTGTTCCTACTCATTCTCTTCCTTTGCTTTCTTAACCTTCTTGAGTGGGCCTAATGGTTAAGAACATGCGTTTCCTCCTAGGAGGTCACAAGTTCAAATTCAGAGGGGGTAGGGTATGTGCACCTCTGTAGACTTTAACAATCAAATTGCTGCATAGACGGGGTCCCTTGTCCCACAAATAAGGAGGTATCATACACCGATTTGGTGTTTGGCTTGTCAGTGACTTTAAAATTAGATTATTATTACTATTATTATCAAGGTCGTGAGTGGCTTATGGTTTGATAATGAGTTGGTTATGGTTTGATAATAATGTTTTGATTCAGGTTTGTGTGCGAACGAAATGAAAGAATGCGTATAGAACTGAGTACACAGATATATATTGCAAGAACATAGTGAAATAGTAAACTCAAACTATATAACTTAATGAAATAGAACAAACTGTAAAATGCAAAATACAAATAGTTAGAATGGTAGTAGTTGATCTCTGAGAAGAGATGTGGTGGCTACACTCATCCATAAGAAGATGAGTTACAATAAGGACAAACAGGCCAATTAACATAAAACATTAATGAGAAAAACCTAAACATAAAAAACCCTAATCCCAGAAGATGAAACACCAAAAGGTTTGTGGGCCTCATTGTGGTTAGTTGATACGTCAACTTCCCAGGGGCGTAACTTTTGCATACAATCTTCGTTTGGGGCACTTGGTAGCCCTCCAAAAAGGTATATCCGGGAAGTACACATTCCAAATGACCTAAAATATGCCTTTGGCTATTGTTTAGGTGGTTCTATGCCAAAAGAAAGTCGTTTACTGCCGCAAAATGACACTGGAAGATTAGGACCCGAAAAACCGTAAAAAAACTACCAAGATGGAAAACTGTGTTCTGAGATAGTGGACTAGGTGGGTGGCCACCAATTCCCACCTAGATCATGTTCGTACATATTATCAAGGTTGTGAGTGGCTTACGATTTGATAATGAGTTGGTTATGATTTGATAATGAAGAAGGGTAAATGTTTTATGATTTAAATCGTTTCCAATTCGTCTTTATTAGAATTAAGTTAAATAATTTTTGCTAAAAATACTATTTTAAATTGATGAAATTGTTATTTTGCCCTGCATAAATAGATTTTTTAAAAACAAGAACGAGTAAATTTTTATATTAAAATGTTGGTATAGTTGACTATTACAAAATGTCCAAGCTTCTACAAGAGATAGAGGCTTTAAACTCCTTGCCCATAAAATACCATAGTCCAATTTACTAAGCAAAATGTCTTCGACATCTACATCATTTACTACACTACTTATGTTGTAGATACACACATACTAGCCTAGAAGGTAAACATCAAAATAACAAAAACACAGGCCTACAAAATGCTAAATAGAAAATCTATTTCTATCCATGCCTGATAGAGTTATTTCCTTCTTGAGTAGGTTGGAGGACTGAATCCTCCTCCATGGCATTCGCTTTGAAAAGTGGAGTGGTTCAGTAGTGACTGCACTGGTTCATATTCAACAATTTTATCAAAGTCTGCATGAATCCCTTCGAGTAGGCCTCCCTGCTCACGCAATTTGCTTTCAATGTCTTCCATCCTAGTGTCAAAATTTGAGGTGTTGTGTGAAATATGCCTAAGAGCATACAAAAAACCTTCAATATGGTCATGTATCACCCGCAATATATGATTGAAATCACTCAAATCAATTCTCATGCCACCGAAGGTCTCCCTCAATGACAACATTTTCCTTGGCTGTTGACTGAGCGAATGAGAAACAACTTCATCGATAGACCAAACGTTGGCGTTCCCGTCACACTTAGGGCTTCCTGTCCAAAGAGGAGGGATCCAAGGGCGCAAATTTACACCTTCAGAAATACCTAAGACAATATTCTCCACAATTGCATTGTTATTGGCATTAGGCTAGAGGGGTTCTGTGCTCGCAGGAAAACACACATTCAATCTCACATCACCAAAGAGGGGACATAGCTCATCCTCTTTGGAATTAAACAAAGGGGGCTTTGCTTGGCCCAAGATAGAGTGTTCAACCTTGCGAGTACCCACAATATAAAGCCTATCTTTCAGACCAGTCTTGGAACTCTTCTCCTAACCCAGAAGGCCAACTATCAGACATATATGCTCCATTACTTTTAAGGGAAATAACCCCCCCCCCCACTGTCCTCATTTTGATAAATGAGACCTTAATTTCTTGTGTACAAGTTGGGTAAAGCATGAAGGGTCCATCAAGCTCGCATGGAGGAACATTTAAAATCCCGTAGCAGAGAGTATAACCAACCTGGGCCATGTGCCCATCCTTACCTTCCTGACCGCCACCTTTGGAGCTAGATTGATGCCCCGTGGAATGGGACGTAACACCAATGAAGCCTAAGAAAATCCTCATATCACCTTGTTTTTACAATCAACCTTCATTAAATTGTTTATCATGGAATCCATTTCCTTTGGGGTGGGCCCTTGTTTTGCACGATCATTCCTTGGGCTAACTTGATGCCTTGATTCACCAAATAGTCCACCATTTCGTTATTGCTTTTTCTTATGTGAAATAGAGAAATATTGCTAGGGACTTTGAGAAGACTAACAATTCTCCATTGCAAACGTTTCAGTGTTGAATCTTGGCTTTTCATGATTTTACACATTTTGTGAATGTATGATCATAGAGTCTCCAAGGATATAAACCTTCAAAAGATTTAAAGAAGCAACAATCTCATCTCCTTGAAAAAGCGCGAGCGCAAGCAGTTCTGCTTGGTTGTTGGTCTTGTAGCCTAATCCCCAGGTGAAGGTTTCCAATACATTCCCACTAGGGTCAAAGAGAACCTCCTGCACTTGCCTCCCCCAGGGTGCATAAATAGATTCAACATCGTCAAAAATCTATAATACATTGCCCAATATTAACATTGAATTTAGAATATTTTTTCCCTTTTTTTCACATTAACAGTTTCTTGTATTTATAAAAAAAAGAGAGGATGCGACCTAACCAGACATCCTGGAATTACATCTGATGGATACATGGAGAAATGATTGTATAGTACTTTTTACAATGATCAAAATCAGGCAATTCAATACATCTTGATACCGTGAGTATGCTACAAAAATACCATTCTTTCTTGTAGAGATATATCCTACAAAATATGCCTAACAACAAAATACATTTATAAAGCATTTTCAAAACTTTAAAAAAAGAAAGACCTGGTCATTCCAAGCCTTTTTCCATCCCTTCTTTAGGGACTTCTTGATGATCTTCATTAGCTTTAAATCCTTGTTCATGGCCACATTCCATCCACATTTTCTCTTCCTTTGGAGGACTATCACTGCTTTCTTTGTTACTAGCTTGCACATGATTGCAAAACTCTGTGAATTCATACAAAACATGGTTCTGGATAATACTCTTTAGAGCTATGTTTTCTTCTTCACAAATCACAACTTTTAATTTTAATGCTTTGTTTTCTTCTTCACAAATCACTACTTTTCCTTTTAAGTGCTCTATCTCAACCTCTGTCTTTACATTTTTTGCTTGAATATTGACGATCTGTACATCTTGCATTCAAAACTAGTACTGAGAAATTGCAATATCGCTGCTAATATTGGCCTTTAAATCTCGAAGCTGCTTCTCCAACCCGATGATAGTTCTAACTAAAAACTCTTGGTCATTTTCATTTCTTCCTTCCCCATCCCTTGTGTCCATATTTACTGAAGGTCGACTGCTTTGAGTTCAAGAGATTTCAAATTGTTTCTGTATATGAAATCTAAAACCTAGGGAAAAATATAGCCTAAAACTTTGATTCAAATTTATGTTGAGAAAACGGGTCTTATAAACTAAACATCTATCAACAACACAACTTCCCTCCAGATTAAAGCTAACACACCAATTGCTATCTGAACGCCTTTCTTTTCTACATTCCAATGTTTAAATAGACGCAGAATAACCATACTGAGTTTTTGACGGGGACTGTTATTCCTTACCCGGTTTAAGCTCCTCACTTGATGAAGATAGTCCCGCGTAGCTTGAATTTCTTCCAGCTAACATATATACCCCTAAGTGCGTTTGGGATTTGAGTGACCACCTCTGCAACACTCAAAGGATTCCTCACAAATATGACAACCCAAGTGCACTAGATGAGTGAATTTCCAACTCAAGAAACCTCCATTCGCATACAAAGAATCAAAAACCTTGTTTTCATAAAAAACATGGAAAATTTGTAATACTTTCCAATTATATCATCGACCAGAATTTGGTACCGTCCATCTAAGTCTGTCATCATGACTGCTAAATTGGGTGAAGCATATCCTTTGCTCTCACTCTCGATCCTTCACACCATATCAATTGCCCTCATGCTCATTAAATTCCCAGATTTTATTTCCATTATTGCGCTCTGTTGCATTTATTCATTTGCCACCCGGAGTACTTATCCCACATGTTAATTAATTTGGTGATAATCCATGTATTTTGGTTTCAGACCATAGTTTTGATTGATTGTTGCACCATAATCAGAAGTTACGGGATGGAACAGTAACCTACATCTTCCCCACAAATTAGAAGATTTCCTTGCCCAAGATTACATGCCACATTTGCTTGTCTGTTTGCTTGGAAGTTCAGTGCTTTAAGAGCATGAAAAACTTTAACATCTTTGAAATCTGTTAGCAATTGCAAAATTCTCCACATTATGTTTCTTAGAGGTCCATCCCTTAAAACCTATTTAGAAACTAGATACTGGACAATTATCATTGAATGTTCCAATATAATTAAAGTCCTTATATTACCTTGTATAGCTTGAGATAAACCTTGCCATATTTAGACATCTCTCCTCGTCCCCACGAAAAATATTTCTTTTGCTTTCCTCTGGGGTCAAAGATCACTTCGCACCTATCAACCGTGTAATTTAAAATAATTTTCATTGTACACAATAAAAATTTAATTTAAAATACATTTGTACCCAATTTAAAGACAAAAATACCAATGTACCCATTGGCTAAAGAAAGAGGATTATTAATTGATTTAATAAAAACTTAGCAAAATTTCCTTGTTTTATGTCACAGTCACAACAATAAGGTGCTGGAACTATTTGAAAATTAACATCCCCATAATGACACGTCCAGAAAATTTCATATACGCTTCGGGCAAAAATGGGTAATAGTTGTTAAAACATAAATTAATTTATCACGGAAAGGAGACTCTGAAGTTAAATTTCGCATCAATAAGATACAATATACATACACATTTAGTTGAAACATGGCGTGCTAAGGAGGGGTTATTCTCAGGACTAGGATCAGGATCAGCACCCGAACAATATGGAAATATAGATTTTGAATTCTCTTAGCAGCTGGGACTGCATTTGGAAGACATGGAAACGGGGAAAACACCAATATCCTTAATCTAAGAGGCTCCTGAACAAGGTATGGACTTGGTTTTAAAATACGATGTTATGCATTCAAAGCCTTGGCCTTTTGCACTATTACATTCTTGTTTTGTTGTTGCTGCGACAAACTAGTAGCTTGGCCTTTTCAGCCGGAAGAACATTAATGGCGGAACTACATGATATTCACTACAGCTTCAACGCAAATTTTGGTATCCCAATTCTCTTCCGCTCGTTTCTGTACCCCTTACTCTAAAAACCCTAAAAACCAACCTTTAAAAACAAGGAAAATTGGGCTAATTTTTCCATTTCTTACCCAAAACTTTACCAATTGAAAATGGATATTTGCCCAATTTTCTAAACCGTCAAATTGATTTACTTGAAATCTCTCAATCTATATCAAATCTTAGTTGGAAAAATGGTTGGTATTTGTACGTAAGGAATATTATTTCTTCTTAATTTTTTTTTCTGCTACCTCTGCTTTAATTTAAAAATTGTTTACAGACATTGTGCCGCAATTATCAACTTGTGAACAGCGTTTCGCTATGCAAGTGGCTTGCTTAAGTAGATGGTTCGGACATAAAAGTCCTAATGTAGGTCTCGAGTTGTATCAAAAAGACACTGAAAACCATACAAAAGTCATATTCAGTAAGCTTTAAATAAATAGCCAAATTTAGTTGCCATTATCCGTAACAGAGCAGCTTAACAGGTCCATGGGGCTGTGGTGTTGATGTCACGGGCTAGACTATAACATATTATTTTTCACTTTTTCGTTTACTTGTATTATTCATCTCGAGTGCCCCATCCCATTCAAGTAGCCTAGTAACTGCGTGACCTTGCTAGTTGGGCTTGACCAACAACCAGTTCATATCTCCTGGACAATGCCTAAACCAATCGTCATCACCAATTATACCAACTGAACGACCAACCACCATGAAAACCCCAAGTTTCCTTCAATACACACATCTATGCATAAGTATGCTCAAATCACCAAGGACGCAAACTGATATACTCTACTTAGCCATTTCACCACTATTAGCATAAGTATCCAGATTGCAGCCATCCATAAACCATAATTGCATCAACATAATCACACAACCATGCCAACAACCAAACACTTAACACCATATATGTAGTGTGAAATCCCAATACGGGGAGAAGAACCCACTTCAACTATAGTAACTGATAGTTAATCTAGAGAAATTCAAATAATCTAGTTTGGGGTCGAGCTTCACAGTTGATGCCCTAAATGATATAAAGTACATAAAGGAACCGAGTGGTGAGTCACTCTATTGAAGTATTTTGTCTCACAACATATCCATTTGTTGTACTATCCAAACCATCCATTGTTTGGCTCACTTGCTCTTCTGAGATGATGTAGCTATCAATTTGCTATCCAATCTCATATTTGGCTAAAACACAACCATTGCATGGTTGTTTATGGTTGTACGAGTTCACCTTGCTTGTCTTGGCTCACCCAAGTCAAATTAGGCTCACCTCGGTTTAGATGGACCCATCTCAACGCATCAAGGCTCAATTGGCCAAATTTGCTCAACAAGACTCATTTGGTTGTTTCATCCATCTCAGCACAACTAATGATCTCAGTGGTCTTATCTCAATTACCTATCTTGGTCGTCTTAGTTGCCTTTGTCATTTTGGCTCAATCAACCATCTTGGTTGTTTCAACTGAAACAACCATCTTGGTCGCCTCGACCATCTCTGCTCACTCAACAGTTGCGATCGTCTTGCCCCATCGAATCATCGCAGTAGTTGAGGCCATCCAGAATCACTTAACCAACACAACCATCTTGGTTGTTTCAACTCAACCAACTGTCTCAATCATCTTGACCCACTTAGTTGAAACCTTCCGAGAAAGACAAATTGTCCCAACCATTCCATTTTTGTTTGGAACAGTGCCAAGTCGTCTCAGTCGTTTGGATTCTGTCTAAAATAGGTCCAAGTTGTTTTATCCATACCGTTTCCATCCATAACAATGTCAAATCATCTCAGTTGTTCTCTTCCCACCCAAAATAAGCCAAAACATTCTGAAAACAAACTTGAAACCAAAGTGCATGGAACTCATAGTTTTTCACGGTCTAAAAAGATGCCCAAGTCAAGAATAAGATTTGAAGTGCCTCTAAAAATCCTTTGCTCCAAATGCAAAGTGAACCAACTTATTTATTTCTTTTCTCCAAAAGGTGGTTATGAGCACTTTTCATAAGTTCGGGACGGCCATGCTAAGGAGAAACCCTGATTGACCTACTAAGTCACAACCCAACAAATGGCTCAGCCAAGGGCATCTCCACATAACCCAAGAAACTTCGGCTCGCTTTGCCCATAGAACCGATCCAACTACCCATTACTCCTCATGGCCAACTAAGGAAGCGCTTCATCAAAGAACATCTCACATAGGCAACAATGGGTCTGTCTAAGGAAACCTATGTTGCAGGAAACGTCACCTTAACTGCCGTACCGGTACTAGAAACACCCCGAAACTCGGGTTCTGGTACGAAACTCCTTGGAAATGCCGCCGGCCGTACCGTACAGCATTTCACGATTTGGAAATGCTGTACGGTACGGCCGGCGTCGTTTCCAAGGCATTTCGTACCTGTACGACGTGTTTCCTTTCTTTTTTTTGGCTCGTGTGGGGTCCAGCGTACATCTGTTTTTTTAATTAATTTACCCACTTACCCCTTTCACTGCTTGTTGTGCTTCTTGACTGCCCAGAATTGCTTTTTTAAGGCTGTTAGAAGGTGAAACATGCCCAGAAATTTTCAAAACAACACCCTTATCTGCTTGCTTACTGTTGTTTAAGGCTTCCATATGCACAGAATTCATTTTGCAGCTGATACAAGGTAGAGCCATACTTTAGACTTGCCCAGATTTACCCAGAGATGTCTCTTAGTGCTGTCCAAGGGCCATAACAGTGCTAATTGCTGCTATTTTAGGGCTGGAGTATGCCCAGAACTTGCCCAGGTCTGACAGACTTGAAGAATTAGGCCATTTACTCCTGTAGGGATGCTCAGAAATGCCCAGAATTGGTCCAGATCCAACATTTAGGGCTGTTTCATGCTGCTTAAGGGTTCGACCATACTGAGACATGCCCAGAATTTTGGTGAATGGGCCATGACAAAACAATGAGGTATTTCAAAATAATATGTAAATAAATATATTTTTTTGTATTTTATATATATGACGTTTCCCCTGGCGTACCCATTTTGGGGGGGTCACGTTTCTAGGCATCCCCGTTTCGGAAACTCGGAAACTTTTCCACGTTTCGTGCAACTTAGAAGGAAACACTAATCCATCAAAGAACATCTCATATAGGAAACATTGGGCCTGCCCAAGTGCCAAAAACACTAAGTATGGCCCATGCATCCGAGAAAGTTATAGCAAAGGGAAATGAGTGGGAGTAAGGGGTTGGCCCTGCAGCTAGAGCCCTTACATTCTTCTCCACTTGAGTCATGTTGTTGCAAAATTTAGCAGTCTTGTGATTGCAACGAAAATCGACTGCTTAAACCAACAAAACTTAGATATCTACCCCAAAGTGTCACACAGGTAGGCCTCACTTTGTTTAGGTCCCCTAAATTCCCTAGAGGAAATCTAGACTAACCACAGGAGATAACCCCAACTAAACTTTCTAGGGAACTAACTACTGGTTTTCCACATGCAATGTCTAAAGATACAACAAGATGGCCTAGCTTTCTCAAGTACTAGTTTAATTGATTTGTGATGACGAAGTGTACTAGAAAGTTAAGGAGGTGTTGAATTGAAGCACACATAGTTGCAGGATTTGGAGATCTAGAAGGTATGAAGGTAAGTTTAAGTCTCCAAAGATGGCTAAGGTTACGATGATTGATATGATTCTCAACCACACTTATATCTTTACTCATTCACAACATATTGATTTAGGTTGTTCATGTATTAGACCAATGTTATGAAATCAAGAGTAAACAAGACAACTTTTGAGCAATTGCGATTTTAGCAATGTTGAATATACAAGTAAATCAAATTAAGATCAATGTAAGAAAGAGCTTGGAATATGGATTCACTTATAAAGAAATCTTGTTCAATAAATACATGCTATCAACACATAAGTTACATGCAATGTCACACGGTTCGGGTTCGGGTTCGGGTTCGACAACCTTTAAGTTCGATTCGGGTTCGGTTTTTCCGATGAGGTTCGGCATTAGGTTCGTCTATATATAATTTTTTAATATATATAATAATAATAATAATAATAAAACATTTAATTATAAATATCAATAAACATATATAAGTAATATAATTAAAAATAATGATTAATAAATACTTATAAATAACTTAACCATAATAAAAAATCATAAATGCTTTTATTAAAATTTAAAAAGCAATAAAATTATCCACATGGCCTTATTGTATAAACATTTAAAATTTAGAGGCCTTATCGTATAAACATTTAAAATTTAAAAAGCAATAAAATAATTTAAATGCTTTTATCAAAATCTAAAAAATATTATCGTATAAACATTTGACCATGTTTATCCACATAAACATTTACGGCATCTCTAATCGCAAAGTCGCGTTGTTGTTTGCAAACCAATTCTGACTTAAGGGATTCGTATTCCTTCGCGGCTTGGGCTGACTAAACTGACGGTCGACGCTCCAATCAACAAAGGCTCTGGCCGACGGTCAAGGATCTGGCTGGCATTCTTTGCCAACGCTCTGCGGACCCTCGAATCCCTCAGTTATGGCGACGTAGTGGGTGTGATCGGATCGAGCTCACTGGGTGTCGCAGGGTGCTTGTCGCTCAGGATTTGCTGGTCATCGCTCAGGAGTCCATTGTCGTGAGGGTTGTTGGTCGAAACCCTATCCGCGGAAAAAGTAAAAACCCTGCCAAAAACGTGCTCGAACCAGTGCCGAACCTAAACGAATTTTTCAAATTTTTTTAGGTTCGCCGAACTTCGAACCTGGAGGTTTAGGTTCGGCGAACCCTGTGACTTAGGTTACATGAAGAAAATGGTCATCAAAGTGATGAAATAATCAAATACTTATCAAATGAATACTTTAGAGCATGCACTTTACATATATTATCCAAGTATATGGTTGAAACAAAAGTTAGTAGCTGAAAGTGAAATGTATGTAACAACAATTAAAATGATTTCACTTGGAGAGAGTTGATTTAATTTTTCAAAAGGTAAGTGTTGGCCTTGAGCAAAGAAACTCTTTGCTAAAGGTCAAGACTTAAGGAACCCTTTTGAATGAGAGAAATTAGTGTGATTTCCAGCAGTAGTAAACATGCAAATTAAGCACATAACTTAATATAATGCAGAAACAAATTAGCTAAGTTATTATGACTCAAATTACAATGCTGGAATATTTTGTGAGCATTCAATGCATGATAAAGTTTGCTGTAAAATTCAATATGCAGAAATGAAATAACAACAAACCAAAAAGACATTCTCCATGATAACTAACGCAAGATACACATCTACTTGGTTTATTTTAGTTATTTTTCTTCTTAGTTGTGTTTGTGTGTAGTTTCCTTAGTCTTTAGATCTTGTGATTTGGTACATTAAAGAAAGACATGTGTGGCACTTTCCTAAGAAGTTGGATCTAGCCCAAGGTTAGTTACAATGGTGAAGAAATTTCAGAAGTAGTAGTGTTGATTTTTCTGATTTCAACACTAGATAAAATAACTCCTAGTGATTTTCTTTGCTTAAAATTTAATTTCACCTCACTGATTATTTTACACTTGCTAAGATCTATCAGCAGTAAATAAAAGTAGCAGAAGCAAAAATAGGAAATAGATCACTTAAAACACCAACAGATTTCTGCCATTCAAAATCAGCTTTTCATTAAATAATAATCCAAGCTTACAAGGGCTCCCTTTCTGGGAAAATGGCCCTGAGAATTACACTGCAAACTTGGCAAAATATGACATTTAGAAGATTAAAATCAGTTGAAATTTTTGCCCATGAGATCTCCACGAGAAACCCAGAAAAACCCATAAAAAAACTTTTCTACTGCTGCTGTATTGCCTTTTCTTGTTCCATATGCCTATAAGAAATCTGTACAGCCGACTTGCACTTTTCTGTTTGCTGTTTTTCTTGTTCAACTGCTCCTCTGCCCTAACTGGTATGGCTGCTGACTCACCATATTTAACAGAATTTTAATTTTAAAATTAAAATTCCTTTCATGCTTTGACATGTAAGTTCACTAGGGCTTCAAAACTTGACGTGTGGGTTACCCTTCCATACTTTACTGATTTGATATGAAGACCATTAGGGCTGCCTAACATGGTCATGCTTTCTTACTTTGAGAGCTTGAAACCAATATTGTAAGTATTAATGAAGTAGGTGAACTTATTAAACAATTTGTTTTGGTATATACTATATACATAAATGTTAAAACAATTGTCTTACTAAACCTTCAGATCTGCTCTGTTTTTCTTTATTTCAAATGACTAAGCTTCGGATTAGGCTGCCCTGTTTTAGCGCTTCTCCAGACTTTGGATCAGTATCAGCTCATCTTCAAACCTCAAATTAAGCTTGCATAACACAGTTTTATACTTTGGATAATGCTTGTCCACAATCCCAGTCATGGAGCCTGTCCTATCACAAATTAGACAGTTATTCGGACTGACTGTAACTTCACTTCTGATTGTGATAAGTCTTGCTGACTGAGGTCTCTCTATTTGTCTTTATTAGGACTCCTGTGGGTCTTCACAATACATCTTCAGACTGCCACTGGCTGATGAAGTCTGTTCCATAAGGGCTGCCTGCTGTAGGTTGTCATTCTCATATACATCTTCAAACTGACAAAATAAGACTTGGTCAAAATCTGCCTACAAACCCATTTGACATCAATGCCAACTCAGACTTCCAACAATCTCCCCCTTTGGCATTGATGTCAACTCCAGGTAAAACATAGCTCCCCCTCACAAGAAACTACCGCTGTCATACTGATCAGATTTGATATTGGAACCTTGGTTGCTAGTGATCGTCTCTTGTCAAGCAATCTTGTTTTACTTGTTCTAATTCTCCCCCTTTGACTTCAATGAAAATGCTGATCAGTAATAATCTGATTTCCAAGTTTTGGAGTATGTCTGTCATCATTTGGGTGCCTTCCTGTTTGTCTTCCCTTGTGGACTTGTTCACAACATGATTACAGTCTCCTGACCTTCTTCTTCTCCCCCTGTGGGTCTGCTCCTTGTATTTACTGCCTGTGAAATCCCTAACAGCCTGCAGCTGATCCTGTAGCTGCTTTGGGTGCCCAACTCATGTGACCCCCATCACCAATAAATGTGAATGTGACATTCAATTTAGAAGGGAGATAACTCCCAGCTTCTGCCTGAGATATTCAAAAGCATCCTTAGGCAAGGGTTTGGTAAAAATGTCAGCTACTTGTTCCTTTTTTGTTCACATATTCCAGTTTCACCTTTTGTTCACTAACTTTTTTTCGAAGAAAGTGGTACATGATAGGTATATGCTTAGTCTTAGAGTGCATAATAGGATTCTTGGATATGCTGATGGCACTAGTATTGTCACAGTAGATTGGTATAGGCTGACTGTATTCAACTTGGACTTCTTCCAAAGACTGCATCATCCACAAAATCTGAGTGGAACACTCAGCTGCTGCTATATATTCTGCCTCAGCTGTAGACAACTATATGGAGGACTGCTTTCTGCTTGACCATGCTGCCAAGCAGTTACCTAAGAAGAATGCATTGCCGCTGGTACTTTTTTGATCATCTAGGCTGCATGCTAAGTCTGCATCAGTATAAGCTGTGAAGTCAACTTTTGGTTCTTGGGATACCAAAGTCCAAACTCAGAGGTACCTTTGAGATACCTAAAAATTCTTTTGACGGCTATCACATGTGTTTCTTTTGGGCAAGATTGAAATCTGGCCACCATTCCAACAGCTTACATGATGTCAGGCCTTGAGGCTGTTAAATACAACAGGCTGCCAATCATTGACCCGTAAAGTGTGACATCAACTTGTGGAGACTCACATCTTAGCTGAGCTTGCAACTGGTTGTCATAGGTGTACCTACAGGAGCACATTCTGCCATCCCAAACCTCTTGAGCATTTCCTTCAGATACTTGAACTGAGATATAAAAATCCTTTTTGGTGTTTGGGAAATCCGTAGTCCAAGAAAAAATGATAGTTCCCCATTCATAGACATTTCAAATTCCCGTGCCATTACATCACAAACTCATGACTTAATTTATCATCATTACAACCAAAAATAATATCATCAACATAGACAACTGTAATTAGAAGTCCATCCTTTTCTATTTTGAAGTAGATATTATTATTTGCATTACTTCTATTGAAACCTTGCCAAAAAATGTGTTTGTCTAACCAATCATACCATGCCCTTGGAGCTTGCTTGAGCCCATAAAGGCACCCATAAAGGGCCTTTTTCAGTTTCCAAACATAGTCCTCTTTTCCAAGCAGCTCAAAACCTTCTGGTTGTTCAGTGTAGACTTCTTCATTTAGTTCACCATTTAAGAAGGCAGATTTTACATCCATCTGATGTAGCTTGAAATTCTTAAAGCATGAGTATGCGAGAAACATTCTGATTGTCTCCATCTGAGCAATAGTAGCAAAAGTTTCATCAAAGTCACAACTCCTTCAACCTGTGCATAGCCTTTGCATACCAATCATACCAATCATCCGAGAAAGGTACTTGTCTAACCGATCATACCATGCCCTTGGAGCTTGCTTGAGCCCATAAAGGGCCTTTTTCAGTTTCCAAACATAGTCCTCTTTTCCAGCCAGCTCAAAACCTTCTGGTTGTTCAGTGTAGACTTCTTCACTTAGTTCACCATTTAAGAAGGCAGATTTTACATCCATCTGATATACCGTGAAATTCTTAAAGCATGAGTATGCGAGAAACATTTTGATTGTCTCCATCTGAGCAACAGGAGCAAAAGTTTCATCAAAGTCAACTCCTTCAACCTGTGCATAACGCATACTAATCTTGCTTTATTTCTGATTATTTCTCCTTCTTCATTGAGTTTGTTCCCGAAGATCCATTTTGTGCCTATCACATTCTTTTCCTTAGGTCGTGGAACTAGTTCCCAGGTTCCACTTTTCTCAATCTGTCCAAGCTCTTCCTGCATTGCCTTGTTCCAATTTTTAACTTTGTTGACTTCATTGAAGTTTCTTGGCTCAATTTTTGATAGCAATGCTATATCTCTCCTTGGTGTTTGTCTTAATCTGATTTGATCTTCTATGTTTCCAATGATGAAGTCTTCCGGATGGTCTCTTCTTACTGATTTGAGTGATGGTTTGTGAGCTCGTGAGCTTCTACAGTCTGAAGGAGGAGCTTGTTCTTCTTCCTTCTGTTCTTCTTGTTCCTCCAGCTTTACTGCTTCTTCATTTCCATCTTGCTCCTCATCAGATGATTCACCTTCTATTTCTTCTTCATCATGACTTGGCATTGTTTGTCGCAATCCCTCATCTACCTTAACATCCATACTTTAGACAATTCTTCTTAATTGTTTGTTATATAGCATTTGTATGCTCTCCTTTCAGTTGAATATCCCAAAAATATTCCCTCATCAGTCCTTGTATGAAATTTTCCCAGATGTTCATCATTATTTTTATTTAACACTTGCTTCCAAAGATTTTGAAGTGTCCTACTGAGGCTGATATACCTGTCCACAATTCATAAGGAGTCTTGTTGCTGTTCACTCTCAACTAGGCTCTATTGATGATGTACACAGCTTCTCCTACTGCTTCTCTCCAGAATGTTTTGGCCACTTTTGCTTCTAGTAACATTGTCCTCACTGCCTCTTGAACTGTTCTATTTTTTCTCTCCGTAGTGCCATTCTACTGTGGAGTATTCGCTGTACAGTACTGTCTTTTGATGCCGTGTTCTTCATAGAAGTTTTTGAATTCAGTTAAAGTGAATTCCCCACCATTATGTGATCTGAGACATTTGATCTTGTGACCACTTTCATTTTGACACTTTAGCCTTGAAGAGTTTGAACTTCGCAAAGGCTTCAGACTTTGTTTTAAGAAACATTACCCAAATCATTCTAGTACAGTCATCAATAAACAACATAAAATACCTCTCACCTTGAAGAGTTTGAACTCTTGATGGTCCACATAGATCAATATGCACTAACTCTAGATGTTGTGAAGTAGATTGATGAATCTTTGGCTTATAACAAGCCCTAGCTTGCTTCCCATATATACATGATCCACACAATCTGTCTGCAGGTTTTGAAAGTTTTGGCATTCTTCTTACAGCTTCTGTCCAGCTGATTTTTACTAGATTGTCAAAGTTCAAATGTGCCAGCCTTTTGTGCCAGAGCCAACTGTTATCATTCTGACTGATGTAGCATTTCTCCCTTTCAATTTCGTCCAATATATATACGTTTCCAGGAGATTGAGTTCCTCTTCCAATCACTCTTTTGGAACCATTTCTTCTAATTTCACAACGATGTGCAAAAAACGTAACATTGTCAACAACATCACACATCTGTCCTACACTTAGCAAATCATGCTTTAGGCCATCAACATACAATACATTTTGAGCTTTAGCATTTCCTTTGAGTGCCACAGTGCCTTTGCCTAGAATTTTTGCAGTGCCATCATCACCAAAAGCCACATCACCTCCTTTTCCCCTTTTTAGAGTAAGAAAATTTTCTGTCACCAGTCATATGTTTGGTACATCCGCTGTCAATATACCATTTGTCCTCTTCCTTTTGAGCATATAAGGCTATTCCACAGATGTCGCCTGCCTTTTCTTCTTCTTGGATGACTTGTCTTAATCTACAATTTTATGCTGTATGTCCGAAGCTATTAACTTATTACACTTGGTGCACTCCTCCTCATTGGACAGGAGAGAGAAAGAATTCTTGGTCTCATGCTCAAATCTGCCAGGAAGATGTTCCTTTCTTTCATTTCTAATAAAATTCCTTCTCAAGGGGGCCCTGCACCCAACCGCTTTATGACCAAAATTATAGCAATTATAACAATTTCCAAAAAATGCGTTTTGATCCCTGATAAATGATGGTCTTCTTGTTGCAGCAGAACTGTTGAAAGAAGGCTTTATCAGATTCCTCTTCACAACATTCCTTGGATTTGGAATTCCCATAGTCTCCCTTTGTCTTGTACCATTTTCAAATCTGCTTTCATGGCTGGGAGGTCTTTCTTCCTTTCTCAGATTGAAAACCTCTCCTTCTAACCTCTCACATTCATTCTCCCTTAAGGTCAACAATCTTTGAGCTTCATTTAATGGCTCATGAATTTTATTGAGATTAGATCTATGTTCTGCCATGACTTCTTTTAAGAGTTTGACTTCCTGATTTAGAGAGAATTCTGCTTCATGATCCTTTATCTTGGGTGTGAATCCTATTCCACTTTTGTCATTTACATCTCTTTGTTGGTGAAGCATGTTGTCAAACCCATAGAACTTTTCTTGAATTTTCGATTTAAAATACTTGTCTTCTTCAGCTCCTCTTGAAGAGATTTGATCTCAGCTTCATTCTTTAGAAGATCTTCCCTCATTTGTCTTGCTATCTGATTTCTAGCTACCATATGTTCTTTTTCTTGTTTTTCATTGATGTTCTTTAGAGTTTCTATGTCATCTAGGGCAGCCAAAAATCTGCTTCAAGATCTACAATTCCTTCTTCATTTTCCTTGTATGATTCACTATTATGCTGATCTTCCTTGGCCAGAAACAAGATTTCATTTCTTCAAAATCTGAAACTCCATCTTCAAACTTAGAGAAGAAAGTCTGTTTATTGGCAGGCTTCCTTTTTGAGAGATTTCTTCTTGAATTTGGCTTGTTCTTCTTCAAAGGACATTTTGCAGAAAAACAAAAATGTCCTATTTTTCCACGACTGAAACACTTTAATGGCAGCTTCCCTTTGTAGCTTCCTGTTCCTCTTGGAAGTTTGTTGACAAAGTTAGCCAACTCTTCATTTGAAACATCTAAGTCTGATGAACACGTATCCTGGTCTACACTGTTCTGATGTTTTTCTTTAGTTGTCTTGAAGTCTGCTTCCTTTTGCTTAGGGTCTTCTATTCTCATTTGAATAGACCCAATTGAATCAAATCACCAAATACATATACCAATATACTTAGCCATTTCACCACTATTAACATAAGTATCCAACCATCCATAAACCTAAAATGCATCTACATAATAAGACAACCATGCCAAACGGGTTACACAACATGTATAGTGGGAATTCAAAGATGGGGAGAAAAACCCATTTCAACCATAGTAACCAATGGTCAATGCAGAGAAATGTACATCATCTAGTTTGGGGTTGAACATTGCCGATAATGCCCCAAATGATATACAACACATCGGGAAACTAAGTGGTGAGTAACTTCTCCAAAAGGTGATTATAATTTATGACCAAGGAGAAACCCTGACTGACCTACCTACCATGTGAATAAGTCACAACCCAACAACTCAAAGGCATCTCCACATAACCAAGGAAATACTGGACTGCTCTACCGGCCGGATCGGTCCTAATGCCAATGATTCCTCATGGCCAACTAAGGAAAATGCTCCTCCATCAAAGAACATCTCACATAGGCATCATTGGGTACGTCCAAGGGCCTGAAACCCCAAGTATGCTCCATGTGTCCGAGAAAGGTGTAGTTAAGGGAGATGAGTGGGAGTAAGAGGTGGCCTTGCAGCCAGAGCCCTTGCATTGGAGCACTTGCAGTGATGATGACCCAGGTTTATAGCCGGGTGGGATTACTCCCCATGCTAACAATGTCTCCTTTGTAGTTGTAGTCGTAGATGAGGCAAGGTGCAAGTCCAAGGAATAGATACCCCTCTATCATCACTCTTAGCCAAAGGTAACTTCATTATAAAACAGATCTTGTATGGAGTTTCGTACCCTCTCTAGTCAGTAAAAGAGGTTTAACTAACAAAATTAAAGAATTCTCTGCAAAACAAAATAATTGCTTTCAAAGCTTATCTTAATTTATGAACTTGTTCAAAGTGGTCCTTATCTGTGTTCTTAGAAGCATGCCGACAAGTTGTCACCGACAATGCCTCAGTTGTGACTGTTACCACTACAGGAGGGCGCACTTCCAGGCTTGAGGGAGGTCGCACCAGTCAATACACTTATTCCTGGGTTACCATTCTTCCTTTGGAGGTTGAGTTATCACTTAGAGAACTGCCCTTTAACTTCTTGCTGGCTGTACAGACTTGTTGAAGGAGATTTCATTTGTGGGAGGGCTCACTTGCCTCTGTGTTCTTCATTTCCAGATCTCTGCCATTGAGAGGGGCGCATTTCTGTTCACTGCTCAAGTTGCAGGAAGGAGAAGACTGCTACTCGTCACTGAGAACATTGCCCCACCATTTGCTAAGAAGAAGCTGGTTTTACCTCTAGCCTGCGTTTGCATTTTCAAGTGGGATAAACGTGGAAGAGAAGGCACTACTGTGGGGGGCGATTTTCCTGAAACAGCCCATCAAGGTTGGGGTCGAGTTAGCTACAGCAGCCTCTTGTCATTTGTACACTGAACCTGGTTAAGGTAGAACTTATTCCTCCTGTGGAGAGCAGCCTTGCACTACAGCAGAAGAATTCTTGAATATTGGAAAGGGTACAACCCAAGAATCACTGTCCATCATTTCCAGGCATGTAAACACTCTTTTAAATAAAAAATGAAGATTTGAATGTGACCCTTTAGTCTGGTTTTTGATGATTATTTAATTACTGTTATGCATCAATATTGTCTATATTGAATATCATGATAACAATCAGCATAGGGTAATGTGGTGATCAAGATTCATATAAACTTAACTCCACATTAGTACAGAACAGTGGGTTCAAGAGGATCTTGTAGACAGACATCTACAGCAGTAGATATTTTATTGTTGTTTAAAGCTACCATTCTGAAACCAACAGTAGAACAATACTACAGTCAGAGTTGAGGCCAAGGGGATCACATACAGCAGAGATAATACCTTTAAACCCAATACTTGGTAAAGCGGCCGCCTAAAAGCATACTATCAATTAGCACAACATATTCAGATCTGAGTTTGGGAACCTTATGGCAATAACAGGGTAGGTACACTGAGTGTTTGACATTATCCATCGACCAAAATCATATCTGGCTTGAGTGGAAAAATTAATGACACTTGGTAAGGGTCATTACAGATGTTAAGACTACTTTTCCTAATGGTTTGATTGAAGAAGAAGTATTTAGTCAACCAAGATGTTTTGAGGTGGATGGGCCGAATAATTATGTATGGAGGTTGAAGAACTCCCTTTATGGGCTGAAGCAGGCACCACATGCTTGGTACTCTTAGATTGATGAGTACTTACAGAGCTTGGGCTTCACTAAGACTTTTGCTTATTGTAATTTGTATCATTTATTTGATAAATCTGATCTGCTTGTCTTAGTGCTGTATGTAAATGCCTTGGTCTTGATAGGTAGTTTGGAAGAGCTCATAGGTGCAAGAAGAAATTGGCAAGTGATTTGACATGAAGGAAATAGCTTCAATGCACTATTTTTTGGCTTTAGAGGTTTTGTAGGGTTCCGAGGAAGTCTTTCTTGGTTAGGGGAAGTATGCGGTAGAGATTGGAAAGCAGTTTCATATGGTGGATTGCAAACCTCTATGCACTAAGCACTTCCATGGTTCCAAATCTGAAGTTATCTATTGACTTGGATTCAAATTTGGTAGGTCCTTCTCTATACAAGCATTTGATTGGTTTTCTTATGTATCTAGTGAGCAATGTTATCAGAACTGTACCAGTCATTGAGTTGATCGACAGCAAAAAACTAGTCAACCAAAAAATACATAAAATATTTAGATTTTGATAAAAAATATATATATTCATGTACATGTGAATCCAAACCATTAAAGACAAATATGCAAAGCTTTCTCATGGATATAGCAAGTAAGGTTCATATAACTAAAATAGCACTGAGTGCAAATTTCATAAACAAAGGCTCTAAATGGCCTATAGAGTTGAAAAAACATCATTCTACAACAAATAACTACATATTATCAATATCATTGCCTATATTGGGATACTATTCATCAGTAGCACCCTTTGCCCCCAT
This sequence comes from Larix kaempferi, assembly GCA_027924585.1. Classification (NCBI taxonomy): domain Eukaryota; kingdom Viridiplantae; phylum Streptophyta; class Pinopsida; order Pinales; family Pinaceae; genus Larix; species Larix kaempferi. The sequence continues at coordinate 37,323,902 of BSBM01000017.1, forward strand.
TCTCTATGCTCTAGCCTTTTCCTCTACCTTGAATCTCAAAGTTGATCCTCCAAGGACATTGGTCAACTTCCTCCAATTTTGATAAAACTTTCCAATCCAAGCATTAAAATAAGGTAGAAAAAACTTCCTATGCCTAATAAGTGATTTTGCTTGAGTGAAGGGTACATTTTTACTAAGGTCATGACAAAGGAATACAATAATCGACACCACCACCAACAGTGAGGTACATAGAGGGGTTGATGCCCTTGATTAAATGCTAATCCCATACCCTCATACATTATAGAATCCAGTGGAAACGTTGCAATCCCGAAATCCTATAAACTGTTAAGTCTGTTGAATTTTGAATGGGATCTAAAATTCTACTTTGTGCATATGAAGTCCGATGAGGTTGGAACCAGTCTCGAACAATTAATGGTAATGTTAAAAATTTAAGTCAAAGGATAGAAAAGGAAAAATAACAAGAATGTCAACTTTAAGAATTTAATATTACCATTAATTATTAGGGTCTAGGGTTAGTTTTAGGGCTTTTGTTTTACCCTCTTATTTTTGTTTTTAATTTTCATGGTCAAAATCTTGGTCCCACGTGTGATGTAAGCACCTATACCAAACTGGTTGGTTTAGGCATTTAAAGTTGGTTTCGTACGAAACCTGCCATTTCTGGTTCAAGGCCATGATTTGGACCGGTTAGGCTTGTGATTCGGTTGGTTTTGGCAAAACTGGTCAGGTTCTGATAACACTGCTGGTGAGTACCAGACTTGATATGTGTTTTATAGTAAACACATTGAGCCAATTCAAAACGGAATCCCAACAGATTTGTTGGAGAGCTGCAAAACATGTGCTCAGATACTTGAAGGCCAGAGTTCACTGTGGCCTAAGGTATGATAGAGATGGTGGTTTTCTGTTTCATTATTTTAATCATTCTGATTGGGCAGGGGATGCAAGTGATAAGTCACCGCATTCGCCGATTTTCAAGCTTGAAAATCGAATTTTGCCGAATTTTATGGGAGGACGAATCTAAAAGGTTAAATTCGCCGATTTTCATCGTCTAGATAGCTAGCCTGCCCGAAACTTCGTAGCCGCACCTGCCGTGCCCGCCACTGTGAGAAAAATAAAAAATCGTGCGAGTTTGTTCTTCACCCGACGACGGCCGCGAGTTTGTGCTTCACCCGACCACTGTAGCAGAGTTTCCGTCGACGGTCGCACTCCCTCTCCGTCTCAGCAATTGAAAGTCGAACTGAAACCTCCAAACTGTTCAACGGTTTGTGCCAAACGGGTTCGAAAACTCCAAACTCTTCAGCGGTTCGTGCAGGGTCCGTGGGCCTGTGGCAAATCGGTTTTGACAGAAATTGGAGGGTAACTTTGTTTAAATTTGTGGGCCGACATAGGGTTTGCTTTTATTTAATTATTTTATGAATTGTTCTTTCGGGCTAGGTTTTTTTTAATTCAATTATTTTATAATTTGAAGGTTCTTTTATTTTATTCTTTGTAGTTCATAATTTTTATAATAATATTATTAATTTTATCCTTAATGCTATTATTAATATTAAATTATATAATAATTTGAAGGTCCTTTTATTTTATTGTTTGTAGTTCATAATTTTTATAATAATATTATTAGACCTTCTCGTTCATAATTTTATTACTATGTTATTATTATTACTATGATTATACTAAAACCAAAACTAATATTAACATTAGGATTATTAGAACTATTACTAATATTAGCATAGCTAGAAGTCTAAAATTATTGGAAAATACTAAAAAAAATCATGTTTATATATATATTTTTAATTTTATAGTCTCTCGAATTTAATGTCGAATTTTATCACTAAAAATTTCATTGCCGAATTTTTGACGAACTTCAAAGTTGTCGAACTCGAACACGAATTCGAACCAGGTGACTTTGTGATAGGAGGAACACCTCAGGGTACTTTTGCAGTTTGGGTTCAGGACTCATATCTTGGTTCAACAAGAAGTAGTGTTCATTTGCATTCAGTTCAGCAGAACTAGTGTTCAACAGAACTATAGTACATGGCAACAAGTGCTGCTAGTTGTGAGGCCTTTGGAAACTATCAATAGAGTTGACTTGTAAGATGTTGGAGCCCACAGTTGTTTACTGTGACAATCAAAGTTGCATCAAGCTCTCTGAGAATATGGTATTTCATGATCGTTCCAAGCACTTTGAGATCTAGCATCACTTCATTAGAGACAGAGTTCAAAGGAGAATAGTTGTCCTGGAATATGTTCCTTCAGATTCATAGGTTGTTGACATGTTGACAAAGTCCCTCTCTAAGGGGAAGTTTGAGATGATGAGGGAGACTTGCCATCGTGGAAAACACCTTCCTTGTAAAAAGGGAGTGTTAGAAAGTCCTTGTTTCTCCTCAGCTGTTCTCCACAGCAGATGGAGTTTTCCAGGAGTGAGATAGCATGTCAAAGGAAAGGCACCAATAGTTTAGGAAGAAGCATGGCACACAACAGTCTTCTGGTGTTGAAATATATAGCTTTGGAAGCTATTTTTTGATGTAATTAAATTATCTACATAAAAAGTATTTCATGCCAAGTGTCAAAAAGCTCAAGCCAAGTGTCAAGCTAATGCCAAGCGTCAGAAGGCTCCATCCAAGAGTTAGCTTAGGGCGGTCCCTAGGGGGGTTGCTTAGGGCAGCGAAGCCCAAGTATAAAAAGGGGCTAACCCCCATCACTTGGACACACAATTTTTAGAGAAGAACTCTGTTGTTATAAGACTGCCAATTATCAAGGGTGTTGCTGTTACAGTCTGCTACAAGGAGGGAGATCTAGTGTTGCTATAGTGTCTACCATAAGTCTGCTACAATGTCTGTAAGTGTGTTATCAATTCTGTTAGAGGAGTTTATGAGTGCTGAAACAATAGGTAATTGTTTCAGCACTACTTAGTTAGTTAAAGTCTTAAGTCTTGTACTGGTGTTGTATTTTGTTGAGGAATCTAAAGAGAAGTTTTGGTTGGGTTTTCTACCCCAAGAGGGTTTCCTAGGTGTTACGTGGTACTAGTACTAGCGCACCTGCAGATGTACCCCAGGGAGAGAGGGTCATTTTTTTCCTGACCAAGAGGGGTGTTATCCAGCTTTTTCTGAGTGAGGGTTATGGCTAGACCAATGTTATAAAAATCAGCTCGGAACCAACAAAATCGGCCAGTCCAATCGGTTCCAAGGGTTTTCCGATCTGACCGTTTGATTCCACCCGTTTTTGACCGGTTATGTACGGAACTGGCCGATTTCCACCAAGAACCGCCCAGTTCCGTACGGAACCGACTTGTTTTCTCAAACCAGTCGGGTTCCGTATGGAACAGGACGGTTCCATATCGGGTCTTTCTAGGGCAAAAAACCTACGTTTTGAATTTTTTTTTAATTAAAAAACCAAAAATTTTGGGCACAACGACCACATCCGCTAACCTACTTACCGTACAATCACTATATATTGACGCAGGGACCCTCAATTGCAATCACGATTCACAATCATCTTTCGATTTTTCTAGGTTGAGCATACGAATTACGGAGTTAGGGCAGCAGGGCATTCGGGAGTCTGGAATCAAATCTCAATTGTGGGCCATGGCATAACCAAATTTTGGTTTTATACACTTTTACTTGCTATATACATGAGAAACTTTGTAGATTTGTGTATAATGGTTTGAATTCACATGAATATATATTTAGTTTTTGAAAATATGAATATTTTATGTATTTTTGCTCAACTGGTTTTTTGATCCAGTTTTTTTGCCGGTTTTTGTCTGTTTCCGGTCTAGGTCCAGGTCTTGGGGCCGACCGGTTTGACCACTGGTCCGGTTTTGATAACATTGGGCCAGACCCTTTGGTTTCTCCCCTAGGAGTACTACGGCTTAGTGGCATAGCTGACTGCCTCATGAAAGAGCTTGAAGCCTTGAGGTTGGTGTCCGGGGTTTCCAGGGGTGGGTCACTGGGTCACATGACCCCCACCTTGATTTATCATTCCCGTGGAACATTTTTCAGCACTGAGGCTTATTTCTCTCCTCCAAGTCACCTTCCACACCCTTTTGGTCCTCCAGTTCACCAACTCTCTCTCTCCTTGGGCTCCTCTTGATGATGACGTCATCCTTCATGCCAGGCTGCATTACTTGATTAGGGGGCGCGTTGAGGGATTTTCACTACTGTTGGGGTTAGATGGGATATGACAACCCCCCCCCTCCACACTCCAGCCTTCAGATTGGAGTGACATGCTCATTTTTAGCTGTTTAGTCATGTGTGGGTAAATTCTGGGGAAAATGCCTTAAATTACCCACAGATTTGATTATTTTATATTATTTTTGTTTTAATTTTAAGTTGACATTTTATTATTTCAAATTGACATTTTAAAGGCATGTTGGCGTGGATATTTTTATATTTTTATAAAGTGAGTGTGAGAAGGTATAAATAAACCTTTCCTCACTTCATTTTAACACAACAACTTATGGGATAAAATTCATTATTTACCCTAGAAGGGCCTTATGAAGTGATGTGCACCTCTTGGAGAGATGATTCTTTTTGTTCTTGGATGAAGTTGGATGCTTCCTTTGTCTTGCTAAAATGCTGTGGATGCTAGAATGGTTGGAATAACTCATGTTCAAGTAAGTCTCTTACATTTTTAAGGTTTGCTTGATGAATGGTAGGTAAATTTTGCATCTTGAATGATTGAATGGTAGCCCTAGGGCTACATTCTCTTTGAATAGAGATTTTGCCTACTATTCTATCATCATTGCATAGTAAAAATGTTCCCAAAATGAGGTTTTTACAAAGTTTGGCCTTGGATCTCCAACTTTGCCCTAGTCTAGGGTCTTGAAACCAACCTTAGAGGTTGTTTCAAGAAGCCCTAACCTAGTAGCAAGGAGAATTGTCTCCAAGAGGAAGGCTTGTCACCTTCCTCTAAGGCTAGGGTTTGGGGTAACATCCATTAAAACCCTAAGTTATCAACTTTTACTAAATTTTCTTGCATATTCATGTGTAAATTTGCATTTTCATGATAGAATTAGGGTTATAATTAGGTCTGCAATTTTATGACAAAAACCTTAAAAATAAAAAAATTTAATTTTTTTCAATTTTTGGCTTCCCTAAAATTTCGGCCTGCCATTTTAAGCCCTAAAAACCTATGTTGCACGAGTTTCCGGAAAGTGGGAATGTAGGGAACTCGGGTACGAGTGTCCGATATGGCTAGAAGTTTCCCTTAAATTTGCAGGAAACGGCGGGTTGGGAGCGGCAATAATATATTTATAAAAAATATAAAAAATAATATAATTAAAAAACAAAATTAAACTAATAAACTTGTATTGTAGGTTCTAAATCTTCTATTTAAGAATAGTACATTAATTAATTAATAATTAACCATTGATACTAATTTAATAACCTAAAATTTAAAAACAATATATAATTGATAAAAAAATTAAATTATAACTAATAAATAAATTTTAAATTTTAAAAATTTAAATAAACAAATTTGAAACTTCAAAATTCAAAACTAATAGTAATTTAATATTAATAACTTAAATTTTATAAATTAAAAATTTAATAAATTGAAATTAAAAAAATTATTAAAAATATAAAATATAAAACTTTAAAACAATAAAATTTAAAATCATAAATATAAATATTAATAATAAACGAAAACATTTAATAATTAATAATTACACCAATTTATAATTTAAAAAATAAACATTTAACAAAAAAATTAATTTATAATTAAAAAATAAACATTTAACAAAAAATTTAAAACTTTATAATAATTAAAAAATAAACATTTAACAAAAAAATTTAAAACTTTATAATAATTAAAAAAATAAACATTTAACAAAAAAATGTAAAACTTTTTAAAAATTAAAATACTAAAGTGGTAGCCGCCAACACAGTCAAGCAGCCACAGTTGTAGCCCAGCCAACACCATCCCAGCACTTTTAACCAACAGGAAGCCGCAGCCGACAACACCGTCACCGTTACCCGACCAGCAGGAAGCCGCAGCCGAGCTGCCAACGTTATCGTCGTTACCCAAGCTCTGCCAAAACTACGAATGAAGCCGCGCCACCAGCAGCTCGGCTCTACCTCTACGTAGCTCATTCGAACAAGCTCTGCCAAGCTCCACGAACCAGCTCGGCCTCACGGTGTCAACTCGCGGCTCACAGCTCACAGCCTCTACGCAAGGGGGACAGAGGGCCTCGGGATGTCGAGCTCGCAGCCTCTACGCAACTCGGCAAGGGGGACAGAGGACGGGAAAACTCAACACTAACACTCCCGACAGGCGAAACGGCAAAAAACACGTTCCCGAGTTTCCGAATTTTTAAGCTGGAAGTTCCCGAAAAGTTCCAAAGCTCCTGGAACCGTTCCAACTAATTTTGGAACGTTTCGTTCCCGTTCCTAAGCTCCCTAGAACGCGGGAACTTCAGGAACGAGTTCCCTGAACTCCGGGAGCGGTTCCTGTGCAATAGAGCTAAAAACCCTATGGCGAAATTTTAGGAAGCCCTAAAAACATACAAATATTAAAATTTCTAAAAAAAACCTAATATATATATATATATATATTTTTTAATTTTGGGCCTACCTAACATTTCGGCCCTCTCTCCTACAAATTCGGCCTGGCCTTTTATGCCTTAGAAACCCTAAAATGAATTTCCACAAGGCCTAAAAACCCTAAAAATTGAAAATTTCTATAAAATCCTGAAAAACCCTAAAAACAGTCCTAAAAAGCTAGCCTAAAACCTAACTCTTTCCTTCTCTCTCCTTTTCCTTATACCCGTCCCTTCTATCCCTTCTCCTCCTCCTCTTCTTCCTCCCTTTTTCTTCCCTTCTTTCTTCTCCTTTTTTCCCTTCTCTTCCTCCTTTTCTCCTCTTTTCCTCACCCTTGGTCCTTGTTTTTGAGCCTTCTCCAAGGCTGTAACAGCCTTAAATTGACTCCTTCTCTGCTGCATTTAGGTCTGCAAAATCAGCAGATTGTCCACCCTTGACAACCTTCCAAAACCAACTTCACACCTACACAAAACCACAAAAGTATCAGTCATTTGTTACATCTTTGCTACTGTTTTAAAAGGATAATATATTGCTAACAAATGAGGTCTGAAATTACTTATTTACTACTAGCTATGTCACATGGTTTGGGTTCGTGTTCGAGTTCGACAACAATTAAGTTCGATTCAAGTTCGAATTTTTCGATGAAGTTCGCCATAAGGTTCGACGATATACATTTTTCAAAATATAAATATATATAAATTGCAAAATAAAATATAACATAATATATTAAAAAATCAATGTATATATATATGTAGATTTTCTGGGTTTTATTGCTTGCTGTTTTATGTCAACATTTCAGTGTTTTTCACTTCCAGCCGGGTTTGCATTGGCTGGAAATTACTTATGAAATTTACTGTAACAATTAAACACGCTGTAAAATCACTATGACAGGCAGAAAATTAATTTAAACATGCACACCATAAAAAATCAGACTCAGGAATTTTTTAGCAACTGTGCCCTGGAAAAACCCCCACGGGGAAGACCAGTAAGAGAGAGAGAGAGAGTTTATTATTTCTTCAGTAAATCACAGTACATAAATTTTACAGCAGAAATGTACTTATCTCCACCATGAAATTTCACCCAGAAAATTATCTCGAAATGAGTGCCAAACTGCTGCCTCGATTTCTGTGCCTGAGTGCTACCTCGAAATCTGTGCCAAACACTGTCTTGAATTCTGTGCCAACCTGCCTCGATTTTTGTGCCTACTACAGTTTCAATTTCAGTGCCAATTTTTGCCCCGGTTTCTGTGCCAAAGGACAGTCCCGAAATCTATGCAAAAACAGTCTTGAAAACCGTGCAGCAAGTACAGTCTGTACGGACTGTACGGACCTAGGAAAAAGTGCAGAAATTATTCTGGAAAACCGTGCCCAGAATTAGCATAGAAACTCGTGCCCTTGTCTTGGGAAATGTGCCCAGCATTTAATGCATTGAAAACCGTGCATGTCTCGGGATATGTGCCCAGCTGAGTCTCGGTTTCAGTGCCCAGAATCACGCTGCTGTACTTTCCTCGATTACTGTGCCACTCATAAATGCTTCCATGAACATCCTCGAAATGTGTGCCCTCTCTCCAAGTTGAAAACTGATGTCTCGATTTTTGTGTCAATGATCTCCTCAAATCGCTGCCTCGAAAATCGTGCTACCTCTAGCTATTCTCTCTTCTCTCTATTTCTCACTTTCAATCAGCAAAAGTGAGCTCAAATGCCTCCCTCAACCCTTTTTGATCAAACCCTAGGGTGATTCTAATCCAATGGTGAAGAAAGATCTAATCTGATGGATGAGATTCAATGAGAGTGAAAATCCCTTTTATTTAAATCACTTAAATAAAATTCACTCACCCACTTAACTTTATCAAAAAGTGACTTTCATTTTATAAAGTCTCATTAAGTGAAATTAATGTGGGGGTCACCTTTTTCCCCCTTCTAAGTGACTTAGGCAAATGTCACTTGGAGAACACTTTCCTAGGTACAAAACTAACACTCCCTCTTATAGAGGAAGGGGTTCCGAACCACTCCCAACTTATCTATGAAGAAGACAAACTTCCCCCTCCCCAAAGATTTCGTCAGGATATCTGCCACCTGCTCACCAGTGGAAATATAATGCAACTCAACTGCCCCTCTTTGGACGTAGTCCTGGATGAAATGGTACCTGATCTTAATGTGCTTGAACCTGTCATGGAACACTAGATTCTCAGAGAGCTGAATGCAACTCTGATTGTCACAATAGATCACCGTAGGTCTAAGCTGCTGATCAAATAAATCTACCAATAACTTACTAAGCCACAGTGCTTCGCAAGTAGCCCGACTGGCCGCCATATACTCAGCCTCGGCAGAACTTAATGCAACGGACTTCTGTTTCCGACTGAACCACGACACTGCTGCCGAGCCCAGACTGAAACAACAACCGGAAGTGCTCTTCCGATCCCTCACACAACCTGCCCTGTCTGAATCTGTGAAACCAACCAAGCTGACTCCACTCGAACCCCTGTAGTTCAAACCATAATCCGCTGGACCTGCTAGGTATCTCAGTACATGTTTTGCGGCAGTCCAATGCACACTCCTAGGCTCCACCATGAACTGGCTAAGAGTGTTAACCGCAAAACACAAGTCCGGCCTGGTGTTGACCAGATACATCAATGAACCAACAAGCTGACGGTAAAGTGTAGAATCCACCAACTTACCCTCAGAAGCATGAAGTTGCTTCCAGTTGGTGATCATCGGTGTAGACATAGGCCTGCAGTCCTCCATCCGATAACTCTTCAGAATATCAACTGCATACTTCCCCTGTCCTAGGAAAATATGTTCAGGCTCCTGCCAAACCTCCATCCCCAAATAGTAATGCATCAGCCCAATATCAGTCATCTCATACTCAGCTGCAAGGTCTCTCTTGCACTGTGCAATGAGATGCTCATCTCCAGTGATAAACAAGTCATCAACATATAACAAAAGAATGAGAGGATCTCCACCAACCACAATGTAGTAAAGGTTGGAATCAGCCTCACTCTTCTGAAAGCCCATCGAAGTCAAGTATGCATCGATCCTGGAGTACCAAGCTCTAGGAGCTTGCTTCAGTCCGTACAAGGCTTTCCTCAGCCTGCACACATGAGAATCTCTCCCATGAATCTCGAATCCCTGTGGCTGCTCTAAGTACACCTCCTCCTACAGAAGACCATTGAGAAATGTGGTCTTCACATCCATCTGGTGGATCTTCCAACCCATCTCTGCTGCTATAGATATCACTGCTCTGATGGAAGAATACTAAGCAACTGGAGCAAAAGTCTCATCATAGTCAACTCCCTCAAACTGTGAAAACCCCCGAGCCACAAACCGAGCCTTAAATTTCTCCACACTGCCATCTGCAGCATGCTTTATCTTGTAAAGCCACTTGGAAGTCACCACTGACTTCCCCTCAGGTCTTAGCACTATCTCCCAAGCATTGTTCTTCATGATGGAATGGTACTCTTCCATCATGGCATCTCTCCATTCTTGATGCTAAGAAGCCTCCTCAAATGTGGAGGGCTCAGAGTCACGAAGACTCGCAACAAGAGCCATCCCATATCTGTCTGGCTCAACTACTATCCTGATCTCCTCCTGGGGTCTACCAAATGCCTCTGCTTCCTTCAAGGTGTCTTGGAGCCACTTAGGCTTCCTCTTCCTTGAAGGCTCCTCCCAAACTGGTTTATCCTCATCTGAGGAACTCCCAGAAGCAGAAGGTCCAACACCCCGAGGACCAGTGACTGATGAACCAGTCCCTGAAGAACCTGTAACTTGTGAACCTGAACCTGTACCTGTCCCTGAACCTGTCCCTGAAGTACCTGTCACCTGAACCACTGAACCTGTAGAAGCTGTGCCTGTACCCTGTGATCCAGTCACTCCAGAAACCTATGGACCTGAAACCTGTATCAAAGAAGCCTGTGTCAACTGAGGTGTGGGAGTTGGTGGCTCCCGCTACTCCATCTCTCTTGACTTCCTGAAGGCCCTCTCCTCATCAAACTTCACTTCCCGCCTCACTACAACTCTCTTATGGCCAGGAATGTAAAGCCGATATGCCTTCGAAGTCTCATCATAACCCACAAAGATACCTCTCTCTGCAGTGGGCTCAAACTTCGTCCTCTTCTCAGAAGGGACGTGAGAGAAAGTCAAAGAACCAAATATACGAAAGTGGCTCACCTCAAGCTTCTTGCCTGTAGACATCTCCTCTTGAGTCATCCTCCCCAAAGCACGGTGAGGACTCCTGTTCTGCAGATATACTGCAATGTTGCATGCCTCTGCCCATAGAAAGAACGGTAACCCTTGATCATGAAGCATAGCTCTCGCTGCTCCCACAATCGACCTGTTCTTCCTCTCTGCTACTCCATTCTGCTCAGGAGTGTAGGGAACTGTCAGTTGTCTCTGTATACCCTCCTGTCTGCAGAAAGCATCGAACTCCTTGGAGGTATACTCACCCCCATTGTTCGATCTCAACATCCGGATCTTCCTGCCTGTCTGCTTCTCCACAAGGGCTTTGAACCCTTGGAAGACATTCAAAACTAAGTGTGACTTCTTGCTCCTCAAGAAGTAGATCCAGGTCTTCCTGGAGTAGTCATCAATGAAGCTAATGTAGCACTCATGACTAGTCAAGGAGACTGATGACATAGGACCGCAAATGTCAGAATGGATCAAGTCAAGCACTCTTGCTGCTCTCGTGTCACTGCTTGGAAAAGCAGTCTTGGTGTACTTTCCCAAAGCACACCCCCAGCACACATCACTCTGCTCAGTGCTGAACTCGGGTAAACCTGTAACCATGCTCCTCAACAATCTCAGAGCTGGGTGATGTAGGTGGGCCATCCTCCGATGCCATAGCTCACATAGCTCACTGTTGTTGCTGTGTGCTAGAGCATGCTACGGCTGAAACAATAGCTTGTACACCTTTCCACATCTAACCCCAATGTCCATGGGAGTAGATACACCTATAATTCTGGGGAAAACTTGCACTCTCCCATTTGAGAAACACACTCCAACACCCCTGTCCTCAATAGTGGAAACTGAAACAAGGTTCTTGTTCAGCCCAGGGACATACAACACATCCCTCAGTATCATGGGACTCATAGACCCCCTCTGAAATGTAATGGTCCCCTGACCAACTGCTCTAACAATGGTATTGTCACCAAGTACCACCTCCACATCTCTATCTGTCTGTGATAGCTCGGAGAACAAATCTCGAGTACCTGTCATGTGCCTCGAGGCTCCGCTGTCAATGTACCAAGTACTAGTGGTGGATGGACCTGTTTGATGGCCTGCCAACAATGAATGCTCACTTTCCATATCCATATCTGTGATGGTGGCTAAAGAGACTCTCTCTCTCTCAATCTGTCCAGCAAATAGGGAAAACTCCCTCTGAAACCTGTCTCCAAAGTCATCAACCTCTGCTGAGGCTGCTGTCTACTGTCCCTTCTTCTTCTTCTTGTTTGGACACTGTGAAGCATAGTGCCCAAACGCCTGACAACAATAGCACTTGATTTTACTCAAGTCCTTCTTCTGTCCACCTTGTTGCTACTGCTGTTGCTGCTTGGCCCCACCCTTCTTAGGACCTGTTTTCACCTAACTTGTAGTTACCCCTATGGATACATCCAATCATGGATGGCAATAGGGAAGGGCAACTCAAAAGGTGCAACCACGATCACCTCGACCTCCAGTATATGGTTGTCACGCCAGTCGAGGCAACCTTCACTTTATGTTATCTAGCCCAGACAACAAAGGGGGAGACCCGATCTACTCTCGACAGGAGAGATCAAAACCAAGACACCAAATCAGGGTATTTCTAAGTGAAGTTAGGTGTATGGTTTATCCTAGACCTTAGGATGAAGTCACAAGCCAAGTGAGGGGTTCAATGAGTATAGCTTTGGTCCATAGTTGATGTGAGAGTGACTTATAATGTTTGAAATGAGATCTAGGATTAAAGTACTAGTTCAATGTTGGAAGATCCACTGCCTTGGGAAACGTGTCCAATGCAGGGTAGTTTAGGGGATGAATTGGGGCTAACTAGTACAAGTGACAAGCTTGACTATGATATATGATGGCTTCAAAGGCTTAGTTCACCATGCAAAGGTCAAACCACAAGTTAATCCAACAATCTAAGAAAGTAGAATTGACTTGGAGAACAACCAGTGCCTTGGGAATTGGGATAATGGAGTCAAAGTGGGGTTAACTTGTGGTTAAGGACTCCTATATCATGAGACAAGTGGGCAATTAAGGTCTTGATGGATGAATAGGTCTAGATCTAGGTTTGACCAAAGTGGACCACAATCCCTTAAAATAAGGAATGCTGTCCCCAAGGCAAGATTTAACAAGATGACACCTTAGACCTAGGTTTTGAATTATTCCGGTTCCAAATCTCCAAAAATCTCAAGTACCCATGTCCTAGAAGTGAGTCAACTCACTTCTCCAAGGTGGTGCTACTTTACCCAAGGAGGCCAAAAATGTGGGTTAGGTAGGTCAAGACAAGTCCGATGGCGTCCAAACTTTAGATCCGGGTAGGTTGGTCAAGTAGGAGTGTGGATCTATAATTTCACAGCAATCCGACGGTTAGATCTTACTAGATTTGAGTTTAAGTGTTCCAAGTGGTCCAAAATGGGGATTAAATCCCTTAAAATGTGGAATAGGGCCCACAAGGTGAAAATCAAGAAAGTGACAATCTGGGGGTATGTTATTTGATGTATAGATTATGGATCAAGCGGGATCTCAACTACCCACCACCTAGATCTAGGTCAACCCACAACCACCAAGAAGTGCGCCTTGCTTGGGAGAAGCTAAGTTGGCTTGGGAAGGGGGTCAAACGGAAGCCAATCCTCACCAAATATAGATCCGGGATGCCGTGGATGTTATAGAGGTGGGTTTTCAATATTATGCCCAACAACCCACTAGATCTAAGTAGATCTGAGAAAATATAAAATGGGGGTTTTTGAAATATTTAGGGTTTTAAATGTTTTAGACAAGTGGATAGATCATGGAGATAGAACTTACCTTGAGATCATACCTGAGTAATGTGGATGAGATGCCTTGATGTTGAGGAAGATTCCCGCAGAGATCAAATGAGAGATTGTTGATTTTGCTTGCCAAACTCATGCCCTAGTCCACAAGTGCGCCCTCCTCTACCTGTCAATCCAAGGAAAATCGATTTCAATCAGAGAGGTCAAGTATGGAGGAAATACAAGTAAAATGCAATGATAACATAGAATAGAAGGTCCTGGGACAGTAATACTCCCTGTTACCAACGAAGAGATCCAAAGAAGAAGTAGGGAGAGTCTTCCGCTACCAATACTTTCTCCTCAAAGCAAATCGGCCTCAACCTGTAGATGCAAATACGTGGTACAAAAGATATGGCAAACAAGATCTCCAATAACTCAGTGCAAAGGAAGAACCAACGAACGAACACCAAAAACATTCACCACAATACTGGAGATAGGTGCAATAATAATTTTCTATTCCAATAATCCAGAGCCACCAGTCCCCTTTACAATGAGAAGCTCTCTCCTTTAAATAGGAAGGAGAGGCACCAAAACCCTAACCACTTTTTGAATGAGTGGCTAAGATTAAAAGATACAAATGTCTAATCAATGGTTGAGATGAGCTCAACAATAAAATACATGGATCACTAATAAAATATTATGTGAGTGGACAAAATCACCCTAGAAGAGGGGAATCCCACCAAATAATGATGACAAAATATAATAAGAGGCTTATGGTGGGTCCAAGGGGTAATTTTATCCCTCCTTGGTCAATCCCCATAGCACAATAATCAATAAATAATCATCAATGTACCAAATCGTGCCTCCATAGTCAAATCGTAGGCCTCAAAAAGACCTCAAAAATCCTCAGAAAGTGCCATAAGTGATGGATGCGGGCCTCGATGAAGCTGAAACTGCTGGAGAAGGTGTGGAGGACCCGATCTATCATCACTGATCATCCCATGCCATAACATTGCCTCAGTAGCCCAAATCGATTTCCTCAATAGCCATTTCTACCAATCCTGAAATGCCTCGGGAAGCGTGAAATTGCCCCAAACTGCCTCCTGGAGTGCTAGCGCTGTCAAGGTGAGGGCACCAGTGTGTCCGGGAGGGGGGTAATGTGGTAAAAACAAGTGGCTGGACCACCCCCTCCAAGCACAGCACCCTAAGTTAACCGGATAAAAATCACATCTGCTCTGACAGGGCCTCCGACAGACCAAAACTGCATTGGGATAGCCTACTGAGGCTCAATCATCACTGTAAGTGCCCGGAACTGAAAACAAACTGTCTCATTGGACTCAGAATGTCCAAATCCATCCAAAATGTGTACTCATACACCATATGAGTCTTTGCATGATCAAAATATATATCCAATATACCGGAACATGGCCAATAATAATAATCTGTAAAGGATCAAATAATGTTGTAAACCAAGAATCATCATCATAACCCTGTAGCTGCTGCATAGAATCATCATGTATGTATACATAGACCATATAACATCTATCCATGTCATCATAAGGTCCAACCATCTCATGTCCTCTGGTTGACCATGGTCAGACTAGGCCTAACCAAGTCAACATGACCCAATATAACTCAGACCATCGTCATAAGCTGCTGCAAGGTGTCCAAGGTTAATGCATGCTCTACAACTTATTCAAATAACAATTATAGCGCAAAGTAATCATTACTGGCGATCTACATCCAAATATATAATGTCATTAATTATTATTATTACTCAGACTAGACTTTCAAGATCATAGTCACTTCATAGCTGTGATCAATTTGCTAGTGAAGGGTGAAGGCTGAAATAACTGGCTAGGCTGAGGGATGACTTGACTGACTTAACTTTGTGACATTTTGGCAAAGGGAACGGGAATACACACCATAGTATATACTGAATGAGCAATAACACAGGGAATGGCGGTGTCTCACAAATGGATGAGTTGTTCAAAGAGGATTTATTCACCTTCACAGATGCGCACAATCCATAATACAAATAAGGCCAGCAATTGTTTAGATATAGCATTTAAGTTCCATTGCTTTTTGGGCCTGAAGTTTCCATAGCTTTGATCTATGTGTGTTTATAAACACATTGCATAGATTTACATTTATTTTAGGTTTTCTGCTACAGGTGTGTTTTTAAGGCACTTGTTTACCTGAGCACTTCTAGGTGTGTCATGGACAGCTTGTTTACCTAGGTATTTATTTTCCAAAAGATATAACATTTTATTTTCATAGCCATTTTCATTTGGCATGCCTTTCATTCATGTGTGTTTAGAAACACATTGCATGAATGGGCTTTTCATACAAGATATAGCATTTCATTTTTCCAGATTTTGTATTCATGGCAGCACCAAAAGTTTCAGGTTTAGCCAACACAACTTTAGTGACTAGGGGGAATTCACAAGGAACTCCAACTCACCAGAGGTAAGTTTTGTCACCAACTCAGAGCCGAGACACAATAAACAGGGAAGCTCATCCAATACAGAGGCTACAGTGGGGGAAAGATCCTCCATGACACTAGTCAAGTAGTAAGTCAGGGTGATAAACTAAAAGGTAGGCCATGGATAGATGAAGACAATGAATCATGGAGCCAACACTAGCAAGCCAAGGTATGGTGGAATGATCACCTCTATTCTCCCTAAGGAGGGTAAAACCAATGAGTATGAGTAGTGAACTTCTAAGTCTGAGTAGGGACAATAATATATATATAATATCAACTAGGTCCACATATCTATATGATCGCCAAATCATGACACTAAGTGCTAAGACATGCTATAAGAATAAATATAAAAGCAATATAACCATTACACAAAGATATACATGCTGAGTCATATACCTGACTGCTCATCAACCTGTACCATCATCTGTCCTCTGAAACTGCTGCTGTAACTCTGGGCACTACTGACTGCTCTGTATCAATGGTATAATGGCTACATCGGTCATCTCTCTGAGTGTCCTGAGACTCAGTCATGGCATGGGGAATATACACTACTGTCGACAATTTGATAGTGATCCAATATAGATGCTCATCTCAGCATCTCAAATGTAAGGGAACTGGCTGAATAGTGTACTGGAATCAGAAAAATAATGTATGGTAGCCCGGCTACTATATATGTGATAACATCTGGCTCCGGCTGGGACAAGTGCTCTGCTGAAATGAGCGCTTGAGAACCTCAGAATCTCTGGTCCTCGAACTCTGCTACTCGAATCCACAATCCAGCACTCTACCATTTTGCTTCCAGCTTTTATTTTTGCAACCTATTTCTGCATTCACAAACATCAAAAATACCTCATGCCGCATGTGTGGGAAAAATATGAAACCAACTGAAAATAAATCTACTCTATGTCAGAAATATAAATGCATGAAATATATAAATGCAGAAAGTAAATTGAACTACTAACATAATTTGGAAAATTTGAAATTTATTGTGCAGGAAAAGAAAAGTGACAGGTACTCAATTAAACTAGGAGCTTACAAAGGAGCTTAGAAATAACAAGGTGCCAGACTCAATGGCTTAAAGGATTAACTACTGCCCAAGTAGGCTTATTCGGTTTCCTACCTACCCTAATCTACCAGGCAATGCAAGACTTGGTCATTCAAGGTTGATAGGAGGAAAGTAATGTTTCAACATCCTCCCATTTACAGGTAACTCAACTTCATCTCCATCCAAAGTTTCAAGGACAAAAGATCCTTTTCCAGCCAGACTACTTATCTTATACGGACCTTTCCATAAACTTTCCAACTTCGTGTGATTTCCTGGTTTCTCCTTATGCTTATCCCACAATAAAACTATATCTCCTACACCAAAGGTAGTACCTCTGGTATTTTGATCAAATGTGCCTTTTACCCTTTCTTGTTCTATGAGCATCTTATCGAGTGCATTCCTTCTCTTTTCGTCCAGTTCAACCAATTTATCAATTCTACCTTGCATTGCTTCTGTATCTGAGGTGCACTGCTGCAATAGTTCATAAACGGGTATTTGCAGATTTATTGGCAGTCTACAGTTTTGTCCATATACTAACTCAAAAGGAGATTTTCCTGTAATCCTTTTCACTGTTGTTCGATCTGCCCACAAAGCATATTTTAATTTTACATCCCAACTTTTCTTGTCTTCACCCACCATTCTTTTCAACAGCCTAATTAGATTTTTGTTACTTGATTCGGCGAGACCATTTCCCTGGGGGTAATAGTTTGAAGAATGAGAGAGGGTGATTCCATGATTCATGCAAAAGGTAGACATTTCTATTTTACTGAAAGCTGGGGCATTATCTGTTGTTAGCTTTATAGGGCAACCGTATCTTGACACAATATTTTCTTCCAAAAACTTCACAACAACTTCGGCTGTGGCCTTCTTGGTTGGAATAGCCTCTACCCAACGAGTAAAGTAATCAGTGCAGGTCAGCATATACTTATATCCATTGCTCGAATTTTCATTAAAAGGGCCTACAAAATCCATACCCCATTGTTGAAAAGGAGCTTCAACCACTACAGGATTCAAAGGTAAGGCAGGCAATCTTGGTTTTCCTGAGAAAAATTGACATTCTTGACATATCCTAATATAAGCATGTACATCCTTAAAGAGTGTTGGCCAGTAATACCCTGCTTTCATGATTTTTGCAGCAGTTGTTCTTGGAGCATAATGACCACCACATAACCCTGATTGCATCTCCTTTATAATGGTTTTGGACTCTTCCAAGTTAACACACTTCAAGATTATCCCATCGGGGTTCCTCCATCCTAATCCATCCTGGGTTAAAACATACTTTTCAGCTTTTAGCCTTAACGTTCTTCTTTGATGATCTACCAAGTGATCAGGACATGACAAGTTTCTCAAGAAATATACAATGCCTTTGTACCATTCATGCTCTTCATCAATGTTTAAAATAGAAGGATCCCTTTCACTTATCATATTTACCATGTTGCCTCCCTTTTCAGTTAAAAGTTGAGCTAACCCTTGGCCTTTCACAATCTTGATTGGCTTAATCTCTAGATCATATTCTTGTATACGTGAAATCCAATTTCCTCTTACACCTATACCATCTGCTTGTGATAGAACATCCTTTACTGCTTGATAAGGCACATATGCCTTAATTTTGGAATACCCCACATAGGTTCTGAAATGTTTCAAGGCTTTAACTAAGGCATAAGCTTGCTTTTCAGTTGTGGTATATTTTAGTTCGGCATCTCTCAAATTTTTACTCATAAAGGCTATAGGTTGTTCATGGTTTTCGTCGTTCTTTTGTAATAACACACCAGCAATAGTATCTTTCGAAGCATATGAGTAAATCATGAACTCTTTATTGTAATCGAGACAAGCTAACACCGAGGAGGTTGAAATGGCCTTTTTAAGCTTGGTGAAAGATGATTCACACTCTTTATCCCATACAAACTTCACATCCTTTTTAAGAAGGGCATTTAATGGTTTAGCCAATTTTGCTAAGTTTGGAATGAATCTTCGGACAAAGTTTATTTTACCAAAGAAAGATTGCAAGGTGGCCACATTATGGGGTGCTGCAATAGCATTGATGGCCTGGACACGTTCTGGGTCGATTCTGATACCTTCTTTTGACACAATGTGTCCTAATAGCTTACCCTCATCTACTCCAAAAGTTGACTTTTTGGGATTCAAAGATATGCCAAACTTTCTGCAACGCTCAAAAACTCTTCTCAAATGTTCTATATGGTCTCCCTTTTCCTTGGAAAACACCGTTAGGTCATCCTGATAAATGGCAATGATTTTCCCAATCAAATCACTAAATGCCTGATCCATAGCCCTTTGAAAAGTGGAACCGGCATTTAACAATCCGAATGGCATTCTTATATATTGGAAAGTTCCCCATGGAGTAGTAAAAGTTGTTTTATCTTTGTCTTCCTTTCTAATACGTACCTGATTATACCCCGAAAAACCATCCAACATTGACAACATGCCTGCCCCAATAACACTTTACAACAAATTTTCCATATTTGGCAAAGGGTAATTGTCCTTAAGGGATGCTTGGTTTAGGTTTCTGAAATCAATACATACCCTGATTTCACCACTTTTCTTTCTTACAATCACCGGGTTAGAAACCCAAGTAGTGTGTCGAACAGGCTGGATAATTCCAGTTGCCAACATTTTCTCAAGCTCTTTCTTAATCAAGGGAGCAAGTTTAGGATTGACATTTCTTAACTTCTGCCTATAAGGTTTAGCTCCTTCATGCAAAAGGATAGTATGCTCAATAATTTCAGGATCAAAAGTTTTGAGTTCATCATATGTCCAGGAAAAAACGTCTATATTTCCTAATTAGATTTACAATCTCCTTTCTCTCTTCTGGGGAGGCATTCTTTCCTATCCTAATGATTCTGGGAGAAACTGCGGTTCCAATATTTATCTCTATAACCTCATCTACCGGTTCAGCTCTTTTACCTTTGTATTCTTCATGCCTGTTGAAATTTTTCTCCAGGGGTATTGCTAATTTCATAACATCAAAATTTTGAATAGAAGAACCGTTTAATTTATCTTCCAAATTCACATTGCAATTCTGGAAATTTTCATTGTTTTGCAAGAATGCAATGATCTGTGCATCATTATCAAAGATTTGCCAATGATCTTGATTATCAGGAACCGATGGTCTAAATATTACTTCAACCTTATACTCTTTATACCTGAGATGATCTGGAGTTTCAAAGGTACATGCTATTACTGATAATGCATCGGCCAGGGTATTTTCTTCTCTTGGGACTGCTTGTATTGCAAAGGCATCAAACATTTCTATGGTATCCCAAACAGCATTTCGGTAATCCCTAAGCCTATTATTCTTGGCTGCAAACTGGTTCTTCACTTGGGACACAATCAGATCAGAGTCTCCTGTTACATTTAGACATTTAATCTTTTGTTCGCGGCAAACTTCTAACCCTAGCATCAATGCCTCATACTCAACTACATTGTTTGTGCACTCAAATTCAAGACGATATGAAAATAATTTCTCTTCCCCAGAAGGCGAAGTAAGGACAATTCCAGCTCCAGCACCATGCCTAGATTTAGCCCCATCAAAGTGCATTTTCCAAACTTGACTGGGAGGAAAAGGATGTTGCCGGGGCTCTTCCCAAAAGTTGGCCATCACCATATAATTTCCAACTTCTTCAGTGGGACGCATAGCCTCTTCAAACAAATAGTCGGGTGTTTCTACATGTTCTGTCATAGGTTTTTCATTCATCAATCTATAAGAAGCTTTTTCCCCAATAGGAATAGTAGCGTAAGATAAATCCATTTGGATACTTCCTCCTAATTTGGCAGCCCACTCCCTTGACAACAACATCCCCCATGCGTCAGGAATATCTAGAACTAAAACATCCATACTTATTTCAATTGCAGGATAAGCAGCCAGCTTCATCTTGAGATTCTCAATCATACCTTCCGACTTAACAGGTCTAGAATCCATCCCACAAATTCCTATACTCTCTGGATGGTTTTAGCTCCAATTGTTCCATGACCTTAAGAGGCATAATATTTACTTCTGCTCCTGAATCTAACATACAGTTGTGCAATATCAATTGATTGATCTCCAAAGCAATATAAAAAGGGGGGTGACCCCTACCTTTATCAATTACACTTTGAATCATAATGGGGGGGTCACCTTCCGTTGTTAATTTCACAGGATTCTTGACTTTAGGCTCAATTCCTAAGAATTTAGTTGCTTGATTAAAATATGACGGGATTTTCAACAGTTCCTCCAAGGGCACAGGGATATTGGGTTTGGATACGAAGTTACTCAAGTCAATCTTCAAGTTGCAAGCCTTTTCTTGATCTTTGGTATTTATTTTTAGACCTAATAAATGCATTATTTGTGCTCTAACGGAAGGAATAACTACCAAGTCTTTCAAAGACACCATGATCGAGGATCCCGAGAGTTTTCCCAATATGTTTGAATTTAGCTTTTCTTGTGTTATAGGAGAAATCTCTTTGCTAGGAGTATTCATTTGCTTTCTTTGCACTGGCTCCCTAGTCTGGGGTTTAGCAGGGCTTGGACTTGTTACCTTCTTGGTGACTTGAGGAGACAACCTTTTGGGTTGATCATTTTTCTTTAAAATTCCTTTAGGAAGAATGTCTGGAGCTTGAGTGGGGACTCTACGAGTAATATTCCTTTGGTCGAGGGAATTTTCTTTCACGATAGTTTTGTTTTTATCTATATCTTTTGAGTTACTCTTTGCTTGAGACCTAGTTACTACTCGACCATCAGAAGCTTTGCTTGTAGACTTAGCTTGAAGATATTCATTGGTATACACACCCTCAAGGGGTTTAGAGAAAGGCTCATAGCGTTTGATATTCTCACTTTGTTTTTTGAGAACTATGCCATTCAGGTTTCGAATTATACCACTCATTTCAGTCATCATTTTCAAAATCATATCATTCTTTGAATAACTGTCGCAAGGCATAGTTCTAGGTGTTGTAAATGAGCTCGTTCCTCAGCGGAGTCACGATTGGGAGTCGCCAGGTAGATTTCAACTCTTCTACCAAGATATGTGTCGTTGTATATGCAGGAAAGACTATTAGCTTGTCCAAGGTAAGCCCTACGCCTTCAATACCAAATGTTAGGCAAAGAGAAATGGGAGGGCTCTTAGGAAATAATATATCGGACCAAGGTAAGCCTATTGCCTCCTCAGCAACGGCGCCAAAATGTTTTCACCTAACTTGTAGTTACCCCTATGGATACATCCAATCATGGATGGCAATAGGGAAGGGCAACTCAAAAGGTGCAACCACGATCACCTCGACCTCCAGTATATGGTTGTCACGCCAGTCGAGGCAACCTTCACTTTATGTTATCTAGCCCAGACAACAAAGGGGGAGACCCGATCTACTCCCGACAGGAGAGATCAAAACCAAGACACCAAATTAGGGTATTTCTAAGTGAAGTTAGGTGTATGGTTTATCCTAGACCTTAGGAAGAAGTCACAAGCCAAGTGAGGGGTTCAATGAGTATAGCTTTGGTCCATAGTTGATGTGAGAGTGACTTATAATGTTTGAAATGAGATCTAGGATTAAAGTACTAGTTCAATGTTGGAAGATCCACTGCCTTGGGAACCGTGTCCAATGTAGGGTAGTTTAGGGGATGAATTGGGGCTAACTAGTACAAGTGACAAGCTTGACTATGATATATGATGGCTTCAAAGGCTTAGTTCACCATGCAAAGGTCAAACCACAAGTTAATCCAACAATCTAAGAAAGTAGAATTGACTTGGAGAACAACCAATGCCTTGGGAATTGGGACAATGGAGTCAAAGTGGGGTTAACTTGTGGTTAAGGACTCCTATATCATGAGACAAGTGGGCAATTAAGGTCTTGATGGATGAATAGGTCTAGATCTAGGTTTGACCAAAGTGGACCACAATCCCTTAAAATAAGGAATGCTGTCCCCAAGGCAAGATTTAACAAGATGACACCTTAGACCTAGGTTTTGAATTATTCCGGTTCCAAATCTCCAAAAATCTCAAGTACCCATGTCCTAGAAGTGAGTCAACTCACTTCTCCAAGGTGGTGCGACTTTACCCAAGGAGGCCAAAAATGTGGGTTAGGTAGGTCAAGACAAGTCCGATGGCATCCAAACTTTAGATCCGGGTAGGTTGGTCAAGTAGGAGTGTGGATCTATAATTTCACGGCAATCCGACGGTTAGATCTTACTAGATCTGAGTTTAAGTGTTCCAAGTGGTCCAAAATGGGGATTAAATCCCTTAAAATGTGGAATAGGGCCCACAAGGTGAAAATCAAGAAAGTGACAATCTGGGGGTATGTTATTTGATGTATAGATTATGGATCAAGCGGGATCTCAACTACCCACCACCTAGATCTAGGTCAACCCACAACCACCAAGAAGTGCGCCTTGCTTGGGAGAAGCTAAGTTGGCTTGGGAAGGGGGTCAAACGGAAGCCAATCCTCACCAAACTATAGATCCGGGATGCCGTGGATGCTATAGAGGTGGGTTTTCAATATTATGCCCAACAACCCACTAGATCTAAGTAGATCTGAGAAAATATAAAATGGGGTTTTTTGAAATATTTAGGGTTTTAAATGTTTTAGACAAGTGGATAGATCATGGAGATAGAACTTACCTTGAGATCATACCTGAGTAATGTGGATGAGATGCCTTGATGTTGAGGAAGATTCCCGTAGAGATCAAATGAGAGATTGTTGATTTTGCTTGCCAAACTGATGCCCTAGTCCACAAGTGCGCCCTCCTCTACCTATCAATCCAAGGAAAATCGATTTCAATCAGAGAGGTCAAGTATGGAGGAAATACAAGTAAAATGCAATGATAACATAGAATAGAAGGTCCTGGGACAGCAATACTCCCTGTTACCAACGAAGAGATCCAAAGAAGAAGTAGGGAGAGTCTTCCCCTACCAATACTTCCTCCTCAAAGCAAATCGGCCTCCACCTGTAGATGCAAAAACGTGGTACAAAAGATATGGCAAACAAGATCTCCAATAACTCAGTGCAAAGGAAGAACCAACGAACGAACACCAAAAACATTCACCACAATACTGGAGATAGGTGCAATAATAATTTTCTATTCCAATAATCCAGAGCCACCAGTCCCCTTTACAATGAGAAGCTCTCTCCTTTAAATAGGAAGGAGAGGCACCAAAACCCTAACCACTTTTTGAATGAGTGGCTAAGATTAAAAGATACAAATGTCTAATTAATGGTTGAGATGAGCTCAACAATAAAATACATGGATCACTAATAAAATATTATGTGAGTGGACAAAATCACCCTAGAAGAGGGGAATCCCACCAAATAATGATGACAAAATATAATAAGAGGCTTATGGTGGGTCCAAGGGGTAATTTTATCCCTCCTTGGTCAATCCCCATAGCACAATAATCAATAAATAATCATCAATGTACCAAATCGTGCCTCCATAGTCAAATCATAGGCCTCAAAAAGACCTCAGAAATCCTCAGAAAGTGCCATAAGTGATGGATGCGGGCCCCGATGAAGCTGAAACTGTTGGAGAAGGTGTGGAGGACCCTGATCTATCATCACTGATCATCCCATGCCATAACATTGCCTCAGTAGCCCAAATCGATTTCCTCAATAGCCATTTCTACCAATCCTGAAATGCCTCGGGAAGCGTGAAACTGCCTCCTGGAGTGCCAGCGCTGTCAAGGTGAGGGCACCGGTGTGTCCGGGAGGGGGGTAATGTGGTAAAAACAAGTGGCTGGACCACCCCCTCCAAGCACAGCGCCCTAAGTCAACTGGATAAAAATCACATCTGCTCTGACAGGGTCTCCGCTACACTGGGATAGCCTACTGAGGCTCAATCATCACTGTAAGTGCCCGGAACTGAAAACAAACTGTCTCATTGGACTCAGAAGGTCCAAATCCATCCAAGATGTGTACTCATACACCATATGAGTCTCTGCATGATCAAAATATATATCCAATATACCGGAACAGGGCCAATAATAATAATCTATAAAGGATCAAATAATGCTGTAAACCAAGAATCATCATCATAATCCTGTAGCTGCTGCATAGAATCATCATGTATGTATACATAGACCATATAACATCTATCCATGTCATCATAAGGTCCAACCATCTCATGTCCTCTGGTTGACCATGGTCAGACTAGGCCTAACCAAGTCAACATGACCCAATATAACTCAGACCATCGTCATAAGCTGCTGCAAGGTGTCCAAGGTTAATGCATGCTCTACAACTTATTCAAATAACAATTATAGCGCAAAGTAATAATTACTGGCGATCTACATCCAAATATATAATGTCATTAATTATTATTAATACTTAGACTAGACTTTCAAGATCATACTCACTTCATAGCTGTGATCAATTTGCTAGTGAAGGGTGAAGGCTGAAATAACTAGCTAGGCTGAGGGATGACTTGACTGACTTAACTTTGTGACATTTTGGCAAAGGGAACGGGAATACACACCATAGTATATACTGAATGAGCAATAACACAGGGAATGGCGGTGTCTCACAAATGGATGAGTTGTTCAAAGAGGGTTTATTCACCTTCACAGATGCGCACAATCCATAATACAAATAAGGCCAACAATTGTTTAGATATAGCATTTAAGTTCCATTGCTTTTTGGGCCTGAAGTTTCCATAGCCTTGATCTATGTGTGTTTATAAACACATTGCATAGATTTACATTTATTTTAGGCTTTCTACTGCAGGTGTGTTTTTAAGGCACTTGTTTACCTGAGCACTTCTAGGTGTGTCATGGACAGCTTGTTTACCTAGGTATTTATTTTCCAAAAGATATAACATTTTATTTACATAGCCATTTTCATTTGGCATGCCTTTCATTCATGTGTGTTTAGAAACACATTGCATGAATGGGCTTTTCATACAAGATATAGCATTTCATTTTTCCAGATTTTGTATTCATGGCAGCACCAAAAGTTTCAGGTTTAGCCAACACAACTTTAGTGACTAGGGGGAATTCACAAGGAACTCCAACTCACCAGAGGTAAGTTTTGTCACCAACTCAGAGCCGAGACACAATAAACAGGGAAGCTCATCCAATACAGAGGTTACAGTGGGGGATAGATCCTCCATGTCACTAGTCAAGTAGTAAGTCAGGGTGATAAACTAAAAGGTAGGCCATGGATGGATGAAGACAATGAATCATGGAGCCAACACTAGCAAGCCAAGGTATGGTGGAATGATCACCTCTATTCTCCCTAAGGAAGGTAAAACCAATGAGTATGAGCAGTGAACTTCTAAGTTTGAGTAGGGACAATAATATATATATAATATCAACCAGGTCCACATATCTATATGATCGCCAGATCATGACACTAAGTGCTAAGACATGCTATGAGAATAAATATAAAAGCAATATAACCATGACACAAAGATATACCTGCTGAGTCATATACCTAACTGCTCATCAACCTGTACCATCATCTGTCCTCTGAAACTGCTGCTGTAACTCTGGGCACTATTGACTGCTCTGTATCAATGGTATAATGGCTACATCGGTCATCTCTCTGAGTGTCCTGAGACTCAGTCATGGCATGGGGAATATACACTGCTGTCCACAATCTGATAGTGATCCAATATAGATGCTCATCTCAGCATCTCAAATGTAAGGGAACTGGCTGAATAGTGTACTGGAATCAGAAAAATAATGTATGGTAGCCCAGCTACTATATATGTGATAACAGGACCCTTCTTCTTCTTCCCCTTGGCTGTTAATGCCACGTTTTCCTCATCTACCCCACTCTGTGATGAATTGCCCTGTATGAGACCTCTCCTGGTCTCCTCCTGCACAAAGTCATCCCACAGTCTCTCCTAAGACGGTAGGTTCTCTCTACCCACTATGGCTTGCACAAATGCACCCCAGGGCTTTGAAGCCCCATTCACTGCTGTACGTACAAGCTCAGTGTAGATACCACTTCCCCAACCGCTGCCAGTTCATACCGAACTGCAGATATCCTAGTGAGGTATGCTGTGA
The DNA here is from genome assembly GCA_027924585.1 of Larix kaempferi. NCBI lineage: Eukaryota > Viridiplantae > Streptophyta > Pinopsida > Pinales > Pinaceae > Larix > Larix kaempferi. The sequence goes on from BSBM01000017.1 coordinate 37,350,900, forward strand.
CTCCCTCTCCTCCATTCATCTTTATATTCTTGAGTTTCTCTTTGAGAACCATCTTTCTATTCTTATTGGAACTCTCATATAAACTGGTCAAGTAACTCCACATCTCATGTGCCCTAGTCTTCCCAGAAATGCGAGGGATGATGTGGTCTTTAACTGCGTCAAGGATAATCCTCCTAGCCTTACAGTCCTTCTTGTTAAAGGCTGATAGTGCTGCTGCATCTGTAGCAGCGGGAATGACAACTGGGTTAGCTGTAGTATTTCTCACCACCTCCACCCATAATTCATTCTCCTCCAATATCAGTAAAATTCTGGCCTTCCATGGCACAAAGTTCACTGCCCCATTCAACCTATCCTCCAACCTAAGTCCTGTAGCCATCTTTTAGCCAACCCAACAAAGTGCTGATCACTAACAGAAGAAAACCACAAAATTTCTGAGTCTTGGAAATTTCTGTGTGTCTGCAAAATATCACTGTTTTCTGCCCCTAAGCTTTGATACCATGTAGATTTTCCGGGTTTTACTGCTTGCTGGTTTATGTTAACATTTTAGTGTTTTTCACTTCCAACCGGTTTTGCATTGGTTGGAAATTACTTATGAAATTTATTGTAACAATTAAACACGCTGTAAAATCACTATGACAGGCAGAAAATTAATTTAAACATGCACACCATGAAAAATCAGACTCAGGAAATTTTTGGCAACTGTGCCCTGGAAAAACCCCCATGGGGAAAACCAATAAAAGAGAGAGAGAGAGAGTTTATTATTTCTTCAGTAAATCACAGTACATAAATTTTACAGCAGAAATGTACTTATCTCCACCATGAAATTTCACCCAGAAAATTATCTCGAAATGAGTGCCAAACTGCTGCCTCGATTTCTGTGCCTGAGTGCTGCCTCGAAATCTGTGCCAAACACTGTCTCGAATTTTGTGCCTACTACAGTCTCAATTTAAGTGCCAATTTTTGCCCCGGTTTCTATGCCAAAGGACAATCCCGAAATCTGTGCAAAAACAGTCTTGAAAACTGTGCAACAAGTATAGTCCGTACGGACTGTATGGACCTAGGAAAAAGTGCAGAAATTATTCTGGAAAACCGTGCCCAGAATCAGCATAGAAACTCGTGCCCTTGTCTTGGGAAATGTGCCCAACATTTAATGCATTGAAAATCGTGCCTGTCTTGGGATATGTGCCCAGCTGAGTGTCTCAGTTTCAGTGCCCAGAATCACGCTGTTGTACTTTCCTCGATTACTGTGCCACTCATAAATGCTTCCATGAATAGCCTCGAAATGTGTGCCCTCTCTCCAAGCTGAAAACTGATGTCTCGATTTCTGTGCCAATGATCTCCTCAAATGGCTGCCTCGAAAATCGTGCTACCTCCAGCTATTCTCTCTTCTCTCTATTTCTCACTTCAATCAGCAAAAGTGAGCTCAAATGCCTCCCTCAACCCTTTTTGATCAAACCCTAGGGTGATTCTAATCCAATGGTGAAGAAAGATCTAATCTGATGGATGAGATTCAATGAGAGTGAAAATCCCTTTTATTTAAATCACTTAAATAAAATTCACTCACCCACTTAACTTTATCAAAAAGCGACTTTCATTTTATAAAGTCTCATTAAGTGAAATTAATGTGAGGGTCACCTTTTTCCCCCTTCTAAGTGACTTAGGCAAATGTCACTTGGGGAACACTTTCCTAGGTACAAAACTAACAATATATATATCATGATGTTTTAAATATGAGTGACTTAATGATAAACCCAATCATCAATGACATTATTAAAATTTAAAACTAATCCCCCACTAACTTGGTGAATTTCTAGAATGCCCGAGTAATAAGTAATCCCCAAGTAATAAATCTCTTTCAAATTCCCCTCAAAGCTCGAGGGTTGTTTGCCCTCACCACTTACAAATGGATATTTTATTGAGTGGGAGGAAGCCGATTTAACCCGCAGCCATAGGTTGAATTTCGACAGCTGCAACTGCAGCTGCAGTTTGCATTTCAACAGGGTTTGAGGGCGATGGTGGTTTAAGACTCACTGCAAGTTGGCAACAGGGTTCACAGGTCGCAGTGGGTTTAATACCGACGACAGGCGGTAAGTAAGATTGAAGTTGGGGTGTGAGTAAGAGTAATACGGCGGAAGGGTTTGCGGCAGTAAGGATGGCCACTGGCGACGAGCATTGATGGAGTTCGTGAGATGACCACTCGCGATGAGCAGTTACAGGGTTCACGGCAGGATGACTCGCGGCAGGAAGCAATAGGGCTCGAACCAATTCGACAAATTCCAACGAACTTAATTTTTTTTTAAAGGTTCATTGAATTTTGAACCTCATGGTTCAAAATCCGACGAACCCTGTGACATAGACTACTAGTACACAGTCTAAAAGTTTATAACAAATGCATGAATAAAGTGGTTGAAATTTGGATACTTATTGTTCACATCGTTTCACATATCTCATGTTATATTTCTGCTGTTATAATTGCTACTGTAGTGACTGCTAAAACTACTGCTAACCCATTCATACACAGTCTGAAACTTTTCTTACTTGGTGGTCATAAAGTGGTTAATTGTTGGAAGATATATTGGAAACATTTGTTACAAACACTACACCTAACTTACTGCCCTTACACACGGTTGTTTGGACTGTCTTCATACTACTATACTTTATTATATCAGTCCTATAACTTAACTTATTGGTTACAAGGCACTGGTCACTAACTTGGTTATCTAGAAAGCATAGTGTTCTGTGTCATAAGTGTCTTGCAGATCCTTAAAGGGTTCTCCCCTTGGAGGTTTCGACTCTCTAAAGTAGTTGGAGGAGTGACTGAGGTGACAGTAGTCATTTTCTCCTTGCATTTGTTCATCGGGCACTAGCCCTGCTAGTTTGTTCGATAACACCAAGATAATCTTGTGTTCTCTCTGTGATTGTCTTACCTTCAGTGATCCTTCCTTGTGTTAATGACTGATATATATTGCAAAATTTTAAAAATTTATTACATACATCTAGTTTTTCAACATGGTATCAGAGCTCCCCTGAAGGAAGCCATTCCTGCAGAGATGTATTAGATTAGTGAAGGAAGTTAGAATCAAAGACAAGATGTTGTCAAGCACTAATAAGCTTGATGAGAAACTCGAGGGACTCGATAACTACAGAGCATGGAAGTACAAAATATCTCTTGTGTTGGAAGAAAATGACTTATCAGATCATGTTAAAGAAGAGGTTACAAAACTTGAGGATGAAGAAGCTAAAGTCAAGACAAGAAGAATCTGGTAAGGGCAAAAAGAATAATTGCAGATTGTATAAAAGATCATCTTATTCCTCATATATCGTCCTTGAAGACTCCCAAGGAGATGTTCGATGCTTTGTCTCGCTTATATGAAGGAACATAAACAGGAAGATGACTTTGAGGACTCAACTCAAAAATGCAAATATGCAGAAGTCTGAACCTATTCATGCATTCTTTACAAGATTTTTTCAGATTAATGAACAAATTGTGGCTATCAGTGACTCAGTTGAAGAAAATGAGATAGTAATGACTATTCTCAATGGACTTTTGAAGTCATGGGACCCTTTCATAAGAGGTATCTGTTCAAGAAGAAAGTTAATAAAGTTCAGTAGGCTGTGGGAAGAGTGTGCCCAAGAAGAAGCAAGATTGGGAGCCAGAGAAGAAAAACTAAGTGACGATGAGGACCAAGCTCTAGCAGCCCAATTCAGAAGAGGAAAGAAGAAGACGAAAAATCATCCTCCAAAGAAGAAGTTTCAAAATTTTGATAAAGGTAAGAGAGACTATTCTAAACTCAAATGTTACTGTTGTGAAAAGCCGGTACATCTTGCTAGAGATTGTCCTCTCATAAAAGAAGTCAAGGAAAGGAAGAAAAACAAGAGACATCATGCTCATATTGCAGAAGATGATGAACCTGCCTTCAAGAGAGAAAAAGAAGAAGATTCAGATGAAGAGTATGTGTTGGTAGCAACTCTTACAAATTCAGTAAATTATGGTGATGAAACCTGGCTAGTAGATAGTGCTGCCTTCAGGCACATGACTGGTTTTAAAGACTCTCTTTCAAGTCTGACCACAAAAGATTCTCCTCATCAGGTAAGATTGGGTGATAACTCTTCCTATCTTATTAAGGGCATTGGGAATGCTTTTTACAACTTAGATTCGGGAAAACATTTGAAAATGGAAAATGTTTTATATGTACTTGGTCTACAAAAGAACCTCCTATCTATTTCAGGATTCTCTTTATCTTTCATTTTTCATCCTTTTACTTAAATTTTTAACATTAGCATTAATTGTTTCAGGATGTTTGAGAGTGGTTCGAACCTCATCGGACTTCATATGCAAAAAGTATAATTTTAGATCCCACTCAAAATTCAACAGACTTAATGGTTTTTAGGATTTCAGGATTGCAACGTTTCCACTGGATTCTAACATGTATGTGGGTAAGGGATTGGAATTCAATGAAGCACATCAAACTCTCTATGTACCTTGATGTTGGTGGTGTCGATGCGTGATTGAAGTTGATTGAATTCCTCTGTCATGACCTTAATAAAAAATGTACCCTTCAGTCAAGCAAAATCACTTATTAAGCATGGTAAGCTCTTTCTACCTTATTTTAACGCTTGGATTAAGAAGTTTCATCAAAATTGTAGGGTGGTAATTGATGTCCTTGGAGGATCAACTTCGAGATTAGAGGTAGAGACAAGGGCTAGAGCCTAGAAGTGGGGGAACATGGTGTTATTGATGAATAGGATCCCAACATAGACAATGATTTTGATGATTATGTTTTTTCAATTTTGATTTAGATATGAATTGCACTTGGTGTCATTTTGATAATATTTTGTCTCTAATGGTTTGGAATCATAGCTTGGAATCTTTAATATATATTTTTTTCATTAAAGTTTTAATTTTTTTTGTATTTTTTAGCAGTTCGAGTCTTTGAAATCAAACCGCTCTAAGTTATTTGCATCCACTACATCTATATATCAACGCTTTCTCCATATGTATGTTCCATTGTATTTATTTGATGTTATTGTTGCTTTATATGTTTAAAATTCTGAAAAAAATGAATGTATTTTGTATTTTTTAATGTTTGCCGACTTTTGTCGATTTTTCCTGATTTTTTCGCTGATGTTGCTGAGAAGTTGTATTTCGGACCCTTGTCGACTTTTTCAACATTGATGTTTCGTTCATTGATGACTTTTCTTGCAAAATTTGGATTTATTTCTTAAAGAATAAAGATGAAGTGTCTAGTAAGTTTAAAGAATTTAAAACTCTTGTTGAAAATCTTTTTGAGAAAAATATAAAGATTTTAAGCTATGTTTTAAAAATCGGCCGAACCGGTTTCGGAATCGGCCGATTCACCGGTTTAAGGGCTGACCAAATCAAAGGGCAGCCGTGTGAACAGTGGAGCTACACAATGGAACGGATTGTGGAAATAGACAATGGAACCTGAATAGTGCACTGTGCACTGTGCAGTGTGGGGGTGACCCGTGGAGTTTGAAGTGGACAAAACTGTGTGCACTATGGACGGACTGAGAGTCTGAAGACTGAGACAACATCCAATTCACAACAGACTTTGGATATTTTGTCTCTAATGCTATGGAATCATGGATTAGAATCTTCAAAATGTTGTTTTTCTTAAAAATTTAAATATTTTATGTATTTTTGAGCAAACCGATTCATTAAATTCAAATCGACCGATTCATTAAATTCAAATCGACCGATTCATTACTGATTCCGATTCTGATTCGGAGTTGACCCTCAACCGATTCCGAGTCCGGTTTCGATTTTTCAAACATTGATTTTAAGATCCAATAATGGAGGAGAATTCACATCAGGTGAATTCAAAGCATTTTGTAAAGAAGTTGGGATTAAGAGGGAGCTTTCTACTCCTTACAATCCTTAGCAAAATGGTGTTGCGGAAAGAAAGAACTGATCAATTATGGAAGTAGTTAAAGCCATGATTCATGATTAGGACTTATCAATGTATCTGTGGGCAGAAGCAACAATGACTGTTGTATATGTACAAAATAGAAGTCCTCATAAAGTACTTCAAAATAAAACTCCAGAAGAAGTGTTTTCAAGTGAAGTTCCAAATGTTAGTCATCTAAGGATATTTGGTTGTCCTGTGTACATACTATATACATATTCCAAAGGACAAAAGGACAAAGTTGGATCATTCAGGTAAGAAGGGTATTTTTGTTGGATACAACGAGATATCAAAGGCATATAGAGTATATGTCCCTAGATACAAAAAGATTGAGATCAACCGAGTTGTTATCTTTGATGAAGATGCAGCTTTCTACAAATAAAAAAGAAATAATTTCAATGAGATACATGATGAGGAACCAGCAGCTCCAAGAGTATCAGAGACAAAAAAAGAAGAGCATGTACTTGAGAATCATGATATGATGGAGCCTCAGAAACTTGTTGATTCACCCTCAAAAGTAATTACATATCAAAGAAAACGTGGTTGGGCGCGTGAACTCATTCAAGATGCAGAAAAGTATGGTGCCCCAAATAAGACTTTCAAAGAAAGCAAAAGACCCCGATTTTATTCCAACTATGTTGCACTTGTGTCTCATCATTGATGCAGAACCCCCCAACTATGAAGAAGTTGTTGAGAAGAAGGTGTCGTAGGATGCCATGATTGAAGAATATCAATCAATCATGAAAAATTATGTTTGGGACATAGTTCCGAGACCGAAAGAAAAATCTGCATTAACATCTACATGGTTATACAAAATCAAGCATGCTGCGGATGGCAGTATTGAGAAATACAAAGCAAATTTGTGGCCCATGGGTTCTCCCATAAAGAGGGAGTAGATTACGAAGAAACATTTGTTCCTGTAGCAAGATACACTTCCATTAGAGCTACTTCAGCTATAGTTGCAAAGTTGGGATGGAAACTAGATCAGATGGATGTAAAAATTGCTTTTCTAAATGGTGTGATAGAAGAGGAAGTGTATGTGGAACAACCACAAGGATTTGAGACACATGACAGACAGACACATGTATGCAAATTAAAGAAAGCCTTGTATGGCTTGAAGCAAGCACCCAGAACATGGTATGGAAGAATTGATAGTTTTCTGATGAGCTTGGGCTTTATTAAGTAAAGCAAACTCCAATCTTTACTATAAGATTGAGGATGATGACTTGGTGACTATGTTGCAGGAAACTTGGGCCCCAACCCCGTTTCCAACGTTTTGCTGTTTCGAAACCCCGAAACGCGTATCGTATGCCCCAGAAACGCGTTTCTGTACGGACAAAACGTGTTTTCTTGATGGAAACGTATTTCATCCATACGGAAACACGTTTCCAGTACGGATTCAGTCAACGGGGTCGCGTTTTCGAAAAAAATATCACCATGGTGCAATAGTATTTGGTTATATTAATGGCAATAAAAGTGACATTTTCCTTATCTTTTATTTTCCATCCTTTTACTTAAATTTTTAACATTACCATTAATTGTTTCAAGATGTTTGAGAGTGGGTCCAACCTCATCGGACTTCATATGCAAAAAGTAGAATTTTAGATCCCATTCAGAGTTCAGCAGACTTAATAGTTTTTAGGATTTCAGGATTGCAAAGTTTCCACTATATTCTATCATGTATGAGGGCATGGGATTGGTATTTAATCAAGCACATCAACCCCTATATGTCCCTTGATGTTTGGTGGTGTTGATTGTTGAACTCCTCAGTCATGATCTTAATAAAAATGTACTCTTCACTCGAGCAAAATCACTTATTAAGCATGGGAAACTATTTCTACCTCAATTTAACGATTGGATTAGGAAGCTTCATCAAAATTGTAGGGTGTTGAGCCATTAACTAGTGTCCTTGGAGGATCAACTTTCAAATTCGAGTTAGAGGCAAGGTCTAGAGCCTAGAGGAGGGAGGTATAGGGTGCTATTGATGAATAGGATCCCAATATAGGCAATGATTCGCCGACATGTATGATCCAAAATTTTGGGGGGTCACGTTTCCCCCGTTTCGACGTTTCCCCGTTTCGTGCAACTTAGCCTGGTGATTTTACTATTATATGTGGATGACCTGTTTCTAACAGAAAATGAAAAGCTCATCATTGATTGCAAGAAGAAGCTTACTTCATTATTCGAAATGAAAGATTTAGGTCAGATGCACTATTTTCTAGGTCTGGAAGTGTGGCAAAGTCCAGGTGTGATTTGTATCAATCAAGGAAAATATGCTGTGGAAATTTTAAAAAGATTTGGAACAACAAATCTGAAGTTATTATGTGATACTTCATTAGAGATAGTGGATGCCACCTTGTATAGACAAATAATTGGATCGTTGATGTACTTGACAAATACACGGCCAGACATGTGTTTTGCTGTGAATACTTTAAGTTAGTGTATGGTTAAACCCAGACATGTTCATTTGATCACAACAAAACATGTGATGAGATACTTGAAAGGTACCATTGAATATGGTATCAAGTATGATGCAGATTGTGAGTTTAAACTGCAGGGATACTCTGATTCAGATTGGGCTGGTAATTTCACAAATCGTAAGAGTACATCAGGCTGTTGTTTTAGTCTGGGATCAGGAATGATCTCATGGTTTAGCAGGAATCAAACCAGTTTTGCGCTTAGTGCAGCTGAGGCAGAATATATGGCAGCATGTTTAGCATGTACTGAAGTTGTATCGATACGAAAATTGCTTTCAGAATTATTTGATCTTGAGTTAGATACTACTAGTATCTATTGTGACAATCAGAGTTGCATAAAGTTGTCAGTGAACTCGCTGTTTTATGACAAATCAAAGCATTTTGGGATCAAGTATCATTTTATCTGCGATATGGTAAAAAAAGGAGCACTGAAGCTTCTTTATGTGGCTACAACTGAATAGGTTGCAGATGTGTTAACCAAACCTCTGTCAAAGGTGAAGTTTGAGTACTTCAGAGACAAGCTTGGACTGGTCCCTCATAAGAGGGAGTAAGGAACTGCATATAGGATTCTGGTGACAGTAGCAAGGCAAATCATTTATAGGTAGGATGTGGGCTATTCTATTATTATCCAGTATGAAAAAGGACTGGCTCTAAGACTACTCATCCAGTATGAACAAGGATTGGTACTGAGTAAGACAGTTCTTGGTGAACTGACAGTTCTTGGTGAATTGTATAGCTTCTTCTAGCTTACGACTACTAGGACAGTTCTTGGGGAACTGAGTGAATAAAAATCCTATAATGATAGCAGTGTGCCCACCAGAGATGCTACTGATTCCAGAGTGCTAGCTGTGGATACAAAACTTCTCTTGATGAATCAACAAGTCAATAGCCAAGTTAAGACAAGTGGATGTAATAGGTGGTACTGGAAAAAATATATTCCTTGCTAAGAGGGAGTGTTGAAATATATAGCTTTGGAAGCTATTTTTTATGTAATTAAATTATGTACATAAAAAGTATTTCATGCCAAATGTCAGAAGGCTCAAACTAAGTGTCAAAAGGCTCAAGCCAAGTGTTAACTTTATGACCAAGTGTCATTAGCACATGCCAAGTGTCAGAAGGTTCATACCAAGTGTCAATAGCACAGGCCAAGTGTCAAAAGGTTCATACCAAGTGTCAAAAGGCTAATGCCAAGTGACAAGGGCTGCTTAGAGGCCAGCTTAGGGCAGTCCCTAGGGGGTCTGCTTAGGGGGGTCCTAGGGGGCTGCTTAGGGCAGCGAAGCCCAAGTATAAAAAGGGGCTAACCCCCATCACTCGGACACAATTTTTGGAGAACTCTGCTGTTATAAGACTGCCAATTATCAAGGGTGTTGCTGTTACAGTCTGCTACAAGGAGGGAGATCTAGTGCTGCTACAGTGTCTAGCATAAGTCTGCTACAGTGTCTGTAAGTGTGTTATCAGTTCTGTTAGAGGAGTTTATGAGTGCTGAAACAGAGGTATTGTTTCAGCACTACTAACTTAGTTCAAAGTCTTAAGTCTTGTACTGGTGTTGTATTTTGTTGAGGATTCTAAAGAGAAGTTTTGGCTGGGTTTTCTACCCCAAGAGGGTTTCCCAGGATAATCTGGTGTTCTCTCTGTGATTGTCTTACCTTCAGTGATCCTTACTTTTGTTAATGACTGATATATGTTGCAAAATTTTAAAAATTTATACATACATCTAGTTTTTCAACATCTGGCTATGTATATGATGTTCTTAGGACTTACAGAGTTAACTGCTGTTCTAAAATTAGCAGTTCCAGAATTAGGAGTTATTGCTGTTCAAAATTAGTTCTTTTTCCAGAATAAGCACTTCTCTAATTCAGTTTGAATTTTAGTTAGAATTAGAAATTCCAGATTTGGGAGATCTCAAGTTTACCTGGAGGTGTACTGTTCTGTTTTTGGTACAGATTTCTGGAAGGCCCAGTGCATACTTTGCATGCAGATTGGGTGCTCCTGATTAGAAAAGGAGACAGGGACTTCTGTTTTTAGGCATTCAGTTTGATCCACTGTATGTACTGTTTTCTTTCCTTAGTTAAGAACAGCAAATGATTTTATGAGTTCTGTGTGCTGCAAGTTTCTTTTAGTTTGTTGTTCTTACTTTTCACTTCGCGAATGTGTGCCCAGAGCTAACAGTAACAGCAGTGTTGAGAGTTAATTAAGTTTCCAGCTTTCTTAGCTTTTTCATCTATTGAAATTTTAACAGTTGCAGACCTAGTTACTTTTGCAGTGCTTAAAATGACATTTGAGGTAGGGTCTCCTGAGGTTTGAATTATGTGAATCAAGCAGCCAAAATTAGATGAAATTAAACAAGCATTTAGTGACTTCAATTATTGGACACAGATATGACACACACCTAGTTACAATTATGCTAAAATTCGAAATTAAACTCTTGACATGCACTACATTGCATTCATGGCAACATGAAGGAGCAATTGCAATCAGAAAGTCAAATATTATGCCTGGAAAATGAAGATAAAAAATAAAGTTGCCTGGAGCTGACAACACTATCACAGCTACAAGGACATGTACATTGAAACTTGGCAACAACTCATGGTGTTGCATGGTCTTATTAGTTATTTTTGCAGAGGTTAAATGGAAATTTCAAGTAGGTTCTCCCAATGTTCGAATTATATGAATTCAAGCAACCAAAAGTAGTTAACTAAAATATCATGTAGTGCCATCTGTTATTGTACTTAAAATTGCATATACAACGAGTTACAAAGTAGCTAAAACTTGAAATTGAATACACTACATTGCATGTATGGTAACACAGACGAGCAAGTGCAGTCGGAAGGCCAAAGACTATGCCTTGAAAATGGAGATAAAAAAATCTTATGTATTTGCATGAACTGCAAGCATGAAAATGCAACTATACGATTTGAAACCTCAAGGGAAATGCATGTGCTTCTACAATTCTGACAAATATTAACCAAGGATTTGCCCAGTTTTTTATTTTACATGTGCACAGGTGGATTGGAGGCATTGAAGCCTTTACCAAATGAAAGTAATGATGTCCTAATTAGATTGCTTGAGCGTTTTGGATATGCTGTGCTATATTTTCGCCATGAAGCATTAGAATACTGAATATCTGATATATGGCTTTAGCTTAGATGTACTTTTCAAGCATTCTAAGTTTTTTATTTATTTTGCTGAAAAGACTGTCTCTAGAGATTGCCAACTGACATTTGTGCTGCATCTCCCATTTTTAATGGAAGATTAGTTATGCTTTGGAGATTATTGACTAGTATTATAAATATGGAAAGTTTTTAGTTATTGATGTGTTTATATTTCTGCAGAGGTTATCTGAAAGATGGTTGATTGGCATAGGAAACAAATTGCGAAAGCAGTTCTTACTACTTATGCTATTTTTGGAGCAGCATGGTTGTGGAATGAGACATCACCTCTGGGTTGGTGGACACTGAAGCCTCGGACTAAGGTATAACACCTACTATCAACAGTGTCCATCTTTCCTGTTCAAGTTTTTTTGTACTAGAGGGTTCCTTCAATATTGTTTGTAGATATGTGTTCATTCTTAGGGTATTCATATGTCCTACCATGAGAGAAACATTACTTACAGTTGATATATATTATAAAATAGAAAGAAAAAGAAATGGCACATCTTTATGAGCGTCGGGAGTTTCCTTATCCTGGTGACGAGGAAGCAGTCAGAGAATTCATAGAAAAGGGTGGTTTCTTGGGGACAACAATAGGGCCCAAAGGCATCATTGATGAATCTGGGGGTAATGTTCAAAAGAAACTTCAGGAGGAAAAGTTTAAAAGAGAAGGTCAAAAATTGTGGCTTCGAATGCGGAATGAAGTGATTCAAGACCTCCAAGATCAAGGCTATGAGATTGAATGAGATGGAAAAATTGTAGAATTGTATGAATTAGTATTCAGTTTTGTCTGAAAAAGCCACAATGAGAAAATACTAATAGAACTAACATCCATCATAAGATCTTAGGAACTTATGAGAAATGAACTACAGGAATAAATTAGAGTTACTCTTTCATCTTAGAAGTCATACGGTGGCAGAAAGGTCTTTGATTTATTCCTTCTGGTAGAATGCTTTAGTGGGATAAGATGTTCACAAGTTTGTCCATTGATTTTTATTAAGTTCTGAGTAGCAAGCTGCTCAAGTTTTGGTTTATTAATTCCTAGAACTGTTGAATTCACATCCAATATGGAAGACCTAATTTTTATGTACTGTAATGTATTTTTGATAGCAGGTGAAATCCTGTACATCGTTTTTTTTATTTTTGCAAGTATTTTTATGCATAGAATCATGGAAGAGTGCTTGTATGCCTATGGGTTATATGAAGGAACATAGAAAGAGGTTTTTTGTCTTTATAGTAATGTATTAAAATGTTATTTAAGCATATGCAGAATGTTTTTTTTTTATTGCCAATGAAAAGATTAATGCTATTTTCCAAGGAAAATAAAATAAGTTTGTCCATTGATACTCTAGAGGAGATATTTTTATTTAAAGAATGGATGTTTTTTTTTTCGATGTGGTTCACGGCCCTAGAGCTCGCTACGTCCACAGATCCAAGCCAAGGGAGCCCACCCGAAGGGGCCCCAGCCATGTCGGCATTACTTCGATGCTTAACTCCGAAGGACCCCTAACCTCGACCTTGTGCTGTCTTAGTCCTGGAAGATCCAACCAACTAAGCTACCCCTCAGGGCTTTAAAGAAGGGATGATATGCTCTTTTTATATATATAGTATATACAGAAGTAATGAGAAAGTTCATCAGTAAAAGATGCAAATATAATATTTCTTGACGTCAACTGCTAAAACAAAATGAAGAAGCAGATATAGTTCATGTGGATTAGGTCGGCAAATTGTATTAATCTTCATTAAACCTTCTCATATGGTGAAAATTAGACACATCAAAACAGATATTAATTGACATGACATAAAACAGAAATCGCAAAACGTTTTCATTCTTAATTTAAATCAAACCTCATTTATCGAAGAGTGTAGAGATTCAAGTCTGCGGAGCAATATATTTACCTATAATTACTTGTATAGTAAGAAATGACAAACCCCAAGATATGATTGAGAAAATTGCACTTTGAAAAAAAAGAGCATTTCCTTCTAAACAAATTTTCAGAAAAAAAGATTATTACTATGAAAACATAATATGAAAAGTTGGTAATCAGAGATAAAAGATATAAATTTAATTAGCAGTTGATCCAGTGGCCACCTCAAAGATAGAAATAAATTAATCAAAACCCACCCGTTCACTTGCCTATCATGGCACTAAATAACAATTGTGCTTTCTTTGTAATAATTCTCTCCCAGGCTATGCATGCTTGAATGCCTTTGCAAACTTCAAAAACAACACATGAAATATAGATGTAACTAATTGAATAAAGAAAAACTCTTATATGTATGCATGCATATTGTTTATTGGCTTGGCTTATTACAATTTAGATGTAACTAATTGAATAAAGAAAAACTCTTATATGTATGCATGCATATTGTTTATTGGCTTGGCTTATTACAATTGGTGTTGTTATAAATATTTCACCTATTGTACTCAACATTTTGATGCATCCCATGTGTTTCTTTTTCAAATGCTCTTGGATGTTTTCAAGTGCCGGGTGTATGATGCAAATATTCCAAATTGTTAATAGGAACTCTGTTTGACTTTAAAATCTAATACAAGAGCCCTAGTTCAAGTAGCCATTCTTTTAAGAAAGCCATAGATGAGGCAATAAGTGTTACCAAATACAAAAAGAAATTTGAGGATTCGAGTCTCTGCAGTAGTGGAGATTTTAAAAAATTCTGTTGCAATTATGAAGAGAAATAAAAACTCGTTAGAATATCAAAGTTCAATTGAAGATGAGGATTAAAACTTGTGAGAACAGTGAAGATAACATTAATGTTTGTTTTAAAATGCATGGAAAATTGATTCATGATATACTATATTAATATGAAAGGTTTGACAAATAAATCAAAAACTGTTTTAATTAACCTTTGTGTCAAACACATTATTTATGCCTGAGCTAAAGTTTATAGATTTTCATATGAACAAAAAATAAATGAGTTATTGGTTGAAATCATAGAAATTAATGCACAAAAAAATGGAAAATCAATGCAGGTCAATTAGTACAGTCTCTCCTAAAGCAAGGTGGGGACTAATAACATTTCGCTTCATATGTTAACATAGGAAGATGATATAGTATTAAATGAGTTTTCATTATTAAAACCCTAAATCACTTTAGCTTTAAAATTGTATCATTATTAAATCTTGATAATTAAGAATTTTTAATTGCTATCCTTGTTAATTTTTTCTTTTTAAACCCCAGCTTGAATTTTATTAAGCTTTCATCCAAATATTATGATTAACAAGCCACCATAAGGATTAAGGTTTCAAAGTCTACATTTGCATCTTTTCTATTAATAAAGTTAAATCCACACCTCTTACCTTCGACTCATTGTCCTGATGATGAATTCTGCTTTGGATTCGAAACATCGACAAGAAAAATGCAGACTGTGGATACTCTGGAAGAAAATTGCTATAAAAATGAAAACCATTGGACCCTTGGAATATGAAGATAATCTTTAATTGTGATAACACCTTACTACCTTTAAAGGATGTACACTATACTAATCATCATATAACTATTAAATTGTCCAATATTTTAGATGAACTTTGTATAAATTTGTTGTAATTCAATATTTCTTTGTTGAAATATCTGCCCACCAATATATTCAATCTTTAGACATTTTATCATCAATTCAACAATGTTTCTTATAGTTACAATAGAACCAAATTTTATATTAAATGAAATTTTATGGAGTTGAGAAATCAACAATCGATAATGTACTTTTATCAATCCCCTCTTCAAGAAGGGAAGGACAAATGATCTATTCAATCAATCATACAAACATTATTGGCATTTGTCATTGAATTGAACAATTAGAAGATCGAAGTTAGTGATTACAATTCTATCTATCTTTCTCACAATTTAAGAAACGAAATGTGATAAGGTATGTCATGGGATGTAACTAGATATGTATGTCACCCGACTTGCAATTATTGCATGAATAGTTGCAAGAACACCAATGTGCTTAAAATATATGATGTGAAGGTTATCAACGCAATGATTGATCAGGCTAATGGCAATATTCTGAAGTATACATAGAAGAAATTGAAATTGAAAGTAGAAATGGATAGCCATGTTAGAATTATGGTTAGTAAGTGGAAAGCAAGCAAGATTAAGATCAAAATGCGATGCGGTGGAGTTCTTATAGCATCTTAAAAAAAACCGCAACATGAGTGGTAGAAACAAAATGCAAGATTAACCAATGTAAAATTTAAATGGTATGTATGTTTGTATGTTCATTTAATTATTTGTCACATAGAGATTAAGGGTGTTCTCTTATCATTGTTCGAATGAATTGAACTCCCTATTGCATCTAACATTTCAATCATGTTATATGATTTGGGATATTAAACCAAGGCTTATTTGATCCCAATGTATAGGATTCCTTTCAAATGAAGCATAGTTAGTATAATATGTATATCATGCTAGGCTAGATGGACAATATATTTCTTAGCAAATCTCGTGTCTTTGTCTACTATGTTATGAGAGAATATTGTGAAATGTATTAATTATGAATGTCTTTAGATAATTTAGAAATGACCAATAGATAAAACTATAGCTTATATAGAGTTTGGTGCATTAAAGAGCAAGCTCAAAGTGTTTATTTGTTTGACAAGTTTGAAAAAACCTTTCACAAAGACTTGGACTCCAAAGATGTTTATGCAAATTATTGTATGTCACAATAGAGGAAATTGTAAGTTTGAAATGTGCTTCAATATAATTTCAAAAAATTGGATCAACTATAAGTATTGAGTTGGAGCTATACAAGTCA
Source organism: Larix kaempferi (assembly GCA_027924585.1). NCBI lineage: Eukaryota > Viridiplantae > Streptophyta > Pinopsida > Pinales > Pinaceae > Larix > Larix kaempferi. The sequence continues at coordinate 37,367,226 of BSBM01000017.1, forward strand.
AACATTACAACATGTCATATTTTTATTTGGAAATAGTTAACAACATATAAACCCCACCTTGATTAAGATCTTGGTATGCTAAATATCATTAGAATAATAAATACTAAGTATTTTATATTATTACTACATCTACTCGTTGAAAAAATAAATGTTATATTGATCACAATTATAATGGAGAGGAATTGAAATAAGATTAGCTTGGAATATAACACAAAAAATTATACGGAGTATTTTAGAAAAAAATAGTAATAAATGTTACATAATTAATAAATAATAAGAGAAACAACTCTACATAATATTAATGTTTAATATTGGGATGATGGATTCTGATAGACATATCGTTAAAAATAATAATTCTTAGGGCCTAACAGAGCAACCAATAATCAAGCAGAGATGTATATATTATACATGGGATTGGAAATAGCTTATCAATTGTCGATCCAAAACATTATTATTTTGGGTGACTCTCTATTAGTGATTAAACAGGTAACCAATGACAAGTCAAGGAGAGTATGATTCTACCTAGAAACTTCAAAAGAATTATGTGGTGTCTGAACATAATCTCTGGCACAAAAAAAATTTCACATTAGACAAAAATTCACAATTATTTTGTAGATCGTCTCGCGAATGTGGGAACTAACTTGGATAAAGGGGTGCTAGTTCAAGATGGGGGCCAACCTCCCCTAGTAAGTTATAACCATGGCTAGTGGTTTAAACCCAAGGCACAAAATAACAACAAAGGAACAAGCACACCATGTCTTCCACATGGAGGTGCCTCTTGCATGTGAAACACCTTTCAAGATTTATGGCAAGCAAGGAGCCATAGCTCCCTCTCATGCCTTTGACTCTCCCACAAACTTACCATTCCTTCCATCTGTGGTTTCTTTTATGGAGATTATGCATCCTTTGCCCTTAAATGGGATATCTTTGGCTTTGAATGCAAGAGTTGGTTCCAGGCCCATTGATTAATGATTTTGGGGCGGCATTGATTTTGTGAGCAAGATTATAGATTTGGGAGGGAGCAACCCATTTGGGAGCTTGAAGACAAGCATTGGATTGAGATATGTGTTCTCAAGTAAGCAGTTCTATGTGCTCTAATCTTCTTTCAAGAAGGATAGGTCCCCTGCCATTTTTTTTAGTGGATGGCGAGAATAAAATTGCAATTTCTCTATGGGGTTTGGAGTGTCGAGGTACTTTGTATGGTGTGGATGATCATTCCCTTCTCGGTGCAAGGGTATCTCCCCTCTCTATGTTTTGATATGGATAGTGCCTCAAGCTGGGGGGCTATAGGAGCTGAAGGGAAAATGCATGATGAGGCACCTGAACTCTTAGGTGGAGGGGTTGCGGGGGTTAATGGACAAGATTAGAATTCATATTGGGTATAAAAAAGACAAGCAAGAAATCGTGGAAAAGACATTGAAAGAGCATGGTTAAAAAATCACCTAGATATAATCTTGGGTTTATCTCTAGGAACCCAATGATGACGCTCAGTAGGATCCTGGATGGTGGAAGAGGACAATGTACATAAGCCACCTATCGATATTATGGAAATTTCGAACAATACAAGCAAGGAGACCCAACAACCTTTCAAATATTAAGAAAAGATATGGAAAATTTTTGTAATAAGTTTTTTTTTTCATAACCATTTTAATGAGTTTTTTTAGTTATTTTTATTTATTTATTTTATTGATGTTTATATTAAAACTTTTATTTAACAATTACACATTTAGATATGATAGAATCTTCTATTAATTCAAATAAAACATTAATCCATTAAATAAAGTTTTTAAATTTATAACTTAAAATATTATTTTATAAAAAAAAATATACATTTTATATCATAAAATTAAAAATACATATTCAATAAAACATACATTTAAATTTAATTATACTTTATATCATTTATTTAAATTTTATAACTTAAAATATTATTTTATAAAAAATCATGCATTTTATATTATAAAATTAAAAATTATATATTTAAATAAAACAAACATTTAAATTTAATTATATTTGGGTTGAGAAGGCTCATTTCTACAGCCCTATAGCTGGTCTTTTGCTTTGTAAAACCAGAGTTAGATGAATCTATATTGGTTTATATCATTCATTACTCAAAATATGTATGAAGTTTAATCATAAATTTAAATAGAAATAAATATATTTGAAATTAAAACCTTAAATTTTATTTTTTTATTTTATTTTTAGCAATGTATACTACTCAGGGATTTACCTCCGAAACCTTCTGCTCACACTCAACCACTTTAAACTACCCATATTTTGTAATATATTTGAAATTAAGACTAATTTTAAAGTATATTTTAGTTTTTTTGATAAAACAATTTCAATCTATATGTTATAAAAATCAATAACAACCAAATTAAGAAACTTTATTGCAATTTAAGAGTTAATATGCTATTAAAAAAACAAATTTTGATGAATAATAATGACTTTTTATTTAAAAATTAAATTGATTTAAAATTATAGTTGTAGTATTAATATTATAAAATTTTTAAATTTTTTTTGCATCGAGTGAAACGAGATGCTCTACAGTCCAGTATGGGGGAGATCTTCTAACGTCATGTACCGTTACATCTAATAAAACGTAAAAATGTAGCGTTACATCTAATAAAACGTAAAAGGTGATTGCGCGTAAAAATAAGTAAAAAGAATTAAGTAACGATATTATGAAAAGTAATTAAAAAATAGATATTCGTTTATAAAATAAAAACTTAAAACATAAACAGTATCTATCAATCAAGAGAGATCAAATTTCTTGAGTTTAAATTTAAAAAATTTGGTTGATCAATCGTGGAAAGTTCCGATACATTCGATCATGCTTATACGTTTTAAAATAGTTTGCCTCAATTAATTGTTTTCAACGTCTTGCATTCTCTTGGTAAAATTTCATGATGTGTGCTCTGAGGTTCTGGACATTACCACACCAATGTGTCAGTTCACAGTAAAACAATGGTGAAATACAAAATGAGAACCGAAAATGAAGATAACAGGAAGATCATATTACATCCAATTCCTTATGTAGCACCATGTAGGCTTTCTTCCTTTGAAAGTAGGCTGTCCTCTCCTGTCAAGATTCATAACAAGTTTTCATTCATTTCTGTATTACTGTATTGTGGGGAAAAATCAAATTGTTTGGTGAAATAGATATTCATTTTTTATTAAAAAAAAAAAAAAAAATTTTGTATTAGGATCCTTATTGTTGATTCTTTTTATCCAACGGGAAAGGAAGAAAATTAATCTTTGACCTTGCTCCATGCCCATTGAATAAAGGAAATCGGCAATCAAAATAAGCTCAAAAATCTTGGATCTGAATAATTTCGTATTCCAATTGAAATATTTAAACTTTTGAAGTGGACAATCCATTACTTTTGTAATGGATAATCCATCCATCATCAGGGGATTAAGGACAATCCATCCAATCATCATGAGATGAAGAAAACAACATAGAGTAGTATTGAGTCCAAAAAAATCGAACAAAAAATTATAAATTGAATTCGGTCATAATTGATAGCTCATTATGCAAAAACATTCATAACGAGATATACATTTCTTTGAAGTTTAAATACTTAAAAATGGGTTCCAAGGGCTTCTCTGGTGCACTGGTGGGTTCTATAGCCAAATTTATACCTCGAGTTTTTCCTATGAATCTATTATAGATTTGCTATTAAAAATTCATAACGAAATATACATTTGCTTTGAAGCTTAATACTAACAAGAGCCACAAGGTGGCGATGTCCCCGACATTGCCAGTGGGGGCATTGGCAACTGTATATGAAATTGTCATTAAGTGATAAAAGCGATTTTTTTGGCAAAAGGATTTTTCTTTTCTTCTATTTTTGTGAGTTGCATAAAAAAGTAGTCAAGTAAGGTAGTAAATAACTTCTAATTTAAATGGCTATATAAAACACAATATAGAAGAAAAAAAGAGACAGTTCTTTTGCATGATAAAAAAGTGTGAAAATAATTTCCCAACTTGAATAGAAAATTGTGATCGTATATCTATTACATACTTGCATTTATTTTTCAAAAAGCTCTTTCCTTTATCTTGTTCTCTAAATTTTATGAATTACCATCTTAGCTTTATGAAAGGAAGGCCTAAAGTACTCACTTTTTTTTAGATATCATGATAATGATAAGCATATGACCTTCATGGCCTATTTCATGAAAGAAGTCAACAATTTTAAATTTTACTGTGCTTTCAACAACTCTCTGTGTATATGAGCAGGATTTTTCAACAAAAATATTCCCCTATAAAATCCGAAATCATGAAAGGAATGAACAAATGCCAAAAATAAATGTTTGCAACATCTTGTTTTATATTATTCCCTTCATAGTTAACTTATGATTCTTCACATCAAATTATGATTTTTCCTTCAAGGTGATTGTATTGTTCCTTGCATTAGGTTTTGCAAACTTTACTTTTGTCAATGATCAATTGTAACTCCCTAAAAGATTGACATCAAACTTATGTGCAAACATGACAATAATTTCATATCATATAGTTTTTTTATAGAATATAATATTTAGAACACTAATATGACGTTTATACAAATATGATGTTTATACAGCATTATGTATTTATATAGGAGACACTATTTATACACAACATGATACCATTAAAATGGCCAGAATGCATGATATATTTTAGTGACACTTAAACAATTAAAAATGACAGTAGTTGATGTAGTAACAATACAAAACATAAATAACATTTTTCAATATTTTTAGTGTCATAAATTTGACGTAAATACATGTGACAAAATCTTGACGCGCTCCAAAAAAAAATAAAAAATGAAAATGAAAATGATAAAATGGCTTGTGGAAACACAAATAAGCAATGCTACATACTTGTATTGTAGTAGTGATAGTGATCTTCTCAAGATTCCAAACCTAAAGGCGGAGATAACAAATTGAAAGTACACCTCATTAATTTACCAAAGTAACATACATAACCACAGATTGCAGGACACAATTCACTTTCAACAACAAATCCAAAATTGCATGTGCATGACCTAACCTACATTATACACCCAACGGATTTTTCATTGAGGTTCATACAATACCCTAATTGATTATATCATTATTGTAACTAGCATTTATTATCTTAACTAATAAAACTAACATTCATGACCAAATCTATGTGTTTAAAAAGAAAAACAAGGAGATAGCCCAGTAATGATTGAAAAACGAAGACCCTCCATTAACAATCCAACATATTTTCAAATATATTTGCGACTATTAGATTTTATTGCCTCTATAGAATTTGGTGTGAAAAACAATCCAACATATTTCCAAATATATTTGCGACTATCAGATTTTATTGCCTCTATACAATTTGGTGCCAAATTCTGAAGTGAATAGAGTTACACTGGAACATTATCCATAGAACAAGACATACAAGTGTTTTCAGATTCTTATAATACAATGATACATAAGCACAAGGAAGGAGAAATAATAAGAAGATTGATAGTCGACACTGTATAGTGTATGATAGATTTAGAAGTGCATTTTTTAACAGGAAGAATATTCTCATGTTGGTTTTCATCATCTAACTGAACAACTCCATTAATGATCCATCATACATTCTAGGAATCTTGATCATATTATGTTTAACATTAAAGCAAAAGTTGTATATAATGGCATTACTCCACAACTAATCTGTCTTCATATCAATAATCAATATCTTGCAGGACTACTTCACATCCTGCAAAGAAGGAGACTGTACCACTTAGCTAATCAATCATGTACAACGAATGTATAAGCAAGCATAATGAATCCCTGAACTCTGTACAATCTCCATATTTATTGGCCCATGGGATTTTTTGATACAAATAACGATCAGGTTTATTTGTTCTCCTCCATGACAGCTTTAGACTTCCAGACAATGTCCTTTAGCCCAGATGAAAGATTTTTGTAAAACTGCAGTAGAAAAAAAATATGCATCCACCATGAGTAAAAAATCAAAGCAATATAAAATAGAATATACTGAAGGATCAAGCAACCCAAGGAAATGAATTTAAATATCAGTGAAGTTTACTATGAACACTCAAATACTTATTCAGTAGGGGCATATATGAAAGAAATGCGTTGCAACCTTGTGGAATTCCAACGTGTCACCTCCGGATTTACAAACCTCGACCATGAAAAGAGAAGGAGCTACTTCAAATACCTGAAAAAATACCAGCTCATACTCAAAGGGCCAAGAGAGGGATTTTTGAAGTTATAGGATTTGTATATGATATGCAGTAGTGTCCTTGAATGCAGTGTGCATAAATTTATCAAACATATTACTACCTCTGTTATTGATAAGTGCCCCTTCTTTCCAGTCTCGGCACCTTGTAGCTTCATCTGAAAGCAGGTGAAATAATAGGTATTAGAACTTAGATCAAAATACGTTCAATTTAAATGTATCCAGACCTAAAAGAAAATCTAAAGAAAGCGAGAAACAAGTTCTAAACAGATAGGTACGTCTAAAACTGACATAAACGAGAATGGAGTTAAGAGTTCCATATGCTAATCAGGGAACTTCATGTCTATGAGATTATTTTCACCTTATAATTTTGTGTTTTCACAGTAAATTCAAGAGGTCCGGCAGCAGCTTCAATGTTTGATATTATTTCTTTGGCAGGGCGTTTGGATATGAACCTTGTCTCTTGCTTAACAAGGCCCTAATAGCAAGAGGACATTTCCATCAACCACATCAATGAATTCTCCAAGTATTAATGAAAGAGAAGTGGATAAAACCGTAGAAGCGCGCACAACTTGAAGTTCTAAACATTTATCAATATTGGCGACAGATTTCTTTTGCAAATATCTCAAACATGCTATATACCTATATACAGTATCAAAGAACAAGCTACTTGACTTTTGTGGTTAGCAGGTCATTCCTATTGCCTAACAACGATTGAATCAATCACAAGCAGTCAAGCATGGGACAGACAGAATGGTGTGACAGATGGAAAAGAATATAATTACTGTCCTATACAAGGCATGCATTCACCAAAAATGCTTTCAAAGAATAGTTCTTCAGAAGCTAATATTTTGAATATGAGGTTTCAGTTGCAAATATAACATACCATATGCTGTTCAAACAAATTGCCGTGGTTGAGATCTTGTGACATAGAGATAAGTTCAAATGTATTCATCAACACAGACTGTGTATCTTTCTTTTCTAAAAGACAAGATGGTCCTGATTATAAGAAGTAGCAAAAACTTAGTAATTGTTTCTTGAATAGTCAGAAATTGAAAAATAACATTTCACATACAAAATCTTACCTCCAAGTCATTAAAAACAGCATCCACATCATGCAGTCTTATTTCCTTGTCTTCTTGGAACTTGGGCAGCTTGTAGCCTTTCTTAAACCAATCATTCTCTAAAATCTGAGGTTATGTAATACACTGCCAACAGAAGATATTAATGTGCATGTCAGTTTATTCTAAAGCTCATTTCAAAAATAAGTGCAATCTCTTTGCTCACTCAAAAATTCATGATTTTTTAATCTTTTCAAATTCTTCTGCTAGCAAGTATGAGATGGATATAAAAACAGTGAAGCTAATCCAGTGGACAAGCTGAACATATCTTGCACATTATGGAATACAAGTCAATACCAGTTCACTTACTGTCTTGGTTTTGGATCCAAAATCCTTGAAATCAGTTTTTTTGCACTAGAAGAAAAGAATGAAGGACAGGTGAAATCGGCTCTATGAATCTACAGTTCAATACTATCATATCGGTCATTGAGGTTTTTTTCATAAATGCTAAAAAGAGAAGTAAATACAGCAAAAGGATGTATCTTTACATTGATCTGGCCTTCTTACTTTTTTATATAGTGTCAGAAGATTTGTCTTGTCAAAAGGCAAGTAACCTGCACCACAAGTCTGAAGTTGCACCATCATAACCTTTATCATTGATGACCTCCATAAAACAAGGCGACAGATCTAAATTTAGAGTCTGATGCTAACAAAACTGCCATGCAGTCAAACAGGGTAACTTGAATGCCCTATTTTATTTGGCAACTAATGTGAAAAAAAATTGACAATACCTCAGGAGCAACATAATTTGGTGTTCCACAAGTAGTATGAAGTAACCCATCCTCCTGCAATTAAACAGATTAAGAAGATCAGCTATTTACATTTACTTTTCAGAATGCAGCAAAATCCATCCATAACCTTTATCAATCATAATATACTAGAAAGAAAAATCTATACTTTTAAATAGTTTTTGATAATGTAATTTCTGAAGTTACATGCCACTCAAAAGAACAATAACTAAACAATGGATGACCAAATATTCTTATCAACAAATAATGGGAGAGCTGCAATAAATACAAAGTGCATTTTTCATTTCCTGCATAAAATGAATCTGAAAGCCAAAAATTTAAAATTAAAGATAGTTATCGGTATGCAATAAGAAAGCATCATATGATATAGACTGAAAGCCAATTCTTCAGTTTTCACAGGATAATAAATTTTATCTTTGGAAACACTGCAGCTTCAACAATTGTCAATTTTATGAAATACACGCAATTTACTTTGCAGTCATGTTCTAAACATCACAAGTAAAAATTCATATTTCACTTTTCTGTAAAGCTTAAAAGTACAGATCAATAATGTCAAATAAAAAGCTACAGTACATCCAATGGTCAAATTTGAGTGTTTGCTAGCCACATGCTTACCCTAATTTGCTGAGGCAGGGCACTCAAACCAAAATCAGAAACTTTGAGATTTCGATGGGCATCTCGAAGCAGATTTTCTGGCTGCAAAAGCCAGAACATGATATTGTCTATTGAGAGATCTTACAAAGGAAGTCGAGGTTTTATAGTTGGTTTCAATAGATAAAGATGAATTGAGAATGAGTAGGATATTAACTGATTTCGAGGTCACATGTTACCTTCAAGTCTCTATGGGACACACCGCTACTATGGCAGTAGTCCACAACATTGATGAGTTGCTGGAAGTATTTTCTTGCTTCATCTTCTTTTAATCTTCCATGGTTAAGCTGCCATTTCAAAAGAAATGAGCTTTTAACAGCAGGAACATAAAACAGTGGATATCCTAGTTATTTAAATCACATCCAAACAACAAATCCAAAACATATTTGTCAAAAGACAGATGGCTACCAAGTGCTTGAAGAGCTGCATAGCTCTTGATGGTTGATAATCTAAGCAAGAAACCATAACTGAACCAAGATATAAGGCAATTTGCAGCTGTCGATGGTTGAAAATTGAATTAAGCAATTATGATTGAAATTCGGAAGTGATCTCTGATGCCTGTTAGAATTTTATCAAAAAGCTTGCCTCCAGTTAGAAGATCAAGTACAATATAGATTTTTGTTTTACTAGCCATGACCTGAAAATACCAGATAACGACAACACAGGTCAGTTTTAATTCTTTAGTGTAACGGGTAACCCATTACAAACTGTACTATTGCATGAACAGACTAATTCTCACATCTGCCCTAAAACAAAAGATTCTATGCATGGAATAATAACATGAAATCCCCATTTGATACTCTAAGGGGTCCATTTCCAACAACACCAAACCTTTGCTTAGAAGACTTTTAACATCCAGTGATCTATGGCTAAGAAAAATAGAAAACTTGTCACTATGATGTGTAAGGGACATGGGGAATAAAGATGCAATTTTAACTGATTATTTTCCAATCAAAGAAAGTGGGATTGTGGATATTGGCACCATGAAGCATGTAATTATTTGCCAATGTCAAGTTTGTCATTCCTTACTAACAGAATCCACAAGTCCATAATCAAATTTTACCTCATGTAACCGTATGACATTTTGATGCTTGATCAATTTCATGGTAGAAATTTCCCGCTTGATCTGCACAAATGAAAGATTTATTTTAACACAGATTGGAGAAAAAATAACATAGCCTTTGCTGACAAATAACATCCTTGTAGTGTCAAAAATGCTTAAACCTATGTGATAACATTATTTGAAACCAGCAGACTAAAACCCTGCCAAATAGCAAGGAATTATTCATAGTAAGTGGTGATTAGTAAGCAAAGTGTAGTACTATTGATAGCAAAAGCAGATATGTTTATAAGAAGTTGCCATAACCAAACATGCAAAGAAAATTATTAAAAGAATGTTAGCCCAAAACATATTGAGAAACACAGTTACCATGGAATGCAACCAAATTATATACAACACAATATCTCAGTCAACAATATCAAGTGGTGAATGATACCTTGTGGAGAAAAAGGAAAATAGCTTGAAAATTCAATGCATTTATGCAATTGTTGTTATTGGGCATTAAAAATGTGGAAAAGACTTACTGTACCATATACAGGGTTTGCAGCAGTATCCATACCACAGTGTGCATTAAGTGATGCATGAATGCCAGCTTTAGCAATTGTTGTTGTCTGTTGTTCCATAATCTTGTCAATGGACATGCGATCTTGATCAGTCATCTTATCAAATTCATGAATACAAACAACATCATGGTCGGCCAAAAGCATTGCTGTAGCTTCTAATTGGCGTTCATCTGAATTGTTTACAGGGAGTTAGTTAAGGAGTTCAAATCATTATTTACCAGAAAATGTAATGATAAAAATGTACGCAGAAAATATTTACCAGTCTCTTGGTCAGAGGTAACAGCTGCTCTCAAATCTGCACTAGAGTATCCTCGGCCCGTGATTGAAATTGGTAAAGGAGCAATTTAAATAATAGGTTTCAACATTTGGGACTTAGCCACAGAAGGATCACCAATCATGATCATTTTGATGTGACTGTAAATGAGGCAAACTGAATAGCATGAACTCAATAATCTTAACACAAAAAATTGTAGACAAAAAATGGGTTTCAGTTATTTATTGTCTTAAGTGAGTTCCATTCTTAAGGTTCTTTTCCACTTCCCTTAGTAGCTGCAAAATAACAGCTTTCTTTATCCATGTATGCTCACATATTGATGGAGCCGGTGACTTTGCTAGCAGACCAAATGTATGCTGTCTATTTGCTATTTTCTTCATGTTTTTGATATAATCACTAGACTAAAAACAGGTGTATTTATCTCTTTGTTTAGCTGGGAGACATTATTGGCAACAATAACAGTCCTGCATGAAGATTAAGTCAATATGTCACATGCAAACAGACCTAACAAACCAGCTAATCAAACTTTGGGAAACTATAACAGATTTAGAGTATTCAGAAACAGTAACTATGATACCTAAAGATTTGCTTAACAGTACCCTTGCTTTTGCCAGGCCACAAGAAAAATAGTTTTTGTCAAATAAGCTGCTATATAGATACACTTATGTCATCTATGAATGTTAGTTTCTCAGAAAATGGTTCTCCAGCATTTGCTTAGAAATCATTAATGTCTACTGACATATTTCGCATTCTTTCAGTCAAGCACCATGAAAGCGTAGATGCAAATAAATCTCGATATGAAGCTTGCAGAGGTTATATCAGCACAGTTAACTGGTGGCAATTTCCAATCTATATCAGAACGTTAATCCCAATGAAATTACATATTCTAATGCTTAGTATGTATGAAAGTCAGTGAACTAGAATCAGAACACCAAAAGCTATCAGCTTACCATAATCTATGATATTAAACTTTGGAATTGCTTCGTTACACTCAAATTTCCATAACCTATGATTGAGGAAGCAAATGGTGAACAATTTCTATTAAACTTTCAAACTGCTATGTTACAGTCAAACTTTCACAACCTACGGTTGTTTTTGTGTGCACTGTAATTAGGCTTGTATGCATTGTCAGCTTGCTAACAGCTTTATTCATAATTTGAGCTTCTTAACAAAGTACAATCTTCACTCTCCCCAAAAATCCAAAGAACGATCTATATTGATTTTGTTCTGATTTATCTAGTTAAAGCTGAGAATTAATAAGCAAGAAAAAATGATAGAAATGTACCTTAGACTAGATGACTAGCCTTTTTCATAGAGTGAAGTTATCGAAGATTTAGTATTTGTGTCAAGTTACAAGGGTAAATTCATAATCATAATGACAAGGGTAAATTCACTATCCTAACTCATAATCGCAAGGATAAATTCATGAAATAATTCCTATTTAACTGGCATTGAGTAATATATACTTTTGATATAGAGGCAAAGTTTGGCCATTGCATGCCATTTTTCAGAATACATTGCAAAAATTTGAATTGCAAAATCACATTCAATAATAATAAGCGAAATCCAAAATCTGAGAGCAAAATCATTAGATAAAGAAAAAACAAAGCAATTAGATGACCAAAATTAACAGTTCTATAAGCACAAAAGAGGTAGAGAAAAAAACAATTTAGCAATATTTTAACAGAAGTTGTTTCAGTTGCATTAAGTTTATAAATATGTAAAAGGTTTTAAAAGCATATAAATTTACAAAATATATAATGAGAACATAGATTTGTTCAAGTCATTGCATATGCACTTTGTATCAAAAGCTAAAACAGGTCACCCTTTGCCAAGATCTGCAGCAGTGACAACATAAGGTATGTTGTAGTAGCGTGTGACTTTCTATCATTCCTGCATATGCGCCGTGCATTATTATGAGCAATTATGGAGAGAATATAAAAGCAGATATGAAGATAACATATGTAGCAAATGCTAATTTAAATGAAAAATAAATCCTGTTAACTGTTATATTTCTATGTCTTTTTTTCTTTTCCATACATTGGCCATTGGAATGGACAAAATGTCAAAAAAAAAAACAGGGCTATAGCAACTGCAAGAGCTTTGTGATTGATAATGAAACGTTGGAAAAGCAAAAAATCTATTAAAAGTGAACAGGATTTGGGAAACATGTTTTTTGTCTATAAATATAGATATTGCAGTGGAAAGTGCAAAGTTGTGTGCAATGAAAGGATTCCAGTTTCAACTATGTTATTAAAAGGGCAAAGCAACTGATCGAATACAGTCCTATTTTAGTATTTTTTTTTTTTGCAAGAACATTAGATCTTTGCAAATTAGATTCTACAGAATGAAGAAAAGTCAATAAAGGAATATAGACTGAGAATAAGATGTGGCTGTCTCAAGAGGAGGGGAATATTTCTGAATTAGCATATCTTGTCAGATGTATCAGTTGGAAAATGTCAAGAGCAAGAACTTCCAAATAATGTGCTCTGGTGCTTGGCCTAAAAAGGAGCACTCTTAACATCTATGGGAAAATAGACCCTGCTATAGTGGTGATGCCTCTAACTGGATTTTGTCCTTGTATGCGCTGTCAATGGCATGATGTAAAGCCTATTTGGTGTAGAACAATGTTGGACAGACCTAATGTTTTCCATGTAAATTGACGGTTGTTTAGTCTCCTTTCCTCAACCTAGGTGAGAGGAGATCATCTACGTAGTCCAAAAAGAGGTCTAAAATAAACTTTGTGAAAGTAAAGACTGGTCTAACATAAAAAGAAGAGAATTTTTAGTGAAGGGATATTAAAAATGTCAATGAGAATTTGTCGCAGCACCTGTAGAGAAAATGAAACCTTTCCTTAATCTTATAATAAACTAGGCACTTAATAAAGTGTTCCACACAAAGAGAAAAGCTTGGAAACCTGTTTTGCTTTAAGGAGATTGTTATCTTAGTCTAATTACAATTGGTGTGACCACAGCCAAAGTTGGTGTAGGGAAAAACAATGCACATGTAGAAAATGAAACTGGTAGTTAGCCTCAAAAATAAACTTGACAAAATCTGGAGGAAATGATCAGAGTAAATGGCCATGTTGCAGTTCAAGAGCCTAAGCAGTGCAGTGCAAAATACTAAGATAGAGCTGTTGCATGTATCAGGTCTTCTCGTTTCAAGGGAGGGCATGGGGTAGGCCATCAAGGGATATCAGGTAGGCATAGAAGCAATCAATTGAAATGCCTACTGATTCCAAGAATGATATGCCTAAAAAACAATTCAATGTCACCAAGTTGACTAATGTTAGGATGCAAGTAATTTAAAGGAGCACAGTGCCAAAAAGGGGTACCTATCATGCGATGAGGAATCTTTCATTTGTTCTAGTCTCTGAAAGAAGATGAGAAGCCTAAATATTGTCTTAAGATGAGGGGGATATGTGCCAAAATATATGTGCAGAATACATTGACGAATGTTCTATTTGCATCAGATAACTACTTAAGCATGATACTTTGGATCCTCTAAATGAGAGATGATTCTCTGTAATGAAGGGTAGCTCTTATACTAGGGATGACTCCTCTGGTTTTATTAGGTTCATTGCTTTCTGCAATGTTCAAACAAATGAACACAGTAACAAAAGTGAACTCCAGATATATTAAAATTGGATCTTGGGAAATTCCTTGAAGGCTATTGTTGATTAGACAATAAATGGGGCAACTGACAAGTATATAACCAATGAACATGATTAGGATGCAAGATTTGTGTGAATGGGAAAAGAAAAATTATTTAATATTGTGTATATTTTATAAAAAACAGGTTCAAATAAATCATGAAAGAAGTTGCAATAGAGAGTGTTTGAATTCTATTTTGAAATATTGAATCAAAGCTGAAACAAGGGAAAAATTGTTCAAAGTGTTTGGGGAAAAAGGAAAATTATGATCATACCTTTTATTCAAAAAATTTTGACTTCGACAATTCTGTTGTTCATTGCCAATGTGTAAAGCCCTTGTTGCTTCAATTTGCGAAGATTGTAAATGGCTGAGGAAACACTATTAGAGTATTGTTCATAAGAAACAGCCACAACATCGGGACAACATTCTTTAACTGTGTACCTCGAAGGGTACATTCAATAATCCCTTCTTCGGTCTCTAGTTTGCATTGCAATATATGTTCATAAGTAGTTGGTGTTTCACGATTGCAAAATGTACAAAAAACAGTGCTTTGTATCATTGGCAGTTTACACTGTGTGCAAATGCAGTGGTAGGGTGGTGCAAAAACATTTTTTGCTTTCAATGTTCCATATACCTGTTGTAGCCAAGGAAACAGAAAACATAAAAAAACATTGCAGTCAGCATGTTTTGATATGAAGGCCATGCTAGGAAAAAGCACAGAAACGAAGTTATGAAAAGAAGTTTGCAAATGCAGGTTTTGCAACATGATGTTTGAAAAGATATCATTGTAATGAGTTATGTTGCTCTTAATTGCAACACTAAATCTGGAACTGTAAAAAAGACATTTTGACAAGTAAAAAGTCTATATTTTCTTTATATCAGAAGCAATAAACTTTGATATCAGTAATGCAACAGAGTGAAGATTTAAGAAAGAATAAAATCTCTTTTAATAACTGTGAAACTGCTGAAACTACATATAAAGAACTTGCTTAATTGATAATGAAATGACAAAAAAACATTTCAAGTCACAGTACAGGAGACGTTCTTCATATCTCACCTGTGTTTTAGCTTCAATAATTGGAAGTAAACTTTGTATTGCGAATTCATCATTTAGGGGATCTATAAATGTTGCTTGTGAACTCTTCATAAGATGAGTTCCTTTTGCACCTGGCCTTACAATATTTTTTATTAGATACAGAGGCGGTTCATCAAGTGCAAGTTGTTGTTGCACTCGGAGGAAGAAATTTGTGTAGCTCTCATCAACCTGAAACTGAG
Source organism: Larix kaempferi (assembly GCA_027924585.1). Taxonomy (NCBI): domain Eukaryota; kingdom Viridiplantae; phylum Streptophyta; class Pinopsida; order Pinales; family Pinaceae; genus Larix; species Larix kaempferi. The sequence continues at coordinate 37,382,780 of BSBM01000017.1, forward strand.
CATGAATAGCTGAAGAAGAATTAGTGAACAGGGGATCGGAATAGACAAATGTTTTTTGTTATTGGTTCTACTTTTTTTTTTTTTGTATATGCATCTAGCAGTAGATGGATCAGCAAACAAAAAACGTAAAAAATGAAAAGAAATATAGTGAAAAAAAATTGTTTAAAGAGAATGCACTTTACAGTTGCATAGTCATTTGTAGTTTCACCATCTCTTATGTAGAAGTCCAATTGTTTATTGTTGTATTCACAGGCAACAACTATGACTGCGACAGAGCCAACGACATATGTCTCATCCGAAGTAACCAGCTCATTGATTGTTGTATCTGGTGGAAGGCAATGCATTTTGCATACTTGTTCTATTGTCTCTATGACAGTTGTTGGCAATATTGCTATTGTATTTATGGCATCTCCTCGGTCATATTGACCTTTCTTTTTCAGTTCAAAACCAGAAATTCTGACACTTTTGCCAGGCAAAAAGAAACTGCCAAAGCGATTTATCAAACTATCATTAATTGTAATCGTCATTGTCATCAATCCATTTTTGTCAACAAGATCTGCATGTAGAATCTTTGTCTTCACAGGAGAGTTTTGGTTACGATTTTGTGCAGGTCCATAGACAACCAAAACATCCCCCTCAAATACATGTTTATGTGTTGCAGTACATAGCTGTATTATGGATGATGGTTCAACTGCCATTTGCTTTAATCTGTGCACATTTAAAAATATCAAAAAGTGAAACAACAAATGGATTAGTCTTTCATTCAATGTTGGATTTTGAATCGAATATAGTAAAATGAAATTAGTACAGGAGCCGAACTAGATGCTTGATCCAAACATTGATATTTGTGTTAGGTAGAAGATAAAACAATGTGGTCAAGAATAGTGAATGAAAAAAGCTGTTGGATAGGAACATTACCTCTTAGGACTACTTGCTGTTGCATTTTCTGAAGGCTGTGACAGTGTTTCCATTGCAATAGTCTCTGGAACATCTTGCGAGCAAGAAACATTTCTTTCTATTCGTGGACTGTCTGATGTCGAAGACATAGCTAGGTTGTCTTCTTGGTTGAGAATATTGTTTCTGATTAGTTGTTTTTTTGAAATGCTGTATTTTTTTTTTTTCAATTTGCAGATTCAATCAAGACTGAGAGCATATTAAAATATTCAAGAATATATTTCAAATACAAAAGCATCTAAAAAAAAGACAAAAAACAACAAAAAATGATGACAGTGAATTTTTTTCTTGTCTTTTTTTTTTTTTGTTTTTTCAGCTTTTCATGCTTTTCATTTGAAATGGTAATTCACTTTTCAATAAGAAAGGAAGTCATGTTATTGATCAGCAATCAGAATAATGTCAGCTGCAAGCAGCAAATATGAAATGGACTATAACAGTTTCACTAATGACAAAGGTAAAAAAAAAGCTGGTTGCAGAAACTTTGCAAATTAGACTTTTGCATAGCAAGAAAAAAAGAATACTGTTGTAAGACATAAACGAAGCTTATAATGTTTTAATATTGCATTTATTGAATAGGAAAAAAAGATCAATGAAATCTAGCAAAGCCAGGAACATAAATATTAGTATATGCTTTGTTCCATGAAGAGACTTTGTTTTTTGTTCAGCGATATGGTTTCATTGCTTTGTTAAATACTTTCTAAAGCTTTGTTGTTTTGCTTTTTTTCCTCCGATGCTAGGAGCATTGCATTAGAACAATGTATATATGAGGTGAAAAGTGCACTAGATTATAGTATCAAGTGCTTTTCAAAGTGGGTTTTCATTTATAAAAAAGATTTGTATGGAACTGATCACTATCAAAAGAAAAAGACAAATATTTTTTAAATTGGTTTGTTGTGGCGGTAAAGGATGACATGGACATTATTTCAGCAAGAAAATGATCCCGATTCCAAATTTGCTAATATAAAAGAAAATGCATTTGTAAGAAACAAAGGAAGTGTTGGCAACAAACTGTACAGAAGCAAAACAAAATCAATGGCATCAGAATATGCACATGTAAAAAACAGAAACAAATGAGAAAGACTATATGCAAGTTGCAGGTACTGATAAGATAGTAATAAAATGATCTGACCAATATGCATCAGAAATGGTAAATGAAAGCATGTCAATATCTATGTTTGTCCAAAAATGGTCAATCATAGAACCATATTCTGTTGTAGCTATGTTTGTTTTTAACTTTAGACATTTACTCTGCATAAACAGTTCCAATCTCCTTTTCGATATTGTTTCTTTGTACATGTCAATGTTAAAGTCACCAGTTATTATGGTTAGCATTTTCTTGTTGTTTTGTAACATAACAGAGTCCAAGACATGAATAATGTTGTCAACAAGATTATTTGGTTTGCTATAAATATTGACAAGCTGGAGAATGTTCTCAGGGAGTCTAATGTAAGTGACAATTGCCTCGACTGATGACTCGTTAACAAAAATTGTTTCCATAATAGGAATCGTCTTATTGACAACTGTCAGAAGGCCATGAACTGATTGTGTTGCAATGCAATTGTTTTGGTTTACAAATGCTGCAGTAGTAGGTGGCAAATTCATGTGTGTTTCTTGTAAACAAAGAATGTCTGATTGCATAAGTTCAAAGTCATTTGCAACATCATCAATGTGTGAAAGCAAACTTCGTGTGTTAAGTGAAGAAATCAACATGTGCTTAGTATTTGGAAACGACTTAAGTCCATATTGAAATTGCAAAGAAGCCTCTTTCTTTAATCTATTCAATTCTGCAACTACTTTTGATGAAAAAAAAAAAAAAAAAAAAAAATCCTGTAATTTGTTTACAAGATAGAGACATTCAATGCTCTTTACACGTGACAGTGCAGTGTAAACAAGACCATGTTTTGTGACTCCTTTTGGATCAAACGCCAATTTTTCAAGTGTAAGACCTTGTGCTCTATGAATTGTTCGAGCACATGCTAATTGAACTGGGAATTGTACTCGGATGTAGTTCTTTCTCTTTCCAAGAGAAATTTGTGTTGTAACTCTTTTTATAGGTGTCCAAGTACATAGGATGGAATCAGTGTAAAGATGCTGCATAGATGCTCGTGCAATTGCTCCAATCTTTGGATCTGAAAATTGAATCCATAAAATGTCTGTTGTTGCTTGACTATAATGTTTGAAGATGCCTTCAGCACCATTGACAAGGCCATCTTCAATTGAATAGTTCCCACCTACTATTTCGATAAGCATGTTTTTTTTTAGAGTAATTGTAGATGGCAAATGAATTTTCTTATGTACATTAGCTATGTTATCGATTTGATCAATTTTCGTGTCTTGAGCAGCAATTGTAAATGCTTCTGTATTAACAAGGGCCAACATCTTTGAGTTATGTTGTTGAACATCTTTGTTGCAATAATAAAGAAATGGAAACGATGGATCAACTGGTGCTTGTCTGTAGCATTTTTTATTCAAATATTGTATATCGTCAAATGTTTGTTTTCCTGTTCTGATTCTATTCAAGACCGATATAAAAGTTTCATCTTTTTGTCTGACAACGGTTTTTAACTCATAGTATTGTATAGAGTCATTCCAAAAACTATAAGGGAATTTTTTATTATTGAAACTTGGGAAGTCAAAAATCCAAGAATCATGAACAGGTTCTGCTTGGCAGAAATCGCCGCAAAAGATGACATCTAGATTTCCAAATGGTTTTGTCGGAGTATGCATGATCTCACGAAGACGTTTATCTATGTTATGTAGCATTCGTGAACCTATCAAAGAAACTTCATCAATTAATAGAACGTGAACTTGTTCATAGTCTTTGCTCAAAAGATCTAGTGTGTTTGAGCTTAATGGGATCAAGATCGAGGAACCAAAAGGAAGCTTAAAAGCAGAGTGGACAGTAATCCCATCTACATTGTATGCTGCTTTTCCAGTGAATGCAACAATAAGACCTTTTCTTTTCAAGGGGTTGCTACCAAGCTCTTTTTCATAGAAAAAGACAAGAGCATCATAAAGGGCCTTTGCAGTATGTGTTTTTCCTGTTCCTGCACTTCCTGTAAGGAAGATATGAATTGGTTTTGTAGGATTGTTTTTTTTGCTAGTAATAATTTCTTTCACAATGGACTGTTGCTCATTGTTTAAACTACGTCTAATCGCAAAGTATTCGTCTTTATCACGGAGAAATGGTTTTTTTGCTATGCTAAATGTCTTTGGTGTTTCAAACAGTCGATTCTTTCTTCTACAGAGAAGGTCATCACCCATGTCATACTTTTCAACACCATCCAATTTGAGTCCATCATTGGTATCTTTTGCAAAATCTAGAGGTATTTGAAAATGCGTTTCAACTTTGTCTTTTGCAATGTCAATATCACCCCATTTTGAAATTGATTTTGCCATAATTTTTCCTTCAACATTTTCTATTTGTTCTTTGTGTTTTTCTTTTGCCTCTGTCCATGTTTGAAGGGGGTGGTCCAACAAATTGGAAAGATTTCTGTGAGGCACAAAGAGCAATAGCCTTTCACGGGCAAAATTTTCAGGATCTTTTTCTTGATTGTAATGAATGTATCGAATGATAGATTGTTTGTTTTTTTTTATTGTTTTTCCATGAACTAGGCAATAGGAAGAAGCGTATTCAGCTAAAGATACATGTTCTAGATTTGTTGGGCGTTCAATGTACCTGTCTATAATCGATGGGAAAATGATGTCTTCAGAATCATCATGCTCCTTTTCTAGTAGAGACGGTTTTTTTAAGACAACAGTTTTTTTATCATCTGGAGCAGTGTTGATCAAAAGTGTCGTTCTTGAAGATGAATGTAGAGGTAAGGAAAGCACAATATGTACTGCTTGTCTAACAGACATCTGTTGCATGTTCAGAAAAGTGTTTCCAAGCCTACGAATTGTTTCTAGTTCATTACAATTGTTTAAAACAGACTCTTCTTTGATTTTTTTCAAAGCCGTTGTCATAGGCCTGTCTAATTTCGTTATGTATGAGCTTACGTATGTTGCAGTTGCATATGCATCTAAGATGAATTGGGCATCTGTATTTGCTTGCCACAAACTTGGAATTCCTTTTGCAAAACAGTTTATCCAAATATCTGAAGGGTCTCTTTTTAATAGCAATGTCGGTTGCTCAATTGTAGAACGCACTAGTTCAATGTACTCGTCCTTGTTTAAATGTAGTTCTTGCAAGAATGAATCAAATGTCATGTTCTTTGGATATTCTTTAGATTCAAGAGCAAAAGAAAGGAGTTTTTTTTTTTTCAGTTAAGGCATACGATTTAGTTTCTAGAGGTTCTAAAACCATTGTAACATCAATAGGGAACATCGGGAATCGAAACCTACATGCAGAGCGTCTATGTTTTTTACATGTTCTTGTATGTTTATGAGTTTGAATTTTGATTAAGTCTTCTTCAAGCAATGAGGAGTCTGTTGAAATGTAGCAATTGACAAAAGAACTTATTTCATCATTGCTATTATTGCCAAAGACAGGTGCATTTTCAATCCAAAGAAGCCCATGTTCATGCTCATTTCCTCTTTGTTGAAATTCAGTTGTAAAGAAAAAATCATTTACTTCACCAAAAAAGTATTTGTTTTTCAAGATCAAGGACTTGAATGCATTCATTTTGTGTTTATAGTAACGGCTACAAAGCACAGGATGTTTTCTTATCAAATTATCAATATCATCATCAGCAAGAAGTTCATCGCAATTTTCTCTGTCTTTTTTCTCTAGCGTGTGCAAAGCATCACACAAAGGTTTCCAAAGATGTTCAGCAGTAGAAAAGCTTACAAAAAAGGTTGGTGGCCCTAGTTGACGTATCATTGCGAAAAGATTTTTTTTCATGTTGTCAAAATAGTCAGGAGATGTTCGGACTGCTTTTAGTGAACGATATGCAATTGGGGATTTCATTATCTTAAGAAGGTTGTCTTTGCATTTCACATCTTTGGCTTTTAGTTTTTTCCCTTTTAACTCCCCTATGCGAATAGATATCCAAGCAGTGCTAGAGATTTGACCTATTAACACTTTCACTGCTTTAAAGAATATATTTGTGGGATGTGCTTCAAAATGTGTGCTTTCATGTTGAAGCTCCCATTGGAAGATTTGTTGGTGTCGAAAGCATTTGTATATGTCATTGGGGCGGCTGCATCCAAAGAAAAGTGTAGGGAAATTAAGTTCTTCAGAGAACCGATCTTGGAAAATTCCTAGGGGTCGATAGTTTTCAGAAGGTGCAAGCTCAATGATTTTGGTGGCCAAATCATCTATTAGATGGGTTTCTCCATATCCATGTACCAATGTCTCTGTAACTGGTTCTATGAATTGGTCATGTGTATCTTCATCGCTTTCTCCTAACTTTGTAAAAGGTTCATCTAAATCATTTGATTCTGATATTGATAGTTCATTAGATTCTTGCTTTGTCAACAACTCATGGAATGTTTCTTCCCAATCTGAATTGATATGTACATTCTCCATTTTGTAAAGATCCATGTCACAAAGGGTTTTCAATGCTTGCATGATAATATTTGGCCGAACATTTCCAGAAGCAAATGCATTTTTGTATTCTAGTTTTCGCTTAAGCATAACTGCAATGGTCTTGCCCTCTTCTAGGCTCCTAGGCAATGCTCTTTGTACTTTGTCTAGAGATGCAAGCACATTGATGATTGTTCCTGTCAAGCCTACTTGAGCTCGTTTATAGCCTAGTTGCCGAATCTGAGCAAAAGCAATTCTTGGTGACACAAGCCGCTCTTCAAGCGAAGTCAATTTGTCTACATGAGGCAATGAAGTGTTGCAACAAATGTTAAGTGGTGTTGCAAACAATGGTGTTTCTGAATTTGAAATACTCTTTTTGCAATATCTGCATATGTAATTGTACAATGCAATTGAAGAAGGCATAGTATTCCAAGGAAGACATTTCAATGCATAGAAAGTGTCTTCATTGATATAGCAAACATCCCTTTTAAAGTGCAAGCGTTTACAGACAGAGCATGCATGAATAGGGGTATCTTGGATATTTTTCGAGTATTGTTTAAGTGCTTTTTTTGCTTTCTCATATGCCTTTTGCTTTTGAAGAGACTGAAGTGCTTCTAGACGCATTTGTTTTTTCATGGCACGTATGTTCTTGAACGGGCCAATGGGATTTTGCCGTTTCATAATGGAATCTTTCTCCAGGCATTTTTCCATCACAATTGAAATTTCTGGGCCAATGCAAAAGAGTCTTGTTTTTTTTTGCAATGTTTTTTTCGTGGAACAAGTTTTTTTTCTTTTGTTTGTTTCTATTTTAGAATGTTCTTTGCAAAGATCAGGAGAATGTTCTTGTTCAATGACATTGCAAAGAGCTGAATGATGGCAAATGTCAGTTGTTTTCATCATTGCATTGATAGGGAGGTTGCTAGTCATGGCATTTGACAATATTGGAGAATTTCTTTGAATGCTTGTTTGGGACAAGGGATGAAAATGCGAATGGCATTTGTCAATTTCATGATGAAGAAGAAAATAGATCTTTGACGATGTATTTGTTGAGAAGAATCGGTTTTCGACTTTGTAAGAGTGTATGTTCAAAAGAAATATGTTGATTTCCAAAACCTCGCACAACCATTGAATTGTGAAATGGCCATCATTGACATGGCCAATTGTATAAGGCTCTGCCAAATTCACTACAAAGGTTTGCCAACTAGAAACAAGTGGATTTTCTTGCACTGTCTTAATCTGAAGAAATGTTTCTAGACAACGAAAGGCTCTTGCATCATTTGAAAGCATGCAGTTGAAAAAAGTTTGCGCTATTGTTTTTCTAAGGCTTGCACTATCAAATGTGTTTGTCAATTTTGAAATTGATTCAAATAATGAATCACAACAGTGGCCATCAATTCGAGAGATTAATTGGAATCCTTGTTGCAATAGACTCTCTCTTAAGCGATGGCACTCGAGAAAGATATCTTGACAAGAATCAACAAAAGAAGTATCTGATCGTCTATGCAAAATAGCATAGTTGGGTCCTGGCAATTTGTATGAAAGCAAAGGTTCGAAGTGTCCAGCAGCTGGGGTGTGATCATGGAATAGAATATTGTAGCAATATCCAGCACAAGAAGGATTGAAATGAAGATATTTCCTTTTGCTTGTCAATGACCATATAGCAACAGGAACATTTAACCAATTTGCAAACCATTTTATGCAGAAGATATCACCCCAAAGGCCATAAACATTCTTTGCATCCGGTTGAGATGCAGTTTGGGACATTCGTTCCAAGTAAAGATCTCTATCCTCTATCCCATGAAATTGAGACAAGTATAAAGGATCCAATTCCAAATTCAGAGAAGAAATTGCGGCTGGATCATTTGCAGCTAGACGCAAACGAAAATGGTTTATGGTTCCTTCTCTTATCTCCAAGGACGTGTACCGAAAATGCAAGAGCACAGCAAAGGCATCAAAGAGACAATCTCCATTTCGATAATGAAAAGCTTGCAAACGAAACAAGTGGTTTGTTGACAAAGCAACATCAATACCATCGAATGCCCCTCGTATAATCGGAAGAGATCTTGCTCCTATGCTAGAACATTGATCACGTTCAATGTTCTCCATGAGAAGAACAAACACAGGAACAAAAACCTGCATGGAAAATGCAAATTTGGAAATAAACAAAAATAAGTCACAGTGTTTGTGACACTTGCAAGCAATCAACCAAAGAAAACAGTGTCTTTTGCATAGCCACTTGCAATCAAAGCTATGTTGGAAAACAATTCAATAGATATTTCTGTTAGGAATTTATTTAAAATGGTGTTTTTCAAAGGGTTTAGATCAGTACCACTTCTATATTTTTTTCTGATTTTTGTGAAAAGAAGTCACCTATAATAACTCTACCAATTATCCAAGGATAAGCAAATACACCTGTAAGTGCCTGTCTGTAAATCTACCCAAAAATTGTGGCACTATTAACATCATTATTTAAAAGTGATGCCTTCATATGGCATAAAAAAGCTAAAGAGTATTTTGAATAGTTGAAAATCTTAATGACATTGACTCCGGTCTTGACAGATCCAACTGTCACAAAAACATGTCTGTATGAATACTATGTTTCAGAGACATGTGTAAGAGTTATGCTCATAAATGATAAACATCTCATTGCCTTTGAGAGTCAAAACTTACAACTGAATGAGCAAATAAAATCTACATACGACGAAAAGATGTTGGCAATAGTGCATGCCTTGGTCAAATGGAAGTAGTAGTTGTTGGGAGATAAATTTCTCATCAGAACATAACACAAAATCTAAAGTATTTCTTAACCCCCAAATATCTTTTGTCAAAACAACAAAAACAGGTGAGCAAATCTAGGTTTTTTATTTTGACATTTTGTGCAAAAAGAGTAAGAAAAATCTAGCTGCAAATGGCTTATTAAAGAAGCTAGATGCATTTAATTAGGAAGTGTAATTTGGGTTCATATTTCTGTTAGTGTAACCCTCCTAGTGATTATGCATGAAAGCATTTCGATGCTGCAAATGGCTTATTAAAGAAGCTAGATGCATTCAATTAGGAAGTGTAATTTGGGTTCATATTTCTGTTAGTGTAACCTTCTTAGTGATTATGCATGAAAGCATTTCAATGAATGAACAACTCATTTTAGTGAAAGAGATCAAAACATCTTCGTCAAAGCCATTGAAAAAATGATCATTACAAGAACTCAAAAAATAAAAAGTAAAAATAAATTATGCTGTAATCCAAAGGACCAACACATGCAGTTTAGCAGAGAATCATCTTGAAAGCCATCAAAAACAGATCATAGCAAGACTCAAGTAACGAAGAAGATAGCAGATCGTAGCAAATACCAAGTCATGAAGAAAATAGCTTATACTGGAATGAAAAGAACAGCCAAGCATCTATATTAGCAGAAAATCATTATAAAAGCTCTTAAAATAAGAAACTACACAAATAGGGCACTAGATAACTCGTACAAAAATCAGACTCAGAAATTGTCCACTTTTCTGTAATAACAATGAGAAGAAAAACTGATTTAGATTCAAGCAATATGAAGCTGGATTGTTTAGGTTGTTTAATACCTATACAAGATGCAGAATGAGTGAAACATGTCAATTATTCTACCACCATTTCAATTTCCATTGCTGATCATAATTTTTTTGCCATTCAGTCTCTGACATATCCTATGTTGGTAGAAATTCTTACATCAAAATCTGATAACAAAAGACCATTTGTAATAACAAGATAAGCCAAATTGTGGTTCAGAATCATACAGTCGGCATCTCATCCCTTTACTATGGTTATTGCCATGACTACAGGCCATTAACCTTTGCCTTGGTGTCAAACCCCTGTCCACACAGTCCAAAAAAGTATACATCTAGATTGGTGTAACAAACTTTAGATCACTCGAGCATAGCCAAGCTCACCGATGCAGTCTATGGTAACCTAGCAATAAGCTGATTTGGTTTCATCTAAAGGAGAAGCTATTTCAAATTGGATATTTTATTAATTTCTCCTTAAATAAAGCAACAGTTTGTCAATATCACCATCACTGCATCTAAGGGTTTCTTAAGGTTCATGTTTCTTGTAACAGTATTCTTGGCAAATAACAAACTTTGGCAAATGGAAATTGAAATGCTGATGGAATAATTGACATGTTTCAGCGATTCTCTAGCTTGTAGAGTTATTAAACAACATAGATAGTGTTTGCAAGAGAACACTCCTGAATTTCTTGCCATTCAGTCTTTGACATATTCTATGTTGATAGAAATTCTTACATCAGAAACTGATGAGAAAAGCCCAGTGGCAATAACATAATAAAGCCTTTTTCTGCATCTTAATGTCTGCATCAGCATTAGGCCTGATAAGTACATAAGCAGGTGGCCGTTCCAAGGCACCAATAAGGCACTAGATAACTTGTACAAAAATCAGACTCGGAAATTGTCCACTTTTCCGTAATAACAGTCAGAAAAAAGACTGATTTAGATTCAAGCAATATGGAGCTGGACTGTCCAAGTTGTTTAAAACCTATACAAGCTCGAGAATCAGTGAAGCATGTCAATTATTCCACCAGGATTTCAATTATAGCCACTATGACTATGGGAATATTAGCTATCTGGGTACCATTCCAACAATTTTTTTTCCCTGCAACTAGCCTTATCTCTGACAACAAAGAGACTACATCACTTATTTGAGGTGCTCTGTACCATGTGATCAATTTGCAGAAATTTTCCTAGACCAAGAAGAAATTTTTCTTCTTGGAACAAATCTCTTTGTGAGTGAAAGAGAGAGGATTCTTCCTCTCTTAAACTTTTTTGTTATTATTGTAATTGAAGGATTCCATTGGATTTTTTTGTCTAAGTTTGAAAACCACCGATACTTACATAAATCCTTTTCATACCAACAATTTTTATAGTATGATTGGACTTCACATTGCCACTAACTATTCCAGTAGACAAAATATCCGAATTACCAGCTTCTGGCATTTTTATATTGGAACCTAAAGCTGAAACTATAGCCACTATGACTATAGAAATATTAGCTATCTGGGTACCATTCCAACAATTTTTTTTCACTGGAACTAGCCTTATCTCTGACAACAAACAGACTACATCACTTATTTGAGGTGCTCTGTACCATGTATTCAATTTGCAGAAGTTTTTCTAGACCAAGAAGACAACAATTTTCACAATATAAATGCTGCTAAGTACACTGAATGCTGAAAAGCATCCGAAATATAATTTCTCCATGTGAGGTCTAGTGGGATTGATCCAACCAAACATCCTGAAATAGAGGTCCTACTTTAATTTAATGTTAAAATTTAAGTTAACATTAAGAATTAAAGAGGTCCAACCAAACACCCTGAAATGGAGCAAGGTTTCATTTCTGAGGAGAAATTCAACTTCCTATTCCACTGACAGATTCATGACACGGTGACTATAGTGCAAGAATAATTTCATACAATAAAGATGGAAAAAAAGCAAGCAGTTGTGCTCAAGGTTGATTTAGCCAAAGCATATGACAAGATGAGATGGATATGTATATCAGATTTATATTAACGCAAATGAGGATGAATTTGCAACCATAAATTAGATGATGGGAAGCATTCAGTTGGCCTCCTTCATGGTGTTGATCAATGGTTCAACATCTTAGTTATTTAGATCAACATAAGGGATACGATGAGATTGTGCTTTGTCTCCTTTCCTTTTCATACTAGTAGCATAAGGGATCAACTTGTTGATCAAGGAGACAAAAGAGAAGGGGGATTTGAAACGAATTAAAATCTCAAATTCAGGGGTGATTACAAACCTTTTGTTTGTAGATGATATATTGATATTAGGACATGGGGATTCTTGGGAATTGAGAAAGATCAAGTAAACTTTGCAGAAATACCGTAGAGCAACTAGCATGGAGATAAACTTGTCAAAGTCTCCAATCTCCACTAAGGGAATTTTGGAGGAGGAATCATATTTTTGGGGGGAAATGTTTTATTTCTTAGTTAAGTACCTGGAGAAAGGGATTAAATATATTGGCTTTAATATTAAACCAAAACCATTATGATTTTGAATATTGGACTTGGTTATATAAAACAATTGAAGCCAGAGTATCAGTATGGGTCAATAGGTGACTTTCTCAAGGGGATAGATTGGTTCTAATTAAGTCTGTATTGGAAAGCATCCTAGTATATTGGATGGTCATTGTGAAGGTTCCTAAAGGAATCCTAACCAAAATTAGGAATAAATGCTTCATCTTAGAAGAGAACAATTTATTCTCAATGCACCAACCCAAATATAATATAATGCTTCAACAGTGGTTTATTCTCTCAAAACCACCCAGATTTTAGAAGGAGGTTCCAATTACCACCATTTCAATTTCCATTGCTGATCATAATTTTTTTGCCATTCAGTCTCTGACATATCCTATGTTGGTAGAAATTCTTACATCAAAATCTGATAACAAAAGACCATTTGTAATAACAAGATAAGCCAAATTGTGGTTCAGAATCATACAGTCGGCATCTCATCCCTTTACTATGGTTATTGCCATGACTACAGGCCATTAACCTTTGCCTTGGTGTCAAACCCCTGTCCACACAGTCCAAAAAAGTATACATCTAGATTGGTGTAACAAACTTTAGATCACTCGAGCATAGCCAAGCTCACCGATGCAGTCTATGATAACCTAGCAATAAGCTGAATTGGTTTCATCTAAAGGAGAAGCTATTTCAAATTGGATATTTCATTAATTTCTCCTTAAATAAAGCAGCAGTTTGTCAATACCACCATCACTGCATCTAAGGGTTTCTTAAGGTTCATGTTTCTTGTAACAGTATTCTTGGCAAATAACAAACTTTGGCAAATGGAAATTGAAATGCTGATGGAATAATTGACATGTTTCAGTGATTCTCCAGCTTGTATAGGTATTAAACAACATAGACAGTGTTTGCAAGAGAACACTCCTGAATTTCTTGCCATTCAGTCTTTGACATATTCTATGTTGATAGAAATTCTTACATCAGAAACTGATGAGAAAAGCCCAGTGGCAATAACATAATAAAGCCTTTTTCTGCATCTTAATGTCTGCATCAGCATTAGGCCTGATAAGTACATAAGCAGGTGGCCGTTCCAAGGCACCAATAAGGCACTAGATAACTTGTACAAAAATCAGACTCGGAAATTGTCCACTTTTCCGTAATAACAGTCAGAAAAAAGACTGATTTAGATTCAAGCAATATGGAGCTGGACTGTCCAAGTTGTTTAAAACCTATACAAGCTCGAGAATCAGTGAAGCATGTCAAGTATTCCACCAGGATTTCAATTATAGCCACTATGACTATGGGAATATTAGCTATCTGGGTACCATTCCAACAATTTTTTTTCCCTGCAACTAGCCTTATCTCTGACAACAAAGAGACTACATCACTTATTTGAGGTGCTCTGTACCATGTGATCAATTTGCAGAAATTTTCCTAGACCAAGAAGAAATTTTTCTTCTTGGAACAAATCTCTTTGTGAGTGAAAGAGAGAGGATTCTTCCTCTCTTAAACTTTTTTGTTATTATTGTAATTGAAGGATTCCATTGGATTTTTTTGTCTAAGTTTGAAAACCACCGATACTTACATAAATCCTTTTCATACCAACAATTTTTATAGTATGATTGGACTTCACATTGCCACTAACTATTCCAGTAGACAAAATATCCGAATTACCAGCTTCTGGCATTTTTATATTGGAACCTAAAGCTGAAACTATAGCCACTATGACTATAGAAATATTAGCTATCTGGGTACCATTCCAACAATTTTTTTTCCCTGGAACTAGCCTTATCTCTGACAACAAACAGACTATATCACTTATTTGAGGTGCTCTGTACCATGTATTCAATTTGCAGAAGTTTTCCTAGACCAAGAAGACAACAATTTTCACAATATAAATGCTGCTAAGTACACTGAATGCTGAAAAGCATCCGAAATATAATTTCTCCATGTGAGGTCTAGTGGGATTGATCCAACCAAACATCCTGAAATAGAGGTCCTACTTTAATTTAATGTTAAAATTTAAGTTAACATTAAGAATTAAAGAGGTCCAACCAAACACCCTGAAATGGAGCAAGGTTTCATTTCTGAGGAGAAATTCAACTTCCTATTCCACTGACAGATTCATGACACGGTGACTATAGTGCAAGAATAATTTCATACAATAAAGATGGAAAAAAAGCAAGCAGTTGTGCTCAAGGTTGATTTAGCCAAAGCATATGACAAGATGAGATGGATATGTATATCAGATTTATATTAACGCAAATGAGGATGAATTTGCAACCATAAATTAGATGATGGGAAGCATTCAGTTGGCCTCCTTCATGGTGTTGATCAATGGTTCAACATCTTAGTTATTTAGATCAACATAAGGGATACGATGAGATTGTGCTTTGTCTCCTTTCCTTTTCATACTAGTAGCATAAGGGATCAACTTGTTGATCAAGGAGACAAAAGAGAAGGGGGATTTGAAACGAATTAAAATCTCAAATTCAGGGGTGATTACAAACCTTTTGTTTGTAGATGATATATTGATATTAGGACATGGGGATTCTTGGGAATTGAGAAAGATCAAGTAAACTTTGTAGAAATACCGTAGAGCAACTAGCATGGAGATAAACTTGTCAAAGTCTCCAATCTCCACCAACGGAATTTTGGAGGAGGAATCATATTTTTGGGGGGAAATGTTTTATTTCTTAGTTAAGTACCTGGAGAAAGGGATTAAATATATTGGCTTTAATATTAAACCAAAACCACTATGATTTTGAATATTGGACTTGGTTATATAAAACAATTGAAGCCAGAGTATCAGTATGGGTCAATAGGTGACTTTCTCGAGGGGATAGGTTGGTTCTAATTAAGTCTGTATTGGAAAGCATCCTAGTATATTGGATGGTCATTGTGAAGGTTCCTAAAGGAAGCCTAACCAAAATTAGGAATAAATGCTTCATTTTAGAAGAGAACAATTTATTCTCAGTGCACCAACCCAATATAATATAATGCTTCAACAGTGCTTTATTCTCTCAAAACCACCCAGATTTTAGAAGGAGGTTCCCTGACTGAAGCCCTAATGCATTACTCCTTAAACCTGGACACCCAACACAAAAAATTTAATCCTGGATTAAAAAGGATCCCTGAACTACTTGAGTTTATTTCTGGATGCTGCACTAACAACCGCAAGGACTCAATTTGTTAAGGATACATTCATTCAGGATTACATGCAGATCACTCTAATGCAGCACCTACAGGGTCCTGTTCTCTGCAAACGATTCATGAAGGAGCTTGAAATTTATAACAAGTTTTTATAAAACTATTCCATGTTGTGGGTTCTTTGTGGTATTTCACATCAGTTTCAGAGGTGTACACTGCACTTAGGCTTTCATATACTTTCAAGAGAGAAGACTCAATATAATTCAAAATTTATAAAACTTATCTAAAATTTGTAAACCGTGACCATGTATGAATAAACAAAGAAGGATGAAAAAGAGAAAAACTGAATAGGAATACAAAACTGACATGCAAATTCTGATTTTTCCACATTCTTATCAAAACAATTTTTATCTTATGCATACTGCTGAATATGGTTTATCCCAAGCCATTGGCTACATTGGCATTAAGCTTTACATTAATACAATATACAAAATTCCCCAAGCTACGACCCAAGGCTTAATGCATATAAAATAGAAGACTAAAGCAATATTGCACAGTCAATGGGCTAGCTAAACACTTTTAATACCACTCCTAGATTAGTCTTTAAAGGCTTACAGATCCTGCTAACAAACCTTTCTGTCTCTTATTTTAATCTATTAAAGAGGCTATAAATTACAAGCTAATTTCCAAACAAGGTCATCTTTCCACACAACAGCTACGGAAACTACTAAAGCAAATAATGAAAGATGTAGAAGTCATATCAAGATGTCTAACATAAAATTGAAATAGATCAATCTTGCTACTACTAGTAGTAATAAGTCAAGAGGATAGGGTTACAGCTGACCACAACATGTTCACCCTAAGGGACTAGAATGGTACGGATTTTTCCACCCAACGAAGAGCCAAAACTTGAGCTCACTCTGCTGTTCACTGTTTAGAGCCTTTTTTTCGGAATACAATCTCTCATAGTGAATACACCAAGAAAAATAAAACAAGGAAACCAAGTATGCTACGTTTCATTCGAGCATTTCCAAATCAAAACACATGAACCCCTCCGGAGCCAAACAAGGTAAAAAGACATCCACAAAAATAACAACTCCATCCAGGGCAACAGAGACCAATGTTCCATAGGCAAGTAGAATCTAATTCACCAATGCAATGCAAGCAGTTTTCAGTCAGCTACGGAAGCACAAGCGAGAAAAATCAAAGAGCCCTGGCAAAACAGTTTGCAAAACAACCCCCGATGACATCCCCATTCCCATTCATTCAGCTACGGAAGCACAAGCGAGAAAAATCAAAGAGCCCTGGCAAAACAGTTTGCAAAACAACCCCCGATGACATTCCCATTCCCATTGTGACAAATTATGACACAATCTCCCTTCTAGTCTACCACATGCAACAAAATATTTATTACATTGTGCTTGCAGCCTCTTTGCACTACCTTACAAAAACAGAACGGCCAAATCTCCAAACAACATAACAGTCGGGCACTACTAAACAGACAATGAACTAGCACGAACTTCTTAACAATAAAACAGCTGACATTTCATTGAATAAGTTGTCACTTACCGAAGATTTGCATGTCCACTCTTTCAGGATTAAAAATTGCAAGCAAAATGCAAAATCGGTTCATGGTTTCTGTTCTACACCAAAGACATACCTCTGCAACCAACAGCAAAGACGCACCTGTGCAAGCAACCCGTCGTTGAGCTTCCACGAAAGACGCGAGAGATGGCAAACTGGAAACGAGACACTGTAAATGAACCCGGTGAATGACGACCGCAACAGCAACCAGATCTCCCCAAATGTGCAACAGAAACCGCCGAAACAGAGTACAGAGCCATACAAGTTGAAATGGCTATCAAAGGCGAAGATACGAACGTTGGCAAGCTATAAAAGCACGAACTAGCCACCATGGCCATGGCCATACCGAAATAAAGAAAAATCAGAACGGCCCCTGCCCAGTCTTTGACGAAGCCCTCACGAAACCCACAGAAGCCCATTCCTGTACAAACCCTCTGAAAGACACGAGAAGAAACCCTCTTAAAAGACCCCGAGCCCACAAATGTCCAGACAACAGGCGAAAACGCTACTGAAAAGACCCCGAGCCAGCCGTAAACCCTCCTCCGGCATAAGAAAAATCAGAACGCCCCCTCGTCCGAACGCTGGCAAGCTATAAAAGCACGAACCAGCAACGATGGCCATGGCCATACCGAAATAAAGAAAAACCAGAACGGCCCTTGTACAAACCCTCTGAAACACGCAAGAAGAAACCCTCTTAAAAGACCTCGAGCCCACAAATGTCCGGACAACAGGCGAAAACGCCACTGAAAACACGCCGAGCCAGCCGTAAACCCTTGTCCGCCATAAAAAAAACCAAGACAAAACCCCATACCTGGAACAGGCGAAAACCATAGGCCTCGAAAAACTGAACACTGTAAACCGAGGACAACCCACCATGCCGAAATTTAACACACCATGACGCCATCCCGCCGCCGGCTCCTGGGGTGCAAGAGCCAAGGCAAACGTCACCATGCACGGCGCCAATCAGGCCACAGAAAAATAGCAACTAAAAAATTTCGAAAATGCCCGATTTTTGCAGAACAAAGGTTTCAACCATACACAGAGCCTCCATTGACGAACAGTAGCCCTGCTTAATAGCCCCAGTAGCCCTGCTTAATAGCCCCAGATGAAAAACTAGATGTCGGGGACATAAAAATGGATTCCAAGGGCTTCTCTGGTGCACTGGTGGGATCTATAGCCAAGTTTGTACCTGAGTTTTTCCTATGAATGTATTATAGATTTGCTTTAAAAAATCATACAGCAATTAACTGAATTACCTTTTGGTATTCGGTGTTGACTCCATTTTTAAGTACATTTAAGCCTATTTGTATGTCTTTACGTTTTGCATCCTCCACCAATTCTCGAAGTTCTTCAAAGATTTTGCTGAGAAGTGAATTCGATTTCTCCAAGTCAGAAATTTATCATAAACATAGTATACAATAATTTGCCCACATACCTGAAGCCATTTTAAAGCAATAATACTGGGAATTCTGAGTCTTACATTGTCGTACTTAGTTGTTCTCTAATAAGAGAATAACAAGCATATCGCTTCTGAAATTCCTGAACATACTGATGGAATCTGTAAACAACAAATTTAGTGCAGGTTAAATCATCAATATCAGGAATCCTGTAAGAAGCCAGCAAGGGGTTCTCTATGAAAGATGAAATGAAGAAGGAATCCAGCAGCCCAGGAATATGTTTGTTTTTATAACGTTACTAAAATCATATTTTGTTTTGATTATCTGTACACCCTAATACACAGCTTGAGATGGTTGTTCGTATGATGCTAATAAATTTGTTTATATATTATTTTATTTCAATGAATTTTGTTTTCTTCAAGCAGGGCTGGGGAGAGGAATATATTTATGTGTAGAAAGGACAGAAGATTTAAAAACTGTAAATAAGTAGCACTCCTGAACTTAGTAGCTGCAAATACAAGTGACAGTCTTGCTACTTGATTAAACTGCCCCCAGTTAACATCAGGATAATTGTATATTGGATGGATATGGCTGCCCCAGTAGGATAATAATCATGGAATTTTGAATGATGTTGACATGCATACATTGTATATTCTATTACTATGGAGGATGAGGGGATAGCAGAAAGGTAAGAGTAACTCACGTTTCCATGTTGGTGACACGTTCCCATCGGTCTGGCACATCCTTCTGATATTTTTTATAACAGTCGTCTCCACAATCAGTAGGAGGCACCTTGATCCGCTTGCCTTTGTTATTTGTTTTGGGTTTCTCTCCGGAGACGGCCTCCTCACGATGAACTTTCAGATCTGTTTTGGGTTTCTCACCAGGGCTGCCCTCGATTTCCCCTTGTTCAAGCGATGGTTCCCTACCACCACCTCTGGTCTCTTGTTCATATACATCCATTGGATTCCGGACTTCTCCAACTTCATTGTGCAATGGATTCAGATCCTTATGTTGCAATTCCTCATCTGTTTCCATTGCCTGTATGGGATTCTCAACTTCTGGCTGAGAGATACTGCTGCCATCTTTGTGGGATGTTTTCTTCGGTATGCTTTGGCTCTTCTTGGGTTCCTTATGCGTTTCAGGTTTCCTCGAAGGCCCAGCTTCTTTGCTGGTTGTAGTTTTCACAAAAGGCCCCGCAGAAGGTTCTTCTGTGTGCTTGGGGACGTTTTGTTTTTCAGGAACTTTACGGGGATCCTTCTCTAATTTCTTCAGGCCTCTCGGTTGATCTGCTTTTTTTTCATTGGGTTTTCCCTCGGCCTTAGAAGATTGTGGGATCTCCTTCTTTGGGATCCCGACTTCCCCTTTCCTTGGATTTTTAGGTTCCTTCTCTGATTCCTTCCTGACATCCTCACGTTGATCTTTTCCTTCATCTGGTCTCGTTTCATTGGCCTTTTGCTCAGCCGAAGCCTGTAGGGATCTATGCTTTGAAATTTCAACTGCTACGTTGCTTGGCTTCTTCGGCTGCTCCTTTTCATCTTTCGAAAACCCTCGTTGTTTAGTTATAGTAAAAACACTCCGCCCGGCTAATTCTCTGGGTTGCATGTTCTCGGGTAGGGATTTTAACGGCCCTCTGGGCTTATTGGGTTCTTTTTTCTTTTCAAGCCCTTTGTTGATCTTCTTGGTTTCCTTGTTTTCAGTTTTCACAGAAAGCCCTTCCTGAGTTGTTACAGGATTCGCAAATAAACCTACAGCAGCTTTTGTGGGGATTTCCATGTTCTGGGTCTCAACAAGCCGTTCGATGGGCTTATTAGTTTCCTTTAT
Source organism: Larix kaempferi (assembly GCA_027924585.1). Classification (NCBI taxonomy): domain Eukaryota; kingdom Viridiplantae; phylum Streptophyta; class Pinopsida; order Pinales; family Pinaceae; genus Larix; species Larix kaempferi. The sequence goes on from BSBM01000017.1 coordinate 37,403,187, forward strand.
CATTTCAGTTTTCATAGGAGGCCGTTGGTCGCTTGTTACAAATTTCACTGCAGCATCTCTGCTGGGTATTTTTATGGACTTATTAGTTTCCTTTATCATTTCAGTTTTCATAGGAGGCCCTTGGGTGCTTGTTACAAATTTCACTGCAGCATCTCTGCTGGGTATTTTTATGGACTTATTAGTTTCCTTTATCATTTCAGCTTTCATGGATGATTCAGGGGGCGAGTCCTATTTTTCCACGACTGAAACACTTTAATGGCAGCTTCCCTTTGTAGCTTCCTGTTCCTCTTGGAAGTTTGTTGACAAAGTTAGCCAACTCTTCATTTGAAACATCTAAGTCTGATGAACACGTATCCTGGTCTACACTGTTCTGATGTTTTTCTTTAGTTGTCTTGAAGTCTGCTTCCTTTTGCTTAGGGTCTTCTATTCTCATTTGAATAGACCCAATTGAATCAAATCACCAAATACATATACCAATATACTTAACCATTTCACCACTATTAACATAAGTATCCAACCATCCATAAACCTAAAATGCATCTACATAATAAGACAACCATGCCAAACGGGTTACACAACATGTATAGTGGGAATTCAAAGATGGGGAGAAAAACCCATTTCAACCATAGTAACCAATGGTCAATGCAGAGAAATGTACATCATCTAGTTTGGGGTTGAACATTGCCGATTATGCCCCAAATGATATACAACACATCGGGAAACTAAGTGGTGAGTAACTTCTCCAAAAGGTGATTATAATTTATGACCAAGGAGAAACCCTGACTGACCTACCTACCATGTGAATAAGTCACAACCCAACAACTCAAAGGCATCTCCACATAACCAAGGAAATACTGGACTGCTCTACCGGCCGGATCGGTCCTAATGCCAATGATTCCTCATGGCCAACTAAGGAAAATGCTCCTCCATCAAAGAACATCTCACATAGGCATCATTGGGTACGTCCAAGGGCCTGAAACCCCAAGTATGCTCCATGTGTCCGAGAAAGGTGTAGTTAAGGGAGATGAGTGGGTGTAAGAGGTGGCCTTGCAGGCAGAGCCCTTGCATTGGAGCACTTGCAGTGATGATGACCCAGGTTTATAGCCGGGTGGGATTACTCCCCATGCTAACAATGTCTCCTTTGTAGTTGTAGTCGTAGATGAGGCAAGGTGCAAGTCCAAGGAATAGATACCCCTCTATCATCACTCTTAGCCAAAGGTAACTTCATTATAAAACAGATCTTGTATGGAGTTTCGTACCCTCTCTAGTCAGTAAAAGAGGTTTAACTAACAAAATTAAAGAATTCTCTGCAAAACAAAATAATTGCTTTCAAAGCTTATCTTAATTTATGAACTTGTTCAAAGTGGTCCTTATCTGTGTTCTTAGAAGCATGCCTTGTTCAAAGTGGTCCTTATTTGAGGCATTGTCGGTGACAACTTGAACCACATTTTTCTCCCCAACTTCTTGAATTGCTTCATCTAAAATGCTGAAAATGTATTATGATGTTTTCACTTGATTCATTGCATCAACTGCCTTCAAAAAACATACTCCTCAACCAGTAGTCTCCCAAGATTTCTTAATTTCAGCCAACCTATTTGTCACTCTTTCCTTTGTTTTTAATAAGAGAGTGGTCCTTAAAGCTTTGGATCCAAGAGCAACATACCCCTTGCCAAAATCAACAACCTTTTTAATTGCATTTTTAAAATATGGACTCCTTGCCACATTAAAAGGAATTGCACATGCATAAAACATTTCAGCAATAGAATCATCAACTTCATGTTTGTCTACAGGTTTCCAAAATGTATTTAATGTAGCTGTTCCACCTGTTGTTGCTGGGGTGGAACTTGAGCCACCAAATTTTGAGGTGAGAGAACCAATTTCAAGTGAAGAAGACACATCAATCTCCCTCAGAATTCTTTGCCTTTTTACTTCCCCTTTTCCCCTTTCTGCTTTTGATTTGTCATAATCTCGTTGCACTGCAACTTTCTGTTCATCTGATATTCCTTTACATCCTTCCACGCCACCTCCACTTCCATTACTAATAACAAGAAGGTGGTCCATTACCTGAGTTAAGGAACCACAAAACTTGTGCCCACATAGTTGACAGGTAACATTTAAATCTTCTTTCTTGACATATTTCCATGCCTCTGCAGAGGATTTATGGGGTACCATTTGAAGTTTGAACAAAGTTTCTGCAGAATAAGTGGTCAGATTTGTATTCAATGGGTCATTTAATTTCATAAAAATTACTGTTACAAATTACAGTGATAAAAATTTAATTTTATAAGGTGAATCTGATAATTTCATTGGATACAAATTACAATTAGCCTAACAGCCTACAGGTTACAGTATAGTTCAACAGGTTAAGACTTTAGTTTTACTTCTGCTCCCCTCCAAAGGCAAGTTTTCAGAGTTTCATTGTAAATTTGTAAAATAAATAATAAAGAAAAAATTGAAATCTGGAGCGGGGTCTGGAGCTTTGGAAGTTGCTGTTGGAGGCCGAACTTAAACTCTGAAGTTCTGAACCCTGTTATTGACGTTGGAGCCTGAACGCTGAATGTCGAAGTTCGAACTTCCTTGAGGTTTTGAACCCGGGCTGTGAGTATGTGGCATTGTCCACTGTAGTTTGTAGTCTGTAGGGGACAGAGTCGAGAGACTAGTCGCTAGAAGTCTAGCAGCCACGGCCTGCAGACGCTCTAACGCAGTCACGTAGTAGTCGCGACTTGAGTGACGGTCCACTTGTCTGCGACTCGGGCATCGAGGCGAGTGGAACTTCGAAGTGGAGTCTACACTCTGCCCGCGAGTGACGGTAGGCTCGACCCTCTTCGGATAGTGGCTAAAGTGAAACAATGGTCGTCGACGCCCTCCACAAAAACTTCTTGCTGTCACAATTCACAGATCACGAGCTTGGAGTGGTAGCATGCTGCACGCTGCACAGTCATGATATTCGGTTGACGGTGGCTCAAATGTGGGTGGTAGGAACAATGAAAATAGATGAGGAAGAATCGCGCGCCAAGCTAAGTCACTGTGCCTCCAAGGTGTTTTTGGTCAACGGGAGGCTAGGGTTTACGTTTACCCGCTCTACCAAAAGATAAACGAATTCCAACGATCTTTTGGCCATTTTTTAAGCAAATTCCCCGATTTTATGGGGAATTTGTTCACCTTCAAGTTCGCCGAACCATTAAAATCGAATTCGCGTTTGAAATTGAAGAACTTGAACGTTTAAGTTTGACTAGCACAAAAAATCGGCGAACTTCGAATTTTAAGGCGAAAATTCGCCGAACACGGTGACTAAGGTTGGGATAACCCTATGCTGAATTAAGCACACTGATCACACATGGGCATGAACACACACTTCTGCAAGGCAGCAACACACAAGGGCATGAGCACACACTTATGCAAGGCAGGAAAGTACTGTGTAAGAAAACACTTGTCAAGAAAGCAAGGATGCTTGCAAGCAAGCTTGGGCATCCAATTTTTTTAATATAGAAGAGTATGGTAGGTAGTGGATACTAGACACACACAGCGAATCTATGACAATAATTGCCAAGATCTTGCACTTAATCTATATAAGATATTCAAAACTATAGATGGATTGTGCATGCAAGATAGATGGATAGACATGAGTATGGATAGACAATTTATTTTAGTATTAGGTGTGTGTCTTACAAAGGAGGATTTCTTTGTGCAGCCGCTTTCACTTCATTAGAGGACAATGAGTTCCATATAGTATATAAATTTTCTACGTGTATCTGGCATGGAGAAGCGAGAAAGATTCCTTAAATCAGCGTTGGTTAGAAAAAACAAACAAACAGAGAATAATGTGTCCACTGTCTATGTACTACTTGGTAGCAGCCCATGTAACTATTTTAGATTTCTGACTTCTTAAGACTATAAGTAACTGAACAAAGTACTTAAGTTGTAATTTGCAGCTCACCTTTTAAAGGGAAACAAGAAAGTCTCTTGAAATGGGCATTTAGAATATTTTGAAATAAACAATATTTTTAGTGGCTGTTAAAATACCAGGAGTTTTGACTTGGAACTGTTCTCATGGCTCATAGCATGTGCATCTTTTACGCTATTTATATTTCTTTGTCATTTAGGATTATACCATACTGAGGTTTGAATGGGATATTTGAACACAACTATAGGGAATGGATTTCACTATACGACTATATTTTGCCATTTGAAATGAAATTGTTGCATGCTTGTTTTTCTCATGGATGAATACCGGTGCATTTTAAGCCATCTCAGAAGTAATGAAAAGGTGGTAATTCATTATAGGAAAGTTGCTATTCATTCCTCGTGAATGCAATTAAAAAATATGCTATGCTAAACACAATTACACAGTGAAATTTTCTCTATTGCCTTATTTCTCATGACTTCGCTGGCATTCTATTTGAATACTTAAATTTGCTCACATAAAAGAGAGGTTGTTATGTAATTCTAGAATATTTGGTTTTCTTTTCATCCCTTAGTGACATATGCTTCTATTGTGTTTTCTTTGATTAGACATGCAACCTTTGATTACTAATGAAAATATTTGCTATCTTGTCGAATTATATATATTTTTAATATATGGTCTATTATTTACATTAGTTGTATTTCATGTCTCTGCAGAGGCTTTGGAACGTTGAAGAAGGCAAGTTTTCGAAAACATACACTGGTCATGTTAACAACACATATTGTATATTCTCCACATTTTCTGTGACCAATGGAAAATACATTGTCAGCGGCTCAGAGGACAATTGTGTATATTTTTGGGATATTCAAGGTAGAAATATTGTTCAAAAGTTGGAAGATCATACAGATACCGTGATTGCCATCTCCTGCCATCCTACAGAGAACAAAATTGCTTCTGGTGCAATGGAAAATGACAAAACCCTAAGGATCTGGGTTCAAGAAAATTAACCAAACTTCCTAACATGATTTTTTTGACTCCATACCTTCTATATTCTGATAGATGTATGGTAACTGACACAAGGGAACATTACGTATATTTATTGCTTCTGCAGAAGAAACATTATACAAAAGTTGTATTAATGCACAAGTGTGCAATTTTTGCCCTTGATTGAAAATTTTGCTTCAGGTGCTCTCAAGGATTTGTTTTTACATTTATTGGTAATGATGAACAATATTCCTGTAATATTACTTATGCATCAGTGTCTTTGACGAGAACCATTTTTTTAGTGTCAATGCATAGAATTAGCTTAGGAATAAGGTCTGAAATTGTGAGACAAGGTGTTTTTTAAATCAACAATTTAAGTGTTCTTATTGTGTTCTGTTATGAACTTATGAATCATGATCACTAGAGGCAGATGGTGCTTTGTAATTCCCCTAGATCTATATTGGTACCTGCTCGCTTCTTAAGGCTTGATTTATTTTTAAAACTTTTAAACAAAAACTATTTGAATTATGGGTAACTGGCTTACATAATTTGCAGTCCGGATTTACAGAAAAAGCTGCATTACATCTCTTGCGTTTCCTCTGACTCATCTTGCTTGTCCTGTCATACAAAAATTTCCCTCCACCATTGGGCTGTGGTTTAGCAGTTGAGATGGGGCCTCACCACGCTGTAGACCCAGGTTCAAACCCCAGTTTGCATAGGGCCCTGCAAATTAAGTTGAGTGGAGTTTGCCAGTGATATGCAGAATTCATTACACAAAAGAAAAATTGCCCTTTGTTCACAGAGTAGGTGGCTTTCCTCAAAACATTAATATGGATAAATCTGTAGCAGACCCCAGTGGGCATAGGGCACTGGAAATTAAGTTATGAGCTGAGTTTGACAGTGATATGCAGAATTCGTTGAACAAAAAAATTGCTTTCTTTACAGACTATGCATCTTTCCTCAAAACATCATGGTATGACTTGTTCTAAGTCTGTTATGTTGATATGTGGACCTAGTCCAGACATAAAAGCTGAGACAGATATATATACACACAGATGCCTAGACAGACATGAGCCCAATGGGTTTTCTGAACTGTTTGCTGCCAATGTTGCCTGGCATCTGGCTAGTTCCGCCCCAGCAGGTGCCTGGTTCAAGAACCCCTATGAGGCACAATAGTCTATGCCGATTTGTTTACTAGGGATGCCGTTCATGAATGTGCATGTTGTGAACTAACCCAATTCACAGACAAACTTTTCGTAAGAATAGTAAAAGTAATCCATATTGGATAAAAGAAATATATATTGATGATATGAAGATAATGTTAAACATTACAATATGTAGGTCTTATATATAGCCCATTGTACCCTTCAAAATGTAAAGACATGGCTCTTGACTTTTTAATTAATATATATATATATATATATATATATATATATATGTTGTTTATTACATTGCCTTCCTCTTCAGTAATGCTTTGTCTTCAAAGCACATTAATGAAGAATCTTTATGCTTTTACTTTTGCTTGTAATGTCATTGCTTCATTCTATGTTCTATCGTAGTGGTCAAGACAAGATGATAAGAACCACTGAGTGATGAACAAAATTTTCAAAACATAAAAGGATCAGTCCATTCTTATTCAATTCTTTGTAGAACGTTGTACATCAACAATGAACTGTTATCATGAGATTTATTTGTGCTGGTAGTAATATCTTTTGTTATCCTATATTGATACTCTGATTGCCTAATATATGTGCTTTTATGATTTGGATGTCGATAAGGAGTTCTTATTGTTTGTACTCTAACATCCTTATATTTTTGTTCTTCAACTGGATTGGCATCTTCTTGAGTTGTGATGTGGATTGGATCCATGTTTGTTTCTTATTCCACAACTTGGATTTTTTCTCATGAGGATTTTGATGCCTCTTTCTGGATTTGCTCTAACTTGTTTTCCAACAGCTTGTTATCATTCTTAAGCTTCTTGAATGTTTATTCTTGCAACTTCTCGCCATCATTTAACTTCTTGATCAGTTCCATCATATCTTAATTATGGTTTCTAAGGTGACAATTCCCTTTCTTTTCTAATAATTTCATTTCGATATTTACATTAGCTTGTTTCGACTCTTGAATACTGTTTAACTTCTTGATTTTTGTGACAAGAATTTTATTATGATTTCTCAACTAGAAGATCTTGTCATTATTGTTTGATATCATTTTGTTGATCTTTGCAATCTCTAATTTGTGAGCATTTTTAAGGTCGTCGTTTTGTCGCCGTAGATCTTAAATTTGTTGTGGAAGTTGGTACAACTTTGAATCTTGGTACTTTACATCCCTTAATTCATCAATTTTTGCTAACAACTCTTTCGTACGATTTTTTGGGTCAGAAATATGTATTTCTTTGCATTCCATTTGAAATTCTTGTAATTCAATCACCATTTGTAATTTTCTATTTTGTTTTCAATAACTAACAACTTCATCTTCTAATTTTTTTATTTGTAAATGTGAACTATACACCATGGTTCACAACTTCAACTTCTCTTCTTTATTATATTTCTTCAACAATAAATGGACACAGAAGTGCAAAGAACCCAATGTGGTCCTTATGTAAAACACTTAAATCTTCCTTTGACAAGGTTTAATAACCTTTTCCCCTTTAATGAAAGTATAACTTTGGAATTATATATATCTATATATATATAGATTGAATTTGGGTTTTAAAAATATAATAATAATATTTTATTATTATATTCTTTTTCTTCTCTTAATGGGAGAAATTTTGCGAAGGGGGTTGGAAAATAAAACCATGTGTTAGTTTGGTTTTGATAAACCCGTCTGTTGGTTTGGTTATGATAAAACTTTTTGTCGGTTTTATAAAACCATGTGTTGGGTATATATATTTTTCTTTTTTTAAATCAATCTTTTTACTATGTAACTATTTTTTCTTGTTTCTTTTTTTTTTCTTTCATTTTTTTATATTAATCTTTTTTTTCTATTTTTGAACTTTTTTCTTTTTCTTTTTTCTTTTTTCTTTTTAAATCTTTCTTTGTAACTAAGTGAATGTCCAAAAAGCCGACCAAGTAATTTAGAGAAACTCTAACTTGACGGCCAAAAAGCTGACCAGCGGAATGATCGAGAAAAGGGTTATGATACGAATGTTGTGGAACTAACCCAGTTCACACACAAACTATCTATAAGAATAGTAAAATTAATCCATATTGGACAAAATAAATATATATTGATAATATGAAGATAATGTTAAACATTACAATATGTGGGTCTTATATATATCCCATCGTGCCCTTCCAAATGTAAAGACACGTCTCTTGACTTTTTAATTAATAATATTTATTATTTATATGTTAATATGTTTATATATATATATATATATATATATATATATATATATATATTGTTTATTACAGTGGGGAAGCATCCCTTGGGCTTCCCTGTGAGGTTTTCCTTGGAAAAAAAAAGATACCTACACAGATGCAGAGATATTGTTCCCAAAACATATAATTGCATACTTAGCCAAGTCAGTCTCTATAGCTTGAGACCGAGTTGACTAGATTCTGAGCCACCTCTCAGTAAATGGGCCTTCCATCAGGACATCCTCTGAGAGAGTGTCTTCTAGGGCAGAATCTGAAGTGTTTTCTACCAGGCTTTCACTTCTCGGTGAAGGAAAGATACTGCTTCTGGATTCCCGTCTATTGAGATAAGCAAAAAGATTATGTTCCTTATTAGTAACCTGCTGCTTCAGCGTCGTGAACTGTGAATTGGTCTCCTGAAGCTTATTTTGCCAAGTATAAACCTCTTCAGACAAGCAACGAATAACTGGTCCAGACCTTGCCTCCACTACTTTGAGTTACTACTTGATTTCCTCAACCATGCTTTCTGTTACTTTTGAATCTTTGCTTGGTAGCAACTAGCAAAGCTTGCTTATCTGGTGATAGCAATATAGCCTAACCCCAGATTACCTGAGCTTCTCGTTGGCCTTTTTCTTACTTTTGTTTGTTCATGGAGCTGGCATTTCCTCCATTGTTTCTGCGCCATTTTTCATGGAAGATTATAATCAGTGAAGCACCACTCGTCGGGGACTCGTGAGTCTCCTTAAGCAACCTCCCACACTGCGTAATCGGCAAAGACTCGGCCAAGGACTCGCCCACTCACCCACTCACCCACTTGTCGGAACCAACAGACACTCGGCAAACTCAACAGCAGGCTCGCGCGAGGGAAAAAGAGTCAATTGGTTCCTAGAGTTGGCTGGCCTCTGAGAGGCTCAATCTTTGTCTGAAAGTAACATTTCTGAGTATATAACAGGAAAGGCTTTACACAGGTAAGTTTCTTCACCTATCCCTTTTATTGCTACATAAACAAATTGTTTATTTTATTTTTTGATTACATGTTATTGAAGATTACTTTAACACAGTGACCTAACTGGTAGTGTCAAAGGACTGAAGATTACTTTAACACAATGACCTAATTGGTAGTGTTAAAGGGGAAAGTTGAAAGAGATGAAAATTATGTTTTATTACTGTTTAGTTTCAGTACTGTTTATTAAATGAAAATTTTGCATTAAAGTATATTGAATTTTTATTCTTCTGCATAAAACCCTAAGTCCATAAAAAATTAACACAGTAGTCTATATCGATATGTTTACTAGGGATGCCATCCATGAATGTGGGGAAGCATCCATTGGGTTTCCCCGTGAGGTTTTCCTTGGAAAAAAAAGATGGCCACACAAACTCATATATAATGTGGTGGACATATTGTTCCCAAAACAAATGATTGCATACTTAGCCAAGTCAGTCTTTATAGCTTGAGACAAAGTTGACCAGATTCTGAACCAACTTTGATTAAATGGGCCTTCCATCAAGACATCCTCTGAGGGAGTGTCTTCTAGGGCAGAATCTGAAGTGTTTTCTACCAGGATTTCACTTCCCCATGAAGGAAGATAATGCTTCTATTAGAAAGTGGCAACGAGGAAGGCCTTCTATCATTGCATGTTTCCTTGCATGCTAGAAGACATAAAACAAGAAGCCAAATGTATTAATGTATTTTCCAAAGATTAGACTTGGGTAAAGTGCATTAAGTGATCTATTTATTAATTGACTTAATGGAGTCACTTTTATAAAATTCAAGTGAAAATAATTTAAGTGATGGCTAATCTAATCTTGGCCATTGATCTCACTGGAGGATCTCATCCATTGATCCATAGTGAGAACTTAGGGTTTTCGCTTGGCCATTGAGTTAAAAGGAGGATTAATTTGGTGGAGAGGACACACAGACATACAAAGAGATTTCTTACTCATAGCTTTCAGCCGGAGAGTGAGAAAGACAAGTTTGTAGAAGAATTTTACAGAGAAGAAGACAGAGGAACTTTCATCCGGAGGATTGATAGGGTGACTTGAGAAAGAGAGAGAGAGGCTGTACAGATTCGCAGAGGGGCCATATAAACACGTAGAGGCCGTACAACAGGTCGGTCATACAACAATCGCATAGGGTCGTACTAGTGACACAGGCCTATACGAATTTGTCTGTACACTGACGCAGAGGCCGTACGGATTCTATACAATGACGCAGAGAGCCATACAGTGACGCAAAAGGGCCGTATAGTTTGTAGGGTTGTCTCAATGAAGTTTGGTGGCTCAATTTTTCCAGGTTGGGTAAACATTGATTTTCTGGATTGTATTGTTCAATATCTTCATAATAAAATATCTTCTCAGACTGTTGCACCAGTTTTCCCATCTTGGGTTTTTCCGGGGGTTTATACCCAAAAATATTGGTGTCTATATTGATGTGATTGATGTTATATGATACAGGATGGGATCAATAGAACCAATCCAATCCACTATCCCAGGATTTGGCTGATTCCGTTTAGCATAATCACCAAACTTAGCAGACTCGACTAAGTCTTTCTTTCGCAGCAGTCGTTAAAGGATGGACTCCAAAGTGGCGATAAACTGGATTTTATAAAAATCATGGGTCTCACCTTATTGCGGAGCATCGAGCAAAAGTGCCTTCTGCAATTCACCTCTTGCAAAGTTCCTTCGGCAACTGCCTTCCCGCAGTCACCTTCCTTCCGCAATTTTGGGTGCCTTTCACAACTTCCTTCCGCAATTTTGGGTGCCTTTCACAACTTCCTTCCACAATTGCTTTCCGCAATCACCCTTCGCAAATGTCCTTCCATAATGGCTTTTGACCGTCGGATCTGCAAGTGTCCCTCCGCAATTGTTTAGGACCGTCGGATCGGCAACAGGTTAGATCAATAGTGGGATTAATTGGTTTAGGGTGAATTCGATGGAGATTTCGCGTCCGGTTTGGCCATTAACCTCCGCTCACGTACACAAGTGAAATGCTCTTCAAGCCGTTGATCTTTTCTCGGCTCCTCTTATTCGTCAATCTGCGCTCGCTTGTGGAACGTTCAGTTTGGATTTCAGAGGTCTAACTTCTTTGCACTTCACCTCAACGAAATACCACATGGGTCGTCGATCATTTTGGTCCCGCTCTCCACCGTCCGATCTCTGTTTGTCCATACTTTAACAAACTTGCCCTTCGGCCTTTCGGGATCTATCTTAGACCGTCGATCTCCCTCTTATGATCTTAACCATCGAACATTCACTCCCACGGATTGATCAAACTGTGATCTCGTGAATTGATTAGTGCAACGATCAATTCCGCACGCCTGATATTCGAATCAATACACCATAGCCTTCGGCTTCTGGGGGTCTTTGTCAATGACACTTTGTTCACTCACACATGGGGAAATTACATGTATTTTTTGGTTATTGAAAGAAGACAACGAATATGCAATTAAACTGAGAGTCTTGGAGCTTTGTTCTTCATTTCATCAACAACCCTTTGCTTAATTACATTCAATGATTAAATAAGACTCCATAGACCTGTCATATCCGATTAAGAAGGATATGGACTCCTAAAGAAAGCAACTAAATAACAACCCTATCCTCGAGCAACCTCTTGCAAGATCCGAGGACATCGGTGGCAAATTGCCATTATTACAATCAAACTAATTCTATCCCAACCAATTACATTTAATCAATGACGAACCCTAGACTTCTAAAAACTATTACAAGAGAGAATAACATTGCTGCTCATTTAGAAAATGTAGAAATTTGGTTTGATTCTCCTGCATCATTATATTTCTCTCAGTATTTATTTTCCATTGCATTGTGAAGAAATCCATTTGTAGTTAAAAGTAGTAATTGGGGTTTAATTAAAAATAAACTGGCATACTTTAACTCAAGATTGGATTTTAAGGAAATTTACATGGTATCAGAGCTCTTCTGAGCAGATCTGAGAGAAAGCAACAGTTGTTGAATAGATCAGGGTAGATCTATTCCAAGGTTTACAGGTACACTTCATTATGGTTGTACAGTTGAGAGTTGAGGACAGACTCCAGGGGCTCAGAAATTTCTTACTTGGAAAGAGAGGATCACCAAGATCCTGGATGTTAGTCATGCAAAGGAGCACATTGACGACTAGAAGGTTGCTCCCACAGATCCGGCAAAGTTTGCAAGATGGAAGAAGGTAGATTCTAGAGCTATGTTGATCATCTTGGATGGGGTGAAGCACCACATAGTCCCTTACCTTTCCGGGAAGAATACCACATTGGAAATGTGGAAGGCTTTGGAAAGCCTATACCAGAGCAAGAACGAAAACTGGAAGATGGTGCTGTAGGAGAGGTTACGCAATACCAAGATGGCCAAGGGTGAAGGAGTGGTGCCTTATCTCACAAGGCGACATAGATCAGAGATGAGCTTGGAGCAGTGGACTGAGGATGAGGAGCTAGTTCAGATAGCTCTCAATGGCTTTTCTAATCCATGGAATGTCTTTGTCAAAGACGTGGTGGTTAGGGAGAAGTTCCCTGACTGGCATAGATTGTGGGATGACTTCGTATAGGAAGAGATCTGTATGGGTCAAGGTTCAAGTTCATCCAGTGGTGCCCCACAGATCGTGGATGAAGAGGCTCTATCCCTAACAAGCAAAGGAAAGGAGAAGGAAAATAAGAAGAAGGGTGGTAAGAAGAACATTGACATGTCAAAGGTCAAATGTTTCATCTGCCACAAGCATGGACACTTTGCCTCCCAATGCCTAGATGGGAAGAAGAAGAAGAACACATGGATGGTAGGTTCAACAGAGGTGGATGAGTTCAACAAGAGTTTTGATGAGTACTTTTTTCTGATAGCTTGCATGGAAAGTTCCATCAACAACAACATCTGGTACGTTGACAGTAGTGCATCTTGTCATATGACAGGACATAGATCGTTCTTCGAGAGCTTGCAGGAGGGTGGAGTAAATCTCCACATTGAGTTAGGAGATGATGCGCGGTATCAGGCGCAAGGAGTTGGTACTGTTTCATTTTAGAGGGAGTCTGGCAAGCCCATCAGCTTTGCTTATGTATTATATGTTGCGGGGATGACGAAGAATCTCATATCGGTTTCCACACTGGAAGACAAGGGTTTTCTAGTGACTTTCCGGGATAGGAAAGTGTATATCAGGCCCAAGGGGTCAGATCAGAGGTTGGACCAGATGATTGGGGTTCGGAGCGGGAAGGTATACAGGCTACTGTTCGAGCTTGCAAAGTCTCTGGTCAGTAGTAGCAGCAGTGAGAGTGAGTTGTGGCATAGGAGGATGGCACGCTTACATCTTGGAGCACTAAGGCTGTAACGAACATAAAATAAGATAATAATTAAATAATTAATAATTAGGTTAACTAAAATTAGGTTATGAAATGAGGCGTCTCCTCAACATCAAATGCCCAAGCCATATTTAAGGTGGGGCCATCATTGTAACCAATCATCTCTTATCTATTCTATTATCAATATTATTCCATTTATTATGGCCTATCTAGTTTACCAGGTCTTTTGGTAAATTATTTGTGTGAGGGAATAAATATTTGCCTAATTTGGTAATGAAGCGAACAATAGTTCGTTCGCACAAAGAATATTACCAGAAAACCTGGAATATTAAATAAGCCATTAATAGGGCAAATATATATTGATAATAGAATAGATAAGAGATGATATGTTACAATGATGGCCCTGCCTTAAATATGGCTTGGGCATTTGATGTTGAGGAGACGCTTCATTTCATAACCTAACTTTAGTTAACCTAATTATTAATTATTTAATTATTATCTTATTTTATGTTCGTTACATTGCCACTCTCTTTGAAAGGCTTTGTCCTCAAAGCCTTATAATTTTGTCGCATTGTTCTTTGCGATGTCGTGGCTGACGAAACATGTCGATACAAGATGCTAAGTGTAGAGCATAACTTCCGATATGTGGATGGGTCAATCCATCCCAAATTGATTGTTGCCGACTGCTAGGATTCCCTACTGATCTGTCGTCAAGAGCTTTGATCACATTAGTACCATTATCTTTCGACATTTCCCACTTTTCAGAATATCGATTTTTATGGTTGGGGTGTCGATAGGGAATTTTCACAATGTCATTTTCTTTTACGAGTGTCATCTTTTGAGCATCAATTTGAGTTGGAAGTTGTATTTTCGTCCCTTGAGGTTTTAAGGCTTTGTTCTGTATCTTTTCCAACTTGTTTGCTAACTGCATGTTATCATTTTTAAACTTCTTAATCACTTCTACTTGCGATTTTCTGTCATCTTCAGACTTCTTAAGTTGTTCCTTAAGATCTTCGTTATGACTTCTGATGCAGCTATTTGCTTTTTGCTTGTCTAGAAGTTTTCCTTCAATGTCTTCCGTAGATTGTTCTGTCTTCCGACTATTTTTCAACTTCTTAATTTTTGTGACTAGTGTCTTGTTATGATTTCTTAATCTAAAAATTTCTTCGGAATTGTTGGATAGTGCTTTATTACTCTTTGCGATCTCTGACTTATGTGTATTTTTAGAGTCGTCATTTTGTTGTTGAAGAACTTTTATCTATTGTCGACATTGGCCGACCTCTGATTCTTGACTTTCTAATTTATGTCGTATCTGCGTTAGTTCTTCATCCTTGTCACTAACAATTTTGTTCAAGCGTATTATTTCTGCTTCGTAATAGTTTATTTCTTTCTTTATATCTTGATTTTTTAGTCTTTGATTGAAATCACTTTCATCTTTTAATTCCTCAATTTGCACAGACAATTTTTCTATATGCTCTTTCTGGTCAGAAATTTTTTGTTCCCTGAGCTCTTTTTGCATCTTATGTATTGTAATCATTACTTCCGAGTTCATATTCATTGTCTCTTCGATAACGCTTTAACTTGGCTTCTCATTTCTCTATTTGTAGTCATAAACCGGCTTCCATGGTCTTCTTGATTTTTTTTTAAATTTGGTCTTCTTTGATTAGGTTAAATCACCTTTTCTCTTCTTTTCAAAAAATAATTATTATTTCAATAAAATAATAAAAATAATTTCTTGTTGAATTTTCTTTTTGAAATTATTGTTTTGTTATATATATATATATATATATATATATATATATTTAATAATAGATATTAATAATAATAATAATAATATTATTATTATTAATTTTTTTTTTAAATCCAAATATTTAAAACTATTATAATATATTATAATAATTTTAATAGTTTTTTTTAATTTTTAGCTTTACGTGGAGGTTGTGGATGGCGGCGGGAAGATGGTGGAGGAAGTGGAGGTTGTGGATGGCAGAAGGGAAATGGTAGAGGAAGAGGAGATGGCGGGGTTGCCGACGTGGTGGTGGAGGGAGAGTAGCGTGGAGTGGTGGCGGTGGCGTAGAGGCGACAATGGAAGGTCAGGGATGGAGGTTGAAGGGAGGATGGCGTGGTGGTTGCACAGGAGTCGAGGGTTGCGCGTAGGTGTGAGGGAGGGTGGACAACTGCAGGAAGGGGAGGGGCTGGGTAGGCAAGTTTTGGCGCAAGGGAGGAGGGGGTTGTGATGGGGAGGGCGTGGCAGAAGATTCCGGTGAAGTGTAGAGAGGGAGGTGCAGGCGGAGTGAGGGCGGTGAAGGCGCGGGTAGCAACGGATGTAGTGTGAGCGGTGGTGAGTTGGAGGGGCGTGGAGGTTGAACTGTGCAGTGGATTGGACGGGAGGAAGTAGCAATAGGCGGGGAGATGCATGGGGTGGAGCAACGTTGGTGGAGCTGCGATGGGAGGTGGGGATCGCGATACCAAATGAAGCAGAGGGCTTGTGCGTGGGTGTGGGCGAGGTGGAGTGTGCAAGGTGGGAGGGCGGGCTCGATGGGAGTGATTAGATGGAGTAAGGGCTGCGTGTGAGGGGTTTGCAGAGTGCGTAGGATTGTTGGAGATGTGGGGGCGACAGATGATGATGGAGATGAAGCGATTTTTTCTTTTTTTTTATTTTGAGGGGAAAGGTCAAAGACCTGCAACTCAGGGAAACCCTGATTTTCTCTGACAAGGTCTGAATTTGTTGACCACCATCCAGATGAAGCAACAAGCGTTCTGATACCAAATGAAGCAAACAATAGTTCGTTCACACAATGAATATTACCAGAACACCTGGAATATTAAATAAGCCATTAATAGGGAAAATATATATTAATAATAGAATAGATAAGAGATGATATGTTACAATGATGGCCCTGCCTTAAATATGGCTTGGGCATTTGATGTTGAGGAGACGCCTCATTTCATAACCTAACTTTAGGTAACCTAATTATTAATTATTTAATTATTATCTTATTTTATGTTCGTTATAGAGGCATCTGAGACAGGCAGTTATTGGAGTCCCTCCAGTATAGGAGGATAAACATAACCACTGCAAGGGTTGTGCGTTGGGGAAGAACATTAGGAGACCTTTCCCACAAAGTGAGCACAAGTCTAAGGGGACCTTGGACTTGGTGCATTCAGATGTATGCAGACCAATGACTGTTGATTCTTTCAGTGGCTACAGTTATTGCGTCACATTCATTGATGACTATTCCAGGAAGACCTGGATCTATTTCCTGAAGGCCAAGTCAAAGGTCTTCGAGCGATTCCAAGACTTCAAGACTCTCGTGGAGAACAAACAAGAAGAAGGATTCAGATATTGAGGATGGACAATGGGGGTGCGTATACCTCCAAGGAGTTCTTGGAGTTCTGTTCATCAAAGGGGATCAAGAAGGAACACACTGTTCCTCACACCCCGTAGCAGAATGGAGTGGCAGAGAGGAAGAACAAGACATTGGTGAGTGCAGCCAAGTCCATGCTATTTGATCAGGGATTACCACTATTCCTATGGGCCGAGGCATTTCGGACTGCAGTATATGTCCAGAACAAGTGTCCTCACTCAACTTTGGGGAGGAAGACACCTAAGGAGGTATTCACAAGTACTAAACCAGATGTGAGTCATTTACGCATATTTAGGTGTATCTGCTATTGTCACATTCATGCTAACACTAGGTAGAAGCTGGACCCTTCTGGTGAGAAGGGGCTTCTAGTTGGTTACAGTGAGACTTCTAAGGCATATAAAGTTTATATCCCGGTTCGCAAGAGGATCATTGTGAGCAGGGATGTCCAGTTTGATGAGGAAAGAGCCTTAATACTCTTCTATTCAGACTATCCTATCATTGCCAGCAGAGATGGGTTGGCGCGTTCATCAGATGGACGTGAGGATTGCCTTCCTCAACGGAGTTATAGAGGAAGAAGTGTATATTGAGCAGCCAGAGGGGTGTGAGGTGGAGAGCAGGGAGTCACATGTATGCATGTTGCAGAGAGCTCTTTACAGGCTCAAGCAGGCACCTCGAGCATGGTACTCGAGGATCGACAGTTGTCTACAGGAGATGATATTCCAGCGGAGTGAGGCATACCATAACCTGTACTTCTTGTTAGGTGAGGTACCTCTCATACTATTGTTATATGTAGTTGACCTCTTTCTTACAGGAGATGAGATGTTGATCGAGGACTGCAAGTCCAATCTTGCAGTAGAGTTTGAGATCAAAGACAAGGGTTGATGCATTACTTCCTAGATTTGTAGGTTTGGCAAAGAGATGGGTGCTTCTTCATTGGTAAGGGGAAGTATGCAGTGGAGGTCTTGACGAGATTCAGGATGGAGGATTGTAGATCCATGTCCATGCCTCTAGTTACCAACTGGAGGAAGATTGATGCATTAGGGTCAGAGAAGTTTGATCCAGTGTTACAAACATCAGCAATATATCGCCAACATCGTGATATATCACGATGTTCCGAGCTCGCCGATAATATCAACAAATATCACCATTTTTAAAAATATCGGTAAATATCGCCAAAAATCGGCAAAAATTGGAAAATATCACCAAAAATCGAGAAATATCGGTTGAGTAAAAAAATTAATATTTTTGTATTTTTTAATTTCGCCGATGTATTGCTGATGTTTGTCGATATTTTCCCTGATAAATCCGATATTTTCTTTTTGGACCCTTGGCGATATATTCATCGACATGATATTTGTAACACTGGTTTGATCCTACATTGTATCGTCATCTTATCTAGTCACTTATGTATCTGGTCAACACTCAACCAGACATTAGCTTTGCAGTTAACTCTTTGAGTCAGTTCATGGTGAACCCTCGAAGAGTGCATTGGACAGCTACGAAGCACATACTTCGCTATATCAGAGGCACAGTGGAGTATGATTGGTTTATGAGCGTAGTGGAAGTATACAGTTAGCAGGCTTCATAGATGTTGACTAGGAAGGATGTGTAGAAGACCAGAAGAGCACTTCAGGTTGTTGTCTCAGCATTGGGTCAGGGGTTGTCTCTTGGTTCAGCAAGAAACAGAAGTCAGTTGCATTGAGCTCGGCAGAGGCGGAGTACATGGCACCCAGTATGGCAGCATGTGAGGGGATGTGGCTAATAAAGTTGCTCTCAGGGTTATTCGAGAGTGAGTTGGAGACTACTATAGTTCACTGTGACAATCAGAGTGGCATTAACCTTTCTGAGAATCCAGTGTTCCATCACAGCAGGTGGCGGACATATTCACCAAGGCACTTTACAAACTCAAGTTTGTGAAGTTCAGAGACAAGTTGGGTTTGCTACCAAATCCCTTCCTCGTTGAGAGGGAGTGTTAGAAAGTGGCAACAAGGAAGGTCTTCTATCATTGCATGTGTCCTTGCATGCTAGAAGACATAAAACATGAAGCCAGATGTATTAATGTATTTTCCAAAGTTTAGACTTAGGAAAAGTGCATCAAGTGATATATTTATTAATTGACTTAATGGAGTCACTTTTATAAAGTTCAAGTGAAAATAATTTAAGTGATGGCTAATCTAATCTTGGCCATTGATCTCACCGGAGGATCTCATCCATTGATCCATAGTGAAAAGTTAGGGTTTTCGCTTGGCCATTGAGTTAAAAGGAGGATTGATTTGGTAGAGAGGACACACAGACATACAGAGAGATTTCTTACTCATAGCTTTCAGCCGGAGAGTGAGAAAGACAAGTTTGTAGAAGAATTTTACAGAGAAGAAGTCAAAAGAACTTTCATCCAGAGGATTGACAGGGTGACTTGAGCAAGAGAGAGAGAGAGGTCGTACGGATTCGCAGAGGGGCCGTATAGACACGCAGAGGCCATACAACAGTTGCACAAGGCCGTATGAGTAACGCAGGGCCGTACGGATTTGTCAGTACGCTAACGCAGAGAGTCGCATGCTGACACAGAGGTCGTACGGATTTTGTACAGTGATGCAAAGAACTGTATAGTGAAGCAGGAGGGCCATACAGTTTGTGGGGTTGTCTCAATGAAGTTCGGTGGCTCGATTTTGCCAGGTTGGGTAAAAATCGATTTTCTGGATTGTATTGTTCTATATCTTCATAATAAAATATCTTCTGAGATTGTTGCATCAGTTTTCCCATCTTGAGTTTTTCCGGGGGTTTCTACCCAAAAATATTGGTGTCTCTATTGATGTGATTGATGTTATATTTCTCTCAGTATTTATTTTCCGCTGCATTGTGAAGAAATCCATTTGTGGTTAAAAGTAATAATTGGGGTTTAATTAAAAATAAACTGACATACTTTAACTCAAGATTGGATTTTAAGGAAAATTACAGCTTCTGGATGCCAGTCTATTGAGATAAACAAAAAGATTGTGTTCCTTAAGAGTAACATGCTACTTCAGTATTGTGAACTGTGAATTGGTCTCCTGAAGCTTATTTTGCATAGTAGAATCCTCTTCAGAGACACGACGAATAACTGATCCAGACCTTGCCTACACTGCTTTGGGTTCCTGCTTGATTTCCTTAGCCATGCTTTCTGTTACTTCTGAATTTTTGCTTGGTAGCATACTAGCAACTAGCAAAGCTTGCTTATCTAGTGATAGCAATATAGCTTGACCCCAAATTACCTGAGCTTCTCGTTGGCCTTTTTTCTTAGTTCTGTTTGTGCATGGAGCTAGCATTTCCTCCATTGTTTCTGCACCATTTCTCATGGAAGATTATAATATGTTTTACTTGGATTTGGATGGCTCGGTTGACCATGCTATCAGCCTTAGAGTTGTATTTCTGAAGGATGTGTTTTCCTTCCCAACTGTGGAATTTGTTAAGGATCTCCCTGGATCTGTTAATTGTTCCCTTAATCTAGACACTCATTGTGTTTGAGATTTCCAACATCTTGGAAACTATAACCGGAGAGGCTCCCAGGATAACTACATCCTCTGTGGTGGGTCTTTTTAACAGAAACATCCCCTTGTACAGGGCTAGTGATTGTTTGGTTGTTGTTTGTTGCAGTTTGAAGGTTCCATGCATATTGTTTTATTACTTTTCCTTCTGGGTTTAAGATCATGTTCCTAGAGCCTGAAGGGCCTGGATTTCCCTTTGATGCCCCCTGGAAGGAAAAGATATATTAATTCTGATCCTGGATCAAGGATTTGATATCATCATTTTATATGAGAAACTCTTCATGGGATTACATTTTTTGAAGCTGGATTTCCTTACTTTTCTCTCCCATATTTAGAATGTCCCAAGAATTCAACTAGGTTTCTCATTTTGTTTTAAATCCCCCTGTCCCATTTCTCCTTCAAACTTTGCAGCAATCACATCCCTAATTAAGTTTAAACAATCTCTTTGAACATGCTTACAACTGACCACTTTTTCGTTAAATATCTTGTCATTTCTTGAGAGCCAGACCTTTTAGGAATAATATCCCAGATTGCTCTTGAAACTAGTTTTTTTTTAAGGTCTCCAGGATATGAAGAGTGCCACTTTAACATTTTCCTTTGGAAGATGCACTGAGTGAGGTGGAGAGGCCTATCTTAGTGAACATAGAAATCAGGTTGAGATAAGGTTGGTCATAGCAGAAATTGAAGCTTACATCATTTTTGACATTCCCCCTTACGCTGAGCAAAGGGTCCATAGAGAAAATGATGAATACAAATGAAAGTGGGTGTATAAGATATCCAACTCAATATGAGGTTGGTTTTGGATGGAACATAAACGAAAGTTGGTATAGATGATACTTAACTCAATGCAAGGTCTATGATGATTGCACTGCAAATGAGAGAGGGTGTATAGATATGCATCGAGATTTGAATCTAGCATGCCACAAAGATAATTTCCCTACGCCTTTCATTGATCAACTCATCGATGCATGTGTAGGCCATGAGGTTTTGTCCTTTATGGATGTTTTTTCAGGCTACAACCAAATTTAGATCCACAAAGAGGACTAGTACAAGACTCCATTCACCACCCTGTGGGGCACTTTCTCCTATCGCGTTATCTCATTTTGTCTTAAAAATGTCGAAGCCACTTTCTAGCGGGCCATGACCTTATGTTTTCATAATTTGGTTCACATCATCCTTGCTTACTTGGATGATCTCACTGCTTGATCCAAGAAACATTCAAACCACCTAGAAGACCTCCGACAAGTATTCCTATGTTGTCACAAATACAACATTTGCTTGAACCCCCTCAAGCATGTGCTATGTGTTCCTACCGACCAGTTATTGGGATTCATTGTCTCCCAAAAAGGGATCACGGTTGATCCTTTGAAGGTTCAAGCTATTCTTGAACGTTCGTCCCCTCGCACCATGCACCAGTTGCAAATACTTCAAGACAAGGGAAATTTTCTTCGTCGCTTCGTCCTGGACTACGCTACAAACATCCACGGTTTCTTACGCTTGCTTCGGACCAACATCCCCTTCGTTTGGGATGAACAGGCACAAGCAGCTTTCGACGCATTGAAACAAACCCTGAATTTTGCTCCCTTGATTTCACCACCTGATTACTCATAGGATTTCATCATTTACATTTCGACATCCGAACATGCCATTTCAAGAGTTTTAGTCCAGGAGGATAGCACTCGTCAAGTGCACGTCATATACTATGTGAGTCAGACATTGTCCATCCCACCACTGCGTTACCCCCACGAGGAGAAAATGGTTGTTTTCGTCATCTTCCCGGTTCAGAAATTACGCCATTACATTCTTATGAGTCAAACTACAGTAGTAGCAGACTCCAACCCCATGGTCTATATCTTAATTCGTCGCCTCATCCAAGGCCGAGTGGCCAAGTGGTTCGTGATCCTCCAAGAGTACAACCTCAAAATTTTTACCCCCAAAAGTACCAAGGCACTCACCTTGACACATCGTATGACTGACCTACCCTCTTCGTTAGTGTCACCTACGATCATGATTAACTTTCCACACTAACACTTGTTCACGATCTCACCTTAGTCGCGATGATCGACATCACATCCATCCTTAATCTCCACGATACCTCCTTTTTGGCGATGTCCTTTATCGACGTGGAGTTGACACCATTTTACATTGATGCCTCACACATGACGAGGCTGAGCAAGTTTTGAATGATTGTCATAGCGGAGCCTGCAATGACCTTTTTTCGGAACGACCACTGCCCAAAAGGTTATTCGTGTCGGTTATTTCTGGTTGACCCTTTTTACCGATTGCATCACGATAGTCAAACGCTGCCGCAATTGCCAACTCTTTGCCCCCAAAGCAAGGACCCCTCCCGCACCGCTCTATCTGGTTATCACAGTCAACCCCTTATGCAAATGGAAAATCGACTTTATGGAGTGTAATCTGACCTCAACCAATGTGCATAAGTACATCATCGTGGCCTTCGACTACTTCACTAAGTGGGTCGAGGCCATGCCCACCTTTAATTCCCAAGCCAAAACAATGGCACATTTTTTCTTCAACCATGTCATTACGTGTTTCGGGTCCCTAAACAGCTCGTATCAGACCATGACAAACACTTTGAAGACATCGTATGGAAATAATTGTCCACACTCTTTAAGTTCAAACATCAGTACGCCTCCTCCTCCTACCCTCAGGGAAACAGACAAGTCGAGGCTATCAACAAGATTTTGAAAGCCATGCTCCAACGAACAATGGACAAACATAAGTTCAATTGGTATCACATGCTCTTTCCAACATTATGGTCCTACCGCGCATCTACCAAGACCACGACGGTTTTTACCCCATTCCACTTGGTCCAGGGCATGGAGTTTGTTCTCCCCTTCGAGTGTTAGATACCCACCTTACACATTAACGCCAAAATGACAAAGAATGACAAAGGCAAGTTAAAATCCCCGTGGAAAGGCCCATACATCGTTAAAACCTGCCTCTGTAAGGGGACATATGTCCTTGTTTATTCCGAAGGATGCCTCTTGACCAACCCTCGTAATGGGTTATACCTCAAGATATTTTACCCCTAACCCCACCGGACACATCGGTTCGAGTTGTACAATTTTCTTTCTCTTTGTTTTCCACTTTTTACCTTTTGAGCCTTACGATTTGCTTCCATGATTGGGACCAGATGGATCCCACTCCTTCGGTTTATGTCGGTTTCGCAAATAGTGCAAGTAGATGGTCTCCTAACCTCGCATCGGCAGCTTGGGTGTTATATTACCCCGCACACAAGTTGATCCACCTCGATGAAGTGTTTATTGGTGCTGCCACCAATAATCAAGATGAGTACGATGTTGTGACCGGTCTCTTGATCACTACCCTCCAGACGGGATTTAGTCACCTTCGTGTGTTTTTAGACTCCCAACTCCTTGTCGCCCAGCTCAAGAACTATTACCAGGTATGCGATCCTTACCTTTTTAGAAAGTTCTTGCGCACTAAACAATTGATTAGACACTTTGAATTCATCACATTCACACATGTCCTACGGACTCAAAATAGTGTTGCAGACCAGATGGCTAACAACATTCTAGAATGGCATATCAATCACCACATATAGGAAGTAACTCATAAACATGCATCATCATATCATTTTTCAATCACATGTACATACATATCATATAGGAATCATCATCACATAAAAGGCTCATCAACATCAAAACATACATAAAAAGCACATCCATGTGCATATATATATATGTAAATAAGAGTCATATGTGATCAATAATCACAAACCCCATGCTCATAGCATGGGGGAAGGACCTTAACCTTGCTCACTTTTTCACATGTATGATCTCAACCATTTCTTGAGGTCACATATCAATTGTATATTTAGTTTGATTTCCAGACGCACTTTTAAAGCTTAGGTATCATTTCCATGTGCACAAGTTTAGGTTGTCTTGAACTCCACTTGTTTTAGTCGACAATCGATCCCTATAGGTATAATATATTAACTGGAATATAGGTCATCTTATCCCCCGAAGTATATGATGCATTAATCCAGTCTCGCCTTTACGCCTATATGACCCCCATGTTCGAGTAAGTGGCCCAACCCAACCATCATTGCATTCACCTTTACTCGACAGTAGATCCTACCTTACATGGGTGACCATTTTAGTACCCCCTGCATTTGGTTCCCATGTCGTTCATATCCCCATATGATCGTGATTCCTCGTAATTTGACATCCAGAAATGAAGCCACATGCATTCAATTCGGCATTGTCAACTCATTGGCCAATCCCTGTAAGCGGACTCCCGTCATAGAGTTTCTTTTAAGCTCTTTTCTGACTCCTTAAATAATGAAAATATCGTCTAGCAAACTTGCTTCCTTTCATGCTCGTTAAAGTATTTGAAAGGGCATCCATTCACTATGCCTATTACCCCTTTTTCGGACCGAATGGACTAATTACGAAAAAGGAATACTCTAGCCACTTTGGCTAGAAGAGTTCTCGACTGCATACTTTTATGCTTTTTCAAGCTTTGGGGACTAACTTACGAAAAAGACCACTCACAGAGTCTTCTTTATGTTTTCAGATTCTCTAAAAATGAAAACACCAATGAGCATTCTCCATCTTGGGCTCATCAAAATCCACACAATGGTACCATTTTGAGCACACTTCTATTCCTTCTTTGAGCTCGTTAAACTATGAAGAAGGCCCAACTGGTGCTTCTTAGCACCCCGGTAGATCACATATAGTCCCTTATTTACGGAAACATCCTTGGTCGCCTTTGTTTAGAGTATTCTGTGATGAGTCACCCTGATGTCATCAATACCCACCTCTCTAAGTGTCCCCCATTGTAGTCATATTTCCTGGTATCCCAATTGTGTCTATCTCCAAGATTCATTTCACATATGCTTCTAGGTCAACCATGTCGTCATACTCTAAACATAGGAAGTTTGAGTCCCTATTACTCAGTTTCCTTCGTATCTTCCAGTAGTGTCTCAGTCCCATGTCTAATTATATCTCTCTTTGGTTGTATCCATCGTGCTTCTATCAAGGAAACATCATTGCCTTGCCAGTTGCATGTATCCCTTTGTTGACATCAACGCATTTATTCCAGAGGATAGACTCAGAGTTACCTTGTATCTTGGCCTTATAACCCTCATTGATGAGCCCCTTGGACCACCAAAAGGGAGGCCTTAGTGCCCTTTGGAATGGTTGTTTCTCACGTGCTCGACATTAGCTACATTATCGCACTGATGAGATTCGTACAAGTTATTGATTCTTTCATTAGTTGGTCGAATACCCCGGATGTACCTTGACTTTAGTCCATTGGTGAGTCTTAATGGAAACCCATTGATATTTTATTTCTTGAGATATCCAGGATGTGTTGGTGACAGTATTTGTAATCCCTCCAGTTACATGCCTCCTTATGTATCTAGTTCAGATGTAGCTCATTGTACCATTGTACCGGTTAGATTTAGATACTCTATTGTTTGTGTCACTACGGATGTTGGACCCCTTCAGATCCAACAGTGCATCAATTATTGAGATTCAACATTCCATGAGAATGCCATTGTTCCTATTCCAATTCTTCAGATCAGCCTTGGTTGGACATGATTACATTCTAGGTTTGAGTCCGTCTTGGAAATTTATGATACACACAACAATTTATCCATGTATTAATCAAGCCCCCTTTGGGCCTCCATCCAATTTTTAATTTGAGACATTGATACGAGCATGGGAATGCCTGCCTCGTACATATATTTGAGATTATATGCACCTCATCCATATTGAGTATTATATCTACAGGTAAGGGCCCCTATAGTCCCTTTTAAGGGTGAGTTTCTCTGACGTAATCTTGATTATCCATGCCATTGTCACACTGGAATAGAAGATCACATGATGTATGTCGGCCATACAATGAGCTCCTGATTGCACACATCAGGGGGCAGTCTGTTAACACCTAACTTTTGTCCGTCTACATGTCATTAGCCCTATCACACTTATACATCATTACCACATTCTATTTCGACTATTTTTACCTCGCTAAACCAAAAAACCAAAGTCTCACATAAAAGGGCCATTTTACAAAATTAATTTGCTCAATTATCTAAAAAATGAGCAACTTACACCCTGGCTTGTTTTTTGGATGTTTCTCATTTTTATCACTCAACAAAAAGAAGAAACCTGGCATGAAAACTATGATGTCCCAATTTGGAAAAAGGATAAAAAAGTGAAAGGCACAAAATCAAAGGCCAAAGCAAAAAATTAAAAAATCAAACGCCGAAGATAAAAAATAAAAATCAAATCCCTATCCTTATCCTAGATCTATCCATCGTGCCTATAAATGAACCATCAAGGTCCATGACTCAAGACCCATTCTCCATACATTACTTAAGTCGTTCCTTTGCAAAAATCTCCCTGAGACCAAACTCCCTTTGTGTTTCATTCTTAACCTTCCGGAGATTGTGTACGTGACGCATGCCCGGAGAATCATGGATTGCAAGGAGACCAAGCGAACCCTCCCTTGGACAGTTGCAGGGGTTTGTCCTACTATAAGTCAGAGGTGATATTAAATCCTTGTAAATGCCATTTTGTTTTACATAATGAAAGAGAATTATTTATTCTTTAAAAGATGTTTATATTTGTTTACTTGATAAAAAGTGCAAAAAAGATTAATTTAGATTTATTTTAATACATTTTGCATGTTTGATCAGTTTAGTTGTTTAATTTTTGTTTTGTTTATTTTATTTTCCATTGAGACTCTACTATGTTTAGAACAACCCTTAGCAGGTGCATCTTTGCACGTGCTAGTGTGAAAACACCGGCAATAATTATCATACCCTTGCTTGATCTTGGTTTTTAGAATCGTGGAAGTGTATCATATCCGAAAAGAGGAGTGTATTAATTCATCCAACTTTCAGCTTAATTCCCCGTTCAGGCATAATGACCATTTGGAAGACTTCAACAATTAATAGTTAATAATGAGTGCTTGTTGTGCGCATTGATTAGCTCAAGTTAATGATGTGCACTAAACTAGTATCATCGTAGGTAAACAATTGATTATGAATGTGTAATATTACTTTTCAACATCTACTTGATTTGTTATTTAACTGGCCAACACGTGGAAGTGGCAATGAAATATGGCACATATGGAACCAAATGGCCTGTCAAACAAATGTGCGTGAATGTAATGTAATCAAAACAATTGAGCTAAACTATTGGCAGTTGCAACCCATAACAACTTAGCTCCACTATTGGCAGTTGCAACCCATAACAACTTAGCTCCTCATGGTCATTCTCTTTCAACCCATGTACAAAGCTAATGGATACGTTCTTTGGAAGCTACACATTGAACCACTTTAAATAAGATGTAGTTTATGGGATTATCGGTGGCATTGCCAGCAATACCAATAGCACCATCAAGGCTAGTCATTGGTTCAACAATTGAGTTGATTTACCTATACCAACAATAGCATTTATGTCATGAAATTTCATGATTGACAAAGCTAGTAGTGGATACAACATACAATTTCAATTGGTAAATGTAGATGCTTTCCAAGTAGATGGATTACAATGTACATTTTCACATGTAAGGAAGTTGGTTGTTATGTATCGTTCTAATAAAAATGTGTAAAGATATGAAGCAATTGATTTATCATCACTTTAACAATGGGCTTCCTAGGAATGACCTGGATGTGAATTTGGGCTCTTCTTTTCAATACCAATCGACGTTCTATAAGCCATGTGAGAGGTATCAATCATGTTACTACATGCATAACACGTGGAATGGCTATGCATCCACTTCTACCAATGTTGCTTCTGTTGGATATCTATACATAGCTCCAAATAGCTTCAGATAACTATAAGCCCAATGTCCATTAGAAAGAATCTCCCATGGTAATGCTACTGTAAGGAGGGCGGGTTCAAAGATAATTGATTTCCTTGCTAAAAGATTATGAAGGGTAGTTTTATGAAAAGGGATTTACTGTTGTACGAAAAGGTTATGAAGGCAAGGTTGACACATTAGATGATATACCTTCTAAGGAAATACATCAGCCAATGCAAGGGCAAGAAGGCCACATATAGCTTTACAATAGTCATTGATTGAACCTGTTGAATGAATCTTGTACGACTGTTGTCCTCTCCTAGCGTTGGTATCAAAAAAAGTATGCAGGATAACTAATTGGTTTTTCATGTCCTTTACTTCATATTGTTGGGTTGTTTTTATTTACCTTGTTAAGAACTTGAGAAAGTTAAGCTAACCTTGCCTTTCCTTCTTAATGGGTTTCGATATGGACTTGTATATGTATATAATGTTGATATAGCTATCCTTGCTTCTCTAGTTACCTTTTTCTTCTCCTATGTTTTTGATCACTTAGCGAAGGGAAGCCAGGACCGACACGAGTGTATATGTTGATATAGGTGATTATGGGTTTCAACCACAATCATTCGAGTAGGGATCGTGAGCTATAAGATGGTAAATTATACCCACTGTTGCCTTTCTCGTTGTTCCATCTTTTGCTACCCATGCTTCAATGGGTTGTTCTTACGATTTTTCGCCTGCCTCTCCCACCCCTACAACCTTTCTTCCCTCTACTCCTGGATCAACAACTGCTTATCTGGTTGTTACTTTAGGATATGGTCCTAAATAAACGGGTTAAACTACCGATCTGAAAAGAGAAAAAGAGAGGATGTCTTCAAAAGCTATTGCAAAAACACATATTCCATTTCAATTTCACTTTTTTTTCTTGATTGTATGATTTTGGGGCCACCCACGGTTTCCCCTAATACTCTATCTCTATTTGTTCCTACTCATTCTCTTCCTTTGCTTTCTTAACCTTCTTGAGTGGGCCTAATGGTTGAGAACATGCGTTTCCTCCTAGGAGGTCACAAGTTCAAATTCAGAGGGGGTAGGGTATGTGCACCTCTGTAGACTTTAACAATCAAATTGCTGCATAGACGGGGTCCCTTGTCCCACAAATAAGCGGGTATCATACACCAATTTGGTGTCTGGCTTGGCAGTGACTTTAAAATTAGATTATTATTACTATTATTATCAAGGTCGTGAGTGGCTTATGGTTTGATAATGAGTTGGTTATGGTTTGATAATAATGTTTTGATTCAGGTTTGTGTGCGAACGAAATGAAAGAATGCGTATAGAACTGAGTACACAGATATATATTGCAAGAACATAGTGAAATAGTAAACTCAAACTATATAACTTAATGAAATAGAACAGACTGTAAAATGCAAAATACAAATAGTTAGAATGGTAGTAGTTGATCTCTGAGAAGAGATGTGGTGGCTACACTCATCCATAAGAAGATGAGTTACAATAAGGACAAACAGGCCAATTAACATAAAACATTAATGAGAAAAACCTAAACATAAAAAACCCTAATCCCAGAAGATGAAACACCAAAAGGTTTGTGGGCCTCATTGTGGTTAGTTGATACGTCAACTTCCCAGGGGCGTAACTTTTGCATACAATCTTCGTTTGGGGCACTTGGTAGCCCTCCAAAAAGGTATATCCGAGAAGTACACATTCCAAATGACCTAAAATATGCCTTTGGCTATTGTTTAGGTGGTTCTATGCCAAAAGAAAGTCGTTTAGTGCCGCAAAATGACACTGGAAGATCAGGACCCGGAAAACCGTAAAAAAACTACCAAGATGGAAAACTGTGTTCTGAGATAGTGGACTAGGTGGGTGGCCACCAATTCCCACCTAGATCATGTTCGTACATATTATCAAGGTTGTGAGTGGCTTACGATTTGATAATGAGTTGGTTATGATTTGATAATGAAGAAGGGTAAATGTTTTATGATTTAAATCGTTTCCAATTCGTCTTTATTAGAATTAAGTTAAATAATTTTTGCTAAAAATACTATTTTAAATTGATGAAATTGTTATTTTGCCCTGCATAAATAGATTTTTTAAAAACAAGAACGAGTAAATTTTTATATTAAAATGTTGGTATAGTTGACTATTACAAAATGTCCAAGCTTCTACAAGAGATAGAGGCTTTAAACTCCTTGCCCATAAAATACCATAGTCCAATTTACTAAGCAAAATGTCTTCGACATCTACATCATTTACTACACTACTTATGTTGTAGATACACACATACTAGCCTAGAAGGTAAACACAAAAAACATCAAAATAACAAAAACACAGGCCTACAAAATGCTAAATAGAAAATCTATTTCTATCCATGCCTGATAGAGTTATTTCCTTCTTGAGTAGGTTGGAGGACTGAATCCTCCTCCATGGCATTCGCTTTGAAAAGTGGAGTGGTTCAGTAGTGACTGCACTGGTTCATATTCAACAATTTTATCAAAGTCTGCATGAATCCCTTCGAGTAGGCCTCCCTGCTCATGCAATTTGCTTTCAATGTCTTCCATCCTAGTGTCAAAATTTGAGGTGTTGCGTGAAATATGCCTAAGAGCATACAAAAAACCTTCAATATGGTCATGTATCACCCGCAATATATGATTGAAATCACTCAAATCAATTCTCATGCCACCGAAGGTCTCCCTCAATGACAACATTTTCCCTGGCTGTTGACGGAGCGAATGAGAAACAACTTCATCGATAGACCAAACGTTGGCGTTCCCGTCACACTTAGGGCTTCCTGTCCAAATAGGAGGGATCCAAGGGCGCAAATTTACACCTTCAGAAATACCTAAGACGATATTCTCCACAATTGCATTGTTATTGGCATTAGGCTAGAGGGGTTCTGTGCTCGCAGGAAAACACACATTAATCTCACATCACCAAAGAGGGGACATAGCTCATCCTCTTTGGAATTAAACAAAGGGGGCTTTGCTTGGCCCAAGATAGAGTGTTCAACCTTGCGAGTACCCACAATATAAAGCCTATCTTTCAGACTAGTCTTGGAACTCTTCTCCTAACCCAGAAGGCCAACTATCAGACATATATGCTCCATTACTTTTAAGGGAAATAACCCCCCCCCCCCACTGTCCTCATTTTGATAAATGAGACCTTAATTTCTCGTGTACAAGTTGGGTAAAGCATGAAGGGTCCATCAAGCTCGCATGGAGGAACATTTAAAATCCCGTAGCAGAGAGTATAACCAACCTGGGCCATGTGCCCATCCTTACCTTCCTGACCGCCACCTTTGGAGCTAGATTGGTGCCCCGTGGAATGGGACGTAACACCAATGAAGCCTAAGAAAATCCTCATATCACCTTGTTTTTACAATCAACCTTCATTAAATTGTTTATCATGGAATCCATTTCCTTTGGGGTGGGCCCTTGTTTTGCACAATCATTCCTTGGGCTAACTTGATGCCTTGATTCGCCAAATAGTCCACCATTTCGTTATTGCTTTTTCTTATGTGAAATAGAGAAATATTGCTAGGGACTTTGAGAAGACTAAAAATTCTCCATTGCAAACGTTTCAGTGTTGAATCTTGGCTTTTCATGATTTTACGCATTTTGTGAATGTATGATCATAGAGTCTCCAAGGATATAAACCTTCAAAAGATTTAAAGAAGCAACAATCTCATCTCCTTGAAAAAGCGCGAGCGCAAGCAGTTCTGCTTGGTTGTTGGTCTTGTAGCCTAATCCCCAGGCGAAGGTTTCCAATACATTCCCACTAGGGTCAAAGAGAACCTCCTGCACTTGCCTCCCCCAGGGTGCATAAATAGATTCAACATCGTCAAAAATCTATAATACATTGCACAATATTAACATTGAATTTAGAATATTTTTTCCCTTTTTTTAACATTAACAGTTTCTTGTATTTATAAAAAAAAGAGAGGATGCGACCTAACCAGAAATCCTGGAATTACATCTGATGGATACATAGAGAAATGATTGTATAGTACTTTTTACAATGATCAAAATCAGGCAATTCAATACATCTTGATACCGCGAGTATGCTACAAAAATACCATTCTTTCTTGCAGAGATATATCCTACAAAATATGCCTAACAACAAAATACATTTATAAAGCATTTTCAAAACTTTAAAAAAAGAAAGACCTGGTCATTACAAGCCTTTTTCCATCCCTTCTTTAGGGACTTCTTGATGATCTTCATTAGCTTTAAATCCTTCTTCATGGCCACATTCTATCCACATTTTCTCTTCCTTTGGAGGACTATCACTGCTTTCTTTGTTACTAGCTTGCACATGATTGCAAAACTCTGTGAATTCATACAAAACATGGTTTTGGATAATACTCTTTAGAGCTATGTTTTCTTCTTCACAAATCACAACTTTTAATTTTAATGCTTTGTTTTCTTCTTCACAAATCACTACTTTTCCTTTTAAGTGCTCTATCTCAACCTCTGTCTTTACATTTTTTGCTTGAATATTGACGATCTGTACATCTTGCATTCAAAACTAGTACTGAGAAATTGCAATATCGCTGCTAATATTGGCCTTTAAATCTCGAAGCTGCTTCTCCAACCCGATGATAGTTCTAACTAAAAACTCTTGGTCATTTTCATTTCTTCCTTCCCCATCCCTTGTGTCCATATTTACTGAAGGTCGATTGCTTTGAGTTCAAGAGATTTCAAATTGTTTCTGTATATGAAATCTAAAACCTAGGGAAAAATATAGCCTAAAACTTTGATTCAAATTTATGTTGAGAAAACGGGTCTTATAAACTAAACATCTATCAACAACACAACTTCCCTCCAGATTAAAGCTAACACACCAATTGCTATCTGAACGCCTTTCTTTTCTACATTCCAATGTTTAAATAGACGCAGAATAACCATACTGAGTTTTTGACGGGGACTATTATTCCTTACCCGGTTTAAGCTCCTCACTTGATGAAGATAGTCCCGCGTAGCTTGAAGTTCTTCCAGCTAACATATATACCCCTAAGTGCGTTTGGGATTTGAGTGACCACATCTGCAACAGTCAAAGGATTCCTCACAAATATGACAACCCAAGTGCACTAGATGAGTGAATTTCCAACTCAAGAAACCTCCATTCGCATACAAAGAATCAAAAACCTTGTTTTCATAAAAAACATGGAAAATTTGTAATACTTTCCAATTATATCATCGACCAGAATTTGGTACCGTCCATCTAAGTCTGTCATCATGACTGCTAAATTGGGTGAAGCATATCCTTTGCTCTCACTCTCGATCCTTCACACCATATCAATTGCCCTCATGCTCATTAAATTCCCAGATTTTCCATTATTGCGCTCTGTTGCATTTATTCATTTGCCACCCGGAGTACTTATCCCACATGTTAATTAATTTGGTGATAATCCATGTATTTTGGTTTCAGACCATAGTTTTGATTGATTGTTGCACCATAATCAGAAGTTACGGGATGCAACAATAACCTACATCTTCCCCACAAATTAGAAGATTTCCTTGCCCAAGATTACATGCCACATTTGCTTGTCTGTTTGCTTGGAAGTTCAGTGCTTTAAGAACATGAAAAACTTTGACATCTTTGAAATCTGTTAGCAATTGCAAAATTCTCCACATTATGTTTCTTAGAGGTCCATCCCTTAAACCCTATTTAGAGACTAGATACTGGACAATTATCATTGAATGTTCCAATATAGTTAAAGTCCTTATATTACATTGTATAGCTTGAGATAAACCTTGCCATAGTTAGACACCTCTCCTAGTCCCCACGAGAAATATTTCTTTTGCTTTCCTCCGGGGTCAAAGATCACTTCGCACCTATCAACCGTGTAATTTAAAATAATTTTCATTGTACACTATAAAAATTTAATTTAAAATACTTTTGTACCCAATTTAAAGACAAAAATACCAATGTACCCATTGGCTAAAGAAAAAGGATTATTAATTGATTTAATAAAAACTTAGCAAAATTTCCTTGTTTTATGTCACAGTCACAAAACAAGGTGCTGGAACTATTTGAAAATTAACATCCCCATAATGACACGTCCAGAAAATTTCATATCCGCTTCGGGCAAAAATGGGTAATAGTTGTTAAAACATAAATTAATTTATCACGGAAAGGAGACTCTGAAGTTAAATTTCGCATCAATAAGATACAATATACATACACATTTTGTTGAAACATGGGGTGCTAAGGTGGGGTTATTCTCAGGACTAGGATCAGGATCAGCACCCGAACAATATGGAAATATAGATTTTGAATTCTCTTAGCAGCTGGGACTGCATTTGGAAGACATGGAAACGGAGAAAACACCAATATCCTTAAATCTAAGAGGCTCCTGAACAAGGTATGGACTTGGTTTTAAAATACGATGTTATGCATTCAAAGCCTTGGCCTTTTGCACTATTATATTCTTGTTTTGTTGTTGCTGCGACAAACTAGTAGCTTGGCCTTTTCAGCCGGAAGAACATTAATGGCGGACCTACATGATATTCAGTACAGCTTCAACGCAAATTTTGGTATCCCCATTCTCTTCCGCTCGTTTCTGTACCCCTTACTCTAAAAACCCTAAAAACCAACCTTTAAAAACAAGGAAAATTTGGCTAATTTTTCCATTTCTTACCCAAAACTTTACCAATTGAAAATGGATATTTGCCCAATTTTCTAAACCGTCAAATTGATTTACTTGAAATCTCTCAATCTATATCAAATCTTAGTTGGAAAAATGGTTGGTATTTGTACTTAAGCAATATTATTTCTTCTTAATTTTTTTTTCTGCTACCTCTGCTTTTGATTTAAAAATTGTTTACAGACATTGTGCCGCAATTATCAACTTGTGAACAGCGTTTCGCTATGCAAGTGGCTTGCTTAAGTAAATGGTTCGGACATAAAAGTCCTAATGTAGGTCTCGAGTTGTATCAAAAAGACACTGAAAACCATACAAAAGTCATATTAAGTAAGCTTTATATAAATAGGCAAATTTAGTTGTCATTATCCGTAACAGAGCAGCTTAACAGGTCCATGGGGCTGTGGTGTTGATGTCACGGGCTAGACTATAACATATTATTTTTCACTTTTTCGTTTACTTGTATTATTCATCTCGAGTGCCCCATCCCATTCAAGTAGCCTAGTAACTGCGTGACCTTGCTAGTTGCGCTTGACCAACAACCAGTTCATATCTCCTGGACAATGCCTAAACCAATCGTCATCACCAATTATACCAACTGAACGACCAACCACCATGAAAACCCCAAGTTTCCTTCAATACACACATCTATGCATAAGTATGCTCAAATCACCAAGGACGCAAACTGATATACTCTACTTAGCCATTTCACCACTATTAGCATAAGTATCCAGATTGCAGCCATCCATAAACCATAATTGCATCAACATAATAACACAACCATGCCAACAACCAAACACTTAACACCATATATGTAGTGTGAAATCCCAATACGGGGAGAAGAACCCACTTCAACTATAGTAACTGATAGTTAATCTAGAGAAATTCAAATAATCTAGTTTGGGGTCGAGCTTCACAGTTAATGCCCTAAATGATATAAAGTACATAAAGGAACCGAGTGGTGAGTCACTCTATCGAAGTATTTTGTCTCACAACATATCCATTTGTTGTACTAGCCAAACCATCCATTGTTTGGCTCACTTGCTCTTCTGAGATGATGTAGCTATCAATTTGCTATCCAATCTCATATTTGGCTAAAACACAACCATTGCATGGTTGTTTATGGTTGTACGAGTTCACCTTGCTTGTCTTGGCTCACCCAAGTCAAATTAGGCTCACCTCGGTTTAGATGGACCCATCTCAACGCATCAAGGCTCAATCGGCCAAATTGGCTCAACAAGACTCATTTGGTTGTTTCATCCATCTCAGCACAACTAATGATCTCAGTGGTCTTATCTCAATTACCTATCTTGGTCGTCTTAGTTGCCTTTGTCATTTTGGCTCAATCAACCATCTTGGTTGTTTCAACTGAAACAACCATCTTGGTCGCCTCGACCATCTCTGCTCACTCAACAGTTGCGATCGTCTTGCCCCATCGAATCATCGCAGTAGTTGAGGCCATCCAGAATCACTTAACCAACACGACCATCTTGGTTGTTTCAACTCAACCAACTGTCTCAATCATCTTGACCCACTTAGTTGAAACCTTCCGAGAAAGACAAATTGTCCCAACCATTCCATTTTTGTTTGGAACAGTGCCAAGTCGTCTCAGTCGTTTGGATTCTGTCTAAAATAGGTCCAAGTTGTTTTATCCAAACCGTTTCCATCCATAACAATGTCGAATCATCTTGGTTGTTCTGTTCCCACCCAAAATAAACCAAAACATTCTGAAAACAAACTTGAAACCAAAGTGCATGGAACTCATAGTTTTTTACGGTCTAAAAAGATGCCCAAGTCAAGAATAAGATTTGAAGTGCCTCTAAAAATCCTTTGCTCCAAATGCAAAGTGAACCAACTTATTTATTTCTTTTCTCCAAAAGGTGGTTATGAGCACTTTTCATAAGTTCGGGACGGCCATGCTAAGGAGAAACCCTGATTGACCTACTAAGTCACAACCCAACAAGTGGCTCAGCCAAGGGCATCTCCACATAACCCAAGAAACTTTGGCTCGCTTTGCCCATAGAACCGATCCAACTACCCATTACTCCTCATGGCCAACTAAGGAAGCGCTTCATCAAAGAACATCTCACATAGGCAACAATGGGTCTGTCTAAGGAAACCTATGTTGCAGGAAACGTCACCTTAACTGCCGTACCGGTACCGGAAACACCCCGAAACTCGGGTACTGGTACGAAACTCCTTGGAAACGCCGCTGGCCGTACCGTACAGTGTTTCACGATTTGGAAATGCCGTATAGTACGGCCGGCGGCGTTTCCAAGGCATTTCGTACCTGTACGACGCATTTCCTTTCTTTTTTTTGGCTCGTGTGGGGTCCAGCGTACATCTGTTTTTTTAATTAATTTACCCACTTACCCCTTTCACTGCTTGTTGTGCTTCTTGACTGCCCAGAATTGCTTTTTTAAGGCTGTTAGAAGGTGAAACATGCCCAGAAATTTTCAAAACAGCACCCTTATCTGCTTGCTTACTGTTGTTTAAGGCTTCCATATGCACAGAATTCATTTTGCAGCTGATACAAGGTAGAGCCATACTTTAGACTTGCCCAGATTTACCCAGAGATGTTTCTTAGTGCTGTCCAAGGGCCATAGCAGTGCTAATTGCTGCTATTTTAGGGCTGGAGTATGCCCAGAACTTGCCCAGGTCTGACAGACTTGAAGAATTAGGCCATTTACTCCTGTAGGGATGCTCAGAAATGCCCAGAATTGGTCCAGATCCAACATTTAGGGCTGTTTCATGCTGCTTAAGGGTTCGACCATACTGAGACATGCCCAGAATTTTGGTGAATGGGCCATGACAAAACAATGAGGTATTTCAAAATAATATATAAATAAATATATTTTTTTGTATTTTATATATATGACGTTTCCCCTGGCGTACCCATTTTGGGGGGGTCACGTTTCTAGGCGTCCCCGTTTCGGAAACTCTGAAACTTTTCCACGTTTCGTGCAACTTAGAAGGAAACACTAATCCATCAAAGAACATCTCATATAGGAAACATTGGGCCTGCCCAAGTGCCAAAAACACTAAGTATGGCCCATGCATCCGAGAAAGTTATAGCAAAGGGAAATGAGTGGGAGTAAGGGGTTGGCCCTGCAGCTAGAGCCCTTACATTCTTCTCCACTTGAGTCATGTTGTTGCAAAATTTAGCAGTCTTGTGATTGCAAGGAAAATCGACTGCTTAAACCAACAAAACTTAGATATCTACCCCAAAGTGTCACACAGGTAGGCCTCACTTTGTTTAGGTCTCCTAAATTCCCTAGAGGAAATCTAGACTAACCACAGGAGATAACCCCAACTAAACTTTCTAGGGAACTAACTACGGGTTTTCCACATGCAATGTCTAAAGATACAACAAGATGGCCTAGCTTTCTCAAGTACTAGTTTAATTGATTTGTGATGACCAAGTGTACTAGAAAGTTAAGGAGGTGTTGAATTGAAGCACACATAGTTGCAGGATTTGGAGATCTAGAAGGTATGAAGGTAAGTTTAAGTCTCCAAAGATGGCTAAGGTTACGATGATTGATATGATTCTCAACCACACTTATATCTTTACTCATTCACAACATATTGATTTAGGTTGTTCATGTATTAGACCAATGTTACGAAATCAAGAGTAAACAAGACAACTTTTGAGCAATTGCGATTTTAGCAATGTTGAATATACAAGTAAATCAAATTAAGATCAATGTAAGAAAGTGCTTGGAATATGGATTCACTTATAAAGAAATCTTGTTCAATAAATACATGCTATCAACACATAAGTTACATGAAGAAAATGGTCATCAAAGTGATGTAATAATCAAATACTTATCAAATGAATACTTTAGAGCATGCACTTTACATATATTATCCAAGTATATGGTTGAAACAAAAGTTAGTAGCTGAAAGTGAAATGTATGTAACAACAATTAAAATGATTTCACTTGGAGAGAGTTGATTTAATTTTTCAAAAGGTAAGTGTTGGCCTTGAGCAAAGAAACTCTTTGCTAAAGGTCAAGACTTAAGGAACCCTTTTGAATGAGAGAAATTAGTGTGATTTCCAGCAGTAGTAAACATGCAAATTAAGCACATAACTTAATATAATGCAGAAACAAATTAGCTAAGTTATTATGACTCAAATTACAATGCTGGAATATTTTGCGAGGATTCAATGCATGATAAAGTTTGCTGTAAAATTCAATATGCAGAAATGAAATAACAACAAACCAAAAAGACATTCTCCATGATAACTAACGCAAGATACACATCTACTTGGTTTATTTTAGTTATTTTTCTTCTTAGTTAGTTTCCTTAGTCTTTAGATCTTGTGATTTGGTACATTGAAGAAAGACATGTGTGGCACTTTCCTAAGAAGTTGGATCTAGCTCAAGGATAGTTACAATGGTGAAGAAATTTCAGAAGTAGTAGTGTTGATTTTTCTGATTTCAACACTAGATAAAATAACTCCTAGTGATTTTCTTTGCTTAAAATTTAATTTCACCTCACCGATTATTTTACACTTGCTAAGATCTATCAGCAGTAAATAAAAGTAGCGGAAGCAAAAATAGGAAATAGATCACTTAAAACACCAACAGATTTCTGCCCTTCAAAATCAGCTTTTCATTAAATAATAATCCAAGCTTACAAGGGCTCCCTTCTGGGAAAATGGCCCTGAGAATTACACAGCAAACTTCGCAAAATATGACATTTAGAAGATTAAAATCAGTTGAAATTTTTGCCCATGAGATCTCCACGAGAAACCCAGAAAAACCCATAAAAAAAACTTTTCTACTGCTGCTGTATTGCCTTTTCTTGTTCCATATGCCTATAAGAAATCTGTACAGCCGACTTGCACTTTTCTGTTTGCTGTTTTTCTTGTTCAACTGCTCCTCTGCCCTAACTGGTATGGCTGCTGACTCACCATATTTAACATAATTTTAATTTTAAAATTAAAATTCCTTCCATGCTTTGACATGTAAGTTCACTAGGGCTTCAAAACTTGACGTGTGGGTTACCCTTCCATACTTTACTGATTTGATCTGAAGACCATTAGGGCTGCCTAACATGGTCATGCTTTCTTACTTTGAGGGCTTGAAACCAATATTGTAAGTATTAATGCAGTAGGTGAACTTATTAAACAATTTGTTTTGGTATATACTATATACATAAATGTTAAAACAATTGTCTTACTAAACCTTCAGATCTGCTCTGTTTTTCTTTATTTCAAATGACTAAGCTTCGGATTAGGCTGCCCTGTTTTAGTGCTTCTCCAGACTTTGGATCAGTATCAGCTCATCTTCAAACTTCAAATTAAGCTTGCATAACACAGTTTTATACTTTGGATAATGCTTCTCCACAATCCCAGTCATGGAGCCTGTCCTATCACAAATTAGACAGTTATTCGGACTGACTGTAACTTCACTTCTGATTGTGATAAGTCTTGCTGACTGAGGTCTCTCTATTTGTCTTTATTAGGACTCCTGTGGGTCTTCACAATACATCTTCAGATTGCCACTGGCTGATGAAGTCTGTTCCATAAGGGCTGCCTGCTGTAGGTTGTCATTCTCATATACATCTTCAAACTGACAAAATAAGACTTGGTCAAAATCTGCCTACAAACCCATTTGACATCAATGCCAACTCAGACTTCCAACAATCTCCCCCTTTGGCATTGATGTCAACTCCAGGTAAAACATAGCTCCCCCTCACAAGAAACTACCCCTGTCATACTGATCAGATTTGATATTGGAACCTTGGTTGCTAGTGATCGTCTCTTGTCAAGCAATCTTGTTTTACTTGTTCTAAGTCTCCCCCTTTGACATCAATGACAAGGCTGATCAGTAATAATCTGATTTCCAAGTTTTGGAGTATGTCTGTCATCATTTGGGTGCCTTCCTGTTTGTCTTCCCTTGTGGACTTGTTCACAACATGATTACAGACTCCTGACCTTCTTCTTCTCCCCCTGTGGGTCTGCTCCTTGTATTTACTGCCTGTGAAATCCCTACCATGATCTGAGCCAAGCCTGCAGCTGATCCTGTAGCTGCTTTGGGTGCCCAACTCATGTGACCCCCATCACCAATAAATGTGAATGTGACATTCAATTTAGAAGGGAGATAACTCCCAGCTTCTGCCTGAGATATTCAAAAGCATCCTTAGGCAAGGGTTTGGTAAAAATGTCAGCTACCCGTTCCTTATTTGTTCACATATTCCAGTTTCACCTTTTGTTCACTAACTTGCTCTCGAAGAAAGTGGTACTTGATAGGTATATGCTTAGTCTTAGAGTGCATAATAGGATTCTTGGATACGCTGATGGCACTAGTATTGTCACAGTAGATTGGTATAGGCTGACTGTATTCAACTTGGACTTCTTCCAGAGACTGCTTCATCCACAAAATCTGAGTGGAACACTCAGCTGCTGCTATATATTCTGCCGCAGCTGTAGACAACTATATGAAGGACTGCTTTCTGCTTGACCATGCTACCAAGCAGTTACCTAAGAAGAATG
Source organism: Larix kaempferi (assembly GCA_027924585.1). Taxonomy (NCBI): domain Eukaryota; kingdom Viridiplantae; phylum Streptophyta; class Pinopsida; order Pinales; family Pinaceae; genus Larix; species Larix kaempferi. The sequence continues at coordinate 37,444,580 of BSBM01000017.1, forward strand.
CATTGCCGCTGGTACTTTTTTGATCATCTAGGCTGCCTGCTAAGTCTGCGTCAGTATAAGCTGTGAAGTCAAACTTTTGGTTCTTGGGATACCAAAGTCCAAACTCAGAGGTACCTTTGAGATACCTAAAAATTCTTTTGACTGCTGTCACATGTGTTTCTTTTGGGCAAGATTGAAATCTGGCCACCATTCCAACAGCTTGCATGATGTCAGGCCTTGAGGCTGTTAAATACAACAGGCTGCCAATCATTGACCTGTAAAGTGTGACATCAACTTGTGGAGACTCATCATCTTTGCTGAGCTTGCAACTGGTTGTCATAGGTGTACCTACAGGAGCACATTCTGCCATCCCAAACCTCTTGAGCATTTCCTTCAGATACTTGAACTGAGATATAAAAATCCTTTTTGGTGTTTGGGAAATCCGTAGTCCAAGAAAAAATGATAGTTCCCCATTCATAGACATTTCAAATTCCCGTGCCATTACATCACAAACTCATGACTTAATTTATCATCATTACAACCAAAAATAATATCATCAACATAGACAACTGTAATTAGAAGTCCATCCTTTTCTATTTTGAAGTAGATATTATTATTTGCATTACTTCTATTGAAACCTTGCCAAAAAATGTATTTGTCTAACCGATCATACCATGCCATTGGAGCTTGCTTGAGCCCATAAAGGCACCCATAAAGGGCCTTTTTCAGTTTCCAAACATAGTCCTCTTTTCCAAGCAGCTCAAAACCTTCTGGTTGTTCAGTGTAGACTTCTTCATTTAGTTCACCATTTAAGAAGGCAGATTTTACATCCATCTGATGTACCTTGAAATTCTTAAAGCATGAGTATGCGAGAAACATTCTGATTGTCTCCATCTGAGCAATAGGAGCAAAAGTTTCATCAAAGTCACAACTCCTTCAACCTGTGCATAGCCTTTGCATACCAATCATACCAATCATCCGAGAAAGGTACTTGTCTAACCGATCATACCATGCCCTTGGAGCTTGCTTGAGCCCATAAAGGGCCTTTTTCAGTTTCCAAACATAGTCCTCTTTTCCAGGCAGCTCAAAACCTTCTGGTTGTTCAGTGTAGACTTCTTCACTTAGTTCACCATTTAAGAAGGCAGATTTTACATCCATCTGATATACCGTGAAATTCTTAAAGCATGAGTATGTGAGAAACATTTTGATTGTCTCCATCTGAGCAACAGGAGCAAAAGTTTCATCAAAGTCAACTCCTTCAACCTGTGCATAACCTTTGCATACTAATCTTGCTTTATTTCTGATTATTTCTCCTTCTTCATTGAGTTTGTTCCCGAAGATCCATTTTGTGCCTATCACATTCTTGTCCTTAGGTCGTGGAACTAGTTCCCAGGTTCCGCTTTTCTCAATCTGTCCAAGCTCTTCCTGCATTGCCTTGTTCCAATTTTTAACTTTGTTGACTTCATTGAAGTTTCTTGGCTCAATTTTTGATAGCAATGCTATATCTCTCCTTGGTGTTTGTCTTAATCTGATTCCATCTTCTATGTTTCCAATGATGAAATCTTCCGGATGGTCTCTTCTTACTGATTTGAGTGATGGTTTGTGAGCTCGTGAGCTTCTACAGTCTGAAGGAGGAGCTTGTTCTTCTTCCTTCTGTTCTTCTTGTTCCTCCAGCTTTACTGCTTCTTCATTTCCATCTTGCTCCTCATCAGATGATTCACCTTCTATTTCTTCTTCATCATGACTTGGCATTGTTTGTCGCAATCCCTCATCTACCTTAACATCCATACTTTAGATAATTCTTCTTAATCGTTTGCTATATAGCATTTGTATGCTCTCCTTTCAGTTGAATATCCCAAAAATATTCCATCATCAGTCCTAGTATGAAATTTTCCCAGGTGTTCATCATTATTTTTATTTAGCACTTGCTTCCAAAGATTTTGAAGTGTCCTACTGAGGCTGATATACCTGTCCACAATTCATAAGGAGTCTTGCTGCTGTTCACTCTCAACTAGGCTCTATTGATGATGTACACAGCTGCTCCTACTGCTTCTCTCCAGAATGTTTTGGCCACTTTTGCTTCTAGTAACATAGTCCTCACTGCCTCTTGAACTGTTCTATTTTTTCTCTCCGTAGTGCCATTCTACTGTGGAGTATTCGCTGTACAGTACTGTCTTTTGATGCCGTGTTCTTCATAGAAGTTTTTGAATTCAGTTAAAGTGAATTCCCCACCATTATGTGATCTGAGACATTTGATCTTGTGACCACTTTCATTTTGACACTTCAGCCTTGAAGAGTTTGAACTTCTCAAAGGCTTCAGACTTAGTTTTAAGAAACGTTACCCAAATCATTCTAGTACAGTCATCAATAAACAACATAAAATACCTCTCACCTTGAAGAGTTTGAACTCTTGATGGTCCACATAGATCAATATGCACTAACTCTAGATGTTGTGAAGTAGATTGATGAATCTTTGGCTTATAACAAGCCCTAGCTTGCTTCCCATATATACATGATCCACACAATCTGTCTGCAGGTTTTGAAAGTTTTGGCATTCTTCTTACAGCTTCTGTCCGGCTGATTTTTACTAGATTGTCAAAGTTCAAATGTGCCAGCCTTTTGTGCCAGAGCCAACTGTTATCATTCTGACTGATGTAGCATTTCTCCCTTTCAATTTCGTCCAATATATATACGTTTCCAGGAGATTGAGTTCCTCTTCCAATCACTCTCTTGGAACCATTTCTTCTAATTTCACAATGATGTGCAAAAAATGTAACATTGTCATCAACATCACACATCTGTCCTACACTTAGCAAATCATGCTTTAGGCCATCAACATACAATACATTTTGAGCTTTAGCATTTCCTTTGAGTGCCACAGTGCCTTTGCCTAGAATTTTTGCAGTGCCATCATCACCAAAAGCCACATCACCTCCTTTTCCCCTTTTTAGAGTAAGAAAATTTTCTGTCACCAGTCATATGTTTGGTACATCCGCTGTCAATATACCATTTGTCCTCTTCCTTTTGAGCATATAAGGCTATTTCACAGATGTCGCCTGCCTTTTCTTCTTCTTGGATGACTTGTCTTAATCTACAATTTTCTGCTCTATGTCCGAAGCTATTAACTTATTACACTTGGTGCACTCCTCCTCATTGGACAGGAGAGAGAAAGAATTCTTGGTCTGATGCTCAAATCTGCCAGGAAGATGTTCCTTTCTTTCATTTCTAATAAAATTCCTTCTCAAGGTGCCCCTGCACCCAACCGCTTTATGACCAAAATTATAGCAATTATAACAATTTCCAAAAAATGCGTTTTGATCCCTGATAAATGATGGTCTTCTTGTTGCAGCAGAACTGTTGAAAGAAGGCTTTATCAGATTCCTCTTCACAACATTCCTTGGATTTGGAATTCCCATAGTCTCCCTTTGTCTTGTACCATTTTCAAATCTGCTTTCATGGCTGGGAGGTCTTTCTTCCTTTCTCAGATTGAAAACCTCTCTTTCTAACCTCTCACATTTATTCTCCCTTAAGGTCAACAATCTTTGAGCTTCATTTAATGGCTCATGAATTTTATTGAGATTAGATCTATGTTCTGCCATGACTTCTTTTAAGAGTTTGACTTCCTGATTTAGAGAGAATTCTGCTTCATGATCCTTTATCTTGGGTGTGAATCCTATTCCACTTTTGTCATTTACATCTCTTTGTTGGTGAAGCATGTTGTCAAACCCATAGAACTTTTCTTGAATTTTCGATTTAAAATACTTGTCTTCTTCAGCTCCTCTTGAAGAGATTTGATCTCAGCTTCATTCTTTAGAAGATCTTCCCTCATTTGTCTTGCTAGCTGATTTCTAGCTACCATATGTTCTTTTTCTTGTTTTTCATTGATGTTCTTTAGAGTTTCTATGTCATCTAGGGCAGCCAAAAATCTGCTTCAAGATCTACAATTCCTTCTTCATTTTCCTTGTATGATTCACTATTATGCTGATCTTCCTTGGCCAGAAACAAGATTTCATTTCTTCAAAATCTGAAACTCCATCTTCAAACTTAGAGAAGAAAGTCTGTTTATTGGCAGGCTTCCTTTCTGAGAGATTTCTTCTTGAATTTGGCTTGTTCTTCTTCAAAGGACATTTTGCAGAAAAATGTCCTATTTTTCCACGACTGAAACACTTTAATGGCAGCTTCCCTTTGTAGCTTCCTGTTCCTCTTGGAAGTTTGTTGACAAAGTTAGCCAACTCTTAATTTGAAACATCTAGGTCTGATGAACACGTATCCTGGTCTACACTGTTCTGATGTTTTTCTTTAGTTGTCTTGAAGGCTGCTTCCTTTTGCTAAGGGTCTTCTATTCTCATTTGAATAGACCCAATTGAATCAAATCACCAAAAACATATGCCAATATACTTACTTAGCCATTTCACCACTATTAACATAAGTATCCAACCATCCATAAACCTAAAATGCATCTACATAATAAGACAACCATGCCAAACGGGTAACACAACATGTATAGTGGGAATTCAAAGATGGGGAGAAAAACCCATTTCAACCATAGTAACCAATGGTCAATGCAGAGAAATGTACATCATCTAGTTTGGGGTTGAACATTGCCGATAATGCCCCAAATGATATACAACACATCGGGAAACTAAGTGGTGAGTAACTTCTCCAAAAGGTGATTATAATTTATGACCAAGGAGAAACCCTGACTGACCTACCTACCATGTGAATAAGTCACAACCCAACAACTCAAAGGCATCTCCACATAACCAAGGAAATACTGGACTGCTCTACCGGCCGGATCGGTCCTAATGCCAATGATTCCTCATGGCCAACTAAGGAAAATGCTCCTCCATCAAAGAACATCTCACATAGGCATCATTGGGTACGTCCAAGGGCCTGAAACCCCAAGTATGCTCCATGTGTCCGAGAAAGGTGTAGTTAAGGGAGATGAGTGGGAGTAAGAGTTGGCCTTGCAGCCAGAGCCCTTGCATTGGAGCACTTGCAGTGATGATGACCCAGGTTTATAGCCGGGTGGGATTACTCCCCATGCTAACAATGTCTCCTTTGTAGTTGTAGTCGTAGATGAGGCAAGGTGCAAATCCAAGGAATAGATACCCCTCTATCATCACTCTTAGCCAAAGGTAACTTCATTATAAAACAGATCTTGTATGGAGTTTCGTACCCTCTCTAGTCAGTAAAAGAGGTTTAACTAACAAAATTAAAGAATTCTCTGCAAAACAAAATAATTGCTTTCAAAGCTTATCTTAATTTATGAACTTGTTCAAAGTGGTCCTTATCTGTGTTCTTAGAAGCATGCCTTTAGAAGCACACCGTGAGCTACTTGAAGAAGGCCATTTTAATAAATCATACCAAAGTGAAAGACCATGTTGCCAGAAACCTGACCAAGAGATCCTCTTGCCCCATTTCTTGTTTCGTTTCATTGTGTGGTAACTTAGGTTACTTGAAGATATATGTGTCAGTAAACAATTTAATGTAACAGTCAGCTCTAATTTGCATAGGGACCTGTATTGCTTAATTCATGGATTCCAAAGAAAATAAAGCCTCTTATACTCGCTGTTTTTCTGTGGGCACATTAACCATCATTTTATTTCCAATTTTACTTTTATTAGGAGTTGTTGATTGTGTTGTTAGCTGTACCTGTGATATGCTGGATCTTTCACATTGATGTGGCAAAGAGCGCATATTTGCACGGGAGAGTTCTACTTTTTTCTTGTTGCTGTATTTAAATTATGCTTCTCTTTGTAATTGCTACAGGTTCGTTGAAAATCTGTTCTTTTATAGACATTGATAATTTTTCCTTTAGGGATGGAGGAAGACAAAGCTGCCGCTTATTACGATGATTTGGCACGCAAAGGTGGGGCTGCAGCTAGATTTAAACAGGGTCTTGGGTACTCAAGTGGGCCTTCTCAAGAATCTGCAAATAAAAGCAACATCCAATCTTTGAATAATTTTGTGAAAGCATCAAGCCCCGGAAAGGTAGAAGTAATAGTTAAAGAGATTCAGATTGAAAATATTCGGGAAAAACTCAAGAAGAAAGGCCAAAATTTATTGGAATCAGAGAAGGGGAGGGATGTTGCGAATAGTCAGTTAACAAGGGGAGGAGACAGATCAGATGTCACTGCAAGCAAGGATAGACGCAGGAGTCGATCATCAGAAAGGATTAAAGGAAAATCACGTGAGAGATATCAAAGATCTTCAAGAGAGAGACATCGTTCAAGAAGCCCATATGACAAGCATCAAAGACACAGGTCAAGATCTGCAGATAGAGGTACTAGACACCATGATAAAAGGAGGCATCGAAATAGCTATTCACGCAGTTATAGAAAAAGAAGTACTTCTTCTGATAGAAATAAGGAGCATCATCATCATAGGAGGTTCAGGCATCAATCATCTAGTAGGAGTAGAAGTTGGTCATCTGATAGTGATTTCTCAAGAAAAAGAAGGAGAAGCCTATCCTTCAGTGGGTCTGAGGTGGAAGGTCGAGCTCCTCCATCGCTCTCTCACAGGAGACATAGAGGCAGGACCAGATCACCTGCTTCTCGAAGAGATCACTCCAACAGGAGAAATAGGAAACTAAGCAGAAGCTCATCCCCTCGACAAAAAAGAAGAGTGGAGAGTTCTCCTGCCCACAGAAACACAGAGATGGATGAAAGTAAGTTTGTACGCCAGGAAGGAACAATGAAGAGAAATTCTAGTGGCCTTAAAGAAAGGGCCCCGGATATTGATTATTGCAAGCTCATTCCTGGTTATGATTCAATGGTAAATGTCTTTTGATGATACATTTGTTTCATTTGTGTAGCTTTTGCTTCATGTTTACACAAGCAGAACCAAACATTACATGCTTGCTTTTTTGTTTCCACTTATTTTGTAAGTTGTTTTTCAGCAGTGATATTATTGTCTAGGTATGAGCAAAATGATTGTTGCATGTAACTGCCTGTGATAGGTGGGCAGAAACAGCCTTTCTGCTAAAGACAACTGTGCTACATGCAACAGAACACAACTCAGATTATCAGCTGGCTTCTCTTTCCAGCATTCTATTTGTTTCTCCCCATTTGATACGGAGCTCCCTAATTGGGAGCAATTCAACTGTACAAATTGAGAATTTTGATCTATGACATGTCTAGAACTGATTGCTGTCAAATGTGAATTTATATGAATGTTGAATTGAAAGATGAATATCTTATGGTTATGGACTTTATTCTCTAACGTGTTTATATTTATTTAATTCTACAAAATAGCATATTAGTGCAGTATTACAAATTTACAAATATTGTGCTAATATGATAATATCAGTATATATCATGCGATTTTGCAAAAGCCAAAATTATCACAGGGAAAATGTGAAATTTTATGTTTAAACTTTAAACCCTTTATTTGCAACTTCTTTAATGTTTTCTTCAGTTACAACTTAGCAAATAACTATATTGCAGAAACTGAAAATACACTGTCTAAACAACCATATAAATGCACAACAGAAACCAATAGCATCCACACAAGATACACAAGGATTTACCCTGGAAACCCCAGTCCTTAGAGGAAAACCAACAAATGTTTGTCTTATTCTTATTGCAGGATTTGTTTACAACAACACTACAACAGTCCTCCGGATAAACCCTTTGGATCTGGACCAAAACTCCTCGGAAGGACCTCTAGCTACAACCTATGGCTTTCTGAGACCAAACCACACTGAAGATACCCCAAATCCTCTCTGCAAACTGGATAGACAAACTCTAGATCCCCTTTGGATCCAGAGAAGTAACTCTCCCTTGGAAAAACTGTGATCTCAAACTTAGATCTGGACTGCTCACTACAAGAGGAAACCCGTCTCTTGCAACTATGATAGTGAACTCATACTCTAAGGCTCCTTTTATAATCTCACACTCATGCAAATACCATAGACCCAATACCATGGGACCTCCAATACCATGGAACACATAATACCATGGACTCAATACCATGGGACACATAATACCATGAGACCTCCAATACCATGGGACACATACAATATGTGTCTAGGATTGATTTATAATCTGATTTTTGGTCCTTTTAAGTTACGGTTTACCCTCATTATGGTAAACAGAGATAAGGGATTAAGCTCCGAGGAGTTTGTCACCCTAGTAATTATTGGTAATATTAAATTCTTAAAGTAAAAGTTGACATTCTCCTTGATCTTTCCTTCTCTATTCTTTTACTTAAATTTTTAACATTACCCTTAATTGTTCTAGGATGTTTGAGAGTGGTTCCAAGTTTTCAACTTCATCAGACTTCATATGGAGAAAGTAGAATTTCATATCCAATTCAGAGTCCAGCAGACTTTACAGTTTTCAGGATTCTAGGATTGGCAGGATTGCAGCATTTCCACTGTATTCTATCATGCATGATAGTATGGGATTGGCCTTTAATCAAGAACACCAATCCCTCTATGTACGTCGATGTTGGTGGTGCTGATTATGGAAATCCTTTTTTAATGGCCTTAGTAAATACTAAAAACTAAAAGGTAACCTTCACTCAAGCAAAATCACTGATTAGGCATGTTAAGCTTTTTCTACCTTATTTTGATGCTTGGATTAGAGAGTTTCATCAAAGTTAGAGGGTGTTGCCTGATGACCTAGGAGGATCGAGGCAGAGACAAAGGCTAGAGGAGGGGGCAGAGGGTGATACCAATGATGAGAATCTTAATATAGGTGATGATTTTGATGATATGTAATTATTTGTTGTAGCATGATCCTTTTTGAACCCTAGAGGCCATTTAGACCCTCGATATCTATGCATTTTGTTTCATATATGTATCACGATTTGCACTCAGTGCCATTTTGCTATATTCACCTTTGTGCTTACATGCTATATACATGATCAACTTTGCATATTTGGTATCTGATGGTTTGGATATATATAAATACATAAAATATGCAAAATGTAATTATATATATATATATTAATTAAATTTTGCATATTTTATGTATTTTTTAGTAGACCGGTTTACAAACTGGTTCACAGGCCAGTTACAATTCTGAAAACTTTGCTCACGATGATGAATTATGAGATACATTTATTATTATTTAATATTTTTCTATATTCGCCTTTGTACGTACATGCTATATACATGATCAAACTTTGTATATCTGATGTCTAAAAATAAATAAATTTTGCATATTTTATAGACCGGCTCACAATCTGGTTCACAGGCCAGTTCCAGTTCTGATAACTTTGCTCATGATGATGAATCATGTGATGCATTTATTATTTTTTTGATGTGATTTTGTATCAGCCTGTTAGGACTTAGGAGTCAGGACAGATATCATATTACCGTATTGATGTGTGATATATCACTTGACATCTTATACATCTTATAGATCAGTTTTATTTTCATATTTATGTGGCAATGTGTTTGTTTGATGTTGTTGTTTTAGATGTTTAAAAAATGAAAAAAATGATTATTTTTGTAGTTTTTAAAATTTGCTAATATTTTCCCCGATATTGTTGATAAAGTTATATTCCTGACCCTCGGTGATCGTCAACATTGGTAAAAGTAACATTGGGTTAGTGAGTATGCAGCTACCTATATGTAGAAGCATCAAATGATGGAATCAAGATGTTAGACATTTCATGCACAGGGAATGATTTCTCTCTTGCTTAAGTGCCATGATTTTCTCTTCTTTCACCTATAAGTTTATAACATACAAATGTGTATGGGCTATGTCCTTGAATGCTCTGAGAGGTTCCAAATGCTGACCCAAAGGCAAAGGTTGATTGATAGATGTCCACCAGTGACCGAGGTCCATGACAAGGGGATTGATTGCCAGTTACTGAAAAATCTCAGGAATAATGATGGCAAACATTCAAAATTGAACAAAGAACTTTACCGCAGCCTCACCAACCCTAGTAAAGTTTTTACAAGACTAGATATGTCCGACATTCCTTATATGCAACTTTGAAGTTCCATAATTGTTATAAGGCCTATGCAATCACTGCTTTTTTTATGTTCTAAATTTGATATGGGATTTGCGTCTATTTGTGTGATTGTTTTACTATATTTTTTTTGTATCTTGTGGGCTTCTACAGAATTGATTTTGTCTTGCTGGTAAATTTCTTTGCAGTGTTGCTTGCCAATCTGTCAGATCACTTTTATGTTGTATGACTGACCGTCTGACTATGCTATGAATGGAACTTTTGACTTTCTATTTTTCCATTGGATAGCTCTGTGAACCTCATTGTATAGAACTCTGCCAGTCAATACTGTTCACTTTCAACCGCAAGTGTAATTCTAGCATATGGCAACCAATAAGGTGTTTGAAGAATGGTGGAACAATTTGGCAATTGAGTCTGGACAGCCAAACCTATAAGATGTATTAGCAGCCAAAAAATAAAGATATCCATACGTTATTGAAGTATGCTTCCATTGCCCACCATGAAATTTTTTATGGCTGCCTGATCTTTTCCTTGTTTTGTGGTTTTTAGCACTGAGCTCTAGTGTTATGAGTTCTTTACCATAGCATCATTTGAAATGCCAATGATAATATTAATAACACCATGGGGATCGGTCTGTCAATATGGAAAAACCATGTATGCAGCCTGGTGCACTCTTCTGGAGCCTTTGAAACACATTGTTGATCTACAGTCCTCATAAAAGGGCCAATGAAGTTAGTGGGATGATCTGCCATAGTGGTCATTTGTTAGCAAGGAAATTATTCTTTATATTTATGTAGGTCATAGTTGATCCATGTGGCCTTAATGGTCCACAGTAGTTAGTTTCTTCCATCCACATTTCTGTACACATATTTTTGAAAGAATGACTCAGTGCTTCAACTGGTTTTATGATACTGTGCAGAATCCAGTGGAAAGGGTAAAAGCAAAGATGAGGCTGCAGCTGTCAGAAACTGGTAATATTCTTGCTGTGTTTGGCCTGCATTTTCTGTATATGCAGTTTTCCGCTATAGGATAATCTTTGTTCTAAGACCAGATTATTTTAAGAAAAAATTGTCTGATTGTATTTTGCATATCATGGGGTGTTTAGTGGATTTGAAAAATATGACAGCTCGCTGATAACCAAATCAGGTGATAGCTGGTATTCTTTGATTAACATCAGCTACTTTATTCTTTGGATAGAATGATTTTAATTTTTCTTTTTCTGGTCAGTTTTATTTTATAGGTGTCAAATGAACTGCTAAGAATTTTCTATCGATTGTGGCACCACTAAGGAAATGTGGATAGACAGCCCATCTTACGGTTGTCTTTATTTTCAGAATTTGATGTTGTCATTTCGTCTCTCTTTGCTTTTTAATTCGTTTTTGTCTCTCCATGAAATACACATCCCGGGGAAACCCACTGGGCACTTCCTCTCATTCCGAGAATGGCTCAAGGCTGATATAGCAATATACTCGTTAAGAGCACAACTTGTCACTTGTGGGAATCGATCCTGGTTGGGAGGGTAACACTCCTTTATCACAACTGCCTGGGCTAGACCCAATTGACTGTTGTCATTTCTTCTCATAAGAGCAGAATGCTGAAGTTTTAATCACCTGAATATTTCATGTTGAATATTTCATTTTTGTAGGATTGTTTTTCCCCATGTGCCTATCCAGCATCTTTCTGACTATTTATTTTGTTAAAAAAACACATTTATTGGTGATTATGATGACACTCTTGACAATGAAAGACTTCATCACAGGTCATATTTTGTTTACTGGTGATTATGATGACACTCTGGAAGGACTTCATCACCAGTCATATTTTGTGTTTGGGAAGATCAAAATATCTTGCTGACATGCTGCATTTCATCCTTAACCTTCTGCTCAGGTGGTTACTATGCCATCTATTGTTCACAGTCGCCTCTTGTAGGTAACGGCCAGTATTACATGAGGATCATATACTGCATGGAAGTCACCCAGGTTTTGTATGTAGTCCTCAATATATTGGGTTGCCAGAAGATGCTATGGCTACAAGGGACTATTTTGGATTTCAAATTATCTCATCGGTCGCAATTGCTAAATGGGGGACAGCAATTATCCATCTTGGTTCAATTGCAATTCACATTGTGTGATGCATTCCATGTTCGTTGTTAAACTGGTTCTATTATGTTCTTGCTGCAGTATAATTTCTGTGTGTGTGCGTGCGCGCGCGCGCGTGCGTGTGTGTGTGTGTGTGTGTGTGTGCATGTATGTGTAATTGTATAGTCTATACATATATACATACATACATATGTGTTTGTACACGCACATACATAAATACATTTAGTTTTGGATATCAATAAATAAATATAAATATACAAGATGTATATTTATAGGAGAACAGGATTGGAGTTGTATGCATTTACCCTGGGCCTTATAAACATTAAGTATATTCTAAGTTAAAGAAATTTGGATTCTTGCAGTCGTGAAGGATTCTTCGAAGGGCATGAGTGCAGAGTGGGAAAGATTTGACTTCAACAAGGAGGCACCTTTGGACGATGATACCAAACTTGATCATTTTGGAGGTGGGTTGCTCATAATTTATATTCATTTCTTTCTATTGCATGTACATTTTCAACTTATTGCAACTTTATTCTAGAGTTTCTTTATTGCTTTGAATGTATTTGAAAATAGGCAATGATAATTATGAGGTTTTTGCTTGCAGATGACACTGATTTCTCAATTGGTATGGAATATTTAGTTTTGATCCACAATGAACACTTTTGCTTCTCATGTGGATTATATGTTGATCTTTTATGTTGTTCAAGTTTAAACCATTAAAATTTTGTTTGTTATCTTGTACTTCTTGGACGGAGCTTTGACAAAAATCATTTTTGTACCAACGAATCCAATGGTTTTCACAATTGGTTGATATGATGAAAAGATCAATATGTACTTTTTTGTGATTGAAGGTTCTTTGTTCCTTTCGCATGAGCTTGTTACACTTAAAACTTCCTTGCTTGAATACGATGATAGACGAAGTAGTTTGTTACAGGAAATTAAGATGCATGGCCAATTAGAGATGGCAAATCTTTTCCCTTATAGTGGATGATGCTCATGCACTAGAGGGATCATAGAAACCTGAAGAATAAGTAATAAGTTGATCAAATAGTATTTATTACAATACGTTGAGCCTTGAGGTATTTATAATGCCATGATCCCTCTTTATCTGATAGTCATGTATCAGGTCTTTTTGTTCAACTAATAATATTATTATTTATTTAGTGATACTCTATTTAGATGATATTAGATTTCAGAACCTCTTGAGATGCTTTCTCCTTGAAGCATGGGTGGAGTTGACGTCTTCGATTGCTACTTTGTCACAAGCTACAGCCATAGTACATAAGTTGGGGTATGATTAAGGTGTTAGAATTTTAGTGTCACTTGCATTGACCATAGATGGTAGAATTCTTCACTCCAAGTTGTCTTTGTATAATTGTGTGTAGTATTGAATTTAATTCGCGAGTTTTCAGCATTTGCAAGGTATTTTCCATAAATAGTGACGAATAAGGCCACATGCTTGGGAACTCAGCTCTTTGAATATCCCTAGATCTTGAATTCATTATGTTATGATGGTAAGTAGTTCTTTATTGTCTGATACAAGTCACATCTTTATTAATGAGATTAAGATATCATTTTCTACCGAGAGTTGTTTATAACAAGATTTTGATTGAGGCATATTGCTCTATGTTATTTAAATCTCCATTTCAGGGGAAAATTGATTGGTTTTTGCTGTGTCTTTCTGATCACTACCTAGATGTTTTTTCCCCATTGACAATGGTAATTTTTTTTCTCCAACTTGTTGCTTTTCCTTAAAGCATCTTAGTGTTTTATTAGTTTGGGGTCAAAGGTGCTTCCTTTTTAATATGACTGTCAATGTGAGAAAGGGTGTCCTTTTTCTCACACTTATTTTCTCTGTAGTCTTCTTGTTCTCATCTCAATTTGTTGAGATACCATTCTCTTTTTTGGTTCGATTTATTCTTGAATTGTTTAGTTCCCCTAGTAGTTCTATAAGTTTTTGGTAAAAAATGCTTCCTCTAACCACAAGCTAGAGTAAAGTGTTAAATTTTTACTAGGGTTAGAGGTTTGATGCAGAAAAATCAAATCTTATAAATACTTTAATGCAAAAATTCAATATAACAGATTTATACTAGAGCAGAATAGTGCAGCAGTAAATTAAACAAGATAATTCAAAACATAATTTTCATCTCTTTCAACTTTTTAACTTTAACACTACCAAGGGATCCTTGTGTTGAAGTAATCTTCAGTAACATGTAACCAGCAATATAAGATTAACAGTAACAAGTCCAATTAATAACAAGTTAGGGTACTTACCTGGAGTGTGGGACCCTTCCTGTTTTATACTCAGAAATTTTTACTTTCAGAATGAGCTGAGCCTCTCAGAGGCCAGTCAACACTAGGAACCAACTGACCCTGCTAGAGGGTAAGTACAAACCAGAGAGAGAGAGAGATGATGGGGCTGAGGTACAGTCAAACAGGGATACTCAAAGACAGTCATAAAACACAGTGATAGTCACAATCAAATCCCAACATAATGGATGTCCAACACAAAAGGTCGAAACCCTAGGTGATGACCTCAATCACACAGGATCAGTACAAATATCAAAACCAGAATAATCTTCAGTACAAAGACCAAACTAGAAACAAGTCTTAGCAATATTAATATGATCAAGATAAGTCTCAGCATTAAGGTAGGTCTGATATAAAGCAATTAACAACAGATCTTAAAACATGTGAGATCCATAAGGGCCATGGCCTCTGCAAATCATCTCATAGTAATATACCGCACACTACAACAGCAGGCCAACTACCTAGGCCTCACGACATCCACAGAAGAACAAGTTCTGGCCCTAAGCCTTACGGCTTCCACAAGATCAGTCAAGGTATGACCCTAGGCCTCACGACCTCCTCAAAACAATAGGTAGCAGGCATAATTGGGACTCACAACTGAGTCTAAGGGTCACGGCTGAGTAATCTAGGGTCACGTCTATCTCAGCAAGCCAACACAGAACAGATCGGATCCCTTAAAGGCAGCTCAACGTACAGATCGAGACTCACAACTTCAATCTGGCAGATTGGACATCTCAGCAAGTAGATTGGATCACAAATAGACCAATAGTAGTAGATCGGGTTCTCATACAAGCAGATCGAAATTCTTAACAGCAGATCTGGGCATGATAAACCCTCATTGAGATAGATCAAAGCTTCCAGGGCTCACGGCTAGTACAGAAAGGGCAGATCAGGTTCTTCACGGCTAGTACAGAAAGGGCAGATCAAATTCTTCACGGCTTAGTTAGGTCAGGATAGTCACAACCTTGTCTCAAATAGCAGGAGCAAATCGGATCGGTGTTGAGTAAAAGACAATAGGTGGAAGCCTTAGGCAGGTGAGCGAACATCAACATACAAGCTTGGAACCCTTGACGTCATCAGAGCTGAGATAGATAAGGATAGGATGATAATAATGAGAGAATAGGTCTTCATTAAATAGATCTTTGATGACTTCTAGAAGCATCATAAATAATTCTTTGATTTAGTTAGGGTGCCATTAAATTAGGAGGAGACCAAAAAAAATAAAAACAACTGATAACAATATAAAATGTAGTTAAAGTGTCTTGGGTGCGTACTAGGGTCATATTATCATTAGGTGAGGGTACAAGTCAAAACCATAAGAACAAGAATGGGTACATGACCCATAACTCTAGGACCAAAGGGTGTACCATAAGGTGGGCAAACAACCATAGCACCCATAAGACCAAAAACATCAAGGTGCTACAAATCAAAACAACTCAAGGTGGGTAGATGACCCTACTAACCATAAGTCAAAGACAAGGTATCACAAGACCAATAATCAACAAGGTGTAAAGACCAAGGGTGAGCAACCAAGATGGGGTACAACCAATCATCTCTCTCTCAAATGTACAAATGTTCCATACACAACCAGAAAGTTCATCATCACTGTATAAGGAAGGGTCCATAGTGGATGATGTGATCATGTGGTCCTCTAGACTACTCCTTAGGTCAAATGCTAGTGGTCCATAGTGGATGATGTGATCATGTGGTCCTCTAGACTACTCCTTAGGTCAAATGCTAGTGGCTCCATCAAGGGGTGGCCAGTCCCTTGAGAAGACCATCTAGCTCAACCATCTTGAAGACCTAGGAGAAGAGGACATCACACATCATCATCTTGGTCCACTGATCAAGATCGACCTGGTTAACTGACCATGTATGTCACTGTAGGAACTACTTGGTCCTCGTGACCAAGAATCTGCCTGGTCCCAGACCAGGAGGTCTCTGTCTCAACCTGCAAAACCTGCTTGGTCCTCGTGACCAAGAAACTTTCTGGTCCCAGACCAGAATACCGTAGAGACAATTAGGGGGCCCTAGCCACATGCTAGGGACTTTGCCATGGCATCAAACTGCTTGGTCCCCGACCAAGAACCCCAGGAGACAATTGAGGGCCCTAGGGTACCTTCTAGGGTCTTACTCTTTACTCTGCCTGGTTATCTTGACCAGGAACCCTTATTAACTGACTAGGGTACCATCCTCTCTGAGAATGGGTCTCACAGCTGCACTAACTCTAACATAAAGTAGGCTTAAAAGTCATAAATGGTATTGTTACATGCCAAGTTCTTGCTAAGTGGAAAAGTGCCACCAACATGTGCAAGAACCTGAAGACAACTAATCATGTGTGGGTTCTTGGGAATATCGTATGTGGAAGTTTCAGGATAAGTTGGCAATCATCATTATTCTACCCACTGTCACTTCGGTAGTCTTGCGTTTGTCTCTTTAGGGTTAGATGTCCTGTCTAACTCAAGGGGGGTTGTCCCTACAACAATCTAAGTCCACAAAATGAAAGGTGTAGGGTATGTCATTAGGACTTAGGGTAAACCTGTTCTTAAGAATTATTTGTCGGAGATTAAATTCCAGGTTTACATCTAAGTCACCGGACATGTCATTTTAGGGCCAAGTGTCCCGTGGGGACGTGTTGACGCGGGCACGGCTCCCCCACGTGGGGGACACGACTTTTTTCGTGTCTTGATTTCGGGACACGCATGTCCTGTCTGTGCACACCGTGTCCTGATTCTAGGACACTTCCGTGCGGCAAAAGTGAACCCGCAGGCCCATAAAAATTGTTTTTTTTTTTTTTTTTGCCATTTGTGAATTGAAGTGAGAGTGAGGGAGAGCTAGAGAGAGCCCAGACTTGGTTTTTTTGCAGGTGAAGGAGTTTCAAGTTTGTTTTCTTGCAGGTAAATGTTCTAGTTTCTAAATTTTATTGGATCTATATGTCTATATTTTTAAATTTTAATATATTTAAAATATATATATATATATATATATATATATATATATATATATATATGTATATAAAACGTGTCCTGAATCCGGGGGTCACCATGTCCCGTGGGGACACTCGTATTTTGGGGACACTTGTGTCTCGTGTCCTCGTGTCAGGTGACTTAGGTTTACATGAATATTAATTTCAGTGAACATAAAGTAATGAAACAGCAAGCATAAATGGTTCAAAAGGACAAATCTAAGATGATTTATCTAGCTGAAAAAGCAGATTTGTACAGCAGTTTATTAGGTCCTCTTTAAATGGGCTTTAAATAGATTTAAGGATCCTAACAACAATCTGAACTGGGGCTTTTTACTGGTTATTTCCAGAATTCAAATTACAGAAAATTACAGCCCTATAAATGATGGCAAAATGAGGTTTTAAAGCATCTAAATAAATTCTGGAAATCTGATTTGTTAGTCTATAAATTTCAAATTGTATAAAACAGAAAAGAAATTAAATTTTTATCGTTTTTTGGTGGTTGAAAGAAGAGCAACCAGTGCCTAGATCCCAGATTGGATGAATGGAGTTGCAAAGGCCTAGTAGAGGGCTTATGGTTGTTTTATGTATACTTCTTCTTCTAGTTCTCCATTTAGGAAGGCTGATTTTACATCCATCTGATATACCTTCATTTTTCTAGAGGATGCATAGGCCAGGAGCATTCTGATTGCTTCTATTCTAGCTACAGGGGAAAATGTTTCATCAAAGTCTATTCCTTCAACTTGTGCATATCCTTTGCACACCAATCATGCCGTATTTCTTGTTACCGGACCATCTTTGTTCAACTTATTTCTAAATACCCATTTTGTCCCAATCACGTTCTTGTCCTTTGGTTTTGGAACCAATTCCCAAGTCTCATTTTTCTCTATCTGATTCAGTTCTTCGTCCATAGCATTGATCCAGTCTTCATTTTTGCTAGGTTCTGCAACTGTCTTGGGTTCTACTAAGGAAAGTAGTGCTTGTTCTTGACCATATACTAATTTTCTTCTTGTTTCAACTCCAGCATTCTTGTCACCAATGATTTGGTTTTCAGGATGATCTCTTTGTAGTTTGTACTCTTCTTGATGGTGCTTTTGTATCTAATCTTGGTGAGTCTTCTTTTTCATTTTCTTGTGTCTTCTTCTTCTTCTTCATTTTGTAATTCTTTCTCTTCTTTTTCATCATCATTTCTTTCTTCATCATCTTGAGATTTGGTTCTCCTTGGATTTAGATCATCTACTTTTACATTTGCACTTTCTACAATTTTGTGCAATTTCATATTGTAGCATCTGTAGGCCTTTTTGGTAGATGAGTGTTACCAGATGAACTAGCAGGGCTAGTATCCAATGAACAAGTGTAGGAGAAAGTGACCATTGTCACCTTAGTATCAATGAATGAATAAGAATAGCCAATCATCAATTAGCAATGGCGATGAAGGTCACTTGTCAGCTAAGGAATACAATCACTACTAGAAAATTAGTGTGCAAGTAAGATCATGCATCAATGTCCAACCATCCACTACATAACATAGATTTTCAAGTAAATGTAGATGTCAATGATAAGAGTGTGTGACAAATCTATCAATTTATGGACAATGTATATAAGTATGATGATCAAATAGCAAAAAACCTTAAATGCAAAGAAGTATAATCAAGTGATCACAATAGGTCCACCATATGATATTGAAACACTTTAAGCATAGGCTGTTTTAGGTCTATATAAGAAGATATCAGCAGTATTACCAATAGCAACTTGTAACAAGCAGTTAGCAGAGTATGAGCAATATCACATTGAACCAATTCCACTTTCTAACTTTTACACGTCAAATTGTGAATAAAATCAGCATTGTAGCAGTCACAGTATGTTTCCAAATACAAGATTAGTAACAGCAGTAGGCTGCCTTCTTTTGATGTCAAATTGGTGGCAACAAATAACATAAGAGATGTATGCAATGGATTCTTCAATCCTTGAACAATTTATTTGTATAAGCACAAATATTTCAGAGTGTTATAATCACTTCCAGACCTCTATTTAGGTAGATTTCAGACCTTCTTATTAGTATAAAGCAGTCCACAAAAACACTTGCAAAAAGATAATCAACGTCTAACCTTTAATGTGCTTTAAGTGTGTAGGTGATAGGACAAGTTTAGTGACTGTCAGAAGGAGACAGTCTGCTGCCCTAGCAGAGGGCTGTAATAACAGTCTTAAGAGGTACAAGAAAGAGGAGGAAGAAATGGAGAAGAGGAAGGGAGAAGAAAGGAGAGGGAAAAGAAAGGAGAAGAGAAGGGAAAAGAAAGGAGGAAAGGAAGAAGGAGATAGAGGAAGGAGGGAAAAGAGAGAAAGAGGAAGAGAAGGGGAAAGAAGAGGAGAGAAGAGGAAGAGGGCAGCGAAGAGGAAGAGAAGAGGGAGGAGGCCACTAGGGCTTTTAGGGCAGATTTGGGACTGTTTAGGGTTTTTTTTTTTTTTAACAAGAACGGTTATGGAGATTATATTATAAAAGAGTCTTCAAAAATACAGAGATAGAGTTTCTAGTTTTCCTCTGTGGAACCAACATTCAAATTTTTCTTTTCTGCTTCTCTACTGCTTCTCTTAATTCTAAAAAGTCTAAGACTATTACTGTAAACCCTTACAAATTGTCCCAAGATAAACTTGCAGAAGCAATACATTACAAAATTTGGATGTGGAATCCATTAAAAGTTGATAGAAACCCATATTTAAACAGCTAATAACCAGAGAAAATTCTAAGCTAATGCAGAAAGTAAAATATAACTCGCAAAATGAAGAGCCAGCTTGCTGCATTATTTCTGACGAGGACGGGGAGGTTCTGGGCTTTCCATGGAATCGTCTGGATTGGAACTGGAGCCCGTAGTATCATGAAACCCTGGGACGCAACGAACCAGATCTTCTCTGAGCCTATCCACCTTTCCTTCAACGTCTGATATATTCCTGTAATTGTCATCCACCTTGGAGTCCACATTGGAGATGCTGTTGGCTATATAGTCCACCGCTTCTGACATGGAGGAGATTCGACCATTCATCAAATCATTGTTGTGCCTGACCTCGGTGCTGAGAGAGTGCAGTAGGGTGAAGACTCTCATCATATTCTTTTTTATATCTGCCACCTCAATTCGAATCCTATTCGCCTGTGCTTCCATGGTTTCTGCCTCTGAGTTTTGGGGGTTCGAATGGGATTCAAGGGCTTCAAGCTTGTCGTCACACAGACTAAGGGACGTGAGGTCCACGAGGAGCGAGCGTAGAGGCTGTAGGAGCTTTTCTATAGGGAGGGAGAAGCCGGGGGGGGAGAGCAGGGGCTTGTCGCAGAGCTTGCAGGAAAGCAGAGGCAAGGATAATGCAGAGCTCGTGCCTAGGGAAGGAACAAAGCAGGCAGTGGAGCGGGTATCCATCCTCAGGGCAAGGTTTAACAATGCGAGAGGTTGGAAGCGTTTGAAGGGGAGGTAAATCAGAGCGTGCGAAGTAGTGGGGGTAGATGGAGTGAGGCCATGTGAAGGCATTAAATGCCTCCATCGGCCCTCGTACAACGTGACAAGTGTTTTCATGCATGAGTTGGGGTGGCCGAGGCCTAAGGTGACGGGAGGTAGGAGAGGTATAAGTTGGGGTGTGGGATGAGAGCCCCAAGGATCGAAAAGGTTAGGGGATCCAACTTTCGATAGGTTCTTCACCATCATAGGATAGTAAACCAGGGCAATGAATCACTCCTTTGTTTGCCATTGTATCGGCATGATGATTATTAGAGTGTAACACATGGAGGAAATTTAGATTGTGAAAATATCTGCTGATGTATTTAAGGATGTGATGATATTTATTGGATGGGGTGGTGCGTTTCTTGACAAGGTTACGGGCTTCGCGGATAATGAGAAGGGAATCCCCAACGGCTGTCAGCTCTTTTATCCCGGCCGTGGTGGCTACTTCCAGGCCTTTAAGTAAGGCAAGCCATTCAGCGTCATTATTGGTCTTTATTCCAATCCCCCATGCATAGCTTTTCATTTTGTTTCCTCCTGGGTCGAAGATGACCCCTCCCGCACCTGCCAACCTAGAGTTACCTTTAGAGGCATCAAAAAAGAGAGAATACTTGCCCAACTGGGCTTTCCAATCTTCAAAATCATTTGGATGGATTCGAATTTGCCATCCGGTGGAGTAGGGCTTGGGATCCGGTATTTTGAGAGCTATTCTTGGAGGAAGCAGAAGATCGGAGGCCCAAAGTATTTCTTCAACACTAAGTGGTTCCTGATGAATGTGGTTGAGACCTTTTGAGAGGAGCGTCTCAACCCATAGGGCTTTGGCTGTGATGGAGATTCAATAGGGAGGGTGGGTTTGATTTTCGAAGATCCCTTTGTTTCTTATATTCCAAATCTTCCAGTAGATGTATTTAGGTAGGGCTGTCCAAGCCTTGGATAAGTCAGGTTTCTGATAGAGAGATCCAGGGTAGTAATCTTTCCAGCAGGTGAAGAAATCAGAGAGAGAAGTAGGTAGGATGAGTGTGGCTTGGAATTCTTGGGTAGCCAAATTCCAGACTTCCATGGTATAAGGGCAGTCTAGAAAGAGGTGATCAATGGTTTCCTCCGAGTTTTTACAGAGGGTGCAGATGGATGGGCTGAAAATACCTCTTTTCCTCAGGTTTTCAGCGGTTAGAATCTTTTTGTGAGCCAAAGTCCAGCATAAGAAGTTCACTTTGGGGAGACCGTCGTTGTTCCATATGCCTTTCCATTTCTGATCTTTGTGTTGATTACTGAATAGGGAGGAGTATCCATCTTTGACTGTGTAGTTGCCTTGAGTTCCCCAGTTTCTAGAGTCGCGAAGATTTAAGTGAATCGAGCTGAAGCCCTGCAGGGATGAGATCATGGTGGAGTGCTCCAAGCTGAGATGGGCGGGGATTTCAAGGGTCTTCCAACCTTTCCAATTGCCGGAGCTTGACCAGAGGGAGAGGTCATACAAAGTGTAGATATTTTGCTGCTCCATCCAGATTTTTAATTCGGTAAAGAAGAGAGGGTTTTTGGCTGGAGATGAGGGGCTTATTTGGTCTTCCCAGATTCAAATCTGCTTTCCATTGCCGGGAAACCATCGAAGATCTTTCTGAATGATAGGGGCCGCCTTCCTGCAAAGTTTCCAAATTGGGGAGTCGTCGACCATAGGTGGAATTTCTTCCAAGCATCTGTTTCTTGTTCCTTTTAGATATTTCTTTTTGAGAATGTCCTTCCACCAAGCTGGCTTCCCAGATAGCACCCTCCAAAGTATTTTGGCTCCCAGGGCAAGATTCATTTTTCCAAGATCTCTTATTCCTACTCCTCCACTGCTTTTTGGATTGCATACTGTTTCCCAGTTGATGAGATTGAATTTTTTGCTCCCATTTGTTTTCCCCCCTTGCCATAGGAAGGCTCTGATTTCTTTGAGAATGCCTTGAATAATGGAGTTGGGCGCCAAAGCTATTCAACAGGTGTAAATGGGATAGGCAGCAAGGACTGAGGAGATAAGGACTAATTTGCCGGCTGGGTTTAGCCATTGGACTCCCCAAGCATGGATTTTCTTCTTGATTTTCTCAATCAATACGTTCCAGTCTGAGGCTTTCTTTTTCCCTTTATGGATGAGAACGCCCAAGTAGCTGAAAGCGTTCCAATTTGTCGTTCCTTCATAGCCGAGAATTCTGGCAATCCTAGATATGGTTCTCTCATGGCAATTCCAACCATAAATTTTAGATTTAAGGTCGTTGATTTTCCCATCTGAAGCTTTTACAAAGGTGGAGAGGGCTTCTTTGAATCTTTCTGCTATAGTAGTGGATGCACCACCAAGAAGAATGGTGTCATCTGCAAATTGAGCATGGTTTGCAGCTTTTACTCCCCGAACTATTTTAATGCCTTTCAACTCTCCTCTTTCCTGCTAAGAGATTCCGCTATTATGATGTAGAGGAAGGGTGATAGTGGACACCCTTGTCTGAGCCCACGAGAAGCTTTGAAGAAACCTGCCGGCCTGCCATTGATCAGAGGTGCGATCCAGGGACTGGAGATGCAAGCTTTGATCCATCGGATGAAGTTCCAGGAGAATCCCATTTTTTGCATAATTTTAAATAAAAAGAAATTGTTGACTCTGTCAAAGGCATTGGCCATATCAAGTTTTATAGCCATTCCTTGCTGCTTATCCTTCAGGCTGGAGTGAATAGCTTCTTGAACGATAACTATGTTGTCCATGATTTGCCTGCCAGCAATAAAGCCACCTTGGGTGTCTGAGATGATTTTGTTCATCATTTTTTTCATTCGATTTGCAAGAATTTTAGTGAGGATTTTGTAGGAGGTGTTGCGTAAGGAAATGGGCCTGAATCTATCCAAGGAATGAGAATTTTTGTCCTTTGGGATGAGAGCTAGAAAAGTAGAGTTTGTAGCACCTCCTATCTTTTCTTTGTTCCTTGTCCAGTTCAACATCTTGAGAAGATCATCTTTGATAATGTGCCAGTGGACTGTTTAGGGTTTTATTAGGAAATTTTGATTTTTTAAGATTTTAGGGCTTCCTAAAATTTCGCTCTAGGGTTTTTAGCGCTAAAGAATGCAGGTCGAATTTGTAGAAGAGAGGGCCAAGATTTTAGGGCTTCCTAAAATTTCGCCCTAGGGTTTTTAGCGCTAAAGAAGGCAGGCCGAATTTGTAGGAGAGAGGGCCGAAATTTTAGGAAGGCCAAAAATTTGATTTTTTTTTTATTTTTTATTTTTAGGGATTTTTGATAGTTTTAAATTTTTAGGGCTTCCTAAAATTTCGCCCTAGGGTTTTTAGGGCTAAAGAAGGCAGGACGAAATTGTAGGAGAGGGCCGAAAATTTAGGAAGGCCAAAAAATCATTTTTTTAATTTTATTTTTATTTTTATTTTTAGGGTTTTTGTCATAAAATTGCAGACCTAATTCTAACCCTAATTCTACCATGAAAATGCAAGTTTAACCTAGCAATAATATTTACAAAAATACAAACTAGGGTTTGATGTAGAGAAAATGGACAAACTTAGGGTTTTAAGGTTTTACCCTAATCCTAGGGCATCGAGTAAAATGGCCTTACTTTTGAGAAAGGTACTTGCAAAGTTTGGCAACTAGGGCCTTCTTCAACAACCACAAGAGTTGGTTAAAGGAGGCTAAGTTAGGGCAAAACTTGGAGACATAAAACTCAAGCTTCAAAGGACTCCTTCTAGAGGAGGTCCTTCACAATGCTAGGGTGACTAAAGGCTGAAAATGACCTAGCTTGAACAAAATGCAGCATTAATGGCTACCATTCAACCAAGAACAAACATCATCATTCAACATTTAACAAAGATAAATCAAGAGAAGAACTTAGATACCTCCTTGTGCATGTGTTAAGCAAACAACTCTAGCATCACCTTAGCAAAGAGCAAGAACCAAAGAAACTTCAAGAGATTGCCTTCAAACCAGAAAATACATCATTCTCAAGAGGTGCGCATCAATCCAAAGCCCTAAGAAGGGTAAAAAAGTAACACAATGTTTTATCCCATAAGTCGTTATGTCAAAATGAAGTGAGGAGAAGCGTATTTATACCTTCTGACACTCACTTTGCAAAAATATCTAGGCCGACATGCCTTTAAAATGTCAATTTGAAATTATAAAATGTCAACTCAAAATTAAAACAAAAATAATATAAAATAATCAAATCTGTGTGTAATTTGGGATATTTTTCCCTAGCATTTACCCACACATGACTGAAATAGCTAAAATGAGCATATCACTCCGATCTGAAGGCTAGAGTGCGGAGGGGGGTCGTCATACCCCATCTAACCCCAACAGTAGTGAAAATACCTCAACGCCCCCCCAATCAAGCAGTGCAGCCTGACATGGAGGATGACGTCATCATCAAAAGGAGCCCAAGGAGAGAGGGCGCTGCTGAACTGGAGGACCAGGAGGTTGTAGAAGGTGACCTGGAGGAAAGACATAAGCCTCAATGCTGAAAGAAGTGCCACCGAAATGATAAAACAAGGTGGGGGTCATGTCACCCAGTGACCCACCCCTGGAAGCCCCAGACACCAACTTCAGGCCTTCAAGCCCTTTCATGAGGCAGTCAACAATGCCATTAAGCCATAGTACTTCCAAGGGAGAAACCAAAGGGTCTAGCCATAACCCCCACTCAGAAAAAGCTGGATAACCCCCTCCCAATTAGAAAAAAATGACCCTCTCTCCCTAGGGCACATCTTCAGGTGCGCTGCTACTGGTACCACGTAACAATGAGTAACCAAGGAATATGCCTTCAGTTGATCTGTAATCAAATTTTCCTAGGTCATCTTCTTCTCTCTTTATGTAGCGTTTGCTCCCAAAGACCTTGAACTTTGAAGTGTTTAACTGAAGCTGGTCTTCCATACCACAACTCATAGGGTGTTTTGACATTATTAATTCTAAGCTGTCCTCTGTCAAGTGTGTACACAACTGTATGTACTGCTTCACTCCAATATATGTCTGGAAGTTTGGCTTCATTTAACATCGTTTTGGCTGCTTCTTGAACCGTTCTATTCTTTCTTTCGGCAACTCCATTTTGCTGAGGAGTCTTTGGAGCCAAGAATTGTCTTTTAATTCCATGAGTTTCACAAAACTCATTAAACTTGTTTGAAGTAAATTCTCCTACATTGTCTGATCTTAGACATTTGATTTTTAGGTTGGACTCATTTTCAACTAGTGCTTTAAAAGCTTTAAACCTTTTGAATGCTTCAGATTTTTTTTTGAGAAAATATACCCAAGTCATTCTTGTAAAGTCATCAATGAATAAGATGAAATAATATTCACCTTGGAGACTCTTAGTTCTTGTTGGTCTGCAGAGGTCAGTATGAACAAGTTCTAATGGATTTGAGGTAGAATACTCCTTTGTTTTGAATCTTACTTTTGTCTGCTTCCCATGCTGGCAGTGGCTACAAACAAAGTTTGGGGGTTTTATAACTTTTGGCATGTCTCTCACAGCTTCCTTTTTACTAACTTTTACCAGGTTATCAAAACTCATGCACCCCATTCTTCTGTGCTAAAGCCAACTTTCATCTGTTTGACTCATACACCATTTTTATTCCCTTTTTGTGTCCAGGATGTATACATTGTTTGGTGTCCTTGTTGCAGCACCAACTTTCCTGAGTCTTCTTTTCTGATCTCACTTTTTTCAGAATCAAATATTAGAATGTGTCATTGATCACATGTTTGGTTTACATTGAATAGATTAGGCTTTAGATTTTCAACTAATAGCACATTTTCTGCCTTAGTATTATTGTTTCTCAAGCTGACTGTACCCTTTCCAAGTATCTTGGCAGAGACATCATCTCCAAATATAACACTGCATCTTATCTTCTTTTTAAAGCTGAGAAATTTGTTTGGATCTCTTGTCATGTGCTTTGAACATCCACTGTCAACATACCACTGGTTCTGTTTAGCTTTGGCACACAAAGCTACCTTGCATTCTGCCTCTTTCTCTTTTGTTTGTATTTCTTTCCATATTTTCTTATGTTTTTCCTTTTGAAAGTTTGAAGTACTTGTTTTCATGAAGGAGTTCGATAATTTACACTCACTAGCTTTATGGCCATGATTGTTACATTTATAGCATTCAACATTGTATTTTTGTAAATGAGCAAATGAATTATAGTTTCTATTCCCTTGATTGCTACTAGCCTTATTGTTCCTATAGCCATATCTTAGATTGTTCTTTCAATAAGCTCTACAATCAAAAGCTTTATGCTCAAAATTATTACACAAAAAACAATAACCAATAAAGATATGTTGGTGCCTTTTTGGGAGTGTTCTTCTTGATGTTGTATTCCTTTTGTATTAATTTTTCTTTGGAGGGAGAATCGATTTCTGTTGAGTATAATTTTTTATCATTTTGTTCTCTTCCCTTTTTTAAGGAGCTTTGAAGGGCGACTGCGTAACCCTTTGGACTTTTATCATCTTTCTACTTAGTAATGTTGAAATATTGTAACTTCTAAGAATATTATATTTGTACTTTATTGTTCCGGAGATGTTTCATTCCTCCGTGAAGACCTTATTGTATATCCAGAGATGTTTATTCCTCCGTCGGAATGTGGTAACTTGGGTTATTAGACTTCCCTAGTGGGGGTTGGCCCTGTATGTGTTATGTGGGTCAAAGGGTTATTAGACCACCCTAGAGGGGTCGGCCCAGTCAGTTGTAATGGGGTGTTTAACCCAGTGGTTAAGTTGGGGCCGACCTAGTTAATATAAAATACAAGTCGGAGTTGTGTATAAATAGAGGAGGTGTGTTCCTCATTTAACACACATTGCACTCACTTGTGAATGGCGCATAAGTGAGAGAGAGAGATCTGCTATGGAGGAGAAGGAGCTCATGCTTGTGGATTACATCTCTGTATTGTTGGTCATCTATATTGAGGAAGCTTTGCTGGGTTTTCTTCCCCATGAGGGTTTCCCAAGATAAATCTGTGTCTCTTGTGTTTATGCTGTGCTTGTTGTTCTTTCAGTGATCCTGTATATGCTATTGTTGTGAAATGGAATGTAATTCTGATATTTTCTGTCTTAGCATATTGAATATTAACAAGTAGTGCTTGAGTCTTTATTATTTTTTTTTTGATCATACCCCAACCCTGTTTTATCACTTGATGATCTTTGATTATTAAGAATCTCATACAAGACTTTTGAGCTGTTTTCAAGTTTTGATTGGTTAGTCCCTTTTTCAAGTTTCCTTTTTAGAAAAATGATTTCAGTCTCTAGCCTTTCTAGTGTTGTTGTTTTTCCTTGAGTTGTTCCAAGTCTAGTCCAATTCTTTTAGTTTCTTGGAGTTGAGTCTTCAGGTCATCAATGATTTGTTCTGTTTTTTTGATGCTGTTTGAAATTTCCTCACCTCTTGATCTTTGTTCTTCTTCATATTCTGGTAGTTGTTCCTCTAATAATTGATTCTTCTTTTTATATTTTCTCAGTTCTTTGAGAACACTAGTCAGTTCTCTTTCAAGATCAACTTCTGCTTCAACTTCTGGATTTTCTTCATCTTCATAATTATTACCTTTAGTAGTATTGGTTTGAGTTTCTATGCCCATAAATAGAACCTTTGTCTCTTCATCTTCACTCACGTCAGAAGAACTATTGTCTTCTTTGGAGTAAAAGTTTTTCTTTTTCTTATTGAATTTCTTCTTGTATCTGGCTTTTCTCTTTTTATTGTTCTTACGGTTGTAAGTTTCTTCATCATCACTATCCTTTTGTTCTGGATAGGGACATTTGGAAGCAAAATGCCCAATTTTACCACAATTGAAGCATTTGAAGGGTAGTTTCCCTTGTATTTTCCAGAACCTTTCTTGAGTTTCTTTATGAAATTAGCCTCTTCCTCATTTGTTTCATCTGAGTGACTTTCATTTGACAAATGTTCATGTTTCTTTGTTCCTTTTGAAGCTTTGAAGGATGCTTCCTTTCTTGATGGTTTTTCTTGACTTCTTCTCATTTCATAGGTTGTGAGAATGCCATGTAGTTCATCCATTGTAAGTCTGTCAAGGTTTTATCGATCCTCCAAAGTAGATACCTTTGAATCATATCTCATTGGTAGAGATCTCAACACCTTTTGAACTATTGTTTGTTTTTCCATTTCTTCTCCTAGACCTCTGATTGTGTTGACAAGTTCATCTACTCTTTGAAAGAATTATGCAATGTTTTCTTCTTTCATTTTTAGGCTTTTAAATTTTCCTCTGGATGTTTGAAGTTTAGCTTGCTTAACTTTGGCATCTCCTTCATATATGAGTTGAAGTTTGTCCTAAATTTCTTTTGCTGACTTGCAGTGCATAACTTTGACAAATACATTATTTGATAATCCACCCAGAATTACATTTACAACTCTAGAATTATCGTTACAAAGTTTCTTCTCAGTTGTATTTGATGGTGTTGCTTTTGGTGCTTTGTAACCATTTACTACAGATTGCCATACATCAATTCCATGTGCCAGTATATAACTCCTCATTCTTATGTTCTAGAAAGCATAATTATCCCCTTGAAACAATGGAGCTCTGTTGGAGGACATTCCTTCTTGTTGATCCATTGTGGTTTTCTCAAAATCTGCCTTCCAGTGGTTAAACTGTGGTGAAGGAATTGACTCTGATTCCAATGGTTGGAATATTAATCAATATTGAGAGGGGGGGTGAATCAGTATTGATTAATATTCCAACATGCCATTGTACCAATCCCTGAACAGATGATACCACCTGAATGAGGCAATGAAATCTCCTAGATGGAATCTCAAGAATCCATCAATAATATAGCCAAACACTTGTATATACCCAGGTGTCATCCATCATGAGATAACTCTATATCAATTGATCTAACCACAACACTTGCTCAAAGGTGCCATGAAAATGTCCATAATTGTAGCCACAATATGATGTAGAACAAAACATCTAGGAAAAACATGCCAATCAAGCCCACCATGCCAACTATCAATTGAGATGCTAGGAACTCATCACTTGTGCTCAAATGTGATATGCATACAGAGATACCTATTTATGACTACACAAGAAGTGTACTCTCGATATACAAAGTGTTGCCGCCTGGTTCCACACCTGGGAAAACGCAGCAGAAGTCTTCAAGCTGCTGGTGTGGCCTTGGGGGCAAGTCAGAGTCAAGTGCTGTCACCTGAAAACTCGACTCCTCCGTCTAGGCTTTCCTAGCGAAGCTAAGGGGGGTGGACCCTAAAAATGAAAACAAACTATGGTGTCTAATCTAGGAGTAAGAAATATTTTTGAAACCAAGATAATGCAGCATACATTTATATAAAGCAAAACATTCTTTCATCAATACATCATTTGCAAATATTCATTATTATCATCATCATTTACAACATCCATCAACAACTTGAAATGAAACAATATAAACCAGTGCCTTATAATGGAGTAAAAATAGATGCATGAGCTGAAAAAGAAATGTTGTGCGATTGTTCTTGGTTTATTTTAACTTTATTGTGGTAATGATCTTTTTATTAGTGCTGGTGGGTTCCCGATATATGCAAAGGTACAGGGAACATGTCCGGAATTCTGATGTGTGGCTCTTCACTCAGACTTAGGCTGAATTAGAGTCTCAAGGAGGTGTTCAGATGCTATACCAACGAAGGCAAGCCTAACGGTTTCCAAGAGGTCACTATCCAGTTTTATCCCAAGTCCTTTGAAAAATTTCCCCACAACAAAAGAATATTCGTGTTGTGCCGGATTTTCACAAGAAGGTTTGTTTATTGGGGTGGTGTTAGAACCTATTACTAGTCATCTTCCCCTTTTCTGATGCATACCAACATGATCAGACTGAGCTGCAAGTTGGCCATAGAGCATACGGGAGAAGACCTTGGAAATTTTTAAGTTTTTTAGGAACTAAAATTTTATCATTTAGAGCCCCAAGAGTCTCTTTTCAGGCTAGTACTCAGGCAAGCCCTTATCCTAAAACCCTACTTTGGGAAAGCGAGGGGGTGTTTGAGTTTGTAAAAAAAATGAGAAAATCTAGATTCCCAGTGAACTCGTGGCCCACCAATGTAATGGACCAACGAGGTAAATTTTAAACCTAATTAATTTTATTTATTGCCGAAAATAAAAGAAATAAAACTAATCTAAAAAATCACGCCATGAAAAGAGACGACACAGGCCACCCTTGGGGGGATGGGGTGTGGGCGCTGAATAGCCCACTTGCTCTCGTTTGATAATCTGTACAATGAGTGGAGAAGTGCCCCAGTCTTTTTATAATGACTTGGTGGCTTACAATATTAACGAGAAAAATAACCGGTTTCACAAAAAATTTAGTTTTGGTCCTCCGGATTGCCTGGATCCTTGAAATTTCGGCAGCACCTCTTCCTACCTGTTTGTCTTTTGCTGCAAACCAGCAAGCAAATATTAGTATAAGATGCCCAAAAACACTTTAAGAGTGTCTTTGGAACACCTCCTAAAAAACCCCCAAAAAATCGAAGTGTTAAAACGAGCTAAAATGCAAAATTTTAACCAAGTAAAGCAAGCAGTGATGCTTGTTTGCTTGGGTTCTTTGCGAGCTTTGTGAGCTGCAAATTACATGCTCTTGGACAGCCAAATAAAACCTTTTAAAAATTAGACCTAACACTACTCCTCAAACTCTTCAAGAATTAACAAAATTTTTGCAAGTTTGAAAAAAGTATGATGCTAGATGAAGGAAAGATCTAATCAGTCTAAGATATGAGCTTTATAAACAAACTAGATTAGACTTCCCTAAAGTAATTCCTGATCTATTTAGAATATGCAACTCAGTATATAAATCAGAAATCTTTTTAACAAGTAATCGGTAACCAAGAAAACTTTATAAATAAAAGAGAGAGAGAAATGGAGCAATTTTTTCTATTGAAATCTGAAGCTTTGGAGATATGTTTGTGTTGTTCCGAGGGACTGCATCTATAAACCAAGATTAAAAAAGAGAAACAAGCAAGATCCACCTACTTTCAGTTAAGATAACCTGCACATCACACACTTTGCAAACAAAGATCAAGTGTAGATATACATCTGAAAAAGAAATCAATGTTGAACACTCATAAACAAATGAAACATACATACGTGATTACTTTTGCAAACATATAACAATAGACTAATCAATAAACAAATTGCATTAATCTGTCTCATAAATTAATACTAATCTTTCCAATGAGTACAGTTGATACAATAGAATATCAAAACTTATGCACAAGTTACCTCCATTGTACAAGCCCAAGATGGTTCATCCACTCACACAATGCACACCACAAATATGACCTCCAAAGTCTTCTTTATTCAAACTAAAAAGAGTATTACAATAGGTCTCTTGCTCCCAATTCTCACTAACTCAAAATGAGAGAGCACCCGTGTATTTATAGAGAAACCAAGAAGAAGGGCGAAATTGTGAAGGGAGTGAGTGGTCGAGTGATGGCACAATTCGAGGAGGAGAAAGGGCTGCCATCTCTACGCATTTAGCTGCCCACAACAACACCATACATGCTAGCAGCCCATCATGAAACCAACTGCCCATAACAGCTCAAATCGTGGGCCTCTAAATTGGGAAATGCGCCCTCCCTTGAAGGAAATGTGCCCAAGTTATACTGGGGTGTCACTCCCACTATTTGGGCTGCCCATTTGTCATTGCTTTCAGCCCAAATCATTCTTAGAATGATGCTGATCCAAATCAGTCATTAAAACTTTCCAAAATCTTTTTATTTTTTAAAGTCATTTTTCCAATTTTTTTATGACTTTTTTGGGGTTTTTGAGCATAAGTGAAAAATTAAACACCCAAACATTAGAAAAAGTGGGTTTACGGGTTAAGGGGGTGCTTTGAGTTAGAAAACGATCACCCCTAAGGCAAAAAAGACCCCTAGATGACATTTTTATGCCATTTACAATAATTTTTAATGAAACAATTAAAAAATGACTCATTTACGGAAAAAATACTTTTCGCCAAAAAATAAAACACTATCTAGGGGGACTTATAGCACATGTCCATATGACTCAAAAGCAATGTCTAGCATGTTCATATACATTGACCCATGGACTTTAACAATCCCCTAAAGCCAATTAACCTCCCCAGGCATTCCAGCTTTGGAGGAGCAGGAGAAAAACCCAAAAATTATGTTATGCACTAATGCAAGACATAATTAATAGGTGAAAAAAACTCCTTGGACTGACTTAGCCAAAAAGTCCTAGGGAACCAAGTCCTTTACAAAACACCATGCTAGTACATTTTATTACAAACCCCGCAGGGCCATGGACATGTGGAAAAAAATAAAAAAGGGGGCTTTTAAAAGGCCTGCTGGACATCAAATCATAAAAAATGAACATGTAGCATGTTCAACTCTGCCCGCTCGCTTGATAATCCAACCAAGTACAACTTAGTTGGAAACACAAAGGTAAAGTGAAAAAACGTAGGGGAACTCTAAACCATGTGTCCCATTAGATCTATCCCCAGGCCCTTGCATACCCACCTCAATCATAAATGATCTATAGAGGATGGTTAGAACAAGCCATAAGGGTAGGACTAGCTTGGACATAGAACCTAGAAGGACCCGCCATGACCAACCCTAAGGGTCTAAAGAACCACCTAAGTAAAAAAACACTTTACAAAGTTCATCAAGTATGATATGATAGAATATATAGCTAATATAATAAATCATAAACGGCTCATAACATCACCAAGCATCCCTCTCAAGTCTCGGAACCATTGATCATTGAACACAAGGCTAGGACATCTACTCGAAAGGACATGTAACAAGATTCACCTTGATGGTGTATCAAATGTGCTTTGAATCACCCCTATGCAATTTGAGGGGTAGCAACCGATTCCAACTTGGGGACATGTGCTCCGGAAGAGAGTGCATTAGAACTCTAGAATCTCAATCAACACCTGACAAAACTCAAACATGCCGAGGAGATCAAATACATCACGATGAGGGTATTATGCCGATCCATCATAATAATATAATTAGAGTAGTACATGAAAGCATAAATCCTATTACAATATGTTGAAAATGGCTCTAGGTAAGGGAGCCCAAACATCTAAAGCATGAAAAGAAATGGCTATGCTACTCTACTGCTGAAAAGAGCTTATTCATTCCTAATCTACTTTATTATGGCAAATCAATTGCCATGAATTTAATACATTTTAAAAATTAGCCCATTTACAGGTAGCTACATTCTTTCTCCTTCTAGATAGCTGAGGATGAATGAGTTGGTACTCGTTGATTCTTCATTCTCAAAAGGTTCAATCCGTAAGCTATCGAACTTGCCATGTTTACAAAGTTTCTCTTTCCTTTTATCCCACATAAGAGCAAGATCTCCTTTTTGAAGCATCCTAGAGCAAACTTTCTTATCAAATTTTGCTTGTCTTTTCTTGACTCTGAACTAAGTGATCAAAGGCTCTTCTCCTATTCTCGTCAAGTTTCATAAGTTAATTCACTCTCGCTTGAACAACCTCCTAGTCTGTGGTGTAGTGTTGCAATAGTTGGTATATTGCAATCTTCAAATGGATTGGCAATTTGACATCCGCCCCGAACATCAATTCAAATGGGCTCTTGCCTATAGCTTGTTTCTTTGTAGCTTGATCTTCCCACAAAGCGTGTTACGCTATCATAGTATATTTCCAAAAGATCGAACACCTTGAACAACTGTTCACACAAACAGATCATAGATCAACACACCGATGCTTTTACGTGGTTTAAACTCTCGAAGAAGGAAACACTCTACGACCTAGAAATAACTACTCAAGGCAATATTATTTTTCAAAAGAAAAAGAATGTTACCCCCCATTCTTTGTAAATAGATATCATGGACCAATCAAGTGTTAAGCCACGGATCAATGGTTATTAAGATCAAGGAGAAGATGAATAGTCAGATCACTCTATGTCAAGAACATATCGTGATCGTTGGATTACATGTGTACAAATGCATACTAAAGAAACACACTTTACCTAAAGATACATTATAACACATTGATCTTAACTAACTCCTTAGTGTCTAAATATCCTAACATCCTCCCTTAAGAACAACTTGGGATAGGATTGAAGGATTTACAAAAGTGACACTATAGGAGAAGGAAGGAGGCATTAGAGCCTATCCCCTTGTTACGATGGTACCGACACCAGCGTGCCTGTAGAGGTACCCCAGGGAGAGGGTGTCTTTTTCCTGACTAAGAGGGGTGTTTAGCCAGCTCATTCTAAGGTAGGGGCATGGCCAGACCCTCTGGTTTCTCTTCTGGAAGTACTATGGCTTAATGGCATCGCTGACTGCCTCATGAAAGGGTTTGAAACCCTGAGGTTGGTGTCCAGGTCTTCCAGGGGTGGGTCACTGGGTCACATGCCCCACACCTTGTTTCAACACTCCAGCGGTAGTTGTTCCAGCGCTGAGACTCGTTCTTATCTTTCAGAGCACATCCAGCACCCTCCTGGTCCTCCAGTTCAGCAGCACCCTCCCTAGGGGCCCTCCTTCAGAGGATGGCGTCATCCTCCTGGCAGACTGTTTGATTGATAAAAAGGGAGGGACGTTCAGGGTTTTCATCACTTTCGGGGTTAGTTGGGGCATGACGACCCCCCCTGTACAGTTTGGCCTTTCGTTTCGTCAAATTTGGCCTTGTTTAGCCATTTTTGCTCAAGTAGTGGTCAAATATGGGAAAACACCCAATTTACGCACTACTTTGATTATTTTTATATTATTTTAATTCTAATTTTAAGTTGACATTTTTAATGTTAAATTTACCTTATTTTGTGCAAAGTTAGTGTGAGATCATATAAATTAGATCTGCTCACTTCATTTTAAAATATCAACTTTTGGGATAAGATCATTATGTTTGCTATTTGCTCTAACTAGGGCTCTTTGAAGGAAGACTCTCCTTGATGAAGAATATTTTGCAAGTTTGAAGCATTTCTTGGAAGTTTTTCTTTTGTTCATGCTATTGCTAAGGTGAAGCTAGAGTTGTTTGCTTAACACATGCACTTGGAGGTATCTATACTTTTTTGTTTGATGTCTCTATGTCAAATGGATGAAAGTGATGCTTGTTAGGGTTTAATGGAAGCCATTATTGCTTCATTTTGTCTTGATTTGCATTTCATTTTTGTCATTGGTCACCCTAGCATCCAAGTTTGAGCTGTAGGTCTTCAAGTCTTGCTAAGACTAGGCTTCCTTAATGAATCTTAGAGATTATTGAGGTTAGCCCTAGTTGACAAGCTTGCCAAGTACCATCTCAAGGAGAGTATCTCCTCCCATTGATGCCCTAGGGTTTGGTAGGTAGCTTTCTTTTGATGCCCTAGTTGTTCATCTATCATTTAAACACAAATGTCTGAGTTTTGTACATTTGTAATTATTATTTAAGGTTAAAATTTTGCATTTTCATGGTAAAATTAGGGATAGAATTAGGTCTGCAATTTTATGATAAAAACCCTAAAAATCTATTTTTTTTTTTTGCATTTTTGGCCTCCCTAAAATTTTGGCCCTTCCTCCTATAAATTCGGCTTGCCCTATTTATCCCTCGAAACCCTGGGGCGAAATTGTAGGAAGCCCTAAAATTTTTAAAATTTCAAAATTCCTAAAAAAAAACCCTAAAAAACTAAAAATTAAAAAATTAAAATTTTTTGGTCTCTCTAAAATTTCGGCCCTTCTTCCTATGATTTTGGCCTGCCCTATTTGTCCCTAAAAACCCCAGGGCGAAGTTTTAGGAGCCCTAAAAATCCCAAAATTACCAAAAACTCCCCAAAAAGCTCTAATTTCTGAGTTTTGTTTGTCTTGTAATTTTTAGGTTAGATTATTTACAATTTTCTGAGTTGTTATCTTGTAAATATTATGTTAAATTATTTGATTTTCTGAGTTAGTAGTTTGTTAAATTAGTGTTAAAACTAACCCTAAAAAATCCTAAATTTGTGACTACATAAAACCCAGCTACTGCCCTATCCTCCTCTCTATCCCTTCCTTCACCTATCGCAGCCCTAACTCAGCCATTCTCTTCCTTTCACGGCCTTCTCTCCATACTTCTAACCTATCTCCTTCATCCCTACATCCTATTCTCCCATTCCTCCTTCCATCTTTAACTTGGCCTTTTGTCTTCCTTTGGCTGCCCATCCAAGCCCTCTCCCAAGCTTAACACAGGTCTGCAATCCTGTGTGTAGTGTCTTTCCACCCTACACCTGCGATACCCACACACAAAACAAGCAAAAGGTTAGAAGTTGGTATGGTCAAGAGTTAGGAGTTAGTTTTTCCATTGATTGTACATCAATAAAAGTTGTATTTTTAGGTACAAATATATTATACTCAGATCTGAATTTAAACTGGAATGAAAAATGTATTATACTCAGGTCTGATTTTAAACTGGAATGATCCATGTTGAACGCTGAAGTAGGTTGCTATATTTTTCTATTTGACATACAGGTCTGAAGTTAAACAAAGATCTAATTAGCTTATAAAACTTAATTGTTTATTGTTTGATCATTGGTTATCTCATATGCTGATAAAGTAATATTTCTGCTAGGTTGTAAGGTACAGATCTGAAATCTATATTTAGGTTAATCTCAGTTCTACTACAAATCTGGAAGTTGTCTTTTATATCAGTTGTTTCAGACCCTAATTTGCCCTTGGTGATTATTGATTGGTGAAGAGTCTTTATATGCACTTATACAGATTTGAACATCACATTTGCATTGTTTTTACTCAGTTCTGATATACATTATTGCTTCTATCTCATTCAGAATTAATCACATAGAAAACTAGACTTCAATCTAATCGATCAAAGATTAATGACAACCCTTCGGTTAATGCTTTGATTAGTACGTTGATGATTTGAACTTCTTACTAATGATACTTGCTTATTTATATATGATATCAGTATGCGAATTGGTTATGTTGACGAATGATCTTTGCTCATATATTCTCATGCCGTTATCATCGATCACTGAATTGTCATGATACATCTGACTAGTAAAAGACATTGAAAATTGCAACTTAATACTAAGCAAAATATTTAGTATTATTATGGAGGAGAATGGGGGTGTTATTGTTGTTGGAGGAGCATGCCTACCCCCAAAAATTGCGATTTGGCCTGCAAGACACTTAACACAACAACCCAAAAACAAAAAACAAAAATTTGAAACTAAAATGTCTCATATTTGGGGTTAGTCCTTGATTAACTTTCCCGGAAATGTAAGTTTTTTCACTGTTTCTAATTTACCGAGTTCGCACAAAGCGCATGACAAAGAGCATACGCAGTAAAGAAAACCCTTTCCACTCTGTTTCTGATTTGCCGAGTTCGTACGGAGCGCATGACAAAGAACATATGCAGTTTGAAAAGGTAACAACCCAGAAATAAAATGAAAATCAAGTGGAAATTTGAAAGAATATGAGTTTTTTTTTAAATACGTAACTATAAACAGTATACCTCCGGATCTGGTAAAATGGTTATATCTTGGGAAAATGGAAACCTTTTTCAGAGAAACAAAAAGCGTTTCCAACTGGAAACAACTCTTCGGACGCAATGGAACACCTGTCTCAACCTAGAAATGCACATAAATATTAGAATAAAAAATCCTTTGATGGCCTCGGCAACACCAGTTGAAGATCTAGATCATCGACGAAAGCAGAACTTCATAAGAGCTCTGATACTATGTTCGACTGTCATATGATATTTCCAAAAGAGTGAACCCCTTGAGTAGCTACTCGCACAAACAGATCACAGATCAACACATCGATGTTTTTATGTGGTTTAAACCTTTGAAGAGGGAAACACTCCACGACCCCAACCAAATAACTACTTGAGGCAATAGTATTATGCAAAAGAAAAAGAATCTTACAAATGAGCTTCTCATAATTGATCAACTAGGAAATGACCCCCCATGCTCTTTAGATAGAAGTCATAGACCAATCGGGTGTTAAGCCACAGATCAATGGCAGTTAAGATCGAGTAGAAGATGAATTGTCAGATCATTCTATGTCAAGAACATATCATGACCGTCCGATTACATATGTACAAATGCATACTAAAGAAACATACTTTACATAAACATACACTATAACAAATTGATCTTAACTAACTTCTAAGTGTCTAAATATCCTAACAAAGCGTACTTAATCTTGTTGTTCGAGCTTCTTCTGTTGTCACCAATAGTCTTGTTGAATCTTGATTACATCCATTAGATTCTTATTGCTCAATTCCACAAGGCTATTTCCCTACAGAGAGTAATCTGGGCATATTTCCATCAACTTGTGTATGGGCATTGCAGAGCATTCTAGACATAGAAAAGGTTCATAGATCCAGAACCTTGTCACTTGTACTCTATTTCATAGAGCGATTAACCTTGGTGACACTTAGGCTAGGCCAACACTCATCATGGGGTTTGAACATCTGTCCACTTGAAGCTATCTCTTATTATGCCTGGGGAGATCATTGAAGATTTGTAGAAAAAAAAATCAGTGTATCGGAGGGCAACTAGCAGTTTTTTTTTAAAGACATGTTGAGAGTTCTTTTTGGTATGGTATCAGATCATTTTTCAAGATGATGCCTGTGAACATGATGAAATTTCACTTAGGTAGAGGATCAATAGCTTTGTTCCTCTTGTTAGAGGACAAATAAAACTATATCATATGGGTAAAGGCTTTGTAGTTCAAACAATTGGTGAGGCAGCAAAGGATAAAAGTCAGTGGCTTTCAAAGTCCTATGAAGCAACTGCTCTTGTAAATTCCTGCTTCTAATTCTTGGTGCAATGATATGCAACACATATATGCAGGGAAAAGAGAATGGCGATGAAGGAGAGAAGGGAACCATACGAGCAGAGTTAACATTAGTTTGAAAATTATCTTCTTTTAAAAGGTCCTTCTCAAATTGCTTTGAATACTAAAGAATCCAAAATCTGAGTCAAGACCTCGATATTGAAGCTAAGCGATACCTATAGTTGATTACAATATTGATTCTTGTCAATGTTGATGTTAGTATTTGAGGTACAATAGAAGACTCTTATTGAAAGATTTGAGGGTTGATGTGCAGATGTAGTGACATCACATTGCAGTTGTTTCTTTCCATTAGGATTCATAGGTTGATAGTATCGCCACGCCCAGAAAATGAAGTCACTGTGAGAGGTGTTCCATGGGACACATTTGAGTTAAGGGAAAGAAGATCAAGCTTCTTGTTGAATAGAATCAATTTGAGGATGATTTTCGATGATTACTCCAAGTTTGAGCCATGATTAAGGCAGTATTGAGGCGGATACTATTGAAGCATGATCCTTATGGACCCATGCAAAGTTTTTTTTTTTTATTTTATATTGTTCGCAAAAGGAGTTATCCTTTCCAACTTGTGAAAGTAAGCCTCGACACGTGATGTGGAAGATCGTGGGGTCGTAGGGTTACACCCCCACTCTAAAACGTATTGCCCATCGTGTGTCCTTGAACCATATTTGTTAGAGTGACTCACCTCGTAGCTAGCACCCACCATTCCTTTGCTCAAATTTAAAAAAAGGTCGTTGGATGCATTGGGGATGCTTGATGGTTCAAGTGATTGCTTTGAAGAAGATGTCATGTGTTACTTTGTGGACTTAAAGGGTTTCGAGTCTCGACTTGGGCATGCTCTACTGAGGATCACCACTGCTCTATGATTGTTTGGCCTTGCCATGTGAGATGGTCATGAGAATATTTTATTTGGAATGGGCCTTGTTATCACATACGTTGTGGCTGGAGCTACCATGATGTAGACCAAATTTTTCCAGATCCATGAGCCAGTCCTATGGTTGAGATGAGCCTATTGATCAACAGTGATGCAGTTATTTTTGAGCCAGTAGCACCGGTTTTCCCCCTTGTCATGACTGATCCTGCATGACCCCATTGAGATGATTCTGGTTTGGTCGTGGTTGACACTGAGTAAAGCAGTTGGCCGGTGATTTTCCTTTGCCCATATTCAATTGTAGATGTTTCCAGAGACATGTATATGGTTGAGCAGAGGTATATATTGCATATGGATGTCATAGTTGGCTCTATAGTTTATTTTAATTACTGTGACTTTGCGTGTTATATTGACAGTGGCATTTGAGCTTTATGGTTTGAAACCTGTGTCTTGAGTTGTCAGAGAGTCCCTAATGCAAGGCCATTATATATTCTTGCTAGTATTTCATACCTTACACAAACTTACTCCTACTCTTGCTCTGATGGCATCACCCTTTCACCTTTCTCAATTCATCCGTCTTTTCCATTATTTGGTTTTGACCTTGACTTGTACCTTGACTAGTGAGATCAAGGACCCCCCCACTTAGACCTCTATGTTGGGTAGACTCCATGTTTACTTTGTGTCTCAGCTCGGGAGTGTGTGGCCTGGTCCCTTCTAGTTTGCTTGTATGATGCCCCGTGGATTGGTTGTGTGGCTTGTGTTATTGGAATGTTCTCCTTTAGTCCTTGAAAGCTAGTACTCCCCTAAAAGCACCGGAACACATAAATGCTCTATCTAAATGGATGCAAAAGTCAGCTACAAAAAGTGTTTTTAAACACATAAATAAAAGTCTTCCGTAGCTAGTCTTTGGCCAAGGGATGAGCACTCATCCTTTGTATGATGTAAGGCCATTTGCCCCTATAGGATGACAGGGTGGTAATTCCATCGCACCTATGGATGGTGGCGGGAAATGGTGGTAAGACCGAGGCATTATCTGAGGCCCGCGAGGCTATTTAGGGCACCTGCCCTTGGAGGTTGGCTAGTGAAAGATACATCAAAATGTTAAATGCTAAATGTTAATGTTGCAAACGCTGGCAAGAAATTAAATGCAATAAAGGATGCTTGTCTAGAGTCTACTGGAAACCTTCCAAGCACTCTACCCATTTGTGAGGCACCGCCATTCCCTAGTGTCTTCTATTCTGCATATGTCTAAGTGGTTCCCCCTTTTTCCTCATGTCCAAGAGATCACAGTGTCGAGGTTATCAAGTCAATCCCATTATCCTAGCCTTGTTTTATCCACCTCGCACCTCCTAGCAGTTTATCTAAGTCTGTGAGTGAGCATATGTAGGGGGCTTCACGAAATACTTGATGGTTTCTCTGACACAGGTATATTATTATGTGATTATGATGGTCACTGTTATGTTTTGCAT
Source organism: Larix kaempferi (assembly GCA_027924585.1). NCBI lineage: Eukaryota > Viridiplantae > Streptophyta > Pinopsida > Pinales > Pinaceae > Larix > Larix kaempferi. The sequence continues at coordinate 37,486,397 of BSBM01000017.1, forward strand.
GTTTTAGTCTGGTTATTAACATAAACTTGTGAGCATTATTCATCCAGTGTGCATGTAGGATCATCCAGATTATTGCTCAGCCTTTAGTTTGAGTATTTTGACTCGGTCAAACCTAGTTTGACCTGGTCAACACGTTTCCCGAGGTAGTGACTGTAGTGTTCGAGATTGTACATTTGTTCTCCAGATGTCTCCTGTACACCATTTCCATCTTAGTTTGTGATATTTGGCCATTGTACTGTAGTTCCATGGATCATTATTATTATTATGGCCATATTTTTATCACTGGATGTGGTGTTGGGCTTCAGATGCATATTTTGATGGACATATGAGGTATTTGTAATCACTATTGATGGATTTCATGTCTTTGATTTAGTTGGTGCACTCAGATATGGATTTTGGGCAAAGGAAAAGGACTTAATAATGATTTTATTCTTCAGCATAATGAACCGACAATTTTATTCATTAAAAAATAACCATGGCTTCTCCAGGAAAATTGATTTGGCTAATGTGGGTGAGGAAATGACTTGGGGATGATTTATTGTGATGAGATGAGGCTCTACATGCATGTTTCATGGGTTACATTCATCCGAGGAGGACTTCACATGTTCTTACCCTGGTCCTAGGGAGGACGTCTTCCTTGGGGGCGCGCTTGGTGTCGATCATTTGATGTATTGCCATGTCATATCATTATATCTTTGTAAAAGGGGACACCTAGGGTGATTTAAGCCCCTAGTGACCCCCTTGCCATGTTGCCCCATTTTATATCATGTTATTATATTGTATGTGCCTTTCCTAAGGCGCTATTGGGAAAAAGTGCGCCCCCCTTTTTGACTTAGTCATTGATCCATGTATTGTAAAAGTAAAAAGATCTCCACTGTTGATGATCTCCATTGTATCTTTTAATCTCAACCACTCATTCAAAAAGTGGTTAGGGATTTGGTCTCTCTCGGATCTATTTAAGAGAGAGGACCCCCTCATTGTAAAAGGACTTTTGGCTCTGGATTTTTGGAATAGAAGAAATCTTTTGTGCTCCAATACTTGTGTCTTTGAGAATGAATGTTGAAAATGATGATTGAAACTATCTTTCGCTTGCATTGAAAGATCTTTGTGATAAATCTCATATTTTTCGTGGATCCAATTTTTTATTACAAACAGGGAGGCCGATTTGAAGAGGGGCGCACTTGTTGGGGAGAGTTGGCCTTGCTCTTCTCTCTCAAATCTTGGTTTAACAGGTAGTATCTCTATCTTGGCATCATTTACTCTCTTATCTTTCGTCTTTCATTTGTAGTCATCCATTCTACTTGCATTACTCATTGATCTCTTTTGTTGTGCAGGAAAGGAGGGACGCACTAGGGTCCTTGGGCATTTTACTTAAACGTGGGCCCACAAAAGTTTCACTTGATCTCCTTGGGGTTAGTATTCATCATACGACAAGCTTCTGCAATCACGAAGTAAGTGCTTACAAGTGTTTTTCTGCTATTTTATTTCTCTATCCACTAGTCATCTCTTAAATCTACTTCAAACCCTAAGGCAACAATTTATCAAAGTTCTCTGGGTCACACAACTTGGTTTTAAGGAAAATCCTTTCTGGGTTATTTCACTCTTCCCCAATCCGAAGAGGGTTATCTAAGGCATCATATCTAGGGGACTCCATTAGCCCAATCCCGAAGGCACCCTCTTTAAGCAATTCGCCCTCCTAGGGTTTTTCCATCCTTTTGTTGTTTCATGATCTGGTTTTGCTTGTGTACTTAGATACTGTTATAGCCATCATCAAGCTATCACAATCAAGTGTTAGAAGGCCCTAATTCATTCTCAATCTACCGCTTTGGATATTTCACCAAGATCTACCTTCAATTCCCCCAGGGTGGTGGCATTGACCATTTAACCTAAGACATAGATCCTAGATCCTTCCTTAAATTTCTAAGTCACTAAAATAAGCACATCGAGTTGATAATTAACTTGTCCTAAGCCTCTCAATTCAATCATCATCCATTTAGTGGCTCTATCCCTCAGATCTAGGGTTTCATCAACTACTCACCTTACGTATTCTACTTGCCTAGTCTGATCTGGTGATCTAGCTTTAGGTCTTTTCTTCTAGGTTAGATCAGAGTCTCTCCCTTTGTCACTTGGCTTTAGTGGCATAAAGCAAAGAGAGTCTTAATCGACGTGACAACTGATCCATCCTGGGATCGAGGTTCTCTTAGGTCACCTCTTTGGTTGCCTGGCTCCTCTATAGTCCTGAATAGGATTCAACATCAAGGGGCAACTAGAAGTTGTGTGATAATAGGCCTAACTATTTTGGGTGAATCGAGTTATTTTTGGAAAATTGGTTGAGGACGAATTGTTAGTCCACCTTCATTTGTGAGTTGGTTAGAAGTGGTGAAGTGGTTCTTTAAACTATTTTATTAATGAGATAAAGAGGAATTGACCACTTTTTGGTGTGTTAAGGAAGTTATTTTATTATTATTATTTTATTCCTCGTTAACAACAAAAAGGGGACTTTATGTTGTGCTTTGTACTTATGGCATTTATCATTATTTTTTAGAGTTTGTTAGAAAGTTTGTTATGGTTAGTGGAGGTTAGCTACCTTTCACTCCACCCTAGGTTAAATCTAGGAAAAATAATAATATTTTATTGTAAGAGGTTGAGGAGCTTAAAGCTATATAGGGCTTTGCTCTCTTCCTCATTTTGTCATGGTTGGATTGTGAGACTCTCTCATTTTTGGAGCCTCATTGTTATATCTTTTTATGGAGTGTATCGAAGTGTAAATATCTTCTTCTCTTGGTTTTCAACTTGGTGGATTTAATTGAGTAATTCTGTAATTTCCTATCATTGTCATGTCTAGTTGCTTCTTCCTTAGAAGGGTTGTGGAACTCCATGGTTTATCATATTACAATTTATGTTGCTTGTTTGAGATATCAGGCATCAATAGTAAACATGATCATTTGGATCTTGAAGATGGACCAATGTAGGAGTTAAAATGTTGAAGTGAGTTTAAAGCAACATAAGAGATTCCAAAAAAATCGCACTTAAGGTTCTAATCCTTTGGCCATAACTATTTTGCAAGGGCTTTAGTGATTCCCCAAACATTCCATGATGCCTCCCTCATTGAGTCAACAGTGGAATCCATATTATCCAAAGTAGCATTATCACCTAACTTGACGAGAACATCGGAGGAGTTTGAGGTTGACATGGCTTGGAGTACATGAGCAAAATAACTATGCATGGTTCAAATTTTTGGGTTTCCTCAGGGTTTCCCTATGGTTGAAGATGCCCATGACTTCTAGAGGGGGATGAGGAACATGCTCTCCATGTTACCACCTCAATGGGTGGTGTTTGGAGGGCCACATCAAAATTTTCACCATGGTTGAGGCCACTAGCTTGTTCATATTGGAGAGGCCAACGATTTTTTGGCTCGAGCTTTTTAGACAATTTTAACATTATTAGTTTGTGATTATCATTATATTGAATTACTCTTAACCATCCATCTTCAATATCATTGTTAGCCTGAGGGGTTGTTTGTACTTGAAGTTCCTACTTGGCTTGGGGCCAAGGTGGGTTGGGCGTAATATAGACATTCTAGAATCTCAAGGTCTAGGCTTCACACCTAAAATATGTATTGGGTAAATAAATTGATCATTGATGTACATAACATGGTACTTAAACATCTTATCCCCTACCTTGCTCAACACAAACTCTTTAAGGTTGTTACACATGTCAATAATAAGGAAAACCTTCTTATGAGGGTAAGGATTGGCAAATAAAGTTGCCTAGAGGCTTAGAAATACGTTTAAGGAATGACCAAAATTGCATGGGTAGGTTGAGAAACTCAACCTAACTAGAGTTGTCCACTTTGCTTAGTTGAAAAGTCCTCAAACTAGCAAGAGAAGACAACAATTTTATTCTTATAAACCTAAGAGCTACGTGAAGCAATAGCTTCACAAGCAAACTCTTCGAAGAAAGAAAACAGGAAAAAGTGTTTAGTCAGGGCCATGGTACTTTGACAATGTCAGTGATGTGGCTCCCAAGCCTCCATTTAGGCCCAAGTCATGGCTTCTACAGGAATACAACCAGCAAAGTACCCTAGGAATATGTGTTGTTTATACTCGTGATAAATAATATCATACTCTGAAGCAAAATTATTGACATGAATTTCATCAAGGTTGTTATCATTACCTTGTGATGCAACTTGGGATTAAATTTCCGTGGTCTCTTTTGGGGGAGCCATTATTCCTCTGATTGCCAAATACAAAATTGCTGTGGATAACCAGAGCAAAATTCATGTCAAATGATCTGTGCTTAGGCCTTGATTGAGTCATCAAGGTCTCTTAGAGGCCTTGTGGCAGGAAGCACGACCAATGATGGCCAACACATGTCATCTAATTAGAAGGGGCATCTAGTAAATGCAGAAAAAGAATAGTAACAACAAGAACACTATGCAACACAACACCTCAAACTCCCAAGAGTTCAGTAAGTCTAATAAGATATTATGTTAAAGTTGATGCATCCTTTTGATTATTTATTTCTTCTCCTTTGTCATACTCATTGCTGCCTTCAATGTCGATGATATTACAGAGATCTTCATCTGTTGTTGAGTATTTTTGAAGGTTATATATCGGTGAAGTTTGACTCTGCCAAGACTCACAAGACTTCCAGAGTCATCCCAAGTCTTAGCTAGGTTGAGTAATCACCTCATACTCGGTTCTGAGCTCACCACTCACAAAGACTCACTAGACTCACCCAGACTCTTCCTTACTATATTTTGATTCGTTTATAATATTTGTTGAGTCTTTGTCAAGTCTTTCCCAAGTCACCGAGTCTTGTCGATTCTCAGGCGCCAGTCGAGCTTTAGCGGAGTCCAAGTGATAATTTTGTCCGATATTACTGGAACTCATGATTTATTCTCTATATCCCTTCATTGGTTCATTAAAGTGTTATCTCTTCTTTTTAATATTACCTTCGTTGTTGTTAGTAAGGTTGTCTTCTTTTTTTCCAAAGTTCATTAAAACTTAAAACCAATTTTTAATGTTTCCAAAGTTGTATCATGCTAAATTCATATGTGAACATAATCCACTTCATTTACTAGAAAAGAGCATCTATAGAACTTGAGACAACCATGGCCTCAAAATCACATGATTAGGACTTGTAAATGACCCAACAAGACAAAGGGCGACACAATCCCACGGTTGGAAAATACTCTGAGGAAATTTCAGCCAGTAAAATGATTGAAAAAATTTAAGATACTTAAAATTCAGGTTTTTATTCCCCAATAAACCCTCTCCATAGCCCCGAGTGTTAGCTCAATGAGTTGATGCCACTGTTGCCAGGACGTTGCCGGTAATCTAGCATGCTGTGTAGGTCCCCAGTTTGATTCCCATGGGGTCAGCCACACTAATTCTATGCTGCTCACTTTACATGGGTACTATCCTTGGAAGGGGGAAAGTGCCCAGGAGTTTTGTGGGGAATTATTTCCTTGGAAAAAAACAAGCCCTCTCGATAGACTTAAAGATGAACATAAGTGCTTGTAATGTCAAAGACACAGGTATGAAATTTACATCTGATATACTTCAAAGTTCAAATTGTTTATTTCATATTATAAAAAGTTACTAAATTTATACATACAAATTCTGGTGTCTGGACTCCAAACACCATAGATGATGGATCATGGCATAAATAAAACATGAAGAAATTCTGAGCCTCATGCAGCACTAACAATACAATTGTGCTCATGAACAGGAAGCAGAAACCCTTGTCCCTGCATGAAATGCTCCACTATTGACTCAGTGTCTAGTGGCCAGCCAGAGTCCTCTTTGAATGCTGGCTTCTCTTTCTCTATGAGCCAATCTGATGTTGGATCAACTTCATCTAGCTTGATTTTATTATCATTTTTACTTCTTAATGGTATTAAAGAACTTGTAGTTTTGATTCTTTAGGTCACATTTGCAAACATTTCCTATTTCTCCTGATATTTCTGATTTTTTTAGTTTTTCATGTTGCTGATTTTCTAATATTTTTTGAGTTTTTTCAAGTCTAAGTTTATGCTTGCTGATATTTTCAATTTTTTCAAGTCTAAGTCTATGCTTGCCAATTTTTTCTGATAATTTCCAATATTTTCCCTGATCTTTCCGATAAGTTTCTTTCTGGACTCATTGGTGATATATTCCCTGAAACGATGTTTGCAACATTGCTTTAGATTAAAAGAATAAAATAAAATCAATTGTGATTTTGTTGAGAGTTTTTACCTTGAATTTCTCAGTTAGTATTCTCAGTGTTGATGCAGTAGTGACAGCAGTGCATCCAGACCTCTGCGCTGCAGAGAGATTAACATGGAGAGGGCGCAATGCTTGACTTCTTTGAGATAGTACCCAGTGATGTAGGAGAGGGTGCATGCCTGTGACAGCATCATCCTCTTCTAGAATTAGAACACTGTTCCATATTTAGAAGTCTATGTTTTAACTTTGCTTTCGTTATTTTCAAAAAATTACTTTCCAGATTTAGCAGTTTGCTTTTTCAGATTTAGTTAGGCACCATCTTTAGCAACAGTTCTGTTTTCAGCAAAAATGCATAAGTTGGAAAACTTTCAGTTTTAGGGAGGGCACACATTCCTAGACAGAAATAGATCAAGCTTTCAATTTTCTAATTTAAGTGCCAAGATGGGCTCTTTTCTCCTAGCCTTCTTCAACTATAAAAGACAGGCAGGAGTGTGAGTGATATATTCATTCCAGTTTTGAGCTATTGTTGTTGTACTGTTTTCTTTTCTGAGTTGGTGAGAAACAGAGATGTGGTTTTGAGTTCTGCAGATTTGACTGTTTGCTGTTCTTAGTTTCAATTAGGTATGTGTTTGTAGATCTAGCATATAAACCAGCAGTGTTGTAAGTTTTTTAGTTTGCTGCTTTCTAGTGTTTTAGCTTATAGGTTTGGTTACTATGACCAAGAATTAACATGGTATCAGAGCTGTGCTTCTGAGATCCTCCTGGAATTTGTGTATGGATATGATGGTTGTCTGTGAGAAGAGTTGCTAGTGGGTTTCAGTGGGTGTGATGCCCAAGAGTCTTTAGTGAGTTAAGAGTTCTGGATTTGTGAGAGGTTGTAGGGTGTGATGACCTAATAGCTCTAGTGATTCAAGTGTTGAATCTGATTTTTGTTTGAGCTGATTTGTTTGGTTTAGGTGTGTACCAGGAGCTGGAGCAATGACTAGTCTTGGTCTCTGAGAGTGTCACATGTTGGAGGGCGCTTCCAATTTTGTACTGTGGAATTGCAGGCTGTAAAATCTATTGGAGTTTGATCTTTGATGTTTTGTGGAAGGAAAGGTGATTGCCCCTACTGATGCTACAGAGTTAGTTGAGCATAACAAGAAGGAAGCCAAGGCGAAGCAAATCGGCTTTGATTTGGTGAAGGATCACTTAATCCCTCATATAGTGGAGAAAAATCAAGGAAGTACATGTTTGATGCCTTAGTTACACTATATCAAAGTGTGAACATCATCCACAAGTTATTGAAGAACAAGCCTACTGCCACACATGAGTGAGATAGACAGTGTGGCTAGTTACAGTAAGTTGAGAGATCAACGCAATGTTATTGGGGTGAAGGTGGAAGATGATGAGTTGGTACATAGTTGGGTTCTTTTCATTGGTGACATGTTCATTCGGGTTGTTTGTGCTTGGGAGAATCTCCCCTCTTTTGAGAAGCTTTGGAATGATTTCATCTAGGAGACTAGATTGGAGGCTAATTTGCCATAGATGAGGAGAGTCAAAACCTCGCCACCATTAAGAAGGTGAGGAGAGGAGGAAAGAAAAGAGTACTCAAGAGGCGTAAGAAGATTAAGGAGGATTCAAGTTCCTTGAACCGGGGAAAGAAAGACTTGAGCCACATAAAGTGATTCAAGTGCCACAAATAGGGCTACTATGCTTCTCATTGTCCTTAGAAGAAGGTGATGGGCAAGTAGTAGCGGAAGCAATTTGTAGGGAGTGCAAAATCTTTAGCTAAAGCAGATGAGTTAGCATCTAGGCTTGAGACATCCTTCTCCGCAGTTTGGTTCCTTTCCACTAACATAGTTTTTGGTGTATGGTGGTAGATGGGCAGTGGAGCATCTAGACACATGTCCTTCAGCAAGAAGGCATCCAACATAGTGCAAGAGTAGGAGGTCGACATGCTTGTGGAGGTTCCTAATGATGCAACATATCTTATTACCGGAATGGGTTCAGTTTCATTGTGCATGCCATTAGGTGATGTTTTTGAGCTTGATGATGGTTTAATACTCAGAAAACAACCAAGAAGTTTGTACACTAATTATCAAACCAGGGTTCTATAAACTTTCGAGTTACCGGACAAGATACATGTCAGTCGCCTTATTCCAATGGTTCTTAATCGTGCAAGCTTAATTCTAAATGTTGGAGCTTCAGTCAGAGGTAACAATGGTCTTGGCAGCAGGGTGAATTAAATCAACTATCCTTATGAAAGAAAAGAACACTTCTGAAAGAACTGCAAGGGCTTTGAAAACAATCAATAACCATAACACACACTTCTGCTAATCTAATTCTAAATTTGATCAAACTGCCTATTTACTTCTACATAAAGGAACGCAATCACCTAAGCTACTTTTGCAAAAAGGAAATCTAATTATCCAATGACAGAAAGGAAATTCAATTCTCTAAACTACAGAAAGAAGTCGGATTAACTAAATTAATTCTTCAATGGAAAAGTAAATTGGTATCTAAGCATTGATCCAAACTCTATAGAAATCAATGAAGCCAATTAACATCTACAGTATCCTAGTCCAACTTCCAAGAGGTTGTTTAGTCCAACTTATGTGCCCAAGTTATCAAGTAGATGCTCTGTATCACACATTAATAATTAACCCAAGCAATTAATGTAAAGGGCATTCAAGCTGGTCGCTGCAATGAAATTAAATAAAGCACACCATCTTCTTAATTTATGAATGAAATCAGACAAATCTGTGAATGAAATCAGACAATTGATAATAATAACCCAATCTCATCTAAGCGTCTAAGGAATCTGCAGAAAGTGGAAACCAAGAACACACACACCAATCTTACCCAAATCACGCAAAAATGAACCTACACAACTACAAATACAATCAGCTCCTGTCCACCAAAGGGGGGCCTGCCTTTGGAGACAGGGGCTGAGAAAGCCAATAACTCACACCACACCAATAAAAAACGCATTAAGCAGAACAAACAGCAGCACGATTCTGTTGATAAAAGTTGAGTTTACAGGTAGTCCACAATATGCTTCAATTGTTGGCTAACCTTCCCTGAAGGCGATTACGAGTTTCATACATCATGAAATTACAGGAAAGACTGACGGTCCAAGATTTGCGATCTATGGTCATAATAGAATACCAAATGTAGTGTATCATTACAACTTGATTCTCAGATTGTTACATAGACCAATTCAGGAAGCTGATGCCATGGACCAAGGATCGAATCTGATGATGATGCTGTTCAAGCCGTTGCAATCCTAATTGATGCAAACTGATTGGAAACAGTTTCCAACTGACTCATCACATTGCAGAAAGTTGGAGAGTTTCCGCAATGTCCCGGATGGACTACAAAACCGCTATACTTAGTTCTGCAGCTCAAAACAGGATGATTGTGGAACTTCAAATTTGACTCAATTATCGTAGCTTTAAACATAATGACCAACATGATCACATTTGAATAGTTGAGGCTCAGACTCTTCATTCATACCAAGTACTATTACTATTGCTTATATTCTCAGTGATATCATGTATGATTGTTGTGTATAAACTTGAGACTTATCTGCAAGGCTTCTAGCTGTTCATTGGTTTTGCATTCCTCAAAACGCTTCCTGTAGCTTCCAACTGCAGCAGGCAACAGACCTAGAACACCAATTCTTCTTTAGGCAGTCAGAAGTAACATAACCAAGCCCCAAGTCATTAGTAAATAATAAATACTCAAGGAAAACATGATCATTTCTTACCAATGTTGAAACTTGATAGGTTATCCAGAAAGAGACTTGTAAGGGTATAGGAAGTAGTCAAAATATGCAAAAAGGATGCCCAAAAAGGATGTTAAAAGATGTCATAAAGTAACCCTTCACCTAGGAGCTTGGGAGCTGGTACGAAACATCCCCTTTTTGTTGGAAGCTTCTCTGGGATCTTGGTTTGGGAACTTGCTTTAACAACTCTCTTTTTATTGGGAGCTTGTAGAAGGTCCCTGTCTGTTTAGAAGCTCCGAAACAGACAGGGAGCTTCTACAAGCTCCCGACCACATGGAGCCCAAAATCATAAGAATAGTGTCGAAAATCAATTGAATGGTTGTTGTTTATTGTGCCAAGAAATCATCAACAATAAAAAATTCAATTGAATCTATCAATAATGTTATTTTAAAAATTTTCAAGGTTATATAAATTAAGAGGGCTCACACTTCTTAAATGTTTCGATCCATTCACACTCAAAATATACACTGTGAGTGTACTTTAGTGAATAAACATGGATTTTTCTACAATACTAAGATATTGAACAACTTTAATTTATGTCTCAAATGTTTATAGCTAGCTTACATTATTCATGTTGATTGATATAGCAATTTAGGTTCATAAACCACATCAAACTCAAAATACCGAAGACTTTGAAAGTTTGATGTTAGTTGAACTTGAAACAATCAAATTCATTCACATGAGAAGTAAGTAGTAGTTGCCATCAAAAACACGCAGGGGCACCCAAATACTAAGCACCCTTAGGAGCAATAATAGAGATGGAGTTGGAACAAGGAAATAGAAAACGATTGAATCTTATGATTTATGAAGCTATTGGTGCTTCGTACACCAATCTAATCTAGTCACTGCCATGTCTAATCTAGTCAAACGTTGCCTTCAAAGAAATCCGTGACGATTGTCTTTGGCATGAATAATAGTGAAGGCATATTAATTCCAAAATAAATCATGATTGGTTTGCTTTGGTGTGTATAGTGAAAGCATATTAACTGAAGTGCCACTTAATTATAAACGTAATGCATATTAAGTGACTCGTAGAGATATAAAGGGTAACTTCTAATTTCAAGTTTCCCTAAGTTTGAGATAAGATAAAATAATAAAAATAAAAAAGCAAAAGGGGATTATTTAAAGTTATTTAATACCCTTTACCAAAGTCTAATTTAAAATATCAAAAAATATATATTAAGGGTTTTAAGGGATTTTAATGAAGGAAGGCTTTCTTATAAGGGTCTTTCAATAATCTCCTTAACAATAATAAAATTCCAAGGAACTATTTAGGGAAAAGGCATTAGCATTCATCTTTGTCTAGACGAGAAGTAAAATTACATTAATATCGACTTGGCAAATCAATTATTAATTCTAGCAACTAGTATAACTGAAAAGAAAAGCATTTATGGCGATAGATATGAAATTAAGGACTTACAATTAAACATGGATGATTATAAACTCATATCCGAATTCAATGTTACAACTGTCTAAAGAAGGCATTGACATACTTATGGGTTCATCGTGGCTAGAATCTTTGGGAATTTTCATCCTAAACATGAAGAAGAAATTTTTGTGCTTCTCGTATAACAAGAAGCAGATACCATTGCAGGATGTTAGAATGAAGTCTGATTTGAAAGCTCCATCATTAGAAGACTTCAAAGATATCTCAAAGGTGATCTCTCAAGGTAATCAGAATTCAGTACAACAGATGCAAAATGAACATGAAAAGGTTGTTGTTGATAAAGATGAACAACATTGTTGCCTAGTTTCCAAATTTTATTAGCCCAATTCAAGAAGTTAAAAAGTGATAAGTTGCTACAAGAAAAGCTATTATAAATCACCAATAAAGAATCAAGGGTTGATAAGGAAACAATGACCGATCCCGTTGAAATAAAGAAGTCATCACACATAAAAATCAAGATGTTGGAGAAGGCATCCGATATCGACCGAATCAAAATATTACCAAACAATAAATCATCATAGTATTCAAAAACAGAAGTTCTAAGAATATGACACCGGATATAAGGATACCTTATTGACCTCCTAATCATAAGAGTCGGTTCCTTAATCAATTAGTATATCAACATCAACAAAAGGAGATGACTTATGTTCCAAAGAATACTTATACTAGTACAATTCCACTAACGCAACAGAGATACTTATGTTTCAAAGAATACTTATACCAGTACAATTTGATCTCAAAGCAGAAGTCATTCTAGAAATAGCAATACAACATGTTCTCTTTAAGAACCCTATAAATGTCTAGTTCCATAGTTTTGGGTTGTTTGCACATTGTTTGAGATTTCCTTAATGTAAGGAGGAGGTTATAACAATTATATGGACCATTTTGCACATATCTCCATACATTCCTTATTATGGGGCGAGTTGTTGGTCTTGTTGTTGCACAACCTAGCAGCCTTGAGATTGCTGAAAAACCTCAGGACACTACCCCTAAGTGTCACATGGACATAGTCCTCTCTCTTTAGGTCTCTTAAGTCTACCTAAGTAAAACTTAAGCAATGTGCCTGTTTGGTGCAACTTGGTCAACCATCCTGAATAAAGTCTCGATTTCGAAGCGAGCATAAATGCCCTTGTCCTCAGCGGACAAGGGTTTTCCATCTTTCGATCAAGTCTGGGCAGTTATCTATAGCATGGCCCATTTTTCTACAATGATTGCAGCACGGTCTATACCCCTCCCCCTGCGCTTTGTAATGCTACAGTCTACTCATTGATAGGACGGGGAAATACCTCCTCCCCATTGTGAGGGCCTACCCTATCCCATGTTGGGAATAGATAACCATGAGAGGTGCCCCCCACCAAGCTTTCTCATACACTTGCTAGAGGTTATTCAGCTTTCTCAAGTACTAGCTTAATTGATTTATGGGAAGATAGTATGCTTGAGATGCTTACAAAAGGTTTTGATAGTGGCACACTATGGGGTGAAAATTAAGCCAAGGGTTTGTTCAAATTTGGGATTGACGTATAGATCGCCTAGCTAGATGAAGTTCAAGATAACTTTAAGAGCGTTTGATTTGTGTGTGTGCAGCTACCAAGAACATTCAATTATCATGACAAGTGTGAGTGTAAAAGTTTAAGCATGTGTATGATCATATGGATAAAAATTACCCCATTGAATTTGGCTTAGGACAAGCAGGATTGTGATGCCACTGTAGCTCTTTGATCTACATGTGGGGTCCAATAATGGTGCTCTGCCCAATCTCTCAGAGCACTAACCAAGGAGGATTCCACCATACACTTTGGCTGCATCACCTGACTACCCAAGTATGTGAAGGGTAATCTTCCTGAATGTTGTGTTCGGTGCACTATAGTGACAAGACAATCGATAGGATGGTTTCAAGTGCCCTAAGAGGGTCTTCGATATACACAAGGTACGTGAAGTCCAATTTCATGTTCAAGTCTTGTCTAATGCAGTGCTACTCACATGGGGTATCAATGGGAGTTATAACGGTGGTCAACGCTACCCCCTAGATATATAGGACACTTGCGCTTAAGTACCTACTGTATTCATAGCCAATATGAATCCCTAGCCATAGTTTTACTTGCCTAACGATAGGTCCTTGTCAATCTTTATATAAAGACATTGGAACACATCTTCTACCCCAAAACCCTCGAGAGTTCAAAATGATATCCCATATGCCATATATCTAATGTTCCAATATGTCCATTGTTGATTATGAGAAATATTGCTTAAACATGCGTGATAATCATGTCATGAATCCCTAGCCATAGTTTTACTTGCCTAACGATAGGTCCTTGTCAATCTTTATATAAAGACATTGGAACACATCTTCTACCCCAAAACCGTCAAGAGTTCAAAATGATATCCCATATGCCATATATCTAATGTTCCAATATGTCCATTGTTGATTATGAGAAATATTGCTTAAACATGCGTGATAATCATGTCACGAAGATTAAGTATTAACATTTTGTAATGTCACTTGTTGGTATAAGAATTATAGGTTCTTTGTTCAAGTTTTTTTAACCAATAAGATTACCCAAAAATGCAAATGATTAGTTAGCAAATATTACTTGAACAACTAACTAGCGAAATTGCCAAGACAAGTATGAAATATGTTGATATTGGTGGTTGATTTCAATATATGTGGCTGGGTGAGTGATTATCTAGCAATGATATGCATGTATATTCAAATAAACATAGTAAATCATAAAATAAGAACATTATTTGTTCCTAACTTATTGAATGCAGTGCACCAATGATGTTTGTTTACTGTAAATTATATGAGAAAATTTGTAAAATCATAACAACAAACCTAGATCTATTCACCATGCAATTAGAAAGATTTAAATGCACCCACACTATTATTAAAGTGAAAATGCAAGATTCCTTAGTTTCTTAAGATTTGGTTTATAAATAGCAACCAAAGGAAAATTACAGCAACCTAACTAGTCACAAAGGTGAAGAAAAACGCTTTGGTAAAGGAGTGTAAAGATGGAAGAAGAGTGATAATACCTAATGGACTGAGTGCCTTGTAGTAGATGGGCAAGAGAGTCAGGTTTTTTCCATGGTAGAAGATCTGAAATCCTTCACAAGAAATGAAACTCTAAGCAATCCCTTCAATGCACAACCCAATTCAAGCAGCTAATTCGCCCTTCTCTTTGTGACCAACCTGCAAAGATAGTGAGGCAGCCAGCAATATACTACCAAAACAAACTTGCTCACAAAGGTTAGATGCAATAACTAAAGCAAGATAAACAATATAGATGAGATAAAATAAGCAACCACCAATCTATTCATTCATCTATAATATTTAACTAGTGGGGAAGTTACAACAATCCCTACTAATTGTTTGCTTTACAAATAACATCATATAAAATAAAAGCTATTACCTAAGATTGGTTGCAAGACAACAATGGAGATCAACAATGCAGCATCCATAAAACACAAGACACAGGAAAATAGAAGAACATAATTTTATTAGCAAAGTCTCTCCACTCTCCAACCCTTACAATGGAGGAGGTCTCTTCCTTTTATAGAACAAGGAGAGTGTTACCAAATGAACTAGCAGGGCTAGTGTCCGATAGACAAAGGTAGGAGAAAGTGACTACAGTCACCTTAGCCAATTCTCCAAACTGCTTCGGAGAGTCGGAACCTCCAAGGGGAGGGCCCTTCAATGATCTGCGAACACTAAGGACAGTAGAAGCTATGTCTTCTAGGAGACCCAGTTAGAGACCAGTGCCTTAATCAATACAATTTTGCGAATGAAGAAGACATACTAATCGTAGAAAGTGCTTGTAAATGATAATTCAATGTATGAGTTTAAGCAACATAGATGGTACAAGGCATTCAACAACTCCCAAGCATATAAAATATCATTCAATAATGAATAGTTTCAACCATAGATCATCAATGATAACAATAGCATGTGATGGGGTTAATATACTTCCAATGTCAGAATTTAAAAACAGTATAGCAGCGTAATTGCAAGTATTTGATCAAATGATGTAGACAATTAGTAATATAATCAGTATTAAAAGAGATCAATCAATAGCATTCAACTCACTTCAATAACAAGTAAATGACTGATACAAAAATATCACAGTCAATACAATACGAAGATAGTCCCATCAGCAATATGTAAGAGTTAAATGCAATGTATGTGTTTCAAGACTTGCAAAATTTACTATGTATGATATTATAGATCATCAACATCCAACCATATATGATTCTATGACAGCAGTAGTATATAACAGTCATAATCAGTATGTAACAGCAGTGGTAATTAGTCTTTGGATGGATGTATAATCAATATAGTTTCAAACATAATAAAGTTCAACCATCTACTACTCCTATTTATCAATATTTATTCAATGAATGTAAAATATCAAACTTGTATAGCAGCCAATGAATAGTGTGTTTTCAGACCCTGTATGACAATCTAATCAGCAGTATGACAGTCCCTTCAATAGCAAGATTAAGTACATGTGATGTGTAGATTATGTAATGAGTGATGCTTCAATCAAATGAATCCATGTGTGACTGTCAAACTGTAACCTTCAGACTGTTAAACTCAGTAAAGGGTCCCAGATTAAAAAATGGTTATGCCAAATATCTTGTCCCAAAATAAATAAATATCAGCTATTAATGATCATTTATTCTCTATTTACAGTCACAAAATGTAGGAAATGTATATAGCTTTTACACCAAGAAAAGCTACTATTTATGGCAAATGAGAAAATAGAAAACAATAATTTTCAGAGCTGGGGAAACCACCTTTCATGTGTTGGTGTAGTTCTCACTTTAAGCCTAGGAGTTTTATCCTAAATATTCCCTTGTGACACATACTGCAACATAACTTTTTTAATGGTTCCTTGTTCCTTATTATACAATGAAGCATACATTGGCAACTCCAATTAGAGAGTTCTTAACTAGCTCGAGGAGTTTGCCAACTTGGTTGACAGCATAATAGTACATCTCATAAGTTTGAATTGGACATAGAAGACAGTTTGGAACTGTAATTCAATCCAACTTTTCTGGAATGATTTTGTCTGATTTCACCTTTTTACTACTAGTGGATATAGGGTCCTTGCAGGTGTGAACAGTGAGATAGACATCTGATTCAAAGCATCATCTTCACCTGTTTTGTGTATAGGATGTCGACATACCTCATTTATTTCTTTGGAGGGGATAGAAGTTGACACGATTTTAACTAGTTGTAACTTAAATGTGATGCAACTGAAATGATTAGCTAATGCATTAAAGGTAGGAAGGAAACAAAATTTGGATACACATATTTAACTTGGTTGAACAAAAAATTAAGGTAATTAACAAATAATTCACTACATAACCTCTAAGCTTGACTGTTTGTGCACCTATTCATGCAACTTAGAAAAGCTAGATGCTATCTATAAAAATGATTAAGCTAAATATTGGGTAAAAAATATTGTCAGGCCTTAATTTTGACGTCAGGGATAGTTCTTTGTGGATTTTTTTCCATAAAAAAAGCATTATATTCGATATTTCAGAGCTGATATCAGAATATACATTTTCATGTCTTAACGACACTGTCCAAGCCAAAAAGACTGTTATCTTCAGGATATTTCTTCATGCTTACCTAGCCTTATACCACATTCTTTATTTCCGAAACTGCAGGTGGTGACATATGCATTATTTTGTACTATTATTCTTAATCTCTATTTTTTCAGATGATACAGGGGCCAGGGATGATACTGGGTTCCTACGGAACACAGGTGCGACTTTTGGCTCTTCCATCAGTCAGGTAAGTCTTTCCATTTTGCTTATTTTCATCCCACTTGCTTTAAATTTATTTTTGTTATTTACACATATTTTTGTGAATAAGCTGTCAATTGGGTGTAGTTTGAGTTGCTGTGAGGAAAAGTTGTTACCCTCCCCACCCAGGTTCAAATCCCACTTTGTCACATGTTTGCTTAGTGAGCCAATTGTTGAGGAGCTTTATATGATCTATGCATAAGTTGTTGACCTGGCCTTGTGCCCTAAAGAATCTAGGGTTTACCTGGGATCCTATTCTTGGAATGAGGGGAAGTGCTTGGGCAGTTCCCCCTAGGATATATTATATTAACTGGAAAAAAGATTGTGTGAATGAATTTATCATGCTCAGAATGGTAGAGATGAATATAATAGCTTTGAAATCTAATTTGAGTATTGTTTAGTTTTGTTTTTATATTCTACTTTTGATAAATAATAAAACTCATAGATAAATGGATTTACATAGATTGTGTCTATAGAGCTATTTTGCTTAAAAGCTAGAATTGAATCTTATTTTTTGGACTTAAGCTTTGCTTGTTTCTTACATATTGTATCTTCTTGATATTTCAGGCCAATCGAGAGGCAAAAGTACAAGCTGCACACGAAGCTGCAATATTTGGCACTCTTATCCATCCATCAAGTAACACTTCAGATCTTAATAATGAAGTTGAAAAACCTTCGCAAGACGAACGAATTGAGGAAATTAGTACGCTTGGAGATTTGAGTAAATGTAAGGCTGAGGAGAGAGGTTCCAAAGGTAATGTCCTTGGAAACAGTGTTATAAGTGAACAGGTAAGCAATTGTTAATAAACAGGTAAGAAGGCACTTGCATTAAAACGATGGAGAACTTCATGTTTTCCTGGTTTCCAGCAATTTAAAACATCACGGGGATTCATCTGAAACTTCAATGAGAATAAATCAATTATTTCCTTACTTAGATCATATCTTGATGCAAGAATATGGTGTTTTTTTTGGCTGTAGGTGTATGCGATGCAACAAGGATCTTGGCGAGATCGTGCACGGAAGCTAAGGGAGCAAAAGTCAGAATCAACAGATTTGAAATAAATGTAATCCATTAATATAATTTTCTACCATTTTGTGTCTAGGCTCCAGCTGCTTTTATTGTTTTCTGCAGGTTTTCCTTAGTAGCTACACATTTTTTCTAAGCTCAACTTAAACATACTAAATGAACTTTTCTTGTTTCTTCTCCCTTTTGTGTCAGGGATGAATGCTGAAGGTTTAGTTTATCTGTTATTTGTGGAGTGATCTTTGAGTTTGAAAGTGGCATTCCACTTTTACTATTTTAAGGATCCAATGTGCAGTTTTTATTGCATACTATAGCAGAGGCCATATTATCCTACCAATAATGCTGATAAAATTAGGTAGCTTGGTGTTCGTTTACAAGTGGCCCAGTGGGGAGCTTGCTAATATGCTGTACATTATGTATTTTTTAGGCTGGAAGCAATTGTTTTACTTTTCTCAAGTTGCTTCGATTGCATTTTCGAACTTTTTGTGTCTTGTTATGCCAAATATGTATATCCTACAATTTTTTGTCCTATAAGGCTATAACGTTTCGAGGCATGCTCAAGAGTCAAAACCTTCTAGTGCTTGGGTTGAGGCCACAACTTAATTCTTTAAGGTATCAAACAGCAGGCTATTAAGTATAATTAAAAAAAAATAGAAATCTATTTCATTTGTCGAGTCTTGCACAATGATAACATAATTTTAAGGCTATATTAATTTTGATATGTATTTCCCAATATACTATAGTGTAGACATTAAGTGTACATGAAATGATGTAAGATGGATGTCTTTCGGATTGTATGGCTGCTTAATGAAATATACGAGTTTTACATATTACGATCATGAAACGGTCTCAAGTATTTAAGCCCAGCTTATTCCTTTCAAAGTGATGAAATACCAGATATCATTGATTGCATCACTCTCATAAAATGTGGATGAGAAAAATTGGGGAAATATACTGTAAAGGCTGTGTTTAATCTAATACTGGATTTTCTTCTTTCCATTACAAGTTCCCTTGGGGACAATTTTGATTACAAATGTAAAATATGCTGAATTCAGATGGAACTGATTACATTTCTATCAGAAACCATGGATGAGAAAAAAATGGCAAAATGTTATGCGGCTGTAGGTTTATTGGTGTTTGTTTTATTTCCATTATAAGATCCGTTGAGGTCATTTGGAATATGAACCTATACTATTTATATATATTAATTTTTAATATCTTGTCCAGCTTCATGCAATCGATTTCATTTCTTTTTTCACAACTGATGCTGCTTTGTAAGATTATCTGGAGCACATTGATAGACAGAGAGACGAGATGTGAGAAAGGAAAGATGTGATAGAACAAAATCAACAAAGTTTTCACAACAAATGGATTTGACAATGCCCAATCAACAACTCAAGTTTTGTTCAATCTTAGCCTGCAGATAATTAGCACCAAACAGAAACATGAACTCAACCGGGGATGCAACTCTTGTAATGCTGGTGACAATTAAGCAACTAAGCTCCAACGAAATACCTTGATGGTCATCATGGTTGTAGAGCTAATCAGTGAACAGCAGAGAACATGTTCATCATAGATACTAAGGTAAAAGTGGTGACCTTCGACTTTGTTGTAAGAGGATAATTTAGGCATTAGCTAGATGCAAGTCTATGAGTGATGATAATATTGAAATATAAATGACGGGCTTACTTGATCTAGTATGGGCACAAGCTAAGGATGTTTGGATAGCTTTTTGTCAAGGTAATTGTTTGCCTTGGAGGAAAATACTTCACATTTTTGCTCTACCAATT
This sequence comes from Larix kaempferi, assembly GCA_027924585.1. NCBI lineage: Eukaryota > Viridiplantae > Streptophyta > Pinopsida > Pinales > Pinaceae > Larix > Larix kaempferi. Next base: position 37,506,450 of record BSBM01000017.1, read on the forward strand.
TGAAGTTTATTTAAACAGTAGTGTATGGAAAGGAACACAGATTTGTGGGCATTCTTAAATAATAGGATTAGGCTTGCCCAATCTTATGCTTAAAAGAATAAGACTAGGCTTACGCAATCGTTGTTGAAAGGATGTGGTAATCTAATCAAAAGATGTTTGTTGATTTTACTATATGATTTAGAAAATTCATGTCTCCTTTGCATTGCTATGAATATAAGCTACATACTTTAAGGTTTGATCAGAATTATACAAGTTACGATTTCATAAGGTTGTAGAGGCCATTAAAGTGGGAAAAAGTTACAAGTAAAAGTGATAGTGAACACTGCAAAGTTCATGATTTTACCATATGATTTAGAAAATTTATGTCAGCTTTGTATTGCTATCAATATAAGCTACATACTTTAAGGTTTGATCAGAATTATATAAGTTATGATTTCATAAGGTTGTAGGGGACTTAAAGTGGAAAAAAGTTCGATGTAAAAGTGATAGTGAACACTGCAAATTTCAATTTCAGTGTTAAGAAATATCACATTGTGAAGTTCCGATGCAAGTAAATACTATGAACTGCAAAGTTTATTAAGGCCAAAGCCCCTTGGTTGCGAAGCATTGCGATAAACGACTACATAGATGTGTAAGTTTGTGATCCATAATTGCATGATGGACACAACACCGCAACTCTAAGCTTGTGGGGTGAGTACAAGATAGGAGTGATTAAAGATTTGTAACCAAACTTGTAGAGATGAAGATTTAGGGGGGACTATGTGATGAAAACATAAATATATGTCAAAAACTATTTTGGATGATAATAAAATTGAAGAGTTAGGGTGGGTAACTATGTTATGAAAGCATTAATATATGTCAAAAACTATTTTGGATGATAATAAAAATTGAGAGGAAACAAATTTCAACAACTAAAATAAAATACTTGGTAAATTCCTTGTGGAGGAGATCAAATGGGATTTTTTGTTTGTAAGCTAGTTAATACTTCTATTAGTAATCAAAATTTTATAGACAATTATCATATTAGTTTTGTGGTCGACCCAAAGGAAACCAGGACCACATATTAAACAAAATTTTAGCATTCATAGTTCTCACTGCCAAATTGAGTTTGTAAACAATATTGAACTTAAGCCTATATCGAGTTTCTATAATCCAAGTATATTTATTATAATTAGAAAGAAAAGACTTAAAGAACCTAGTTTTGGTCTACAACATAATCTTCAAGAGAGTAGTTGGTTGAGATCTTCTCACCAATGCTTGGAGGTTCCTTTGGGGCAAATTCCATCCCTACGGTGGCCTTTTAAATAATGTCCAACTTGTTCTCTATTATTCGATTTTGGGGTTAGATTTTGTTGTTTTGTTCAGTGAATTCCTCCATCGACAAGGTGAGCTTGTTGCATTCCTCCTTCATATCCAACAAAATCTTGCCCATCAAGGTTTTAATCTACCAGCATATTGCAATGGTATTGAAATGTTTTGTTTCTTGGGCTCTAGTGTTCCTTGGGTCAGGGACAAAAGAGCCCACATTTTCCTATATGTCAGCATCTTGAGTGCAGTCACACTTCATTTTTAACCATTCCTCATGCTCAACTAGCTCCCATTGAATATAGGTTGGGGTTTGTTGCAAGTAGGAGGTTTTTAGGTCACTATTTCCTGTTGGACTCGAAGTTCATTGACTGGCCTTTTGCCTTTGTGGGTGTTTATGGCTTCAGGTCCTTTGGCCATATTCGGAGCAGGGGAGGCGAGCTGTAAGGAGGGAGGGTTAATTGCAGAAGCCTGGAAAACTAGTTCGAAACTAGTAGTTGGTGAGAGACAATGCTTAGAATATTGGACAATAATGGTTTGTAGTAATGTCGTGTCAAATAGCTCAAGAAACAGAGGGAAGCAAGGAAGCAGGTAGGGAGGAGTCTAAACAGAGGGCTAACCAAGAAATAAAATAACCATTTGCAATGCCATAAATCAAGACCTCTTGAAACTGAATGAGGAAAGAAGTGGAGCTTATGAAGCAGAGACCAACATGTTTAAAATTCAAGCATCGTCGTAGTGTTGAACCCCTTGCTCGCCACTACCAAATCCATTAACTATGAATTGATGTGCCTATCGACACAATGATTTCGACTATCCTCACTATTGCAGGTTGCTTCCATAATCTCCCCTGTAAGCCACCATAGAACTGGTCTGAACCCACGTGCAATACCCATTTGCCTGTACGAGAAATGGATCCAGGTGCTAGGTGGTGCAATCATGTAATAGTCAAGTGGTTGAGAGCGTTGCTTGAGGGTCGACATCTGGATTGCTAGATGCCCCCTCGGCACAGTCGAGAGGTCCTCTCTAATCATGCATGAGTCTTGCAAACACCCGATCTGGGGTGAGATCAAATGGGAATTAAAATCAAATGAAAAAATAATTATGTAATGAAAACATTAGATGATAACAATTTGTCTAAGACATTTTTTTATCTAGATTTGGTTGAAAATGAAACCAAGGCATACACACTCTTGTAGAAAAGAAATCATTAAATGATAGCAAAATTACAATAGAGTATTATAGTGAAAACCAACTTCCTATTAGGAATAAATGGTAAAAGATGTTGCAATGTACAAAGCAACACATAGTGGTTAGAATGGTGGTAGCTTATCTTCAAGAAGAGATGCAACAATTACAGTCATCCGTAAAAAAACTCTTAACCAAAAGGAGAAAAACTTGTTTAATTGCAATATGAAACAAAAACCCTAGAGTGCGTTGAGGTGGTGAAAGAAAGGTAGACCCTAGAAAGTCAAGTTGGAATGTCCTCTTCTCAATGCCATGATAATTTTTGCATGCAAACTTTGATTCCTTATTGCAATGTCTCATTGGAAAACTCTTGGTGAGCTTTACACATGGAAATGAATTTAGAGAATTATTTCTCTTGATTGCACTACCTTTGTTTGGTGGGTAAAACAATTGACCTTGACACCTTGCTTGTCAAATTCAAAGTAATAGGGACAACTATGTGATATATCGACAAAAGTTGAAGTAATTATTTCCATCGACATCAACAAACATCATTAAAAAGTGGTTTATGAATCTCAAGGGAGACTCAATGAAGATGGAAGGAAATGTAATAGACTTTCCTAAAAAGTGCTTTGAATATTATAGATTTGAAAACCCCAATGAAGAAATTTGGTGTTTATGATGGGGAGAAAATGATATCTTAGAAGACTACTTGGAGAACCTCGAGTACATGAGCTGCAACATAGACATGCTAAAAAGGCCATACAAATAGTTGCTTGCAACACAAAAATGAAGAGAAAATGATATTAAAAGACTACTTGGAGAATCCTGAGTACTTGCGCTGCAAAATAAACATGCTAAAACGGCCATACAAATAGTTGCTTGCAACACAAAAATGACGAAGAGGCCATACAAAGTCTCTCACTAGTATGTTGGGGTGGTTAGATAGCATGCCCAACAAAGTTGTGGTTGAAAGTTCTACTCTATTCCAAGTTCTCATGTAAGTGGCAAGACAAGTCTCGAATTGGAATTCAAGCAAGCACATCATGAAGAAAGTTAGTAGTGTCTAGAAGATTAGGAAACTTGCCAAGATCAAAATGAGCAACCTATTGAGAGACTTGAATGGCGTGTCTTATTCTTGATGGCAAGACAACTACCACGTCTAAATTTGAAGGGAAAATTAGAGGAAAGATAATACCTCTTTGCAAACTTTTCTCATACAAATCGAAAAACACATACTAAAACCTATTGCCCTACCAATGTTGTTACAAAATAATGTAGTGTATTTGATGAAGACCACAATAAAAATAATTGTTCAAATCTATTTTATACGAAAGTATTAAGGAATTATGGTGGCAAAACAATTACAAATGCAAAATTTTCTCTTACAAACCAAAAAAAGCATAATAAAACCCATTGTCCTACAAATGTTGTTACGAAATAATGTAGTGTATTTGATGAAGACCACAATAAAATAATTGTTCAAATCTATTTTATATAAAAGTATTAATGAATTATGGTGGCAAAACAATTACAAATGCAAAAGGAGACACTGGTAGACAAACAATATCTTCCTTCAGTTAAATATAGATTCATTGCATGTTCCAATTTTCCCTTCAATCATTAAAATCACGTATTTTCCCCATCTTATGTAAGGATATTCCTGAATATCCATATGGTCTAGCCCCTTCCACTTCCACATATGCTCACCTTGAATACCTATGGTCTAGCCACTTTCACTTCCACATATGCTCACGTTGCACGAACCCTTCTTATGGCACAAAAGTATGTTTCCTATAATGCACCTTTTGTATAAAATATCCAACCATCATTGTGATGAGTTATGGAATACACCCACATGTAGCTCCAAACAATTGTATTTCATCCTCAATAAGTTCCTACAAATGGAAAATAAAGGTTAAGAATGAATAAAGTAGGTTCACCTTCACTTATTTCATAGGTGTTTCAAAAATCATTTTAGTGATCATTCCTACACAACTTGTTCCTCACCTAATCAATTAACAAGAAGTAAATTTATGTGCAATTGAAGTTTATGAGCTTATTTTGTAGCAAGTACCATGGAAAGTGAGTATATGCTTTGGTTATAGAGTAAGAGATAACATCGAGTTCCATTTTTATGCACCATGAGATGGGATGCCCTACTCCATGTGTGTATGCACATGCAACTACATTGTTTTTTTTTCAATGTGGTTCACGTACCGGTCCCACCGGCCGGCATCGCTACATCCACGGAGTAATAGCTGGTGGGCCCACCCGAAGGGGCCTTCACACCCTCGGCACATTTTGCGTACCTAACCCCAAGAGTGTTGAGGAGAATGGATCCCGCGACCTCACATGCTGGGAGGCAACTACATTGTTATGCATGAAGTGTTGTTTTTTTTTTCCGTGGAAGTTAACTCCTAGAGAAACTCCTAGGCATTTCCCCTCATTCTAAGGATGGTACCCAGTGTAAAGTGGGCAATGCCTAAGTTCCAAGCACCTCACCCAAGGAAATCAAAGAGAGTTGAACTTGTGACCTCCTCTACCTTGAGCGAGATATCTCATATTTGGCTCATGACTACTTGAGCAAATCCTCGGTGTTATGATGCTATGTGCTTTACAAGAGAAGATCTTTTTTTAATTTGCGCAAATACCTATTTTTAAAAGTTTATGCATGCAGATACTTGGAGCTTTCAAAAGTATCATTGAATGCAATGATTATTTATTTTTAAAGGTTTCTATTTTTAGAAAAAATTGTGCATGTGGGTACATATATTTTGTTTTAGAATGATAAGGTTGCTTTTTCTAGTCATGGGCTACTTTTTAAATTATTTATAAACACTTGTTTGTAGGTGTTTGTGGGCTATATGTAGGTGAATATTCAATAAAAAACATATGAATTATTATTAAAACTTGTAAGTTTTGGTGAATATTATTAATATAAGCATATTGATAGGTGCCATTGCTCCTTCCCCATCCATGGCACTAGATTCACCTCATTATTTATCTTTCTTTTCCTTCTCAACTATCATCAGCTTCTTTCTCCGGGTAATTGTGGGGCAATGTCGACAGATGGTGTCTTTGGAGGTGAAATTTTAAAGTGAAAGTGACTAATGGATGAATCTATTTTTTGACAAAAAATTCCAAAAAGTAGCCAGTTGTAAAAAAATTGCCCATAGAGATACCCTTATTTTGAGCACATTTGGTCAAATGGGTTACCCAACTTGATGATGATGCATTAGTTATATTCTTATCATTATCTTGTCATTTTCTAGTTCTATTATTGGCTAATTGGAGTGCTTCAAATGTGTTTTTTTTTCCATTTATTTTCATCTTTTTTGGTTTTTAAAATTAGCCAAGGAAGATGCTTCATTAGAGACTTTTTTAACCGACAGTTGTGTGACTTATTTTTAGCAATGGTGGGTGCCTAACTTAACTACTCTATACTTATCCAATTATAGTTTTACTCTAGGTAATGGTGGATGTGCATGAAGACATAATGGGAGTTGTGTTAACATTTATTTCATAACTATTTATATGCTATATTGAGTTGAGGATGTCGTTCTTTGTAATGTCCCCATTCAAATAAGTGCATAGTAAGACAATCCCATCAATCCTACTAGTTTCCTAGGTTGGATGGGCACATGTGGGATGGTAATAAGGAAGCTAATAAATGATATTTAGACATTAGAGGGGTTCAAGCATTTAATAAATATGGTGAATAAATAAATTCAAGATAAATTCTAAGTGGCAAGTGGTTTTTGAGACATATGGAGGTGGTGGGACCCACACTAGCTTGATTTTTCATAATACATGGTATCTCTCTTTTGCAAATTCGAATTAATGGGAATGTGAACACTCTTGGGTGAGTTGGTAAGTCATAACACATGTCATTGAGCATCTTAGGTCGAATTGGGAAGGATTGGTAACCTCCATGGAAGATAAAGAGTCAAAGTAGAAGTTTGTGGACACTTGGCCTAGATTCCTTAGCCCCTGTGACACCAATGATGGAGCATCTATGACAACTATGACAAATTGCAGACCTGACCTCTGACATCTGACCACTATGACATGTCAGCACCAAAAATAGGCTCAAGGAAGGCGAATTTGGGAGTTGGAGAAGCCAAAGAGACTCAAAATCGAATTTGGGAGAAGATGGAAGGTTGGAACTAGGAGACAAGTGGCAAATGTGGAATATTTCCTAAATGGAAATCTATTGAATCTATTGAGAGGATTTCGACCCTTAGAAGGATAACGTTGGTTATAAAATGTAGAAATGAAGAATGAGAATGGATTTTGATGATTTGAGAAAAATTGCATTTGTGAAGAGAGAGCTAGTGGATGACTAGTTTCTTGCCTTAGCCAATTTCGAGGGTGAAAGATTCCCATCCAAGTTGGTGTTTGGAGAGGCCACTCAGGTCTTTCATGGTGCTTTAATGGAGTTTGTATTTGCAGGTAGCAGCTACAGGAAGTTTCATGGTTTGTTTTAGTGCAGCACTTTCTCTCCACCATTTCCAGTTTTGAAGGCATATTCATGCTCCTTGAGGGAGGGCGTTTTTGGTGAGCACTTGTGCTTCTTGAGAGAGCTTCTCATTATATATTTACGATTGTAATAGCTTCATATCCTTTGTTATTAATACTCAGAAAGTTTCAGGTCGAAATACCCACTGGTTGTATGCAAAACTATTGATTAATGAGCAAACAATGTCCATTTCCCCAATGCATTGATGTATGACACTATAATGTTGATTATTTCGAATGGATGGATGATTCTCTGATATATTTGTGATCAATATACTGCCATGGATGTATTCTACAAGTTTCATGTACTGTACTTGAGCATTTGAAGCATTTTTACTCAGTTTAGTTGTATTGGGAGGTGAAATAGTGCCATTTCCCCAAGGGTCGAATTGGGGGTTTTTGCTGTTGAATGTGAGAGAGTTAGAACAGTAGTAAAAATCAATTAATGGTGCATATTAGACCTTAATCACATAATTAACACATTATATACCTCTGTTCATAAATTTGTGGGAGTTTGGAGGCATTTGGAAGGCCATTTTCAGTGTTACCTGGGGGGGATTTGATGCACAAATTACTAGTCAAAATTACCTATATTGATCAGAATACAAATCAAGTTTGCAGCAGTATTTGGAGGGCCATAAAACATCCCTGAACCTGATATTCAAGTCTAAATACCATTCATACACTCCTACAAAATATTTGGGAGCATTTGGGTTGATTTGGAGGTCAAAACAGTTAAACTAGTCAAAGGTCAAAATTGGGGAAAAAGTAGAAAAATTGGCATTTTAATAGAATTTTGAAATAGGGTCATTTCAGTGGTATCAGAGCATAGTCTTGGCACCTGATGGTATTAAAAATAAGCCAAACAAATAAAACACCACCATTTGAATCAGTAGTTGAAGAAGTTTTGGTTGAAGAAGAGATAGTAGCAGAAAAATAGTTTTTTTCTAAAACAATGGGTAGAGAGGAGGAGGAAAAATTAAGACATAAGGAGGAATTTATTGAAGCCTTAAAACCATGTTTTGAAGGAATTACCATGGTTATGCTAGATATGAATAAACAAATGATGAAAGGTTTCGAATTGTTGGGTAGCCAACTTTCAGGCAAAGGGATGATAGGAGATAATAATGGTTCACAATCAGGGGAAAAGATGAAAGGGAATGAGCATATTTTCTCAAGTACAGGACCTCATAATAGACCTGATGAATTTCAAATCACACAAAGGCATACTGCACCTAAATTTCTCACACCCAAAGAAGAGCCCAATCTTGAATTGGATTACAAGAAACTAGTAAATGATTGGAACGATTTGAATGAAGAGTGTAAAAGAGGTGTACCACTTAGTGACTACATTGATGCTATGCAAAAGATTAAAATGAAGGGAGACAATAGGAGTCCATTCCAAAACAAAGAATTGAATAGTGCTATTGGAAAAATGTCACTTCCTACTTTTGATGGTTCTTCTCAAAATTCTGCTAACACTTGGGTGCAAAAATTGGATGTATATATTCAGCTGAATCCTATGTTGGAAGAGGATGCATTAAAAATGGCCATTTTGCATTTGGAAGGAGATGCCAATGAATGGTGGTTTCATGGGCTGAAAACCTTGGGTCATAATCAGGTTAAAACATATGGAGAATTTGTTGACAGGGTACTAGAAAGATTTGAACAAAAAGATCCAAAATTGCCTTTCAAAGAATTAGCTCAATTGAAGCAAACTGGGTCCCCTACCGAATATATGTTGGACTTTCAAAAATTATCAGTCAAGGTGGCTGATGTATCTATGGGAAGATTAGTATTGCTATTCACTGAAGGTTTGGCTGAACCCTTAAGAGGTTTGGTCAAAGCCCACAAGCCAACTACATTAAAAGATGCAATGAGCTTGACTAGGGATCTCCAAAATGTGCTTCCTAGAACGAGATTTCCTCCTAAGCCTAGCTACAAATTTGAAAAGAAACCTTGGCAAAGGGATGGATATGATAAGAAACCTTGGCAAAGAGAGTCATTTGAGAGGAATAAAAAAGAGGGACTAAACAGGGATGAACTTAGAAAAAAGAAATTGTGCTTCACATGCTTCCAACCATGGACACCGGGGCACAAATGTACCAAAGGAAAGGCTCAATACATAGAAATATTTTCTGACAATGAGGGGTATGATGGGGGCATGGATGAAGATGGACATATTTCAGATCAAGAAGAGGCATATGAGATAGCAGTAGAAGAGGAAAGACAAGAAGAAAATCAGCCTTCACCGAACAAAGCAAGAATGGCAGTGCTTTCAGCAGTACCTCGCTATCATACTATCCGATGCAAAGGTGTGGTACAAGGACAAAGAACTTCAGTTTTGGTGGATGGAGGAGCCACTCATAACTTCATTGATGCAGAGATGGTAGAGAAAAGAAAGATACCTATTGAACCATTTGATGGCTTCACAGTTGTCATTCCCGGTCACAACACAATGCAATGCAAAACATGGGTTCCAAAGCTGCAAGTCACCGTAGGTAACTATACTTTTGTTGATAGTTTTTATGTGGTTGATGTTGCTGATACTAATGTGGTTTTGGGAGTGCAATGGCTGTATTCAATAGGAGAGCATACAGTAAATTATCAAATTCCCGAAATGAAATTTCAAGATTCAAAAGGAGTACAAAGAATTGTGAGAGGGCAACACACTTATCCAAATCAAGTAGTAACTTGCAATAGTATGAGATCTATATTGAGGCATGGGGATATAGAATGGGCTGCTGAATGTCATATTACATCTCCCAAGCCAACTATAAATATTGTCAAACACCCAAAGGAGATAGAGAGACTTTTGCAAAAATATGAAAAGGTTTTTAGAGACCTTCCACATGGTAGGCCACCGGATAGGGGGGTTGAGCACAGTATTATTTTGGAGGAGGGCACTTCACCCATTCAGATACCACCTTATAGAAATCCTAAAAATTTCAGAGATGAGATTGAAAAAGCTATCCAAGAACTCCTAGAGTTGGGACTCATTAGACCAAGCTCTAGCCCTTATGCTTCTTCAATAGTGCTAGTGAAGAAAAAAGATGGAACATTGAGAATGTGCATAGATTTTAGAGCCTTGAACAAAAAGACTATCAAGAATAGGTATCCTATTCCTAGGATTGATGAGCTCATGGATGAGCTACATGGGGCCAAATACTTCTCAAAAATTGACCTTAGATCAAGGTATCACCAAATTCGAATGAAAGATGAAGATGTGCAAAAGACTGCTTTTCGATGTCATTTTGGCCACTTTGAATTTCTTGTCATGCCTTTTGGGTTAACTAATGCTCCAGCCACCTTTCAAGCATGTATGAATAGGATATTTTGCAAGCAACTAAGAAGGTTTGTTTTGGTTTTCTTTGATGATATTCTCATTTACAGTAAAACATGGGAAGAGCATTTGCAACAGTTAGAGATTGTGTTGAAAATCTTGCAAGAAGAGTCCTTATTTGCTAAATTATCAAAATGTGAGTTTGGGATGAAAGAACTACTGTATCTTGGGAACATTATTGGGCAAGAAGGAGTGAAGGTACACATGGAAAAAATCAGGGCTATCTTGGAATGGCCATCACCAAAAAATATTACCGAATTGAGAGGCTTTATTGGCATATGCACCTACTACAGAAAATTTGTGAAAGGGTTCTCCAAGTTGACTTCTCCACTCACTGATTTGACTAAGAAGGATGCTTTCAAGTGGGATGAAGAGGCTGAAAAGGCCTTCCAAAAAATGAAAGAGGTAATGAGTAGTTGTCCCATACTTGCACTTCCTGATTTTACTAAACCATTTGTTGTGGAATGTGATGCTTCAGGTGGAGGAATAGGGGCTGTCCTAAAGCAAGGCCAACACCCCATAGCCTTTGAGAGCAGAAAGTTGCAGCCTCATGAAAAAATTTACTCCATTTATGATAAAGAAATGCTGGCCATTATGCATGCATTGGCCAAATTCATACAATACTTGGTGGGCAGCAAGTTTGTGGTGAAAACTGACCACAATAGTCTAAGACACTTTCTCACCCAAAAAGATCTAAATGAAAGGCAACAAAAGTGGGTAAGCAAGATTCAAGCTTATGATTTTGATATTGAATATGTCAAAAGAAAGAATAATATAGTAGCAGATGCTTTGTCAAGAAGGCCTTCTTTTTCTCTCATGGATATTGCCAAGGATTGGAAAAACATGCTACTAGTTGAATATGCCAAAGACAAATCTGCTTGTGATGTGTTGGATGGAATCAAAGGGGATGATAATTATAGGATTTTGAATAGGCTGATATATTATAAGGGAAGCATTTATTTAGTTCATAACTCCAAGCTCAAGTACCGAATTTTGCAAGAAGCACATGATTCCCCACTAGCGGGCCATCCGGGGATCTTCAAAACTTATAGACAGTTGAGGCAAAGATTTTTTTGGAAGGGGTTGAAGGAAGATGTTCAGAAGTATGTGAATGAATGTAAAGCATGTCAACAAAACAAATCAGAACTTACATGTCCAGCCGGCCTATTACAACCATTGCCCATTCCGGAGCAAAAATGGGACAGTATTTCCATGGATTTCATCACCGGATTGCCTAAATCCTTGGGTAAGGATTGCATCTATGTGGTAGTTGATAGGTTGACAAAATTTGCTCATTTCTTTGCTGTTACATCATCTTTTAGTGCTGCACAAGTGGCTGATATTTTTTTCAAAGAAATCTTCAGATTGCATGGGCTCTCCAAGAGCATTGTCAGTGATAGAGATAGTAGATTCATGGGTGCTTTTTGGCAAGAAATTTTTAGATTGGTAGGCACTCAATTGACTCCAAGTACCAGCTATCATCCACAAACGGATGGACAAAAAGAGAGGGTAAACCAATGGTTGGAAGGATACTTAAGAAACTATGTGGGAGGGCAGCAAAAAGCATGGGAAAAATGGCTACACTTGGGTGAGTTTTGCTACAACACCACTTATCATATGTCAATAGGAATGTCTCCTTTCAAAGCATTATATGGTTATGATGCACTTACATTTGTTGACATTATATTTGGTGATAGTAGAGCCCCAAAGGCTAAAGATTGGGTGGAAGAGAGCCAAGAAATTTTAAAGCTCTTGAAAGACAATTTGCAGGTTGCTCAAAATCAGCAAAAACAATATGCTGATAGGCATAGAGAAGAAAGAACCTTTCAAGTCAATGATTTAGTATATTTAAGGTTGCAGCCTTATAAACAAACATCTCTAAAAAATAATGGAGCAGAAAAATTAAAACCAAGGTACTATGGGCCATACAAGGTAGTGCGGAAGGTTGGAGAAGTAGCATATGAACTAGAACTTCCGGAAGGGAGTAAAATCCACAATGTATTTCATGTTTCTTGTCTCAAGAAAGCTCTTGGTCAGCAAATCATCACTTCAGAAATACTTCCTCCTTTGGATGATGAAGGTCAGCTCACACTTGTTCCGGAAAAGATTTTGAAGACACGGGAAAGAAGGTTGAGGAGTAGAATCATCAAAGAATATTTAGTGCAATGGAAGGACTTACCAAATGAAGATGCCACATGGGAAGAGGAGAATATTTTGCAGCATCTAAATCTGAAATTGCTTGAGGACAAGCAATCTTGGGTGGGGAGGACTGTAATGTCTCCATTCAAATAAGTGCATAGTAAGACAATCCCATCAATCCTACTAGTTTCCTAGGTTGGATGGGCACATGTGGGATGGTAATAAGGAAGCTAATAAATGATATTTAGACAATAGAGGGGTTCAAGCATTTAATAAATATGGTGAATAAATAAATTCAAGATAAATTCTAAGTGGCAAGTGGTTTTGGAGACATATGGAGGTGGTGGGACCCACACTAGCTTGATTTTTCATAATACATGGTATCTCTCTTTTGCAAATTCGAATTAATGGGAATGTGAACACTCTTGGGTGAGTTGGTAAGTCATAACACATGTCATTGAGCATATTAGGTCGAATTGGGAAGGATTGGTAACCTCCATGGAAGATAAAGAGTCAAAGTAGAAGTTTGTGGACACTTGGGCTAGATTCCCTAGCCCCTATGACACCAATGATGGAGCATCTATGACAACTATGACAAATTGCAGACCTGACCTCTGACATCTGACCACTATGACATGTTAGCAACAAAAATAGGCTCAAGGAAGGCGAATTTGGGAGTTGGAGAAGCCAAAGAGACTCAAAATCGAATTTGGGAGAAGATGGAAGGTTGGAACTAGGAGACAAGTGGCAAATGTGGAATATTTCCTAAATGGAAATCTATTGAATCTATTGAGAGGATTTCGACCCTTAGAAGGATAACGTTGGTTATAAAATGTAGAAATGAAGAATGAGAATGGCTTTTGATGATTTGAGAAAAATTGCATTTGTGAAGAGAGAGCTAGTGGATGACTAGTTTCTTGCCTTAGCCAATTTCGAGGGTGAAAGATTCCCATCCAAGTTGGTGTTTGGAGAGGCCACTCAGGTCTTTCATGGTGCTTTAATGGAGTTTGTATTTGCAGGTACCATCTATAGGAAGTTTCATGGTTTGTTTTAGTGCATCACTTTCTCTCCACCGTTTCCAGTTTTGAAGGCATATTCATGCTCCTTGAGGGAGGGCGTTTTTGGTGAGCACTTATGCTTCTTGAGAGAGCTTCTCATTATATATTTCTGATTGTAATAGCTTCATATCCTCTGTTATTAATACTCAGAAAGTCTCAGGTCGAAATACCCACTGGTTGTATGCAAAACTATTGATTAATGAGCAAACAATGTCCATTTCCCCAATGCATTGATGTATGACACTATAATGTTGATTATTTCGAATGGATGGATGATTCTCTGATATATTTGTGATCAATATACTGCCATGGATGTCTTCTACAAGTTTCATGTACTGTACTTGAGCATTTGAAGCATTTTTACTCAGTTTAGTTGTATTGGGAGGTGAAATAGTGCCATTTCCCCAAGGGTCGAATTGGGGGTTTTTGCTGTTGAATGTGAGAGAGTTAGAACAGTAGTAAAAATCAATTAACGGTGCATATGAGACCTTAATCACATACTTAACACATTATATACCTCTGTTCATAAATTTGTGGGATTTTGGAGGCATTTGGAAGGCCATTTTCAGTGTTACCCGGGGGGGATTTGATGCACAAATTACTAGTCAAAATTACCTATATTGATCAGAATACAAATCAAGTTTGCATCAATATTTGGAGGGCCATAAAACGCCCATGAACCTGATATTCAAGTCTAAATACCATTCATACACTCCTACAGAAGATTTGGGAGCATTTGGGTTGATTTGGAGGTCAAAACAGTTAAACTAGTCAAAGGTCAAAATTGGGGAAAAAGTAGAAAAATTGGCATTTTAATAGAATTTTGAAAAAGGGTCATTACATTCTTAGAAGCTTTTCTAGTGATACCTTTATTTGAGAGATTTATACAACCTATTTTCATGTTTTTGGTTCTTAATTTTAGCCAAATTAGTGCGCCTTGGTGACTTTTTCTAGGCTAGTCCTAGTGGTTATTCTTTATAGTTCTAGGTTATATATTTTAGTATGCCATGCACCATCCTCTTGGATCTTCATGAATCAATTTTTACTGCTTCTATCATGTTCATCTTTCCTATTCTAGGCTAGGCAACACAAATCAACACAAATCACTTGGAGGATCCTTCTGCTTTTTACAAGGTAGATATTCTTTTATTATATTAATGCTTTGTTGAGATATCTTATGCAAATTCTCTTTGTTGACTTTCTTGTACTTTGGTGGGTATCATACCACCCAAAAGCTAGGCTTATTTTGTGGACAATTTTAACCTACTTTTAGGGTTTTGGAGGTGACCTTGCATCATACCTATTCTAGGTCTTCAGATATTGTTGGATATTTTCTTTGTATTGATCCATCCTCATGTACAAGAGGAGGAAAAATAAGAGATAGGGATTGATTGGTGATTCTAGAGTCCTCTTTTGATCCCTTTCATGTTAAATCATGGATCTAGTTTGTGATTGATTATCATAGTTGATTGCATAGTATTCACGTGACTTTGCTCTTGAATACTGTGACGGTAAAATACTTGTATGTGACTTCGTTCCCACATAAGTCCTTTTGTATTGTCAATTTGATATTGACAGAGCTTGTATACACAACTTTGACATGGAGACGGAAACCCTTTTGGTAGTCAATTACTTAGTGCGAATGAATTCAATTGTTTGATCCGAAATATTTTGAATAAGTGAGCTTCAAGTAATACTAGCCTCATCAATTTTTACCCCCTTTTCTTTCTAGACCCATTGGATAAAAGGATATATTTGAAAAATACAATTAAAAAATTAATTTTTTCATTATTTTGAGTGTTTAACTTACAAATTGCAACTTTGTCATAGATTTGAAGTGGTTTATGTGGAACATTCTTATGCATAAATATGAAGTTTTCCTATTGATTTGGGCAGTTACAAAAGAATTGTCCAAGATTTCAATGAGTACTTTTGCATATTTGAAGCCTTTTTTTAAGGATATAATCTAATCTTTTTTTAATTCAGATCACTAGGAAATCTCCCTAAGGCTAGTAACACTAGCCCAAAGTGAAATGTATTATACAAGGTGATATTGTTACTTTCCCTAAATGCCCATTCGATTCTTTCCAATTTCAAGTGATAATACAACCAATGGAAAATGAACAATAAGCAATGCAAGCAAGAGCGAGGGGAAAGAAAAGGAAGTAGTCCATTCTATTGAAGAATATTCACCTACACTGAGATAACATTTTTGGAATGGTTTGAATGAGGGCTCATCCATCCCATTGGTTGTATTGGGTTCTTGTTCACACCTAGCTAGCTTAGTTAGTTAGTATATATTATTAAATTATGGCTAGTTAGTTAGTCTCTTTGACTTTGTCCATTGTAGACCCATATGTAATCGTTTATAAGGCTATCTAGCCTAATGCTAATGCAAGTCAATTTTCCTCTTGAGTTTCATTTCATGTGTATTATTTTAAATTATTGGAGTTCATTTCAATTGCTTAATTTGAGAGATGAGAATCAAAGAGCCCTCTTTGAGCCTCACCCCTCGTTGTTATGGCTCATAGAAGGTAGAAGAATTGGCATTGAACTTTTTTGGTGAGCTAGAAAATTGGCATATCAATATTCTCACAATACAAACTAGCAAAGATAATGTTGTGTAACTACAAACAAAATATTTTTGTACATGATTTGTTTTGCTTGTAAGTTCACTAATTCCCCATCACTAATTTAGTTGAGACTATTTATATTAAATAGTCATTACTAAGTTATTAGGCAGGTGTTAGTTATATGTATTAATGACTCACCGCTATGTTAGATGAAATATGTTACTATAAGAGTTGTAATGAAAGAGATGCCTCCCCCCTTGCTTGATAATTAGTTAGAGGTGCCTCCCTCCTTGCTTGATAATCAATTATATATCAATTATACTATTAATCATTACAATATTGTTATTTTCTTACGAGTACATTTTCATGGAGACCCCTTTCTCCTTTTTAGGAATAGCATATGCATTCCAACCCTAAGTGTGCAAGTGCTCCCAACTCTCTTTCATTCTTTTTTTTGTTATTTATTATTTATGTTATTATCAATGCCTAGTACAATGTATTGCCCATTTGTTTACAAAGACATTGCAAATATACCAATGCCTATATTGAATAAGAAATAAAAGTATCCATCAATTATCCATGTTATTGGGATCAAAACCAACATTACTATGGGGAAATATGTTTTATCTAAGCATGGTGATCATGACAAAACTATAGTGGATGTGAATATGAATGGAGTGCTTCAAAAAATGTTATGGTGATTATGATAAAACTACAGTGGATGTGAATATGAATGGAGTACTTATTCAAAAAATGTTGTTAAACCTTTGTGCAATTATTAATATGATTGTTAGGACATTATTATGAATGGAGTACTTCTTCAAAAAATGTTGTTAGATCTTTGTGCAATTATTAATATGATTGTTAGGACATTATTGACCTTTAACCTTAAATGACGAAGAAAACATATATAATCTTACAAATGGATTATCAATATATTCCAAATGTATATTAGAAGATATTATGGCCATTTTAGTGGCATGGGAATATCCAAATGACTTGCTCATTATCCAACACAAGAAAGAGTTTAACTTAATTTTTAGGTGCCCTTGTATATTAATAGTTTACACAATTACCATGAAGGGAAATGGTAGTTAGCAATGGATTGAAAACAAAATATTTCATTTTTATTTTCACTTGCATAACCCATTTGTACCAAGTACATTTCTTTAACATGGATAGAAGATGATAAAAAATATAATGAAGAAAAAAAGTTCATATATAAATTCTTAATTCCTAATTGGAAATAGGGCAAAGAATACAACAACACACATTTTATCCGTTGATTAATGTGGGAATTGGAAGAAAAGCAATAGAGAATAATTTACTACCTTCAAGAAGAAGATGCATAAGAACATATGGATGAATCTTGAAATGATATTGCAACCTTTAAAGATATCCAAACAATATTAGTCATAATCCCACAAAACTCAAATAGGTATTTAGCTTCCTCGGTAAGTCAATTTACTAAGGACTTTACAAATAACCATTCCTTAGAACACCCTCTTGGACAAATATGCTTTGTTTGAACTGTGAGAAGATTGTGGACTTTACAAACAGCCATTCCTTTGAACACCTCTCGGAAAAAGATGCTTTGTTTGAATGGTGAGAAGAATGTGAGCATATATTTATCGAAAATTAAACAAAAACCAACCTTTTCACAAGTTTTTAGGAGGATTCTCACATTTGCATCCATGCAATTCTACTTAATCCAATACTTGCCATACATCCTTTTTCTTTATAAAATCTGGTGATTCCTTTATTGGACCTATTAATTTTGTCTTAACATAAGGGTTGGAAGCATATTCTTATATCTATAGACTTTGTCATCAAATGAGTCAAAGTGAACCCAACAAAAGAGTCACATAATAATTAATGTTGTATTTTTTCTATATCAATCTAGATCCATCTTAATTTAAGTTTTATCAAGCATTGACAAAGTTCAAATACTTGGATGTGCAAAGTTGTTATCAAACTTTTGCATCTAAACACGGTTTTCACATATAGAAATTTGATTCCTCTTAGCACTTGGTAAATCTAGAGTTAAAACATGGATCTAGATTGGTATGATTTCAATTATAGAACATGCCATTATTTAAATCCAAAGAGAATAAACCTTTGAGCACTTATTTGCATTTTACGGATGGTACTTAGTGTAAATCACTAAACATTGATTAGAATGTTGACAACATGCCCCACATTAATTGACAATTGCATTTTACTAACTTAGATTAATATCTCCTTATGCACATGATTTAAATTTGTGATCACAAAACCTTGATTCAATTACATTATCATATTTGTATTTATCTTATACTTTTGCTTTCTTGCACCTGTTACACTACATATATCTTAATTTTCTCATTTTACCACTTGATTTTAATTAGATCTAACCCTTGTAAGAATGTGTGCATCATTATCTAACCCTTGTAAGAATATGTGCATCATTATATAAGCCTATTGACAACATATTGCATCTTTGGATAACTCATAATTGCATTTAAGGTAGAATCAATAGAATCACTAAATGTTTGGTCTTAGTTATCCCAAATGTCAACTGACATTTTACATGGATTATAATTTTTCATATGGTGATGAATTAGGTCAATATGAGTTACTGTCTTGGAAGAAAGTACAATAAAGATGTAAGACGATTGTGTAAGCCATTGTTTGATCCCCTCATCAACAAAGGAAGTTGTATTTTACTGATTTTGAGCACTTTGAATGTAAGACGATTGTGTAAACCATAGTTTGATCCCCTCATCAACAAAGCAAGTTGTACTTTATTGATTTTGAGCACGTTGAATATTACATTGAAACTAGGCTTGCAACCATTCATTGGAATATTTGTATGTTCTCTTCACACTATAAAAGATAGTTGCACATGCATAATCCCGATGATAGTTTTCTAAATATTTAGGAGGAAATTTTAAGTAAGATCTATTGGAAAATTCTAAATAAAAATATACCTTTATTCAAAAGCCAAAAGTAACTCTCCTTAAAAGCTTTAAAACCTGATCATGTTTTCATAATTCCACTTAAAGTTTGTATAGTCACCACAAACAAAGAACCCTCATAAAATATTTCAAAATTTAGACAAATAAATTACAAGCTTGATTGAGAAGAAAGATGTTAAAATTTCCAAAAAACAGCAACATTTTAAAAATATATGCCTTTTATTCTCATAGTAATTTTTAAAGATTTTCCCTTTTTACATTTACAGTAAAGGAAATATTTGTCTTGGAGAAAATATTTAGGTGATAAAATTATAGAATCACTTTCTAATTTTAATTATACTATGGTGTATTGGAATTCAAAGCTTGGAAGACCATGCTTGTCTTTAATTTTAAACACGATGATGATGTTTGTGATGTCCTTTGTGGTATATTTTTATATTTTTTTGAGAAGACTATTTTCATTCTTTGTATTTCGTTTGGAGATGTAAACTCAATCCAAAAGAATGTAATTTATAGGATTTTTATTGCTAAATAATTACATTCCTTGTTTAAAAATGACATGAAGGAACTTGAATTTGATCCTTTTAGATGGCTCAAGAGTGTGGACCTTACATAGCTGAAAAGGAAACACACTTCACCAAAGTTTTTTGATGTAATTGATATTTTATTTATGAATGAGAGAAACCATTTACTCTTTGTGCTATGGAGTTGGCTTAGATTATACTTGTTATTATTTGGTACTTTGAAAGACTTGGGAATGATATATTTTTGTTGTAGATTACTCTCACAACTTTGTATTTTGGTTGGAGTAAGGGATGATTACTTTCAGCAATGTCTATCTTCAACTTGTTGGGTATAATTTGGGGTTTGTGCAAGAATATTTTTGTAAATTATTTCCAAAATATTGTCATATATTTGCTTCAACCAATTTTATGATCTTGTTCTAATTAGGGTAGATTAGTTGGATATAAGGTTGTAGCTTTCAATTCTAGTTGTGGACTAGTTTTAGCACTTTGTTAATAATGTAAAGGTTATGTGATAGTTAAACAAATTATTTGTTATTAATTACATCATTTTTTGTTAGCTTTGTATATTTAGTTTTAAATTTATTTAAACAAATTTCATATATATATATAAACAACCTTAAAATATAATATTAATTTCTCTAAAATTTTAATAACATTTCATACATTCTCACAAATTTAGATTTTATTTCGATAATGAATTGGAAATAAAGTCATTAACCAAAATATTTATTACAATATATTATTATCATCCAACAACCACATAAACTTAATCCTAAGACAAGTAGGAGATATATCTTCGTATATTAATAAAAAATATGTCACCTTTAGTTTATCTTTGTTGAAAAAGTTTATTTAATTTTGATACCAACATTTAAGAATGATTAAATATGTTTAAAAAAAATTTAAAATATATTTTAATATTAATATTAATGGATGAATAAATATATTATAAAAATAAAAATATATGAAAACTTTTTTCTTTAAATGATGGTTTACTATTTGTTAGAGGGCTACATCTATTGGGAAAATGCCAACACCTCGAAGAATCAAAGTATGACCAAAATTACAATCTGGTGGGGAGGATAACAATATTCCTCCCAACCACCAGATCTACACTCAATTGACAAAAATATCTGAAAACTTGATTGGAAAAGAAGTTTTCATTTATTTTAATTTTTAAAAATTAATTTTCAAAAATGATCATAAAGTTAAATAAGACTTAGTCAAATATGATCAGAGAGTGATTGATCTTTGAATCAATTCGAAAGTGAACAGACGCGACCTGTGTCGTTTTACACGAGCAACTGATTTTGTACACATAAATTCTCGTAGTCGTCGTATCTAAAGGCATGAATTGATAACTCTAACAACAACAATTTAACCCTCATCATTGCCCACCTAAAAAATGGATGATGACATGGTAGATTGCTCCAATGCAGGCAATGGAAATGGCAGCGACAATAATGAAAGTGACAGAGGATTGGATGCCAATAAGGACAATGGAAATGGCAGCGACAATAATGAAAGTGACACAGAAGAGGATGACGAGGAGGAGAATGGAAATGGCAGCGACAATAATGAAAGTGATACAGAAGAGGATGACAATGGTGGTAGCAGATCAAATTCAAGTGGTCGTGGAAGAAGTTCAAGCAGAAGTAGCGATGGTAGCCGTAGATCGAGCCCAGGTAGCTCAAGCGAAGACGAATCTGAGCATAGACCGGTGGAAAACGAAGACCAGTCTGAAGAAATGAATGCAGAGAGAAGTGGAAGAAATGAAACTGATGATGGAGATGAACAAGAAGTGGAGATTACTGATTCAGAAGATGAACCAGAAGTGGAGATTACTGGTTCTGAAGATGAACCAGAAGTGAAGATTACTGATTCTGATGATGAACAAGAAGTGGAAATAATTGACTCTGATAATGGAAAAGAAGATGTGAATGCAGAGAGTAAGGGTGAAAGAAAAGAATCCATAGATGATGAAGAAGACAAGGACATGAATATTGTTGATTACTTCGAAGACAGAGATGTGAATATAGATGGTATGGTCGTTGATGGTGAGAGACATGGAGGCGGAGATCATATCGAAACCAAAGGTAAAGACGAAATTCCTGCGGATGGAGATGAAGATCTTATAGAATTGAAAGTGGAGAATGAGATTGATGGAGATGGAGATCATATGGAAACCGAAGATGGAGATGGAGATGATCTTATGGAAGAAGCTCCTATGGGAATGGCTTATAATGAAAGGGAGGAAGGGGAAGCGAGTGGTATGGATCTAATTGATGTAGAAGAGGATGAAACCATCGATCCGAGTTACTATGACTTCCATTTTAAGCCAGCCCGCCATGATGTAGAGGCGATCCATCCTCGTGGTAAGAGACCAATAGAGGAGGTAAAAGTAAAGACTAGAGAGCACGTCAGAAGACTAGAGAAGAATGATAAGCAGCATGGTATTCCCCATGAGAATAAGCCCGAGGAAAGCATTAAAATAAATAAAACAGAAGGAGAACAAGAGAAGAAATCATTACAGAAGGGCCCTGAATCATCCATGAAAGCTGAAATGATAAAGGAAACTAATAAGTCCATAAAAATACCCAGCAGAGATGCTGCAGTGAAATTTGTAACAAGCGACCAACGGCCTCCTATGAAAACTGAAATGATAAAGGAAACTAATAAGCCCATCGAACGGCTTGTTGAGACCCAGAACATGGAAATCCCCACAAAAGCTGCTGTAGGTTTATTTGCGAATCCTGTAACAACTCAGGAAGGGCTTTCTGTGAAAACTGAAAACAAGGAAACCAAGAAGATCAACAAAGGGCTTGAAAAGAAAAAAGAACCCAATAAGCCCAGAGGGCCGTTAAAATCCCTACCCGAGAACATGCAACCCGGAGAATTAGCCGGGCAGAGTGTTTTTACTATAACTAAACAACGAGGGTTTTCGAAAGATGAAAAGGAGCAGCCGAAGAAGCCAAGCAACGTAGCAGTTGAAATTTCAAAGCATAGATCCCTACAGGCTTCGGCTGAGCAAAAGGCCAATGAAACGAGACCAGATGAAGGAAAAGATCAACGTGAGGATGTCAGGAAGGAATCAGAGAAGGAACCTAAAAATCCAAGGAAAGGGGAAGTCGGGATCCCAAAGAAGGAGATCCTACAATCTTCTAAGGCCAAGGGAAAACCCAATGAAAAAAAAGCAGATCAACCGAGGGGCCTGAAGAAATTAGAGAAGGATCCCCGTAAAGTTCCTGAAAAACAAAACGTCCCCAAGCACAGAGAAGAACCTTCTGCGGGGCCTTTTGTGAAAGCTTCAACCAGCAAAGAAGCTGGGCCTTCGAGGAAACCTGAAACGCATAAGGAACCCAAGAAGAGCCAAAGCATACCGAAGAAAACATCCCACAAAGATGGCAGCAGTATCTCTCAGCCAGAAGTTGAGAATCCCATACAGGCAATGGAAACAGATGAGGAATTGCAACATAAGGATCTGAATCCATTGCACAATGAAGTTGGAGAAGTCCGGAATCCAATGGATGTATATGAACAAGAGACCAGAGGTGGTGGTAGGGAACCATCGCTTGAACAAGGGGAAATCGAGGGCAGCCCTGGTGAGAAACCCAAAACAGATCTGAAAGTTCATCGTGAGGAGGCCGTCTCCGGAGAGAAACCCAAAACAAATAACAAAGGCAAGCGGATCAAGGTGCCTCCTATTGATTGTGGAGACGACTGTTATAAAAAATATCAGAAGGATGTGCCAGACCGATGGGAACTTGTCACCAACATGGAAACGTGAGTTACTCTTACCTTTCTGCTATCCCCTCATCCTCCATAGTAATAGAATATACAATATATGCATGTCAACATCATTCAAAATTCCATGATTATTATCCTACTGGGGCAGCCATATCCATCCAATATACAATTATCCTGATGTTAACTGGGGGCAGTTTAATCAAGTAGCAAGACTGTCACTTGTATTTGCAGCTACTAAGTTCAGGAGTGCTACTTATTTACAGTTTTTGAATCTTCTGTCCTTTCTACACATACATATATTCCTCTCCCCAGCCCTGCTTGAAGAAAACAAAATTCATTGAAATAAAATAATATATAAACAAATTTATTAGCATCATACGAACAACCATCTCAAGCTGTGTATTAGGGTGTACAGATAATCAAAACAAAATATGATTTTAGTAACGTTATAAAAACAAACATATTCCTGGGCTTCTGGATTCCTTCTTTATTTCATCTTTCATAGAGGACCCCTTGCTGGCTTCTTACAGGATTCCTGATATTGATGATTTAACCTGCACTAAATTTGTTGTTTACAGATTCCATCAGTATGTTCAGGAATTTCAGAAGCGATATGCTTGTTATTCTCTTATTAGAGAACAACTAAGTACGACAATGTAAGACTCAGAATTCCCAGTATTATTGCTTTAAAATAGCTTCAGGTATGTGGGCAAATTATTGTATACCATGTTTATGATAAATTTCTGACTTGGAGAAATCGAATTTACTTCTCAGCAAAATCTTTGAAGAACTTCGAGAATTGGTGGAGGATGCAAAACGTAAAGACATACAAATAGGGTTAAATGTACTTAAAAATGGAGTCAACACCGAATACCAAAAGGTAATTCAGTTAATTGCTGTATGATATTTTAAAGCAAATCTATAATACATTCATAGGAAAAACTCAGGTACAAACTTGGCTATAGATCCCACCAGTGCACCAGAGAAGCCCGTGGAATCCATTTTTAGTATTAAGCTTCAAAGCAAATGTATATTTCGTTATGAATTTTTAATAGCAAATCTATAATAGATTCATAGGAAAAACTCGAGGTATAAATTTGGCTATAGAACCCACCAGTGCACCAGAGAAGCCCTTGGAACCCATTTTTAAGTATTTAAACTTCAAAGCAAATGTATATCTCGTTATGAATGTTTTTGCATCGTGAGTTATCATTATGACCGAATTCAATTTATAATTTTTTGTTCCATTTTTTTGGACTCAATACTATTCTATGTTTTTTTCTTCATCTCATGATGATTGGATGGATTGTCCTTAATCCCCTGATGATGGATGGATTATCCATTATAAAAGTTGAATGGATTGTCCACTCCAAAAGTTTAAATATTTCAATTGGAATATGAAATTATTCAGATCCAAGATCTTTGAGCTTATTTTGATTGCTGATTTGGTGACATGGAACAAGGTCAAAGATTAATTTGAATCAGGATCCTGATACAAGATTAAAAGAATTTTTTTTTATAAAAAATGAATATCTATTTCACCAAACTATTTGATTTTTCCCCACAATACAGTAATACAGAAATGAATGAAAACTTGTTATGAATCTTGACAGGAGAGGACAGCCTACTTTCAAAGGAAGAAAGCCTACATGGTGCTACACAAGGAATTGGATGTAATATGATCTTCCTGTTATCTTCATTTTCGGCTCTCATTTTGTATTTCACCATTGTTTTACTGTGAACTGACATATTGGTGTGGTAATGTCCAGAACCTCAGAGCACACATCATGAAATTTTACCAAAAGAATGCAAGACGTGGCAAACTATTTTAAAACGTATAAGCATGATCGAATGCATCGGAACTTTCCACGATTGATCAACCAAATTTTTTAAATTTATTTAAATATTTTATTCTGAAATTTCACATCAACTTTTTTCCATATCTTAATTTATATAATAAAAAAATTTAAAATTTTTATAATATTAATACTACAACTATAATTTTAAATCAATTTAAATTTTAAATAAAAAGTCATTATTATTCATCAAAATTTGTTTTTTTAATAGCATATTAACTCTTAAATTGCAATAAAGTTTCTTAATTTGGTTGTGATTGATTTGTATAACATATAGATTGAAATTGTTTTATCAAAATAACTAAAATATACTTTAAAATTAGTGTCTTAATTTCAAGTATATTACAAAATATGGGTAGGATCTTAATTTCAAGTATATTACAAAATATGGGTAGGATAAAGTGGTTGACTGTGAGCAAAAGGTTTCAGAGGCAAATCCCTGGGTAGTATACATTGTTAAAAATAAAATAAAAAAATAAAATTTAAGGTTTTAATTTCAAATATATTTATTTCTATTTAAATTTATGATTAAACTTCATACATATTTTGAGTAATGAATGATAAAAACTAATATAGATTCATCTAACTCTGATTTTACAAATCAAAAGGCCATAGGGCTGTAGAAATTAGCCTTCTCGACCCAAATATAATTAAATTTAAATGTTTGTTTTATTTGAATATATATTTTTAATTTTATGATATAAAATGCATGATTTTTTATAAAACAATATTAAATAAATGATATAAAGTATAATTAAATTTAAATGTATGTTTTATTTGAATATGTATTTTTAATTTTATGATATAAAATGTATATTTTTTTTATAAAATAATATTTTAAGTTATAAATTTAAAAACTTTATTTAATGGATTAATGTTTTATTTGAATTAATAGAAGATTCTATTATATATAAATGTGTAATTGTTAAATACAAGTTTTAATATAAACATTAATAAAATAAATAAATAAAAATAACTAAAAAAACTCATTAAAATGGTTATGAAAAAAAAAACTTATTACAAAAATTTTCCATATTTTTTCTTAATATTTGAAAGGTTGTTGGGTCTCCTTGCTTGTATTGCTCGAAATTTCCATAATAGCGGTAGGTGGCTTATCTACATTATCCTCCTCCACCATCCAGGATCCTACTGAGCGTCATGATTGGGTTCCTAGAGATAAACCCAAGATTATATCTAGGTGATTTTTAACCATGCTCTTTCAATGTCTTTTCCACGATTTCTTGCTTGTCTTTTTTATACCCAATATGAATTCTAAGCTCGTCCATTAACCCCCGCAACCCCTCCACCTAAGAGTTCAGGTGCCTCATCATGCATTTTCCCTTCAGCTCCTATAGTCCCCCAGCTTGAGGCACTATCCATATCAAAACATAGAGAGGGGATATACCCTTGCACCGAGAAGGAATGATCATCCACACCATACAAAGTACCCCGACACTCCAAACCCCATAGAGAAATTGCAATG
The DNA here is from genome assembly GCA_027924585.1 of Larix kaempferi. Lineage (NCBI taxonomy): Eukaryota > Viridiplantae > Streptophyta > Pinopsida > Pinales > Pinaceae > Larix > Larix kaempferi. Next base: position 37,533,147 of record BSBM01000017.1, read on the forward strand.
TTATTCTCGCCATCCACTGAAAAAAATGGCAGGGGACCTATCCTTCTTGAAAGAAGATTAGAGCGCATAGAACTGCTTACTTGAGAACACATATCTCAATCCAATGCTTGTCTTCAAGCTCCCAAATGGGTTGCTCCCTCCCAAATCTATAATCTTGCTCACAAAACCAATGCCGCCCCAAAATCATCAATCAATGGGCCTGGAACCAACTCTTGCATTCAAAGCCAAAGATATACCACCTAAGGGCAAAGGATGCATAATCTTATTTCAATTCCTCTCCATTATAATTGTGATCAATATAACATTTATTTTTTCAACGAGTAGATGTAGTAATAATATAAAATACTTAGTATTTATTATTCTAATGATATTTAGCACACCAAGATCTTAATCAAGGTGGGGTTTATATGTTGTTAACTATTTTCAAATAAAAATATGACATGTTGTAATGTTTGACTTGTATAGCTCCAACTCAATACTTACAGTTGATCCAATTTTTTGAAATTCTATTGAAGCACATTTCAAACTTACAATTTCCTCTATTGTGACATACAATAATTTGCATAAACATTTTTGGAGTCCAAGTCTTTGTGAAAGGTTTTTTCAAACTTGTCAAACAAATAAACACATTGAGCTTGCTCTTTAATGCACCAAGCTCTATATAAGCTATAGTTTTATCTATTGGTCATTTCTAAATTATCTAAAGACATTCATAATTAATACATTTCACAATATTCTCTCATAACATAGCAGACAAAGACACGAGATTTGCTAAGAAATATATTGTCCATCTAGCCTAGCATGATATACATATTATACTAACTATGCTTCATTTGAAAGGAATCATATACATTGGGATCAAATAAGCCTTGGTTTAATATCCCAAATCATATAACATGATTGAAATGTTAGATGCAATAGGGAGTTCAAATCATTCGAACAATGATAAGAGAACACCCTTAATCTCTATGTGACAAATAATTAAATGAACATACAAACATACATACCATTTAAATTTTATATTGGTTAATCTTGCATTTTGTTTCTACCACTCATGTTGCGGTTTTTTTTAAGATGCTATAAGAACTCCACCGCATCGCATTTTGATCTTAATCTTGCTTGCTTTCCACTTACTAACCATAATTCTAACATGGCTATCCATTTCTACTTTCAATTTCAATTTCTTCTATGTATACTTCAGAATATTGCCATTAGCCTGATCAATCATTGCGTTGATAACTTTCACATCATATATTTTGAGCACATTGGTGTTCTTGCAACTATTCATGCAATAATTGCAAGTCGAGTGACATAAATATCTAGTTACATCCCATGACATGCCTTATCACATTTCGTTTCTTAAATTGTGAGAAAGATAGAATTGTAATCACTAACTTCGATCTTCTAATTGTTCAATTCAATGACAAATGCCAATAATGTTTGTATGATTGATTGAATAGATCATTTGTCCTTCCCTTCTTGAAGAGGGGATTGATAAAAGTACATTATCGATTGTTGATTTCTCAACTCCATAAAATTTCATTTAATATAAAACTTGGTTCTATTGTAACTATAAGAAACATTGTTGAATTGATGATAAAATGTCTAAAGATTGAATATATTGGTGGGCACATATTTCAACAAAGAAATATTGAATTACAACTACTTTATACAAAGTTCATCTAAAATATTGGACAATGTAATAGTTATATGATGATTAGTATAGTGTACATCCTTTAAAGGTAGTAAGGTGTTATCACAATTAAAGATTATCTTCATATTCCAAGGGTCCAATGGTTTTCATTTTTATAGCAAGTTTCTTCTAAAGTATCCACAGTCTGCATTTTTCTTGTCGATGTTTCGAATCCAAAGCAGAATTCATCATCAGGACAATGAGTCGAAGGTAAGAGGTGTGGATTTAACTTTATTAATAGAAAAGATGCAAATGTAGACTTTGAAACCTTAATCCTTACGGTGGCTTGCTAATCATAATATTTGGATGAAAGCTTAATAAAATTCAAGCTGGGGTTTAAAAAGAAAAAATTAACAAGGATAGCAATTAAAAATTCTTAATTATCAAGATTTAATAATGATACAATTTTAAAGCTAAAGTGATTTAGGGTTTTAATAATGAAAACTCATTTAATACTATATCATCTTCCTATGTTAACATATGAAAGCGAAATGTTATTAGTCCCCACCTTGCTTTAGGAGGGACTGTACTAATTGACCTGCATTGATTTTCCATTTTTTTGTGCATTAATTTCTATGATTTCAACCAATAACTCATTTATTTTTTTGTTCATATGAAAATCTATAAACTTTAGCTCAGGCATAAATAATGTGTTTGACACAAAAGTTAATTAAAACAGTTTTTGATTTATTTGTCAAACCTTTCATATTAATATAGTATATCATGAATCAATTTTCCATGCATTTTAAAACAAACATTAATGTTCTCTTCACTGTTCTCACAAGTTTTAATCCTCATCTTCAATTGAACTTTGATATTCTAACAAGTTTTTATTTCTCTTCATAATTGCTACAGAATTTTTTAAAATCTCCACTACTGCAGAGACTCAAATCCTCAAATTTCTTTTTGTATTTGGTAACACTTATTGCCTCATCTATGGTTTTCTTAAAAGAATGGCTACTTGTACCAGGGCTCTTGTATTAGATTTTAAAGTCAAACAGAGTTCCTATTAACAATTTGGAATATTTGCATCATACACCCGGCACTTGAAAACATCCAAGAGCATTTGAAAAAGAAACACATGGGATACATCAAAATGTTGAGTACAATAGGTGAAATATTTATAACAAGACCAATTGTAATAAGCCAAGCCAATAAACAATATGCATGCATACATATAAGAGTTTTTCTTTATTCAATTAGTTACATCTATATTTCATGTGTAAAGAAACACATGGGATACATCAAAATGTTGAGTACAATAGGTGAAATATTTATAACAAGACCAATTGTAATAAGCCAAGCCAATAAACAATATGCATGCATACATATAAGAGTTTTTCTTTATTCAATTAGTTACATCTATATTTCATGTGTTGTTTTTGAAGTTTGCAAAGGCATTCAAGCATGCATAGCCTGGGAGAGAATTATTACAAAGAAAGCACAATTGTTATTTAGTGCCATGATAGGTAAGTGAACGGGTGGGTTTTGATTAATTTATTTCTATCTTTGAGGTGGCCACTTGGATCAACTGCTAATTAAATTTATATCTTTTATCTCTGATTACCAACTTTTCATATTATGTTTTCATAGTAATAATCTTTTTTTCTGAAAATTTGTTTAGAAGGAAATGCCCTTTTTTTTCAAGGTGCAATTTTCTCAATCATATCTTGGGGTTTGTCATTTCTTACCAGACAACTAATTTTCGGTAAATATATTGCTCCGCAGACTTGAATCTCTAGACTCTTCGATAAATGAGGTTTGATTTAAATTAAGAATGAAAACGTTTTGCGATTTCTGTTTTATGTCATGTCAATTAATATCTATTTTGATGTGTCTAATTTTCACCATATGAGAAGGCTTAATGAAGATTAATACAATTTGCCGACCTAATCCACATGAACTATATCTGCTTCTTCATTTTGTTTTAGCAGTTGACGTCAAGAAATATTATATTTGCATCTTTTACTGATGAACTTTCTCATCACTTCTGTATATACTATATATATAAAAAGAGCATATCATCCTTTCTTTAAAGCCCTGAGGGGTAGCTTAGTTAGTTGGATCTTCCAGGACCAAGACAGCACAAGGTCGAGGTTAGGGGTCCTTCGGAGTTAGGCATCGAAGTAATGCCGACATGGCTGGGGCCCCTTCGGGTGGGCTCCCTTGGCTTGGATCCGTGGACGTAACGAGCTCTAGGGCCGTGAACCACATCGAAAAAAAAAATCATCCATTCTTTAAATACAAATATCTCCTCTAGAGTATCAATGGACAAACTTATTTTATTTTCCTTGGAAAATAGCATTAATCTTTTCATTGGCAAAAAAAATAAAAAAATTCTGCATATGCTTGAATAACATTTTAATACATTACTATAAAGACAAAAAACCACTTTCTATGTTCCTTCATATAAGCATACAAGCACTCTTCCATTATTCTATGCATAAAAATACTTGCAAAAATAAAAAAACGATGTACAGGATTTCACCTGCTATCAAAAATACATTACAGTACATAAAAATTAAGTCTTCCATATTGGATGTGAATTCAACAGTTCTAGGAATTAATAAACCAAAACTTGAGCAGCTTGCTACTCAGAACTTAATAATAATCAATGGACAAACTTGTGAACATCTTATCCCACTAAAGCATTCTGCCAGAAGGAATAAATCAAAGACCCTTCTGCCACCGTATGACTTATAAGATGAAAGAGTAACTCTAATTTATTCCTGTAGTTCATTTCTCATAAGTTCCTAAGATCTTATGATGGATGTTAGTTCTATTAGTATTTTCTCATTGTGGCTTTTTCAGACAAAACTGAATACTAATTCATACAATTCTACAATTTTTCCATCTCATTCAATCTCATAGCCTTGATCTTGGAGGTCTTGAATCACTTCATTCCGCATTCGAAGCCACAATTTTTGACCTTCTCTTTCAAACTTTTCCTCCTGAAGTTTCTTTTGAACATTACCCCCAGATTTATCAATGATGCCTTGTGGCCCTATTGTTGTCCCCAAGAAACCACCCTTTTCTATGAATTCTCTGACTGCTTCCTCGTCACCAGGATAAGGAAACTCCCGACGCTCATAAAGATGTGCCATTTCTTTTTCTTTCTATTTTATAATATATATCAACTGTAAGTAATGTTTCTCTCATGGTAGGACATATGAATACCCTAAGAATGAACACATATCTACAAACAATATTGAAGGAACCCTCTAGTACAAAAAAACTTGAACAGGAAAGATGGACACTGTTGATAGTAGGTGTTATACCTTAGTCCGAGGCTTCAGTGTCCACCAACCCAGAGGTGATGTCTCATTCCACAACCATGCTGCTCCAAAAATAGCATAAGTAGTAAGAACTGCTTTCACAATTTGTTTCCGATGCCAATCAACCATCTTTCAGATAACCTCTGCAGAAATATAAACATAGCAATAACTAAAAACTTTCCATATTTATAATACTAGTCAATAATCTCCAAAGCATAACTAATCTTCCATTAAAAATGGGAGATGCAGCACAAATGTCAGTTGGCAATCTCTAGAGACAGTCTTTTCAGCAAAATAAATAAAAAACTTAGAATGCTTGAAAAGTACATCTAAGCTAAAGCCATATATCAGATATTCAGTATTCTAATGCTTCATGGCGAAAATATAGCACAGCATATCCAAAACGCTCAAGCAATATAATTAGGACATCATTACTTTCATTTGGTAAAGGCTTCAATGCCTCCAATCCACCTGTGCACATGTAAAATAAAAAACTGGGCAAATCCTTGGTTAATATTTGTCAGAATTGTAGAAGCACATGCATTTCCCTTGACGTTTCAAATCGTATAGTTGCATTTTCATGCTTGCAGTTCATGCAAATACATTAGATTTTTTTATCTCCATTTTCGAGGCATAGTCTTTGGCCTTCCGACTGCACTTGCTCGTCTGTGTTACCATACATGCAATGTAGTGTATTCAATTTCAAGTTTTAGCTACTTTGTAACTAGTTGTATATGCAATTTTAAGTACAATATCAGATGGCACTACATGATATTTTAGTTAACTACTTTTGGTTGCTTGAATTCATATAATTCGAACATTGGGAGAACCTACATGAAATTTCCATTTAACCTCTGCAAAAATAACTAATAAGACCATGCAACACCATGGTCAATGTACATGTCCTTGTAGCTGTGATAGTGTTGTCAGCTCCAGGCAACTTTACTTTTTATCTTCATTTTCCAGGCATAATATTTGACTTTCTGATTGCAATTGCTCCTTCATGTTGCCATGAATGCAATGTAGTGCATGTCAAGAGTTTAATTTCGAATTTTAGCATGATTGTAACTAGGTGTGTGTCATATCTGTGTCCAATAATTGAAGTCACTAAATGCTTGTTTAATTTCATCTAATTTTGGCTGCTTGATTCACATAATTCAAACCTCAGGAGACCCTACCTCAAATGTCATTTTAAGCACTGCAAAAGTAACTAATCAGACCATGCAACTGTTAAAATTTCAATAGATGAAAAAGCTAAGAAAGCTGGAAACTTAATTAACTCTCAACACTGCTGTTACTGTTAGCTCTGGGCACACATTCACGAAGTGAAAAGTAAGAACAACAAACTAAAAGAAACTTGCAGCACACAGAACTCATAAAATCATCTGCTGTTCTTAACTAAGGAAAGAAAACAGTACATACAGTGGATCAAACTGAATGCCTAAAAACAGAAGTCCCTGTCTCCTTTTCTAATCAGGAGCACCCAATCTGCATGCAAAGTATGCACTGGGCCTTCTAGAAATCTGTACCAAAAACAGAACAGTACACCTCCAGGTAAACTTGAGATCTCCCAAATCTGGAATTTCTAATTCTAACTAAAATTCAAACTGAATTAGAGAAGTGCTTATTCTGGAAAAAGAACTAATTTTGAACAGCAATAACTCCTAATTCTGGAACTGCTAATTTTAGAACAGTAGTTAACTCTGTAAGTCCCTAAGAACATCATATACATAGCCAGATGTTGAAAAACTAGATGTATGTATAAATTTTTAAAATTTTGCAACATATATCAGTCATTAACAAAAGTAAGGATCACTGAAGGTAAGACAATCACAGAGAGAACACAAGATTATCCTGGGAAACCCTCTTGGGGTAGAAAACCCAGCCAAAACTTCTCTTTAGATTCCTCAACAAAATACAACACCAGTACAAGACTTAAGACTTTGAACTAAGTTAGTAGTGCTGAAACAATACCTCTGTTTCAGCACTCATAAACTCCTCTAACAGAACTGATAACACACTGTAGCAGACTTATGGTAGACACTGTAGCAGCACTAGATCTCCCTCCTTGTAGCAGACTGTAACAGCAACACCCTTGATAATTGGCAGTCTTATAACAGCAGAGTTCTTCTCCAAAAATTGTGTCCAAGTGATGGGGGTTAGCCCCTTTTTATACTTGGGCTTCGCTGCCCTAAGCAGCCCCCTAGGACCGCACTAAGCTGGCCTCTAAGCAGCCCTTGACACTTGGCATTAGCCTTTTGACACTTGGCACGTGCTATTGACACTTGGTATGAACCTTCTGACACTTGGCATGTGCTAATGACACTTGGTCATAAAGTTAACACTTGGCTTGAGCCTTTTGACACTTGGCATTAGCTCGACACTTGGCTTGAGCCTTTTGACATTTGGCATGAAATACTTTTTATGTACATAATTTAATTACATAAAAAATAGCTTCCAAAGCTATATATTTCAACACTCCCTCTTAGCAAGGAATATATTTTTTCCAGTACCACCTATTACATCCACTTGTCTTAACTTGGCTATTGACTTGTTGATTCATCAAGAGAAGTTTTGTATCCACAGCTAGCACTCTGGAATCAGTAGCATCTCTGGTGGGCACACTGCTATCACTATAGGATTTTTATTCACTCAGTTCACCAAGAACTGTCCTAGTAGTCGTAAGCTAGAGGAAGCTATACAATTCACCAAGAACTGTCAGTTCACCAAGAACTGTCTTACTCAGTGCCAATCCTTGTTCTTACTGGATGAGTAGTCTTAGAGCCAGTCCTTTTTCATACTGGATAATAATAGAATAGCCCACATCCTACCTATAAATGATTTGCCTTGCTACTGTCACCAGAATCCTATATGCAGTTCCTTACTCCCTCTTATGAGGGACTAGTCCAAGCTTGTCTCTGAAGTACTCAAACTTCACCTTTGACAGAGGTTTGGTTAACACATCTGCAACCTATTCAGTTGTAGCCACATAAAGAAGCTTCAGTGCTCCTTTTTCTACCATATCGTAGATAAAATGATACTTGATCCCAAAATGCTTTGATTTGTCATGAAACAGCGAGTTCACTGACAACTTTATGCAGCTTTGATTGTCACAATAGATACTAGTAGTATCTAACTCAAGATCAAATAATTCTGAAAGCAATTTTCGTATCCATACAACTTCAGTACATGCTAAACATGCTGCCATATATTCTGCCTCAGCTGCACTAAGTGCAAAACTGGTTTGATTCCTGCTAAACCATGAGATCATTCCTGATCCCAGACTAAAACAACAGCCTGATGTACTCTTACGATCTGTGACATTACCAGCCCAATCTGAATCAGAGTATCCCTGCAGTTTAAACTCACAATCTGCATCATACTTGATACCATATTCAATGGTAACTTTCAAGTATCTCATCACATGTTTTGTTGCGATCAAATGAACATGTCTGGGTTCAACCATATACTAACTTAAAGTATTCACAGCAAAACACATGTTTGGCCGTGTATTTGTCAAATACATCAACGATCCAATTATTTGTCTATACAAGGTGGCATCCACTATCTCTAATGAAGTATCACATAATAACTTCAGATTTGTTGTTCCAAATCTTTTTAAAATTTCCACATCATATTTTCCTTGATTGATACAAATCACACCTGGACTTTGCCACACTTCCAGACCTAGAAAATAGTGCATCTGACCTAAATCTTTCATTTCGAATTCTGAAGTAAGCTTCTTCTTGCAATCAATGATGAGCTTTTCATTTTCTGTTAGAAACAGGTCATCCACATATAATAGTAAAATCACCAGGCTAAGTTGCACGAAATGGGGAAACGTCGAAACGGGGGAAACGTGACCCCCCAAAATTTTGGATCATACATGTCGGAAAATCATTGCCTATATTGGGATCCTATTCATCAATAGCACCCTATACCTCCCTCCTCTAGGCTCTAGCCCTTGCCTCTAACTCGAATTTCAAAGTTGATCCTCCAAGGACACTAGTTAATGGCTCAACACCCCACAATTTTGATGAAGCTTCCTAATCCAATTGTTAAATTGAGGTAGAAATAGCTTCCCATGCTTAATAAGTGATTTTGCTCGAGTGAAGAGTACATTTTTATTAAGGTCATGAATGAGGAGTTCAACAATCAACACCACCAAACATCAAGGGACATATAGGGGTTGATGTGCTCGATTAAATACCAATTCCATGCCCTCATACATGATAGAATCTAGTGGAAACTTTGCAATCCTGAAATCCTAAAAACTATTAAGTCTGCTGAATTCTGAAAGGGATCTAAAATTCTACTTTTTGCATATGAAGTCCGATGAGGTTGGACCCACTCTCAAATATCTTGAAACAATTAATGGTAATGTTAAAAATTTAAGTAAAAGGATGGAAAATAAATGATAAGGAGAATGTCACTTTTATTGCCATTAATATAACCAAATACTATTGCACCATGGTGATATTTTTTTCGAAAACGCGACCCCATTGACTAAATCCGTACTGGAAACGCATTTCCGTATGGATGAAACACGTTTCCATCAAGAAAATGCGTTTTGTCCGTACAGAAACGCGTTTCTGGGCCGTACGGTACGCGTTTCGGGGTTTCGAAACATTGGAAACGAGGTTGGGGCCCAGGTTTCCTGCAACATAGTCACCAAGTCATCATCCTCAATCTTATAGTAAAGATTGGAGTCTGCTTTACTTAATAAAGCCCAAGCTCATCAGAAAACTATCAATTCTTCCATAGCATGTTCTGGGTGCTTGCTTCAAGCCATACAAGGCTTTCTTTAATTTGCACACATGTGTCTGTCTATCATGTGTCTCAAATCCTTGTGGTTGTTCCACATACACTTCCTCTTCTATCACACCATTTAGAAAAGCAATTTTTACATCCATCTAATGTAGTTTCCATCCCAACTTTGCAACTATAGCCGAAGTATCTCTAATGGAAGTGTATCTTGCTACAGGAACAAATGTTTCTTCGTAATCTACTCCCTCTTTATGGGAGAACCCACGAGCCACAAATTTGCTTTGTATTTCTCAATACTGCCATCCGCAGCATGCTTGATTTTGTATAACCATTTAGATGTTACTACAGATTTTTCTTTCGGTCTCGAAACTATGTCCCAAACATAATTTTTCATGATTGATTGATATTCTTCAATCATGGCATCCTACGACACCTTCTTCTCAACAGCTTCTTCATAGTTGGGGGGTTCTGCATCAATGATGTTAGACACAAGTGCAACATAGTTGGAATAAAATCGGGGTCTTTTGCTTTCTTTGAAAGTTTTATTTGGGGCACCATACTTTTCTGCATCTTGAATGAGTTCACGCGCCCAACCACATTTTCTTTGATATGTAATTACTTTTGAGGGTGAATCAACAAGTTTCTGAGGCTCCATCATATCATGATTCTCAAGTACATGCTCTTCTTTTTTTTGTTTCTGATACTCTTGGAGCTGCTGGTTCCTCATCATGTATCTCATTGAAATTATTTCTTTTTTATTTGTAGAAAGCTGCATCTTCATCAAAGATAACATCTCGGTTGATCTCAATCTTTTTGTATCTAGGGACATATACTCTATATGCCTTTGATATCTCGTTGTATCCAACAAAAATACCCTTCTTACCTGAATGATCCGACTTTGTCCTTTTGTCCTTTGGAATATGTATATAGTATATACACAGGACAACCAAATATCCTTAGATGACTAACATCTGGAACTTCACCTGAAAACACTTCTTTTGGAGTTTTATTTTGAAGTACTTTATGAGGACTTCTATTTTGTACATATACAGCAGTCATTGTTGCTTCTGCCCACAGATACATTGATAAGTCCTAATCATGAATCATGGCTTTAACTACTTCCATTATTGATCAGTTCTTTCTTTCCGCAACACCATTTTGCTAAGGATTGTAAGGAGTAGAAAGCTCCCTCTTAATCCCAACTTCTTTACAAAATGCTTTGAATTCACCTGATGTGAATTCTCCTCCATTATTGGATCTTAAAATCAATGTTTGAAAAATCGAAACCGGACTCGGAATTGGTCGAGGGTCAACTCCGAATCAGAATCGGAATCAGTAATGAATCGGTCGATTTGAATTTAATGAATCGGTTTGCTCAAAAATACATAAAATATTTAAATTTTTAAGAAAAACAACATTTTGAAGATTCTAATCCATGATTCCATAGCATTAGAGACAAAATATCCAAAGTCTGTTGTGAATTGGATGTTGTCTCAGTCTTCAGACTCTCAGTCCGTCCATAGTGCATACAGTTTTGTCCACTTCAAACTCCACGGGTCACCCCCACACTGCACAGTGCACAGTCCACTATTCAGGTTCCATTGTCTATTTCCACAATCCGTTCCATTGTGTAGCTCCATTGTTCACACGGCCGCCCTTTGATTCGGTCAGCCCTTAAACCGGTGAATCGATCGATTCCGAAACCAGTTCGGCCGATTTTTAAAACATAGCTTAAAATCTTTATATTTTTCTCAAAAAGATTTTCAACAAGAGCTTTAAATTCTTTAAACTTACTAAACACTTCATCTTTATTCTTTAAGAAATAAATCCAAGTTTTGCGAGAAAAGTCATCAATGAACGAAACATCAATCTTGAAAAAGTCGACAAGGGTCCGAAATACAACTTCTCGGCAACATCGGCGAAAAAATCAGGAAAAATCGACAAAAGTCGGCAAACATTAAAAAATACAAAATACATTCATTTTTTTCAGAATTTTAAACATATAAAGCAACAATAACATCAAATAAATACATTGGAACATATATATGGAGAAAGCGTTGATATATAGATGTAGTGGATGCAAATAACTCAGAGTGGTTTGATTTCAATGACTCGAACTACTAAAAAATACAAAAAAAATTACAACTTTAATGAAAAAAATATATATTAAAGATTCCAAGTTATGATTCCAAACCATTAGAGACAAAATATTATCAAAATGGCACCAAGTGCAATTCATATCTAAATCAAAATTGAAAAAACATAATCATCAAAATCATTGTCTATGTTGGGATCCTATTCATCAATAACACCATGTTTCCCCACTTCTAGGCTCTAGCGCTTGCCTCTACCTCTAATCTCGAAGTTGATCCTCCAAGGACATCAATTAACACCCTACAATTTTGATGAAACTTCTTAATCCAGGCGTTAAAATAAGGTAGAAAGAGCTTACCATGCTTAATAAGTGATTTTGCTTGACTGAAGGGTACATTTTTATTAAGGTCATGACAGAGGAATTCAATCAACTTCAATCAGGCATCGACACCACCAACATCAAGGTACATAGAGAGTTTGATGTCCTTCATTAAATTCCAATCCCTTACCCACATACATGTTAGAATCCAGTGGAAACGTTGCAATCCTGAAATCCTAAAAACCATTAAGTCTGTTGAATTCTGAATGGGATCTAAAATTCTACTTTTTGCATATGAAGTCCGATGAGGTTGGAACCACTCTCAAACATCCTGAAACAATTAATGGTAATGTTAAAAATTTAAGTAAAAGGATGAAAAATGAAAGATAAAGAGAATCCTGAAATAGATAGGAGGTTCTTTTGTAGACCAAGTACATATAAAACATTTTCCATTTTCAAATGTTTTCCCGAATCTAAGTTGTAAAAAGCATTCCCAATGCCCTTAATAGGATAGGAAGAGTTATCACCCAATCTTACCTGATGAGGAGAATCTTTTGTGGTCAGACTTGAAAGAGTCTTTAAAACCAGTCATGTGCCTGAAGGCAGCACTATCTACTAGCCAGGTTTCATCACCATAATTTACTGAATTTGTAAGAGTTGCTACCAACACATACTCTTCATCTGAATCTTCTTCTTTTTCTCTCTTGAAGGCAGGTTCATCATCTTCTGCAATATGAGCATGATGTCTCTTGTTTTTCTTCCTTTCCTTGACTTCTTTTATGAGAGGACAATCTCTAGCAAGATGTACCGGCTTTTCACAACAGTAACATTTGAGTTTAGAATAGTCTCTCTTACCTTATCAAATTTTTGAAACTTCTTCTTTGGAGGATGATTTTTCGTCTTCTTCTTTCCTCTTCTGAATTGGGCTGCTAGAGCTTGGTCCTCATCGTCACTTAGTTTTTCTTCTCTTGCTCCCAATCTTGCTTCTTCTTGGGCACACTCTTCCCACAGCCTACTGAACTTTATTAACTTTCTTCTTGAACAGATACCTCTTATGAAAGGGTCCCATGACTTCAAAAGTCCATTGAGAATAGTCATTACTATCTCAGCTTCTTCAACTGAGTCACTGATAGCCACAATTTGTTCATTAATCTGAAAAAATCTTGTAAAGAATGCATGAATAGATTCAGACTTCTGCATCTTTGCATTTTTGAGTTGAGTCCTCAAAGTCATCTTTCTGTTTATGTTCCTTCATATAAGCGAGATAAAGCATCGAACATCTCCTTGGGAGTCTTCAAGGACGATATATGAGGAATAAGATGATCTTTTATACAATCTGCAATTATTCTTTTTGCCCTTACCAGATTCTTCTTGCACTTGACTTTAGCTTCTTCATCCTCAAGTTTTGTAACCTCTTCTTTAACATGATCTGATAAGTCATTTTCTTCCAACACAAGAGATATTTTGTACTTCCATGCTCTGTAGTTATCAGGTCCCTTGAGTTTCTCATCAAGCTTATTAGTGCTTGACAACATCTTGTCTTTGATTCTAACTTCCTTCAAGACTGAAATACTGTAACTTCCTTCACTAATCTAATACATCTCTGCAGGAATGGCTTCCTTCAGGGAAGCTCTGATACCATGTTGAAAAACTAGATGTATGTAATAAATTTTTAAAATTTTGCAATATATATCAGTCATTAACATAAGGATCGATCACTGAAGGTAAGACAATCACAGAGAAAACACAAGATTATCTTGGTGTTATCGAACAAACTAGCAGGGCTAGTGCTCGATGAACAAATGCAAGGAGAAAATGACCACTGTCACCTCAGTCACTCCTCCAACTACTTTAGAGAATCGGAACCTCCAAGGGGAGAACCCTTCAAGGATCTGCAAGACACTTATGACAAAGAACACTATGCTTTCTAGATAACCAAGTTAGTGACCAGTGCCTTGTAACCAATAAGTTAAGTGCTTGTAGATGTTAAATGTAGATGTATCAAGTCAATGTACTAGTGCAAATATTTAACCCAATGATCAAAGTATTAGCAATAGAATCAATCAATGGTATTTTATGATATGAAAGAAATCATCCGTAAATGACAAACATGGAACATAGATCATCCAATGACAAACAAATTTAATCACCAATAACACATATAGGACTGATATAATAAAGTATAGTAGTATGAAGACAGTCCAAACAGTCGTGTGTAAGGGCAGTAAGTTAGGTGTAGTGTTTGTAACAAATGTTTCCAATATATCTTCCAACAATTAACCACTTTATGACCACCAAGTAAGAAAAGTTTCAGACTGTGTATGAATGGGTTAGCAGTAGTTTTAGCAGTCACTACAGTAGCAATTATAACGGCAGAAATATAACATGGGATATGTGAAATGATGTGAACAGTAAGTATCCAAATTTCAACCACTTTATTCATGCATTTATTATAAACTTTCAGACTGTGTACTAGTAGCTATGTCACAGGGTTCATCGGATTTTGAACCATGAGGTTCGAAATTCAACTAACCTTTTAAAAAAAAATTAAGTTCGTTGGAATTTGTCGAATTGGTTCGAGCCCTATTGCTTCCTGCCGCGAGTCATCCTGCTGTGAACCCTGTAACTGCTCATCGCGAGTGGTCCTCTCGCGAACTCCGTCAATGCTCGTCGCCAGTGGCCATCCTTACTGCCGCAAACCCTTCCGCCATATTACTCTTACTCACACCCCAACTTCAATCTTACTCACCGCCTGTCGTCAGTATTAAACCTGCTGCGACCCGTGAACCCTGTTGCCAACTCGCAGTGAGTCTTAAACCACCACCGCCCTCAAACCCTGTTGAAATGCAAACTGCAGCTGCAGTTGCGGCTGTCGAAATTCAACCTACGGCTGCGGGTTAAATCGGCTTCCTCCCACTCGATAAAATATCCATTTGTAAGTGGTAAGGGCAAACATCTTATTATTAAACGTGACAGAAAAATGGATGTATCAGGTTTAGAGTGGTACAAGGTAGACTAACCAAGATTTGGGCGATGGGTAGCAGAGGCGGTGGCGTTGCAGTCGTTGGGCGGCGAGAGTGTGTAACAGTCGGGTTTATATTGACCGTCCAGGTGCATGAGTTTTTACACATAGCATTTAAAAATTAACCTAGATCCTTGTTGCTGTGGATTACGACCTGTGGTGGGCTCTTGGCGTTTTTGTTCCCGGTCGTGGCTGGGGTTCCTCTGTTTCCGGGTTTCGTTTTGGTATATGGGGTTTTTCCAACCCGGTTTTCTCTCCGCCGTTATATGAGCCCGGCTCACTATTTTGGGGCGTTTTCCTTGCCGGGGCTTGTTAAATTTGTTCGTCTGCAGGGGCTCCTTGCGCCGGTGGCAGTTTGTCGTTTTGGACTGTGACATTTGAGGGTTGACCCACGCGTCTTCACACTTTCCTGGGCATATTTTATTGTTCGTCTGTCGCCGTGCCGGTGCTTCACCCTAGCCGTATTACAGGGCAATAGTTCCCTCTTGGGATTTCCGGAGTTTACTGTGAACGGGGGTTTGGTTTTCCGCTTTGGGAGAGAGGCTCGGACCCTATCCGGTTTGATCCATTTGAATTCTGCTTTCTGGGCTTCCACCTGACAATGGGGGATAATGTGGAGGCCCCTCAAGACCTAGCGGACTTCTCTATGACAGCCTCGGAGTATAAGATGGAGGAAGCCGGTTTGTTCAAACCTGCTTCATATTTTAGGGAGAAACTTCATGGAAAACGACCTCTTGCGTCGGGAAGTCGGCATCGAGCTCCACGTGCCAGGCACGGGGCTAATAAAGGCCATTTGCCCTTTCCTGATGCTCCTGGTTCCGACCCGTCTGTTGAAAGCACAAGGGGCAGTCCATCTCATGTACAGGCTAGGAACACACGGTCGGTCTCTCGTGCTGCACACCGTCTCAGCGAAAAATTCTGTTGTCGTCCTGGGGAGGCCTGGCTTACCATGGGCCGTGATTTGGGCCTTGAGGAGATCGTCGAATTCAATTTGACTGCACTGGTGGGTAAATTCTCATACTTCGCAATGAACCGAAGAGATATTGGGGCATGGGTGTCCGAGAAATGGAAGCCCATAGTGGGCTACTCTCCAAGGGTTTTTGTGTTAGCCCATGGTTGGTTTGGATTCAAGTTTGAGGAGGAGGCACACTGCACTGATTTCTCTCTCGCTTATGACTCCATGGGGCCGGCAGTCTCATGTTACAAAAATGGAACACTGATTTGGGACGTTTTCTCCATGTTGAGGATGAACACCTGAATGGCATGGATAGGCGGATGGGCAGGATGTTGGTGGAAGTGGACATTTCGTTGGGCCTCATTGACGTCCTCCATATCAATTGGCGGGGCCGTAGGCTGGATCTGGTTATTGACTATTGGGGCATCCCTTTCCGTTGCTCAAACTGTAAGCAGGTGGGTCACCTATGGCGTCAGTGCACCCAGCGTTTCTCTCCTGGTCGGCCGGTGGGGGCGGACCCTTTTTGGCCCTCGGACGATGCTAGCGACAAGGACTTGGACACGAATGGAGGTCTCGATGGATTTTCAAACAGATGTACGCCTCCGGCTGTTGGTCTCATGGGTAAGTTGCAGTCAAATGACCCTTCTTTGTATCATTCATTGAATGATTTGGACATCCATTTTATTCATGCACTGGAACTTAACAATGGAAATAATGGAAATTATTTGTGTCATTTGTATCCAAAACTGTCATCTGCGTCTGAGTCGGAAACGGAACCTGCTGCCTTGTCAGATAACTTGCCTCCCACCTCTGCACCCCTCCCCACCTGCACTTCTTCCCTGGAGACCTCGCCTTTCATTCCACTCTCACCTGTGGTGTCGGCCCATACCGGTAGTCCTACTGTTCTCCTCTCCTCAGGTTGTGAGGGGTCGATGCCCGTGTTGGAACCGGATAAGGACGCTCAATTACCCTTGGCTCTCCCAGACGACATAAACCTTGCCTCTATTGACCGCGGGCCTAAGGAGGTTGGGCTAAAGACCACGACTCTTTTGGCTGACTCTCAGAATCGCACTATACACATCCCCTCTTATTCTGAGATGGTTCAAAAAACACCTCTCCCTGTTTATTTAAACAACCAGATCGTTGGAGGAGGAGATTCATTAAATAATACTGTGGTGCCTTCGCCGGCCTCTTCGTCACTTGCCCCGCCGGCCTCATCGAGTGTAGCTCCCAACATATCTGCAGCTAATTTGTCCACGATGGGCGAAAAATGTATTGCGAAGGGGGCTCGGCTCGATGGTTTAGATGCCGATTTCTCTCCTATCAAAACTAGAAGTGCCAAGAAATTATCAAAGGTCAACGCTCGGGGGGGTGGAGACACTGTCGTGATAAAATCCCCCATCTCCCCATACACCAGGGCTCTTAGAGGAATCAAAGCCCTTGCCAGGGGTCGATAATGATCATGCTCTCCTTAAACATCCGGGGAGTGGGGGGCATGCCCAAACAACTTGCCCTCAAAAGAATCCTTCATATTGTAAATCCTGATTTGGTTCTTTTACAAGAAACTATGGTTGGAGGGGAGAAAGCCCGTATTTTTTTCAATAAATTGAAAGCTGGGTGGTGTTTGGCCTCTGTGGATGCGATTGGTCTTTTGGGTGAACTCCTTGCTGCTTGGAACCCGGGGGTCTTTAAACTGGATTCCTTTATTACTTCTTTGGGTATACTTCTGACTGGCAGCTTCAGAGGATCTGACAAGGTCGTAAATATCATAAATTGTTATGGGCCCTACAACAACAGGGAGACTTTCTGGAATTCGGCCTGTTCGGGTCATCTCTTGGCCTTGGAAAATCTGATACTTGCTGGTGACTTGAATTTTTCTTGGGGTGCTGAGGGAATTTGGGGTAAATCGGCCAGAAGGGACCCTCTGGGGGATTACTTTAAAAACCTTTTCTCTTCTCACGCCTTGATTGATGTGGAACCTAGGCCTTTATCACCAACTTGGTCTAATGGTCGGTTGGATGAGCAGTTGATTTCAAAACGGTTTGATAGATTCTTGTTATCATTGCCCCTTTTGAGATCGTTCCATACTTACAGAACGTGGTGCATGCAGACTCATATCAGTGATCATACCCCAATCGTTCTTCAATTTGAAATCGATGCTAGGCACCGGTTTCACCCTTTCAAATTCAATTCTGTCTGGTTAAATGATTCTGATTTTGATGCCGGTGTCCGCGCTCTTTGGACAGATTTGGATGTTTCGGGGGAGCGGTCGGCTATGGACAAGCTGGCTGTCAAGTTAAGGTCCCTGAAAGAATATACTATGAATTGGGAACGCTCCAGGAAAGCTGAACAGTCCACTGAGCTTCATGCTCTGGAGTTAGAAATTGGTTTACTTCGGGATCTTTCTCTGAGAGGGGGAACCTCTTCTCCGGACCGAGCACGGCTTGCTCTGCTAGAGGAAAGAAAACTTAAAATACTACTCAATCATGAGGAATCCTGGCGTTTAAAGAGCAGGGCGATCTGGCTCAAGGCGGGTGACTTAAACACAAAATTCTTTCATCGTTATGCTGATGGCCGCAGAATTCAAAACAACATTTGGGATTTGAATGACCATGAAGGGCGACGGATTCATGGGGATGATGCTTTGAAGTCTGAGGCGTCGCGCCATTTTCTGAATTATTATACTGACCCAAAATCTACATCCCTGCCTGAACAGTTTAAACTTATAAAGGAATATCCTAGGATGTTCACGGATGCGGAGGGGGACAATATTTTTGAGACTATAACCTGCTCAGATGTTCAGAACACTCTTCGGTTTTTAGCAAAGGATAAATCACCTGGGCCGGATGGGTGGACGGTGGAGCTTTTCATACACTTCTTTGACGTTATGGGGAATGACCTGCGGGATGCGGTTGATGAATCTAGATCATTGGGTTTGGTCTCTGGGGCACTAAATACCACATATCTGGCACTGATTCCGAAGTCTACACATCCGGAAAGTTTTGATGACTTCCGTCCGATTGCTTTGTGCAATATTGTTTATAAGATTATATCAAAGGTTATTGCTCAATGTATCAAACCGTTCTTGTCTAAATTCATCTCTATTGAACAATACGGTTTTCTGGAGGGGCGGCAGATACACGATGTTGTTGGGGTGGCTCAGGAAGTATTCCATAGTATTTCCCAGAAAAAGATGGAGGCACTCATTCTACAACTGGACCTGGTAAAAGCCTATGACCGAGTTAACTGGACTTTTCTCAAGTTGATTCTTATACAAATTGGCCTTCCGTGGAAGGTGATGAAGTGGATAATGGCCTGTGTCTCGACTGTCAACTATGCTGTGCTTATTAATGGCCAGCCGACGGATTTCTTCAAAGCGTCCAGGGGTCTTCGTCAGGGATGCCCACTTTCTCCACTCCTGTTCCTGTTGATCATTGAGGGGTTGAGCCTCTCAATTCACAAAGCAAAATCCGAGGGCTCTCTTGTTGGTATAAAAATCTCCGTGGAAGTATCTGTAACACACTCATTGTTCGTGGATGATGTGTTGTTATTCGGGCTGGGCATTCTGGCGGAATGGTTACAGTATAAGCGAATATTAGATCTTTTTTGCTGTGTCACTGGTATGCTCATTAGTCTGGTGAAATCTATTTTCCTGAAACACTCCTTGGAGGAAACCGTGGAAAGCGACGTCAGGGACATTCTCCCATTGCAATTTAAAGAACTTACTGAAGGCACCAAATATCTCGGATACTTCCTAAAGCCTGCCAATTATCGAACAAACGACTGGCTATGGCTGGTCAAACGTTTCGAATCACGCATTAGCCATTGGAGTACGAGATATCTCTCTCTTGGTGGTCGCATTACATTGGCTAAGTCTGTACTCCAGAACATGAGAGTATACTGGTTCTCTCTTTGCAAAATCCCGGCTTCCATAATGCGCATTCTGAGGGGAAAATTCTTCCGGTTCATATGGTCTGGCGGGGGTGAAAAGAATTGTTTTCATCTTATTAATTGGAGATGCTTGGCAAAACCATATTGCCTGGGCGGATGGAATGTAAAGAATATGGAACTGTTTGTGACTGCACTTCATGCGAAGAGCCTGTGGCGGGTTTTATTTAATAGCTCCAAGTGGGGCTGTATCACTCGGGCTAAGTATCTTAAAAAGATTTCGGTCTCGTCCTAGTTCCGGCTAGATAGACATTTATTAAACGGCACCTCTAATATTTGGCGCGGGCTTATGGGTGCTTTCTCTGTTGTGGCAAAGTGGCTCTCATGGATTCCCGGAAATGGACGGGACATCAGACTAGGTTTGGATCCTGTCATGGGGACTGCGCCCGGATTTCACTTCTCTCCTGAACTCCTTGCACATCTTCGGGCCCGTGGGCTTTGCTACCTGTCGCACGCTGTTACTTTCAATGGGGGTTGGATCACTGCTCAGCAACTTGGCATTCATGGTTTAGTGGGTAAAGAATGGACAGACTTCACCTTGTTGCTTCGTCAAGCAAATATCAGACTCGACGACTCTCCGGACAAGCTGGTCTGGTCATGGGATGTTGCACGTGGTATGGTTACTTCGAAACTTGCATATGACTCCTTATTTGCAGACTGTAAACCGAAGGCGGTTTGGTGGCACTCTCGGATTTGGAAGCTAGCCCTTCCTCCGAGGGTTAGCTGTTTTATCTGGTTGGCTTTGGGAAACTATATTCTGACCTGGGATAACCTCTGTCGCCGTGGATTCATCGGTCCTGGCTGTTGTCCTTTATGCTGTACTCAGGAGGAATCGGTTGACCATCTGTTCTCGTTGTGTCCAGTCTGGAGGGAGCTCTGGATGCTCATTGTCAATTCTATTGGGATTTCTGCGGATTGGAACTCTGGTTCATTACTGGACTGTTTTGGCTCATGGCTCAACGACCCCCAATATGCACGCTGGCTGGAACTTCCCTGTTACATGATGTGGGAGTTTTGGAAGATGCGAAACCGCCTCGTCTTCGAGGGGACTGCTATAAATCTGCATTGGTTGAGTGGTGTAATCATTGCTTCTTTTATGCAATATAATTCTGGCTCTGTTCTTTCGGGTGGCACGAGGGTCACTTCTGGCAAGCATCCTGGATATCGCTTGGCCCCCCCTGTATTGACGTACCCCTGTGGATTCTTTGATGGGGCCGCGGCCGTGGCTGTTGGATGTGGGGCTGGAGCGGTGCTTCATCTAAACACTACTGTATCCTATCTTTTACTTTTAAATTTGGGTCCTGGTTCTAATACTCGCGGCGAATTATGTGCTCTCTGGCTCCTTTTATTTTTTGCCCGACGCTTACAGGTTTCTTCTATTGTCGTTCTGGGCGACTCATCTTCCATTATCTCATGGGCTTTGGGGACATCCACTTTGAATGTTTTGATACTCACTGAATGGATGGCTGCTGTGAGGGAGTACATTAGTGAATTTCAGCATATTCACTTTGCCCACGTTTTCCGTGAGATGAATAGGGAGGCGGATTGTCTTTCAAAGAGGGCATTGCATTCACATTCTGGACACATTTTGTGGGAGGAATGGCAAGAGGACCTTCTTTCTACTCGGGGCACGATTGACCTGCTTTGGAGCTGACACTTATGGTTTGTTTCTGTTCGTGTTTTTTTGATACTTTTTCTCATATATATATGCGGATTTATTTATGCAGGTACTTAGTTACAGTTCTCCAACTACTTGTTGGACTTTTGCTTCTGGATATATGCGGCACTATGGTTAGATAGACTCATGTGTCCAGGCCTTTGGCTGTTTTGGACCTATTTTGGACTGATATTTCATGTATTTATTTTTAGACTCCTTGTTACTATGACACTTATGGGCTGCTATACTTTGCACATTCAGTTGGTGAGACAGTCCCAACTGAGAGTTACTATTTTTGGTTTATATGGGGGGTTATGGCTCCTGATTGATGTGATGTGGATGGGGGCTCATGTGCCCGTTCTTTTGGGGTCCTTGTGTCCGTTTGATAGGGGCTTATGTTGCCTGTATGGTTTATGCTCTTTTGGTTTGTTGACCTGATGTAATGTTCATATTTACTATTTCGCAATATTAATAGTAAGATATATTTATGTGTGAAAAAAAAAAGTGGTAAGGGCAAACAACCCTCGAGCTTTGAGGGGAATTTGAAAGAGGTTTATTACTTATTACTCGAGCATTCTAGAAATTCACCAAGTTAGTGGGGGATTAGTTTTAAATTTTAATAATGTCATTGATGATTGGGTTTATCATTAAGTCACTCATGTTTAAAACATCATGATATATATATTGTTAGTTTTGTACCTAGGAAAGTGTTCCCCAAGTGACATTTGCCTAAGTCACTTAGAAGGGGGAAAAATGTGACCCTCACATTAATTTCACTTAATGAGACTTTATAAAATGAAAGTCGCTTTTTGATAAAGTTAAGTGGGTGAGTGAATTTTATTTAAGTGATTTAAATAAAAGGGATTTTCACTTTCATTGAATCTCATCCATCGGATTAGATCTTTCTTCACCATTGGATTAGAATCACCCTAGGGTTTGATCAAAAAGGGTTGAGGGAGGCATTTGAGCTCACTTTTGCTGATTGAAGTGAGAAATAGAGAGAAGAGAGAATAGTTGGAGGTAGCACGATTTTCGAGGCAGCAGGTAGCATAATTTTCGAGGCAGCCATTTGAGGAGATCGTTGGCACATAAATCGAGACATCAGTTTTCAGCTTGGAGAGAGGGCACACATTTCGAGGCTGTTCATGGAAGCATTTATGAGTGGCACAGTAATCGAGGAAAGTACAACAACGTGATTCTGGGCATTGAAACCGAGACACTCAGTTGGGCACATATCCCGATACAGGGATGGTTTTCAATGCATTAAATACTGGGCACATTTCCCAAGACAAGGGCACAAGTTTCTATGCTGATTCTGGGCACGATTTTCCAGAATAATTTCTGCACTTTTTCCTAGGTCTGTACAGTCCGTACGGACTGTACTTGCTGCACAGTTTTCAAGACTGTTTTTGCACAGATTTCGGGACTGTCCTTTGGCACAGAAACCGAGGCAAAAATTGGCACTGAAATTGAGATTGTAGTAGGCACAGAAATCGAGGCAGGTTGGCACAGAATTCGAGACAGTGTTTGGCACAGATTTTGAGGTAGCACTCAAGCACAGAAATCAAGGCAACAGTTTGGCACTCATTTCGAGATAATTTTTCGGGTGAAATTTCATGGTGGAGATAAGTACATTTCTGCTGTAAAATTTATGTACTGTGATTTACTGAAGAAATAATAAACTCTCTCTCTCTCTCTTACTGGTTTTCCCCGTGGGGGTTTTTCCAGGGCACAGTTGCCAAAAATTTCCTGAGTCTGATTTTTTATGGTGTGCATGTTTAAATTAATTTTCTGCCTGTCATAGTGATTTTACAGCGTGTTTAATTGTTATAGTAAATTTCATAAGTAATTTCCAGCCAATGCAAAATCGGCTGGAAGTGAAAAACACTGAAATGTTGACATAAACCAGCAAGCAGTAAAACCCATAAAATCTACATGGTATCAAAGATTGGGGGCAGAAAACAATGATATTTTGCAAACACATAGAAATTTCCAGAACTCAGGAATTTTGTGATTTTCTTCTGTTAGTGATCAGCACTTTGTTGGGTTGGCTGAAAGATGGCTACAGGACTTAGGTTGGAGGATATGTTGAATGGGGCAGTGAACTTTGTGCCATGGAAGGCCAGAATTTTACTGATATTGGAGGAGAATGAACTATGGGTGGAGGTGGTGAGAAATACTACAGCTAACCCGGTTGTCATTCCCGCTGCTACAGATGCAGCAGCACTATCAGCCTTCAACAAGAAGGACTGTAAGGCTAGGAGGATTATCCTTGATGCATTTAAAGACCACATCATCCCTCACATTTCTGGGAAGACTAGGGCACATGAGATGTGGAGTTCCTTGACCAGTTTATATGAGAGTTCCAATGAGAATAGAAAGATGGTTCTCAAAGAAAAACTCAAGAGTATAAAGATGAATGGAGGAGAGGGAGTCACAACATACCTCACTAGGATATCTGCAATTCGGTATGAACTAGCAGCGGTTGGGGAAGTAGTATCTACTACTGAGCTTGTACGTACAACAGTGAATGGGGCTTCAAAGCCCTGGGGTGCATTTGTGCAGGCCATAGTGGGTAGAGAGAGCCTACCGTCTTGGGAGAGACTGTGGGATGAATTTGTGCAGGAGGAGACCAGGAGAGGTCTCGTACAGGGCAGTTCATCACAGAGTGGGGTAGATGAGGAGAACGTGGCATTGACAGCCAAGGAGAAGAAGAAGAAGGGTCCCAAGAAGGGTGGGGCAAAGCAGCAGCAGCAGTAGCAACAGGGTGGACAGAAGAAGGACTTGAGTAAAATCAAGTGCTATTGTTGTCAGGCGTTTGGGCACTATGCTTCATAGTGTCCAAACAAGAAGAAGAAGAAGGGACAGCAGACAGCAGCCTCAACAGAGGTTGATGACTTTGGAGACAGGTTTCAAAGGGAGTTTTCCCTATTTGTTGGACAGATTGAGAGAGAGAGAGTCTCTTTAGCCACCATCACAGATATGGATATGGAGAGTGAGCATTCATTGTTGGCAGGCCATCAGACAGGTCCATCCACCACTAGTACTTGGTACATTGACAGCGGAGCCTCGAGACACATGTCAGGTACTCGAGAGTTGTTCTTCGAGCTATCACAAACAGTTAGAGATGTGGAGGTGGTACTTGGTGACAATACCATTGTTAGAGCAGTTCGTCAGGGGACCATTACATTTCAGAGGGAGTCTATGAGTCCCATGATTCTGAGGGATGTGTTGTATGTCCCTGGGCTGAAGAAGAACCTTGTTTCAGTTTCCACTATTGAGGACAGGGGTCTTGGGGTGTGTTTCTCAGATGGGAGAGTGCAGGTTTTCCCCAGGACTACAGGTGTATCTACTCCCATGGACATTGGGGTTAGATGTGCAAAGTTGTACAAGCTATTGTTTCAGCCGTAGCATGCTCTAGCACACAGCAGCAGCGCTGAGCTATGTGAGCTATGGCATCGGAGGATGGCCCACCTACATCACCCAGCTCTGAGATTGTTGAGGAGCATGGTTACAGGTTTACCCGAGTTTAGCATTGAGCAGAGTGATGTGTGCAGGGGGTGTGCTTTGGAAAAGTACACCAAGACTGCTTTTCCAAGCAATGACACGAGAGCGGCAGGAGTGCTTGACTTGATCCATTCTGACATTTGCGGTCCTATGTCATCAGTCTCCTTGATTGGTCATGAGTGCTACATTAGCTTCATTGATGACTACTCCAGGAAGACCTGGATCTACTTCTTAAGGAGCAAGAAGTCACACTTAGTTTTGAGTGTCTTCGAAGGGTTCAAAGCCCTTGTGGAGAAGCAGACAAGCAGGAAGATCCGGATGTTGAGATTGGACAATGGGGGTGAGTATACCTCCAAGGAGTTCGATGCTTTTTGCAGACAGGAGGGTATACAGAGACAGCTAACAGTTCCCTACACTCCTGAGCAGAATGGAGTAGCAGAGAGGAAGAACAGGTCGATTGTGGGAGCAGCGAGAGCTATGCTTCATGATCAGGGGTTACCGTTCTTTCTATGGGCAGAGGCATGCAACACTATAGGATATCTGCAGAACAGGAGTCCTCACCGTGCTTTGGGGAGGATGACTCGAGAGGAGATGTATACAGGCAAGAAGCTTGAGGTGAGCCACTTTCGTATATTTGGTTCTTTGACTTTCTCTCACGTCTCTTCTGAGAAGAGGATGAAGTTTGAGCCCACTGCAGAGAGAGGTATCTTTCTGGGTTATGATGAGACTTCGAATGCATATCAGCTTTACATTCCTGGCCAGAAGAGAGTTGTAGTGAGGCGGGAAGTGAAGTTTGATGAGGAGAGGGCCTTCAGGAAGTCGAGAGAGATGGAGCAGCGGGAGCCACCAGCTCCCACACCTCAGGTTACACAGGCTTCTTCGATACAGGTTTCAGGTCCACAGGTTTCTGGAGTGACTGGATCACAGGGTACAGGCACAGCTTCTACAGGTTCAATGGTTCAGGTGACAGGTACTTCAGGAACAAGTTCAGGGACAGGGACAGGTTCAGGGACAGGTTCACAGGTTACAGGTTCTTCAAGGACTGGTTCATCAGTCACTGGTCCTCGGGGTGTTGGACCTTCTGCTTCTGGGAGTTCCTTAGATGAGGATAGACCAGTTTGGGAGGAGCCTTCAAGGAAGTGGAAGCCTAAGTGGCTTCAAGACACCTTGAAGGAAGCAGAGGCATTTGGTAGACCCTAGGAGGAGATCAGGACAGTAGTTGAGCCAGACAGATATGGGATGGCTCTTGTTGCGAGTCTTCATGACTCTAAGCCCTCCACATTTGAGGAGGCTTCTCAGCATCAGGTATGGAGAGATGCCATGATGGAAGAGTACCATTCCATCATGAAGAACGATGCTTGGGAGATAGTGCTGAGACCTGAGGGGAAGTCAGTGGTGACTTCCAAGTCGCTTTACAAGATAAAGCATGCTGCAGATGGCAGTGTGGAGAAATTCAAGGCTCAGTTTGTGGCTCGGGGGTTTTCACAGTTTGAGGGAGTTGACTATGATGAGACTTTTGCTCCAGTTGCTCGGTATTCTTCCATCAGAGCAGTGATATCTATAGCAGCAAAGATGGGTTGGAAGATCCACCAGATGGATGTGAAGACCGCATTTCTCAATGGTCTTTTGCAGGAGGAGGTGTACTTAGAGCAGCCACAGGGATTCGAGATTCATGGGAGAGATTCTCATGTGTGCAGGCTGAGGAAAGCCTTGTACGTACTAAAGCAAGCTCCTAGAGCTTGGTACTCCAAGATCGATGCATACTTGACTTCGATGGGCTTTCAGAAGAGTGAGGTTGATCCCAACCTTTACTACATTGTGGTTGGTGGAGATCCTCTCATTCTTCTGTTATATGTTGATGATTTGTTTATCATTGGAGATGAGCGTCTCATTGCACAGTGCAAGAGAGACCTTGCAGTTGAGTATGAGATGACTAATATTGGGCTGATGCATTACTATTTGGGGATGGAGGTTTGGCAGGAGTCTGGACATATTTTCCTAGGACAGGGGAAGTATGCAGTTGATATTCTGAAGAGTTATCGAATGGAGGACTGCAGGCCTATGTCTACACCGATGATCACCAACTGGAAGCAACTTCATGCTTCTGAGGGTAAGTTGGTGGATCCTACACTTTACCGTCAGCTTGTTGGTTCATTGATGTATCTAGTCAACACCAGGTTGGACTTTTGCTTTGCGGTTAACACTCTTAGCCAGTTCATGGTGGAGCCTAGGAGTGTGCATTGGACTACTGCAAAACATGTACTGAGATACCTAGCAGGTACAGTGGATTATGGTTTGGACTACAGGGGTTCGGGTGGAGTCAGCTTGGTTGGTTTCACAGATTCAGACAGGGCAGGTTGTGTGAAGGATCGGAAGAGCACTTCTGGTTGTTGTTTCAGTCTGGGCTTGGCAGCAGTGTCATGGTTCAGTCGGAAACAGAAGTCCGTTGCATTGAGTTCTGCCGAGGCTGAGTATATGGCGGCCAGTCAGGCTACTTGCGAAGCACTGTGGCTTCGTAAGTTATTGGTAGATTTATTTGATCAACAGCTTAGACCTACGGTGATCTCTTCTGACAATCAGAGTTGCATTCAGCTCTCTAAGAATCTGGTGTTCCATGACAGGTCGAAGCACATTGAGATCAGGTACCATTTCATCTAGGACTACGTCCAGAGAGGGGCAGTTGAGTTGCATTATATTTCCACTGATGAGCAGGTAGCAGATATCCTGACGAAGTCTTTGGGGAGGGGGAAGTTTGTCTTCTTCATAGATAAGTTGGGAGTGGTGCGGAACCCCTTCCTCGGTAAGAGGGAGTGTTAGTTTTGTACCTAGGAAAGTGCTCCCCAAGTGACATTTTCCTGAGTCACTTAGAATGGGGAAAAAGGTGACCCCCACATTAATTTCACTTAATGAGACTTTATAAAATGAAAGTCACTTTTTGATAAAGTCAAGTGGGTGAGTGAATTTTATTTAAGTGATTTAAATAAAAGGGATTTTCACTCTCATTGAATCTCATCCATCGGATTAGATCTTTCATCACTGTTGGATTAGAATCACCCTAGGGTTTGATCAAAAAGGGTTGAGGGAGGCATTTGAGCTCACTTTTGTTGATTGAAGTGAGAAATAGAGAGAAGAGAGAATAGCTGGAGGTAGCACGATTTTCGAGGCAGCCATTTGAGGAGATCATTGGCACAGAAATCGAGACATCAGTTTTCAGCTTGGAGAGAGGGCACACATTTCGAGGTTGTTCATGGAAGCATTTATGATTGGCACAGTAATCGAGGAAAGTACAGCAGCGTGATTCTGGGCACTGAACCCGAGACACTCAACTGGGCACATATCCCGAGACAGGCACGGTTTTCAATGCATTAAATGCTGGGCACATTTCCCAAGACAAGGGCACGAGTTTCTATGCTGATTCTGGGCACATTTTTCCAGAAGAATTTATGCACTTTTTCCTATGTCCGTACAGTCCGTACGGACTGTACTTGCTGCACAGTTTTCAAGACTGTTTTTGCACAGATTTCGGGATTGTCCTTTGGCATAGAAACCGAGGCAAAAATTGGCACTGAAATTGAGACTGTAGTAGGCACAGAAATCGAGGTATGTTGGCATAGAATTCGAGACAGTGTTTGGCACAGATTTCGAGGCAGCACTCGGGCACAAAAATCGAGGCAGCAATTTGGCAATCATTTCGAGATAATTTTTTGGGTGAAATTTCTTGGTGGAGATAAGTACATTTCTGCTGTAAAATTTATGTACTGTGATTTACTGAAGAAATAATAAACTCTCTCTCTCTCTCTTATTGGTTTTCCCCATGGGGGTTTTTCCAGGGCACAGTTGCCAAAAATTTCCTGAGTCTGATTTTTTATGATGTGCATGTTTAAATTAATTTTCTGCCTGTCACAGTGATTTTACAGTGTGTTTAATTGTTACAGTAAATTTCATAAGTAATTTCCAACCAATGCAAACCCGGCTGGAAGTGAAAAACACTGAAATGTTGACATAAAACAGCAACCAATAAAACCCAGAAAATCTACATATATATATATATATACGTTGATCTTTTAATATATTATGTTATATTTCATTTTGCAATTTATATATATTTATATTTTGAAAAATGTATATCGTCGAACCTTATGGCGAACTTCATCGAAAAATTCGAATTCGAATCGAACTCGAACACGAACCCGAACCATGTGACATAGCTAGTAGTAAATAAGTAATTCCAGACCTCATTTGTTAGCAATATATTATCCTTTTAAAACAATAGCAAAGATGTAACAAATGACTAATACTTTTGTGGTTTTGTGTACGTGTGAAGTTGGTTTTGGAAGGTTGTCAAGGGTGGACAATCTGTTGATTTTGCAGACCTAAATGCAGCAGAGAAGGAGTCAATTTAAGGCTGTTACAGCCTTGGAGAAGACTCAAAAACAAGGACCAAGGGTGAGGAAAAGAGGAGAAAAGGAGGAAGAGAAGGGAAAAAAGGAGAAGAAAGAAGGGAAGAAAAAGGGAGGAAGAAGAGGAGGAGGAGAAGGGATAGAAGGGACGGGTAGAAGGAAAAGGAGAGAGAAGGAAAGACGTAGGTTTTAGGCTAGCTATTTAGGACTGTTTTTAGGGTTTTTTCAGGATTTTATAGAAATTTTCAATTTTTAGGGTTTTTAGGCCTTGTAGAAATTCGTTTTAGGGTTTCTATGGCATTAAAGGCCATGCCGAATTTGTAGGAGAGAGGGCCGAAATGTTAGGTAGGCCCCAAATTAAATATATATATATATATATATATTTTAGGTTTTTTTTAGAAATTTTTAATATTTTTATGTTTTTAGGGCTTCCTAAAATTTCGCCATAGGGTTTTTAGCTCTGTTGCACGGGAACCGCTCCCGGAGTTCAGGGAACTCGTTTATGAAGTTCCCGCGTTCCAGGGAGCTTAGGAATGGGAACGAAACGTTCCAAAATCAGTTGGAATGGTTCCGAGAGCTTTGGAACTTTTCGGGAACTTCCAGCTTAAAAATTCAGAAACTTGGGAACGTGTTTTTTGCCGTTCCGCCGGTCGAGAGTGTTAGTGTTGAGTTTTCCCGTCCTCTGTCCCCCTTGCCGAGTTGCGTAGAGGCTGCGAGCTCAACATCCCAAGGCCCTCTGTCCCCCTTGCGTAGAGGCTGCGAGCTGTGAGTCGCGAGTTGACACCGTGAGGCCGAGCTGGTTCGTGGAGCTTGGCAGAGCTTGTTCGAATGAGCTACGCAGACGTAGAGCCGAGCTGCTGGTGGCGCGGCTTCATTCGTAGCGTTGGCAGAGCTTGGGTAACGACGATGGCGTTGGTGGCTCAGCTGCGGCTTCTTGTTGGTCGGGTAACGATGACGGTGTTGGCGGCTACGGCTTCCTGCTGGTTAAAAGTGCTGGGATGGTGTTGGCTGGGCTGCAGCTGCGGCTGCTTGACTGTGTTGGTGGCTACCACTTTAGTATTTTAATTTTTAAAAAGTTTTACATTTTTTTGTTAAATGTTTATTTTTTTAATTATTATAAAGTTTTACATTTTTTTGTTAAATGTTTATTTTTTAATTATTATAAAGTTTTAAATTTTTTGTTAAATGTTTATTTTTTAATTATAAATTAATTTTTTTGTTAAATGTTTATTTTTTAAATTATAAATTGGTGTAATTATTAATTATTAAATGTTTTCGTTTATTATTAATATTAATATTTATGATTTTAAATTTTATTGTTTTAAAGTTTTATATTTTTAATAATTTTTTTAATTTTAATTTATTAAATTTTTGATTTATAAAATTTAAGTTATTAATATTAAATTACTATTAGTTTTGAATTTTGAAGTTTCAAATTTGTTTATTTAAATTTTTAAAATTTAAAATTTATTTATTAGTTATAATTTAATTTTTTTATCAATTATATATTGTTTTTAAATTTTAGGTTATTAAATTAGTATCAATGATTAATTATTAATTAATGTACTATTCTTAAATAAAAGATTTAGAACCTACAATATAAGTTTATTAGTTTAATTTTGTTTTTTAATTATATTATTTTTTATATTTTTTAAATATATATTATTGCCGCTCCCAACTTGCCGTTTCCTGTAAGGGAAACTTCTAGCCGTATCGGACACCCGTACCCGAGTTCCCTACGTTCCTGCGTTCCGGAAACTCGTGCAACATAGGTTTTTAGGGCTTAAAATGGCAGGCCGAAAGTATAGGGAGGAGGGCCGAAATTTTAGGAAAGCCAAAAATTGAAAAAAAAAAATAAATTTTTTTATTTTTAGGGTTTTTGTCATAAAATTGCAGACCTAATTCTAACCCTAATTCTATCATGAAAATGCAAATTTACACATGAATATGCAAGAAAATTTAGTAAAAGTTGATAACTTAGGGTTTTAATGATTGTTACCCCAAACCCTAGCCTTAGAGGAAGGTGACAAGCCTTCCTCTTGGAGACAATTCTCCTTGCTACTAGGTTAGGGCTTCTTGAAACAACCTCTAAGGTTGGTTTCAAGACCTAGACTAGGGCAAAGTTGGAGATCCAAGGCCAAACTTTGTAAAAACCTCCTTTTGGGAGCATTTTTACTATGCAATGATGATAGAATAGTAGGCAAAATCCCTATTCAAAGAGAATGTAGCCCTAGGGCTACCATTCAATCATTCAAGATGCAAAATTTACCTACCATTCATCAAGCAAACCTTAAAAATGTAAAAGACTTACTTGAACATGAGTTATTCCAACCATTCTAGCATCCACAGCATTTTACCAAGACAAAGGAAGCATCCAACTTCATCCAAGAGCAAAAAGAATCATCTCTCCAAGAGGTGCACATCACTTCATAAGGCCATTCTAGAGTAAATAATGAATTTTATCCCATAAGTTGTTGTGTTAAAATGAAGTGAGGAAAGGTTTATTTATACCTTCTCACACTCACTTTATAAAAATATAAAAATATAAAAATATCCATGCCAACATGCCTTTAAAATGTCAATTTGAAATAATAAAATGTCAACTTAAAATTAAAACAAAAATAATATAAAATAATCAAATATGTGGGTAATTTAAGACATTTTCCCCAAAATTTACCCACACATGACTAAACAGCTAAAAATGAGCATGTCACTACAATCTGAAGGCTGGAGTGTGGAGGGGGGGTCGTCATACCCCATCTAACCCCAACAGTAGTGAAAATCCCTCAACACACCCCCTAATCAAGCAATGCAGCCTGGCATGGAGGATGATGTCATCATCAAGAGGAGCCCAAGGAGAGAGAGCGTTGGTGAACTGGAGGACCAGAAGGGTGTGGAAGGTGACTTGGAGGAGAGAAACAAGCCTCAGTGCTGAAAAATGTTCTACCGGAATGATAAATCAAGGTGGGGGTAATGTGACCCAGTGACCCACCCCTGGAAACCTCGGACACCAACCTCAAGGCTTCAAGCTCTTTCATGAGGCAGTCAGCTATGCCACTAAGCCATAGTACTCCTAGGGGAGAAACCAAAGGGTCTGGCCCAATGTTATCAGAACCGGACCAGTGGTCAAACCGATCGGCCCCAAGACATGGACCCAGACCGGAAACGGACAAAAACCGGCAAAAAAACCGGATCAAAAAACCAGTTGAGCAAAAATACATAAAATATTCATATTTTCAAAAACTAAATATATATTCATGTGAATTCAAACCATTATACACAAATCTGCAAAGTTTCTCATGTATATAGCAAGTAAGAGTGTATAAAACCAAAATTTGGTTATGCCATGGCCCATAATTGAGATTTGATTCCAGACTCCTGAATGCCCTGCTGCCCTAACTCCGTAATTCGTATGCTTAGCCTAGAAAAATCGAAAGATGATTGTGAATCATGATTGCAATTGAGGGTCCCTGCGTCAATATATAGTGATTGTACAGTAAGTAGGTTAGCGGATGTGGTCACTGTGCCCAAAATTTTTGGTTTTTTAATTAAAAAAAATTCAAAACGTAGGTTTTTTGCCCTAGAAAGACCCGATATGGAATCGTCCGGTTCCATACGGAACCCGGCCGGTTTGAGAAAACAAGTCAGTTCCGTATAGAACTAGGCGGTTCTTGGTGGAAATCGGCCAGTTCCGTACATAACCGGTCAAAAACGGGTTGAATCAAACGGTCGGATCGGAAAACCCTTGGAACCGATTGGACTGACCGGTTTTGCCAGTTCCGAGCCGGTTTTTATAACATTGGTCTAGCCATAACCCCCACTCAGAAAAAGCTGGATAACACCCCTCCTAGTCAGGAAAAAAATGACCCTCTCTCCCTGGGGCACATCTGTAGGTGCGTTGGTACTGGTACCACGTAACACCTAGGAAACCCTCTTGGGGTAGAAAACCCAACCAAAACTTCTCTTTAGATTCCTCAACAAAATACAACACCAGTACAAGACTTAAGACTTTGAACTAACTAAGTAGTGCTGAAACAATTACCTATTGTTTCAGCACTCATAAACTCCTCTAACAGAATTGATAACACACTTACAAACATTGTAGCAGACTTATGGTAGACACTGTAGCAACACTAGATCTCCCTACTTGTAGCAGACTGTAACAATAACACCCTTGATAATTGGCAGTCTTATAACAACAGAGTTCTTCTCTAAAAATTGTGTGTCCAAGTGATGGGGGTTAGCCCCTTTTTATACTTGGGCTTCGCTGCCCTAAGCAGCCCCCTAGGACCGCCCTAAGCAACCCCCCTAGGGACCGCCCTAAGCTAACTCTTGGCTGGAGCCTTTTGACGCTTGGCATTAGCTTGACACTTGGCTTGAGATTTTTGACACTTGGCATGAAATACTTTTTATGTACATAATTTAATTACATCAAAAAATAGCTTCCAAAGCTATATATTTCAACACCAGAAGACTGTTGTGTGCCATGCTTCTTCCTAAACTATTGGTGCCTTTCCTCTGACATGCTATCTCACTCCTGGAAAACTCCATCTGCTGTGGAGAACAACTGAGGAGAAACACGGACTTTCTAACACTCCCTTTTTACAAGGAAGGTGTTTTCCACGATGGCAAGTCTCCCTCATCATCTCAAACTTCCCCTTAGAGAGGGACTTTGTTAACATGTCAACAACCTATGAATCTGAAGGAACATATTCCAGGACAACTACTCTCCTTTGAACTCTGTCTCTAATGAAGTGATGCTAGATCTCAAAGTGCTTGGAACGATCATGAAATATCATATTCTCAGAGAGCTTGATGCAACTTTGATTGTCACAGTAAACAACTGTGGGCTCCAACATCTTACTAGTCAACTCTATTGATAGTTTCCAAAGGCCTCACAACTAGCAGCACTTGCTGCCATGTACTATAGTTCTGTTGAACACTAGTTCTACTGAACTGAATGCAACTGAACACTACTTCTTATTGAACCAAGATATGAGTCCTGAACCCAAACTGCAAAAGTACCCTGAGGTGCTCCTCCTATCACTTGCATCCCCTGCCCAATCAGAATGATTAAAATAATGAAACAGAAAACCACCATCTCTATCATACCTTAGGCCACAGTGAACTCTGGCCTTCAAGTATCTAAGCACATGTTTTGCAGCTCTCCAACGAATCTGTTGGGGTTCCGTTCTGAAAAATGTGTTTACTATTAAACACATATCAAGTCTGGTACTCACCAGCAGTGTTATCAGAACTTGACCGGTTTTGCCAAAACCAACCGAATCACAAGCCTAACCGGTCCAAATCACGGCCTTGAACCAGAAATGGCAGGTTTCGTACGAAACCAACTTTAAATGCCTAAACCAACCAGTTTGGTATAGGTCCGTACACCACACGTGGGACCAAGATTTTGACCATGAAAATTAAAAACAAAAATAAGAGGGTAAAACAAAAGCCCTAAAACTAACCCTAGACCCTAATAATTAATGGTAATATTAAATTCTTAAAGTTGACATTCTTGTTATTTTTCCTTTTCTATCCTTTGACTTAAATTTTTAACATTACCATTAATTGTTCAAGACTGGTTCCAACCTCATCGGACTTCATATGCATAAAGTAGAATTTTAGATCCCATTCAAAATTCAACAGACTTAACAGTTTATAGGATTTCAGGATTGCAACGTTTCCACTGGATTCTATAATGCATGAGGGTATGGGATTAGCATTTAATCAAGGGCATCAACCCCTCTATGTACCTCACTATTGGTGGTGGTGTCGATTATTGTATTCCTTTGTCATGACCTTAGTAAAAATGTACCCTTCACTCAAGCAAAATCACTTATTAGGCATAGGAAGTTTTTTCTACCTTTTTTTAATGCTTGGATTGGAAAGTTTCATCAAAATTGGAGGAAGTTGACCAATGTCCTTGGAGGATCAACTCGAGATTCAAGGTAGAGGAAAAGGCTAGAGCATAGAGAATGGGGGCAAAGGGTGCTACTGATGAATAGTATCCCAATATAGGCAATGATATTGATAATATGTAGTTATTTGTTGTAGAATGATGTTTTTTCGACTCTAAAGGCCATTTAGAGCCTTTGTTTATGAATTTTGCACTCAGTGCTATTTTAGTTATATGAACCTTACTTGCTATATCCATGAGAAAGCTTTGCATATTTGTCTTTAATGGTTTGGATTCACATGTACATGAATATATATATTTTTTATCAAAATCTAAATATTTTATGTATTTTTTGGTTGACTAGTTTTTTGCGGTCGATCAACTCAATGACTGGTACGGTTTTGATAACATTGCTCACTAGATACATAAGAAAACCAATCAAATGATTGTATAGAGAAGGACCTACCAAATTTGAATCCAAGTCAATAGATAACTTCAGATTTGGAACCATGGAAGTGCTTAGTGCATAGATGTTTGCAATCCACCATATGAAACTGCTTTCAAATCTCTACCGCATACTTCCCCTAACCAAGAAAGATTTCCTCGGAACCCTACAAAAGCTCTAAAGCCAAAAAATAGTGCATTGAAGCTATTTCCTTCATGTCAAATCACTTGCCAATTTCTTCTTGCACCTATGAGCTCTTCCAAACTACCTATCAAGACCAAGGCATTTACATACAACACTAAGACAAGCAGATCAGATTTATCAAATAAATGATACAAATTACAATAAGCAAAAGTCTTAGTGAAGCCCAAGCTCTGTAAGTACTCATCAATCTAAGAGTACCAAGCAGGTGGTGCCTGCTTTAGCCCATAAAGGGCGTTCTTCAACCTCCATACATAATTATTCGGCCCATCCACCTCAAAACATCTTGGTTGACTAAATACTTCTTCTTCAATCAAACCATTAGGAAAAGTAGTCTTAACATCTGTAATGACCCTTACCAAGTGTCATTAATTTTTCCACTCAAGCTAGATATGATTTTGGTCGATGGATAATGTCAAACACTCAGTGTACCTACCCTGTTATTGCCATAAGGTTCCCAAACTCAGATCTGAATATGTTGTGCTAATTGATAGTATGCTTTTAGGCGCCCCCTTTACCAAGTATTGGGTTTAAAGGTATTATCTCTGCTGTATGTGATCCCCTTGGCCTCAACTCTGACTGTAGTATTGTTCTACTGTTGGTTTCAGAATGGTAGCTTTAAACAACAATAAAATATCTACTGTTGTAGATGTCTGTCTACAAGATCCTCTTGAACCCACTGTTCTGTACTAATGTGGAGTTAAGTTTATATGAATCTTGATCACCACATTACCCTATGCTGATTGTTATCATGATATTCAATATAGACAATATTGATGCATAACAGTAATTAAATAATCATCAAAAACCAGACTAAAGGGTCACATTCAAATCTTCATTTTTTATTTAAAAGAGTGTTTACATACCTGGAAATGATGGACAGTGATTCTTAGGTTGTACCCTTTCCAATATTCAAGAATTCTTCTGCTGTAGTGCAAGGCTGCTCTCACAGGAGGAATAAGTTCTACCTTAACCAGGTTCAGTGTACAAATGACAAGAGGCTGCTGTAGCTAACTCGACCCCAACCTTGATGGGCTGTTTCAGGAAAATCGCCCCCCACAGTAGTGCCTTCTCTTCCACGTTTATCCCACTTGAAAATGCAAACGCAAGCTAGAGGTAAAACCAGCTTCTTCTTAGTAAATGGTGGGGCAATGTTCTCAGTGATGAGTAGCAGTCTTCTCCTTCCCGCAACTTGAGCAGTGAACAGAAATGCGCCCCTCTCAATGGCAGAGATCTGGAAATGAAGAACACATAGGCAAGTGAGCCCTCCCACAAATGTAATCTCCTTCCACAAGTCTGTACAACCAGCAAGAAGTTAAAGGGCAGCTCTCTAAGTGATAACTCAACCTCCAAAGGAAGAATGGTAACCCAGGAATAAGTGTATTGACTGGTGCGACCTCCCTCAAGCCTGGAAGTGCGCCCTCCTGTACTGGTAACAGTCACAACTGAATGGATGTGGAGCTGGATGGTGAGGGAACTCGACCTCCTTTTCTTCTGATCAAAATGGCATGAATTTCAATGGAGCTTAGACAACCCTCCCAACAAGTGCGCCCCCATCCTTAACCTCCGAAATCTCTGCTTAAACCACAAATTTGAAGATGATAAAACATCAAACCAGCGGAATGAAGTCCAACCGAGGAATTTGGTTGATTTCTCCTCAACAATAGTTAGGGTGGGTTTGTCTCACCACTGAAACTATCTCCTCTCCCTTAGGATTTTGTCCAAGAGAAGCTAAAGCTCAAGAGATCTCAAGTTTAAAAAATGCTAATAACAAGAATGAATGAAAAGTGAGGCTTCCTCCCTCTTTTATTCTCATCTCGACCTTTTTGGCCATTTTTACCTTTTTGCTCTTTTTAATAATAAAGTGACTTTGCCAATAGTCACTTTATTAATTTATTACTCAATGTCACTCTATAAAGTCACTTTTTTCCTGGTGTCATTGAATAATTAATTAATTCCTTTTTCATCCTCCCATCATTTAGAGCTCTTCGTCCTGGTTCCAACAAGCTATTACACTAAGGTCTTCCCTCAAATAAAATGCCCCAAATAACACCCTTAGTGCCATTAATTAATTTATGCCCAATAATTCTCCCAATTTGTGGGCATTGCCAGAATGCAACAGAACCACGAACGGACCATGCGGAAATGATCCTAATGATGAATAAGGGTAAATGGACTAGGTTGGGGCCCCATAAAACTCCTCCGAGCTCTTTGCTAATTGTCGAATAGAATGACAGCCCCCTACGGAAAATCACCCTAGACGAGGTAGAAGCTGCAGTCATGGAAATGCTAGCAGGAAAATCTCTAAGACCTAATGGTTTAGCATTAGACTTTTACCATCACAACTGGAAATTGTGCAACGGGATATATGGGCAACGGAGGAAGAAGCTAGAACTCATCTAAATGTGTTGCCTAACTCAAATTCTACATTTTTTATGCTCATCCCCAAAGAGGATAATGCTTCGACCCCCGGTAAGTTTCGTCCCATCTCTCTCTACAATGTAATTCTCAAAATTATCACCAAAGTCATCGCCAATGGGATCAAACCCATCTCTCTCATCTGATATTAGGGGAACAATCTGGCTATGTTGAAGGGCGTCAAAGCTCTCTGTGCAAAACTTTGGTGGCGATGGCTCCACAATTCCACTTCCCTTTGGCTTCAAACTTAGAAACAGAAATATGCCTCCACCTCCAACAAGGAAAATTTAATTTGCATGCAAGGCACCAATCCATAATCCCTCATCTGGAACGTAGCTTGGATCAATAAACCCCTCATCCAACAGCATGCCTTCTAGGACATCATAAATGGGAAATACGCTCTCTTATGGGACAATGCTTGGCTCCAAAGTCCAAAATTGAATAGCCTACGGTACCATGAAAGCCTCAACAGGGCTCTCCAAGCAGCTCACTGCAGCTTGGTCTCCCACTTCTGGGATGAATCGGCTAATCAAAGTCACTGGAGAATCTAGAAAGAAAGGAATCATTGGTTGGTCACCCACTCGTATTTCTCATGAGAGTACATCTGGACTAACCTCCAATCCAAATGAATTCACAATCACAATGGACCTAACATTCTCCAATGGGGCTATCAAAGTAAAGGTACCTACAACATCAAAGAAGCATGCTCACTTCTTGCTCAAGCACAGTAGGGATCCAGGTAGAAGAATATGGAAGCAAATTTGGGATCAGAACTTGTGGTCGAAAGTCTCCACCTTCCTCTCGCTGGTGGCTTGAGGAAAACTCTAACCTGGGACCAACTGCATCGGACAGGATTTGAAGGACTATCTAGAAGTGTTCTCTGTGAAAATCACCTTGAATATCTAGAACATCTATTCAACCTCTGCCACTTCAACTCTCCTCTCTGGGATCGAGGCACTCTCATCTTTAGAACGCGGGACCATGACCAGGACAACATCACCAACACCATAGCCAATTAGAGAACCCAAGCCTTCAACAATGATCTGGTTAATCATATCTGGTGACTCTTCCCAAGATTCCTCCTGTGGGAAACCTGGAAGGAACGCAATTGTCGCATCTTCAAAGGCATCTCCCAGACTCCTAATCAAATGTGGTCTCGAATTCAATCAAACATCAATGAAACAGTGGCTCTCAAAACTTGGAAGGATCAAGACTAGCAAGGGAGCCCTGAAGACAGGCAAATTTTGCAAGCTTGGGGACTCACCTCCCCTGCCCCATCTCTCCATAGACCTCGTCTTCCCCCCAAATCCAACAGCTCGATCTCTTAGTCCCCCCCCATCCCCAACTATGTCAAGCTCAATTTTGATGGAACAAGCAAAGGCAATCCAAGGCCTGCCAGTTACGAGAGCATCTTTCGGAATAGCTCAGGTAACATTCTAAGAATTTATGTGGGCTCCTTAGGGGTGGATACCAATAATGTAGTTGAATTGTATGCAATGGCTCAAGGCATCTATATAGCCAATCGGGAAGGCTACCACAAACTCATAGTTGAGGGATACTCCCTTCTCATTATTCAGATCCTTACCAGAATTCTCAACGGTTCAACCATTAGCAAAGTCCTTCCCAGCTAGAGATTGACCGCAAAGATGGAATGGCTTGTCTCAATATTATCTCAAACAATGGAAATCATCCTCAACATGTTCGCAGGACTACCAAACAAATTGGCAGACAAGCTGGCAAACATAGGAGTGTCAACCCCCCCAGACCTCAACAACAAATGGCAACACATCCCTCCTTCCCTCTTCAAAGAGGATTGTCTCAAAATCAGCCATCGGGATATGGTTCCCCACGATGGGTGCTTGGAGGAGACAAACCACCACACATGTGGACTGCCAAACCCACACGCGACATAAGTTGGCCTCCACATGGCAGTTGCCCTGAATGCGGTCATCATCAACATTCATGAGACATTATGCAAACATCAGTTCAACTCGGGGACATTCTAGCTCCCTTGCACGAAAGTAGTACCACCACCCTACTCTGATTCCAAAACTCATCAAAGATGGAATGGCTTGTCTCAATATTATCTCAAACAATGGCAATCATCCCTCAACATGTTCGCGGGACTACCAAACAAATTAGCAAACAAGCTGGCAAACGCAGGAGTGTCAACCCCCCCAGACCTCAACAACAAATGGCAACATGTCCCTCCTTCCCTCTTCAAAGAGGATTGTCTCAAATTCAACGATCAGGATATGGTTCCCCACGATGGGTGCTTGGAGGAGACAACCCACCACACATGTGGATTGCCAAACCCACACGTGGCATAAGTTGGCCTCCACATAGTGGTTTCCCTGAATGCGATCATCATCAACATTCATGGGACATTATGC
The DNA here is from genome assembly GCA_027924585.1 of Larix kaempferi. NCBI lineage: Eukaryota > Viridiplantae > Streptophyta > Pinopsida > Pinales > Pinaceae > Larix > Larix kaempferi. The sequence goes on from BSBM01000017.1 coordinate 37,574,143, forward strand.
AGACATCAATTCAACTCAAGGACATTCTCGCTCCCTTGCACGAAAGTAGTACCACCACCCTACTCTGATTCCAAAACTCATCAACCATTCGAAAGCTATGATGAAATCTTCTACATCTGCTCACAGTCGGATTTACTACTGAGGTAAGGATGCCCAAGTCTATCTCATGATGAAATGGTTAAACGAGGGTTTTCAATCCAGCAGCCACAACATTCGGCTTCAGTTCTTGATCATTTTGAAGAATTGTGTTGGTGATGAGTTGGGAGGTTGCCATAACTTCTAGATTGATATCGATTCGAGAAGGCTTCCCACTAGTATAGCCATGGTTAGAAGCAAGAAAACCAATCACAAGCACCCTGCTGGTACGAGCCGCTCCCACATATCGTGCGTCATGTCCGAACAAGAAAAGGCCAAAGCAGGCTTCTCTGGTGTGGTTCATCTGGAAGCACGTCGTTGTTTAGGCACAATGGAAGCTCGAATGCAAAACAATCTTCAGTGTCCTGAGACAAAGGAACTCATCACGAACTTGGTGAGTCTCATGGACGACCCAAGCTCCACTCGAACTCGTGAGACCCGCTACACCAAAACACTCACCATGCTCTAGTATACAAAGGCTCTCCTGAGTCGGACCATTTCGAAATGTGTCATTGGGACGCTTCAAATTGACAATGGTGGATTGAGCTTGGTAGACAGAATGGACTGTGCCTGGAGAATTGGACCAAGCACTTGGGGCGAAGGCTCAAATGGACTTCAATGCCAAGCTAAACGCTCTCACCTGAGAACTCACTGGCAAGGTTTTCAGTAAACCGACCTCTTCCTCGCTACAAGCCGGTCTCATCTATCGCAGGCATCCGAACCCCCCTCCTCGAGGAGAGCCATCAAGCATGAAAGGAGAAATGGATTCAGTAGGGGACTACAAGACCGGGCCTATCGACATCTATGACTCGGATTAGTCCATCTGATTATCGGGTCTTCTTTGTTTTGTTTGTTTTTGTTTACTTCTTTTTTGGACCTCTCTACAATAATCCTTTATTTTTCCTAGTCATAAACCCCGGCCTATGGGGGTAATTATCTATGCTCTCTGCTTTTAGCTTTCTAGGTTTTGAACTAGTTCTTAGTTTTTAGTATACTTCTCAGTAAAAAACCCATGATCAGACCTTTGTGGCTACTATGCCTGAAGACATATGTACTCTATGTTTTTTGTATATATATAGATTCGAATTTTACCAAAAAAAATATATCTGGTAAAATTAAAGTTCCTGACAACAAGATCCATGAGGGACTTGTCAAGCACTTTGAAGCGAAAGACAATAGATTAGAACTGGCCCAGAACACTCTCAACAATTTCTTTCATGAAACTGGTAACTAGTTCAGTAGAAGAACTCTTTTACTTTGGAGCTGATGCCCGTCCGTTGATAAACTAAGGTAATTTCAAGAAAAATGATCTGCCTCTTAATATATCAAAATGATTATGCTAAGCTTCAGTATATAATTTGATTTTGTGTTTGCTTTTAATTTTATAAAATATTTCCTTCGATTAATATTATAAAGAGTTGTCCATACCACATAAAAGGCCACAAATCCAATTCCCCCGGCTCTATCCAATCTCCAAAATTAAGTGGTTTTGAAACAATAAAATCCCATTAAACACCAGTCGATTCGTGCTGTGGGTACAATCACATGATTGTTACTCTGGCACGATCATTAAGTTTTTGGATTCATGGTGTGGCTACCGGTATTCGAGCCTAGGTTTCCACCACGGCTGGGGTGTCCGAGTACTGTTGTTCCTGAAGGGTTTTCCGAGGGTTTCCTAAGCGTCCACCTCAAACTGCGACCAAAATTGAAGTAAGTTCTACACCTTTATGGTAGGAAAATCGTGTGGGTATGGATGAAAATGGTCTCCATAACTACTTTTATGGCTGAATTCCACAAACAAAATAGATACACATACAGAAACGATGGTGTAACTGGCATCAAATGTAGATAAAATCAATTTAAGATAGGTCAAAGATCCATCTAGGTTGGGAATCGTGGTATACTAGTAAATCCACTCAAACTAGGGTTCTCGACAGAGCAAGCACTCTGTCTCACAGGGTCGTGACTGCGCTTCCCTTCTTTTCCCAAACCAGGGGGCATCTCTTTTCCGATAGAAGCTGAGTTTAACGCACCGGCTAGATATATAGATAGGGGGGCATCTCCTTTCCGATAGGTAGATAGGTTCTCGATAAAGGCTTTGAACTCCAGCTGTATAGGAAGGGGCCACGATGAGATACATACAATTAGAGCACAAAATTAAGATTGTGAATGAAAAAATTGCCCAACTAAAACACATTAATCCTCACCTTTGGAATATTCTGCAAGCACTGAAATTGCTTCGGACCGATCTGTGGCTTGTGCTTGTTCCGGTGGTGCTTGTGCTTCGAGGTTATATCGATGGAAATCTATGGAAGGAAGTAAAAAGGCTTGGTGGGATGCGGAGGCATGTGCTGGATAAAAGATCAATCAAACACTTAACGATGGCCTCGACTTATTGAATGAATGACAGCGTTGATGTTCAGGTTAGTGGAATTTACAGGCTGTGGATCGTGGAGTTCGTTAATCGTTTTACGTGTTGGATTTTCTATATTTAAGTTTTACTTTGCAAAGTTATTAGTCCCTATTGTAGGGGAGACGATCATATGTTTCAGCCCACCCTATTAGTTTGGCTATTGATATAAAGAAACCACAATTATCTTTAAAGTTTGAAAAAAACAATATTAATTGGTTTTTATTTATTCAATTTATTTTTATATGTGTTGAATTTTGATTAGTCTATAAACCTTGAAAATACTATTTTTTATCATTGATCATATTTATTAAAAAATAGAAAAATAAAATAAAATTCACATACATTATGAAAACTTTAGAAAGTTTATGAAATATTTATGGTACAGTGTTTTAGTGTAGTAATGAATGGTAAATTTATTAATTGTTTGTTTGATGGTACCATACCATACATTTATATGGTTACTCACTTAGTAGTGGATGGTACACTCATTAATTATTTAATGCTACTGTAAATCTCATATGATCCTTATTCCCCCGCATACAAAAGGCTATTAGAATTTAAAGTCATTTCATTGATTTGAGAATAATTGCATTTAGCATTGTTAATACATGGGGCTATAACACACACTTGAGGTCGATATTTGTAAATATTTATAAGGGAATAAATTTAGAGATCACAATTTGGATGAAAGTTGGGGGGGATACTGAAACCCACTTCAAAGTGAGAGCTAATACAAGAGCTTGTATATATTTAAGAGTAGTGTGATGGCGACAAAACATAATGTATATTCATATATCTTTTTGAGAGGCAAAGACAAACATACAAGGGTTAGGGGGAAACGACAAAACTAGGTATTCTCAGGCATTATATTATGTTGTCCAACCATATGCCCCTGAACTCTTTGCCTTTTTAAAAGAGCACAAGACAACCTAGAATTCTTCCTTCTTTTTTAAACTTGGAATATATATCATAGGGAAACCCACTAAGGTAGTTCTCCTCATTCCAAGGATAGTACCTAGGGTAAACCAAATTTTGTAGAAGCTTGAGGATTTGGAAACAATCTCATGATGATCATGATATTCAACAAACGAATCACAAAGAGAAACACGCCACAACATAGGATTTGAACTCAAGTGGGAAGGATGATAATTTTCCTCGCAACCAATTGGGCTAAACCCACTTGACAACCTTGAGTTCTTCCTTATTTACTTATGTCTCTAATTCCTCATTTTGTTGGTCATCTACAAGTCTTGGAAATAAGGATGCCACTTTTAGGATCTATTTTACATTTCCTCTTAAAGGCCCTTTGAAAATGGGTTTAAAATGTCGTATTCCTTCTTCTGAGAACTCTAGGAAGGTTCTTGTCATAGACCTTCCTTCTTTTCTTATTTCCTAAATGGTGTTTAGAAGATTTTGTGTTTTCATCGCCTTCTACCACCCAAATGACTTTGCTTTTCAATCTCCATCCGCCTCTTCTTTCTTGAAGAGTTTCATTTTTATTCCCTCTATAGCTTTTAGCTTGATCATTTCTTCTTATGTACAGTTACCTCTTACATTATTCTCAGACATTTGTTTGATATACTCATTCGTCTCCTTAAGCTCATTTTGAGCTTCCCTTGCTTTCCCCTTTGCTCACTCTACCACTTTTTTCTCAGCATTCTTCAATTTTACTGCAGACCGATACATTGTTGTCTCTCGTGTATCTGGTTCAAACATTCTTCCAATTTTGCATTTCCATCTATCTAATGCTTCCTCTTCTAGCTATTTGTGATTGAATTTAAAAGGACTTGGAGTTATTTTATTATCTTTCTCTATTTGAAGTAGAATATAGAGATGGTCTAAGGATCCACCTTCCTCTACTCAAGATATCAACCTTTATGTCCTCTCCATTATTTCTTAGCCATTAAAAAACTATCTAATTTTTGAAAACTCCTTCACTACCGCTTATGGAGTTGCTCCAAGTAGGAACTAACTAAATAGGTTCAACATCATAGAATCTTGTTACTTTAAATAGCCAAGATACATAATCTACTAGTGAGTCTAATCTTGTATTATCTCCTAATACTTATCCAACCTTCATACTCAAATTTAGATCCTCCCATAGAATGGCATCATCTTTTCCCACAAAGCTTAGGAGTTTGAAGTTATCTTGAAATGATTTTCTCTCTCCAAATGGGCCATAAACATTGTTTATATTAATAATGTTTCTCGATTTATTGGACTTGAACTCTTTTTGTATACCTACATTTAAAGTAGACGAAGAAACAAGTTCTAAAGAATATATCCATGTTGTTATTATGCTTCCATATTTTCCCTATGAATATATTGACCGAAATGACCAGTCTTCCAGGCATGAAGACAAAATGTACATAGCTTCCCCCCCTTATACATTATTTCCTAGATTAGTATGGTAATCAACTTATACAGAGAATGTTCTCTTGGGGCTAGTTTTTATGGACACTCATTACCCATCTCATGTTCATGACCTTGCATTGAGGGCCCCTTTTATGGTAATTTGTGTGCCTTCCTTCACTTCCTCTTTGACTCTATTTTTTCCTAGAGAAAGGAAGGATTTACGACCTACTGCTAAGGAGAGACTAGGTTCTATGGATAAACCTCTCTCAATATCTAAGTCCTCAATCTATTTATAATCTTTCCTTAGCCTTAAACATTACCTTGACTATCTCTTTTTTTATTCAAAAATGGGATTCCCTCCATTTAGGGCATTAACACTTTTTGGGATAGAGTCTTCTAGACTTAGTGATTCCTAGGATTTCTTACCCCAAGGCTTGGAAGGCCCTACCATTACATTTGTCTTTTTAATCTTGTAAGGTTTCTTAGTTTGGTTGGACCCATTACCCCATAATCTATTCCTACCAAGGGAATTTTTAAAGGACTTTCCACTTTCTTATCTAGAGTAGACAAAGGACTAGGATAAGAATTGATACAATTCATACCTTTTGTAGGAGAGTTTTTTAATAGCATCGTTTTTTTTTACTGCTTATGGGGATTCTAACTCCTTTGATTTGACCTTGCTTGAGATGTTGTGTAATTCTTCAATATTGTCCCAAGATTTTTTAACTTTTCCAGTGGAACCTGACTTCCATCTTCTTTTACTTTTGTATGCTTTCTCTAGGGATTTTAGAATTTCTTCAAATAACAATTATTTCTTCTTCTAAACCCTCATGTCATACATCTTAATTCATTCTTTCCAAACATATCCAACCCCATGGAATTTTGAAGATCTAAAAGGTAATTTCTAGAAATCCAAGGCTTGAGTGAATTTCCAATTCCCCCAAACTATTTATATTTCTCTCCGGAATTATTTTTTGAGTTCCATCTCCACTAAGATTTCACCATTCTTTTGTCCACCTTAATTGAAAATCCACTTCAAAACCAATGAATTTCCCAAACTATTACAAAGATCCATAAGGATATTAATATCCCACAACTTCATGGGGAATCCAAGGATCTTTACCCACATAGGATGCTTGAAGTTTGTTGCCTTTCTTGGGTTGAAGCCTGGTTCCAAACATTTGATGTGCAACAAGGAAAATCTCGACCAATACCATTTTACCCCATAACCTCCTCTACATTTACTTTATTTTTGAATTCAAACATTGGTATACCCCAATTCCTCATACCAATACCCCTCTCTCTCTCTCTCTCTATATATATATATATATATATATATATATATATTCCAAGGAAAAATTTGATGGATCGCTCCCTCTTCCTTGAAGTATCCAATTGAAGGGAGGCTTAGCCAACACTCACAATAAAAACTAGCAACCCTCAAAGAAGCTAACCTTGGGGCTCTAGTTTTACACAAACGCACAAAGACATTTCAATTGAGGCAAATTTACATATGCCACTTCTTTCGAGATTCCTTTTTATTTCTTCTAGGGTTTTTAGTTTCATCATTTTCTTTTATTTTTATGTAAAATTTCCTCTTAAATTATTCTCAAAAAATTATTTGATATGCTCCCAATTTGTCTCCTTAAGCTCATTTTGAGCTTCCCCCGCTTTCCCTTTTCCCACTCTACCACTACTTTATTAGCATTCCTTTAGTTTACCACAAAATGGGGCATTGTTGTCTCTCTTGTATTTTGATCAAACTTCCAATTCTACATTACCATAAGTCTAAAATATTCCTCTTCTAGCCTTTTGTGATTGAATTTAAAAGGTCTCTGGAGATTTTTTATCATCTTTCTCTATTTAAAGTAGAATAAGGAGATGGTCTAAAGATTCACCTTTCCCTGCCCAAGATTTCAACCTTTATGTCTCCATTATTTTCTTGACCATTAAAAATCTATCTACCATCTCTTTCACTACCACTTTTGAATTTCCTCCAAGTAGGAACTAACTAAATAGGTTCAACATCACAGAGTCCCATGACTTTAGATAACTAAGAGATATAATTTACTAGTAGGTATAATCTTGTATGAACCCCCATACTTCTCCAACCTTCATAATCAAATTTAGGCCCCCCATATAATTACATTGTCTTTCTCCATAAAAATGACAAGTTTGAAGTTATCCCAAAAAGATTTTCTCTCTCCAAATGGGCATTAAATATTGATTATATTAATAACCTTTCCCAATTCCTTGGAATTAGACTGTGCTTGTTTATACCTGCATTTAAAGTAGACAAAGAAATAAGTTTTAAAGGGTATCTTTGTGTTGGCCCCTAGATTTTCCTTGTGAATCTATTGACCTAAATGACCAATATTTTAGGCATTCACTTTCTCAAGGCCAACCATGCTCTAAGGACTCGTTTTATGTTCATTTGCTCACTTTCCTTCACTTCTTTTTTGGCTATATTTTTTGCTAGAGAAAGGAAGGATTTACGACTCGTTATTAAGGAGAGACAGGGGTCTAATGCAAAACTTGCCTCAATATCCACATCCTCGGTTTGATTACAATATTTCCTCAATATTAAACATTACCTTGATTGTATCTTTTATGAATCATGATTGGGATCCCCTCCGCCTAGGGTATTATAACTTTCTGGGATAAAGTATTTTGGACTTAGAAATTCATTTGATTTCTTACCCTAAAACCTGGAAGTCTCTACCATTACATTTGGCTCTTTATTCTTCTAAGGGTCCTTAATCAAACCCCTTACTCCATGATCCATTCCTACTAGGGGGGTTTTTTAAAAGGAATTTCCACTTTCTTATCCATAATAGATAAAGGGATAAGATCAAAACTAATACAATCCATACCTTTTACCTAGAGAGTTTTTTATAACATCCTCCTTTCTGATTGCTTCTAGGGATTCTAGGTCCTTTAACTTGACTTTGCTTGAGATTATGTCCAATTCTTCCATATGGTATCGAGCTTCTTGAATTGACTTTTCCATTGAAACCTAATTACCATCTTCTTTTACTTTTGTATGCTCTCTCTGGGAATTTTAAACTTTCTTGAAATAATTGTTCTTTCTTATTCCAAACCCCCATACCATGCTTTTTAGTGCATTCTTTCCCAACATATCCAACTTCATGGCACGTTGAACATTTGAAAAGTAAATTCTTAAAATCCAATATTTGAGTGAATTTCCAATTCCCCCAATTATTTTTATTTCTTATTGTAGTTATCCTCTAACGTCCATCTCCACTTAGATTTTTACCACTCTTTTATCCACCTTGAATTGAACACACTTCAAAATCAATGAATTTTCCCAAACTATCACGAAGAGATATAAAGATACTCATATTCCACAACTCCATAGGGAATACGCGTATCCTTTATCCTTTATGGCAAAGCAAATATATTTCAACAATTCTTACATAGGGCCTTGATGTTATGAATAAGGTTTTAGAAAAGTAGCCATGTCTCTTTATTCTAAACAATTTTGAGCCACTATGTTCTTAAACCAATCCTATGCTCGAAAAAGTTAATTTTTGACATGGCTTTTAGTTTTGTTTTGATGATTTCATTTATCTCTCTTTCTTTTGTAGTTACTAGGGCCTTGTTTCAACATTGAGATAATGGATATTGGAAATTCATTGTTGAAAATGTTTTTTTTAATGTGTTTCCATTGGATGCTCTAAATACATCACATGATATTAAAATACTATATTCCCAAGGGAACATACCTACTGAAACATTGCAATATAATCACAAAACTAACTTGATTATGTTAGTGTATAATATTAACTTAATGTTATTGTTATCATCACTATAATAGTAGTAACGTTATAATAATCAAAGTTACAAATATCGTGTCAGCAAATATATCGTTGAAGGTCTAGAAACAATATATTGGATTTTATCAAGGAAAATGTCAGCAAACATCGACAATTTATTGGCAAACAAAAAATACAAAAATATTCATCTTTTTCAATTATTTAAACATCTAAAGTGACATGAACATCAATAAACACATTGCCACGTGAATATGGAAAGAAAACCAATATATAAGATGCATAAGACATCTAGTAATACATCATACATAAAAAATGAATCGTGTCCTAAATCCTGAGTCCCTGACTCATGAATAACCAAAAAAATCATATATAATGAAATCAAGTAAATAAACTATTGATTCTCTCTACCCATTTTATGGGCAAAGGTAATCGCTTTAGAAATGGCTTTGCCTCTAAAGCTAGAAGGCCCTAGTGGTCGTGAGGGTCGTAGTGGACTTTGACGTCCTCTAGAAGAGCCTGTAAACTGATGTACTCTAGAAGAACTAGACGAATGATCAGGTAGACCTTGATCAAGTCCTTTACCACTGATAATGCTACCATTGGGTCTATTTGAGAAGAATGATCAGGTAGACCTTGATCAAGTCCTCTACCACTGCTAGTGCTACCACTAGGTCTATCTTCGGCTCCCTCTAACTGTGACCATGGCTGTGAAACTAGTAGCTCTGGTGGTGGTACACTCCTTGACTGCTCATCCTCCCATGTCTCCATGTATTGTGTATCATCCTATAACCAATCAGAGGTTGCCTCCATAATAGGTTCCTCAGAATCCACCCTCCATGCAGTCGTGGTGTCAATCCCATCCAATGAAATGGCATCCATGTTAGAATTTTTCTCAACATGCTTCACCTAGATCCTAATATTGTAGTAGATGTAGACTATATCATTTATGTGTTGGGTATCCAATCTGTATGAGGATCATAAATTTATTAAATTATAATACACAAATTACCCAAGGGACATAAATTACAAGTTATAATGAATTTGAAATTTTCTTACATGTTGCGCTTCTTGGTGTGTATTTTGATTTCAAATACACTCCAGTTGTGCTCACAACTAGAAGAGCTGCATGTCTGGATAAGCACCCAAATGGAAAGCTTTTGTAGATGGAGTACTCTTGAGCCATAGGTTTCCCATCAAGTATCTATAGTGAATCAGAGAAATATAAGAGAAGACATTGAAATGTAAAACAAAGAAAGAAGAGAAATTGGATTTTGAAACAAGGTGAAGCTTACATGGAATTTTGTTCTTCCTATCATTAATAGCCATATGAAATCCAAATGTTCCCATGGCCCTTCTATAGACTTCCAACTCTTTGGAATTCTCTGAATAGTTAGTTGCACTTGGCGCCATCCTGTGGATACACTCCAAGAATCCATCTTTCACCTCTGCATCAAACCTAAAGCCAATATAGGAGTAAGAGAACACAGGGTTGATGTATATCCCTGTAGCATGAATGGGATGATGGAGAGTATAGTTCCATAACTGATCAACAACCCCCCATATCAATTGTTGTCTATCATGCCCCTCACCCCCTTGTCCTCATAATAGGCACGAATGGCCTCTTTGGCCCTATCCATGGCCTCATACAGGTATTCCATTGTGGGATTGTCTCCATCAACCAAGCGAAGAAACATTACCAAAGGTTCGTTGATGGTACACACTTCCTTCAGACATCCCAAAAACTCTCTTGGTATGTCGCTAGCCTGAATATGGCATGTTCCTCTAGTTTAGTGTTAATTGATAAAGAACAACACTCAGCTAAAAGGAACATAGTTTGCACATATAAGTCCGGAGAGGCTGAAGAGAAATGAAACTAGTGGAAAAGCGTGTGATGGAAGGACGCACAAACTCCTTGTCACCAGTGAACTGTCGCATCAAGCTAAGCACATATGCATGATTGTATATAAATTTGGTGATGCTTCCTGTTGAATCAATGACATCCCTGATAAAATCATTTTTCCCATATCCTCTAAAATCAAGTCAATACAATGAGTTGCACAAGGACTCCAAAACAATGTAGGATACATGTCCATAAGCATCCTGTCAGCGACCACAGAAGTCCCAACATTGTTCATTATGACTTGGACAACATGCTATGTACCTATTTCTTGGATGAACCCATCCAACAACTGACATAGTAATGTTGTGTATTTGACCTATGTGGATGCATCCATGGATTTTATAAACATTGTCCCCATGGGACAATGAACCAAGAAATTGAGAAGGGTCACGCCCTTTCCATCGATCCAACCATCTGACATCACAATGCAACCTGTGACCTCCCATGATTCTCAAAGCTCCTGCAACCTACGAGTGCAATCGACATTTTCATTATCAACGATGAGCCCTCTCAACTCTTCATAAGTGGGGGGTTTATACCCCGGGCCAACAATAGCAACATACTCAAACATAGGCACATAGAATGAGTTCCCGAAAAAGTTGAAAGGACTATCACTCCAAAGAAGACATTGACCCACAAGTTTGTTTGCTTCTTGTTTCTCCTTTTTCTTGACCATTTCCCTTATACATGGTTGTACGTTAGTTGTGAATCTCGGAACAAAGAAAGGAGATGTAGTTGAATCCATTATGGAAGGTGAGGAGAAAGTCTCACTCCCCACTCCCCAAAGTGTGTCCAACTCTCCTGGATCCTAATGCCACTCTCGATCCAAGTTTATGCCTCAAAACTTCCCTTTGATCTTTCTTCTTACCAATAGTTTCAATTGAGAGTTTATGAATGATTTATGGAGTGGAGTTTCTACAAATATCCACCTCATACCCTATAATTTTTGCAAGGTGGTATTTAAGCCTACTTATTCCCTCCATCATCTCCTTCCCACACAAATTTCAAGTAAGCTTTTGTCGATTATGAGGATCAATAGACGCACCATACTCCCATAATGGATCCAAATCCTTCATCATGTTTGTACGAAAACTTGGAAGAAATGAACTTTAAGCTTTGAACCTACAACATGTAAAAAAAAAATCTAGCATACATCATTGCTGGAAATTAAACAAACATCGACAAATCAACGAGATTTCATCCATTAAAACTTAGTTTTGAAGAGGAAAAAATCATGGGCATTTTTGTATAGGAAGGAATGGACTTAGGGAAAGAGAAAAATGTTTCTGAGCATACATGACTGCGGCAAAGTAAAAAAACAGCATACAATCCTTGGTAAATGATCCATTAAAATTTGTTTTTGAAGCGGGAAAACTCATTGACATTTCAAAACTACCAAACTTTGCCTTGGAATAATTAGAAATGAGAGAGATTCATTTACATACCTTGAAATGTGGTTGACTGTGATTAGATTCCAATTTCAATCCCCGCTCCACAATATCAATCCTTCATGGCAAATGAAATATGATGTTTTCTCCTCCTTGGCCCAATGCAAAATGATGGTCTCCTCCTTGGCTCCCCTCCTCCACACTTCAATTTCCAAATGAGTAAAAAAAAGGATAAAAAGTGATTTTGTAAATCAACCCACGGGTCGACTCGTGATTTTTTCTAAAAACATGGTAAAAAATCGTGATATTATCAACAAAAAATCACCAAAAAAATCGGAAAAAATATCCACTAATATATTGTCGATTTATCACCAAAAAGTTAGCATCACAATATACTGCAATGTTGTTGATATATCGAAAATATTTATAACATAAATAATAATACTGCAACTAATATTAGTAATAATATATTAAATGGTGATCAAAAAGTCACAGCCTCACTATTTTAGTGTAGGATGGGTTTTGTACCCATTGTATTGTATTACACATACATTGATTATATTGAATGTCTTGCTTAAGGTATATTTGTGTTGTAAGGAGTTGTTAAATAAAATAACCAATCTTAATATTCTAACATTATAGGATTAGATCCAAAAAGTTCACTCCGTGACCTTGAATGACCTTGAATGGAAGTGGTCATGAATTAAAAGGTTTATCAACCAAGTATTCAAAAAGAGTACAATAATCATAAATATTATATCACAAATACTCCTACTAATATATGATTGAATATAAGTGGAAAAATAATAAACTAAGTGAAAAGATAAATATATCTTAGTTGGTTCATTCGTTTATTTTTTACATAAAATCTTGGTTTTATATAGGTGAATTAATAACTGGGTATATCGTTGGTTGTCGATAGGTGGTAGATTGGGTCTGGCTCAATCTTTGTTGCAGAGTATACCTGTGTGTTGGCTTGGACTAATGAAAGTTCTTGTTGCTATCATTACTTCAATCAGAAAGAAAAAATTTCATTTCATCTGGGCGTGAAAGACAAACTTATTCAAATTTCATCTTACTAATTGGGAAAGCATGTCTTGGCCTAAGAAATTGGGTGGATGGGGCCTCTTAAACAAGGATTGGTTCAGCCAGGCATTGCGGGTTAAGAGTTTGTGGAGGGCTATTACGGGCGATGGACTATGGAGCATTGTTATCAGGAAGATGTATTTAAAGACATGCAATGCTAATCAATGGATAATACATCTTGTTTTATATTATCAAAAGGGTTCTATAATGTGGATGAGATTAAACAACACTTTTCCATATATTGGAATTTTTTTAAGTTGGTGGATTGGAAATGGAACTCAAGTTCATAGTGGGATTGATCCATTTGTTGGTGCAAGTGAGAATTACAAACTTTCTCCTATGGTTCTGCCTCAACTCCTTTCCAAGAACAAATTTTCTCTTTCTCAAGCTTTCCTGGTTGCTGATGAGGTTTCATATCCACATTGGCTACAAGCTATTGAGCTGGGCTTATTTGGTAAGTTGCTTTGGAATGGAATGATTATATAAAATTTCTAAGGTGCTATGGTATTTCCCTATCTGATAGGCTGGACCAATTGGTATGGGACTAGTATGATGCCACATTGCCAATGGTACATTATCTGTCAAAAAAGCATATGCTGCTATTTTAAACAGTCACAATCCTCCTGTCCTTAAATGGTGGCTTCATATGATTTGGAAATGGAAAATTCCAACGAAGTTGAAGTGTTTTACGTGGCTTTATTTAGAAGATAAAATCTTAACATGGCAAAATCTGCTTAAAAGGGGCTTCTATGGACCCAATATATGCATGTTGTGTAAAGAGGATGCATAGGATGTTTCACATATGTTCCATCACTGCCAGTTTTTTAAAAGGGTGTGGAATGAACTTCAAAGTTTATTGTAGCTGACAGATGATTGGTATGGTCTCACATTCAATGATTGTATGCTCAGTTGGTTTACGAGAAAGGTAAAATTAAAATCCCTTCCTATCTTCATTATCTGGATGATCTGGAAAAATAGAAACAGGCTCATCTTCGATAATAAATCGCCCTCTGTGGTTGGAATCTGTAGACAGGTTATAAATTTAATTTTGAAGTTCCATGGATTTGAAAAGAAAAATCGGAACATAAATATCTTAAATCCTATCTTAAATGATGAATCCTCTTATGTATTTTTTTATGGTGCTAGTAAAAATGGTATATGTGGCGCAAGTATGGTACTTTTCATCAAAAGAGATCACAAGATTCTCCTTAAGATGAGTGCGGGCAATGGAAGTAATACAAAGGCAGAACTAGTTGCACTTTGGGGGCTATTGCGGGTTGCACAAAAGAGAGGGATTTATAATATCAAAATATTTTGGGATTCTAAAATTATTTTAGATTGGGCAAATGGAAAATTTGATATCCACACCATTTTTTTGGAGCACTGGCTACATATTACATATAATCTGATCAAGGATTTTGAGGACATCTCTTTCACCCACATTTACCGTGAAGTCAATAGGGATGTTGACATGTTATCAAAAGAAGCACTTGGATCGATGGATGGCACTATCGATTTTGAGCACATTGAAGACTCCCTTTTTTACAATGGCACTTTTCAGTGCTTTTAACTCTGTTTTTTGTTGATTGAATACTATGGGACAATATTATATAGTCTTTTTGTATTGTTGTATCTTGACTATATAGTAGTTATTGGGGTAATGCATGTGATATCAGAAGTAGCATGAAATTTTGTATCTAGTAGGTATTGTATGTGATTTTAGTATCTCTATGGGTGAAAATTTTGGCTCTAGACAATTACAGTACTGAGAAGTATTGCAAACTCTGTTTGAATATCTTTTTGTAACTTTTATTTCGAAAAGGAATAACAAGTTACAGCTTTTTTCTGCTGAAAAAAATTCAAGATTCTTCTAAATATAAGATGTTGGCATTTTTGAAAGAAAAAAAAAATATGAATATTAAAAACAAATTAGTTTTAAAATAATTAGATATGGTTTTATTTAATTTTATGATTTAATTTTATTTAATTTCATGTTTTAGATTTAAATTTAAATTTTTATGTTTAACTTTTTAAACATACACTTTTTATGTGTAACGGGGGACGGGGTGTGGGCGCTAAGTATCTCACTTGCCTTTATTATTATTTTACAACTTTTAGAAGGTGGATGCCTTTGGTCCTGTTAAATAAGGATCCAAAGGCTTACATGGTTCATGAAAAGAAACAAGAAAGTGGTACGTTTCTCCAGGAGGTCTTGGATGGCCTGGATCTTCAATTTTCCAGCAACACCTCCTCTTACATGTTCGTTAAAACTGGAACACTAGTCACCTATAATGCACCAAATGTGCCAAATAAAGGGTTAAAAGCATAAAATATTAAGTACTGGAAGATGGAAAATAAGCCTATGTACTTAACAAAACTAGATCTACTTTGAAAATATAACTTTTAGACTTCTATATCTAGTAACAAACTTAATTAAATCAGCCTTTATATATTCTTACAAAAAGAAACCAACTAGATTAAGTATGCAAGAACAATAACTGTAACCAAAAGAGAGCTAAATTTAAAGTGAAGGAGAGAGGGAGAAGAAGCAAGCTCAAGCCGAATTTCTAGATCTATTGAATCCAGTGGTGGGAAGCAGAGGGACTATGTCTTTCTTAAGAGTGCTTGAAGAACTAAAGAGTCAACCAAGATCAGCCGTTCCATCAAGTGAGGACACCTGCACTACTGACAATACTTGCAAATAGAGGATTAGATCCGGTACTTCCTATACAAGAGGTTAGAAGAGCATGCAAATAAACCAATAATACATGCAAATCCTAAACCTCTAAGCATAGAAAAATAGTAAATCAAGTCAAACTAGAATAATTTACCCTATGAGTTGATACCAACTTTCACTAAGGCTGGATAAATCACCACAAGAAGCAAAATAAAACAACAACACAATTACCTCATATACCACTGACAATGATCATCCACACATGATTGCGACACACCATGGACCTCCATATTCTTTCCATTCATTGATAAAAATATTACAATAACTATTACAAACTTGGGCAGCCTTTCGGTCCTCTATGACCATTAAAAATGAGAGGCAAATGAATGCTTAAATAGGAAAAATGAGAGCAAACCCCAAGGGGGGTGAATTTGCCAAGTGTTGGAGCTTTTTGAGATGATTGGAGTCGAATTGGAGTGAACTAGAGGTGGTAGGTGCCACTTCTCACAAGGTAGGTCACCCCCCCTCTTTCTGTGACACATATACAACAAGAGGTGAACCCTCTCGTGGATAAATGTGCTCCCTTAAGGAGAAATTCGCCTCCTCATCCATGAGATCTTCAATCGCCAATCAATCAAATGACTTAGCTCATAATTACCTTATATTTGATTTCCAATCACAGGAGACAACTCTCAGGAAAACTTGCTTGATTTGTGGGATGCTGATTTTTTGCTTTATTATGTCTTTTTTGGCAATTTTGCATGTCTTTTGCCTTTTTCGAGAGAATTTTGATTTGAGTGATAAATAATCACTCAAATACTCTCAAAAGTTGGTTTTGGGGTATAGTGGGTGCTCTGAGTTAGAAAACGAGTTACCCCATGGAAAATTCAACCCCTGGCCACACTTTTATGCATTTTTTTTAAAAAAAAATTAATTAAAACTTTAAAAATTTGTCCGTTTTATGGGAAAATTTTATTTTTCCAGAATCTTGAAAAAACCTAGGGGGACCTAGCACATGTTCATATGAATCAATAGAAGTGTCTATCATGGTAATATACATAGACATGCATACTTTAATAACCTCCCAAGGTTTAGCCACCAAGGCGAATAATCCAGCTTTAGAGGTGTGAATGAAAAACTCGGAAATTATGCGTCGTTGAAAAGCAATGCATAATTACCAAGGAAAAAAAACTCTAGAGTACTACATTGATGTATAAGTCTTAAGCAAGCCAAGTCTTTTACAAATGACATCATGCTACATCCACTTATTACAATTCCCCGCAGGATATGAACATGCAAACTTATTAAAAAAGGGCCAAGCTGCCCTGCTAGGACTTATGATCTTCTGAAATGAACAAGTAGACTTGTTCGATCTTTGCAGGCTCACTTGAAATCCAACTAAGTGCAAATTAGGTGGATAATAATCTGATGATGGTTCATAGGTTGTGAACTTGGTTTTGTATTGTTACTTTTGATTCATACTCTTGAATAGCAAAGTAGCAGTCTTCTTCCTTGGGCGAAAAAAAAATCTAAGGCATCTCCTTCATTGATCGTCTATACTAAATATTCATATGTAAATTTAAATTTAGCCATAATCATGCTCTATTTCAATGCTGCCAAACGGACATCAAATCAACGTTATGAAATTTCTCATGTACAAAGATTGATTTCAGTCTCGACGTAGATGAAATGACCAAATCTCACGGACTTGCAGTGCTAGTTCGATAACATGTGTCACATAACTAAATGAAAACCAAAAGAAAAACAATTGATTCTCGACTTCTTTCCCTACTAATATAACCACACAATACTTGAATCCTCAAGAAATTGTTAATATGACACGTACATTATCAATACAAACCTCATAATCCAACAATAGAAGCAGAGGCCAAAAAGATTCAACTAAAATAAATATTTTGTGCCTTCGGTCTTACAGGAATTGATCCCAAGATCTATGAGAAAATGGATTTAAGGATTTAAAGAATGTATTACATGTTACATTTCCATGATTATACATAATGATTCAAAAATATCAGAATCTGCATCCATTTACTCCTCCAACATTGGAGGGTTTGAAGGAATCGACTAGTACACAAATCAACAGCACAAAGTGATATGCAAGAGAGGTATTTGGGACAATGTAAAGAAACAAAATCCAGTGCCTTTATTTGACATTTACATAAGAGTTGAGAAATTATTATAGGATTAAGGTTAGATGAAGAAAGCAAAAATATAAAGATGGCACTCTCACCGCCTTACATGTGCTTGCTTGTGCTTAGGTATTTATGATTTTATATTTGCTTAGAAGCATGTCTTGGTGATTTAAGCTTGAAGATGAAGCAACTACCCCGAGGCACCACTTGTCTATGCACTTTGTCAAATATTTTGATTTGGATTCGTGGTTATTAGTTCATATTAATCTTTAAGATGCCCTCCCCTATTTATCTTGTTAATGAGAAAGAGTCCTAATATTGTATTTTGTAAGATAGAATATTGTGCTCATCAAGAAGGCCTATCTATCTAGTTAGTGAGGGAGGGGTCCTATTATTGCATTATTTACATTAGAATATGGCCATACTCGTTAGGGAAGGGGAACATAAGAATGGCATCTTTAGTTTATTTAGAATAATATTTCAAAGAATTTTTCCACCTCCCTCAAGTGGAGTAGGTAATTGTCAAAGGGGTTGCTTTGTAGTAAGTGGGACTTAATTGGATTTAAGAGAATGATTTTTTAAAACTTTTCTTTTATTCAATTAATTTTGAATTTTTTTATGGGGTTTTCTTTCCATTGTCCAAATCGACATCTGAGTCACGAAGATCATAATTTGTATCCAACCCTTTGGATTCATTGTACAGATTGTCCAAAACAACATATGCAACATCTAGCTCTAAGTCATCATCATCGAGATGTGAGTCAGTGACTGTCTAGTCAACATGATTCCCCCCTTTCTCTAAGTACATTTCTTCCTCCGTCGCTCCAGCTACATCTTCTTCTTATTGATCATGAACATCTTGATCTTTAGGCAAAGTATATTTTATAGGTCGTCCTCTTCAATCAATCTAGCAACAAATGGCCAACTTGCTCTACCTGGTACCTCTTAAAAAAATACATGCTCACATTGACTTGGCAGTATATAGGGTTTAATATTTGGCTCGTACCTATTAATATTAATCATGGTAAATCCATTTTCATGATCAATAATAGTCCTTCATCACCTTGCAACAAAAATATGTACCACCTCACCTTAAAGAGAACCACTTTGAAGGATTTAAATTCCATATCCAATATGTCTTCCAAATATCCATAGTATCTTAAATATTCCAATGTGACCAAATGTCTATCACGCCCGTGGGAAATATTAGTAACCTGGAAAATTACAGTTATACTACTATCACATGTTTTCCTCCCGTCATCCAACTGTTTGGTGTGATATTTTCTACCATTGCACCACATAGCCTTATGATGCTTCACTTGCATTCTCAACATGTTATAAATGGATCATTAGGAATTAGTATGCATATGTATAAGATAATTTGTGAGAAAAAAACAATTATGGGATTTGAAATATAAAAACAAAACTTAGATATTGCTTACAATTATATCTTTTACACCATATGCCATATCAATTTCATGTTGGGTTAAATCTGTATCATGATCCAAATAAGCCTTTCTAATCAACTCTACCACCCTATTCCATGATAAGGCACCATAAAATTCTTCACATTGTTCTATCCATCTCTTCACCCAATCAAGATTATTTGAAACATATAAATGAATTGCATCTCACTCTATACTACCTAGAACAATTACAAAAATGAGATTTAGTTAAACAATGCATTCTCAACATGTTATAAATGGATTGTTAGGAATTAGTAAGCATATATATAAGATAATTTGTGAGAAAAAAACAATTATGGGATTTGAAATATAAAAACAAAACTTAGATATTGCTTACATTTCTATCTTTTACACCATATGCCATATCAATTTCATGTTGGGTTAAATTTGTATCATGATCCAAATAAGCCTTTCTAATCAAGCCTACCACCCTAGTCCATGATAAGGAACCATAAAATTATTCGCATTGTTCTATCCATATCTTCATCCAATCAAGTATTATTTGCAATATATAAATGAATTGCATCCCACTCTATACTACCTAGAACAATGACAAAAATAAGATTTAGTTAAACAACCAAACTACTAACCAATCTACCAGAAGCATGTATGGAGATATTAAATACAATACAAGATTTAACCTTTCACTTTTCTCCATATACCTTTCCCCAACAACACCTTCCCTTTAAATATGTTGGTGGAATTGACATCCCATAGGAGCGCCATATCCATATCACCCAATACTTGGGATAAGCACTCACTAAAATATATAGTGGATTGATATAGCATGTAGCCTTCAACCATCGAGCCTTATGGACATGATCTTTGTCTAACAATGCCCTTCGATGCTTTCAAGTGCCTCTCCACCAACCACATTGACCTTGTGTGTACGAGTCCACATATTTCAATATCTTCCACTAGGTGTATGAGGTAGTGTTCCTGTGCATTGAAAAATGTTGCAGGCAAATACTTTTGCATCTCACACATTAGTTGGGGAATTTCTATTTCCCAATATTTGATATCTTCTTTATGTATTTCTAGATGACAACCACCTACAAGTGCGAAGAAATTTGATGTGTCAACATTAAAATATATAAGGCAAGCAAAACAAGTATTGACAATGTATACAATCAATAATTCATCTATAACTTTATATACCTCATGTACTTTCCGAGATTATGAATAACCTTCTTTATGTTGTTGTCAAAGCTATTAGGCAAAACTATAGGTAGAACATACTACAACAAGGACACAAAGTATATTACTAACAAATAAGGTATAACCATTACATATAATTTGAATAGATATAAACATGAATATACTAACAAATAATGTATATATCATTAAATAATCGAATTTACAAAACATCGAACCTTGATAAATGTATGCCAGTCACGAGTTTTAGCCCCACCAAAATCACCTTGCATTGTTAATATATTACTTATGTTTGAAGCAAAATTAGTGGGAAATTTTATCTTCCATACAACCTCTTTTATAACAACACTCTCTTGCTTTATTAATAACCATCGAAGATTGGTGGAATTCCCATTACCATAGCAATGATCCAAATGTTGTAATGAGTTGGATTCCTAAATGTCACTTATAATTTTTGCAATTTTTTCCTTGTTATTCCCCCCATTTATAATTTTCCACAAATACTTTGTGACATTCTTTCCAATATGCATTGTGTCAAACAAATGAGCTACTTATAAGTGCTCATATTATGGCAACCGACTGAATTGGGTAGAGTATCGTTTCGAACCTCGTGGAAGATGACCGTGATGACCTTTGAGAAGTATCAATGAAATATTAATATTTTTTATCAATCATGGTAAGTATGTAAATCTAAAAATAAATATAAGTGACCAAGAATGAAGTCCTAACTACAAACAAATATTGTTTACCATGGATCTTTTGAAATGTCTTTTTCCATAGTTGAGGTGTCATTCTTTGTGGTTTTTTCCACTCTCTTTCTTCTCATTAAAGTCATTTTTTCGGTAATCCGACACCTATGGTCCTTATGGAGAAAATGCATAAACTCATTGTACACCTACTTTCCTAAACTTCTTGAGCGTCTAGATATTGTTCTTGGACCACATACTGGACATGCATATTTTCCCTTTGTTTAAATCCTCGCATGTTATGGAATAGTGTTGATATATATAATTCCATAACTTATAAAAAGAGGTTCAATCATAATGATGCATATAGATGTTTTCAGGTGATGCGAATGGATGCAGAGCTCTGCTAGGGTTCGCAGCACTCTACTTCACGCTAGGGCTACCCATGGCCTGTCCTCCTCCAGATCCTCCCCCGGAGGAGCTCCGACACCGCCTGGATCTCTCCTTCCAGGCCTTAGTCTCCAACACCCCTCTCCCCCCTGCCACGGATCCCCCTTCCTTTACCTTTGTTAAGCGCTCCGCCGCCCAGAATCCAGATCACGTCTGCAGCTTCACGGATGAAATCTCTTGCTTTGAGCGAAAGAGGTCTCATTAGCCAGTTTTCTGGGATTTGGCCCTCGCTGAAATCCATGGAGATTTGGATCACTAAGAACTGGATGTCTCTCATTGCTGGAGGACTACAACATTGCTTCTGTGGAAAAGGTTTTTTTACCTTTTTATTTGAAAATAAGGAAGACAGAGATCTTATTTTTAGAAGCGATTGTTATTTCATGGGGCCAAGAGGGTTATACCTCAACCACTGGAACTTATACTTCGATCCAGAGAAAGAAATTCCCTCAGCAGTCCCGGTTTGGGTTCGTCTTCCGCATTTACCCCTTCACTGCTAGAACGAAGAAGCTCTTCAGGCTATTGGAAACTCCTTGGGAAGATTCATTGACAAAGCTGAACCAAAAGTCCCACCCTTCTCTTGTGCCCGGATCTGCGTGGAAGTCGATCTAGAGAAAGGATTACCAGAAGGATTTAATCTTTCCATGGATGGATGGGAATTTTTGAGAAGGTAGATTATGAAAAACTTTCATTCACATGCAGAAAATGTCATGAGTATGGACACTTTGTAAAGAATTTCCCTAAATCTACCTAGGAAGACGCAGAGAAAAATCAATAAGAGGGATGGAAACAAATTAAGAGAGGGAAAAAATCAAATAATACTCCTGCTAGAAATAATATTAGAAATCAGCAAGAAAAAAACAAATAACAGTCCATCGAAAACAAGGAAGCTTCTACCAACAATCAATTTGAAGCCTTCCACACCGAAGAAGGAGAAATTCCAGATCTGGAAAACTGTTCAATGGAAGACAGACCGGAAGACAACAGGATCCACCCCTCTATGATACCCTCTCCAGTAGTTGTTGAAGAGATCATTGAAAAGGTTCCTGATGGATCGACCTCCCCCGGAGGAACCTGGGAAGAAATGGTAAAGCACAACAGAATCAATCCAATGTCCATAAATCCAAGTCATTCGTCATCACAAGAGACACAAGAAATAGCATATTTAGGTCCATCTCTATCTACGAGGGGACGAAAATCCCAAAGACAACACCGAGAACAAGAGACAGAGAGAGAACTAGAACTTTGAAGGCAATTAAGCATAGAGGATACAAAACTCCTTCAGAATGTTAAATCTACTGGAGTTAAAGAAAATAGATCCCGAGCAGGATCTCATGCATCCAAGAAATAATGAAAATAATCTCTTGGAATTCCAAAGGTTTGGGAGGCTCTATTAAGGTGGAAGCCTTGAAAAATATCTTAAAAATTGAGAAACCGGACATCTTGCTTATTCAAGAGACTAAGATGATGAAAGAAGAGGTAATAAACCTTTCTTGCTGGCACGTCCCCATTTTGACCCCCTTCACATTAAATCGTAAATGATGTAAATACTGATATTTAATCATGGTGAGGAGCTCAAGTCCAAGGCCCCACCATTGATTTAGCGTTTATGTATCGACAATTAAAACTAGATGCTTATGACTCATGTGTTAGATGGGCACAATGTAAATGAGACATCATGTAAATACGAATTTTAATGGAAATACCCACAACTAGCTATGCAATGCAACAAAGAGATGGGGCATGGTTCTACAAGGAATAGGGAGGAAAATTATTCAAACCCTTGAGCCAATGGTGTTAATCCATGTGTCAATGGGGAAACCCATAAACCACCAACTACCCATTTTGTCTCATGCACCCAATCATTTAATTCTTCCAAAGATTGGTTGGGGCAGTTATTGTCTTGGGATTGGAGAAGTATGGCAGCCCGATTTTCGTGCATGGGCAAGCCATCAACCTGAAAATCGTATTTTTGGCTTGCTGGGCAAGAAAACCCCCACGAAATGCTGCCTAAGGCAATTCCTCAGGCATTACGTCCTTCCTCTCACGCAGACTGAGCTCACTGGAAGTTATCCTCACGTTTTTCACCATAACCCTGCGTTTTTCCATGCCCAGGAACTCGTTTTTGGTATTTTGCAGCAGTTGGGGAAGGAGGGACGCGATTTTGGACTGAGGGAGAGGTCGTTTTTGCCCTTGGGGCGTTTTTCTGGAATGGGTTGCTCTCCTAGTCGAATTTTCCTAGTTGCCAAATCGTTTTGAGTCTACCCACGTTTTTCGGAGTTAGTTGAAACCCCATCTCATGCATTCCACTGTGGAAAACGTTTTCTTCATGCGCAACAAGTGTAGTTTTTTTGTTATGTGCATCCTTGTTTTGTTGTGAACCTGTGAGCAAGAAACTGGAGTGGTAGTGGACAGAATTGGCTTGATAAACCTAGTGTAGGGAGTAACCTCTCAATAAGATCAAGAGGGCTGGCTACTTTTCTATGCACACCCTGAGAGCACTAGAAAGGAAGGTATGGCTTGAGGGACTGTGTGGCAGTGAAGAGAATACTTCCTGGTGTTGGGTGTGTAGGCATTGTGAGTGCCAAGTTGAATAGATCTGGGAGGGGTACCCATAGTTCTGTGGTTGAGCTCACTAGCTTAGCAATTCTTCCTTTCCATCTCCTAGCAGCCTGATAAACCCAATTGTAGATTGGCTTGGCTCATCTTGGTGTATGCTTGGCTATGTGTGAGTCTATTGTTCCCTGGTTCCTTGTAGAGATCATGCCCAGCTCGGGGGTGGCAGTGGTACTGATAAATTGAGGAGCACACTGGCCTACGGTTGGGTGGAATGTTGCAGTTGCATAGCCAGTTGCTTGGGGCTACTGTTATAAGATAAGTATTCTCCTGTATATTCTTGCAATTATTTAATTGATGGATATCTGAATGTATGGTGATGGTGTAAATGATGTTACTTCCGCTGTGTTATAAAAATAGTTATGCATCTACATATGCCTTTTATATCGTGTGAAAACTTATGTAATAAGTTCATGGGGCTAGATGCCCAGTTTAGTATCACGTCCGTTCTGCACTTTCATATGTATATGTATATTTTCATTTTAACTTGAATGGTTGTTTACTATGTATGGGGCTGGATGCCTGGTTTAACCTCACGATCCTCTCCATCTAGCTAGTAGGATGGGAGGGGACGTGACACTTGCCTCTTCTGGAAAAACAGTATAGGAAAGGCCATTATCTCCAGAGGTGCATCAGGTGGAAATGCAACTTTCTGCATATCGGACAAATACAAAATTAAATTAGTAAAAGAAAATACTCACTGGATTTTAGTTAAGCTACAAAATGAAAGCCACCAAGACTCGATCTTCACTTGTAATGTGTATGGACCCACACATTACATAGATAAACTAGCCTTCTGGGACTCCCTATCCACTTTAGATACTGAGTTGCATGGGAAAGAGGCTATTATAGCAGGGGACTTCAACACCACGAAATCAAGCTTGGAAAAAAGAGGAGGATCGATCATTAGGGATACATTTGGAGAAAAACTCGAAGATATGATGGGATCTAGATCTCTTGGACTCCATCCCCAAAAATGGGAAACACACTTGGAGCAACAAGTGGACAAGACCTGGACACATCATCGCTAGACTTAATCGTTTTCTAGTAAGTTCTTCTCTTCTTCAAAAAGACTTGCTTCTAATTTCTTCCATTATCTCCTCAGCTACCTCTGACCATAAACCCATTTCCCTCTCCCTATCCCCCCCACTGATTTGGGCATTATTCCCTTCAGATTCAACCCTATTTGGCTCCACAACATTAAGACCCTGGATATTATTCATTTCTCTTGGAGCTCCACCTCCCATGGTTGTCCTATATTTATCTGGAAATCAAGACTCAGGGAAGTTCGCTTTGCGTTGAAATCTTGGGTCACCTCCTCTTTTATTGAACCCTCCTCCATAAAAAAGGACCTTCAAGCCGGACTCGCTTCTCTCCACTCTAAAATGGAATGCGAGGAGATCACTACTGACTCCATTGCCCATGAAAAAATCCTGAATTTAGAAATATTAAAAGCAGCCAGACATGAGGAAGAGATGTGGAGATTAAAATCTAGGCAACTCTGGTTAAAAGGCGGAGACAGAAATACTGAATATTTCCATAAACAAGCAAAGACAAGAATGAGCTTCACTACATCAAGGAACTCAAGGATAGCAATGATCAAAGATCCATAGGACAGGACACCATCAAAAAGTTGGCCTTCCATCATTTCCATCAATTATATTCTGATAGTGGAGAAATGGACCCAATCTCTCAAGCTGATCTTCTCTCATGTATTCGCTCTTCTATCTCTGTCTCAGATAATGAGGATCTGGAGAAACCAATCTTAGAGAAAGAGATTATTGAAGCAATCTGGACCCTTCACCCTAAAAAATCCCTAGGGCCAAATGGCTTCACGATCAATTTCTATTGTGCTGCGTGGGATATCATCAAAGACGACTTCAGAAGGATGCTAAATTGGACCAGGAAAAAAGACAAAATTGGTGGAGCTACAATCTCCACATTTTTGGCCTTGATCCCTAAAGAAAAAAATCCTCTTTCGATAGAAAGATTCTGACCTATCTCTCTGTGCAATACCTCCTACAAAATCCTCACCAAAAATCTCGCCACCAGAATGAAAAATATCATGGCTCGTATTATCTCGGATTCGCAAGGAGGATTCATCGTTGGCAGAAAAATCATGGATAATATTATCATCGTCCAAGAAGCCATTCAATCCAGACTGGATCGCTAACAACAAGGTATGGCAGCTAAGTTGGATATGGCAAATGCCTTTGATAGGGTTAATCATTTCTTTTTGTTTGAGATAATGCTCAGATTGGGTTTCTAAAAAAAATTTACTAGATGGATTAAAGCTTGCATTAACAGCCCTTGGATTGATCCACTTGTCGATGGTAGACCTATAGGATTTTTCCAAGCCTCTTGAGGACTCTGACAAGGATGTCCTCTATCTTGTTTCCTATATCTTTTAGTAGCAGAATCTTTGAGCCAGAAATTGCAATCCCTTCAAGACAGTGGTGATATCAAAGGTCTAAAAATTACCAAAGGAGTCAAAGCTGCAAATCATGCGCAATTCGCGAATGATACCATCCTCCTTGGGGGGCTTCAATAATTATTGCAAAAAGGTTTACGGAAGTCCTCTCCATTTTTCTCAAAGCTTTAGATGGAAAAGTAAATGCATTAAAAACAAAAATCTATGGATGGAATTGCCCTGACAGAACAATGGCCAGGATAACAAGGACCCTAGGGTATCAAGGCAAAACAAATTGGAACTCCTTCAATTACATCGGTGTTCCTATACACAAGGGAAAAAAGAAAGCTTCAGATTGGAAAGGATTGGTCGAAAAGATTAAAAAAAAATCTCTTCTTGGGGAGAAAAATGGCTCAACCCTGTTGGAAAACTCATCCTCATTAACTCTATCCTTGTTGCTTTCCCTATTTACTCATGCTCGATCTCTTTAGCTCCAAAAACGATAATCCAAGATGTTGCAAAGGAACTCAGAAACTTCCTTTGGCAAGGTGGAAAGTCGAGTGGTACTAAAAAGTTTCACTTAGTTAACTAGGAAACTGTCTGCAACCCAAAATCTTGTGGAGGAGCTAGAATTCAAGACTTGGGAATGATGAACCTTGCTCTAGGAGCCAAAATCCTATGGAGAATTGTTTCAGGGGATAAAGCGTGGTGGAAGGACATTTTAAGGAAAAAAATACTTGAAAGGAAAAATAAAACGTTGCATAGACGATCTCCCCTTAGTTGAGAATGACTCTCCAATATGGAGATTATGCAAAAAAGCAGCTCATATCATTCAAAATAGTTTGCGATGGTCTCCTATCAATGCAAACATATTTGAATCTGGGAAGATAATATTGGACCCTCCTTTCCTTCGCTCCATTTAGAAGTTTTTATGGATCTCATACTCTGGATGGACAATCGAAACATCACCACTATCTATGACATCTCTAATTGGTATAATAATGGCAGATGGGTAGGATGGAAAAACTTAGAAGTCCCAGAGCATCTGATCATGGACTATTCAGTGTTACAAACGATCCTTCAAGGCTCAAATCCGGTTCATCATAACTTAGCTGACTCCAAAAGCCGGGGGAACTCGGGAACCTACTCGGTCAAGGCCGGTTACAAAACTATAAAAAATAGTAGAAAAGAAGCTATCTGGACAAATGTATGGTGTAAGGATGACCTGCCTAAAATCAACTCCTTCTGCTGGATCTTCGCACACCATAAAAACCCCATAGCTGAGAATTAAAAAAAAAGGGGGATTGAAGGACCTTCTCGATGCATTCTCTGTACATCTTTTTCTAGATTGCTCCTTTTCTAAGGAGGTTTGGCTCATAGCCCTTAAGTGATTCAAATCAATCTTATCTTCCCAACAAACTAGAAATATCTTTTCTCCTGCTGGAAATACTATTATCAAGGATCTCTTCACAAAAAACATGACTTCTCCAGAGTTTGGGTTTCCCTTCCAAAGTATATATGATGGAAAATCTGGACAACCAAAAATAAAGGAATCTTTGAAAATTCGATCCTCCATCCAAGCAGAGTCTCCTCCTCAGCAAAAGCGTTATGGACAGAAGCCCTACTCTCAAAAGGTTTAAGACACTTTCATCTCAAACCCCTGATAGTTGAAGAAAAAATTTGGACCTCTGAATTTCACTGCTTCTCCAAATGTCTCTCAGGGCCTCCCCCCTCAAAAAAGCCAAACTCTTTACGATGGCAGGTTTGAATGAGCCCGGAAGCTTTCAACAGCTGGTGGACAAAGCTAGGATGTCACTCCCTTTTCTTCGACGATGCTTCTAAAGGAAACCCTGGGTTATCAGGTGCGGGAGGGGTTATTTTTTACCCTGGGGGAAACAGACAAAAAGACTTTGCTTGGGGATTAGGGAAGAACTTGAACAACCATGTGGAATGGCTCGCCTTAATCAAGGGAATGGAGATTGCAAGCACTCTTGGAATAAAAGATCTGGTTGTTTTTGGTGATTCTCTCTTGGTCATAAGAGAATCCCGAAAACTAATTGTGAATTATAAGACTCCCACTCTAAAGCTGCATCACATATTCAAAAATATCAGCAATGACTTCAATGCTCTCAAATTCTTCCACATTATCCTAACAAACAATCACTTCACGGATCAAATGGCGAACAAAGTGGTTCAAATAGACTATGGCTATATTGTTTACAATGAAGAAAATCTCGAACAATACTGGGTTCCTTGATCTACCATGGACGCCTCGCAGAGGAACTCCTCCACCTATCTTTAGTCACTTGTAAAACAAAATTGAATTCAACTCCCGCTTGAGCCTTTTTAGCCTCTCAAGACGTGGCAGCAACTTCATGTCTCTCCAGAACCTTCTCGTGCATGCAATCAATGCCTAGAGGCATTCAACTGGGATTCTTGGTCTCAGCATCAGGCTTGCACGCTTGATTTAATGCATTCAGGTGGGTTAATTCAGAGTCCCCGTCCTCTTTCCTGCCTTGCCTTACTTTCCTTCCTTATTCTCCTTCGGCGCTCTGTGAAAGCTCTGCTTCGAAGTGTAATGGGTGATTCGCTCCATGTTTCTCCTCTAACATCCACTATGGGTGCTGGGTCCTCAAATCCTGAACTTGACCTCCACCTCCCGCCTAAGTGCCTTCTCTGCAAAAAAATGATTCCTCTCCCACAAGAGAACGACCCCTTTGTTGAAAGCCTGCCCTTTTCTTTGCCTATCCACTTTGGCGATCTCTCAAATTTCAATCAGCTGACATTGGAAGATTTCAGCACGCCGTCTACCTTCTCCCATCTCCTCTCCATCCCAGACTCAGCGTAAAAAACCATCAGCCTGCTGGAAACTATGGAAGAAAAAATCTGTCTGATTAGGGCTGAAAACTCTGAGATGAAAAGGGAAATTGCAAGAATGTACACTCTAGTCCAAGCTACTAATACTGAAATTCAGAACAACAACAACTTGATGAACGGGAGAATATCCAACCTCTTTGATACTCTGGCTTTGTTTCTATTACCATCTCAAATGTTGATTCAAAGACAAAGGACAACAATCGGAACATCGTGGATGTAGAAGGGAAAATCGATAGGCTCAGAGAAGACATTGGCTGCTGCATTCCTGGTCTTCATGACAACAAAGGCTCGGGCATCGACGAACATCAGGACCAATCTTTGGAAAGCGTCCCAGGCCCTACGACATAGCTCCGTTCTTAACTTGGATCTTCTTCTGAACTTCTGGTTTTCATCCAACAATTTTTTCCTTATATATGCACATTATGATTGTATATCTACCTACTATAATTTCTAGAACAGGAGCAATTTTGAACCCCATTTTTTACCAACAAGATGAAGGCTATGTTATATTTTGGTTTTAGGTCAGCAGACAGTTCTTTTTTATATGTTTTGTTTTTGTACTCTGATACTCAGGCAATTTGTAAGGAGGTATAGCTATCATTGTCTTGGGTTTTTTCGAATCCGCCTCCATTTTGTAAAAGAAGAACAAGATGTCCTAGACATATATGCTCTTTGGGAATAGTCCCTATGCATATTTCTATAATGCTTGCTCTCCTTTTTTTAATATAAAAGCTCCTAAACCGTTCTTGTTAAAAATAAAAATAACGATGCATATAGATACATGAGAAATTCACATACCACAAAAATGTGTAAGACTAGGTCCATCGTGAATTGCCCATGTAAGTATTCCATGGATTTGAATTTTTTTTTACCTACAGGTTTGGATATGCCGTACATACTAATGTCGATCCATAATTTTAAAAGTTCATCTATAAGAGGTTCAAGATATACATCAATATCTTTAACTTGGTGCTTATCTAGTAGTTATTTGAAAAGTAACATACATAATTAATAAGTTCTCGATCATGCAACAATGAAAAAAATGATTTCTTATATTGTGTTAACATTCTTTTTTTTAACACAAACGGATAATAGGCTTTATATTAAAAGATGGAGTAGATTACATAGAGGATAGGGAGGCTGTTCCCAAAAAATCAGAGTTGTCCAGGCAGTCTCTGAAAAAAGCCAACCTTTTAACTTCAAAAAAGGCATTAAGCTTGTTACATCTGTATTCATAAGTATTGTTACCACTACTGTAGATTCTAACAAACTGACCTAAAACTAAGCAGCAGAAGAAAAACATAGTAAATATAACATAAGAACAATACACATCATGCCAAAAGGTAGTTGCACAAGCTGAGATTAATTTGCATGGTGGTTACGAGCAGCTTTCTCTTTGGTGCCAGCCCTTGCACCATTGTTGTCGTCGTCAATGTTCAGGATCATCGAGGGGCTGCTCCCACTGTTTGTTCTTACACAATCTGCTTCAACAATTTGCAGGCAACTGTAAAAGGTGTCATGTTTTCCCATTAGCTTCTCAAATAAATCTTTCATTTTGCCAGTACTTTCCCTTACCTCCGAGTTTGAAATCTGAACGAAAGTGGCCAGCTGAGAGATGGACTTCTTCATGTCTGCAAGATCCCCCCGCAGCCAGCGAACTTGAGTCTCCAGGTCCTGTACCTGCAGGTGAAAGTCAGGAGAGGGACTATCCTATCCCTGGGGAGAACCCCTGTTTCCCAAGGCTCCAGGGCTACCACGATAATGCTGATGGTAAGACCCTTTGCTATTGTCACACGGAGGCGCGTGGAAACCATGGACCGAAAATTGACCAGGGGCGAAGCCGTAATTAGGAGTCAATACAGTACCCCTGTTGCCGTAGCCATTGTCAAGGGGAGTCCAAGCACCAGCGTTTCCAGAGTCTATTACCTTCTAGTGATTATGGAAGGCCGACTTAGAGCCACCCCCCCTAGAAGAGTCAGTACAACCTGCTTCCTGAAGAATTTCAGCTAAAAAACGCTTCTTACTGCCAATACCGTTTCCCTCCTGAGTGTGCTGATCATTCTTCCTGCACTTTCGGCAATGCAGAGCAGCAGGGCATTGACTGCCATCTCCCATATTTATCTGAGACATAAACCTTCCTAGATTGACGCTGCAGGAGAAAATGCAGACCGTAGCAGGATGCGGAAGATGGAGGTTCAAATGCAAACGCAGGGTGCTACAACTGCCACCACCCTGCATGAAATAACATTTCCTTGCCTTGGGCCTCGTTCGCCATAACTCCTCGCATGCTGGACAGATGGTGTATGTCAGGAATGACCGCCGAGGACGTCGAAGGGACAACCGATGTGAGAAGGTGTATCTCGAGCAGATCCGGAGAGTTAATGAGGCCGTCCCATGATAGCTAGAAGGGGGGAAAGGGGGTTGGAACAAGGAGGGGGTCCTATGGCACCCAAACATTGGTAAATTGGTGACCATTTAGAAGAGCATGACCACAGTTTAAACTAGCACCAAGGTTGGCCATTGTATCAGCCTCACTATTGCAATGCCTGAGAATATGAAAGAAGGTTATAGTGTGAAATTCCTTAATCGAGTAGAAGAAGTGCTGATGCAATGTGGAAATAGGTTTCCGTCGCATATTGACTAAATCCCTTGCGTCTTTTATTACCAACATAGAGTCTCCAAAGACCACTAGGTCATTTATATCTTTCTCCTTGGCCATTTCAATCCCTTTTATCACGGCAATCCATTCAGCTTTGTTATTGGTTCTTTTCCCAATCCCCCATGCAAAGTCATACATTTTGTTTCCTTTGGAGTCAAGAAGAACTCCCCCCACACCTGCCAACCCAGGTTATTGTGTTAACATTATTAACAATAAGTACCTGGAACAATTAATTCCAACATGGTGTGATCCCCTTTAATTGTTAACTATGGAGAAAGGTTATTGTTTATAACAAAAACTGCCCAATCTAAGTAACTGGTTTTGAGCTCTCCAAATGTATTGACACCATCAAGACCAATCAAAGTCTAACATTACATGGATCTTATTTAAGAATTGGTCATCTTTCCTCAATGTAATGTAGAAACATCTCGAGGCATTCGCATGACACCATCTTCACTTTTGTGTCGTGCTTGGTAATCTATAAATTCTGCAATGTTTTTACACTTGAACAATAGTTGAAAACATGGTATTATCGGGATATGGCGAAGAACTTTGTGGGGCACCTTATTTGTTATCTGATCAGTACGATATCTACTAATTCCACATCCAGGGCACTCACTCTTTGATTCATGTTGTTCATAATATATGATATGATCATTGGGACATGATCAATTATGTTATACTCCATTCCTAAATCTTCCAGAATGACACACATTTCTTTGTATGTGCGAGTAAAGTTTTTGACAGTGGTAGAAGAGTATCACCTAACAGTCTAAAAAAACTAATGGAAAAATCGTAATTACTGGCTTATATATGACAATGATAAACAAAAAAATAAGCAATTGCAATGACAAATAGATAAATATTGTATACCTTAACAATTGCGTCATTGTTGTGATTGAAATACCATTCATGACCTTCGAGTTGATTAGCAACAAAAGAGCGGAGAGAAGACTTGTCTTTGAGTCTTTGTATAAGTATTTTTTTGCCTTATGAATAAGATGTATGTCATGAATGTTTTCGTAGATCTCGTCTGTAGGTGTATTCGCATCCATGGTAACAAATATGCATGGATCAACATATTTATCCCTTCATTCTCAATAATATTGTGTTCATTTTCTTCCATTGTATCAACCTCAATGTCACCATCCTCACCATGATCTCTAGTGTGAACTGCAACGAGTGGATTGGCAAGCATTGGTGATCTTGTCTATAGAATAATTATGGAAAAATATATCCAATTAGTATCGAAATAGACATCAATAATAATAGTATTGAAAAATGAGGAAAATACATTTTTTTGATAGCTTACCAAGAGATGAAATTTTTTTCCACCTTCCAAGTGCCCATACTCTAAGCAATATTTCTTGGTCGTTTCCCTAACAACTCTTCTTCTTTATATCCCTCTGCATTGCGTACAAGGGAAATAACATTTCCCATCACCGATTATATCTTCAACATTAAAGGATTGATTATGGTCATTTGTATTACCATGGTTGCTTTTGTCACTGTTTACAAAACTGATAACTGCCCACATTGCAACAACTCGTTCAGATCTACTAGCAAATTAATGGACATGATTGTCTAGAATTGTTCTCTATTCCAATAAAATACATTATCAAGCCACTAATACAGTAATAAGAAAGACAAAAAAATCATTAACCCAATCAAACAAAATTAATTCTAGAGATCATCTCCTTAATCCACAATTTTTTTTACCTATAATCAAAGTTCTCCCCCCTTCAACATCCTTCCAAAAAGTATTCTTGCCAAATTGAACCCAAAAGAAAAACTAAAGCTAAAAATAAATTCTAAACTACAAAACACATCATCATGTGCCATCTTATTATCTATGCGAAAGTTCTAATTTACTTTTAATGCAAGAAAACACTTTGCCGCCACTTTGTGAGAATTCTACAAAAATAATGATACCATAAGAAGAGTGGAAGAAAAAAAGAAAAATATCAATGTCCATCGTTGGAAACATTCATAATAACAAAAGATAAGAACTTGTCGAGACAACTAGAACAATTAAACCCCTAAAACTCAATAACACTATGAGCATCAAGGCAACACTACAAGGGACACCACTTCCATTGAAACAAGCAACTATCATGTTCTCACAAGACATATAAGAGAAACCTTCACACACAAGAATGTGTTTGATGGATGCCAATGGAAAGATGTGAGTTGCTTGTGACTATCATCGAAGTGCCTTACGAGTAGAAGGAAGAGGAGGTAAAACAATTAAAATATGGCACTAAAACCCAAGAAAAGTTTTTATTCCAAAGATTGGAAGGAAGCAAACGAACATGTCCTAGAAATAAATAAAAAGGTTAAGCTATTGAAAATAGGAAGAAACCAACCCAAAAGAAGAAGAATTCTAAGAATTCTCTCCCAATGGAGTTTCTAGTTTTGTTAGAGAGATTTTCACCTATAATGGTATATATAACTAATCCTCAATGAGAGGGTTGACGTCTTGCTTCTTTTTTTACCAAAAGAAAAAAAGTTTCTTGCTAGTCATAGTTTAAATCAAACAACTACAATTGATCCTACCCCATGGATAGTGGACATAAATCGATTTATCTATCTCTCATACAAAGACTTGATAAACTTTTGGAAGTTGATTGCTTAAAATTGTATTACTAGTCTATACTATCATGCATCGGTTCAAAAAAGAAATTTATAGGGCATTATCAAAAGAGCCTAAACTGACCCTCTTCTATTAAAACTAGATTATGAAAGCCTTTCATAATTGCCTTCCTCTCATCTAAAGCCAGTCCTTTCTTTGATAGAATATCCACTTTCCTGTTGTATTTCTTGGTAATATGAGTAAAAGTCAGTTCATACAAAAAAACCAGAGATTCCTGTACCTGCAATTTCCAGTATTCCAAAAGTGGTGATTGTAATCTATGATTTCCCCTTAACCACTCAATAATGGCAGAAGAATCACCAAAAATATGCACTTTACTAAGATTCTTCATTGCTATCAGTCTAAGGAGTCCCCAGCTAGCCAACAACTCGGTTCGGGTATTGCTTCCCATACCAAAACCCACACTCAACTCGAAAGACAAGCCCCTTTCTAATAATAAATAGCAACATGTCTTGCATTTGCCTCCTTGTTCTACTCCGGCGAAAAAACCAACTAGAAGAGTCGGATGAACACTCAGGAACAACTTGTGATCAAATTTTACCTTCAAAGTCTGCATAGTATAATCCGAGACAAAGTAGGATACAAACCAAAATGCCCCTTCCAAGGAAAAAACCACATCTTCGAAAATAAGATAATTCATGTATCACCATAATCCCCAAATAAAATAAAAAGGAAAGGATAATGAGGATCAATCATTCCTATGCTAATGCAATGGACAATGTTCCAATGAATCCGAGGACCATAACCAGTAATTGTGAATCTATAAGAGAGTTCCTCCCAAATCTGAATATTAATACCATACAGAGCAAAAATGTCATGTCTCAAATTTTGCATTGGGTAACAATGGCCTAAGCCCATTAGTCATATTCATGAGAATTTGTCAAATTGATGCTAAGGGTCAAATAATTGCCAAAGAGGAAAATTACTAGTTTCCTAGGTTGGGGGTGGAAGCTTTGGGATTTGGAATAAGGGGGATAATAAATGATGTGTGGACATTAGAATAGCATAAATATTTAATAAAGGAGCTAAATAAATATATACAAGTGAAAATCAAAGTGGCATTTGATCATGAAGACAAATGGAGGAAGTGGGACCCACGCAAACTAGATTTTCTATGCCACAAGGCATCCTCCTTTTGTCAATTCGAATCCATAAGAAGCCCAAGGGTCTTGGGATGAGTTGGAAGGTCAATATACTTGGCATGAATCAATTAAGGTTGAATTGAAGTGGAAGAGTAACTCCCATGGAAGAGGAAGAGGCATTTTGGAGCTAGTGAGACACTTGGACTAGATTCCCTAGCTCTATGACAACAATGATGAAGATGCTATGACACCTATGACAAAAATCAGACCTGAAGGCTGACATCTGCCATAATAGACATGTCAGGGCTAAAATGAGCCTCCAAGAGGGCGCTCAAGGGAGTTAGGGCAGCTAAGATGCTTCCACATGTGATTTGGTGGAAGTGGGAGACTAGGAATTGTTGTACAAGTGGCATTCTTTGGAATCTCTTCCCAACTTGAGTTGGAATGCATCTCTTGGAAGGAATTCAACCCATAGAGAGCTTGGAAACTTTATAAATTTCAATAACAAAGAATTAAACCAGCTTTTGATCATTTTTAGAATTTTCAATTGCATTTGTGAAGAGGGAAAGCTAGTGGATGACTAGTTTCTTGGCTTAGCCAATTTCGAGGGTGAAAGATTCCCATCCAGGTTGGTAATTGGAAAGGCCACTCAGACCTTTTATTTGGAGCTTTAATGGATTCATTTGTTGTAGGTGTAAGCTATAGGGCAGATCATGGTTTCTTCTATTGCAGCTCATTCCTTCAACCATTTCTAGTTTTCATTGCATATTCTTGATCCTTGAGGTAGGGCATTTTTGGTGAGATATTGTACTCTTTGGGGGAGCTTCTAATGCCCCATTTATTTTA
Source organism: Larix kaempferi (assembly GCA_027924585.1). Classification (NCBI taxonomy): domain Eukaryota; kingdom Viridiplantae; phylum Streptophyta; class Pinopsida; order Pinales; family Pinaceae; genus Larix; species Larix kaempferi. Next base: position 37,610,944 of record BSBM01000017.1, read on the forward strand.
TAATATGAATTAAATACTATTTTCTTCATCTCCATAAATTTTCAGGTCGAAATATCAAGTGGTTGTATGTAAAATTGATGATTATTGAGCAAACAATGACCATTCCCCCACTAGATTGATGTATGCCAATGTATTGATGATGATTTCGAATGGAAGAATGTTTCTATGATATATTTATGATGTATGGAATCCCATTCATGAGTATTACAAGTTTCATGTTCATCACTTAAGCATTTGGAGCCATCTTGCTCATTTTTATTTCATTTGAAGAAGATTTAATGCTATTTCCCCCAAGGTCGAAACTAGTCTTCTTGCATCTGATTTAAGGGAGTTATAGCAGACATTAAAAGTTGAATGGTGATGCATATGATTTCATGTTTGTTTCCTTTATATGTCCCTACTTAAATTTAGAAATTCAAGTTGGATTGAGTGCATTTGGAAATTCATTTTCATCATCTACCCTTAGGGGATTTGAACCACAATTTACTAGTAAAACTCCATACATTGATCAAATTGCCAAAGTGAGTTGCAGAAGTCATTTGATGGTTAAAAGGCACCTATAAAAACCATTTTTATGTATTAACATCATTCATACACCTACTAGCACAATTTGAGATCATTTGGAGCTATCTAGAGCCATCTACCATTGGGGGTTTGATCCTCGAAATTACTAGTAAATTCCTTGAGTTCTCTTAGATACCTATTCAACCAAAAAAACACATATAATGATGCAAATATACTTTAATTAATGTCTTATAACATATAAAAGTCTCATACCAACCATTAGTGGCGGTTGTACAGTGTTTGGAAGAGATTTGTTCCAAGACCCAGGGGGGATTTCCACTTCCCAGATTGACTAGTCTTGTCCCGAAACTTCTTCCCTTTCAAATTGCAGACCATGGTTGGGTATATCATTTGATTATATGTCTGATAGATGTGTTAATGTGTCCCATCACCCCTCATTACCTTCCTCACCAATTTTGAAAGTAATTGGAGGAGTTTGGAATCAGTTGTATCCATATACCTAGAGTTGAAATTTGGTGAATTTGAGCACATTGGGAATTTTATTATAAAGGGACATTACAGTGGTATCCGAGCATGGTCCTTGCACCTGTGAGTTAATATCATACATTGAAGAATAAGTTGCAGCTATGTCTTACTATTGTGATGAATCCTACGAGTACAATTCTTATGAGGAATATGCAGATGCTTATGAACAATATGAAGCAGAATGTGAATGGGTTGAGGAAGAGGTGCCATCATGCAACACTTCTTACAATTTCAGGAGGAATGAATATTATTATTATGACCATATGTATGATAAATATGAATATGACACACCATCAAAGGAGGATTCTATGAATGAGTTACAAAGATGGAGAGCAACATATAAAACCTTGCCCCAACAATATCAAAAATATTAAGAATATCTTGCTTCGAGGGAAGATACACAAAATGCCATGTATTTTGAATACTATGCTGATCAACTGTTTGCAAATAGACCCAAAAATGAAGATGTGGAGTTAGTGAAGAAAGTTTTATGCCCTTCTTGTAAAATACCCTGGAGTGAGTATCATATTTGTGTGAGTGAAAAGATCAATGAAATATTTGAAGCTTCAGCGAAGGCATGTATGTCCTACTTGAGGAGAGATTTTGGATTTTCTTCAAAAGGAGATTCCAAATATATTAAACCTAAGGAAAACAAGGGGCAAAATGCATCAACTTGCTCGAAGGAGCAAAAGGAAGAGACATCACAAGATCATGAAGAAGATCCTATTGAAAATATTGAAGATCAATTCAAGACACATTCTACCTTGGACATGAATCAAGGAGCATCTACTGATGGATGCTTGAAATATGAAGGAGTCCCTACTGATGGGTGCTCACACCTTTATGTTGGTGACATAGAGATCACTTTTGATAGTATTGCTGCAAGACAAAATTCCCCTAAGCATGGAAATGAAGACCTTGTAGCAGTTGAAGAAGAAACAAGATCAACTTCCCCATCACCACTTGAGCTTCATGAAGTTGGTTCAAGTACGAAGGAAGAAGATGAGGAGGTTCATTTGCAAGAACCTCATTTTCTTGAAGGGTCCTTAAATATGAATGAAAAGAAGATCCAAGAGTCCCTCAGCATTCTCCGTGACAGTCAAGCATTGGTGTCAAATTCTTGTTGGAGAGTTACTTCATTGGAGGAAACATCCTTCCTTGAAGACATGGAGAAGATTCAAAGAGCGATGTGCCACGTCAAAGGTAATTTCATGTCTTTGATTTTTGATAGAAACCATTTGATTGAACTTAATGAATTGTTACATGATGCATACTTGAAGAATAATGAGGATAATCATAAGCTCACAATTCAAAATGAGCAACTTCTTGAAAAGTTGCAAAATACTTGTTTTTCCTCCTATGTTTCAGATTGTCAAATAGTAGATTGTTTGGAGGATTATCATGACATGGTGGATCATGAGAAATGTGGAAATTTGAATGTGCTTGATGTGTTTGAAGATGAACTTGAAGAGATTCAAACACTTGATGTGGTGGAAGAGGAACTTGAATTGTCTCTTGATGAAGGTTATGCAATTTTTAAAGAAGAGCATGATTCCTCTACATTGGAACCAATCTATCACAAATGTTTCACACTTTTGAAGGAGCTGCATGATACTACCCATACAGATCATTTCCATGATGAAACTTCTGCACTTTTTGATGATTTGGGTGAGTTAGTTCATTCTCCTACATCCTACAATTCCATGTTTTGCAGCGTTAGTCTCAATGAAGTATGGGTGAAAGGGTTCTTTTTTATTTGCCACATGAGGAGTATGGAACTCCTAGATTTACCTTTTATGATGACATGGTTGGAGCACATTCTTACTCACATTTTAAGTAGCACCATTTGTTACTTTATGATGATGCACATCTACATGGATGCACCTATGATATGCATTTGAGTCACTTGAAGACTCATGGTTTTTCTTGCTCAACACTTGGTTCATTTGATGTTGGAGAAACTTCATCCAACACTTGGGTGAATAGATTTATGATTGGAGAATATTTTTGTTGGAAGCCACATACCTTGTTATATATTTATGATTCTCACATTCATGGATGTATTGGTGAGACTTCTTTGAGTCATTTGAAGTCTCCTTGTTTTTTTCTGCTCATTATTTGGTTCAGATTTTAGTGGAGATTCTTCATTCACTTCTTGGATGAAAGAATACATGGCTAAATATTTTGATGCATATCATATCCTTTTGGAGCAGGATTATAGGACATGGGATCCTCACCTATGTCATTGGTGAGGATTTGATTGGTTACTTGTTGATTGTATGCACTTGGAAAATGGTCGTCTACTTGCTTGGAGGTATAAGCACTTTCATGACTCTTTGATGAAGCATCTTCTTGATGTACATTTTCATTATGTTGTTATGTACTTTGATGATATATATTTTGTACTCATGATGTTTGAAATAATGCATTCAAGAAAATGGGATCCAAGAATCCTCTTATCTGATAGTATGGGTTGGAGAGCACTCTTAATTGTTGGGGTGCAATACAAGCAATGGGACCCTGGAATAATTTTTGTTTCATTGGTTTCAATTTTTTTGGGGAAACAAGCAATATGAGAGATGGATTCCCCACTTAATAAAGTGAGTTTAATCAGAGTAGTGCAACAACAAGCATGGTGGTTCCTCTCTAAAACCGGCATGGAATCTCAAAGACTCAAGGTTGGGAAATTCACTAGCAACTTCAAAGAATTATATAGGAAGCAGGTTCTTCAACACCCACGTTTGAAATTGCTTGAGGACAAGCAATATTGGGAAGGGAGGATTTTTCATGTCCCAAATTTTTCATTGGGTCACAATGGCCTAAGCCCATTGGTCATATTCATGAGAATTTGTCAAATAGATGCTAAGGGTCAAATAATTGCCAAAGAGGAAAATTACTAGTTTCCTAGGTTGGGGGTGGAAGCTTTGGGATTTGGAATAAGGGGGATAATAAATGATGTGTGGACATTAGAATAGCATAAATATTTAATAAAGGATCTAAATAAATATATACAAGTGAAAACCAAAGTGGCATTTGATCATGAAGACAAATAGAGGAAGTGGGACCTACACAAGCTAGATTTTTTATGCCACATGACATCCTCCTCTTGTCAATTCGAATCCATAAGAAGCCCAAGGGTCTTGGCATGGGTTGGAAGGTCAATATACTTAGCATGAATCAATTAGGGTTGAATTGGAGTGGAAGAGGAAGAGGCATTTTGGAGCTAGTGAGACACTTGGACTAGATTCCCTAGCTCTATGACAACAATGATGAAGATGCTATGACACCTATGACACAAATCAGACCTGAAGGATGACATCTGACATAATAGACATGTCAGGTCTAAAAATAGCCTCCAAGAGGGCGCTCAGGGGAGTTAGGGCAGCTAAGATGCTTCCACATGTGATTTGGTGGAAGTGGGAGACTAGGAATTGTTGTACAAGTGGCATTATTTGGAATCTCTTCCCAACTTGAGTTGGAATGCATCTCTTGGAAGGAATTCGACCCATAGAGAGCTTGGAAAATTTATAAATGTCAATGACAAAGAATGAAACCATATTTTGATCATTTTTAGAATTTTCAATTGCATTTGTGAAGAGGGAGAGTTAGTGGATGACTAGTTTCTTTCCTTAGACAATTTCGAGGGTGAAAGATTCCCATCCAAGTTGGTAATTGGAAAGGCCATTCAGACCTTTCATTTGGAGATTTAATGGATTCATTTTTTGCAGGTGTAAGCTACAAGGAAGATCATGGTTTCTTCTATTGCATCTCATTCCTTCAACCATTTCCAGTTTTCATTGCATATTCTTGATCCTTGAGGGAGGGTGTTTTTGGTGAACTATTGTACTCTTTGGGGGAGCTTCTAATGCCCCATTTATTTTATAATATGAATTAAATACTATTTTCTTCATTTCCAGAAAGTTTCAGGTCGAAATATCAAGTGGTTGTATGTAAAATTGATGATTATTGAGCAAACAGTGACCATTCCCCCACTAGATTGATGTATGCCAATGTATTGATGATGATTTCAAATGAAAAAATGTTTCTCTGATATATTTATGATGTATGGACTGCCATTGATGAGTATTACAAGTTTCATGTTCATCACTTAAGCATTTGGAGCCATCTTTCTCAGTTTTATTTCATTTGAAGAAGATTTAATGCTATTTCCCCCAAGGTCGAAACTAGTCTTCTTGCATTTGATTTAAGGGAGTTATAGCAAACATTAAAAGTTGAATGGTGATGAATATGAGTTCATGTTGATGTCCTTTATATGTCCCCTTCTTACATTCAGAAATTCAAGTTGGATTGAGTGCATTTGGAAAGCCATTTTCATCATCTACCCTTAGGGGATTTGAACCACAATTTACTAGTAAAACTCCATACATTGATCAAGTTTCCAAAGTGAGTTGCAGAAGTCATTTGATGGTTAAAAGACATCTATAAACACCATTTTTATGTATTAAAATCATTTATACACCTACTGGTACAATTTGAGAGCATTTGGAGCTATCTAGAGCCATCTACCATTGGGGGTTTGAGCCTCGAAATTACTAGTAAATTCCCTGAGTTCTCTTGGATACCTATTCTACCACAAAAACACATATAATGCTGCAAATATACTTTAATTAATGTCTTATAATAGAGACAAGTCTCATACCAACCATTAGTGGTGGTTGTATAGTGTTTGGAAGAGATTTGTTCCAAGACCCAGGGGGGATTTCCACTTCCCAAATTGACTAGTCTTGTCCCGAAACTTATCCCCTTTTAAATTGCAGACCATGGTTGGGTATATCAGTTGATTATATGTCTGATAGATTTTTGTTGAGGCCTCAGGTGTGCAGGGTAGGTGCAAGGTGCTGGAATGGGTTCCAAGACTCCCAATAGAGGGCGAAAACCCAGACTGAAAGGCTTCAAAAGGTGCTATGCAAGGACAGTTCTATCCCCAGCCTGTTTGGACTAGTAATCTCCCACAGATATTCGGCCTCCACTGGCACTCTATGAGTTGGTGAGTTTTGATCCTAGGGATCAGTTTTCCAATGAAGGAAAACAAAGTGTGTAAAGTCTGTAAACACAAAACTACTTAAAAGACTCTAAACTAAGTTAGATCTACTCTAAGAAGGTGTCTTGAGATAAGTGCAGGTCAGCTTGATGTGGAAATAGATAGGAACATTCATCAAATAAACAAAAATTTGAAAGAGCTAAATGACTAAGCTGCTCAAGTTACAATCAATCAATTAAAATTAATCAATGGCAAATTAAGGGTTATATGCATTCAAGATTTAACTTGTAACTGATATGTTAATTGAAAAATTAACATCAATTATAATTTACTGAGAAAACCATTTACAAAAATCGATAATGTTTTAATTAAATAAATTCTCTCAAAACATCATGAACACACAGATCATTAGCAAAGATAAACCAAAACTATAGATCACTGTGCTTAATAATTTGCAAAAGATTTAAACAACATTTGATAAGCAATCTGGAGTAAAATCACATTCATCAAACAAAATTGATCAATAAACAAAAGAAAATCTCGGAATAACTTTACTGTATTAATGAAAGTCTGTAAGAAATTACAAGCTTTGTATCAAACAGGGTATCTCCAGTCTCTCTTGCGGATCTTCTCCTCCAAATTCTATCATCCCTTCTCAATGAGAAAACCACCCTTTAAATAAGAATTACAAAATAATACAAAAAGTAAATTCCCACAAACCGGGATTACAAAATCAAACTAAACTAATGGCCTAGAAAAACTTGCCATTTGTCCCAAATCTCTAACAACTCATCCACATTCGGATAGTTAGCTGAGTCAAGCCCCAGCTGGGCATTACATGTGAATGTTTCCATCTCATTCTTAGCTAACTTATGCCAAATACGGATAAAAATGTGTATTTTTCCTTCCATGGTGACCAGTTTCCTAATTAATTGATCCACATCATCAATCTTGACCTCCTCAAGGCGCTGAATTTTCTGCTTGGCTTCCTCACACCTGTGTTCGACTTGCTCAACCATCAACTTATGCGGGAAAGCATCTTCAATGAGCTCCAAGGTGGAAAACTGTAGAATTTCCATGATATTATCCATTGCATACCATCGCCTGCTACACATAGCCCGTGATTTCTTAATAATGTCTTCAACTAACTCATTAAGATCAAACCAAGTGTTTAATGCAACTCTGATTTTCTTGAACTGAAAACTGTTAAGAATGGGGATGTCCTCTGGTATGTTCTTGATATACCTCTGCCACTCAACAATGTTTTGACTTGCATTAGAAGCTTGCAGGCTTTTGGCTTTCTTCCCTTCAAGGATAACATACATCTTACCAAAAGTCATATGAGTCTCCCTAATCTCATCTAGGGTGCAAAACAACTTCTCCAATAATTTATTATGTTCTTCATTGACTTGAAGAGCCAAATCCTTAAATTCCTGGGGCGAGAACTTAGATAAATTAGAAGAGGTTGCACTTGCAGTTGCATCCTCACACTGCTTTTCCAGCAGAGCCATCCTCTGTGTATTTGCAGAATTCTCAACTTGTGCATTACAAAGTTCGGTCTGAAGAGAAGTGTTCCTTCGCTCCAAACCCTCTAACCTGTCCCCCCATATCTTCCTTAGATCGGCAACATAAACCTCATTTTCTTCCTTGTTCTTAACTAACTCTTCTTCAATCCTTTTCAATTATTCCTTCTTTTGATCAACCTCCCTATTCAATACCTGAACTGAATCCAAATTTGCACCAGCAAATGCCCCTAAGGCTGCAGCTGTCTCAATTGCTTCTTTTTTAGGATCATTAGTTTGCTGAGCCGATATTATTTGATTTGGAACGAGTGCCTCTAATCCACCTTGATCCTTACTTCTCTTCTTACCCCTCTTGATCACTGCTTTATTTTATTTACTATAAAAATAATTTCCAAGAGGAACTACAACATCATCTTCATACTTAGTCACCAGTTCTGTAGAAGTCGAAGTGAAACTCACTATTGATATTAATGAAGTTGTTTGAGTGTCAATGGGAATAGGTATAGACATGGTAACTTGAGGAGTAGTTAGAGGGGTAGAGACAATCTGAACAACTGGTGAGACATGGGTTGGAGAAGGGACTAAAGTAAAGGCTTCAGAGAGTGGAACATGATCATCATTAGCAAGTGATGATGAAGAAAGAAATAAGGCCAGCTCATCAATGGTGGATGATGACAAAGTAGATATAGGTGATTGCTGAGGGATAGTCGAAGACAGGATCTCTACAATAATAGATGAGCGAATGGAAAATGGAACCGAGCTGTCTGAAAATGGAGTGGCTGTGGAAGTCAAAGTATGAAAAAGTTGTGATATGGAAAGTGGAGGCAACACTCCTGGGGACAACACAGAAAGATCTTGAATAGATGACAATAAAAGTGCTGAAGTTGTAATGTTAGGAGCAGTAGTAACTTGCAATACCTGTTGATCAGAAAAAGAGTGATCCATCTCAATAGTGTTTAACAAATTTGTAACTGCTTGTGAATCTTCAGTCACAGCTACTGAATGATGTGGTTCATCATCAATATCACTGTCAATGATATCAAAAGTGGGAACTTGTTATGTAGGGATCAGGATTTTCTGTCTCTTAGCCGGGTTGGCCTCAGCTACCATTAAATCATCAGATACCTGTATAGCTGTAGCAGTCACTTGAATATCCATAGTAAGCTTAGGAGGTTCAATTGTTTGAGTATCCAATACTGAAGTCAACTGTGCTAACTCCTGCTTCATTTGACAAGAGGTTTTCAACAAAACTTTGACGTGTTCAGTAGTCTTTACCTAAGGAGGATTCTCCATGGGATCTTTACCTTTATTCTCATCTGGATAAGTAACCATTAGAGGGGCATTAGCCTGCTGGATCTCCTTTTTTTCGTTATCTCTTCTCATTTGCTCAAGCAGAATCATTTCCATTGTTCTATAGCCCAAAACTTTAGGTTTAAGATCTCTCTAATACTGCATAATTTGATGCTGCTCTTCTGTACTCTTGGCCCTAGCCAGGACCTTAGAAAAGGTATTCAATCCTTGATAGATAGAATCATCTAGGACTTCTTCATGGACATAGTCTATCTTCATATGATATTGTTTAAAATGTGCATCAAATAATTTCTTAGGATCATGTTTCCTTTTGGGAGCAAAACCCAACTTTAAAGGATCCATCTTGTCACCAAGCACTATAGCCCAATTTGAGGTTGGGATGACTAATGGCCCAAGGTTTAAAGAGAATTTAGGCCAACCTTTCTTTTTGGGACCAGTGAGTTTTCCGTAGACACCATCAGTAATAGTCTGATAAGAGACTTCTTGAATGACCAATCTGTCAGGAACTATTCTAGGCAAAAGATGAACAGTGTCACTTCCCCAGACTCTGATATATGAAAATGACTCATAGACATACCAATCACCAATTGTATTGATAAAGGTCTTGGCATCAACTGAAAAGGTAGGTGCCTCTTGTTTGAATATCCTGAAATAAATGGAACCCATGAAATGGTCACAAATGTCATAGAGTAAGGGCACAAAATTGTTCTCCCATAGTGCTGAGTGATAGATATGAACTGGTGGATCTGAAGGGGTCCAATTCCATCCCAGGTTGGGATATTGGAACTCTGAGCAAAAGACATCAATAATGAAGGCTGAAAAGAAGAAGTGTGGCTTCCTCAGGGCAGGTGCCTTTTGATAGTCTTGGATAGTTGTTTTAAGTTCCAATGACAAGATAAAAGCCCAAGGGAAGGATTCACCCTTTGTTAAGACATGATGAGCTGTTGGAGCCCATTCAGATTTGAAGAATAAACAATTCGGAAGGCCAAAGAGCCTGCAGAGCATGGCCGCCAGTAAGGAATAAGGCTCTCTAAACCAGGAAATCGGATAGAGGTTGTCGGATTTAGGTACGAAACTGCTAGGCTTAATCATCCATGATTTCAACATTTCATTGAAATTGTACCTGGTTTTAGAGGATTGTATGAATTCAGGGCTAAGGGTCTGCACAACCAGCTTAAGAACAAAAGCTCTGATAAAGACTTCAAGGCGGAAAGTTGTCAATTGTGACCTTGTACTGCCATTGAATGACCGATCTTTAGGGTTAGCATTGTCTACTATCCATTTAACCGCGTCTGTGTAAGGAAGGATAGCGGGCCGGGCAGCAATGGCATGCAACTGAGAAGCCCTAATCTTCTCATATGCAGGTTGGTCTTCTTTAATGTCTGAAAGGTCGTCATTATAAAAAATTGAATAAATTTTGGACCAGTCCATTTGATAAGTTTCAGGAACCCTCTCACTGGTATCTGAGAAGATACCGAAATTCGGGTCTTTTGTTAGCAAATCCCTCTGAATTGTCTTAGACCGAGTGTTCCGTGACATTTTTGCAAAGCTTGGAATTTCTGGTAAATAAATCAAAACTAAATCAAAACTAAACCATAAACAACAAAACTGTAAATAGCAAATGCGAAAATGACAAAAACCAACCTGAAAATAACTGAAAATTCGTGAGAATGACCCCTGGTAAGAAATTCACAGTAAAATCCACGTAGCAGAGTAAATTTCCGACAATGAAAATGCTAAAGAAAAATAGAAAAAATCTTATATTTATCGATTTTTCGTCGGGTCAAATCTGGATCGTAGGATTAAAAGAAATGAACAGCTAAGATTAAACCCTACGGGATGCGGGATCGGGTCAGAAGTCTTATTTTCAAAGTTTATTCGTAATTCCCGCAATCCACAATTGTGGGTTGTGGGATTGCAACTTTGCAAAACAACAGACAAAAGAGTTTCCGCAATCTGCAATCCGCAATTACGGGTTGCGGAAACAAAAACAAACTTTAAAACTAAAATAACTTTCCCACATCCCGTAATCTGCAATTGCGGGTTGCGGGAACACACAACACAATTTATTAAAATAACAACTTTCCGCAATCCGCAGTTGCGGGTTGTGGAATGGAAATTTCCCAAAAATATTAACAAAGTCTTCCCGCAATCCGCAATTTCAGGTTGTGGGTTGTAGGATGACACAATTCCGAAAAGAAAGAACAATCAATTCCTGCAATCCGCAATTTTGGGATTGTGGGAATAAAATAACATTTTGAAAGAATTGAAGGCTTTCCTCAAGTCAAGAAAACAACCAAAAACTTAGAAATTTTTCAAAGGGAAAATGATAATTACACAAACCAAAAGCAAAGGCATGAGATCATAACAAACAAAGTTTAAGAACCTTGTTATAATAAGAAACTTACCCAGATACCTTTGTATTTACAAAAATTGGGGCTCCCATGATCAAATGAAGCATGGGATCTGTTGTGCCTACAACAATGTGTTAATGTGTCCCATCACCCCTCATGACCTTCCTCACCAATTTTGAAAGTAATTGGAGGAGTTTGGAATCAGTTGTATCCATATACCTAGAGTTGAAATTTGGTGAATTTGAGCACATTGGGAATTTTATTATAAAGGGACATTACAAAAAAGGTGATCCATTGTTTCCGCATCTTGGAAACAAAACATACAAACATACAGACCAATACCACCTCTGCATCTGGAATTCTCACCGAATAATATCTTGTTTCATAAAGCCATCCACACGAATCACCTGATATTTACAGGGATATTCAACTTCCAAATGACCTTGTACCACCAATGGGGCTGGCACAACTGATTCACAGAAGAAAGAACATCATAAGCCTGACCTGTACTTAAAACCCGCAAAGAGTTCCCGAATTACCAGCACAATTGATCCATATCATCGATGAGCCGGATACCAACATGATTAAGTGTCGAAATATAAACCTCCCACTCTACATCTTCCATCCTTGAAAGATGCAAATCAGAAGCAGTATACCAGTACGATCCCAAAGAGGGTTCTACACACTCGTGACGAGCATGATTAAGAAAGAAAATATCACAACGATGAAGAGCCTCAATAGTCAAGGGCGAAAGAGTGCCAATATGTTATGTACTCAAGATGGGATCAACACCCACCTTGATCTGGAAACCATTACCGAAAGACCAAGCTAACCAATGGTTGAGTAATGGGAAGGTTTCCACCAGGCCGGACCATATAGAGGAACAACCCCTCGTGTTCTTGTTGTCCAACCGGATCCACTCAATCACAGAGAGTTCCTTCAAATATTTTTCTCTGATAATCATACCCCATAGCCCCCTATCAGTTAAACCCTTCCACAAGATTTTCAGGTGGAGGGCTGTGTAGACCCAAAAGATATTATGGATCCCCTAACCCCCCCCTTCTTCAGGATAGAAATTTTCTCCCAAGCCACTAAATGGAAGCCCCTCTTCCCCTGAGACGACTTCCAAAGGAAATTGAGATAAATTTTCCTAATCCGATTTAATATAGTATGTGGATCTTTTTCTAAAGAGAGCCAGTACACCGGCAAATTAGCGAGAACTGAGTTCAAAAGCGTCAAACGCCCATCCAATGACAGCTTCTTAAATGTCCAGGATGAGATCTTCTTTTATAACTTTTTTACTAACCAAAACCAGTCAAAAACACAGTAGACATTTGGCTTTAAAAAAAAGCCTAAATACTTCATCCCTTTACTCAGTTCCTAAATATCCAAGGGGAAGAAAGAAAGAAGATGTTCGAGAAAATACTCCTCATTAAAAAGTGAGTAAAAGCATGATTTAGGGAAGCTTATCATAATACCTAATGCTAGACAAAAGATATCCAATATGATTTTGAAGTGCTACCACTCGCTCATATCACCAATGCCAAACAAAAGGACGTCATCGACGAATAACATGTGAGTAACAAAATTGTGTGATGAGAACTGAATTCTCGTAACCTTACCTTTTGTTCTAGCCTGAGAAATGAGCCTACTTAGACCCTCAATAACCACCATGAATAATAACGGGGATAATGGACACCCTTGTCTAATACCTCGCGAGCACTTGAAGAAAGGTGTAGGGAAACCATTGAACGAAACAACAAAGTTAGCCAATGTCATGCATCCCATAATCCATTGAGTCACCATATAATCTAGACTGGCATTGAGAAGAAGAAACCTAAGGAAAGGCCAATCCACCATATCACATGCCTTTACCAAATAAAATCCTAGGGGATGGAACCTTTTATTCTTTGCTATGTGGATGGTTTCTTGCGCGACCCCGATGGTGTCAAAAATCAACCGTTGATGCAGAAATCAAAATTGTTCCCTCAAAATTCCCTTGGATAATCCAGACTTTATCCAAGGTTGAGGTCTTGCTAACACAACAAGGATAAATTATTTATCATTGTTTCCCCAAAAATTTATTTATAACTGATATGCAATCGTTATATGCCTAATGATATTTTTTGTCTATCACGATGATGAACATGCTTTAATTAATTCTTAGTTGATTTGGAATTAAACAAATTTGCATAGAATTCCACCCCACTTCACATAATGAATAAAATTGTGATTATAAAACAATTGAAATGTAGAAAAATATTGATGATGCAATTTACCTCCTTTTCTCAATCTCTCCTTCTCCCAATCTCTCCTTCTCTCAATATTTCCTTCTCCTAGTTTTCCATAAACAATGTTTTTTTCATACCAAATGGCTTTTCAGTCTTGTGTGTGAAAAACGAGGGAAGTAAAAACAATAAAAGATAGTACATACGTCGCTTAAGTGATGTATAATGTAAATTTTGATTGAAATTTCCACTTGCTCAACTTCATTTCAACATCAAAAGGTGAAATTTTCTAAAACATCGCTTAAGTGACGTTTGTTGAAGCCAAACCCATAATTTCAACTAAACTTTCCTCCTGTTCGACTTCATTTTGATGTCAGGAGGTGAAATTTTTCTCAAATGTAGGTGGAAACATCAAATTTGGGGTCCATATGTAGCAGTGGGACACACTTAAAACATCTTTGGAAAGGTCGTCGACTTGCATATTCCTTTCTCTCTATGTATGTTGGAAAGTTAGAGAGAGAAAAGCACTTTCCAAATTTATGATTTCATCATAAGTAGGACGTAGATTTAAATTTGTACATGCATATTCACCCTTCATCCAATTGATAACAACTTGGGAATCACCCAAGACTTGTATCTTTTGAGCACCCTGATCTCATGCCAGATTGAGAACAAGCTTCAAGGCCATCAACTTTGACATATGTGTGTGTGTACACACACACACACACACATCCTTGGAATATAATTCTCGAGGAAACTCTTGAGCACTTTCTCTTATTTTGAAGATGGTACCTAGTGTAAAGTAGGTGTTGCCTAAGTTCCAAGCACCTCACCCTGAGGGAATCCAAGAGAGTCAAACCTATGACCTCGCCTACATTGGGGGAGAGATCTTACATTTGGATCATGACCACTTGAGCTAACCCTCAGAGATATCACTCACTTGTTGTTTGTGGATGATGTATTATTGTTTTGTTAATGTTATGTATATGGGGGGCAATAACTAATAAAAATCATAGATTGGTATAGTGCTGCTATAGATATGGTTGTAAATCTTGAAAACCCTACAATCTACTTCTCTATAATTGATGATCCAATTCAAAATGAATTGGTAAATAAATTTTTCTTTAAATATTTTGACATGGAGGAAGGATTCAAATACTTGGGCTATTATCTTAAGCCGAATGGTTACGGTATCGAGGACTAGAGATGGCTACTTCCACAAATTGAAAATAGGGTTAACTTTTGGTGTAACCATTTGATTTCAAGGGGAGGGAAGCTTGTTCTTATCAGGTCTATCCTAGAAGTTATTCATATTTATTGGCATATTCTAGCTTATATCCCCAAGGGCATTTTGAACAAGATTAATAAAGTTTGTTTCAACCAACTTTGGAAGGGTAGTGGGGATTGCATGGGTTCTCATATAGTGAGTTGGAAAATCATGGCAAGACCTACAAGACAAGGAGGTTAGGGCCTTAAGCACTTAATTAATTTTGGGAAGGATTTAGCAGCAAGGTCTTTGTGGTGTTTTATAACCAAGGATAGCTTATGGAGGTGAGTTCTTAGTGTAAAATATATTGAGACATGTTCGATTATAGATTGGATAAGAAGGTTTCATAAGAAGTTAGTAAGTGTCTCCAACCAATGTAAGTCCTTCCATTCTTTAATTAATTTCTTATCTTGGAAAGTAGGATTCAGGGTGCAGGTTAGAGTTGGGTTGGACAAAATTTTTGGTTGTTGGGAAACTGTGTTCCTTCCAAAATATATGATTTTACATTTGCATGAAGTTGGTAAGTATACATTAAATAATTTTTTTGTTCCTAATGTTACTATAGTCAGTGCTCAATATTGGTTTCAAGCTCAAGACTTGGGGTTTGAGGGAGATAAGGTTGCAAGATGGAATATTTTGCTTTTTGAACTTAGATAAACCCGTGTTTGAACAAGGGAAGAAGACGATGAAATTGTTTGGATCTATGGAAATTCTGGTGAAGTTTATACTACAAAATTGGGTTATGGAAATGGGTTCTAGTAAAATATGGAAATTAAATGCTCTTCCCAAAGCAGTGATCTTATTTTTGCAGGTTTTGGAGAAAATAATCTTAACATGTGACTGTCTCCAGAAGAGAGGATGGGTCCAAGGATATGATTACTATGTCGATAAGATATAGAGTCCATTAATCCGTTATTTTTAACTTGTAAGGTCACCAAGCAGGTGTGGCATGTACTTTCAAAATTTTCATTTGTCGATCGGATCTGAAAGTATATCTATATTTTCCTATTCTTGTGTCTAGGGGTATTTGGGTGGTTAGAAATGAAGTAGTATTTTTGACCATCCCCTTCCCTCAAAATTCATTGTAGGTACTTGGTCTTCTTCCTTTCTACAAGCAAGTTAATAAGGAAAAAATGACAAGGGATTTATCAAATCTGCCAATTAATAAAGATTGACCCTGGGGATTTTTCAATGGGGCCTACAAGACACCTGATCATATTTGTGTCTTGGGTTTTGTCCCTTTTATTTCAGAAACTCACTTTTGGATAGGAAAGGCCAATTTAGGGAAAGGATCCAATAATTGAGGAGAACTTAAAGGCATGTTCTTACTTTAAAATTTTGCAAAGGAAAGGAATATAGATCATGTTCAAGTGTTCAAGGATTCTACTTTGGCCATTAACTATATGAATGAAAAGATATAGGTTGTCAGTTTGGGTCTGGCTTAGGTAGCTCGTCAGTTAAGAGAGATTTCAATTATGTTCCATGGGTCCACCTTTATACATGTCTTCAGGGAACTAAATACTCTTGGTCTTTCTCTATCAAAAGAGGATTTACATTTGGAATGTAATCAATTAGTTTTAGTGGAATATCACGAGGGATGAGAGATATCACGCTTTTAAAACAATATTTATGAACTGTGACTTTTGGAGAGAAAGAAAATATAGCTTCTGGTAATAATATATGTAAATGTGTGTGTGTGCGTATTTCTTATTGTTTCTTATTTTACATATATACAATGAGTTATCGAAAGCAACAAAGACATCCTTGCATTCACTCTCGGTGCGATACACGTCATCAATATAGGCTTAGGGAAACACACTATAAATGACTAAAACCCTAGGTAGAGAAAATTTTGTTGTGTGTGTAAATAACCTCGCTTACACCCAAGGCTCAAGTCCATTATGGATAATTAATGGATCCTCTTGTTTTACTTTAGGCTGGAAATGGACACCTCTAAATAGGGGAAGAAATTGAGGAAATCTATGAGAAATTGTAGTTGTGCCCTAATTCTCATTTAAACTTGAACTAATGCATAATGTGCCCTAAACTTGGCATTAGTAATTGGAAAAAAATGCACTCTGACATAGAGGAATAAGAGAGATTCTTAATGCATAGATCCTCATTTAGTTTTCAATTGGGTGTAAGTCGAGTGGTTGTGCGGAAAAGTTGTTACCCTCCCCACCCAGGGTCAAATCAAACTTTGTGACAAGTTTGCTCTCAGTGATTTATTATTGATGAGCTATGGATGATCTATTAAAGAGTTGCTAACCTAGAATTATGCCCCGAAGAATATAGGTTTTACATCATCTTAATAAGGGGAAGTGCTTAGGTGGTTTCCCTCTTGATATATTACTTGGAAAAAATACTAATTTATCTGGATTATAATTTGACGTATCTTCATTATGAATGATTTTCATGTGAATTAAATTATATCTTATCTTACTCTTGAACTAAATAATCTTTTGAGTTGCATCTTGAGTGATGTCTATACCTAAGTGCATGGAGTCATAGATTCATTACCACATCTTAAAACCTCATGAAAAACACTTAACCAAATTTTAAGTTAGAATTAAGTAAGTGTTTCGCCTATAACTAACATTGTAAAACGTGTACCTATCTTATATATGTAATGGAATTTACAAAGAAAAAAATGTGTTTTCCCTACTTAAAGAATTTACTTTGAATTATTGCGTTAATTTTATTTCCAAATGACATAATTAGTGTTGCTAATATTTTAATTATGAATTAATTGCACAATTATTTTTCCTTAAAATGAGAAGTAAACTTCATAATTGACATTTTTCCTAGCACCTTGTATGCATGTCTATACCCTTATATGTATTCTATAAGCATATGTGTGAACCCTCAACCTAATGTTTTTTTTTTCTCATAAAAAACAAATTGTAAGCTTTTATTAACAAAAAAAAAGTTTACATTCTTAAAAATATCTCTAAGGCTTCCTCCACTAAGTAGAAAAATAAAATAAAAAATTCAGCAAATCTATGTAGCAAAACACCAAAAAAGACATTAACCTCTATCTCTCAATAGAACTTCGTGAAACAAAAAGTCTCTAAAAACAAGATTACCAACAACCATCAACAATCATGACCTGTAGATAAGAACATAAACTTAACAACTTAACACAAACATTGATCACTGTTAGAGATTTTACAAAAAATTCTAGAACCGATCACTAAAGCCTCGGAAGGCATGGTAGGGAAAAAAGGCAGGTGGCCATTGTTAGTTAGTAGAGTCGAGCTTCAAAAAACTAAATGGACCAATATCTTCACTAACCAGATCAACATAAATCTTGGATGACTTATTTTTATACCATTATCTTTCTACAAAATGTGCCATACTCCTTGCAACAAAGAGACCACCAGCCTCATAATTCCTTTCCCTATATATATGTTTAAATGTGATGACAACCATTTGATTCTTTAGACGAATTATTTCCTCTAGGATTGGCTCCAAAAATATATTTTGGCATGCTTTTATCCCCGTGATCTAGTCAATGACAATAAGGGAATCCCCCAAAACATGTAGATGGGAAATTTGATGATCTATCACCATTACTAGCAAGAGCTCGAGGGCCATTAATTATGCATAATTGTTCATTCTAGCTCCCAAACTAGCTTTGTAGCAATTGTTTTTCCCCTTTAAGAAGTGGATAATGTCTCCTGCTCCACTCATGCTATGATCACTTGACACCATGCCATCAAAAAAATACCAATCCATTTTCCCTATAATTTCCTCAATAGAAACTTTCCTTAGTTTTAAGTTAACAGACCCCTCATGGAAACTATGCAAGGTAGAGATGGTTTGGTTTGCACACAAGGTAGTGTTTATGAAATGGTCTTCAAACAAAATTCTATTTCTTGAAACCCAAATTTTCCACATCAAAATTAAAGGAAGAGCAGAGATTGAACTATACTCCTTGTTTTGAACCCATGATTTTACAGTTAGTTGAATAGAGGGACCTGACCAAATGCACCGAATGTGAAGAATATTTTCCAAAATATTCCAAACAATCTTGATCTAATTGCACTCCATGAACAAATGAAAGTTCGACTTCTTTGCAACTTTACATAGTTGACATCTCCCCATCCCCTAGTAATTTCTTTTTGGAGCAGATCCCAAGTTAGGGCACGATTGTTTACGTTAGAATTTTTTCTTTATGGGGACAATTAAACTTCCAAATTACCTTCAACCACCAAAGTTGTTCTAACCCAGGATTAGGCACCATCAAAATGTCATAACCAATGTTTGGCATATAAATACTATGGCGATTCGATTTAATTTGGGAGATAAATTAATCTTAACGATTCGATGACATTAAATTATTGAGGATAATGAATGTGATGATGACCTGTAGTGATATCGATAATTTAATTTAAATTGGTTGGATGATACTAATAATGACAAAAAAAATTGAAAAATCGAGGTGGTGGTATCGATAGTGTGGGAATAATAATTTGATGATCATATTTATTTGGTACTCTTAACAGTTTAAATTAAGAATCGATGATTGAACTATAATTTGAAGATTTGATTAATGATAATTTGATGATTGATGATGTGATGCTTAATGACTTAGTGATAAAGTGTAGATCGGGTGGTTGGGAGGAATGTTGTTATCCTCCCCACTCGGGTTCAAATCTCGCTTTGTGACACTTGCTCCTTGGGAACCCACTTTGACTATGTAATGATTTAAAGGCCATACCTTGATTCTTCGGAATAGCAGGTGTTGGCATTTCAACTAGTGGATGTAGCCCTCTAACAAATGATGAACCACCATTTAAAAAAAATAAAAATTAAGAATGCTTTAAATGGTGGTGTTAATGGTATCAATGGTATGATTCTATTTGATGATAACCATAACCATGAATTGTGCTCAATTATGATTGGGAAAACTTGAAGACCTATTTGATGTGGAATTTATTGATTTGATAATGTTAGAAGTTTAATGTATTGGTGTTATATTAATTAGGATTTGACTTGGTGACATTGACAATAATTATTGTAGTGTTGATAAATTAGTGATATTAATAATTTGTAGGATGTTAATATTGCAATCAATTGGATTAATAATGATTCAATGATGTTAATGATATTGTTAATACTAATGATATTGGTGATTTGGTCGATGAGTCATTAGAAGATCTATTAATAATGTAGATGTTGTTGATTTAATGTAAAATAATGACATTAATAATGTTGATGTTGGGAAACAAGGTATGATTTGATAAGGATATTGGCTTGGCAACGTTGATAGTTTCTCACGATTTAATGGAATTTGATTGGATGATGATCTCATGATGCTAAGGACATTGAATTATGAGGATTAGTGATATTGGTTGAATTATTTGGAAGAATGATATTTAAGATGTCAAGGATGTTGATAATTATTAGGCAATGAAGATATTGGTTGGGTTGAGGATGTGATGTGTGAGGAGCTTGAAATGATTTATGCAAATTGAAGATGTTGAATTGATGATGACCCTGAGAATTTTGATGATGATATTGAAGGTGTGGAAGACTTGATAATGGTGGTTTGCATTAATGATTATTTCCATATTGATGGTACCTTGATGATTTTGATACAAATTAAAGAAATGAAGGGATGATCGATTAATAACAACTTATGACCTTAGTTACTGAAGTGGTTAAAATCAAATCTAGTTGAATAGGTATTGATCATGAAGACTTGGTGGAAGGTCCAAAAGAGCAATAAAACCAATGGATTAATTGTGATTGTGGCAATAAATGTTTGATTAGCTCTATTACCCTTATGGTGTAACTAGGGTAACAAATGAGGGTTGGTTGCACCATTACTTGATTAACTTTTGATGCTTGGAAATGGTGTACATTTTTCTCCTATTGGTTTTATAGGATTTAAATTGATTAAAGAAGACGATGCATCAATTCAACTTTGAAATAATGAATTTTTATCCTTGCTTTGTTTATAATGACATGGATCTAGAGTTGCAACCCTATTATGAGCGGGATAATTGTAATACCCCTTGGTGGATGACGTTAGTTTTGCGAATTATAGTTTGAGCTATTGGTTAGTTACTTGCAATGTGATGACATGTTAGACATGTTATTCTCATTTTCTAATTGAAATAAATAGTAGTTTATTTATAGATCGATAATATTCAATATGTTGAAATACATATAGGATCATTAATGTATATTATAATGTAGGAGATATATGATGAGTACAACGCCATGTTATGCTATACTTATACACATTGACTAGTCACAGTGGTTGATGGGTCATGTCCCTAGCTTAGGTCATCTCCCTTAGTTTGGAAGTGTCATTTCATCATCATCATAATCAGCAACAACAACATTATTATTATTATTATTTATTGATGTCTATTTATATATTTATGTTCAACGCATTGCCTATCCCTTCAAAGATTATTTGTCCTCAAAGAATTTAATGGAAAAACTTCATCTTTGCTACAGATTGTAACACTTTCTTACGACTCTCTATTCTTGAAGTTTTGATGGTTAATGACATGAGAAAATATGAGTCATGAATAATTGAGTAGAATAATCGTATTATAAAAGGCCAAACAACCCTAATTCATTTTTTAGAATTGTGTGGAAATGACTTTGTCATTTCGGAAATACTAAGATTCCACACCTGAGTTTGTCTTCAATATAATAGCATATTCATTTAGTTTATCATATCGATTTCACCTTTGAATATTGGTTTATTGAATAACACGATGACTTTTATAATTAGGATGACGGGTTCTGGTCTCTTTTTTCTGGAACCTGTCTTTTGATACTTTGGGTGGTTTATTGGTTGATAAGATTTCAATATAGGTGTCTTTCTTATTTGTGATGTCCATTGCAACTATATTGGTTCCTTTGTTCAATGTCTTGATTTTAACATCTTGTCAATTCTCTATTTCAATGGAATCAATCATTGTTTCTTTATTGATCATTGATTCTTTGTTGGTAAGTTTCTTTAGCCTTTCTTGTTGCATCTTCTCTTCATTTTTTAGATTTATAATCTGCAATCAAGTCTTGACGATGATTGTTAAGGCAATAAATGTATGTCTTTATCAGAGACAACCTTGTCAAATTCCTTCTAGCAGTCCCACAACTTTTTTATTAAATTTTCACTATCATGGATCACTTATAATACATCATTCATGTCTTCTAATGAGGTGGCTACTAAGCGCGACTTCATTGTAACATCCTGCAATGTTATCTTCTTCTAGTTATAGAAGAATGTCAAATACTTTTCTTCATGTTTAAGATGAAGTTCCTAGTGATTCCATCCAAGTTGAACTTATAATTATGTTAGTGCATTATATATATATAGATATAACATGAGTTGGGGTATGAAAATATAATCATCAACTCTCATTGGTATATTGTTTATTTTATGTTGTTTTTAGTCCAACACATCTATCTTTTCAATCACTCTTAGTTACTCAAGGATTGGTAATTGATTAGCCATATCAATATTAATGTAATTTTCCTCATCATTTGGGAAAATAGTAATGTTAACACCCCTTTGTTGAATAACCCCTTTAACTTTAATAGTATAAAAATATATTTTGTGAAAGTGTTAGGAAATCTTCCTTTTTTCATCATAAATTTCTATTTTTTTCATCGAAACTCTTTACAAAAAATACCATAATTATGAAAATTTTGTATTCTTCATAATTGTAAGGTGCCCAAATGGACACATAGACAATTAATTCATGAATACATAAGGATAGGTATCAAAGCACACTAATTATCTTTCATTAATTGTACATATATACAAGAGAATTGTCCCCTGGGTTTCAGATTCCGAAGTGGACTCTTGGACTCCCGGGTGACTCTTGGTCTACCCTCAACATCTATTGATCTTCTTTGCATGTGAGTGGTGCACACCAATCCTAACTGTTATCAATAAAATTGTAACTTCTCCATCTGTGGCAACACTGAAATGTCACTCAGACAAAAGGACATTATGGATTGAAGAGCCCTAATTTTCTATAGATGCTTGTGACCTTGATCATTCATTGATTCTCCAGTTCATTCTATTTTTGTGATACAATTTTAGGACCTAATCGTGACTCCCTAACTGACATCTCGTGGGTCACTCGTTGGTACTCCACTTACCACCTGCGGTTTTCCCTAAAAATGTTGCACCCGTTACTTGTTTGTAGTTTACTCGCAAGTCACCCGCCTGTTGTTAGGTCTATACTCGCGAGTTCCTCTTAAAATCATGAAAAATACAAACTAAATTCGAATTTGGGGTAGTTAGGGGAGTTTCTTTAACTTCCATCACCTTCCCCAACTACTTTCCTCTCGAAGCTATCTTCCCAAACTTGCTATAAATACAAGGGAAAGGCCATAAGAGAGAGGGAGAACTCTTAATGTATTGAAATGCTGGAGGAATTTATACTGAAGGAGAGGAGCAAGAGCCCAGAACTTGGTTTCATCAGTGTTGCTATAGAATCACGTATAGCTATTTGTTGTCATTTATATGATCAATAGAAGAGACTTTTCTTTCCCATAAACAATTGTGTCTAATGTATGAATTGAATTTGGTGAATCTGTCATGATTTTCTTATGTATGAGTTTCATATCTAATTATTCATGATTTTTAGCCAAATGTTTTGAGAAGGGTATCTATGTTTTGTAGGTTCTTTAATCAAGATTGTAGATCAAGAACTGAAGGTTTCAAGTTTGGATGAACCTTCTAGTCTTCAAGTTACTCTTTGCTTAACTGATTTACCCTAGTTATTTTTCATTAAGAAAGATCTTGTTGTATGCTTTCCAATTGCCTTATATTCTGTAAGTCTTAGATAGTACGTTGGTGACCTTAGTAACTTCCCAGTCATAGGATTAAATTCCACAAAACATTATATATAGATGCTCTTAATTTGTGTGTGACGTATAAGGAAATATTAATTGATTAGGACATCTTATATAATTATTAACTTAGACTGTCTAGTCATATTATTTATCCCATGACTAAATTAGTCATATTTTATATCCCATGACTAAATTAGCCATTTATTTTAGTCATTTTTAGTTGTGATCACTTAAAATTGCTCAAATTTGGTCATATTTCATTTAAAAACATTGTGGTGACAAACATTTTTGGTGGTTTAGTCATTTATTTGACATGGTGACCAAATTTTTTGGTCGCGTGGTCATTTATCACCCATTTGTATACCAGTGATGGTGGTTGCTTCTTTTTTAAGCCTTTGTTCAGGTTCCTAACTAGCATCTATTTTTTTGGAGCAGCCATGTGGTAGTTGTCAATGTTTTTCATTCTTGTGTCATTACAACAAATCCTCTTCTATTTCAAAATTCAACCTTTATTTGAGGTTACTTGTCCCTCCTCTTCAAAGTTTTGGTTGTTCTTCCTTATTGGAGCTTTCAGTCTTTGTAAGCCTCGTGCTCTTTCCATTCAATGCATCTTTGAGGGGTCTTCTTTAATTTTTATTCTAGTGGCCTTTGAACATTTGGTTTTTCTCCTTTTCTCCACTTATGAAAGTTTTGCACTTGGGTACTTGTCAAGACCCATCTCTTGTCTCATTTTGTTTATTCCCTACATTTCACTTGAGTTAGTGTACATAGAAAATTGTTAAGCTCACGTAGCCTAATACTAATAAGCCTAGTTGGTATAATTTTTTTCCTAGTTGGAATACCATTAAATTATGAGCTAGACATTTCCAATTTACTATAAATACAAGTGATAGCTACTCTGGCATTACACCATAATAGTATAATAATATTATATTCTTGTTCTATGATCTGTTTCTTATGTCAAGGCTCATTTATGACATGATTTAAACCTAATTTTGTATAATTGTATGTGACTAAAAAATTGTAATCCAAATTGTAAAGATGAAAAATCAACTCACAAGAACTAGAAAATTTGTAACTGAAGGTTGTCATGTCATAAAACTCAAACATAAATTTGCAAAAAATATATCTTCAAATATATATAAAAGTTAAAATACCATTAATAAACAAAATAAAAGAAAAAAATGCAATTGAAAGGCCACATTGTTGAACAAAACATTAAACCAAAAAAATGCAACTGTAAAAGTGGAAGCCAAAATCGTTATAATACTTGAATCCAACTTCGATGTACTAGGTTTTCCATCACAAATCAACTTGTTTTCTTTTATACCCACATTTATATAGAAGTCATCAAGATTAGATTTAAATCATTCATATTCATCCATAGGCTCTATTCTTCCTAGTTTGAATAAGCATTTCATAGATGCGATGCAACTTACTTTAAATCATTAAAACACAGTTTGAATTGATTTTTTTTAAGTTTTAACCACATAGTTCAAATCTTTTATTTATTTGCATTTTTTACTTCATCTAAATACTCCTAAATACTTTCACGGATATCTAATTAATCAATTTAGTTTTCAATTAATAGACTTAGTGTCAATCTTATTATGTATTTCTTCTAATGCTTACTATATAATGATGGGAGTCTTCATCAATAGATTTCAGTCTAAGAAACTCAATCCCTTCATCTATTTTCTCATCGATGTTTCCTTTTCTCTATCACTTGTTCTTTCACTTCTTGGACCAACCTGTAAAGAACTTGAGACCTCGACATGTGAATTAGATAAGCTCTCCAATTGGCATGTACTTTTTGCTATAAACAATTGAGACAAATTCATCTATGATCCTTATGATGTCAAAAAAAAATTTCAAAATTGACTATCAAATTTTCTAAAACACACAACAACGTTGAATAAATCTAAAAAAACAATATACTTTCAAAAACCATTTCACCTTAATGGAAGTTCATATGATAAAGATATTATGCCTTGAAGTTTCAAAGATATCCTTAAATTGTGACAATTAGCATAATCCTTAAAATTATATCAATTTGTCGAAATAATGCTTACTATCCAAATCAACAATCCAAACTTAGCATGTTCTTGTAAAATTCCATTTCAATTTCAAGTAAAAATGACAAATTTGATGACCTCCCAGGTAAAAATTGAACTTGCAAGCCCTATCAACCTCTTGCAAGGGTTCAAGGACCTTTTAACACTGTTTGAGATGATGGTACTTGAAGACACCTCACCACTTTTATTAGATAGATCTTCAATTATTTCACAAAAATTGTATCGTTTAACTATAATAAATGCATTTTTTGTCGCTAAACTATAAGTGCTTGTATTCATCACAAATTTTGAGAGCAAGTATGAAATTCCAAAATTTTAGAAAAGAATACTTGCTGGTTTTCAAGAAAAAACTAAATATACAAATTTCATAACTCAAAACCACGTGAAAATCTTCAAGCTATTACCTCCAAAAGCAAGGGGTGTTGGACAAAAAATTGTTCAAATCAACACTATTTCTAAATTTGACAAAAACTTCAAGTCCAAGAGAGGTTCCAAAGGTATTTGGATGCTTGAGTACCCCAAAACAATTGTATTTTACCACCAAAAAATTCACACAAAAGAAGACACCTTCTTTATGATCAAATCTTCTTGAATACAATTTACAAGCAAATTTAGTAGAACAAATTTTTGAAAGAAGAATTGGTGGTGAAAATTAGAACTAGAAACTAAGACTCCTTAGCTTTAATACCATGTAAAAACTATGCACAAAGGATATTTTTAACCATTCTCTTCACTTCACTAGCATATACAACAATATCTCAAAGCATAATCAATCCAAACAAAGCTTGTACAAGAAATGTAATGGTGAAGCCCATATTCCACAATAGCACTTGCACATCATACTATCTTGATAAATATGTGATAATCTATCATCTTATATGTTGTTTTAATGAAAGGAGTGAACCCTCTATTTATACACAATTATTCTTTAGAAGTACTCTATTTGTGTACAACTAAACATTAGAAGTATCCACTAAAATATAATAAAACCATTGTAGACGGAAACAAATTCCTAAAATACTCTCACAAGGCTACATAAAAGAACTATAATAACTTTAAACAACTCCTAAAAATACACCATTAAAATTTACATCAAAAGTTACAACACATAAATTATAACTAAACAATATTGCACATCCTAACAACAAAGTTGAAAACATTTTTCCAAACCATAATTATTATCATAAAATTGTCCGCATGGACATGTCTTTCTACTTATCTAAGTAAAATATTCTTCACAACTTTTCTACATGACATGAAACTAATTATTTCAAAAATACTACATGTTAGCGCTATTTTTGTCATGGGCAAAAATTTAAAGATTTGGTAGCATTTTTGCCAAATCTCCAAGACGATGGCACTACCAAATGTGCAAAGTTCCAATTTAACAGTTTTGACAAATATTACATTTTAAACTTTTGATTTAAAAGACTAGTCTTCCCTACCCAAAGAGAAGGCCATGTGAGGTAACTTAAGGTAGTGAAAGATATTTTGAGTGTAAGACACATATATTTTCCTAGTTATTTCTCTTTATTAATTTTATTTAATTAGATGTCCAAGATATGCTAATCAAGTTGATGGTAGTGCTTAAAGATCAGTTTGTTCAGAAAGTGTTGCTGAATCATTTCGTAGCAAATCAATTCAGATTTATTTCAGAGGGTACTACAGAATTATTTTGTAGCAATTGGCCATAAGAGTATTAAGGGAGCACTACGAAAAATTTATGTAGCGCATCATTTTCCATCCTATATTCCTACTTTTCAGGGATCTTCAAATCAATTTTTTTGGCATTTTCCAGATTTGTAGCAGCTAACATATGAAAGGATAAACCTGTAAGGAACTAATCAAACACAGGGGAATTTTTTTAATCCACGATTTAAAGCAGCAAAAAATAAAAAATGCGTGGACAGTTCTTATCATTTTCAGAGTATCGAATTTCGGTAACAGATTGTGGACAAACCGTAAGGAATCATTTAGAATGGTTAAAAAACCACTTTGGGAATAGGGCGATTTAGCCTAAATGTGAGCGGTTTTCAAAATTTCATAGCGGATTAGGATAAAATATGGTCAACACATAACGGAAATTTCCAGAATTATTCCTATTTTTAGTTTATGGATGAAATTTGATTCCAAACAACTTGCAACAACTTGAGTCATGTAACTGTTATAAATTGTATGATTTGTATTGTAAAAGGGGTTCTTCCTAAGGGAAGTTGAGAGGGTGTAAACTCTATAATTTTTCATCCTCAGTAATACATAGTAGTTCGTATGCTTCCAGATATCTGGTCTTTGTGAGATTGTGTTTTTCTTCCTACTACTTATGTTCTGAAATGAAAATTACCTATGCTTTACATAAATGATTAGCAATTTGATGATCTAACAACCTTACACTGTACGGTGAAGTTTCCTATAAATTGTATTTATGTTTGGGAATTTAATTTGAGATCTTAACCCTATTTTCTTCTAAAGCTATTCTTCATTTTCCCATTGTATTCTTCTTCATTTCTATTGCCTTATAGTATAGTCTTAATGGATGCATGCCTAGGAACCCATGAGAGTTATATGTTGGATTGATTCCTGATGTATTATTACCTTCAGAGACTCCTCTTTTATTCACCTATCAGACCACTCTCTCTCTAAACCAACCGAAAATTCTAATCAAAGCTAATTCAAATCCAAGACGTGCTAAATTTGTCCTCTTTGTAGTCATTGGACAACTTTTAGCGCTAACATCGTCTGGCGCTGTTGCCAAGGAGCGGAGTAACAAAGTTATTTTCCTTGGGATATTTTATTGATCAAAACTAGCTTTTGAAGGTGAACAAAAGCTGAACACAGAAGATTGACTACAAAATTATTCACAGGGCAAATCCACAATCAAAGACTCCATTGGAGGATCAGTTTGGCTCTCAAAAAGATGAAAGGATGGTATGGAAAGACCAAGTATCGGGTTATAAGTTTTCTCCATGAACTCTTACTCTTATTCATCAATTCTTTCTTGTCCTTTCCATTGCATGTGAAGAGAATCATTCTATGTTTTGTTTATTTAGATGACCATAAGATAACACCTACTATTGTATATTCTTCCTTGAGGAAAGAGGATTTTTCCTCTTCTTGCATTGTTGATCTGATTCGCTCATGTGAACCATATGAGGATCATGATGTACATATATCAATCCCTCTCGAAGATGATCTATCATATAAACCTGTTGAAGTTGATCTATCATCCCATGTAACCGCTATTTCATCTTGTAACCAGCTCACTAAAGTTTAGTCCAAGATCGGAGAAGGTTATAAACCTTTGAAGCTCCCTTTTATCCTCCGTGGTTTTCCTCCTAATTGTTTAGATGACCTTCCTAGGTTCAATGGAAAAGATCATGTGACAGTTGAGCAACACATGGATGCCTTTCAATGTTTCACAGATAATTTTGAAATCATTCATGAGGATGTGGTCATGAGGGCCCTTTTCCAATCTTTATAGGGATATGCTCTATTTTGGTTTAAACATTTGGGAATTGATTTAGTAGGTTCATGGACAGATTTTCATGATCTTTTCTTGAGATATTGGGGTGTGAACAAGTCTTATGAGCAGTTTCTTTCTGATTTTTATGCTTGTTACAACGTAATTTTCCACCTTGTGAGCATCAGCACTCTTTGGCCTTTAGGATCCATTTCACTGACTCAGATCCACTTTATATCCTTCAGATACACTATTTCCCTATTTTTCTTCCTGTACGCTAGTTGTTCCACTTTCGCCAGCGTACCCGCGAGATGCACCACTATAGCCCGCAGGTGACAAGTAAAATGGTAAAAATCACTAGTAAATGACTTTTTACTCCCAAAAAGCAGTCTTAGGGCGACCTTTGGCCCTCCATTTGCCCCGAAATGCCTCGATGTATCCTTTCACTTGCCTTTGGGAGGACTATATATTGAGCACATATGGCATATGGAATGGAGGAGAAAGAGAGAGAAAGATAACTCTAGTGTATTTTTGTCGCATCTTGAGTCTACACTCATTGATCCTTGTTGTTTTGAACCTCTTATATTCACCTTCCAAACTCCTATCATAGTTTGAGTTTGCCATTGCATGGAGGATTGAAGTGGTGGAGGCACAAGTGGAGAGACCCAGTTCTTGGTTCAGATTGGCTGCCGACAAGAGGTCATATCACATTGTACTTCTTGTTATTTATTAATAGAAATACTCATATTCTCGTCCATTAATGTTGTGAATGTTGTTTATATTACATTGGGTTACATTTACTTATGATATCATGGACCATTGCTATTGATGATGTTAATGTCGTTTATATATTATATGCGCTTGTTTTATATTGGCTGTCAAGACTAATTTTCAGGTTCAAGTGCACGAGTTGAAAGCTCCAACGGGGATCTACATCAAACGTTTGGATCGAGGTTGGTTATATTCTCCATTATCTTAGCATTGTCATCTCTATAGCATAGCATTGAGAATTGAGTTAATTTCTGGTAGTCAGCTGTCTATTGTGGTCTACCCCAAGCCATAGGAAGTTTTCTCCGTAACAGAAATGGTGACTCCGCTGGGGAGAACATCCATTTTTGGGGATTTTTAGGCTTTATTCCTTGTTTAGAGTTGTTGTGTGTCGAGTCTCTGTGTCATTCATTGGTAGTTAGGATACACTATAGAAAACACCCTTTTTCTGAGTCATTTGAATCTTTTTTCTACTCATTTGCTTTTCCCTGTACGCAGGTGAGCCTTGTTCTGCCCGCGTCTACCCACCTATGTCTGCACTATAGCCCGCGGGTACCCGCAGTTATTCCTTCGACAGTAACGTACAACTCCAGGGGTGATTGGTTTATGGCCTTTGGTTGTTGTTGGGTTGGTTTTGAGAGTTCCTAAGTCTTCTTTGGCCTTGTTCCTGACTGTTCCAAGCCTTGTTCATGACCAGAACTCCTCTTTTCTCTTGGTTTTGAGCCTTGTTGGTTTTTACCCATTTTTAATTTTTTATCTCATTACCTTGGCT
This sequence comes from Larix kaempferi, assembly GCA_027924585.1. NCBI lineage: Eukaryota > Viridiplantae > Streptophyta > Pinopsida > Pinales > Pinaceae > Larix > Larix kaempferi. The sequence goes on from BSBM01000017.1 coordinate 37,641,586, forward strand.
GAGTCTTACTGATTGGGATATGCGAGGTTATCTGAGTGAGCTCCTTTGCATTTCTGTAACTAAATAGTGAGATTTTGCTTGCATTTTTCATTTCATTATATTGAAAAATACAAAAAGAACATAGTTTTGCATTTTCCTTTTGCTTATAAGTGAAAATACAAAAAAAAAAAAAAATACTTTTATGTACTGCATTTTGCATCTGAGTGATTGTGATTTCATTTAGGTTCTGCTTGTGCATTGAAAATATAAAAGAGTTGCATTTTTATTTCGAAACCGTTGGATTGATTTTCATTCTAGTGGCATTGTTTTTATTGGATAGATGAGTCTAGAGTTTGACGATTTTACATGCTATTGAGTCATATACATCACTAGTTTCACGACCATATCATTTGATTAACCATAGCCATTAAAATTAACGCTTACTCTTAAAATTGATTAGAACGATTTTATTTATAGGGTACACCAACTAGCATGGGTTTAGAGTCTTGGAATAGATCATTGTGAGTAAACAATCCAAGACTACTAGACAAAACATTATGTGTCTGACCAGGGAGTGGTTAAATCCATGGTATACATCGGTGTTCTCAGGAAGCTCTACTCAGACCAGATTTAAGCACGAGGTCACGAGAGGTTGGTTGCAGAGATAGACCTCCAATACCGGCTGAACGTGGGAGATATTTCCAGGATTTGTTCATATCTGGGGACTCTTGGGGGATTTGACCCTCTTGAGTTTCAGGCTTAGCTACCCTTCCCATACGACTGATCCCACCTGCGACTGTCCCCCTGAGCATTGGCTATACTGGGGTGACCATAGTTTCCTTACCTAGGTATCGCACAGGGTACTTGCAGTGGTTATACTGTTTGTGTCTTGAGTCAGATAGGGGTTGGACATCACAGTTGTTTATTGTCGAGGGTTACGGCCCTTTGCACGTAGTGAAGCCTGGGAATGTTTATAACTGATTCTGTTACCTCCGGCTACAGTTTGGGAGTCTCAAGCCTCTCCTAGGTGAGACATACCGGCTCTAGTGTCGGGATCTCATTTAGCCACTCTGTTTGTCTGCTCTTGGCTGTAGTTTCTCTAGGCATGTGCTGTTGATTTTCTGTTTTTGATCGATAGTTTGGTCATTAGGAGATGTTTTGATTTTATAGTCTCTTCGGAGATATCGTGGCGCGGATTCCTGATCTCCGTCAATCTCGTCGGTTGGCTGGTTTACCAGCCGCCGAGCTTTCACGCCATGTCGAGAGGGGACGTCGGCGGGATCCCTTCAAGTCTTCGGATTCTTATGAAACATACGTCATCGACGCCATGACTGCACATTCTGTCACGGGAGAAATCCCTACGAGTCCATCAGGTAGAGTCGAACACACTTCAGACACCCCTACCCCTCGAGAGACATGGGGGGGTGATCCACTTGAGACCCAACCTAGTTTGTTTTGTCTGGATCCACCCGAGACTCAACCTAGTTTGTTTGGTCCAGATCCACCCAAGGACGACCCGTTCGATCCTTTAGATACACATGGTTTCCATTATTGGATGCCAGAGTTACATGATGACACGGGTCCTACGACCAACCCTACCACGTTCTCTTTTGGTATTTCTAATTACAACATAGTTGATCCTTCCACTGCTTTTGATAGTCATGCTGGCACTAGTCACGGGGCACCACTTTTTCCACTCACACACATAGTATGGGGACCGCTCACGTTCCTCCTAACAATGCAAATGTTGGAAGACGACTTCCTCCTAGGACTACCCAACCTAATAGGAACATTGCTCGCAACACGACTCGCCATCCACAACACACTACACATGCCTCTACCCGTCAACTGAGGACCACTTTTGTGAATGTTAACATTCCTACCAATCATGGGGGTGGACACATACCGTACACTTTTACGTCTGTTGTTGCTACTAGTAATGTTAATGTAGGAGGTGGGAATATACCTCATACTCATGGTCACAATGCCACCATTCCTGCTACTAGTAACACCAATGTTGGGGTTGGGAATACATCTCATGCTTATGGTCACCACACGACTGCTCACGCTACTAATAATGCGTACGTAGGGGGTGGGAACATACCTTACCATCATGGTCATTACAACACGGTTCCTGCTACGAATAGTACGTATATGCCCCATAATTATGGTGGAAACCCTTACTACAATACAATCGGTGTTGACCATCAGTACAACCCACCTCAATATGGTGCTCAAAATGCGTATATACCTGCTTACCCTCACACGGGTCAGGTCGGAGGAGGTTATCAACCTTATGGCCATGGTCAAGCTTATGGTCAATCAGGCTCGTATAATCAACATTTTTATGGTCATGGTCAAGATTATGGTCCTTCTTATCCATCAGGTTCTTACAATCAACCTTTTATGGGATCTCATAATCAAGCTTTCCAGCCGCAGCTCCCGTTTCTTGCACGTTTGAATCTTCCGGGTCTTTCAAAGCTCACGAATGATCCGATGTGTCACGATCCTAATTGGCCTCTGGTCCCTACCAAGATCCCTTTGGACATTCCTAAGTTTGAGGGGAAAAGTGGTGAGGATCCAAGTTACCATGTCACGACCTTTCACCTTTGGTGCTCAACCAACTCGTTGAATCACGACTCCATTCGATTGCGACTATTTCAACGCACCCTCACGGGGACAGCCGCGAAGTGGTATGCTGAGTTACCTGGGGGCACTTATAGGGGTTTCAATGAGATCGCTTTGGTTTTCTTGGATCATTTCTAGTTACCGGTTCGCTACGATACTGGTACTGAACTTTTGTCTACCTTCCGTCAAAATAAGGCCATGCATATTTCTAACCACGTTCAAGAGTGGCATCGATGGAAGTGATTAGTGAAATCCAACATTCCTCCAGAGTTTCTATTGGAATGGTTACTCAAGTCCTTACTTCCATATATTGCTAAGGATGTTTCAATGTCCGGTATTATGACTGAGGAACAAGCCATCTTAAAAGTCCAGCAGTTAGATTTACTATACTCTCAGTCTGGCATTTTGTATGACATTATTCCTGACGCACCGCGAACACGACATGAGCCCAAGTCAGTTCCTGGACCGCATGCCGATGACATTGTGGGATCCGCAAGTACTCGTCCTATAGATTTGGTGGCTAATCAAATGCAAAATTTGTACCTTAACCAGTCTACTCCTGGACAGGTTCACACCTTGTCCACTTCCACCCCATCATCCGATGTACACACTGTGCAATCGACGAACCCATAGGGTAACCAGCAACCTGGTGATAAGGAGAAGGGGAGAAACAACCGTAAGGGTGGAAACAATGGGAACAATACTAGTAATCGCAATACCCCTCGTAAAGAGAATTCCAACCCTCCTCAGGAAGGTGGAAATGATGGCAAGGACCGTAAACCTAGGCGTAAAGTGAAATTCCCTTGCAAGCTTTGTGGGGAAGACCATCTTACTCACTTGTGTCCTCGAATCGAAGAAGCATCGAAGCATCTTGCACAGAGCCTAACTATGTTGAAGGATCCCCTTCCTCATCATCAAAACATGGCTTCACATGCTCCCGCTACTGGTTATGGACCTAATGAGACTACAACGTCTTCCTCCAATACTAGTGGCTATGGATGCGTGAATATGGTCCAATCAGAGGTTAGTGTTGCTACTCGTCAACGTGATTATGGTGCACCACAACCGAATATGGGGAATGAGCCTCCCCCTCCTCCTGATAATTCCTTGCATATCGAGAAGCCCTCTATTATTCCGTGGATACTGAAAGGTGTTCTCAAGCGCTCTACGCATAATCCCAATGCTTGAGCCGCCCATAACTACTCCATTGTAGAAGATTTGGGCCAAACTCCGTGTGCCATGTCGACTCTTGAAGTTTTACAGGCGTGTCCTTCTCAAAGGCATGCCCTTTTGAGTGCTTTAGGAGTTCAAGATGGGGGGAGTCCCAACCTTATCAAGTTTGACACTACTGATGTTCAACCTCGCTTACCTTACCACGTGGATTTTCAAATCCATGTGGAGTGCCTTCAGAATTTCGTTAAGAGAACGGTGGTTGACGAAGGTGCTTCCGCGTCAGTGATGTCTTTAGCTTGTTGGAAAGCACTTGGCTCTCCTCCTCTACTCACGTCTAAGACCATGCTCACTGAATTTGACGGTCGGTCATTTAAGCCGCATGGGATTAGCCCTTCCCTTGTTGTCCGCTTGGGAGGTAAACCTGTGCCTATTGAAGTCGAGGTGGTTGATGTGCCCATCGACTACAACCTTCTCCTGGGTAGGAATTGGATGTACGCTATGAAAGCTGTCGCGTCTACTGTATTCAGAGTTATTTGCTTTCCACACGAAGGAAAGATTGTGACAATCGATCAATTGGATTTCATTAATCCTTCTCCCACAGCATCCATGGGATCAGTAGTCCCCCAAGTTACAGATTCTCAGCCGGCAACTGGGAACATGGGTGTCAGATTATACCCCTCATTGATGGGATCTTATGATTTCCCTTCACCCATTAATTTTATTGGAACCATTTCCAATGATGCGTCTCCTCCATTGCATAATGTACCGTTCCGGACTTCATATTTTGATGATCCATGGACCTTACCGTCCACGAGTTTTACGTCTGGATACATTGCGCACGTCGGGATGTCTATGCGACTGTCTACTGCTGAGCTTACTTATCAAGATATTCAATAAGCCACTGCAGAGCCGGATCTCTCCTCTTCACGGACAGAGGAGGAAGATCCTGTTATGCTGCCGGTTTGGGCAGTCGACTCATCTTGTTCACACGATTGCCTTGATGGTACTTCACCTTCGGATGAAGCTATTATAGAGGTCATGTGTGGTAGTGAGAGGCCTTGGGAGGATATGCATCATCGCTCTTATTTCCTTCCCAACCTCGATCTCGCCGAGCAAGAAGAGTTTAGGACGACTCTTGCCGAGATGGTTGGCCACCCTGTGGCTCTTTTGGGGTCACATGGGATTTATAAGGAGGGGAACATGGCCAATATTTCCCTGACTATACCGATCAACATCTCTCACACTCCCGGAAAGATTGAGAACGTTTACATCGGTGATGATTGCTCTTCTGAGGAGGTTTCCATTTACACTGAATTGTTTACAGAGCTTCGGGAAGCTTTCGCCTGGTCATATGAGGAGATGCCAAGAATAGACCCCAGTATTGTCGAACACGAGATTAGAATGTATCCTCATGCTAAACCAATTCGACAACGTCTTCGTGTTGTTAACCCTAGGAAGGAAGCCGCTATCAAGGCAGAGGTGGAGAAACTGCTCAAGGCTGGTTTTATATACCGCGTTCCCCTTACCGAATGGGTGTCAAACACTGTTCCTGTGGATAACAAGTAGGGAACAATCTGCGTATGCACTGATTTTAGAGACCTGAATCATGCGTGTCCGAAAGACAATTTCCCCACTCCATTCATTGATTAGATCTTGGATGCCTATCCGGGAAGTGAGATTTTTTCATTCATGGACGGCTTTTCTGGATATAACCAGATTCAAATCAAACCCGAGGACCAACATAAGACTGCTTTCATTTGTCCTTCGGGTACATTTGCGCACCAAAAAATTCCCTTCGGCCTTAAAAACGCCGGAGCTATGTTTCAACGTGCCATGACCTATGCCTTTCATGACCTTAAAAAGATTATGGAGGTTTTCTTGGATGATCTTGCTAGCCATTCTCGCAAGAGAGTGGACCACCACAAGCACCTCTGTTTGATTCTCAAACGATGTATACGCTACAAGATTCAATTGAATCCCAACAAATGCATCTTTGCTGTGAGGACAGGTCGCCTTCTAGGATTCATAGTTTCGAAAGAGGGTATTAGAGTCGATCCTCTTAAAGTTGAGGCAATACTTCGACTGCCTCCTCCGCGAAACTTGTTTCAACTTCAGAGCCTCCAGGGGAGAGCTACTTTTCTACGTCGCTTTATAGTCAATTATGCTAGTCTTACCAAAGGTTTCACGCACTTGTTGAAGAAAGACACACCGTTTATCTAGGATAAGCGAGCCCAGCAGTCTTTCGATTCCCTTAAGAAAGCTTTGGTATCAGCCCCTGTGCTTAGTCCACCCGACTTCGCACGAGATTTTATACTTTAGGTGGTTGCGTATCAAGAGAGGATTGGCATGGTATTAGTTCAGGTTGATGATGTGCTCGTCGAGCATGTGATCTATTACCTTAGTTGAAATCTAGTAGACGCTGAACTGAGATATACTCACATGGAAAATTTGGCGCTTGGGACTGTTCATGTAGTCCAACGGTTACGACACTATATCATGCTTAGAACTACGACGGTTGTAGCACATATCAATCCATTTCAGTTCGTGCTATCACAACGTATCATAGGGGGGAAGTAAAATAAATGGATTGTTATCCTTCAGGAGTTTGATCTCGATTTTGCTTCGGCAAAGTCAGTGAAATCCTTGATTTTTGTTGAGATTAAGTCGGACCTTCCGAGACTTGATGAGGATGTCGTTCATGAAGATTCCTTTGTGGATGAACACTTATTTCTTATCTCTTCAGAGAACCCTTGGTATGGGGATGTTATTGTATATCTCCAAACTTTGAATTTTCCTTCGCATTATTCACGAGACAAGTGACGACGTGTGAAACATCACGCTAAAGATTATACTATCGTCAGCAACACTTTGTATCGTCGAGGAAAAGATTCTATTCTCCGTCATTGCTTGAATCACGAAGAAGCGGAGCGTGTGCTTAATGATTGCCATGCTGGGGCGTGTGGCGGTCACTTATCCGGGCTTACTACAGCCCAATGCATTATGCGAGCTGGTTACTTTTGGCCTTCAATCTTTAAAGATTGTATAAACGTTGTGAAGAGATGTCACCCTTGCTAGGTGTTTTCTTGAAATATACACTCGCATCCAGCGCCCCTTCATCCGGTCGTCATCGTCGATCCCTTCACCAAATGGGGGGTGGATTTCATGGATTGCAAACCAGCTTCGGCTGGGGGGCATCACCATATCATAGTGGCCGTGGACTACTTTTCCAAATGGGCTGAGGCCATGCCTACCGTAAAAGCCGATGGTGCTACAGCAGCCCATTTCGTGTTCAATCAGATTATTACTCGATTCAGTATTCCGAAAGAGATTGTCACTAACCATGGCAGTCACTTTCAGAACAAAATGATGGAGGATTTGTCACTCAAGCTTGGGTTTCGTCAAGAACACTCATCTTCTTACTATCCTCGAGCGAATGGTTAGGTAGAAGTAGTCGATAAGTCTTTAAAGACCATTATCCAACGTACCATCCAACAAAGCAAGAACAACTGGCATATTATGTTATATCCTGCTTTGTGGGCGTATCGAACTGCAGTCAATACTGCCACCGAGTTCTCACCATTTCAACTGGTACACGGTGTGGAGTCGATTTTACCGATTGAATGCGAAATCCCTTCACTAAAACTGGCCGTAGAGATCCTCCCTGATACGTCGGGTATTGAGCAACGTTTAATCCATCTTGAGCAGCTAGGCGAGCAACATCAAGATGCCGATGTGGCTATAGATGCCAATAAACGTCGTGTCAAGGTTCGGTACTACAGGTCTGTCCGTCCCCGGCAATATGCTGAAGGTGACTTGGTCCTCTTATATGACCAAGCTAAAGAACCCTTGGGGGTAGGCAAGTTTAACCCCATGTGGCATGGTCCTTACATCGTGAGGCATATCCTGGAAAAAGGAGCCTATGAATTAGAGGATTATGAGGGGAATGTCTTGAAGGAGCCTAGGAATGGGCTCTACCTCAAGCAGTATTACGCTTGAACTTCTAGTTCGAGCTAATACTTTTGTATACTATTGTATAGTTGCTTCTGTACATAGTTTAGTTTTCTTTTGGTTTCCAGGTCTGTTGATTCGCTTCCTTTTGATTCACAGATGTCAGCGGAATTTCCTACGTTCTTAGGATTTGAGGATGGTGCAAGCCGTCATACGCAGCAGCTTGCTTCTACTACCTGGGTTATTTATTCACCTGACCATCTAGTTGTGTCTTCAAGAGGTGTTGTCTCGGTCCTACATCTAACAATGTAGCTGAGTATAGTGTCGTGATTGAGCTACTTCGGGATGTTATTTCACATGGTATTCAGTCTTTAGAAGTCCGCCTGGATTCACAATTAGCTGTGTCTCAGTTGAATGGTCAGTACCGTGTGAGGGATCCTACGCTATTACGAAGATTCTTAAGGGTAAGACTCTTGGAATGAAATTTTGTTTCTATTACATACATTCATGTTTCGAGAAGTTTTAATCACATATCTGATGCATATGCTAACTATGTCCTAGATTGGCATTTGTCACATTCATAATGAAGCACACAAATAAAAGATACATTCATACATTTGTACATACACACATATAGTAGAATCGGAGAACCATAGTTTTTATAAATAATATGTCCAAAATAGTAGTGTCATAATACAAAATTGGAGCCCATAGCCCTCAAAAATATACATATCGATACAAAAATGGGGCTCTGAGATGTCTAATCCCTACAAGGATGCCTAGTGTCCGCCTCGGCAGGATGTGTCTGATAGTAATACTGTACTGCATTTGCTATACGCTGCAGTAGTCGCACCCAGCTGGTCGGTACCCCTACCACATGGTGCTGCATATCCTCTGGTAGCTGTGTATCTATCTATGGTACCCTGTTGGTCATTCCGTGATAGGTTGACCCACACAGTCTGTAGTGTACGCTATGCTGCAGTACCCACTACCTCATCACCCCTACCCTGTCGACGATGTCTCGAGAAGCCCTGTGGTCTCACTGGACCCTTGTCTACGCGCAAACAGTGAAACATTAATAAGTGATACTACCCCCAAAAAGATTTTTGCATTTACATTTATAATAAAAAATCCATAAAAATTTAATACACCAAAAACATAAAAAGAGTACTCACCAATGTCTCCAAATGCTGCTCTTGGTGGAAGCAGCATGTCACGATCCTGGCGGAAGTCTATCCCTGCATAGGGGTAGTCATCTATAGCTATGACCTATCAGTCCCACCAGTGAAAGAACTCCTCTGTGTATGGTGATGCCTGACGGCCACCACCCTGTCGCGTCAAGACCTCTGCCCACCGGGTCAGGGCTGGGTCACGGAGACTATGAGGAGGGACTTCAACCCTTGGACTAAGCCCCGAAACTCGCTCAAAGAAGAAACTGTATAAGATACTGCCGTATCCAAATTTTTTTGCCTCTCCTTGCTTGCACTCCGTTAACTGAGTCTTCATAGACCCCAGTAGCATTGTGCACCATTCATAAACCGTGGGTCGCATACACTGTGAGGCATAGAACATCACCGGCCTAGATGCTTGGTGAAGAGCTTTTGAACCAGAAATCCGCACTGAGGTAGCCACTATAATCTTCATGCTCAGGTCGACTATGGCTTTGATGGGCACCTGAATCCCCATTGTCCGAGTATCGAGAAGACAGTACCGCTCGATATAGTCGGGAATGGTGATCCCACCACCCTTAGTACGAGATCGAAGGCTTGCCACTTCACCTCGGCGGGACAAACCAGTAATGAAGTAGATATCATCCACCTCCAAGGATAGTATTTGCCCGTCCAAGTTGAAGTTTTGTGCATCTATGTCCCAGTAATCTATCAAACGGTGGAGCAATAGGTTTTGGGCCCTCAAACCCCCTATGTTCCAAAATTTGTAAATCCCACACGCTTGTAAAACTTGTTGTGCAAGAAAATAATTGCGGATGGCCTCATCCACAAAGTTATGTTCCCTCTCTCTCCACTCTAGAACCATCCTGGAGGAAGAGAAAGCAAAGAGTTTAGTCAATTTAATTTAAAAAATAAACTCCACGGCCGTACCCGCGAGCTAATTTGCTCACAGAGGTGAGTCCCCACGGTCAACGCATGCGTTGACTGCGCGTACCTAGCCCTACCTGCTACCCGTATGCTAATAGCCCGCGGGTACCGCCGTGACCATTTAGGGCTTGGCCATTTAAAAAATCCAACCACTAAAAATCAAAATAAAAGCATTGAAATAAAAGATATGGATGAGACTACCAACCTGCTCCTGACGGCTCGATGAACGGATGCCCGTAGCTCCCAGAATCAACAGTTGAACTTTGAGGTGAAAACTAACCACAAAACTCCAAATGGGTGAATAGTAAAAATGAATTGTGAATTGTAAATTTTTATTACTATTTATAATTTTTGAAACCCACTTGTCTATAGTTTTCACCATTATATGTTGTTTTGGACTAATATAATGTCTTGGAGTAGCATTTTTTGACCAGATTTCTTCGGTGAGAGTTGTTTTTTATCGTTTCGCGCCTACGGCAGGTATCTTTCACACCTGGCATATAGGTTAGATGTCATTTTCACACACATTATGCATTTGACCTTTTGACCATTTTCATAAACCCTAGGTGCGACCCCATTTCTTAACTAACACGAAACCTTCACACTGCTATAAAAGTGTCGTTATTTGAAGGTAGGGCCTTTCTGAACATGGGTGCCCTAGTTAGCGCCTTTTTTTGCCTTTTGGCACCCATGCTGTTGTCTCTCTTTAGGATTGGGAGTCCTTTGTAGTTACGCCATGACTTTGCGATAAATACTGATACTCTACTTTGTCTTATGCTGGCCATCTCCCATAAGGACTCCCCCAGTTATATCAAGTTGTGATTGCATTGCATCATCCTGCTTGCTGCTTGAGCCTTGTGCCGGCTCCTGCTTACTCAGTTGTTAGCCTAGTGCCTGAGCACTTTTCTCTATCGAGCCCTGCAGAGCTTCCATTTTCCCTTCGCAATTTGATGACCTATTGACCCTGAGGGAACACCCCTCGAGTGTCCACATCCTGCACATGCTTCCTTGCATTGATCATAGGTATATTCCACTGCTTGGGACTGGTCTGCTCGCTATTTGACACTCGTTCCCTCCATTGTTGTACTATAAGCAATTTTATTCCTTTTCAGGCTTTTCCAAATATGAAAAAGACCAAAAAATCAAATATTCCAAAAGGTCGGATGGGATTATGGTTACTACTTCTAGTTGGCAGTTGTTGTGTCGCCTTTGAACAGAGCATTCATTCCACTCCATACATTATGAGTTGAGACTATAGTTGGACCTTAGGAGCTGTACTTGTTTCTCAGTTTACTCCACTGATTGGTTAAGCTTCCAGTCATTATGGAGCCCTTTGTTGATGCCTCCTGCATTGCACAGTATATATCGAGTCTATGCTGCTTGAGTCTATCCATATGCTCATGCTCTTGTTCAAAGGAAGTCCTGAAACCAGAGTCAGCCACTCCTCAGATCTCTTGACTATTGCATGTCGACCATCCTTATTGAGTCAGTCCATTTCACCTAAGTTCTTCCAAATCTTTCAGCGTAGCTGGTACCTCGTGCTGGTTGATGGGGGATGCCTTAATGCCCTCCTTCTAGCGAATCTCGTTCCGTCGACTTCAACCCATTTATTATAGAACTTGAGGCTTAGAGTTCGGTTGAGTACCTTGAGGCTTGCAGTCATTAGTGGTAGGTTCTCTCGCCATCAACAGTTTTGACAATACATCAATGTCCCCTGATCGATGGATTCATCTTAGTGTTAGACCATCTTTTTGCACTTTGATGATTGTACTCTATGCCTTGATGCCCATTTTCATTATTGGTGGGTTATCTCGCGTCTATTAACAGTATACATCATCAGCCGGTAATCAGACGATGTCACATCAGGTTCGACCTCAACTCCTTTATTCACTTGATGGGACTTGCACCGTAGATGATTTGTGTAGAAGACCCCAGGTGATAGTGGCATTCAGTATGCTACTTATGATCATGACTTTACATCTGATATATCACCTCTCAGATATCAGCAGTTTGTACCTCCAGTTTGCACCAGTTGTTTCCTTTTTAGCAGGAGACCATATCTTACTGTAGAGGGATCATGGCTATGATCACTTATGACAGATATTCATTATGTACTGCCTATTCATGGCCATTGTATCAGATTATTGTACTATACTGGCATGTATTCAGAGATACTATTATATTATGACGAGCGAGATGCTCCTTCCACTTGTGTCTCCATCACTCCACTTCTGAGATTTATAATGTATTTCGGCCATCGTAGCACCATTCTCTGACCTCACACATTAGGGGGCATCTGTTACAACGTAATTTTCCACCTTGTGAGCATCAGTACTCTTTGGCCTTTAGGATCCATTTCACTGACTCAGATCCACTTTATATCCTTTAGATAAACTATTTCCCTATTTTTCTTCCTGTACGCTAGTTGTTCCACTTTAGCCAGCGTACCCGCGAGCTGCACCACTATAGCCCGCGGGTGACAAGTAAAATGGTAAAAATCACTAGTAAATGACTTTTTACTCCCAAAAAGCGGTCTTAGGGTGACCTTTGGCCCTCCATTTGCCCCAAAATGCCTTGATGTGTCCTTTCACTTGCCTTTGGGAGGACTATATATTGAGCACATATGGCATATGGAAGGGAGGAGAAAGAGAGAGCAAGATAACTCTAGTGGATTTTTGCCGCATCTTGAGTCTACACTCATTGATCCTTGTTGTTGTGAACCTCTTATGTTCACCTTCCAAACTCCTATCATAGTTTGAGTTTGCCATTGCATGGAGGATTGAAGTGGTGGAGGCACAAGTGGAGAGACCCAGTTCTTGGTTCAGATTGGTTGCTGACAAGAGGTCGTATCACATTGTACTTCTTGTTATTTATTAATAGAAATACTCATATTCTAGTCCATTAATGTTGTGAATGTTGTTTATATTACATTGGGTTGCATTTACTTATGATATCATGGACCATTGTTATTGATGATGTTAATTTCATTTATATATTATATGCGCTTGTTGTATATTGGCTGTTAAGACGAATTTGCAGGTTCAAGTGCATGAGTTGAAAGCTCCAACGGGGATCTACATCAAACGTTTGGATCGAGGTTGGTTATATTCTCCATTATCTTAGCATTATCATTTATATAGCATAGCATTGAGAATTGAGTTAATTTCTGGTAGTCCGCTGTCTGTTGTGGACTACCCCAAGCCATAGGAAGTTTTCTCCGTAACAATGTTTTGAAAAGGGAGAAAGATGAAGTTGCTACTAAGTTCAATAGGAGGTTTTGGAGTTTTTATTTTAGCATGCCCAAGGATATTTGATCTCCGGAAAAAGTTGCCATGTTATATTATGCAACAGCTCATCATTGTCTTGATCTAACCTTATTCCTTAGGGAAAGGGGATCTCTAACCTTTCAACAAATGTTTGCAGATCCTGAGGACGTTGAGAGAAACCTTCGGGCTTGTGGCAAGAACAAGATTAGATCTTGGTTGAAGATTTAGACAAAGTGAAACAAGAGGATAATAATGAGCAACATTCTTTTTAGTATATTGATGCATTTACATCATACTTTTCTACTATCAAAGATACGAATGCATATGCTTCTAATTTAGATCGACAAGATAAATTCTCACGTGTAGTAGAAAATTTGTTTGATCATAAGCAAAGGGATGATTTTACTGTGAATTTAATTGGAGAATTTTATGAGGCTGGTTTTGTAGGAAGTTATTATCAACTTGATGAAGGAGTTGATGTTTCAAAAAAAATTGTTGCTAATATGACTGATCATACATTTTTCTTGGCTTCTAATGACATTGAAGATGTTCAACATTGTATTGATGATAAAGTTGATGTCAACTATGAATCTGATTTTTGGAAGGCAACGAAGAAGATATTGAAGATCTTTAGGAACAGTTAAATATTTCTTCTTTATCACCAAATGATGACCAAAATATAGCAGAAAGTAGTCAACCTCCAATTACTATTCTTGAGCCAGAAATGGAGCATTTACATCTGGATCCATGTGCCTTCAATACAACAGAAAACATGTAGCAAACAATAAACTATAATGATAAGATTGAAGATATATTTCTGATTTTTATCAATCCAGGTATGAATCTCATGATTTTTATGATCTAATGGCGATCTACATAGAGTCAAAATTGAATGATGAATTCGATGTCTTTGATCTATTAAGGGAAAGATTTCGAAGTTGTAGGTATGACGTCCTTGAGCATTATCTTATGAACCTTTCAGCTCTTCCTGTCCTTTTTATATTCAAACATAAAAGCATAAATCAATTAGTAGTTTGGTTACTGGAGTGGTTACATTGGAAATTTTCTTACACTTAATTAGAGGATTCCAGTTGGTTAGTGTAGGTGTTTGTACATAAATAAGCTTGTTTCTTCAAGTATTTGTTTTTCAGTTTGGCTTGGTGTGCAATAGATCAACAATAAGGACTCCATAGCCCAATGGAGACACTGGTGCACATAGTTTTTCAAACTGTTGGTTTGATTTTGCAATGATGATCAATTTGTAGTCAGATGGTTGGTTTCTAGTCTTTTTAGCTTGCATAACAGATAGGACAGTCAGTGGATTGTTTTCATCATGGTTGTCTTCAGAGCATGATGAGCAATTTTTAGTTTGCAGAGCAGGTTTTGTGGACAACAATGAAGAAGGCACAAGTCTGCAGTTATTGGTGCCTCGCAGGGAGGGTACCATCCCAGCGGGAGCCAATATTAGCGTTATTTTTGTCATGAGCAAGAATTTTAGATTTGGTAGCATTTTCGCCAAATCTCCAAGAAGATGGCACTACCAAATGTGCAAAGTTCCAATTTATCAATTTTGGCAAAGATTACATTTTAAACTTTTGATTTAAAAGATTGGACTTCCCTACCTTAAGAGAAGGCCATGTGAGGTAACTTAAGGTAGTGAAATATATTTTGAGTGTAAGAATCATATATTTTCCTAGTTATTTCTCCTTTATTCATTTTATTCAATAAGATGTCCAAAATATGCTAATCAAGTTGTTGGTAGTGCTTAAAGATCAGTTTGATCATAAAGTGTTGCTGAATCATTTCGTATCACATCTATTCAGATTTATTTCAGAGGGTGCTACATAATTATTTTGTAGCAATTGGCCATAAAAGTATTAAAGGGAGCGCTACGAAAACTTTATGTAGCACATCATTTTCCATCTTATATTTCTAGTTTTCAGGGATCTTCAAATCAATATTTTTGGCATTTTCCATATTTATAGCAACTAACATATGAAAGGATAAACCTATAAGGAATTAATCAACCAAAGGGGATTTGTTTTGATCCACAATTCTAAGTAGCAAAAAAATCAAAGATACGTGGACAGTTCCCGTCATTTTCAGGGTATCAGATTTCAGTAACAAATTGTGGACAAACCGTAAGGAATCACCTAGAATGGTTTTAAACCCACTTTAGGAATAGGGAGATTTAGCCTAATTGCAGGCGGTTTTCAAAATTTCATAGTGGATTAGGAGAAAATATAGTCTTTTCATAACGGAAATTTCCATAATTATTCATACTTTTGGTTTATGGATGAAATTTGATTCAAAACAACTTGCAACAGCTTGAGTCATGTAACTGCTATAAATTGTATGATGTGTATTGTAAAAGGGGTTCTTCCTGGGGGAAGTTGAGAGGGTTCAATTGGCTGAAGTTGGAGAGTGTAAACTTGTAATTTTTCATCCTCAACCATACACAGTAGTTCTTATGCTTCCATATCTATGGTCTTTGTGAGACTGTGCTTTTCTTCCTACTACTATTCTGAATGTAAGATTACCTATGTTTTACATAAATGATTAGCAATTTGCAGATTTACAGCCTTACACTGTATGGTAAAGTTGCATGTAAATTGTATTTATGTTTGGGAATTTAACTTGAGATCTTAACATTGTTTACTTCTCAAGCTATTCTTCATTTTCCCATTGTATTCTTCTTCATTTTTGCTACCTTGTAGTACATTCTTAATGGATGCATGCCTAGGAACCCATGAGAGTTATATGTTTGATTGATTCTTGATGAATGATTACCTTCAGATACTCCTCTTTTATTCACCTATCTAACCACTCTCTCTCTAAACCAATTGACAATTCTAATCAAAGCTACTTCAAATCCAAGATATGCTAAACTTGTCATCTTTGCAATCATTGGACAACTTTTAGCGTTAACACTACAAACATAAGACTAATCATAATTATTGAAAGCTAGTTTTTGGAATAACTATGTGAATTTTTGTATCCGATGTTTCAAGTGCACACTCCACCCATCTTCAGAGACTGTCAAGAGCTTAAGAATGAGTAGAGAGATTGTGGATCTTGGAGTTTAAATAATGGAATTGAAATATCACTAGGGGTAGAAAAGGAGGAAAGTAAAAAATGGTTAGGGTTTAGAGGTAGTAATATTATAAATTTGAAAGATTTGAAGAAATTGGTTAAAAAATTTGGTCAAGGGATAATATAGCAATGAAAGGGTATTATTAAGTATTAATGATAAAATTAAATTAAAGGAAATTATTTATTTAAAGGAAAAAAAAGATGAATAATAACAAAGAAGAGGAGTGGGCAAAAAATGTAAAATAATGAGGTAGAAATTTTGTTTTGAATTTCAATAAATAAATTTGATTTAAGGTAATATTAATAGACAAATAAAAGAGGGTAATTTATAAGAGGAATAAAACCAGCATAGATCCATCTTTGAGAAGTCAAGAATGAGTAGAGAGATCGTGGATCTTGGAGTTTAAATAATGGAGGAAAGTAAAAAATGGTTAGGGTTTAGAGGTAGTAATATTATAAATTTGAAAGATTTGAAGAAATTGGTTAAAAAAAATGGTCAGAGATAACATAGGGTATTGTTAAGTATTAATGATAAAATTAAATTAAAGGAAATTATTTACTTAAAGAAAAAAAAAAATTAATAATAACAAAGAAGAGGAATGGGTGAAAAATGTAAAATAATGAGGTAGAAATTTTGTTTTGGATTTCAATAAATAAATTTAATTTAAGGTAATATTAATAGACAAATAAAAAAGGGTAATTTATAAGAGGAATAAAATCAGCATAAATTCATCTTAAACCTAGATCTATCAAGCACCGAGAGGGATCCATTTTCTTGAGGTGTATTTTTTATTTTTTAATTTAAACTCAAGAAATTTGATCTCTCTTGATTGATAAATCCAGGTTTAAGTTTTAAATTTTTATTTTATAGATTAACATTGATTTCTTAATTACTTTTCATAATACTTTATTTTATGTGCCAACATGGATTTTTTATAAATAATTTCCATAATTTTTTTTATTTTATGAGCGGACATGATTTTTTTATTATTTTGTTAGAAACGGACATTACAACATCTTCCTCATACTGGGCTGTAGAGCACCTCCTCCTCTCAATGCAATTAATTAATTAGTCAGACCACAAATTAGAAACTATTCTCTTTAGTGAACATTCAAGGAGCAAAAAAATACAATTTTTTTAAAATAAAAAAGGTAGATAATTATGTTTTGTTTTTCCTCTCTTGATAGAGGTGGTCCAACTCTTCCTCTGCAATCTAGTATACTCAACCAAACTTGAAACTCAATAAAATTAAAACCAAAAACTAAACGAAGCTCGAGGCCATTCTTGCTCTGCCCCAAAAGAACCTCCTGAGTTTCCTGTTGTTGAAGATTTGAATCTACCAGAAGCCTTCTTCGTATCAGCATATTCTCAACCTAAAATAGGATGAGAAGATTGGCCACTATCATCTGGTTGATCACCAGGAGTTTTAAGATGAAAACAGGCTGAAGAGGCCTGAAAATATTGATCATATTAAGAAACAATTCCTTTCTTCCATTAAAAATTTCGTGAAATGTAAGCTGTTCAATCTTAATGAAAGCAATATCTTGTTGCATTCCAGAAAAGAGGGTGTCAACTTCATTATCATACATCCCACTTGAAAGCTGAGCTCATCAACAGTAGCCAGAACAGAATTTGCTTTAAAATACCCACATCAACATTGATGGTATTACCTTTGAATAATTATTTAATCTAAGATCAAAGATTCAATTTTTGGGTTTCAATCATTATCATACATCTGACTTGAAAGCTCAGCTCATCTAACAGTAATCAGAACATAACCTGCTTTAAAAAAAAACCACATCACTATTGTTGCTATTTCCATTGACTAAGTTTTGAATCCAAGAAATCAAATATTCAACTTTTTGGGTATCAAATTCAGTATCATACATCCGACTTGAAAGCTCAGCTCATCAACGGTAGTCAGAACAGAACCTGCTTTAAAATACCCACATCAATATTGTTGCTATTACGACTTGTTCTCCTTGCATTGCTGACTCTTGCCATGCCTACAACAGCCTGCACATTTAGAAGGGAGGCTGGTTATGTAGAAGAAACTGGAAGTTGATTATAACAGAAATGTAAATAACAGAAACAGAAACATAACTGGAAACATAAATAACATAAATAATATGAATAACAGAAACATACATAACTGGAAATAACATGAATAACATAACTGGAAATAACATAAACAGAAACATAAATCACAGTAACAGTTACCTGAATCTACTGTGCACACAGTTCTGCTGGTATGCCTCCACTGTGCACACACTTCTGATGGTATGCCTCCACTATGCACACACTCTGTTGTTCAAATTTCTGAAATGCAACTGTGCACACACTCTACAGGTCAAATTTATGAAATGCATCTTCATAAGGGTTGTGGTTCATTTATAGTTGTTTGCTATTGAATTGGGTTGGTAAGAAGGTTGCACATGGATTGCAATCTCTCAAATTTCAATGTGTGTTGTGGATTGATTTGAAAGTGATCCAATGGTTGGGAGCTTGTCATTGTGGATCCCTGTGCTTTCATCTGTTTCATGATCTGTGTGCTTCCATCTGTTTAATGGGTGCATTTAATGGGTAGGTGTCATTTATTGAATACAGTGGGTTGGAATGTTGAACAATCTTGCAGTTATGGCTGACACTATCTTTTCTGCTGCTTGAACAGGTATGAATGAATGTTTGAACAGGTTTCAATGAATGCTGGGATATTTAGGCTCCATTAGATATTTGTGGGTCCTCCTTTGATAGGTACCTTGCAGTAGGTGGCAAAAACGAGTTGGATTATTTAGCTGTTTATGTACTTCTGGAAATTTGAGCAGATCTGTACTTTGTTGGGACAAGATGTTTTGTACAGTTTGTCATATAAAGACTATTTATTGACAGCTATTGGCCCAGTCAGTTAATGGGCAATTTTTGGACATATATTAAATATATTCTGCACTTAATATGGAATGTGTGTGTTTAATTTATGGGTTTATTTGTGTCAATATATGGTGGTTATGTGGGACCAGTACTATGTCAACTACTGGTCCCTGTTCAACTATAGACAACTCTCCCCTAGTCCATTAATGTTGTGAATGTTGTTTATATTACATTGGGTTGCATTTACTTATGATATCATGGACCATTGTTATTGATGATGTTAATTTCATTTATATATTATATGCGCTTGTTGTATATTGGCTGTTAAGACTAATTTGCAGGTTCAAGTGCATGAGTTGAAAGCTCCAACGGGGATCTACATCAAACGTTTGGATCGAGGTTGGTTATATTCTCCATTATCTTAGCATTATCATTTATATAGCATAGCATTGAGAATTGAGTTAATTTCTGGTAGTTCGCTGTCTCTTGTGGACTACCCCAAGCCATAGGAAGTTTTCTCCGTAACAATGCTTTGAAAAGGGAGAAAGATGAAGTTGCTACTAAGTTCAATAGGAGGTTTTAGAGTTTTTATTTTAGCATGCCCAAGGATATTTGATCTCCGGAAAAAGTTGCCATGTTATATTATGCAACAGCTCATCATTGTCTTGATCTAACCTTATTCCTTAGGGAAAGGGGATCTCTAACCTTTCAACAAATGTTTGCAGATCCTGAGGAGGTTGAGAGCAACCTTCGGGCTTGTGGCAAGACCAAGATTAGATCTTGGTTGAAGATTTAGACAAAGTGAAACAAGAGGATAATAATGAGCAACATTCTTTTTAGTATATTGATGCATTTACATCATACTTTTCTACTATCAAAGATACGAATGCATATGCTTCTAATTTAGATCGACAAGATAAATTCTCACGTACAGTAGAAAATTTGTTTGATCATAAGCAAAGGGATGATTTTACTGTGAATTTAATTGGAGAATTTTATGAGGCTGGTTTTGTAGGAAGTTATTATCAACTTGATGAACGAGTTGATGTTTCAAAAAAAATTGTTGCTAATATGACTGATCATACATTTTTCTTGGCTTCTAATGACATTGAAGATGTTCAACATTGTATTGATGATAAAGTTGATGTCAACTATGAATCTGATTTTTGGGAAGGCAACGAAGAAGATATTGAAGATCTTTAGGAACAGTTAAATATTTCTTCTTTATCACCAAATGATGACCAAAATATAGCAGAAAGTAGTCAACCTCCAATTACTATTCTTGAACCAGAAATGGAGCATTTACATCTGGATCCATGTGCCTTCAATACAACAGAAAACATGTAGCAAACAATAAACTATAATGATAAGATTGAAGATATATTTCTGATTTTTATCAATCCAGGTATGAATCTCATGATTTTTATGATCTAATGGCGATCTACATAGAGTCAAAATTGAATGATGAATTCGATGTCTTTGATCTATTAAAGGAAAGATTTCGAAGTTGTAGGTACGACGTCCTTGACCATTATCTTATGAACCTTTCAGCTCTTCCTGTCCTTTTTATATTCAAACATAAAAGCATAAATCAATTAGTAGTTTGGTTACTAGAGTGGTTACATTGGAAATTTTCTTACACTTAATTAGAGGATTCCAGTTGGTTAGTGTAGGTGTTTGTACATAAATAAGCTTGTTTCTTCAAGTATTTGTTTTTCAGTTTGGCTTGGTGTGCAATAGATCAACAATAAGGACTCCATAGCCCAATGGAGACACTGGTGCACATAGTTTTTCAAATTGTTGGTTTGATTTTGCAATGATGATCAATTTGTAGTCAGATGGTTGGTTTCCAGTCTTTTTAGCTTGCATAACAGATAGGACAGTCAGTGGATTGTTTTCATCATGGTTGTCTTCAGAGCATGATGAGCAATTTTTAGTTTGCAGAGCAGGTTTTGTGGACAACAATGAAGAAGGCACAAGTCTGCAATTATTGGTGCCTCACAGGGAGGGTACCATCCCAGCCGGAGCCAATATTAGCATTATTTTTGTCATGAGCAAGAATTTTAGATTTGGTAGCATTTTCGCCAAATCTCCAAGAAGATGGCACTACCAAATGTGCAAAGTTCCAATTTATCAATTTTGGCAAAGATTACATTTTAAACTTTTGATTTAAAAGATTGGACTTCCCTACCTTAAGAGAAGGCCATGTGAGGTAACTTAAGGTAGTGAAATATATTTTGAGTGTAAGAATCATATATTTTCCTAGTTATTTCTCCTTTATTCATTTTATTCAATAAGATGTCCAAAATATGCTAATCAAGTTGTTGGTAGTGCTTAAAGATCAGTTTGATCATAAAGTGTTGCTGAATCATTTCGTATCACATCTATTCAGATTTATTTCAGAGGGTGCTACAGAATTATTTTGTAGCAATTGGCCATAAAAGTATTAAAGGGAGCGCTACAAAAACTTTATGTAGCACATCATTTTCCATCTTATATTTCTAGTTTTCAGGGATCTTCAAATCAATATTTTTGGCATTTTCCATATTTATAGCAACTAACATATGAAAGGATAAACCTATAAGGAATTAATCAACCAAAGGGGATTTGTTTTGATCCACAATTCTAAGTAGCAAAAAAATCAAAGATATGTGGACAGTTCCCGTCATTTTCAGGGTATTGGATTTCAGTAACAAATTGTGGACAAACCGTAAGGAATCACCTAGAATGGTTTTAAACCCACTTTAGGAATAGGGAGATTTAGCCTAATTGCAGGCGGTTTTCAAAATTTCATAGTGGATTAGGAGAAAATATAGTCTTTTCATAACGGAAATTTCCATAATTATTCATATTTTTGGTTTATGGATGAAATTTGATTCAAAACAACTTGCAACAGCTTGAGTCATGTAACTGCTATAAATTGTATGATGTGTATTGTAAAAGGGGTTCTTCCTGGGGGAAGTTGAGAGGGTTCAATTGGCTGAAGTTGGAGAGTGTAAACTTGTAATTTTTCATCCTCAACCATACACAGTAGTTCTTATGCTTCCATATCTATGGTCTTTGTGAGACTGTGCTTTTCTTCCTACTACTATTCTGAATGTAAGATTACCTATGTTTTACATAAATGATTAGCAATTTGCAGATTTACAACCTTACACTGTATGGTAAAGTTGCATGTAAATTGTATTTATGTTTGGGAATTTAACTTGAGATCTTAACATTGTTTACTTCTCAAGCTATTCTTCATTTTCCCATTGTATTCTTCTTCATTTTTGCTACCTTGTAGTACATTCTTAATGGATGCATGCCTAGGAACCCATGAGAGTTATATGTTTGATTGATTCTTGATGAATGATTACCTTCAGATACTCCTCTTTTATTCACCTATCTAACCACTCTCTCTCTAAACCAATTGACAATTCTAATCAAAGCTACTTCAAATCCAAGATATGCTAAACTTGTCATCTTTGCAATCATTGGACAACTTTTAGCGTTAACACTACAAACATAAGACTAATCATAATTATTGAAAGCTAGTTTTTGGAATAACTATGTGAATTTTTGTATCCAATGTTTCAAGTGCACACTCCACCCATCTTCAGAGACTGTCAAGAGCTCAAGAATGAGTAGAGAGATTGTGGATCTTGGAGTTTAAATAATGGAATTGAAATATCACTAGGGGTAGAAAAGGAGGAAAGTAAAAAATGGTTAGGGTTTAGAGGTAGTAATATTATAAATTTGAAAGATTTGAAGAAATTGGTTAAAAAATTTGGTCAAGGGATAATATAGCAGTGAAAGGGTATTATTAAGTATTAATGATAAAATTAAATTAAAGGAAATTATTTATTTAAAGGAAAAAAAAAATGAATAATAACAAAGAAGAGGAGTGGGCAAAAAATGTAAAATAATGAGGTAGAAATTTTGTTTTGAATTTCAATAAATAAATTTAATTTAAGGTAATATTAATAGACAAATAAAAGAGGGTAATTTATAAGAGGAATAAAACCAGCATAGATCCATCTTTGAGAGGTCAAGAATGAGTAGAGAGATCGTGGATCTTGGAGTTTAAATAATGGAGGAAAGTAAAAAATGGTTAGGGTTTAGAGGTAGTAATATTATAAATTTGAAATATTTGAAGAAATTGGTTAAAAAAAATGGTCGGAGATAATATAAGGTATTATTAAGTATTAATGATAAAATTAAATTAAAGGAAATTATTTACTTAAAGAAAAAAAATAATAATAATTAATAATAACAAAGAAGAGGAATGGGTGAAAAATGTAAAATAATGAGGTAGAAATTTTGCTTTGGATTTCAATAAATAAATTTAATTTAAGGTAATATTAATAGACAAATAAAAAAGGGTAATTTATAAAAGGAATAAAATCAGCATAGATTCATCTTAAACCCAGATCTATCAAGCACCGAGAGGGATCCATTTTCTTGAGGTGTATTTATTATTTTTTAATTTAAACTCAAGAAATTTGATCTCTCTTGATTGATAAATCCAGGTTTAAGTTTTAAATTTTTATTTTATAGATTAACATTGATTTTTTAATTACTTTTCATAATACTTTATTTTATGTGCCAACATGGATTTTTTATAAATAATTTCCATAATTTTTTTATTTTATGAGCGGACATGATTTTTTTATTATTTTGTTAGAAACGGACATTACAACATCTTCCTCGTACTGGGCTGTAGAGCACCTCCTCTCAATGCAATTAATTAATTAGTCAGACCACAAATTAGAAACTATTCTCTTTAGTGAACATTCAAGGAGCAAAAAATTACAATTTTTTAAAAATAAGAAAGGTAGATAATTATGTTTTGTTTTTCCTCTCTTGATAGAGGTGGTCCAACTCTTCCTCTGCAATCTAGTATACTCAACCAAACTTGAAACTCAATAAAATTAAAACCAAAAACTAAACGAAGCTCGAGGCCATTCTTGCTCTGCCCCAAAAGAACCTCCTGAGTTTCCTGTTGTTGAAGATTTCAATCTACCAGAAGCCTTCTTCGTATCAGCATATTCTCAACCTAAAATAGGATGAGAAGATTGGCCACTATCATCTGGCTGATCACCAGGAGTTTTAAGATGAAAACAGGCTGAAGAGGCCTGAAAATATTGATCATATTAAGAAACAATTCCTTTCTTCCATTAAAAATTTCGTGAAATGTAAGCTGTTCAATCTTAATGAAAGCAATATCTTGTTGCATTCCAGAAAAGAGGGTGTCAACTTCATTATCATACATCCCACTTGAAAGCTGAGCTCATCAACAGTAGCCAGAACAGAATTTGCTTTAAAATACCCACATCAATATTGATGGTATTACCTTTGAATAATTATTTAATCTAAGATCAAAGATTCAATTTTTGGGTTTCAATCATTATCATACATCTGACTTGAAAGCTCAGCTCATCTAACAGTAATCAGAACATAACCTGCTTTAAAAAAAAACCACATCACTATTGTTGCTATTTCCATTGACTAAGTTTTGAATCCAAGAAATCAAAGATTCAACTTTTTGGGTATCAAATTCAGTATCATACATCCGACTTGAAAGCTCAGCTCATCAACGGTAGTCAGAACAGAACCTGCTTTAAAATACCCACATCAATATTGTTGCTATTACCATTGATTAATTTGTGAATCCAAGAAATCGAAGATTCATTTTTGAATGTCAATTTCATTATCATACATCCCACTTGAGAGCTCAGCTCATCAACAGTAGTACCCAAATCAAAACTGTTGTTGTTACCATTGACTCATTTTTAAATCGAAAAAATCCAAGACTCAAATTTTTTGTCCAAGGGAATTCAGAATTACTTCTTGCTTTATGAAGTTCTGCAAATCACAAAC
This sequence comes from Larix kaempferi, assembly GCA_027924585.1. Lineage (NCBI taxonomy): Eukaryota > Viridiplantae > Streptophyta > Pinopsida > Pinales > Pinaceae > Larix > Larix kaempferi. The sequence continues at coordinate 37,666,500 of BSBM01000017.1, forward strand.
CATCCACTCCGCTGTAGCAAGGGACTAAGTGTTGTTCCACGAGAATGTCAAGGATCTATACAAGCAAAGAAATTGAATTTTCATTCTCAGATTTTGTAGGAGAATCCCTCTTTTCATTTTCCAAACGTTTCATTTCTGTGACCAATTTGCACATTTCTAGAGAATGGCGATCTACATATTTCTTTGAAAAATTTCGAAACCGTTCAGAATAACAACTCTCTCTGGAAATGAGAGTTTGTGTGACGTTCGTATAGTGGTTTATGATTAATTTAAAAGATTTGAAAGGCTTACCTCGACCTTGTTTCTTCTACTCTGCACTCGTAAATTTATTCTTAGATTTGAAAATGAGTTTAAAGATAAATGTGAATAGTGCCTTAACTTTTACTGTTTTATCTCTGATAAAATTACATAACAGTGGAGAGATTATTGTACATACAGCCAAGTGCTGCAAAATTAAACCTCAGTTGGATAGAGGTTAGTAGAAATTGTCAGTTACTAAATATTCAATCTCAATAGAATATGGGTTTCTAGAAACTATGTTACATTGTGACACCAGCACCTTTTTACACTGCAACATGGTTGAAACCTTAAAATGTTAAACAATGTTGCAAGTTCCATCATTGTACAGTCCAAACTTAATGGAGGGTAGCAGTTGAAACTAGGATGCCTCCTGTTAGAATATGGTTCTGGGCCAGATTCTAGTAGCTACATGTTTGTACTCACCTGTCGTAAATTCGAAATCTGATATCATTGTTGTAGCTGAACCTAGCAATGAAAATCAGTGGATAAAAAGTCATCTTTAAAGGAAACTATATAAAATTTCAGCTTGAAAAGAAATGATATGACATTTAACTCAGACTGCCAGAGACCAGGATCATAATAGGAAGAGAACCTTGAATAGTAATAGAGTTTGTCTGGCTCTTTCCATTTTGGTAACGAGTCCCTTATGATAATAAAAAGGTTAGTTCTGCACGGGTGAATAAGCCTGTACACACTCAAAACAATCCCCAATGCAATATCTCGCTATGGAGACATACTTTCATCATCTGAACTATCATACTTCCTCTCAAAAGCATTCGGGAATAATGCCTGTGATAGGTTATGGGTTTCAACTGGAGGCAATTCCTTCTCTACAATTTTTGGATTATTCTTTTTCAGGTTTCTGCCAATTTCACCACATTCTTGATCAAGCATGCCTAAAAAGTCCCTTACGATGACAAAAATGTGAAGAAGTTGAGACTTTTCCCTAGCTGCCTGAGCATGATAATACAAGGTGATCTTCTTAACGAGAGAAAACACTCTTGATTCCTCAATCTGAATTTCATTAATTTTCTCCCCAGCTTGCTTTACAAAAGATTCCATGGAGTCATAGAAACTTCCTTTAGTGGTGTCCATACCATCAGCTGATCTGTTTTCATCCTTTAGATGTCTCGAAGTAAAATCTGACTGCAGAAATTCTCTTAACTTTGCTACTCCACTAGCAAGTTTTGACACACAAGAAGTCACAGTATCTGAATCTATTCCTGCAGCCTTCTTCACATTATGCAGCTCATCACTCAACCCTGCAACAGCCTGCAATCCTAATCGCATATGATCATCTTCTTTATTAACAGAAGTTTCATCTTTACCATCTATGCCATAAGATGTAGGATCTGAGCTTGAGGCGGATTGATCTGCAGCTTCTGCAATATGTTTGCCTTCTGATCTTATAATCTCCTGAACAACAAAGTGCAGTAAAGTTGTCTTTCCATCTTTCCCTTTAACATCTGCTAGCTTGAGAAGTGTGTTAAGATTGAAAGCTTGTGCACCACCGCGGTTAGTACCAGAATTCATCCGGTTACCAGTTTTTAGGACAGCTTCCAGTAATTTCAAGAACAAACGCCTTCCCCTTAGTTCTGCGCATGCAGCCTGTAACAGCACAAAACTATAATTAAATTTAAAAATTGAATGAATCCTCAGGAGACAACATAGTTTATGGAAGTAGCACATTAAAGTGTAAAAGAGTCCATTTAACGTCTTCCCAAAATCATGCTTATATACTATTACTACTGTTTATAATTTTCTAGCATAATTCCTATGCTGAGATAATCTGAATTTTTTACATGTATCATCGGGTTCCGAAAGGTCTTTTGCCTGAGCATTGCTTAAGTGAGCTTATCACTTTAGAGTGTGAAAAGAGTCACACGGAATACACCTAATCTAAGACTTGGGCTTGCAACAAAATATCAGATAATGGATAGCTACATTGCCTACCAAAGGGAAGATACACTATTAAAATGATTTATCATGTAATAAGCTCACTTTGATGCATAAATATACTAGAGTACCGAGGCAGAAAAGAAGGTAAACTGACCTCCAATGTTGTGAAGGATTTCTTGATAAAATTGATTTCCTCTTCAAATGTTGCCCTAAACAGCATTGCATCAAAACGTTTGAAGGCAAAAGGGATGTCCACTATTGCTTTAAGAAACCGCTCTGCAGGGCCAAGTTTTGAAATATCACCATTGTAGTCTTTCAGTTTAATTTCTTCTTCCCGAGTTAGCGTGATTTTTACCACTTTCTCCAAGAATTCAGTGTTTAAACCATCCCCTGTGCCAAGCAATAGATCTTAGTAAGCCAGTTGATACCCAATTGTCTTGCCATTCAAGAATGGAGTCAACATGAGAAGCTGGAAAAGGATAATAAATTTTGTTATATTCCGACTTCAAATTGCACAATTCCATTATTAGAATGATAGTGAAGAAGCTTACCTTCCAACAATGCATCACAAACTTCCTCTTTCGTCACATCCAAAGCCCTTAAAAGTATGGCAATATTTTGAGATTTTCTTTGATCAAGTATTTGTGCATTTTTTCTAAATTGGGAAGCAGGCACTGTAAAGTTTGTCACTTCATTTTTCACTTTTTGGTTGGGATCATAACCAAAAAGAGACTCGATCATTTTTTCATCCAGCCTGCCAACAGTAACAATTGGTTATGAAATGACAAACATAGAGATAATGCAGATTGCAAAAGTGTAAAACAATGAAAACAGATTTTTGTGACAGTTTTTAGAAATGACAATTGATTTCTCTACCCTTTATTCTATATTTTTACTTCATAGTCTCTCGAAAGGGGCTTTCATGTTTCTTTCAACGGGATCAATAATAGAAGCTGGAGGCTGCTGCTAAGAATGAAATTAAATGTCTCAGAACTAGTGGATTTTCCTCACTAAGAGAAACTTTACAATCTACGAGACAAACAACAGTTAGAGTTGATGGAATGTCAAAATAAATGGAGTAGTTTATGTATCACTTAGAAAGAAATCTCTAGCTGCTAAAGGATACTCCCCATTTTGTATATCAGTTGAAAACTTTCCTAAACTGTAGGAGGTCCCAAATTTTAGGGCAATATTCTCTGTATCTCTAATCTCTGTCATTCAGTTTGCATCAGCACATAAACTCCTAGAACGGTTGTACCCTAGGTGGACAATGAGTTTACGACTGTACAGGTAGGGCTTGCCCTCTCCCCAAGGAATGCAGAGGTAAAATAATGTGTTTCAACCATTTGTCTTCCTGAAAGAATAGATGATTTTCAGTCAAAAGAATACATGATTTGCAGCACCCCCACTGATACTAAAACGGTGCCCTTGTTACACACACAGTTGGTGTGGACCTCCCAAACCACGGAGAGAACATAAGCACCTAACAATTGTAGAATTATGTTTGAGACCTACACCTGACCAGCACACAAAGGGGTCATGTCCTAATTAAATAGTGTTTGCCCATACACTTTTCAGTTACTTACGAAGATTCTGATTTTCTGAAAAGTGCTGAGAGTATCTCAGATGTATGTAATTTTTGAAATGCTTTTCAATGTAGTAGTTGTATTGGACGCTACTATAAGTTTGTATAATGTAAATTCAGTTTTTTTCTTGGAGAAGCTACAAGATGGCTGTATACATCCTAAGTAGCCAGCTCAATAAGCTAGATAGGTTTGGTGTCTATACAGGACAGAACAATGTATATTTTAATTTTCTTTTCAAAAATATCAAATATAAAGATTTCTTTTGGGGAAAAAACTATTTTTCAGTTTCAAAATCCTTGCTCAAAATGCAAGGCCATTTCTTCGGAAAAAAGTTCAAAAAACTATTTTTCAGTTTCAAAATCCTGACTCAAAATGCAAGGCCATAAATAACATGGAAATGTACCTAAAGGTCTTAGTGACGTAATGAAAAGAATATGAATCCTTACCTAAAGGATCCTTCCGTTAGTTTGTCCCAGACCATTGAATGATCAGGATTTGCAAGAACTTTATCCCAGTGCAGAGGCTTCAACTTAGGCCATGCCTTGACATCGTCTTGCCCACTTTCTGTACTTTTGCTTGCAGATTTCCCATAACCTGAACTGCTTGCCTTTGAAGAAGTACCTGGAATTTTAGGTGCCGGTGGAGGAAGAGCTGACATATAGCCCTTTGCCGGTGGCACAGGTGGTGGTTTTAGATTAGGATTGGACCTAGAAGGTGCTGCAGGTGGAAATTTTCCCAATGATGGTGGTGGTGGAGGAGGAGGAGGAGGAGACTTGGCAACCGGGGGTGGTGGCGGTGGAGGAGGAGGAGACTTGGCAACCGGGGGTGGTGGCGGTGGAGGAGGAGGAGACTTGTCAACTGGTCGTGGCGGTGGAGGTGGAGGAGGAGGAAGTTTTGGTGGCGATCGTGGTATTGATTCCAAATGAAGGGCCGAGCCTTGATTAGATAAAGGTTTATCAGGATCATATCTATTAGATAGGGATTGAGCAGGCAGTCTCGGGCATAAGGAAGGAAGGGGATGAATTTCAGAGGACTCTTTGTTAATCCAAAGGTGTGATACAAAGGACACACCACTGGACTTTTGGGGTAATGAATAAGGGGTTCTCTCACTGGAAACCCCCTCAACTGCTTTCAAGTAATTCCACATCCCCATCTCATGATCCCTGAAGTCCTGATTCTTGGCATGAAGCATAGAATCCTGTGAATGATTAGGTGACCTATTTCTAAGGGGTCTGCTGTCATCTATCTCGTCATCCAAGGCACGGGCACATTTCCGATAAAGGCAAAAGAGCAGTGCACAAAAAGCAAAGGTCGCTGCCGCTGTAACTCCAACTGCTATGATAATCACTTTTGTGGAGGTGGATTTCTTCGTACCTGTGGGAGTAGGAGTAGGAGGCTCAATGGCCACTGGTGGGCTCGGGTTTTGAACTGGTGCTGTACTGGATGAGCCCTGCTTTGCTGCAGGAGAAGGAGGAGGGACCAGCGTAACAGGAAAAAATGTCTGGGCGTTCCGGGCTGAGATTGTCCCCTGTGAAAAGCTCATTTGGGTGAGACATAAAATGCTTAAAAACGCCCATATCATCATCTGATTCATCTTCCGGGCCTGATTTTCTTGGGAATGCCAGAGATTCAATCCCATGATTTTGCACTTGTAATTTTTCGTCTCCTAAAATCCTTCTCGTAGATGTAGAAGCTCCGACTCTACATCTCTGTTTTTAAAAAACATTTTCCAGTGCTACGACTACTTCAAATTTCACCGCCCGCTTCCAACTCTGACGCATTCTCCCTTCACATTTAAATTTTATTGCACTTTTGAATTTTGTCAACGTTAAGTTAACCACTTCAGCCTCGTTTTTCATTTATTTGAATATGTCAACGTAAATAACATAAACTATTTTATTTTATTAATAGATAGCTATCTTTCTCACTCGAATATATTTTAATATTATATTGTATACGTTCTCTTATAATTATTATTTATATATTATGATAAAAAATCAAAATACATAAAAACAAATTTTATTTTATCAATGGATACGATTATTTCTCACCTCATTAATAAAGATATGAGACATTTTAAAATTATATTTTATATGTTATTAATTATATATTAATAAAAATAAATAAAATTGTAAGCTATGGGTAATATTTGTATTATAGAACATGGGGGCGGCAGGTGCGGGTGGGATACTTTTTGATCCCGAAGGAAATAAAGTCGCAGCTTTCTCTTGGGGCCTAGGCAGCAAGACAAATAATGAGGTAGAATGGCTAGCCCTTATTTTCTCATTCGATTTGGCCTCCTCCTTCAGAATTGACAATCTCAGAATTTATGGAGACTCCAGGCATGTTATTCAAATCATGAGAAAGGGCTCTGCCCCTCAAGGTTCAAAAGCTTACAGATATATGCAAAGAATAAAATCCAATGCTCTCCTCCCAAAAGTCTCTTTTTTTCACATCCTTTGAGAGAATAACCGGCTTGCTGACTTAGAGGCTAACAAAGGAACCTTATTAGAACTTGGGCATATGCATGATCATAATGGTGCCAAGGGATTTCACTACATCCCCTAAGTTAATGTCAAGGGCTAGAATTGTTTTTACATGCTTAAAGCATGGGTTCTTTGGACCCCCGAGGGTTCCCCCCATCCCTCGTTCAAAGTTAGGCTTCATTCACTCCCCCTCGACCCCCGTTGCGTCCGCCACACGCCATTCAGGCCCTCCATGCACCTGTCACATGGCCTCCTGCCATGTTGTCAACTCCCACGAGCCGATATTAACTCCTCCCTCCGCTCCATTATTTTCTTACCCTGCGATGGCTCGTCCCCCTCATTTCTCCTGCTCTGCCCTAAGTCGGCTCTCTCTGTGCGAATTGAACTCCCCTCCATCCCCCAGACCTCCACTGCTGCCTCCGTTTAGTCTTGGCACGATGCAAAATGTAATGGCGGCCATAGTTGCCCTGAGCCACACCGTGGTGGATATAAAACTCTCGAAACGTAGTACTTATGATGCGCGTCTGCACTAGTGTGAGGCAAAACGAGGAGATGGCTGCGAACCTGAATCACACAGTCTCCCAACTTTCATGCCAGGATTCGAGGATTTATGACTTGGAGAAAAACTTGTTCGAGCTAATGGGAAAGGTTGATATGCTACAGGAAGATATGGCACTGTTGACAGGGAAAACGCAGAGAAGTTATGTGCAGAAAACCCCTACGGTCAATCAAGAGATAAACCAGGAAATGGTGGACGTAGCTTCAGCCCAGTTCAAGAATTATGGCTAAGTCCGTTTCTAGCCCAGGTTTCAATTTTTGTATCTATTTTGCCAATGTATTTCTGCATTCTCTTAAACAATCAGTTTATCAAGGTTTATCCTAGTACCATTTTGAACAGCTCTAGAAAGATAAGACTCAGAGCTTTTAAAGACATGTTGATAGAAATTACAGTCTTTCTAGAAGTTTCTTCTTCTACAAAAAAGTCTTTCATATACCTGTAATGAATAGTTGTGCACAGCTTTTATAAATACACTCCTTTCCTTGTTCCTGTTAAATATATATATATATATATATATATATATATATATTTGTATTATAGAACTGGGTTGGCAGGCGCAGGAGGGGTCATCTTCGATCCCGGGGGAAGCAGAATGAAAAGCTATGCCTGGGGAATTGGAATAAAGACCAATAAAGACGATGAATGGCTTGCCTTACTTAAAGGTCTGGAAGTCGCCATCAAGGCGGGATAAAAGATCTGATAGCAGTTGGGGATTCCCTTCTCATAATCAGAGAAGCCCGCAATCTCACTAGGAAACGCTCCACCCCATCCAATAAATACCACCACATCCTCAAATTTATCAGCAGAGATTTCAACACTCTTAAATTCCTCCATGTTTTACGCTTAAATAATCACCACGCCAATGAAATGGCTAACAAAGGGGTGCTCCAATGTAATGGTTTTCTATCCTATGATGGTGAAGAAACTACCCCTAGTTAGATTCCCTAACCACTCCTCCCCTTGGGGTTCTCCCCCCATACCCCGGCATCTTTCTCTCCCACCTCTCGTCACCTTTGGTAGCGGCCACCCTTACTCCTGCATGCAACCACTTGTCACTTTGATCGAGGGCCGATGGAGGCATTTAATGCCTTCACGTGGCCTCTTTCCATCTACCCCCACTCTCTCGCATGCTCTGATTAACCATTCTTTCAGACGCTTCCAGAAGTTCGCTTTGTTAACCTCTGCCTTGAGGATGGACGCCCGCTCCACTGCTTGCTTTGCTCCTTCCCTGGGCACTAGCTCTGCAATTTCTCTGTCTCTGCTCTCCTACACGCTCTGTGACAAGCCCCTACTCTCCTCCCCTGGCATTTCTCTTCCTGAAGCAAAGCTCCTGCAGCCTCTACGCTCTCTCCTCGTGGACCTCACGTCCCTTAGTCTGTGCGAAGACGAGCTTGCAGCCCTTGATTCCTCCATCCATTCGACCCCCCAAGATATAGAGGACAAAACCATGGAAGCGTAGGTGAACAGGATTAGAATTGAGGTGGCAAACATAAAAAAGAACATGACAAGAGTTTTTACCCTACTGCACTCTCTCAGCACCGAGGTCAGGCATAACGATGACCTAATGAACGGTCGAATCTCCTCCATGTCAGAAGCGGTGGACTACACAACAAACAGTATATTAAATGTGGACTCCAAGGTGGACGATAACTACAGGAATATCTCAGACGTTGAAGGAAAGGTGGACAGGCTCAGAGAAGATTTGGCTTGCTGCATTCCAGGGTTTCAGGACACTACGGGCTCCAGTTCCAATCCGGATGACTCCATGGAAAGCCCAGAACCTCCTCGTCCACGACAGAAATGACTCAGCTAACTGGTTCTCTCTTTTTGCGGGTTATAATTTATCTTTCTGCTCTAGTATAGAAGAAACTCAGGTCTAGTTTTAATGGGTATTATCAGTTTTAATGGACTCTATACCCAGTTTTTGTAATGTATTGCTTTTGTAAGCTCATTTTGGGACAATTTGTTAAGTTTTATAGTACTAGCTTCAGACCTGTTAGAGCTAGGAGAAGAATCACCAGAACAGGAATAGAAAATTTGAAAGCTGGTCCCTCTCAGAGGAAAATCAGAACCTCTTTATATTTATTTTTTGAAGACTCTTTTTAATACCATATCCATAACCATTCTTGTTAACAAAAAAAATTATATTATAGAAAATAATAATTAAATTATATTTAATCTATGATGGTTGGCTCGTCATTTGAGAAATTAGATTAGCCACAGAGATTATCTATCTAAATTATTTAAGACATATTGATTGGGATACAATTTTTTTAGAGAACCTTATCACATATTCATTATTTAGAATAACTATAAGAATTTAATTTATAATATAATAAAAAACATTTTAGAAAATTTTAATTTTTGTCCTGGTTCATAATAAAATAAAAAAACTTAAAAACAATCCTACAAGCAAAGTTGGCAATGAGGTTTAATTAATATAAACAAACAAAAATCTTATTACATAGTGTATTACTATATTGAAATTTCAATATATATTAATATCAAAATCATTAAATTGTATTTTTTACATAAAATATTTTATTTTAAATTTTATTTTAAAAATATTTTTAAATTTTATATTTATATAATACATTATTTAAATTTATTTTAAAAATATTTTTAAATTTTATATTTATAAAATACATTATTTAAATTTTATTTTAAAAATATTTTTTTTTAAGGTTTCGAGGCGGCGGCTCCGCAACTTGTTTTGAGCGTTGTTTAGGTTTGAAACTCGGCGGCCATGGATCCTTCCATGGATGCCATCCCCTCCTACCCCTAAGACTTACCTTGACATGGACGACCGGCGGCGATCATCAACCAACCATCTGCAATCGGAGTTTTAGCGCGGCAACCCATTGCGCAGCAGGCTCCTCCTGCTTGCCAGTGGCGGGTGGCGACGGTTTGAACTAAGACGAACGGCTTGGAAGGTGCTCCACGACGAGGCATCGACTGTTGCTCAACGGCAGAGGAGCCCCTTAGTTCATAGTGGGTTCCTGTTTTCTTTGGGCAGTGGCGGTAGTCACATTGTCGAGGGGAGGCGACAATGGTTGGATGCCCTCGGTGCGGTGGAGAACTTTCTGAAGGCAGCGCTATCACCTGGACAGTGGTCTCATCGCTTGAAAACCGATGACTCTGCAACCTATTGTTGCTTCTAGTGCATTGTTATATGTTTTCTGCCTCTGTCGACATTTCATTTGGTTAGTTCGGGTGGTGCCTTGGTACTCACTGTTTTCAAATACTCTTTATATATCATTTCTATGATACTTTGGATATATTTTTTATGGGATATTGAGCTCTCATTTGAGAGCTTGAAAACACTCTTTTTTTGTAAGCTCTAATACTTGAAGCTGAAAAAACTTACTTCTAGAAAGGATTCTATGAAGCCCTTATACAATATGTAATCTGATTATATTTAAATGAAATTATGCTTTTTTTCCAAGGAATTTTTTTTTTTTAATTTTATATTTATATAATACTTCTTTTTTGTTTGTTTGTTTATAGATGGAGTTTTGATTTGATGGTTAAGGTGATGATAAATTGTGAAGCATCTCCCCCTTTCCTATATATTGTTTCAAGTTGTCCCAATCATGTAAAATTGTAGATGACTTTATTTATCAAAATATTTGGTTTTATTGTTTAGTTGTTGGGAGGAGTTAAGTGTGTGAGAGGGTGTTTGAGCTTTTAAATTTAATTTCCCCAAAAAAAAAATGTTTAATAAATATTTGACAATTCAAATTAGTTTAAAACATTAAGATATTTCATTATTTTTAATAAAAAGTTACATAATAAACATTTTATTAGTCTTAGCATTTATTATCTGTTTAATGTACTTTTTTAATTGATAATGGAGGAGAATGTTTTTTAATATATTATTAATTAGTCTTTTTTCGAATCATTTTTCTCCAAAATAATGTTGAGATTGTACAATCCAAGTTGAATAATTTTTTTGAAAAATTTAAATCTATTTTTACAATAAAAATAGATATTAAAAAATAAAAAATAAATTTAGATAATAATCTGTATACAACTCCAGTTTCCATTAACTTCACATCACAAAAAAATGTAAAAAAAATAAAAAATACTTTATTTTGGAATATTCAAATATAAAAACATTAAACCTAATTTTCAAAATACATATAATAACATAGCTTTTTAACTTATCAAAATCAAATGAAGTATATAAATTTTATCTCCAAATTTATTCTATAATAATAAAGTAAAATAATTAATTTAAATTCAAAAATTTAAGAATAAATTACATTTAAATAAAATATAAAATTTATAAATCTATATTATTTTTATATAACGTGTCAGATAATATTATAATTAAAAACCAAACTTATTTTAAGACTGTACAATAAAACTCATCTTCAAGGTCTATTGTTTATTGTTTAAATTAATTTTTATTATTTATAGTTTAAACTATCTTTATCGAAAATATCTTTTACAATTCTATATAATAATCGGATAATACAAACAAGCTCCAATTTCTCATTTATCACGCTCCCTCGTTAGTTAGTTAATTAATTAATTAATATTTTTGACATAACTGAAAAGCTCAAAACATGCAACAATGTTTGATAATAAATTAGTAATATAATTATAATATAAGTTGTTATGAGTATCATATTATGAATTAATAACTAGTTAATAAAGATAAATATTAAAAATGATTTTTATTTTTATTAATGGAATGAAAGCGTATAATGAGATATGGACCTTATGAAACTAGTTATAATATCAAAGTATCCATTTATCACTTAATTATATTTTTAATAATGAGTATAAATAATCTAAATAAAGAGATAGATTTAAATGTTTTTTTAAGGCTATGTATATTGTATTAATATTCAAAGAGAACCATATAATTGTTACTAAAAATACAAATACCAAATGTCACATGGTTGGTCTGCCCCATGTGGAAACTAGGCCAGCCATTCAACCAAGTTTTAAAGTTTTCAAAATTCAAACCAAACTAGATCCCATGCTTACCGACAATCAAAACATAAAACATATTGCCTGTCACAATACTAAACCAGTTGGACAATAAAACCCAAAAGATCAAAAGACCAGAAGGACTCTAAACTGCTTGAACATCATCATAAATGGTGACTACATGCACCTTGCTCTCAGGCTGTTGGTCGCTTAGCTGGCCCTCCGGTGCTCTCGGCTTGAACTGGCACGCCCGGTCCTGAGCTTTGCCAGTGTGTTAATTTGGGAAATAATCTCCTTAATAGCACTGGAAATCATGTTTAAATTGGTGTTGATCTTCAATATTTGGTCCCTATTCCATTTAAGAATTTCATCCTACCGTTGATTGGACGCCAAGCAGTCGTGCTAAGTGTCACGTCCCCTCCCGTCGATCCGGCTCAAGGAAGGGAATGTGACTCAATTTCTGGGCTTTTACAAAAACTCAGTCCCATTCATCACAATTCATGAAAACAAATAAAATACATATGTGAATATGCATATTCAAAATAGACATGCACAACGGAATTAAACTATCCACACACATATTACATGCATTCATCATCATAATCATAATAGTCTTCCAATTTAAAAACAATGCAGAAGTAAAACACATAGATAATACTTATCTTGATTGTGAAATTGCCCCAAGCAACTAGCTATGCAATTGCAACGTTCCACCCAGCCATAGGCCAATTGTGTTCATCAATCTCTCAACACAATTGCCACCCTTGAGCTGGGCATGATTTCCACAAGGAAAGGGAACACTCAAGCTCATGCACAACCCAAGCAATGGATACCCATAACCCATACCCCAACATACTCTTTCCACACACACAACAAGCTCAAATATTGGGCACGGATACACATTTTTAACCATGGGATTTACAAAACAGGGTTCTAAGTGGTTCATCCAATTCGTGGCACACCCAAAACGAATTGTGGGGAAGGAAAACCGACCAAAGGGAAGAAAACGTTTTTCCCCACATATATGTGAGCATTCGAATGGCCAAAAGCAGCCTCTATGAACCCCCAAATTAAGCTCTCTTCCTCCCAGTCGCTCTGCAACACCAAAAACGCCCTCTTCACAGCTAGAAAACAAGGAAACACAGGAAAAACGTGGAGGCAAAACGCCCCACCAACTAGAACTGCGTGAGAGAGCCCAAAACTAGTTGATGGATAATGGCTTGGGGAGCAATTTCATGGGTCATTTCTTTCCCAAGAAGAAAAAATGCACGTTTTTCCAAACTGATGGCTTGCCTATACCCGAATTTTGACAGGCATACCTCTCCATTCCCCAAGGCATTAACTACCTCAACCAACTCTTGGAAGAATTAAATGATTGGGTACAAAAGTCAACATGGGTAGTTGAGGGTTTATGGGTTTCCTCATTGACACTTGGCTTGACTTGATTGGTTCAAGGGTTTGAATATTTCCCTCCTAATTCCTTGTAAAAACCATGCCCCCATCTCTTGTTACATTGGATTGCATAGATAGTTGTGGGTGTTTTATTAAAATGCATATTTACATGATATTCACAATTTCTATTGTGCCTGGATAGAACACAAACCATATGCATCAATTTTCAACACTAAATCGATGGTGGGGCCTTGGTCTTGAGCTCCTCACCACGATTTTATAACAATTTTACATCATTTACATGTTTAATGCAATGGGGTCGAAATATGGATATTACAATCCCCTCCCCCTTGGAATAGCATTGTCCTTGGTGTTCTCTTTATTTTTAGCAAGGTTCCATGTCCTTTTCAACTGCATCTGAAATGCCTTTCTCTCTCTTCATCGACGTCCATTGGATCTCTTTCCAATCTTTAGCTTCTCACACTAAGCCTTTTAGGACAACCACTTGTCCAAAAAATGCCTTGAAGGTCCTTGTATCCAGCAATACCTATACTCAAACATTGAGTCAATTCATATGTCAAATCCATTTTCATAGGATTCATCTCTTAACAAGAATTTCAAAACCATAGCCGAATAATATACACACGTATATTCACATTAAATAAGCAAGATGATGCAAGATAAACCAAATACTTATCTGCATGAGCATCTTGTTTTAGCTCCACAGGCATCCCACATTGGCTTCAAACAACTATGGCACCCACAAGACCTGCCCCACCCAACACAAGGATGGTACCTCTTCTCTGCTACGCAATCCCTCGAGCGTACCCACCCTTTCCAGTGCTCTTCAGGGTGTGCATTGAAAGGTGACCAATTTTCTGCAAGCCTCGGATCATATGTGCATATGTATAAAACAAATGTTATGCCAGCACACTGGCTGCACCACATAATTCAAATAACCAATGCCAAGCCAGTACACCAACTGGGTTTATCAGGCATTCCAATAACTAGTATGCTAAGCCAGTTATCCAACTGGGTTTATCAAGCATTCCAATAACTAGTATGCTAAGCCGGTTCTCCAACTGGGTTTATCAAACATACAAAAACCATTGCCAAGCCAACGTCTCTATTGGGTTTATCAGGAAATAAGACAAAAGAATACAATCACATGGCTCCTTCTCCTATGCAAAACAGTGGTTCCCTCCAAGAACTCCATAGGTGACTCACTTGACTGCAGGCTAGCACATCCCCACAATACCCACTCACACAACACAAGGATGGTACCCCTTCTCTGCTACACAGTCCCTCGAGTGTACCCTACACAATCCCTTGAGCGTACCCATACCTCCAATGCTCTTTAGTGTGAACGTAGAAAGGCTACCAATGCCCATGCAATCTTCTTGAGTACCCATGCTCTTACTACGTTTAACAACACTGCAGAGAGACAAGCACATGTAAGGAATTTTTATAGGGTTTCTCAAACCCAAGCCACTCTTGGCATTTCCTTTTCATTTTCATCTTTAGCAGCCGACATCTGCCCCAATGGCATATTTTCACCATATCACCTGCATTACATACAACCATGCAGTTCACATGAGATGTCATCATAACAATTTCAATTAGAATTTCTCAAATATGTTTCATACAGAAACTAGATTTCCAAAACATGAGATTCTTCTCATGATGTTTAGCTCTTGCAGGCCATAACATGTATGGTTTTCCTGCATTGTGTCCTCCTGACATAATTCACAAGCAACCAACCAATTAATGACATTAATAATTAGATCCAAATCTGAATTTACAATTCTGTCTACTACAGAAATTAGATTTATTTAACCATGAGGCCACCCTCATATTGTTTGGCTCTTGTAAGTGGTAGACTCTGTCCATTATGGTTTTACACTTTCTACCATAACATGAACATCCACCTACAATAGGTCCTCTTGACACAATTCTAGAGAATCCAAACAACCATTAGCAAAATTTCAAATATGAAATTTACAATATGTTCCCTACGTAAATTAAATTTCACAACCATGAGACCCTTCTCATAATTTTTCGCTTTTGTACAAGGTAGATTCCAGTCTTTATTATGGACCCACATTGCCGTATCCAAGACAATTCTACTTGTAATCTGAAATTTTCAATCAGTCAAACACTTTGTGAGTATCCATGCATATACTATTTTCATTGTTACAATAGTCGCCGAAGTGATCTCAAAATTATAATACTCAATAATTCAAGCACTATCAGCTGCTAATATCTCAAAGACAATGAAATAGATTTACTTTATGTGCATCATTATCAAAATAAAATCGCAAGATACAGTTTCATTATCTATGCAATTTAAATAAAACTTCCAATTCTCATGATTACACAATCATATCCATTTAGGCAACTCTGTCCTCCCAACAGAGCATTCTTGGTAGCTCATCAAACATGAATACCTTGTTCATGCAATCATTTTCCTGCATCCATAGCAACTCATGAAATGATCTCGTAATTGCCAATAATTCTATCATTTCAGTTATTAATGAATTGTAATTAAATATATATCATAGCCATGCATTCACACAATGCCTCTCAGCATATGTACCCACACATATGGATAAACAATAACAAAGTTTACATAATCTTTTAATGTATATCCACTTAATTCTGCCTTCCATTGATTCATGAATACCATAATGCTATGTCATGCATTCCACCATGATGTGTTGGAAGGTCTAGTTAATGCCTTGACACATCACGCAACCATCTCCCCAATTACCTGGTTAACTTATATGGGTGCCTTCCTTCTCCGCCCGAACAACACGTCAGGTGTTTACTCACTCCTTGGTTGTTGGAAAAGAGGTTTCATCCCAAATTAACACTAATAGGGGGGCTCATGGGATACTTGTGTAGCACCATAAAATTACCATTCCAACCACATTATGGCCTCAACCATCACTATCTCATATGGCATGCACTACCGCAACAGGACCATAATTCCTCACTTGCTTTGGTTATTAAACTCATAACCAACATACACAAATGGCATGATATATTTTCATATGAATGCATTTACAATTCAAAACAATTAGATGGTATAAGGATCCTTTCGCTTACTACCACATACCTCACCATACTCGGTTGGGTAATGTTCGCATAAATGCATTCAACATCACACACATACCAATTTACGATTAATAAATATGGCTCAAGGGATTCTTACCCAATCCCTTTTTTGTACGCAATCATAAATAAACCATTACCTGCATGGCTTCCATTAACATCTTTGATGTTACCTGATTAGTTGATCTCTTGCAAAGGATTACACCATCCTTCCACCAACCTAGTGATCATAGATTTGTTGCCCCAACCTTTCTTCATAAGGTTGTTGGTCACATGCGACAACATCATCAACATCTTTAGCCATGCTTCGGTTGTCTTTGGTCCTACAACCAATGCGAACACCACTAATTATTAAAAATTCACTATCTTTATCAACATGCAACATCATATACATGCACAAACATCTTCACATTCACTATGCAATGTCTATTAATATGCCCACTATTGCGTATTCACTTCATCTATCTAATCTCTTGCATTGCAGCATTCATGTGCCATAATTTTATGTATATAAAGCTCATAAAATATAAATACAATAGCAAGAGAGGAGTTAAGGAATTCTCTCTTTCCAATCCCTCATCATAACATGGAATTTCCTCTTCCACATCATAGCTGATCCAATTTCATGGCCTCTCTAGAAAGCACACAAGGAATCATTAGCTATGATTTTCTCACCAAGCAACAATTCAATACATATACTCATGTATAACATTCCTACTTGCTACTTTCCAAGCACGCAATTCTTATGTTATAAACATAGATAGTTTAAGGTGAGAAATTTTCCTCTTTATCAACATTGCCTTACTGCTCCAATTGCTTTTAGAAATTATGGCCAAGTTCAACTCGACCTTTCTTAACTTCCTAGCATTAATCGGCACTGCAATTGATTCAATATCAACTCCATAAGGAGTCTTTTCAAGGTCCATTATATGCCCTTGCACCTTATTCAATTATGATACGTTCTTTCCTTTCTCACGGAAATTTTTGCCACAATTATGAACCGCATACTTGATTCACACATGGGAATGCCTCATTCCCTAATTAGTAGCCTTTGTGTGGACACCATGTCGCTATCATGAGCCACATGCCAATTCCACATACTGGGATGTCTTATTCCTATGAGTGACAACTTTTGGGATAATGGAATTGCCTTAGCCATTCTCGTTACTTACTCATAAGTTACCGACTCATATCTTGTAACTTCTCTTATCATGCATGCCCTTGCCCACAAGGATGATTGACTCACCATCTTTACAAGTTACATGTCTCTTACCTACGGGTATATTCCATACTTTGCTCAACATACTCTTATGGAATACAATATCCATCTCCAATCATCGAGAGCTCCCATGTCTCTTGCTTGTAATTCAAATTGCATATATTACTAATAATAGTACCGTGGATGCATTCTTATCCAAGGAACCAATGTCCATTAATGGTCCCTTCATCTTCCAATGATTAGGCATGACTATCACTCCTCCATAAGGCATATTACAACCAATTACTCTTACTAAGGCTTCCACAACCCCTCTATGCAATTCATATTGCACATCCTGAGCATAGAGAATGCATTTCATACATTCTGTATAAGGAACACCACTTCTTTTTAGTTCCTGTATTCCATCTCATGCTTATAAAATACAATAGACAAGAGTGTATTCTTATCCATTCAACATGTTTTTACACATGCTAACGTGAATTACCATAATAATCTCAATTGAATATCCTTGCTCATTAGTGGAACTACCTTGTCACTAAACATCCAACCGGGCTTGCTTCAATTCTTTACATTGCTAGCTAACTAGCAATTTTACCATGATCATGATCCCAAATGTGCCTCCACTTTATTTTTATAGCACCATTACCATGATGCCGATATCATAAAATTTACTCACCTAAATTTACTTTCATATCTAGTATTCCTGCACCATCATATAAGGCCTTTCCAAACATTTTGGTTGCTTTGGAGGTCACCCACAATGAGAATTTCTTGCTCAATCAAGCCTAGAGGCTTTACTCTACCTTCTATTTGAAACAAATGGAAACCTGTTTCAAAATAAGAATACTTATGTTGATTCTTCTACATTTTAGCCTCATTGCATTCTTAAAAATACCAAAATAATTTCCATGCATTATGGAGACAATCCATATTGACAACTTCTGTCTGCCACAGAATTCTCCCACAATCAACGACCGTCTGAGGGGGACGATGGGGGTCAAGGGGGCTTGCCCCCTTGTGGAGGGCGGGTCGAGAGCAGCGCCCTCGTTCTTTTTTTTTGTAAATATTTTGATTTCCCGCAATCTGGCGCATAAGTTCCATGACATTTTTCAATTTATGGTCCATGGAAAACTACTGAAATTCTCTGTTTCGGCGGACTTATCCATTCCCCCAACCTGTTTCAGCGGATTTGGCCTTTCATCTTCGATCGACGCATTTTTTGTTTTTCTCCGAACCATTTCGGCGGACTTATCCTTTTGTCTCCGATCGACGCACTTTCCAATTTGACGCTGACTTGTTTCAGCGGACTTGGTTTTTTTTTTCGTCGATCGACACACTTTTCAGTTTTGCGCCAACCTGTTTCAGCGCAAAATTCATTTTGACGATGAACTGTTTCGATGCAAAACTCAGTTTGTCGCTGATCGACGAAATTTTCATCTTTCGCTGAAAGGCCTCTTTTCAGAAACTCTTCCATTTTTTGCCAACAATTTCAGCGGACTTTTCTCTTTTTCACCGAAACGCCTTTGATGGACTTTACCATTTTTCATTGAAATCTTATCGGCGCAACTTTGCAAAACTCACCGAAATGTGTCGACGCAACTTTCATTTTCGCACCAAAACACCTTTTCGGCGACTTTCTACTTTCTCGCCGAAACCCATCGAAGACCCTTTCATTTCCTCGCCGACAATTTCAGCGCTTTTTCCAATTTTGTGCCGACATACACTTAACAGAAAACTCAAAAACTTAGAAAAATTAGAAATTTTTTCTTTCTTTTTCTGATTACCAGTGCCGAGCAGGAAGTAAGCTTACCTCTCCAAGTTGTTAGATGTAGCCCATGTAGGCCCAATGTTTCAACCTCGGGCTCTGATAACACTCTGTCACGTCCCCTCCTGTCGATCCGGCTCAAGGAAGGGAACATGACTCAATTTTTGGGCTTTTACAAAAACTCAGCCCCATTCATCACAATTCATGAAAATAGATAAAATACATATGTGCATATGCATATTCAAAATAGACACGCATAGCGGAATTAAACTATCCACACACATATTACATTCATTCATCATCATAATCATAATAGTCTTCCAATTTAAAAACAACGCAGAAGTAAAACACATAGATAATATCTATATTGATTGTGAAATCACCCCAAGCAACTAGCTATGCAGCTGCAACGTTCCACCCAGCCATAGGCCAATTGTGTTCATCAATCTCTCAACACAACGCCACCCCCGAGCTGGGCATGATTTCCACGAGGAAAGGGAACACTCAAGCTCATGCACAGCCCAAGCAATGGATACCCATAACCCATACCCCAACATACTCTTTCCACACACACAACAAGCTCAAATATTGGGCATGGATACACATTTTTAACTATGGGATTTACAAAATAGGGCTCCCAGTGGTTCATCCAATTCGTGGTACACCCAAAATGAATTGTAGGCAAGGAAAACCGACCACAAGGAAGAAAACGTTTTTCCCCACATATATGTGAGAATTCAAATGGAAAAAAATAGCCTCTATGAACCCCCAAATTAAGCTTCCTTCCTCCCAATCGCTCTGCAACACCAAAAACGCCCTCTTCACAGCTAGAAAACAAGGAAACAAAGGAAAATGTGGAGGGAAAACGCCCCACCAGCTAGAATTGCATGAGAAAGCCAAAAATAGTTGATGGATAATGGCTTGGGGAGCAATTTCATGGGTCATTTATTTCCCAAGAATAAAAAAAACACGTTTTTCCAAACTGATGGCTCTCCCATACCCGAATTTGGACAACCATACCTCTCCATTCCCCAAGGCATTAACTACCTCAACCAACGCTTGGAAGAATTAAATGATTGGGTACAAAAGTCAACATGGGTAGTTGAAGGTTTATGGGTTTCCTCATTGACACTTAGCTTGACTTGATTGGTTCTAGGGTTTGAATATTTCCCTCCCAATTCCTTTTAAAAATCATGCCCCCATCTCTTGTTACATTGCATTGCATAGCTAGTTGTGGGTGTTTTATTAAAATGCATATTTACATGATATTCACAATTTCTATTATGCCTGGATAGCACACAAACCATATGCATCAATTTTCAACACTAAATCGATGGTGGGGCCTTGGCCTTGATCTCCTCACCACGATTTTATAACAATTTTACATCATTTACATGTTTAATGCAATGGGGTCGAAATAGAGATATTACACTAAGACTCCGCTAGAGCCCGACCCACCAGCATCTTCATTTTCCAATATAACAACATGGTTTTGGCGTACTTAGTCTCACGGGTGTGGGATGAGCCCACATCATCAATCTAGGTCTACCACTCCTTATACTCTTCCACGACATCCTACGACCCTTTCCTAGCATGAATTTCCTTCTCTGCTTGGTCAAGAAACCACTTGGTCTTGTCAAGAACCACTGCGAAATACATACGTTTTTCCTCGGTAACCCCATGTTGCACAGGGGGAATATGGGATTCCCTTGGAGATCTTCCTTGGCCCATCGAAGCTTTGGGCATGGCCATACTACCTCGTATATTTCCAACCAAACCTCCACCATCCCAAATCCACTGCACTAACCTAGTCATAGTTACCAACAAAGTGTCACCTACTAATAGAAATTCCAAAGAGCGAACACCCCTGAAGTGACCAATGGGCCTATTCATAACCATGTGATCCCAAATTTCCACCTTCCTTGTGACATGATAATCTAGTGAGGAAAGGGTCTTCCCATCATTTTTGTTGGCCCTCATTCCAACCGTTTCCAAGATCACAATTACCATAACTACAGTCGCATGCAACCACCCTGACAAACTATCATCTCTACGAATCTCGATCATTCTCTTCTCCCAACCGCTACGCACAGGGATTAATGACCTACCAAACCAATTAAGTTCCACAAGATTGTTTCCACCTTAAGCCTTCAACCATGTGCATGTGAGTCGGACAAGTGTTGTCAAGTCTCCCCTATCTAGCAGGACAGATGGCTAGGTGTCCCATCACCTCCTTTCCTTGTGCCATCTGTCTTGTACACCCGCATCTAGATTTTCATATCTTGATGACCCAAAATACTGCAAGCCTAACAAGTATCGGTGTTTTCAACCATTGCCCAAATCAATTCAAGCCCTTCACCCTATTGGGTGACATCGATGTTTGCTAGGTGGTCCACAATTTTATTAGTGAAGCATCAAATATACATTGAGGTGAGAGCAACATGACTATTGGTCACTTGGATGATTTGAGTGAGATTCTTTATCTTAGCTTCCAACCTCCAATTATTAGAGACCTTACTAATGGAAGCTCCCTCCATAAGTCGTTTGAGCATGTTGACAACTAGCTAAGAGTCCCCCTCCACTAACAGCTTTGAGAAATTTTTCCGCGTGGAAATAAGTAGACCTTGAATGAGGGCTTGAATATCCATAGAATTATTACTATCACAACCCAAGGAGCTTGCATAGACCCAGATAATCCTACTCTCTTCATCACATAAAAATCCTCTCGCTCCAATGAGGCCAGAGTTACCCTTGGAGGCTCCATCAAAGTTAAGCTTTAGAAATCCTGTCTAAGAGGGAGACTAGCGGTGCAGAGAAGAGATAGACATGAATTTGGGCCCAAGCAAGGGAAGTAAACTGGAGAAATTAGGGAGCCAAATCGCCAATATGGGTCGTTCAAAATCAATGCATTGATGATACTCTTCCTTCCAAGTAGAGACATTGATCATTTCCAAAATTTATTTCCTAATGATGTTCCATATTTGGTTTTCAGTCATTAAGAAGTCCTTAAATATGTGGCAGTTCCTTTCTTTCCAAATTTCCCTTAGGCTGAAGCTAGGAAGGAGTTGCCAAATTCTATTGCGAATTTTATTATTGAATTAGTCGATCTCTAAGAATCAACTGTTGCTCGGATATAATCTCTCTGTCTATCCGAGGTTCGCAGAGTAGTGGCACCTTGATCCCATATGCTAGAGGAGAATGGGCACCAATTAAGGAGATGATTAACAGTTTCCTCTTTATGCTCATAATAGACATCTAGAAGGCCCTTCAAAGATGTGCTTTTTTATTTGATCCCAGGTCAAAGCTTGGCCTTTTTCCACCAAGCATAGGAAGGTTGAGACTTTGGGTCAAAGGTTTTGAGTCCAAATCTGTTTGCAAATTCTTTTTTGATTCCTATCATTGTCCTGGAGGAGAAGAGCATAGGATTCCTGAAGATTGAAATTTCCTCTCGCCTGATAACCCCAATGGAGAATGTTTATTCCTTCCACCACTTTGAGTTTACCTTGGTCCAGCTCAAAATAAAGATCCTCCCCCCCGTGGGTAGTTCCCGGAAGGCCCCAAGAGGCCAAGGGCTGCCACAATCGAAAGAGTGATGTAGATGAGTCATTCTACTGGTATTGATGAACTCTGTACAGATTCTAGTCTAATATGTGATTGCATATTGGTTTCCACCTAGGTTCCTGATTCAATTGATGGGTTTGCTTCCAGGATTCCTCCCAAAACAAGGCAGATTTACCATCCTAGATTTTCTAGAAACTGTGTTTTTGAACAACTTCCTAGTTTTGCTAGGCAGTATTCTAGATCATGGATCCTAGCCTCTTCCCATCTAAACACTTAAGTTCCTAAGGATCAACTCCTTCCACATATTTTTGCATCAATATCTTTCCCCATGGGGTGAATCGATTATTTATCCATCTCCACCACTACTTAGTTCCAAGGGCTCCATTTTCCATGTATGGGTCTCTCAGGCCCAACCCACCATCTAACTTGGGGTGACATATTTTTGGCCAGGACACCGAGGCTCATTTCTAGTGATATTTGGTCCCCCCTCATAGGAACCATCTTTGCAAGTTCTTTATGGCCATAAAAATATGTTTGGGTGTTGTTAGGATGGAGAAAAGTTAGATTGGCATTGCTTAAAGAATTGACTTGATCAGTGTAAGTCTTACAACCATGTTAAGAGAACATAATGGCCAATTATCCAATTTTTCTCCATGTTCATAAGAAGAATTTCCTAATACTTGTGTCCCCTGAACCTTTCTACGAGGGGGGATCCCAAGTATACAGATGGAAGGTTACTTCTCTGAAAATCAAGCACAAAATATTCATACCTGGAGTCACAGGGGAACATTGAAGAAGAACACTTGAGATTTTTCTTTTTTTATGGAAATCCCTGAGGTGTCCATAAAAAATTGGAGGACCAAATTAATAACTCAAGCTTATTGGATGGAGGGATTTTTGAGAAGCATAGTATCATCCAAAAATTGAAGGTGTGGAGCATAAGGCTCTTCCCCTATGAGCTTGAGTCCTTTCGGGGACCCACTCTAAGTAGTAGCAGTAATTGCCCTTCGTCCATTAGAATAAATAAAAAGGGGGTGAGTGGATCAACTATCAGATTGATCTGGATTTATGTGAGAACGAAATGAAAGAGCATCTATAGAACCACATACACAAATATATTGCAAGGAACACAATGATATAGTCAACTTAGATTCTATTCAATGAATGAAATAGAACAGGCTGTAAAATAAAAACAACTAGAATGGTGGTAGATTTATCTCTCAAAAGAGATGTAAGTTGAGTTCATTCGTCACAAGCTTGTTACAAAAGGAGGCCTAGGGTATTTTTTTATCAGAAGCATGAGGGAAAAATCCTAAACATCCAAAAACCTAACCGTAGGGGATGAACCATAAAAATGTTTGTGGGCCCTGAGGTGGTTAATTAAGGAGTCAACTTCTCTTGGGGCATACTTTTGCATATGATATTCGTTTAGGGCATTTGATAGCTTGTTGGAAAGGTATAGCTGAGAAGAACACATTTTAGCTATCTAAACATGCTATCGGCTACATTTGGATTGTTGCATCGCCAAAAAAACATCGTTTAAGGCTTCAAAACAACCCTAGAAGTTTTGGGTGCAAAAAACTGTAAAAACTGCCATACTGGAAAAATTGTTTTGAGCCAATAGAATAGGTGGCTGGATCCTGATATCCATCTGGACTAGTCCACTGACCCGAAAACCCTTAAAACTGTCAAGCTGAAAAAGTTGTTTTGAGCTAGTGGAAAAGGTGGGTGGCCACCAATACCCATCTATATCAGTCCTCCCCCCTTAGGAAACAATTGTTGGAATCTTATTAATATTGAGAGGGGGTGAATTAGTAATAGCGCATTTATGAACAATTTTCACTTCTTATCAAATTGCACTGGAACTTAAATTATGCATTCACCATAAATAAAAACATTTAACATCACATGCCAAAACACATAACACAAATTTTTACTTGGAAACCCAAATGAGAGAAAACCACCGAATGCTCTCTTATATTAAAAATATTACATTCATGGAAGCACAAACTTCCAAAGTTCTCTAGCACGAATTGGAAGAAGGCACCGACCCCTTGGTTCTACAAGCTACAACTTGAAGTAAGCACTGAATCCCTGATTTACTAGCTTCAAGTGGAAGGAGGCACCGACCCCCTGTTCCTTTCCCTGTCCTAACGCCCTGATATGACTATAGAATATATTTATTTGTATTCTACTAATCTGCGCACTCTTCAGATTATCTGTTTTTCATTCCATTGTGTGGAGCTTCTGTAAACTGAGATATTACAATCGATGAACTGTATTACATCAATATTGCACACTTGACTTCATACTTCAAAAACTGTGTGTTGCTTCATCATACCACTATGTTTCTGCACACTTAACTGATACTGTGCGTCTTGAGCTATGTTGTTGTTCTGCTTTGCACATTTATAGACTCAACTGATCTGCGCCTCCTGTGTTGTGTTGTTGTTTAGACTTCAAGCACTTGTATCAGATCAATCTACGCACCTTCGGTTATACTACACTTTTGTCTTGGTGCATCTGTCTTAGATAATTTGCGACCTTCTATGTACCATCTATGATATTGT
Source organism: Larix kaempferi (assembly GCA_027924585.1). Taxonomy (NCBI): domain Eukaryota; kingdom Viridiplantae; phylum Streptophyta; class Pinopsida; order Pinales; family Pinaceae; genus Larix; species Larix kaempferi. Next base: position 37,691,892 of record BSBM01000017.1, read on the forward strand.
CTTTTTTTTCTTTGTACTTGTCTCATATTACCCTCGTCGTACTGCGCATCTTCTGCTGAGTTGCAACTCTGTCTTCATGCATCTATCACAGGTAAACTAATTCACGTTCCGCATCACTAGCTATGCTTCAAGTCTATCTTCGCACATCTGTATTAGATCATCTGTGACTTTTTGCGTACTATTTGCGATACTGTCATTCTCTTCTCATGCACTTGCGCATCATCTGTAGTCCTGCATTTCTATCTTCGCACAACTGTCACAAATAAACTACATCATCCTGTGCACCATCAACAATTATGTTCTTTTGTTCATATACACTTGGCTCTCTACTATATCATGATTTCCTGCTTCCACGAGCCACTAATATCCCAAAATAAGAATCTTTCAAAATCAAAGTACTACCACTTTCGCATCTTCAAGCTTACTTCAACTCTCCAACTTGGCTTCTTATTTATACTTGCCCTGCATGGATGGTATGTCCACAAGTTGGTCGTAGCATCCCTTCTTCCTTACTTCATGGTTCTGTTTACTTCATGCTTCCTCCACTTGTCATGTTTTTCTCCACTCAGGTGTCATCCCTTGTGGGTCTTGTACATACTTGGTCCATTTCCTAGTGGGTCATGCGCACTTGGTATGTGGTATTGCGCCCTTGATGTACCATCGCTTGTGGGACTTGCGCAATTGAATTCTATGGCTGCCACTTTCTTCCAGTACTCTTGCACGCTTCAACAACTTGTATACTTCTTTCAATTGGTGGGTCTTGTGTACTTCCATGACTTGCATACATGTCCAACCGCTTCTTGCTCCAAGCCTCTTGAGCACTCCCAAAACTTGTCCAACAATCTCTTTAGCATATACCTTTGAAGTGGCACAACTAGGTGGACTTAGGACTTGTGCATGTACCATATGTACTTCTTCAAACTGGATGTACTTATTCAACTTGGATTTCATATACTTCTTCAAACTGGCACAAGGATACTGAGTCCTCTTTGACATCAGTTGACATCAATAACAACCAAACTTCAACCATCTCCCCCTTTGGAATTGATGTGAACACCTCATGAAGTTGTGTATTTCAATCATCTCATGAAGTTGTGCGCTTCATTTGTTCTATTCACAGTACTCCCCCTATGTTATTTCCAGTTTGAGCCTTTGCTCATTTGCACATCATGTTGTTAATGCTTTTCTTCTATCTTTTATTTATGCGCTGAGCTCTTCCACTGATGCATGCTTCCACTATCTTTCCTCCTTGTTCCTTTGCACTACCATGGATCAATATTTCTCTATTGCTTTTCATTTCTGCACTGATCATATGCTTCATGATATTTCTTGCATGCTTCATGATATTTCTCCCCCTTTGACATCAATGGAAAAGAGGTGCCTTCAATGCGCAATCTCGGGATTATCATTTCTTCGGTTTTGCGCTATCCCTCATACAACTGCTTGTTTCGAATACTCCCATGTCTTCGTGATTTATTCTCTTTCCTTTCACTGGAGTTGTTGTGTAGATTTCAGTTACCTTGCAATCTATACATTTAATATTGTCTCTATAGCTATCTCGGATATGCTCCCCTTGTACGGTTGTTATCTTCCTTCTATCTTGATCTTTTGTTCTTTTCATACCAATCAATCACACTTCTTCATTTCTTGTGCAATCTTCCATTCCATATTCCTGTGATATTCACTGCACACTACAGAGTTCCATCTGCTTCTAGTTTGCATTGTCTTCCATGTCAATTTCTTCCAGCATCCAACTGTTCCTTTTTTGTTGTATTTACTGCACTGTGAAAAATATTCATTACATTTTCTGACTTTTCATATCTTGTCACGACAACCAAGGATTCTTTGCACATATTTCCATTTGTCAGCTAGCATGGAAACAATGTGATGTGACTAAAAATTCATGCAAAAACTTCGACGTATCATTTTTGTACTCAAGCTTTTTGGGAAACATCATTTCGGTCGCATAGGACAATGAATTGGATTTCCGCTTTTTGTCCTCTTGCCCGAATTCATTGACTCGTGCAATAAATTTAGATGTTTCCATAGTCAGCTTTGAATCGCGCGGACATGAATTCCATTAACCTCAACGTCTCTTCAATTTATTTTTGCGCGCGCAGAGAACCACCTTCCCATTCTATAAATGAGCTAAGAATTCCCTGGTTTATCATCCTTGTTCATTCACTGTCTAGCTTGTTCTGCATCTCGCTGCCTCTGATTTTCTCATCTTCTTCCATTATGTCTTCCTTCTTTAAGATATGTAATGACTCATTCAATAGTATTCACTTGGCAGTTCAATCATAGCAGGTGGAATTCGCTCGATTGAGAGTGGATGTGGGAGTTTGGAAAGCTCAATTGAAAGAGTACGAGTTCAACCACTGGTACGCGTAGTTGCAGGTTAATCACAACACTACTGAGGAGTTATCCAGTATGAATAAGCGAGTCAAATTCCTAGAGAGATAACAACAATAGATTCTGGACCTGTTGAACATGATCCAGACAAAACAATCCACTGCCAATGTGTCGTCCTCAACTCTGCAGCTTTGTTCATTGCTGCAACCCACAAAGTTCATCGAGCCAACTTCGATGGATCTAGAGCTTCGCCTTTCACAACATCCTACCAATCATGATGCAGAGTTAGACCTTGAGTTGTGGTTCTAAATCAAATTTGTAACTCTAAATTTTGTTTAATATGGCTCCCACCGCTGTCTTTGTACTTCAGTTGTTATTAGGCCTTGGCATGCCGCTTCTTTGTACTTCAACTCTATTTTCTGCGACAGAGGACTCATGCAATTTTGTAACGGAATTTTTTTGAATAATAATACAAAATTTGTTTATGTATCTGCACAAACCTCATGTTTATTAATCAACACTTCTTTCTATGTATGAGATTTTTGAGCGACACTTCAACACATTCTTGCACATAACTGAATAAAAGTACATTTCCTTTGCAATATTACATTAATGTGACAACCATCTTCAAATATTTTCTAACTGCAATACTCACTAATGCACTCCTTGAATTCCTAATGAATATCGTGTTGAATTCAAGGATCTCACTCAATCTCTTAGAGATCAGGAAGATGGGCAATAATTACTTGCTTCTTGAGATGTACTTGGGTTGTTTGTTTCTTTTGTGCATGATTGAGGAGTTTTCCTTACCATATCTTCATGTGTGCACTTCCATTTTATACTGCGCTTGATTGTATTCCCTTTTGGTCTTTTTATTGCGATAGTTGTTATGTAGAATATTTCTATCTGGACAATTCACTGGTCTTTGACAATATTGAGCCTTGTGTCCACAGCCATCACATGCATAACATCTCATAGTTTGAAAATACTTCACAATATTACCAATGTAATTGCACCTTGCACGCATCATTGTATTAATCCTTCCTATAGTATTGTAACAAAAATAATTGTAATCATTGAAGGAATTAACATACCTGAATGAATTCATTTGATTTGGACTATGCTTTTTGTCGCATAATTTCTCAGATGTTCCGTTGTAGCCAAGTCCTGACTTGTCTGCTGGTGATATCTGATTGCTCAAAATCTTATTCAGGATTGATGTGATATTTTTGAATTTGTTATTCATTTAATCTTTAGGACAAGCCTTGTCACTTCCTGAATGTGGAGTATCAATTGTGACCTGTATCTTCCCTTTTATCTCAGTCAATTTTTCTTCTAAGCAAGAGATCTCTCTATTCTTCCGCTCAAGTTGACTTGTCACCGATTCATTCTTTTGCTTTAAATCTTCCAATGATGTCTTCAATATTGATTTCTCTTCTTCAAGCATTCTAATTTTGTCTATTGTGCAATTTAGTTGTCTCTCAAAATTCATTACCTTTTCACTAACCTATTTTTCAAGAGATTCTTAAATCACCTTGGCTTGCTTGACTTGTTCTTCATACTTTGACAGTTGGTCCTGCAAGAGTTTGTTCTTTCTTTTTGACTTCTTTAATTCATCCAGGGCACTAACCAGCTCACCTTCCCGGTCAACCTCTGCAACTTATTCTTCTTCAGATTGACTATCTGATTTAATTTCTACGACAGGATTTGAAGGTGTATTAAAGGATCCACTAAATAAATACTTATCCAATGTTCCTGATTGACTTTGCGCAACTGGTGTGTTTTTCTTGATAAAAGGACAACACTTTTTCTTTTCTTCATTGCTTTCATCTTCCAAAAAGACCATGAAAAGAACTTCATTTGGATTATCATCGCAATCACTTTCTTCGGATAAACTATTGTCTTCCTCAGAGTATAGACTCTTCCTTTGTTTTGGAACTTTCTTCATGTTCTCAGATCTGTCATGTGTGTGCGCCAACCTTTGTTCATTGTAACTGGCCTCTTCTTCACTATCACTATCTTCATCTTCCTTATATGGACACTTTGAATCAAAGTGGCCTACTATTCCACATCTAAAACATTTGAAAGGTAATTTACCCTTATACTTACCACGTCCTCTTTTCAACTTCCTCACAAATTTTGATTCTTCCTCATCTGCTTCATCACAAGAGCCTTCGTCATGTTCGTGTTTTGCTTTCCTAGGAACTTTAAAGGCTGCTTCTTTTTTGACAGGATTTTCCCTTTCAGTTCTCATCTCATACGCAGTCAGGATCCCTTGAAGCTCATCCTTTGTTAGATTTGCAAGATTGGTTCTATCTTCTAACACAGACACTTTTGAGTCAAACCTTGGAGGGAGAGTTCTTAGTATCTTTTGTACAATCGATTCTTCAACTAGTGTTACTCCAAGAATTTTGATGGCATTTACTAACTCATCAACTTGAAGGAAATATGAGGCAATATTTTCTTCATCTTTCATCCTCAAAGACTCATATAGTACAGAGTAAGTCCGCAAGTTCACCTTTTTACTTTCTCTCCATCTTCATAGACATTTCCGAGCTTGTCCCATACATCCTTAGCTGAGGTGAAATGCATGAATTTAGTGAATTCAATGTCTATTAAACCACATAACAATGCATCACTGGCTCTTTCATTGCATTCATACTGTCTTTTCTCAAATAGGTCAAATGGTGCAATTGTTGGAACATTATAACCATCCTTAATAGACTTCCATACATCGGCTCTGAGGGATTGCATATATACTTCCATTCTTATCCTCCAAAATGTGTAGTTGGTACCATAAAATATACGTGCCCTGTTGGTGGAGAAACCTTCCTGCTTGTCCATATCTGCGCAAGGATCTATCTTCCAGATGTTAAAGTTGTTACTGAAGACACCCGCCCTGATACCAATTGTTGGAATCTTATTAATATTGAGAGGGGGTTTGAATTAATATTAGCGCAGTTATTAACAATATTTACTTCTTATCAAATTGCAGTTGAACTTAAATTATGCATTCACCATAAATAGAATAATTCAACATCACATGCACAAAACACAGAACACACATATTTTTATGTGGAAACCCAAATGGGTGAAAACCAGATAATGCTCTCTTATTTTAAAAATATTATATTCATGGAAGCACCAAGTTCCGAAGTTCTCCAGCACCAACTGGAAGGAGGCACCAACCCCCTAGTTTTACACATTGCGACATGAAGGAAGAACCGACTCCCTGAATTACCATCTTCAACTGGAAGGAGGCACCGACCCCTTGTTCCTTGCCCCGTCCCACTGCCTTGATATGATTGTAGAATATATTTCTTTGGTATTCTACTGATTCGCGCACTCTTCAGATTATTTGTTGTTCATTCCGTTGTGCGCACCTTCTGTAAAATGAGATATTACAATTGTTGAAATGTATTACATCAATATTGCACACTTGACTTCATACTTTACAAACTGTGTGTTGCTTCATCATACCACTCTGTTCTGTGCACTTAACTGATGTTGTGCATCCTAAGCTATGTTGTTGTTCTGTCTTTGTGCATCTACAAACTCAACTAATATTGTGCTTCCTTTGTTGTGCTAGTGTTTATACTTCACGCATTTGTATCATATCAATCTATGCACCTTTTGTTGTGCTACACTTATGTCTTGGTGCATCTATCTTAGATAATCGGTGACCTTCTATGTACCATTTGTGATATTGCCTTTTTGTTCTTCGCACTTGTCTCAGATTACCCTCGTCATACTATGCATCTTCTGCTGAGTTGCAACTCTATCTTCATGCATCTGTCATAGATAAACTACTTCACTTCGTGCATCACTAGTTGTGATTTAAGTCTATCTTCGCGGATCTGTCTTAGATCATCTGTGACTTTCTGTGTACTATCTGCGATACTGTCATTCTATTCTCATGCACTTGTTCATCAGCTGTAGTCCTGCATTTCTATATTCATGCAACTGTCACAGATAAACTACTTATCCTGTGCACCATCAGCAATTATGTTCTTTTGTTTGTGCACACTTGGCTCTATGCTATATCACGTTGTTCTGTTCGACGAGCCATTGATACCCCAAAATAAGAATATTTTCAATCAGAGTACTACCACTTTCGCATCTTCGAGCTTACTTCAACTCTCCAACTTAGCTTCTTATTTATACTTGTCATGCACAAATGGTATGTCCACAAGTTGGTCGTAGAGTCCCTTCTTCCTTGCTTCATTGTTCCGCTTACTTCATGCTTATGACACTTGTCATGTTCTACGCTACTCAAGTGTCATCCCTTGTGGGTATTGCGCATACTTGGTCCTTTTCCTAGTGGGTCTTGCATACTTGGTGTGTGGTATTGCGCCCTTGATGTACCATCGCTTGTGGGACTTGCTCACTTGACTTCTCCGACCACCACTTTCTTTCGGTACTCTTGCGAGCTTCAACAACTTGTATACTTCTTCTAATTGGTGGGTCTTGCATACTTTTGAGACTTTCATACCTGTCAAACCGCTTCTTGCTCCAAGCCTCTTGCACACTCCTGAAACTTGTCCAACCATCTCTTTGGCATATACCTTTGAAGTGGCACAACTAGGTGGACTTAGGACTTGTGCATGTACCATATGTACTTTTTCAAACTAGATGTACTTCTTGAACCTGGATTTCATATACTTCTTCAAACTGACACAAGGATACCGAGTCCTCTTTGACATCAGCTGACATCAATAATAACCAAATTCAACAAAAATGGTCTCCATTGCATTGAGTCCCTTATCATATGGCGAACTATGTGCTAAGTTGACCTCCTAGTGCGGCATTTGCTGAGGTGAAAAGGTTGCCTTTCTTTGATATCCCAATAGGGTTGTAATTGATGTTGATGGATGCGTTGGACCCGTTCAATAATTTTGGTTACCTTATTATCCTTGATCTGAATCCGATTTGGATGATTTCTTTCTGGAGGAGCACATTGAATGTGTGGCCTTGCACTATAGAGGTACCTAGATAAGCGATGCAACAATGCATCCTTTTCTTTCTTCTTGTTTTTGTTGAGTAGAGGGATCCTATGCATATTTTGTGGAGGTCTCTACGATCTAATGTTCAACTTTAGAGGCAATCGTGAAGAGCGAAAATGTCCCAGTGTGAAAGATTATCTTCCTGCACTTTTTGGTTAAGGTAAAAGAGACTGTGGTAGGTGAAATTGTCTCTGGTATCCGAAAGAGTTGTCCTCCCAAAGTGACAATGACACTACGAGGTCGTGACTCATTTACAATATGATTCTTCCACATATATGGCTACACTAAAATAACATCATAGCATTCAAGTGGTGCCACATCACACAGTATCTTGTCTTTAAAAGGCTTGATTCCATATGGTAGATGACACTGATGACTGACACATATACCTTGTTCTTGGCTTAGCCAATTGATGGTGTATGGTTGCGGGTGTGGTGTTGTTGGTATCTCTAATATCTTGATGACTTATGTTGAGATTAGGTTCTTTTGGTTGCCATTGTCGACAAAAAATGTAGGGGATTCCCTTCACCCACATTTGTGAGTGGAAGAGGTACTCATCTACCTTTGACCTTTCTAGTTCCTCTGGTTGAATCTGTGTGGTAGTGATGGTGACACTGGGTTCTGCATCGATGATCTACGTTCCCTTGTCTGTGACTGTGATGTTGGGTTTTGAATCAGAATCGAAACTAGGATCTGATTTTAAAACTTTAATCTCAACCACCAATGACTACTTTGAGAGACATTCATCAGTGTTGTGTTAATGGGTTTTGTAGAACTCTCACCACTTTCCAGTGTCCTTCTTAACCTTTCCATTACCCTTCTTGGACAGTTTTTCGTGAGGTTGGTTATCCTTGTGTTGTCCTTTGTTTTGTGAATTTGGGTTGCCTTTGCCATACTTCTGTTGTGGCGAATTTGAACGCCCAATATTCTGCTTATTCTTTTGCTAAAATTTCTACTCTATTTTGACAACATACCGATAAGCGGCACCCGGTGAAGAGATGTCTAGGAATTCCATCTATGTTCGGATGTATCGATGTGTTACTAAAACAGGATCATAGAACAATAACATAAAATAAGATGCATAAATAAAACACATAAACACAATAGAAGAGAGACACCAATATACGTGGTTCACCTAATATGGGCTATGTCCACAGAGAAATTGCCAGTCCTTTTATTATACCATCCAACAAACGAAGGGATACAAACCGCAACACATCTGTTGCAACTTCCTCTTCAGTCTCTCACAATCTCTCTCACACAATAACAAAGATCTTTACAATACTATACTATAACACATAGCCATATTACAATGCCTTCCTTTTAAAGAGGTATTACCATGGGAAAATACCACGGGATACCCAATACAATGGGCCCGTAAATTACCCATTATTGACTAAGACATAACTATGAAAATACAACATTTTACAAGGCATTTTTTCTGAATTTTTTTGCCATGGGGGCGTTTCCCCCCAAACGCCTGTCGGGGGGCCTCCCAAATCAGTAGTCGCCCCTCCCGAAACCCCCCATGGCGACTGTAGTGGGGGGTAAATCCCCCCACACCCCCCCTTCATGGTATGTGATCCAAACATAGCTAAAACACAACCTCGAAATCAAGAAGATCAGGATCCACAACCAACATGATGTAGGCCACTGCGATACTTTAGAACCATGTGCCACTTGGAGCCTTTGATACCCAGATTTGTGCACAAGGTATGAAATTTTTTGGTGTACTTAGACACCGCTTGGTGCCTCTCTTAATGCAGAATGGTCCATTTTGTGTATTGGTCGTAATAGTTTCCCACGGGGTGATATTGTTCCTTAATGGCATCTATAAAAGAGGCCCAAGTGGGATCGACCTCAAACATTTCAGACTCCTTTGTTAAGTTTTGTTCACAATAAGTTTCCCACCACTTTTTGACATGGGGGACAACCTTCAAGAGCACAAAGGTGATATTTTCCCTGTCGAAAAAATTATGGATAGAGAAACACCCTTCTAGAAGACTCAACCATTTATCCAGGGCATCAACATTGTTCTGCACTTCAAATAATGAATATCAAAGTTAACTTATACCTTGAAGTGTGTGGCTCCTTCAAAGTGACTGGTTGATGATCCCTCCGACATCTCATTCCTCTGTTGCGCGAAGATTAGATCAAATAATATGGTAAAATTAATTATTTTAAATTTATTTGCTTTTTATCGAATAGGGTTGGATTTTGAAAATAAAATTATGTGTTAAATTGTCAATTTAAGAGTTTTTGGTATATTTGTTCATGAAAAGTTTATTTTTCTAAGACCAAAATATCTTATAACAAAAAACAAGAGTTGTGTGTAGCTTAGTCCCTGCCTTTTAGGTTAAAAAAATTATAAAGAATTAAAAAAGGCAAGTTAATCAATCCCATTAACATTAGAATATGCATGCCAAATTTCATTAATTTGGGAATTCGGAAAAAAATTAATGTTTAATAAATCATATTAAATGATCAATCTAACAAAACTATCACGTAGTATAGAGAAACCCATTTTTTAAATTATTGTTATCCATCGTTATGAACAAGATAGAAAAACCAAAATGATATCCCTATAGCAAGCATAAGTAATCATTTTAAAACAAATAACTTAGCCAAATTATTTGTCCCCCATCCTAGCCCAACCTTCAATCTAAAAAAGTTATTATCACTTGAGTATAAGACTCATCCAACTCCACATCGTAAAGGGGAAAGTGAACCTTGGTAATTGGCTCGAATAAAGTAATTTTACTTAATTTTCAATACACTAAGTGGGTAGGAAAAATAAATTAGAATATTGAGAGCCCAAGAATCATCTTGAAAAAAAAATTCAACATCTAGGGTTAGTGCATCTCTTTCTAAGCTTTAGTTTTTGGTAGCTTAGAGGTAAATACCCATTTATTTTGAACGTTTTATGTTCAACATTATTTAAATTTGTTTGAACATAAATTAAATGGAAGTGAAAATATTTGGTCGTTTTGAATTTTGTATTTGACAAGAAATGGTGACCATCAAATTTCAACATTGATTGAACATATGAAAATGGTCTCTCTCCTACTATACTATTTTTGCATTGTGTTGAGAAGCTACATAAAAAAACCAAATATGGTAATGTATATAGTTCTTAGCCATGGTGCTAATGATAATATTGCCATAGCATTAAAGGAAGCATTCTCTAGAGTATAATATTTATCACCATTTTGATTATTGGAAATCCAAGTTATTAAAAAAAAGGATCTAGATTGAGGTGAATTAATAAATAATCAAGACAATACCTTTGACATTTGGCAATGGATAATAATGTGACATAGATCGTAGAGATCTTAGAGTAAGTTTTTCTCTAAAATATCTTTCATTTAAGAGATTGCAGATTGTTTTATTTTTTCAATTTTGTCAAAATCTAATAGACTTTATCTTAATAGAGGTGACTATTAAAGCAACCTTTAATTTATTAGGTTGTGCAAGATAGCCCTTAAAAGGATACAACCAACCATTTAGGTGAGAGATTTCCACTATTGTTTTAAGCTTCATTTACATTAATTTCAAATTTAAGAACCTACAAATAAAATCACAATCCCCACCAAAAAGAGATTATGTTTTTTTTTTTTACACAAACAATTAACAGGCTTTATATTAAAAGATGGAACAAGTTACATAGAAAGGAAGGGCTGGTCCCAAAATCCAGAACTTTCAGAGCTAGCTTTGTGTTTTCCAGCCTCTATAGTTCAAAATTGGCATTATGCCTAATACAACCATAAAGATTGATACTGCTATTACAATTGTAGATTCTAACAAACTGACCTAATAAGAAGCAACATAAATATAACATAGAAGTAGAACATGAGCTAAAAAGAGATCCATCAGATCGATAGGATGCTGCACCAGCAGAAATTAGTCGTGGCAGTTGCGGGACATTTTTTCCTTGCTTCCAGCCGTATTTCCAGCGTTGTCGTCATCAATGTCCAGGATGACTGATGGGCTGTTCCCATTGTTGGTCCTCACACAATCTACTTTGGCCTCGACGATTCTCAAGTAGCTGTACAGGGTGTCATGTTTTCCCATACTTTTTTCAGTGAAATCCTTTATCTTTCTTGTGCTTGCTCGAACTTCAGAATTGGAGATTTGAACCAGGGTCGCAAGATTGGAGATAGCTTTTTTCATGTCTGCTAGGTCCCCTCTTGGCCAGCACACTTGTGTTTCCAGATCTTAAACATGTAGATTGAGCTCAGAGGAAGGGCTTCCTTGCCCTTGAGGAGAAGCCCTATTCCCCAATTCACCAGGACTTCCCTGGTACCACTGACGAAGGCCAACTTTGCCACTCTCACACGAATTCATATGATATCCAGAATCCGGAACCAAGTTAGAAGCAAAACCACCACTTGGAAATAGCCAGTGCCAAGGGGCATCCATGGGCCACCGTTTCCAGGATTCACCTTGACACCACCCCCACCGGGCCCTTGAAAAATTTCAGAGAGATAACGCTTCTTGCCTCCACTAACAGCCTCCACAGGGGTATTATGTTCATTCCTCCTGCATTTCCTGCAGTGCAGGGAAGCAGGGCAATGACTGCAGTTATCCATATTGTAAGTTTTAAACCTTAACAGTGAAGTACAAACTTATATGATTCTTAAGCATTAACAGAAAATACACAATGGCACACACATTACACAGAGATTTTCACCTGGAAACCCTTAACCGGGAAAAAACCAGCAAAACTTAGAGCCGCATAGCTCCTTTTTCATTATATGTTTTATTTAACCATGCACAATACAATAAATGGTATTCCGCAGCATCTAAAACCCTAATTCGTTTACCCAAAATTAGGTTACAACCCTAATCCCTTTTACCGGGATTAGATAGGGTACAATGGGTCAAAAATTGCGAAAAAGCAAAAAGCAAAAAGCAACCCAAAAAAATTCTAGGGATCGTGTTGTACACGCAGCGACCATGTGAAGAGATATAACATACCCAACACATATCCCCCTGAGACAAGGGACTATCCACCTTCACTCTGCAAAGAAACACTAAACCAACAGAAGCCAGGGGCAAGAGTCGAGCAGGGAACTGAAGACAAGCGAATGAGAACAGGGTGCGAAACCCTTCGCCACCTTGCATGATAAAGCCACGCACCACCTTGGGGAACGTCCGTAATAACTCCCCGTATGCGGGATAGATGGAGTCTGGCAGGAGCAACCGCCAAAAACTACGAGCGAACCTTTGATGTGAGCAGGGAGATCTTGCGAAGATTTTTGGAGTTAATGAGGTCATCGGGCGGGTGGAGAAGGAGGGGTGTGGCCGGGGCATAGGTTTATGGAACCCAAACACCCACCGTGAGTATGCCATTAAGCCAAGCATGTCCACAATTTAAACCTGCACCAAGGTTTTCCATGGAGTCGGTAGCCATGCTGTTTTTTCTAAGAATATGATAGAAGGATAATGAGTGGAAATCTTTGGACAAAAAATATAGGTGTTGGTGCATCTTGGATATACGCTTGCGGCGCTGAGTAGCTAAGTCCTTGGCTTCTCTGATCACCATCATTGAATCTCCGATAATCACTAGATCTTTAATATTTTTGCTTCTGGCAATGTCCATTCCTTTTATCATTGCTAACCATTCAACATCATTGTTTGTTCTTTTGCCTATCCCCCATGCGAACTCCTCCACCTTGTTTCCATCAGGGTCAAGAATACCCCCCCCCCCCCCCCGCCCCTGCCAACCCGGAAAAAGAGATTATGTTACTCATTTCAAAATCCTACAAAATAAATGTATTGTACTACTTTTGTAGAAAGAATATATTCCATAGAAAAAGTAAAGCATGTAGCTTATAAGTTGTAAAAATGTTTAAGTAAGAGTATACAAGTCTTTTCACTACTATCTATATTTGATCCTCATTAACCCTAAATCTAAAAACTCAAAGAGTTTTATTGTTGGGTCATATATCATATGTGGTAAGAGAGAACGTTGACTTAAATGTGCATATTTTGGATGTATCACTTACCGACAATATTGCTAATGAGATGGGTACAAGAATTATGACATGTACATATTTTACTAATGAAAAATATATCACTCGGCTTAAATCTACCAATGCTCAAGTGCATCAAGAATGATTTTATCTTTGTGTGTTTGCGATATATGATATATATATTACAGCGACATTGTAAATGTATTCAACTATGATATTGATTAATAAAGGTCTCAATGTTTAGTAAAATTATAAGCTTTTCTCTCAAATACCATATCAACATTCTAAATCTCTCTTAATTATTGATAATGACTTAGGTAATTTTCTTTGTAATGTATCATGACTCATAGATATATTAGGTGGATATTGCAAATATATTCAACTATAGAATCATGAATAAAGGTTTTGATTTTAAGTAAGAATATCAATATGTTACACCTTGATTTACATTTTTTTCGATTTCGGTAAATAACTTCATCATAAAATTTAATTATCGAATTATGAACATACTGTGTTCCATTTCAAAATTTGTGTTCAACATGGGCAAGTTACACTTTTTCCTTTAAAGACAAAGAATCATCAAGTAAAATGTGGGAGAATAGTGAGCCCTCCCAAGGAAAGACTCATTACTGACTCATGATTGGGTGCAACTAACAAATTTTACACAAGCCACTGAATCTGCAATGTATGTTGAAGCCCTTCCCACATCTTATGAGAAGTGTGGTACAAGCACTAACACTACTATGATTCAAGGGAAAACAACTCTTCTATCTAATCATCCTCGTGACAACACCTTTAGGAAGGGGAAGTTGAGCCATGAATCAAAGAACTTAAATTATGAGAGGGTATCGTTCCATTTTATTTCATTATATGATGCAAAGCAATTGGTGTTGCTATAATGTCCACCATTGACTAACACAATGTTGGTAGGATTGAATTGGAAAACAATTTAAAAGGGATAAACTCCCAGTTTTGATTTCATTTCATTTTCTCATATATTAAGGAACATAATACTGTGGTTGATTCCCTTTCAAACACATGACAATTCATTGCAAAAGGTCAATTAATCCTGATCAAATTCCATGTTAGAACTTCTACTATCTCCATACATGATTTATAATACTCTTTAAATATCATTGTTGTATTTTGTTTTTTTGTGCAATAACTACTCATGTACTATAAGTTTATTTATCTAAAGTCATGGAAAAAGTTTAAATAGACTCTTTTTTTTCTTTTGGGTAAAGGTTTTTGTATGTAGTAATGTATCTTGATAAATAAATGATTTGATATTTCATAGTTTTTCTACTGAATTTTTTGTATTTATTTATTAGAAGACCATACATAAATTGTAAAGTGGAGGAAGTCCTTTTTGAAACAATACAATGTCTTAGAAGACCATAGATACAATGTCAAGTGGAGGAGGTTATTTTTTGAAATAATACAATATCTTAGAAGAGCATAGATATAATGTTAAATGGAGGAAGTCCTTTTTGAAACATTACATTGACTTAAAAGACTATACATACAATGGAAAGTTAACAAAGTTCTTTTTAAAACAAGTGTATGAAAAGACCATACATACAATGTCAAATGAAGGATGTCTTTTTTGAAACAATATAGTGTCAAGTGGAGGAAGTTCTTTATGAAAATATTTCATGCATTTAAAATATGTAACTTTGTTATGTCTTTAAATAATTTATTTATCTTAAAAAATATTTAAAATAATAAAAAAAATACACATTCTATTTATATATATTTTTCCAAATGATAAACAAGTTATCTTTTCTAAACATTATAATTTTAAATTACAAAATCAAATTATAAATTATTTACAAAACAATACAAATTATTTACTTAAAAATAATAAACATTATTAATTGAAAAATATTAAATAATAATGAGAAAATATACTAGTACTTTTTAAAATTTACAATGTGAAGAAATAAATTTATAAATTAAACTTTAAAATGTTTAAAAATAAGGTCATCCAAGTCTGTTAACTAAATCTGTTCTGGCAGAAGGTCATAAATATCTGATATAACAGGTAATGAAGTATTAACATTAAACTAATCTGTCTAGGAGCCTTTTGATTTTATAACCATCTCTATGTTTCACCCTCAGGTATTTTGCAGGTGCTATCAGCTCAGGCTAAGATGTGGTTTACTCTACATTTATTTTGCCCCTCTTATGTAGCTTGTACATATTGCTATGGTGAAGAAGGGCATGTTCACTTGCAGATGCAAATTCAGGACTTGATAAATGTGCACTGAGATGGTGCATCTACTATTTTTGAGGTCATTTCCTGCATTTCCTTTTCACCTACATGTCATTTTTATTATTTTTTGTGTTTTAGTAAATCACTTTATATATTTTGGTGCCTCTCCCCATTAATCATGTAAGGTGCTTGTTCAGGATATTCAGGACCACTTCCATTAGACAAATGCTTGTCTTTGGAGAGACCATCTTCTGTGCCTGACCCACAAGTACCTTTATAGCAAGGTAATTCATCCACTGGACAAATCCAAACCTTAATATGAGAAGGGAGAGAGGGGCAACCCTTAGTATGCTTGGTGTGTTTTGTTGACAAGAAGTTTACTGTAAGGTTTAAACTGCAAAATTATTAAAAAAATTATTACCTTTGCCTTTTGTTACCTTGAAAAAAATTCAGATATTTTAAAACAAATAAAATATGTACTTACTCTGAGATCAACTATCAGACGCACCCAAAATGAACGCAGTATTAACTCTGCAGGTAACTCTCTCGCGAGCTTACAAGGCCATTGCAAGGCAAACTGTTAGCTGGAAAGAAAATATCCCCATACCATCAGTAATAGGAACAATGCAATTATTGCAAATCCAAGAGAATTCTAATTCCAAAGTACATATCTGTGCTAAGAGGTCCTTGAATCAAAACCAGAGGATTGCTTAAGGAAAGCTTGAACAATATCCCTAAAAAATTTATCTAGTAGAAATTCCAAGTGAATAAAACCTATATTTTTATCAAATCTATATAACTAAAAAGATTACTGCAAAATTATACAAAATTAAACATCTCTCGCCAACTCTCTATGAACCAACATACCCCTGCACACCAAACATATAAAAATGCTTTAACAGATGGAGAATTGCACAGGTCTCTATATTCACAGCGATCATATAAAATAAAACACTGAGATTGGTGACCCGTGATGAATAAGAGAGGTTGGTTGCAGGTGAATCCTTCCTTATTATAATAGAAAGCATGCCAAGCAGCAAAGGCGTCAGATGATCATATACCAACCTGAATTTGTGGCCAGTGTGTGAGATTAGACATATTTTTGTCCTGCCCACATAGTAGATAACCAAATCTGCAGAGTCCTAAAATGGCCTGGCGTGGCCTGGGGAACTGATGAAAATATAAAAATATATGCATCGATCTATGCAAGATTTCACTTGCAATATGCCCATCTGTGAGCTCACTGCTCTAACCGCTTGAACTTTGTGCAACAAACAAGACCGAAGACCAAAGCCCCTTCAAACAAGTTCCTAGATACAGCTAATCTCTTCGACAATCTGTAAATTCGTTGCAGAAGCTAAGCTTTCCCCTGAGCGGTGAGTAAAACTAGGAGGGAAAAACCCTGGTGAAATTCAACATACGGAGGCACTTGAAAGACGTAGAAATTTCTCTTTTGTGTGAGGATTTATGTCAGGCGAGCTCATAACAAGAAGAAAAGGTTGAACCCTTTGGAAGAGCGCAAGACCATGGCCTCCTGTTGTTTGGTTCACAGCATGTTTGAAACTCTAAGGTTATTCTCAGTTGTCCACAGAGTTACTAGCAGGGAAACCACCAGATAATCCATGAACGGACAAACATCTGATAAAAGGAAAGAAAAGAAAGCGGAGGAGGAGGCCTGGGAGCTTGCAACAGACCTGTCGTTTGTGTCAACCATGATGTCTGTTAGCAGAGATGACAAATTTGACAAAAAATACTACATGATGTGCATGTTGTACAACTGTCAGTTATCCACTATAAACAAAATATTTAGATGTTAACATTTGCAAGTTCAAAGTAGTTCTATTTTCATTTTTACTTAATCCTTGCCAATGATGAAAAATGACTTGTCAAACACTTTCCACCAATCAGACTTACACACCTATTAAAATATTTTATTAAATAAATACAAATAAATACGTAAATTATTTCAACATTGGATAAACTATAGGAAAGTTTTAGAAATCTTTTTGTAGAAAGCAAATTAATACTAAAGGGCGGAACATATAGTCTATGCCTATGGCATGGACTAACAATTTGTTTGTCAAATTCAATTACATATCGAGAGGTCACCCTAAGAATATTTTTTTTTATTAGGTATCTATTCTATATATTGTCTTAATAAATACGATTACTTTGTATAGTAACGTAATGCAATATTTTTATATTGAAATGTGTTTTCATGTTGATTTTACATATTGAGATGTCATCTTAAGAATAGTTTATTTATTTATTGGGTCTTCACTTTAGATATTGTCTTAATAAATATGATTATTTTCTATAGTGATGTAATGCAATCTTCTTATATTGAAATGTGTTTTGATGTTGATTTGAAATTTGAATGATGAATTGTGCACTTTAGATATTATCTTAATAAATATGATTATTTTGTAGAGTGATATAATGCAATCTTCTACAGGGTTGGCAGGTGTGGGGGGAGTCCTCTTGGACTCCGATGGAAACAAAGAGAAGGATTATGTATGGGGTATCGGTAGGAGGACCAATAACGAGGCGAAATGGCTCACAATAATGAAAGGTATGGATGTTGCAAGGAAGGAAGAGGTTGAGGACCTTAGAGCTCTTGGCGACTCTATGCTGGTATCAAGGAAGCTAGAGCCTTAGCCAAAAATCGACGAAAACCGGTCACCAAGCTACACCAACACTTCGTCTATTTTCTCAATGAGTTTCACTCTATCTCGTTCTTCCACATCCTAAGGCACAACAATAAGAGAGCATATGTAATGGCTAACATCGGCGCTGGCCTTGATTGTGGCCTTGCTATCAATAATGAACAACATCTAGTCGATGTTTGGGTCGCTTAACCTTCTACATCTCCTAGTTGAACTCCATGGTCTCGTCCTCCTTTAACTTTGGGCTAATCTTGTTTCTAATTTTGCTTAAATGCAAAATATACTTAGGATCCTATCGAACAACACCCACGTGCTCTTGGCTCATTTGGCGGCCTTCTGTGGCAGACACCATCTGTCTTGTATGCGAGAGTTCAATACGGACAGTCCCCAAGGAAACCTCGGTTTATATCCTGCTCAAAGGTGGCATTTTGAGTAGGCAACAAGCCTTACATTGTGACATTCCCTAGGTCGGTTATCTCTGGTTAAGCATGGAGGATTGCAATGCTGGTCGATGTCACCCTGCGCTTCAATGCCGAGGATGCATAAAGCAGATTTGGACTCACTCCGGGGGGGGTTGGCATGGAACACTATCTCTCTGATTTAGTCTAGGGGCAGGGTATTGGTGGTTTTGAGCTTCAGATTTCTCACAGTGGCCTGACGAAGCGCACCTGTTGCGGACACTCCAAACCTACAAAACATGGCAAGGGTAACTGGACTCCCCTTGACTTGGGGCAGGGTCAGAACAAAGGCTCCGCTAAGCTCTCTATCTATGGACACGATACATGCAATGGCAGGGGTTGTTCGACTATGGACGTTGGTTTGGGCAAGGCTCAATGTGTTTCTCTGCAACAAATTCGCGACAGCCTTGACAACCTGGGAACGGGCAGGAATTGGCAACATAACAAGGGTGACAATTGTGGGATCGTCAACTTGGAATCCCCTCATCATCAGGACAGTCCCTCCTCTGAAATTCTTACACACGTCCAAGATTTGGAATCTTAGGTACGTTGGCTCTAGGGGGAGAATTCAGACATGAAGAAAGCTATCTCACATCTCTCTACTTTCTTCCAAATATCGACCACTGAAGTCAGGAGCAATACCTGCAAGATGAAGGACTTCTACGACACGCTGGCTAGCAAGATTGATTCTCTTCACAACTGCCTCATAATTGTGGAAGCCAAGGTAGATTGTATCATAACCAATAGCAGAAATAGCCCCTCAGTCCTCCTCGGCATGGATGATGAAAACAATGGTGTAGTGGTTGGGAGCAAGGAGAAAAACGCTCGTCAGCATCATGCAAATTGACCCTCTCTCTGCCTTCTCGTCCCGGTTTAATCTTAGGAATTTTTTGGTTCGGATAGTCTACTGTTTCCACTTTTATTATGTATTTCCTATGTAATTTCCTTCTTGGGCAGTTTGTCAAACTTTTCAGTTGTAGCAGAATAGGAGTCAAGTTTGAATTTCAAAGACTGGACTATGTAGATCCTGTCTTGACAGCTGTCTTTTTTGTGGGCTCAGTCCTCCCTTCTCGTATGTAATCTCCTCTTTTTTTTAATATAAAAGTTCGTTACCCGTTACTGTTAATATATATATATATATATATATATATATAATGCAATCTTCTTATATTGAAATGTGTTTTTGATGTTGATTTGAAATTCGAATGATGAATTGTGATGTAGGTAAAAGTTGTAATTTTTATATTTTTATATTAAGAGAAGTGTGTTGGTAGATGATATAAATGTAATATATATAATTGCAATATTTTTTTTTTTCCAAGAAAAAAAAAGCGTAATTTCATTCATCTGTAGAGATCAAAATTACATTCTGTAGGTTCACCATAAATAGTGAATGCTTCAAGATCATATATTCCTCATGATGGAACTGTTATGTCTTCTTTCAGATTACAAAAAAAAACATACTATGATGCTGTATAGATAGGTAGATCAGCCCCGTAAGGCTTAATTCATAAATTATTTCTGTCTGTGTTGCTGGACCGTCACATTTAGAAGAACCAGTGGGATAATAAAACGCTTTTACAGTGTATCAAAAAGTAGTGACTGTAATATAGATAATGTGCTGATGATGTGTTGATATTATTCATAGATTCTCTATAAATGGCCTATGATAGTATGTCTGTGTTCGGCCATTTAGAAATTCTTTCACATGCCAAGTGCCAATCTCCCTCGATAGCCCCTCCTTGGATGCGGTGTCCGCTTCTTTGTTATTATTCCTGTAAACATGCCGGCAAGAAATATTCTCAAACCGCAAAAGGATCATCCTAATGGATGAGAGTATATTCACCAGCCGCAAATTCCTGCATTCTTGTATCTGTTGGATCCAGTTAATAACATTCATTGAGTCCCCGAAGCAATTCAATGTGCTACATCCTTTCTCAAGAGCAAAGATTAATAAAATTTTCAAGCTCTGCAATTCGGCAAAGTTGTTAGAGCCCATTCCTAATCCCATAGAAAGAGTGTATGAATGCGTTTCTGATAGGTGAAGAACCGCACCACCCCCACACAAATTTTGCTGTGAGGCCCCATCGAAAAAAGCCCATGGACGAGAGCGATCAATCTCCACCTCCAGATTCCTTCATTGATTGTCAGCTCTAATATGTTCAGGTAGTGACTTGATGATACCGATAGATTGAGTTGCAGTTATCTCAGGAAGGCATGAATTTTATTTGAAGATAGCATTGTTTCGTGCCATCCATATCACCCAGATAACAAGCAGAGGTAGGTTCTTATATGTCTTAACAGTGATCCTCCTCCACCACGCTTCCCATGCTACCCCGATCGTCGCTCCATCCCATTGACAAAGAAATCCCACCAAAAGTGTACACTCCTTCCAAACTGCAACAGAATAGGGACATGTAAGGAACATGTGTGTAGCAGTTTCAAGTTCCCTTTTGCATAGCACACACCAGCTAGGCCCCTGAAAGGACCTCTTCTGCAAATTATCCCATGTAGGTGCTATGTTCTCGAGTACACACCACATAAAAAGTTTCGATTTAGCAGGGCATTTTAACTTCCAGAGAGACTTCCACCACCAGACAACCTCCCTCTGTTCCACCTCTGTACTTAATAAAATATAACCTGCCTTGGGTGTGTACTTACCTTCCGGATCCGCCTCCCAAACCAGTGAATCCTCCGCATCATTCAGCAAAACATTTGCCACTTCCAAATGACGGATATAAACCTCCAAGATAGTCGACTCCTATTCCTGAAGTCCCAAAGTGTTTTCCCTACACCATCTCTGTCTCCAAGACTCCACAGGTCTCGGAACTGCCAACTGATTCAGTGTGTAAATCCCTCTTCTTCCAAGTGCCGCAATAACATGGCCAGGTAGAATGTGTTCATGTGTACATCCCAACCATGGGTCCCTTCCTACCAGCAGCTTTTCACCATTCCCCACATTCCAGGCTAGCTTGGATTCAATCAGACCAAAAGATTTTACCACAGCCTTCCAGATCATCGATCCCCCCAAATGGGATTTCCTAGAAACCCTAATCCAATATTCAATGCTATCATTGACCAAGTATTTCTGTTTGATAACCCTGGTCCATAGACTAGTAGTCGTCACCAGCCTCCACCCCCCCTTGGATGCCAAAGCCTTAGAAAACAAAAAAATGTTCTTAATCCCCCAGCCCCCCAAGCCTTTTGGAGCTGCAAGTCTCTTCCAATTAACCCAAGGGGTAACCTGTACATCCTTCTTACCACTCCAAAGAAACCTAAAACAGATCCTCCTAATGCTTTCAAGAATGCCTTTAGGTATCCAGGCTAATGACATCCAGTATACAGGAATTGCTTCCAGTACTGCTTTAACCAGGACCAGTCTGCCAGCACGTGAAAGCCACCTGTGGCTCCAAACCATCAGTCTCTTCTCCACCTTCCCAATAAACCAAGCCCAATCCCTCTTCAAATACAAATTAGCTTTTATCGAGAATCCAAGGTATTTCATACCATCCTCTAGTCCCGCAGTATTGAAGGGAAAGAACCTAGTGAGTTCTGCCTCCTCTTCCGGTCTCAACAAATGAGTGGATAAGGTAGACTTCCCAGCATTAATTTCCATACCAGTGGCCTTAGAAAATAGTTCCAATATCTCATTTAGAACACGGGTATCCCCTCTGCTTCCAGAGCAGAAGATTAAAACATCATCCACAAATAGCAAATGTGTAATATACAGATTTGGAGCCATCGGAATCCCCTGAAACTGCCCTTCAGCCTTTTCCCTGCTAATGGCCCTACTGAGTCCTTCAGCAACCAACAGAAAGAGCAGCGGGGATAAGGGACAACCCTGTCTAAGTCCCCTTTCAGCATGGAAAAATGTCGAAGCCGCTCCATTGATAAGTACAGAAAAGGATACAGTAGTGATGCATGACATTACCCATCTAATAAAAGCAATATCAAACCCCAGATGGGTAAAAAGTAGACGAAGATACAGCCAACTCACTTTATCATAGGCCTTAGAGAGATCAATTTTTAGTATGGCTCCCTT
The DNA here is from genome assembly GCA_027924585.1 of Larix kaempferi. Lineage (NCBI taxonomy): Eukaryota > Viridiplantae > Streptophyta > Pinopsida > Pinales > Pinaceae > Larix > Larix kaempferi. Next base: position 37,714,603 of record BSBM01000017.1, read on the forward strand.
CATATTCTTGGTCTTCAAACTATGCATCCCTTCCTGCGCCACTCCAACAGCCTCATGTATTTGTCGACCCTCCAAAAACCCAAACTGTTCAGCAGATATATGTTGAGAGAGGATACTTTTTAGCCTTCTGGCTATAACTTTTGAGATGATCTTATAGACACAATTGCACAGTGAGATAGGCCTGAATTCATTTAGTGTCATTGCATTATCAGACTTAGGAATGAGGGCAATAAAAGTAGAATTGAAACTTGCCGGTATTTTCCCTGATTCTCGGGAGTCTTCAACAACTGCCATGAGGTCATTCCCTAGAATCTCAAAGAGATCCAAGAAGAAATCAATAGTCCACCCGTCAGGGCCATGTCTCTTGTCTTTTTGAAAACTAATGAGTACCTTCTTAAGCTCCTCCTCCGTTAATGCCTTCATCAGTTCCCTGTTTCCTTCTTCATCAACAAAACTAGGAAACATCTCTGCCACTTTAATCACCTCAGCAATAGTAGCCTGATCTGGTGCCCGGAACAAATTTTTAAAATGTGTTACCCCACATATGGCCTTATCATCAAAATTGATATGAGTGTTTCCATCATCATCCTTCAGACTCCAAATGGTATTAGCTTCCTTTCTCCCTCTTGCATAAGCATGGAAAAATTTGGTATTATCATCCCCACATTCCAGCCAAATCGCTCTGCTCTTCAGCCGCCATGTCTCCTCCATATCACATAACATTTTGTTCCGTCGCCCTTCCAATCTGATTAGAGCCTCCTTGGATTCCTCAGATAAAAGACCTCCCCCTTCACCCTCATAAATCCGCTGTAGCTCATCCTCCACCTGTTTCAATTCAACATCTTCCCTACATCTCTTAGCAATAGCCCAGTCTTTGACCAATCTTTTCATCTTTTTAATATTATCTGCAAACTGAAAAGCAACTAATCGATCATAATCCCTATCAAAGGGTGTCCGGTTTGTAAGAAAGAGATTTTTAAATGTCTCATCTTGTAACCATATTTTATTGAATTTCAAGGGGCTCGGAGGGTTTGCAGGCCCTTTTTGTATCTAAAAAAAGATAGGGAAATGATCAGATATACCCCCATTACCAACCCACTGTCGAACCTGAAAGAATCTGTCCACCAACTGTTCATCCACCAGAAAACGATCAATCCTTTTCGCCACCCTAGCATCCCCACTGCGATTATTTCTCCAGGTCGGTTTCAGCTTGAGAGGCTCTATATCCAACAAACCCTTTACCATTAACTTCTGAACAAAATATCCTGCCAACGAATCCACATGTGCATGTGGTCCCCATACCTCATTGAGACCCAGAGAAAAGTTTAGATCCCCCCCGATGATCAGTGTGTCACTACTCAAGAGGGGGTTTCCAAACAGTGAGTCCCAGAACTCAATACGGTGTAGGTAAGGCCCATAAATATTAATCACCTTAAAAATGTTCCCCAATTCAACCGACATAACATCAACACATAGAACAGAATCCATTCCCCATGAATTCACGAGCTTAAAATTACAATGCCTCCATCCCACAGCCAACCCCCCAGAACGTCCCTTTACATCCAAAGTGAGAAAGGACCATCCAGGCAACCAGCTCTCCAAACGATTCTTAATAACATCTCCTACACCTAAGGTCTCTTGTAGCAGGATCACATCCGGGTGTTCAAGAGTAAGCACCCTTCTGAAGGCTGATTTCTTGTTGGGCCCAGCCAGACCCCGGCAATTGAAAGACATAATCTTCATGTACGCCCTTTCTTCAAGGCATTCCCCGCTCTAAGTGCCTTAACAATCGAAATTTGTTTCCCTTCCATGAGATCAACCCTTGCCCTGGATTGTGCCTTATGAATATTTGATTTTCTTCCCCTTCCCTTACGTGCAGGAGTAGTGATTTTCCCCAGCCCCGCAGAGGTGGTTTTCATACAGGAGCGTAGGAAATAACCCGAATCTTGTGATTCTGTGGGAGAGAGGTAATCCTCCTCTAGAGCATCACCGAGATCAGGGTCAAAAAAACCTAGTGGGGTATCATCCACAACACCTATACTAGCATTAACAGGTTCCAAAACCGGTTCCAAAGAGGGAGTAATCAGAACCGTTTCATTCATCTCACCATCATGAAAACCAGACCGAGACCCCCCAGGACCCAAATTGCTCGAGAGAGAAAGGTTGCGCAGACCCTCCACCCAATCTTGCCTCATTAATGTAACAGAGTTCATAAATAAATTGACAGTATGTGGTAAAGAGAGAGAGGAGATACCAGGGAAATCAGGTCCCCGAAGTACATCTTCAAGCTTCTGTGTAGTCACCAGCTCCATCTGTTCTGCCGTATTCTTCTCCACCACCGGGCACACCTGACTAGGTTCTTCTTCGGATGGCACATTCCCAAAGTCATCTGAAGAGGATTGGACAAAATCAGAAGATCCCGATCCATTTTCTGTGTAGCGCACCTCTGCTCCTGAAGTAAGAGTTCTCCGCCCCCCCCACTGTTTTCGAAATGGAAGGCTGCAATCGGATACGGGGTGTCCATAAGCGTGACAGCGCCGGCACCTAAACGGTACATTTTCATAGTCCAGAATTTGGGTGATGATCTCCGGTCCCCATTCCAGCTTTATTTCTTCTGCCAGCCCCTCTCTGATATTGATGTTAACTAGAATGCGCGCAACCTTTTGACAAAGAGTCTCCAAAAATGACATATCCACCTCCAGGAAGGTCGCCAATATATCCCCGATCCGTTTGAAATGGTGTATGTCCCAAAAGTGGAGAGGAAGGGCTGGCAAACGAACCCAAAGTGGACCTACATCCACCCTTTCACGGCTGGCATCGAACAAAGAGTGCCATGGCTTCAGCAACATCGGAGTGTGATTAAGATGCCAGTTCTTATTCAAAACCCTCCGCAGCTCCTCCTCTTTAGAGAATTTGAATGCGAACCACCCCCTATTCAGCTCCACCACCACCGGCAATTGACTCACCAGGTCCTTCCAATTTTCCTCAACCCAATCCGCCACCGTCTTTATAGAGAAATTGCGTCCCATAACCCTGCCAACAAGGGTAAAATTTGCCATCTGCAAAACATTACCCCATGCTATGTCTTCACCCACCGCATAGTTCTTAACCACTTTTACCTTGATCTAGCTCTTCCTCCGCTTCTTCACAGGGCCGCCGCCTCCCTTCTTCGAGCCCTCTGCAACCTCAACGGTCTCCTTCCCCCGACCCCCGTCCCACTCCGGAGAGCTAAAACCCTGCTGCTCTGCAACCCAGAGGGAAACCCTTCTATCTTCCTCCGACGATAACCCACTTGAACCGCTGCCCAACCGTCCCTGTCGTACCACACCTTCCGTCGCAACCCTGTCGAAACCCACCGCCACCTCGGACCCCAACGCCGTTTCAGCTGGAAACCCTAGTGCCTTTGAGAAAAAAATCCCTGCTTCCCTCCAGCTCGTGTTCCCGAGCAGATCAACCGACTGTTGTTCCACCACAGGGCCCTTCGCAATCCCAGGTGTTAACTGCTCCGGCGAAGTGAAGAAAGAAGACGGGGAAAAGTCAGTTGAATAGTTTAACGGCTCCAATCCTGCCGGCTGAAGCATCTCAGATCCCAGCACCGGAAAATCCACCAGCTCGTCAAGATCCCTACCACCTGTCACCCCCCATCCAACGTGACCATCCAACCTGTCACTAACACATACAACGGCATCCTGTTCTTCCATGGCAGCAAAAAAGGTTCACCCAAACCGTCACAGATCTCCAAACCCTAGGATAACCAAACTGCCCTCCTGCCAAAAACAATAAAAAAGAAACTACCATACCCCCTTGTATGGGGAGTAGTCCATATTCCTGTCAGCGTCCCAAGTCAATGCAGTGTTCGAGGGTGACCAATCCCTGTCAGGGATGGCCCTCCCAAAAACCTCATAGTCTAGCTCGCCGTCTCCAACCCGTCGCCGCCCTCCCCAAGTCACTCCAATAATCCCCCTCTTGCAATATTTTTTATAAAAAGAAGTGGTTGTATTTTACAGTGTAGTGTATGAATTAAAATATAAAATAAAGAAAATTAAAAAATATTTAATATATATATATATTTACACTTTGAATGAGCTTAATTATTAAGAACATGTGTTAGCTTCTAGAAAGCACATGATTAAATCATACATAACATTCTAACAATCACAACAAATCATTTTTCTCTCTCTTCGTAAATTATATATATATGAATTTTTTAGCACTAGCTACATACTAGGGTTTACTCCAACAGACTACGATTTTGCGTAATCTTCAATGGCCTCTATGGAGAGAGGGAGACCAACTCCCTCCTACAAGGAGATTTTGACCTCACGGAACAGTGGTAGGACTGATCTCCCTGAGACACTAGTAAAAATAACAACAACCTCGACGTTGTTTCTTCATTGTTGGGTTCGGGAGGGCCGGGAAGGGAGCTCGTGAGGCTTCAAGTGGTAAAAAAGATAGAGATATTCCGAGCCTTCGATAGATTTGCATTCTAGGAAATCCTGCATACCAATATCTAAGGTTATTCCACAATATAAAGTCACCTCGAGCAATATCGGTAATTATATTCAGTACATGAAGGATCATGTTGTGATCGGGAAGTTTCTGGGATTTTGGCCCACAAAAAGAGCCCTCAATGGATGGATCATGTCCAAATGGAAACCCAAAGGGCATGTGGAGTTGATGCTCGAATCCAAGGGCTTCTTTACAATGATTTTTACCAATTTAGAGGACAGAAACAACATTTTGATAATGGCCCGTACTTCTTCAACTCAGCATAATTGTTCCTCAAAGACTGGACGAAACGATTCTCTCTTGAGAAAGAAGATTGATCAATGGCATCAGTGTGGGATTCGGTTATATTCCCTCCCACATGAATTCTGGAATGAATAAACCCTAGAGGGCATCAAAAACATGTTAGGTTGTCAAGATTTTAGATGCAATGAAACAAGGGAAGCATACCTCTTATGCCTGAATTTGTGTATACATGAATATCTCAGAAGCCTTGCTGGATTCAATCTCTTCGAGCTACAAAGATTTTGAATGGATCCAAAATGAGGATTATGAGCATGTCCCATTTCTATGTAGGAATTGCCACAAGCACAAGCATAGTATTTCATGATTGCCCCTTGAACCAACATGTCCCAACAGGGAATATGCAAGTTGAAGCATACCCAAAAGGTTTCATGACCTTCTCCGACATGCATCAACAAGGAGGCAGAAATCCCTCACAACATCCCTGGGACCTCGAACCCCAATCCAAAAATTGTTTTGGGGTTCTGTCCAACTCAACGGACCTAGAAATCGCTGGGAACTTTGAGGGAGATTTCCATTAGAAAAATCGAGACAACTAGTCTCTATATCTGGCTCAAGTGGAAGGAAGTAAAAGGAAAAGAATGGAGGAACATCAAACCCCAACATTAGAGCAATTCATGGAAGAAACAAGCATGTCATAGGAGGAGAGTATTTTATCCGAAGAAGGAAACAATATGGATTTGGGAGACCTATATCTTCAGGGTATTCTGGAAGCATGTAAACATCAAGTCGTCCAATCGCTCCCTAAAAGGCAACATGATCTGCTTTAGGAAGATCTAGTGGAAGAGATAACTCATTCCACTCCATCTATTTCTAGGGGCAATTCAGGTTGTCTTCCTTTAGGGATAAAATCGGTACCATGAATCGAGAATCAAAGCCCCCCAAAGAAGGAGAAGGGGCAGGGAAGGAAAACCACACAATAGGTATTGAAAGAACTAGGGGAAAATTTGATTGACTCGTGGTTGTATGTAGCAATGGACACTAGGTACTTCTCTCCCTCACCTAGTAATTGATCATGAAGTTTCTCTCTTGGAATGTTAGAGGATTCAATGGTCACAATAAACAAAGAATGTTGAGGAATAAAATTAGATATGAGAAACCTAGTGTTCTCATGCTACAGGAAACAAAATGCAGTAGTGATGCGCTTATGAGAATAGTAAGATGTGTCTGGGCGCAGGCCCAAGTCATGGATATAGACTCGAGAGGGTCTGCGGGGGGACATTTCCCTCCTGTGGGATCCCAAAGTCATTACTGTGAAGGATTTCCTAGCAGCGCCCAGAACTATTTTTGCCTCTTTCAATCTCATAGGCACAAAGGAGTCTGGGGTTATTACTAATGTCTATGGCCCGATAATGGAAGACGATACGATTAATTTTCTAGATTCATTGGGATCCATCAGGTCCCTTTGGAGACAACAACAATGGATCGTTGGAGGGGACTTCAATTTCATAACATCCCTGTCAGAGAAGAGAGGGGATATTTGGAGGTTGGAACTAACAAGTGATCTATTTATGGATACCACACGAGACTTGAACCTGATAGACATTGAAATGGTGAATGGAATGTATACCTGGAATAATAAGCGAGGGGGATCCCATTAGGATGCCACTCGGTTGTATCGTTTTCTTATTTACGAGGATTTAAGAGGACATTATGATCAAGAATATCATTATAAAAGAATCCATTATGCTATGTGCAAGGTCGTACCATTGACCTATTTTCCTATCCATTGAGTTGGATGATAGACCCAAAAATAAACCCTTTTGATTTGAACAATTCTAGCTACAACATCCAGACTTCCAGGAAAATATTGCAACTTGGTGGTCAGAAGTTGAGATCCGGAATGGAGGAAAGTTGTACCAATTTCAATAGCAGTTAAACACCTCAAACAATGACTAAAGCTCTGGAACAAGGTGTCACGTCCCCCTCCATCAATCTGACTTAAGGGAGGGAACATGAACTAAATCTGGGCTTCCAAATGCTACCCCAATCATCATTTTACGAATTCATAACAAATAAAGTACGTGTGTAGATGCATAATAAAAATAAACAACGGTATTAAGATCCATCCACACCCACACACATCATTGATACACAAGCTTAATTCTCATAGGCATCAAATTAAAACATTGCATAATTAAATACAAGAGAATACTTATCTTGAAATGAGGTTGTCTTGAGCAACTGGCTATGCAAGTGCAATGTTCCACCAAATCATAGGCTATTCGTGCTCATCAATCTCTCAACACCGCTGCCACCCCCAAGATGGGCATGATTTCCACATGAAAAAGGGAACAAAAAACTCACACATAGCCAAGTAGATACCAAATCTCAGCCAAGCTAGTCCACAACTGGGTTTATCAGGCTATTAAGGCAGTAGAAATGAAAGAATTGCTAAGCTAGTGAGCTCAACCATATAGTTATCAATACCTATACAAGATTCAAGTAGCCTGGCACCCACAATACCTACACACCCAACACAAGGGAGGTATCTCATTCACTACTCCAAAGTCCCTCTAGCCATAATGAATTTGGCAACTTGGTCTAATGAAAAAAGAAAAGACCTACTCAATTAAAAATCTATAACTAATTAAATGAATTTATCATCTTAACTTAGTGACGTGACGGGGGAGACATAGGGAATTTTAAATTAATAAAATTATGACCAAATTTTATAAAAATAAATAAAAAAATTCATTTTTAATGTTTATTTTCTCATACCATTGTTTTTTTACAAAGCGGTCACTTAAATAATTTCATATGTATTATTAATAGTTGCTTTAGGTATATTCTTGTAAACTTAACCAAATGAAAACTTGCTTAGTCCTTTCCATGGATTTGATGGCGGAGAAATAAGAGTTTTAGACATAAATTAAATTAAACATTATTGTACTGAGAGGAGTGAGGTGTTTTACAATCTAGTATGGGGGAGATGTTGTAATGTAAGTAACGTTACCATAATTAAAAAAATTCATTTCACCCAGAGGGGCAAGGTGCTCTACAACATAGTATGGGGGAGATGTTGTAACATAACGTAACATTATCATAATTAAAAAAATTCATATCGACTCATAGAATAAATAATTATGAAAAATAATTAAAAAAATCCATATCAGCTCATAAAATAAAAAAAATATGAAAAGTAATTAAAAAGATTCATGTCCAAAATAGAAAATTAAAACTTAAACCCAGATCTATCAAGCAAGAGAGGAATCAAATTTCTTAAGTTTAAGATTTCAAAAAAAAATTACACCTCCAAAAATTGGATCCCTCTCGGTGTTTGACTCATAGATCTGGGTTTGAGATGGATATATGTTGGTTTTAGTATAAGAAGGGAACGATGTGCTCTACGGTCTAATATGTGGAGATATCGTTACTTAACATAACATAAAGTTACATCATAAAAAATTAAAAGTAATTAAAAAAATTCATGTCCTCTTATCAAATAAAAAATTATGAAAAATAATTAAAAAATTCATGTCGGCCCATAAAATAATTTTTTATGGAAAGTAATTAAAAAAAATCCACTTCATATATCAAATTTCTTGAGTTTAAATTTAAAAAAATTACACCTCAAGAAATTAGATTTAATATATTTATGTTTAAATGAACCTATATTGATTTAATAAAAATAATCTTTATCTATCTCTTATCTTATTTGTTAAATTCTTATCTTATTTATTAAATTTAATGGTAACTTAAAGTATGATATATAATAATAAAAAAATTGATAAAAAATTAAAATTATTTAAAAATAAGTAAATATATTTTTAATAAAAAAATTATTTTTATATTAATATAAAGAAGGATTGTGATTTTACCATCCCGTCTTTTACTATAAACTTGGGAGTGAAATTGTCCAAAAAGTTTATAACAACTTCACAATGTTCAAAAATAGTATTTTTTTTTCTCCTAAACTTAAAATTCTAAATTGATATTTTCTACTTAATTTATATAAAGTTTTACAAACCATTTTAAACGAAAATTTTTAAATTGGTATTTTCTACTTCATGTATATAAAGTTTTACAAACCTTAAAAAAAAAAATAGATTTAAAGTTTTACAAACCATTTTAAAAGAAAAATATATTTATAGAATATTTAGATAAACATAAAATATTTTGAGTCATGTTCATGATGATCATTCTTACCTAACTTGCAATAGAAGTTAAAAAAGAAGAGTTTCGTTTCCCAATTTGCTCAGTGTGTTGTTCCATTGACTTCTTCCATTATTGATGCTTGTTCCAAACCAAAAGAACCAATAGAGGTTTCATGTGACACATAGTTCCTTAATGCTTCAAACACTAGACTTTGTTTTAGGTCTAAGTGTAATACTTTATCCTATAATTCTCTAATTTTTGTTACTTCCTCTTCAATCTTTTCCTTATAGCATTCTTTCCCCACGTCCAACAAGACCAACTTCCTTTTATGCTTCTCAATCTAGGCTTTCATAATCACCAATTGTCTTCTTATAGCCTTAAGATCCCGTGACATAGTTAAGCTCCCAATCCTTACTCCATTTCTCCCATCTCTTCATTGGTATGACCACACCTCCCTGATTATCATCACAAGTATGCTCACATTTATGGAGTGTCCTCTTCATGTCAGAGTGCTCATAGAGGGAACATCGGCTAGGATGCCATGCATGTTTGCCATCATATTCTTTGGAAGCTTTTTCTTGAAACAGATTGTCTGGACAACATGAGAAGCCCAATTGTTTTTCTTCTCAACCATATGCCCAAGAGTGAATCCCAAGTGAAGAAGCAAGCCCACCACTACACACCAAACAATAAAACACTTAAAATCAAAGGGGCCGCAATGAAATCTGCTCAAAGAAACACCATTGTTACTGATAGAAACTACTATAGCCACTAAATTCCACTAAAGAGGCAAGTCATATAACCCTAAAACTTCTTCGATAATCATTTTTAGATATACTATGAAAAACCCAAATGGAAACATAACGTAGGTAGAATCCTATGACTCAAAAGCATATGAATACCAACTACTTTTAGGATGCCACCAAACAAAAAAACAGAGCTCCTGCACAGAAAACCCCTGAAGCACCCTCAACGAAATGACCTAGATGACTTGTGAGAGAAGGTTGTGCTACTAACCCAGACACGTTTCCCCATCTTATCTTATTGTTTTTCATATCAGTTGAGTGGCAAGGTGGAGGATAAGAAGCATGAACAAGACTATTATAATTAATTTGGTATTGCTTGCAAGTTTAGGAGTGATGCATATCGATTTTGAAATGCGACTTCATGTAATACAAGATGGGTTGAAACATAATGTAAATAGGTTGGCTCCATCAACCCTTCTTTTATCCAAATTATTCCAACTAAAATAACACACCCTTTGTTTTCCTTTTCCATTTTATCTATTGTAGAAATCAACCCTTTAAAGACTTAGAAAAAGTCTATCACTTAGAAGTTATCTTGTTAGATTTGACTCAACATATAATTCTTTTGAGTAGTTAGAAGTTATCTTGTTAGATTTGACTCAACATATAATTCTTTTGAGTAGAGCATCATGTGGAAGGGAGTTGGTCCACACATGTTTGATTATCAACATTGAGTCCCTAGCATTACAATATTCTAAAGTTCTAATTGTTTGGTTTTTGATAATCATTACTCCAATGCTAGAGCTTCAACTTAGTTGTCGGTCATCTTGCCTAAACTTAACTTAAAAAATTATTAAATTACCCTCAAAATCTAAAATGACCATCCTTAAAATAAAATAAAAATATATTAATATGAAACAAAATTCATTACTATGATATTAAAGTAATAACTTGTATAAGTTTATTAATATGTAAATAATGCTAACCAACTTGCCAAAAAGTCAACTATCTTATTATAAGATAAAATATACTTATAACCTACACGTCCAAGTCCAAATCAATCGATCAAATGTAAACATCTATAAAATCTAAAGCACATGTAATGGAGTACCAACAAAGTAATGATAATACTCTATACCAAAAACATTGAAAATGGGATCGATCAATTTAAAAGAAAGGTGGAGGCATAAAAACTTGACTTGAAACATTATATAGGTACAAGTGCCTCAACTGCTACGCATTCGAATCATAACATTTGAGCCTACAATAATTGATCTTTTCAAATAATGTATATACATGTGTGTGGGGTTTACATAGGATTGTGATTGCTTCTCAACCCTATAATGGTAATAACGACAAGAGAAATCTAAAATGATAACAATTTGTGGAAAGCACTTACAATATTGCGTTTACTGAGTAGGTTGTTTCTTTATGTCTCCCTAGTCAGGTCAACTTACTAAGTTGAGAGGATAAATTCATTTAATTAGTTATAGATTTTTAATTTTTTTCATTAGACCAAGTTGTTAAATTTATTATGTTGAAAATATGAGGCAATATATATTGATCTGAAATGGATTAATATATAATTTGTCATCTATTTTGGTGTTTTATGGGTAGAAAATTGGATGAATTGGTTTGTAGGGCCCATTTTAAGGACAGGTCTCACTTTGCAGATTTGGGGTCCAAAACCTTCCATGGTTTGTTTGAGGGTCTAAACAGTGTTTTCTGGGGTCAAAAGTTCATTGCTTGTGCAATATATCTTAACGTTATTCTACAGTGTGAGACCTTTTTCCAATGGTCTGAGAATCGCCTCAAACGGAGTCCGTATGAAGAAGTTATGCTTCCTGCAAGTTGACCAATCCAATTGATCACCATGGTACTAAGTGGATTCCATGTCAGCTCTCATTTCTCACATATGCAGAGCTAGTCATGTAGGGACTTTCACAAACATTCTAGAAGGTCCAAAACCATAACCCTAATCAATATTTGGGCATGCGAAAACCCTAAAAACTAACCCTTAATGACTATCAAGCTATGATAAATATCAGGCCATAAGGAAAAGAAGGGGTTCCATTTTTATGATGTTATGGTATTGTTCCATAGTTGAGCAACAACATGGGAGTGGATATTAGAGCATAACAGAGGAGATAAGAGATATTGTAGTAGCCATTCAGGTCATAGAGTCGTAGGTAACTCCATAGAGAGTGCCATTTCCTTTGTATTTTCATTTTATATGAAGAGCAAGGCAAAGTCTTCATTGTTGGTCGGGTTTTTCCCCATGGTGGGTTTTTCTAGGGTAAATTTTGTGTTATTTGTGTGGATTGTGTATTTATTTGCTCTAGTTATTTTTTTTCATCCAGATCCATTTTATTTAGCATTCGGTGGAAATAAACTAATAAAAAGAACTAAGTTGTAATATTCGTTGTGATGAACTATTCCAGTGGAATATCCATGGCAGTTTATAGATCATATTGGTATCTTAGCAATTTTCTTTGGGGTTTAGTGGGAAATTGCAGGATCCAACAGTTGGTGAAAAAAAGTCTTCAAACCCTAGCCCTGGGGATGAGTTTGGTGCAAAAGAGGTAGGCAATTATGTGCAACGATTTACAAAGCTAGAAGTACAAGTTGTTGATATCTCACACAACATGTCAATCCTCATGGCAGCTCTGGAGATCAAGTTTGTACCTTTTGGAAATTTTGGAGGCTCTAACTCATAGATCGGTATAGAGGGGAAATTGGAAGATAAATATGACCTAGAAAAGGAGCTGAGTAAAGAGTCTAAGAAAGAGCAATCAAGTTCTAGTACCAACTTTCCTTCCTAGCCTTTATTCAAGATGGAAGTGAAAGTCGATATCAAGTTGTACCAAGGTGAGATTGATGTTTTAAAGTTGAATCATTGGTTGCAACAATTAGAGGTCTACTTTAGTATCCATTAGATACATGAGGAGTATAAAATTTCATTTTCCCAACTAGAATTAGAGGGCCATGCATTAATTTGGTGGGAAAGCCACATAGAGACACTTAGGTTGGAGGGTGATCCTCCAGTAACTAAGTGGGAAGATTTCAAAACTCTCATTAATTCTTAGTACTACCTTATAGAGTATGTGGAGGACTAATGAATCCACTGGCATTACTTCAAGAAAAGGCAAGGGCATAGTGTGCAACAATACACCATTGAATTCAAGAAGATAGCTATCATGTTGGGCATCTCACCCAAGAATCCAGATGTACTCCTCAAGTATTTGGGGGGTCCAAACAATCATTTACAAAAGCAAGTGATGCTCTTCAATCCTAGGACAATTGTGTAACGACCCCGAAATACCATAAATGCGGAAATTTAAAAAATAAAAATCATTATACTTAATGATAGCTAGTAATTTGTACAACCTCTTTGATTACAAATAATTACCAAGCACATATCTTTTTCTATGATGATTATATTTTGGGATTCGTTCTTCTCTTTTATATTTTATTTTGGGATTAGTTCTTCTCTTCCATTCTCAAAGTCAAATTCATACAATTAAACTCAACATATATATATAAGTGACATTTTGTTCATACACACGAAAGCATTGGTAATGTCTCTTCCTTTACTTGGGGCTGAGGCTCCGGACCCAGTGGCTGGTCCAGATGGTCCCTATGCCAGAGACCAGGGTTCAACTCCTGCACCACCCAGGCAGGACTTGTCGCTGTCACTCTGAATGCGCTATACCTTCCCATTCACTGGTGAACCAGTTCCAAATTAAGGCTGACCCCGGCCCGTGGTTTGTACCCGCCCCACTCGGTTGACGATGCTCGCTGAGGGATCCCGGTTAGTTCCACGGTTATAAAAAAAAAAAAAGTCTCTTCCTTTACTCAATTATAACTGTACAACCTCTTAGAATAATCACATTATTATTTCCATTTTTTTTTTCCAAGAATCATAATACAAATGTATTATATCTATTAATGAGAAACCATAATTTTCACCACGTTTAATGATCACATTGTATATACATAGATATAGATAATTTTCAATACTATATATGTATAAAAGTCAAGTCACATACCTTCCCATATAATTATTTTTCAACTTCTCATTTATTTTATATAGGTTAAAATAGTCCCTTATTCAAAAAGGGCAACCCTATCCACATGATTCTCATGCTTAGTTTAAAAGGGTCATAATTATATAATCCAACCTTTATACTATGTTTCTTATAAATACCTTTAGGACTTTCTGTCCTATTTGTCTCATACAATCACTATAACCACGAAACTTCAATCGAAATATTTCTTCGTTTTGTTTGGACTACCGGCTAAGCCTGGCTAGTTAGAGCATCTAACCTAAGGACTCTTATTCTATCGTTGTACAGAAAAGATCATTCGATCCACATTCGAATTATATAAATTTGATTACTTTGTATATCAAGCAGACGTTTAAAGTATGTGATTTATTCGATTGGATCCGCATTCAAAATTTAACCATACACTTATGAAATCTCAATTATGTGAACAATCAAACCCTTTTAATATTCAAACAACATTAAAGCTATACAATAACGCTTCGAGGAATATAAATCATAAACAATAAAATATGCAATGGCAATCCAGGTTCAAAAAATAACCTGATCAATGTAGCCAGAGCTTCAAAAAATATTTTCAAAATAATCATAGTCATCATTTACACCATTAAAAGAATAAACACAAATAACCAAGATATACTTACTAGATATAATGGGAAAGAGTACTTGGAGAATTAGTTCCTCCCAACCATAGAAGTGAGCAACACAATTGCTAACTCGACTCCACCCTTAAGCTGGATCACCACCATGCACACAAGAACTACAAGCAAAGCTTCCACGCAACACTCTCTCTCAGAGTCTGTAACAAGCTAGTGATGGACTTATGAAAGTGAGAAATACTCAATGCATGCACACTAGCACAATTTCTCCATGCACAACACATCGTCTTGTGCTATCTTAGTGCACCAATATATAGTTTTTTCCCAGGTCTTGTGCCATCCCAATCAAATCTCAATCAATCCTTCAATCCCTATGATTTAGGATCTTGTCTCGTAGTTGAGCTTTTAGATTGGATTTGATTGGTAAAATATCCCTTGCTTGCTTTACACATGTTCTGTGTCTCATGGTGGTGTCCCCTCATTTAACTTAATTCTCCAAGTGACTTTTTCTTTTATTAATAATCAAATAATAATTTGTTGTGCAAAGTGTCACTCACACCTCTTATTTTGAGTTTTAAAATAACTCTTACAAAAATAAATGTTTTTGAAATATTTTCACAAATATTAAATCAAAAATAAAATAATAATGTCTTGGGGGTATCGTAAATTGATGAGGCATATGTGCAAGCACCGTACCTAGAAAATATAGGCCATAAGAAAGGATAGCCAAGCAATTCCAAATAGAAAGAAAACCAAGACGCTTCCAAGGAGGGTAAGAAGAAGTGGAAAGGAAAAGATAAGAAGACTACAACAACGGTACATCAGTGCAAGGATCAGAAAAGCCATTGTAACCATTGTAACATCGATAGTCACACTGAAAAAAAAAAGTGTTGGAAGATACATCCAGATCTGAAGAGTTGAACTCGAAGGACTACAAGAAGGATGCTAAGAAAAAGAACCTTCTAGCCACAAATTTAAGCAAAGAGGTAGAGAACAACTCAGATATGGATGAGAAGATTGTGTGCACTTCAGTGCAGAAGGAGGTGAATCTTAGTAGCTTTCATCACAAGGAAGAGAAGGAGATGACAAAACTCTTCCATATCAAGGTCCATATCAATAAGACCAACATTGATACTCTATTTTATTTTGGTTCACAGGCTAATATCATAGCATAAGATCTGGTAAGTAAGATTGGATTGGAAGTACATGATCACCCCAGGCCCCTACCCATTGGGATGGGTTAATAAGGATACAAAACTTAGGGTCCCAAAACAATGCAAGATTAAATTTTCCATAAGTGCAAATTATATTGATGAAGTGGAGGTAGATGTAGTACCCCTTGATGTTTGTGGTGTAGAGTTTGGAAGTCCCTACATGTATAAGAAGATTGTGATCTTCATGAGGAGAGCAAACCAATACCTCTTTATCAAGGATGGGAAACATTTCATCATCAACATGCACAGAGGTAAATTGAAGATCTCTCTTGTAAGTGCCAACCAAGCAAAAAAGTTGATTAGTTCAAGTAGAAAGTTTGTGTTTCTTTTCATAAGGCATAATCAATAAGAAGATGAATTGGTAAAAGTAAAGGCATCTCTGGAGGGATGTACCAAAGAGCAGAAACATTAGTTGGAAAGCCCAACCTTTTGTAGGCATACAAAAAAGTGTTCTAGGAGCCTAAAGGGCTACATCCTAAGAGGGCATTGGAGCATGAGATAGAGCTACTATCAGATTCCCCATTTATGAACATTAGACTATATAGACAATTTGTTCTGGAAGTAGAAGAAGTGAAGTAGAAATTGCAACAACTATTGGATCAGGGAGTAATTTGACCAAGGACCTCACCTTATGGGTCACCTATTATCATAGTACCCAAGAAGGATGGGATTTGGAGGATGTGTATTGGCTATAGAGATCTGAGTAAGATCACCCTCAAGAATCGATACCCTCTACCCATGATTGATGATTTGTTAGGTCAGTTGTAGAATGCCAAGTACTTTACCAAGTTGGATCTCAAATTGGGATACCGCCAAATGAGAATGAAAGAAGAGGACACCTACAAGACCACCTTCAAGGTTAGGCAAGGTCTATATGAATGGTTAGTAAATTCCTTTTGGTTTGTGTAATGCACCAACTACATTTATGCATTTGATGAATGATGTATTGTGTCCTTTCTTAAATTTATTTGTGATAGTGTACTTAGATGATATATTGGTTTATAGTGTTACTTGGGAAGAGCATATCTTACATCTCAAGCAGGTGTTAGAGACCTTGAAAAAACATCAACTCATATCAAAATTTAAGAAATATGAATTTGCTCAACATCCCTTGGTGTATTTGTGGTATGTGATTGGTGGAGGAGAACTTAATATTGATCCCGCAAATATGGAGGCCATCACTAAGTGGCTTACTACTACAAATGTCACTAAAGTTAGGAGTTGTTTTGGGGAAACACAATTCCTTCGAAATTTCATAGCTTCCTTTTCAGATGTGGTTGCACCTCTCCATTCCATAACAACCAAGGGGTTCCAGTGGGGAAAGAATCAACATAAATCCTTTGAAGAGCTCAAGTGAAAGATTAGTCAGGCACCAATTCTTGCATTGCCTAATTTGCAGAAGCCTTTCAAATTAGAGAAATATGCAAGTGGGTATGCTATGGGAGCAATTTTGATGCAAGGAGGGAGGCCAATATGATATCATTATGAAATTTCCCATGGCGGAGTTCTAAACTACCCTACATATGACAAGGAACTCTATGCCCTGGATCAAGTTTTTAAGAAGTGGAAGCATTGGAAGCATTATCTAATGGGAAAGTAGATCATCATTCACACCGATCACTAGCCACTGCAGTGTTTGCAGGCCCAAAGTAAGCTATAGCAAACATGGCACTACAAGTGGATGGGGTTTTTACAACAATTCCATCTAATCATCAAATATAAGAAGGGCAGTACAAACAAGCTAGAAGACATGCTCTCAAGGCCACCTACAACCAAGATAATAGATTTGGGTACTCCTATGCATATGGATCCTTTAAACCATGATTGACACAAGGAGGAATGCACATAAGATGATGAATTCAAGGAGGTATTTAAACATCTACAAGGCTAATTCCATGTAGAAATATGACATAGAAAGGATGACTATCATCTCCAAGATGGGTTACTCTACAAGTTAGACAAGCTCTGTGTTCCTAAAGATGAGAGATTGCAACTAATCAGAGAGGCTTACACCTCCAAAGTTGTAGGGAATTTTGGTGTTGGGAAGATAGTTATCAAATTACAAAGGTATGTTTATTGGTCTATAATGCAAGAAGATGTTGCTTAGTTTATTAGAGGATGCATAGTTTGATACACAAGCAAGCCTAGTAATAGGAAGCAAGGTCTATACCATCCCTTACCTATTCCTATGAGACCATAAGAGAACATCTCCATGGATTTTTTGGGTGGTCTGCCAACCAATAGGAAGGGACATGGCTATTTATTCATGGTAATTGACAGATTCAACAAGATGTGCATTCTTATGCCTTGTAAAAATACCATCAAAGGACAAGAAGCAACAAACATGTTCTTTAAACAAGTCTGGGTGCACTTTGGGATACCAGGGAGCATCATCTCAGCTAGGGATACTAGATTTCTCAGTTCCTTTTGGACTACACTTTGGAAAAAAATGGACACTAATTGAAAATATCTACAACATTCCATTCAAAGAAAAATGGCAAGAAATAAGTAGTCAACAAGAATTTGGTGCATCCGAAGAATTGGGATGAAAATATGATCTACATACAACACTCTTATAACAAAGTAGTTCACACTTTTGTTGGAAAGTTCCCTTTTGAAACGTGTTTTGGATATCTACCACCTTCACCTCTAGATGTTGTTTATGGACACCAAGGGGGAGTGAGGGAAGACACCACTGGTGAAGCATTAATAGCTGAAAATTCAATGATAAGATTAGGCAAATTCATTTGCAAGTATAGGAGACATTAAACAAGTCACAAGAAAAGTACAAGGCAAGACATGACCAACACAGGGTTGAGAAAACATTCAAGGTGGGAGACAAAGTATGGTTGCACTTGGTAAGAATATGAAGGCATTATGGTATGGTACTTTTGAAGTGTTGAATAAAGTAAGAGATAATGCCTACATACTCAGTATACTCCCACATATGTGCATTTACTTAGTAAATTTATGAACCTTCCATGTTGGACCAGGAACTTGAGCAGGTCTTGCCTTCTGTAGAGGAATTAGCACCATAGGCTCAGGTGGAGTTAGAAAAAGACATGGTGTTGCAAAAGAATTATAGAACAACCAAATGATGACAGTATGAACTCTAGTAGGTGGGTTTGAAAGGACAACTTCTAAGCAAGGCTAAATGGTACTCCAAGGAGAAGGTAGAGGAAAAATTTCCTCACCTCATTCAATAAAAGCATTTGGGTTATCAAAAGCCTTCCTAAATGGGGAGATGCGATATAAAATTAATCAATATATAATTTGTCGTCTATTTTGGTGCTTTTTGGGTAGAAAGATTGAATGAATTGGCTTGCAGGGCCCAATTTTGGGGAAGGTATCACTTTGCAAATTTAAGGTCCATAAATTTCCGAGGCCTGTTTGAGGTCTAAGCGATGTTTTTTGGGGTCAAAATTTCATCGCTTGCACACAGCTTGATGTTTTTCTATACTCCAGACCTTTCCAACGGTCCAAATATCACCTCAAATGGAGTCTGTATGAGGTTATGCCTCCCGTAGTTGACCACCATAGTACCGAGTGGATTCCACATCAGCTCTCATTTCTCACATATGCAAAGCTAGTCATGTGTGGAATTTCAAGAAAAATCTAGAAGGTCCAAAACACTAACCCTAATTGAGAGTTTGGGCATGCAAAAATGTTAAAAACTGAGCTTAGACGACTATCGGGCTATGGTAAATATTAGTCTGCAAGGAAAAGAAGGGGTTCCATTATTTTGATATTATGGTATTGTTCCATAGTTTAGCACTAACACATGAGTGGATATCAGAGTAGAACATAGGAGATATGAGATCATGTAGTATCCATTTTGGCCGCAAAGTCATATGTATCTCCATAGAGAGTGTCGTTTCCTTTTTATTTGTATGGAAAGCAAGGCATAGTCCTCATTGCTGGATAGGTTTTTCCCCATAGTGGGTTTTCCCAGTGTAAATCTTGTGTTATTTGTGTGGATTGTGTACTTTTTTTTGCTCTAGTTATTTTTTTCATTCAGTTCTAGTTTATTTATCATTTAGTGAAAATAAACTAATAAAGAGAACTAAGTTGTAAGATTCGTTGCGACCAACTGTTCCAGTGGAACATCCATGGAAGTTTATAGATCAAATGATAATGGTGACAAGAGGAACCTACAATGATAACAATTTGTGGAAAGTACTTACAATTTTGCATTTACATAGTAGGTTGTTTCCCTATGTATCCCTCATCACTAAGTTAAGATGATAAATTCAACTAATTAGTTATAGTTTTTTTATTGAGTATGTTGTTTCCTTTTTCATTACACTAAGTTTCTAAATTCATTATGTTTAAAATATGTGGCAATATAATGAGTTATGGAATTTTACAAAGGAGATCATTAGATTAAGTTGTTATATTCATTAAGTTGAGGACATAGGTAATATAATTAGTTAGCATTTATTAAGTTAATAATGAGGGACACGACCTCTGAACAGGTGGATCCATTGGTGAGGAGCAAGGAGTTTTTCATGAGAGAGAAAGGTTCAAGTCCCGTGAGAGCTATTCCCAGAGCCATGGAGTCACCTTGAGGTAGAGGTCAAGCATGTGGTTGCACCTAGAGATAATATCTTAAATGATCTCATGACCCATACAGACATAAGTGGACCAATTTTATGAATCGAGGGGGAATATATGGGGTTAAATGTATATGTAATGAAGTAAATGTTTATGTAATATTCAACAACCTAATGAATGTCCTGGATGCATATATGGGGTTAAATGTATTTTTAATGTAGGGCCCACATATGTAATGAAGTAAATGTATGTAATAATGGTCAACCTAATGAATGGCCCATATACATTTATTTTATGACACATACATTTAACCCCTTGTATGTCCCCCCTGAGTCATAACACTCAAATCTCACTCCCATGTACTTCAAATATAGATGAAGAGTGACAGGTGCAGGGGGGGGGGGTAATTATCAACCTCAGAGGGAATCGAGAAACAAACTTTGCATGGGGAATTGGTGAAAACACCAATAAAAAACCCAAGGTCATGGGTTTATAGCAAGGGGTCTTAATTATGAGAAAAACAAGAATTAAAACATGACAAAGATTGAGACTCCATGGCAATCATTTTCCATGTCATCTTTCAATCATTACCTCAAGATGTTCAATTGCCAAGGTTAGTTTTCAGAATCCAAAGGTTGTTGAAATTTTTTGATTCAATGGATTTATTTCATGTGCTACGAGGACTCAACACCTCCATAGAAAGGAATGCCAATGAAGCTTGTAATATCCAAGTACGAATAATAAAGAAAAAGGGGAAGAAGTTATTGTTATGCCACCTCCCATGAGTATTAAACCATATCAAAAGTGTTAAATGGTGAAATTTCAATATGTGGAGAAGTGGAATGTAATGCCCCATATTTGATATTCGGCACTTAAAACTCAAATGGGGATTAACTTAGCATTTAATTGCTTATTATTTGTTTGAGTTAGCTAGATTGCTTAAGACTGTTGTTATGTGAACATATGGACTCCCTAGATGTGTGGATTGTAAATGTAATTTATGGTTTTAATTTATTAATGGCGATGAATATGTAACTTCATTTGAACATGCAAATTGAATATGACAAAAAAAACAATATGTGGAATGCTAATTTAGTTGTGCTTTGGATATAGAGCAAGTACAATATATGTTGTTAAAGAACTTACATCATGATAGTTAAATATCATTTTAGTGATATGGATTAACACTTAAATGAGTTGGGTATGTTTATACATGAGAAATATGTTAATGGTGAACTAATCCACATGTTGATTGGCTACGAGATAGTCATATTCCTACAGTGCCAAGGGGCACGAGATGTCTTGGACATCAGGAGGATAAGGATGTTATATCAGTCCTCATGTTATTTGATTGTGAATTCCAATATTTCTATGACTTGTGGGTGAGTGTGAGTTTTGACGGGAACTACGACTTTCCCAAAGTGGTTGTTCGATGACGAGACCCCTTAGAACAATAAAGCACAATATGGTTGATGTAGGGTGTTGACCCTAGTACTATCAAGGGGGGTGGAGGCATTTACCACCGTTTATCCCCCGAAACCCAGAGTCGTGGGATGGCTGTGCTGAGCACGCTCCCATGGATGTGTGATGACGACTAGTGGGTGCCTACTAGGAAAGCTTGGTCGATGTAGTCGATCGACACTTCTTCTTACGGGTTCTATATGTGGTTAGGTCGTGTAGTCGACGCCACAGTATATTGCGACAAAGGACGGGATGGTGAGGTCAAGAGATGGAAGTGGTGGTGATTAGGTGGTTGGAGTACTGATGGGGATGGATAGGACCAACTGTGGGATTGGATGGTGATATTCATTATTATAAACCATCATAAATATATGCTTGGTTTACTTCATTATGTGTATCTAATTCAGTTTGATTTCTTTCGCACGAATGATTATGAATGATGAATGATGCATTGTTTAAGTTGTTGTGTTGTGTGTTATTTGCAAGCATAGAATAATGATACATTAGGGGCATTGAACATGATTATCAGTATCCGCGCTTAAGACGTATGTGCTGGCCATGTATACGCCAATTCGTGAGTACATTACTATGATTGGTTGGTTGATGAATAAATTAGCATGGTTACATTAATTATTAGTAACTTGGTTGATGAATTATTGTAGTATTATTTATGTATTGAAAGTATAAATAAGCGTTGAAATATATATATGTGTGTGTGTGTGTGTGTGTGTGTGTGTCGACTTGTTTAATATATTTTTGATTTAAATAAACTTATTGGATTATTGAATGATATATATATATATCATAATATAATATAGTATATGAAAATATCTTATTTGACTTAAGTATGAGAGGATAATGTAAATAAATGGATAGATAGGTTGCACAAATTTTTAGAAAATAGTAGTGATAGTTGCATTTAAGATAGTAGCATGAAAGTTAGACTTTGTAACCATGTTTATTAATATTTTATTATTTAAATCAAATTACTATTTTTTTGAGAAAATAAATGTATTGATTGTTGAATATTACTCAATTGTCATTTATTGATGGATGAGGAGGAGGATGAGGACTTTTGATATAAATAGGAGGCTTGAGATTGGAAGGTTTTTTTTTTTTTTTTTTTTTCTCTTTTCTCTTAGAAGGATATTTTGGTGAGAGTTTTCCATGGATGGGAATTTTAGATATTTTTGGGATGAGATGTTTGGAAGAGTTGGAAGAGTTTGAGAACTCTTGGAAGATTTGATACATAGCCTACTAGTGCATCATTGTTCTGTTCTCTTGGGGTCTCGGGCATGGGAGAGTGTTAGGAACTCGTGTTAATCCTTCTCTTTACTTTGTTAGTATATTGTTGTTGGACGCATATGCTTTGTAAGTCGTCCCGTGAGTATATTGTGTTATCCCACGTTGATAGTATGTTGTTGTTGAACGCATATGCTTTGTAAGTCATCCCGTGTATATTGTGTTATCCCACATTCATGGGGAGCAATAGTTGTTTAGCTTAGACTTAGTATATAAATACGTGTTGAGGCCAGTGAAGGCATTCACGAGTTATTTTGTATTGAGCTTGCTCAAAGGAGGTTGCCCCCTTGAATTGGCCTGGGATCAATAAATATCTCCTGTGTTATGCTATATTGTGCATTTTCATCGTTTATTTGATGTAGGTTCATCACATCTGGTATCAGAGCACTTTCTTGGGCTTGTTGGGTGGAATTTCTACCAAAATTTTTTTTCGCATCCGTATTTGTTCCTCTCAATTGCAGGTTCGGATCTGGGAATAATCCATATCCGCTTCACTGTGGGAAGTACTTGGGCATAAGCCCTAAAAATCATTGTTAGGAGTACCACATGAACTCCGAAGTAGATGACCCATTGAGAGGACCTGCCAGCGAAAAGGGAAACGACCCCTACCTGATTGACTAGTTCCCACCCGTGAGGTAAACCAAGAGCTATCATTTGTGGCAAAGTGGTTATCAGTTTTACCTGAGTCGTGGAGTGAGGGGTACTGCCCCAATACGCAAGTCGTTAGACAACATTGGTGGTCGAGTGAATCCCTTGAACCTTTAGGAAGTCACTCATACCTGGGGTCCATATCTATTGCCAACTGATAAATTGCATATTACATCTGTCCCAAACTGTTTCCGATCACTTCTGCGTTGTTGCAGATAAATTCCGAGCCGTTTCAGATCCATTCCGAAAAATAATAATAATAATAAAATTATGTGTTTTCTCCATATCTTCGTTGTTTTAACCCGTTTCCCTTGAAACTTCAATAACACCCCTGCAATCCCATTATGCATATTTCATTCCTAAGGACCCTATCCCAAATTCCACTTCCCGAAGCCATAAATCCAACATTTGTCTATTTTTAGGGTTTGCCATAACTTCTTCGATTTTCACCCAATCGCCTTCAAACTTTGCCACAGTATTCATTTCCTATTTATGTTGATAAATCGCAGATTACATCTGTCCTGAACTATTTCTGATCACTTCCGCGTTGTTGCAGATAAATTCCGAGCCGTTTCAGAACCATTCCGGAAAAAAAAATATAATAATAAAAAAATAAAATTTCATGTTTTTGCCATATCTTCTTTGTTTTAACCTGTTTCCCTTGAAAATTTACTGACACCCCTGCAATCCCATTATGCATATTTCATTCCTTATGACCCTATCTGAAATTCCACTTCCCGAAGCCAGAAATCCAACATTTGTCTATTTTTAGGGTTTGCTATAACTTCTTCGATTTTCACCCAATCGCCTTCAAACTTTGCCACAGTGTTCATTTCCTAGTTTTGCTTCTTTGTCCCTCTCTAACAAATTTTCCCATTCTTTCACCCCGCTTATGAAATCCTCATTTTCTGCTTCCTTGTCCATTCGAAAGTGTCCAGAACCTAGTCAAACCCCAATTACCACTCAAATTTTTTCCCAAATCCAAATTTTCCTTTACTAAAACAGTTTATGTTTTTGTTTTTCTATCCATTCAAAAAAAAACTCTTGGTTATGGTTGTCACCCGTGCAGGAGCAAAAACCATGGAGGAAGAACTTGTAGCCCTCAAAACCAAACTCCAATATCTGGATGAAAATTTTCTTGGCCTCCATCTTGAGCATTCAGCCATGAACAATAAATGACAGTCAGAGTCTTCTGCCAACACTGGGTTCTCTTCTTTCAACAATTTTCATGGGCCAAAGATTTATTTTCCTCGCTTCAATGGTAATGATCCGACTTGATGTATATACCGAGCAGAACAATATTTTAGTTTGCATAATACTTTTGATGTCAACAAATTTCCACTTGCGTCCTTTCATTTGGAACAGGAAGCCCTTCAATGGTACCGTTGCTACATCAAGGCTCATGAAGAGCCAAAATGGACAGATTTTTTCCAGCTCCTTTTGTAACGATTTGGTCCTGGTGCTTTTGATGACTTCACAGGAGCACTCACTAAACTTCGCCAAATTGGCACTCTGAGAGAGTATCAGGAAGAATTTGAGAAACTAGCCAATCACACCGAAGGATTTCCTGATGAATTCTACAGGATTTGTTTTATCAGTGGTCTAAAGGATGCAATTTGATCTGAGGTCAAAATGTTCTGTCCAAACATAATGATGGAATCCCTGGGGTTGTCTAAGTTGGCAGAGGACAAGATCACATCCCAACAATGCTCCAAACCCACTTTTGTTCCCTTCAGAAATGTGGGTTCCCAACGACCTCCCATCACTCCAGCTCCTCGAACAACTCCTATCAAGCACTTGTCTGAAGTCGAGATGCAGGCACGTAGAGAAAAAGGGCTTTGTTATAATTGTGATGATAAATTCACTCGAGGACATAGATGTGTTGAGAAAAAGCTCTATCTCTTGGATGTGGATTCTCCGCCTGCCTCTGAAATTGGTGAAGAAGCTCTATATGCAATAGATGATCAGGTCGACATTCAACAACCGCTTGTTGACCCTTTGTCTCAGGACGACCACCCAGAGATATCTCTCCATGCTTTAGCTAGAGACACCACCCCCCAAAAAATGCGGGTTAGGGGTTACCTCAAGAAGCTCCCTCTTACAATACTCATTGATTCTAGTAGCACTCATAACTTCATTGACCCTCGGATCGCCAAACAAGATGATTGTTTTGTCCATACTTGCTCCAACTTTGAAGTCATGATTGCCAATGGGAGCACCTTACCTTGCAAGGCGAAGTGTCCCAATGTGCGTATCTCTATGGGAGATTATAACCTATGCTCTAACATGTTTGCTTTGGCCTTAGGTGGATGTGATGTGGTTTTGGGCGCTCAATGGTTACGCACACTTGGCCCCATCTTATGTGATTTTTCTGAACTTTGGATGCATTTTTCAGTCAATGGGAAAAAACACACATTGATGGTCTTACAACCTGGGTCTCTTAGCATCATCAGTTCACATCGCATGGAAAATCTTCTTAATAAGAGTTCACATGGTGTCATCACTCAACTCCATTCCATTCAGATTCACCCATCAACATCTCCACTACTCCTTTGGATCTACAACAAATTTTGGATAGAGATGCAGGTGTCTTTGATGAACTAGTGGGATTGCCACCTTCAAGACCAAAGGACCATCGTATTCCACTCCTTCTTGGAAGTGTTCCTCCCAACATCAGGCCCTATTGCTTCCCATTTCACCAAAAGACAGAGATTGAGATGCTCGTTCGGGTCTTACTGAAGCAAGGTATTATGTGCCCTAGTATGAGTTCCTTTTCCTCACCAGTTCTTCTTGTCCACAAAAAAGATGGGTCATGGCGCCTCTACATTGACTTCCGAGCACTTAATCACCTCACAATCAAGGATAAGTTTCCAATTCCTATTGTTGATGAGCTTCATGGTGCTCAATTTTTCTCCAAGTTAGATGTTCGTTATGGGTGTCATCAAATCCGGGTTCATGAGGATGATATCCCTAAAATAGCTTTCAGCACACGTGATGGGCACTATGAGTTTTTGGTCATGCCCTTTGGATTCACTAATGCTCCTTCCACATTCCAGGCATTGATTAATAAAATATTCCGGCCCTACTTGCGGAAATTCATTCTGGTCTTCTTTGATGATATCCTCATCTATAGTAAAACATGGGCTGAGCATCTCCAACATCTGGATCTTGTACTGCAACTTTTCTCTGATCATCATCTCCACGCCAAACAATCTAAATGTGTTTTTGGACAGGAGAAAGTAGAGTATCTTGGGCATATTATTTCAGCACAAGGGTTCACGTGGAATTATGGGAAGATTGCAGCTCCATTAACTGCTCTATTGAAAAAGGATTCTTTTACACGGACACATGCTACTAATTGTACATTTGAAAAACTGAAACAAGCTATGTGTACTACCCTGTTCTAGCTATGCCTGATTTTTCCAAGCCCTTCACTATTGAGAGTGATGCTTGCGACAATGGAATTGGTTTTGTTCTCCTTCAAGATGAACATCCCATTGCGTTCACCAGCAAATCCCTTTCCGGTAAGAATTTAGCCGCCTTTACATATGAGAAGGAAATGATGGATATTTTGCATGCAATACAGAAGTGGCAGCCATACCTATTAGGGAATCATTTCTACATCAAGATTGATCACCAGAGTCTGAAATATTTCCTGGAAGAATAGGTCTCCTCCCCAGCACAACATAAATGGGTTAGCAAACTCATGGGTTATGATTATGAGATCACTTACAAGAAGGGTAAGGACAATCTTATGGCAGATGCTCTTTCTCGCACATTTGATGACCAAGTTTCTCTTTCAGCTACTTCTATGCCTGTTCCAAATTGGTTGCAATCTGTTCAATAGGGCTATTTCAATGACTCATCATTATCTCAAATCATCCAACGGTTGGCCAACAACCCTTATGTTGTTCCGCATTACTCTTGGGATGATGCTTCCCTTAGATACAAGGGTCGTTTGGTGCTCCCCCATAGCACAAATCTTCAACATGATGTCTTCTATGAACTCCATGCTTCCCCATCGGTAGGGCACTCTGGGTTCCTCAAAACTTATGAGCGGGCACGAGGTAACTTCTTTTGGCATGGCATGAAAAAGACCATTCAACAGATGGTGGCCGAATGTGATACTGCCAGCGCAACAAGGGCGGAACGACACTCCTTCCGGGATTGCTCGAACCCTTTCCCATCCCTACACGGATGTGGATAGATATTTCTATGGATTTCATTGAAGGGATCCCAAAATATGGAGGGAAGACAGTGATTTTGGTTGTGGTTGATCACCTCTACAAATATAGTCATTTTTGTGCCCTCATCCATCCCTATACCGCCTCCTTAGTCACACAAATTTTCATGGACCAGATCTTCCGTCTTCATGGAATCCCTTCTTCCATTGTGTCGGACAGTGATGCAACTTTCACCAGTCATTTTTGGACAGAACTATTTCACCACACTGGCACCAAACTGAAGATGAGTTCAGGGTATCACCCACAAACCGATGGTCAGACTGAAATTATCAATAAATGTTTGGAAACTTATCTTCATTGCTTCACCTCTGAACAACAACATCAGTGGGAAAAGTGGATCCCTCTTGCTGAATGGTGGTACAATACCTCCTACCACACTACATCTAAAAATGAAGCAGTCTATGGTCAGGCACCGCCAATGCTTCTTCCATACACGCCCAACAGTTCACCAGTTATGGCAGTTGACACGGTTCTTCGCAACCATGATCAAATTCTTCGCATTTTGCAGGACAATCTTCACATGGAAAGAAATCGAATGAAACAACAAGATGATCAACACCGTTCTGAGCGCACTTTTCACACAGGGGATATGGTTTTTCTTAGTCTACAAACTTACAAGCAATCCTCCCTAAAACTCAAAGGGCGTCATAAGATCGCTCCAAAGTTCTATGGGCCATATAAGGTTCTCCAGAAGATTGGGTCTGTTGCTTATAAATTGGAACTTCCTCCTTCTTCCCGCATTCATCCAATATTTCATGTCTCTTGTTTAAAGAAATTTCTTGGTACCAACATCAGAGGACAAACTATTTTACCAAAACTGGATAATGAAGGATCCATCCTTTTGGAGCCGGAGGCCATCCTCAATAGGAACACTCGTAAGCTTCGCTCTCGATCTATGACAGAGGTATTAATTCAGTGGCACGCAATGCAACTAGAGGATGCTACATGGGAACCACTCCTTCACATTCAACAACAATTTTCACATCTAAAGCTTTGAGGACAAAGATTTTTCTGAGGGGGAGGGGATGTTAGGAACCCGTGTTAACCCTTCTCTTTACTTTTTTAGTATATTGTTGTTGGACTCATATGCTTTGTAAGTCGTCCCGTGAGTATATTGTGTTATCCCACATTGCTAGTATATTGTTGTCCCTAAAATTTTCCTGATTATTAGTCCCTACCAAAACAGAGAGTATACTTTTCATTTGCAAGTCAAAGTGCTTTGACTTAGCATTAATTCAATTTTATGTTAGAACTTTTTTGTAACATTTTTCAATGGTTATTAAATACAATTTACTAGATTGATATTTTTGAAAATCACAATATTTTTATTTTTTATGTATTTTTTAACGAGGTGAATCGGTAACGTGCGGGTCTCGTACTCCCGTGACACGGGGTCGATTCCCACGGATTCCACTATAAACCTCAGGCGCGAACAACTAGGGAGTAACCTCCACGACCTCGTCCGCGATAGACTCAAACCTATGACTTGCTTAACAACCTGTACACCTTAACAAGTGGACAGTTGCCAACATACCAACATTCCTGCCCCCAAAATATTTAAATTTTACTCATTAGTCAAAAATTTATTAATAAGATATAAATTCCTAAAAATATGAATTATTTTTTATAAACAAAAAACAAAAATAAAACACTTAATATATATATTTTTTAAATACCATGTTACATTTCACATGCCATTTTTTACTTTTATGTTAAAAAAAAAAAGTTGTTGTCATTTCTCTTTTCATGTGTTGATTTTGATTTAACCAATTTTTATCTAATTTTATTTTTATGTTTATAAGAAGACATATACTTTTAAAATATGAAGTAGTAAAAACAAAATTTTAATGATAATGATGATTATTTTACTTTCATAAACTTAAAATTAATTAAAATTATATATATATATATATATATATATATATATATATATATATATATATATATATATATATATATCACATTTAAATATCATAAATGAGTTTGATGATACTATATATATATATACATGAAACTTGTTTATATATAGAATTCACTTCACAATAATCCTTATTAAAATGCATAAATATTGTTTTTTAAATTGCATTCCATCAGCTTCTTATTTGTGAATGCTCTTCCTATCACCGTGCTTTAGCAAGCATACTCAACTCCTTAAAAAGTAATCACAATGTTCCATATAAATAATTGATAAAAAATGGTGAAAAAAATGGCTTTCACATTGAACATTTTTTTTTGGTTGGTAAGTGGTATTTTTTATTTGCAGGGTTTGTTTTTGGCTTAGAAACCATGAATCAGGGGTATATAAGTCGTCAAAATCACTCAGGGATTGTAGTTGTCTTGGACCGCACCAACCCTTAACATGGAAGGAATTTTGGTATCCGCGGAGTTTTGAACCGACGACAATTCAACTTAGGGGTGTCTTAACTCATCACCGGCCACCGACTGTTCTACATCTCGCGGATCACATTGAACAAATAATGATATATACTTAAAATTTGTATTTAGTTTTTAAAATTTAAATTATATTTTAAGAGTAATTTAATTTGTTACTATCCTTAATATTTGATCACAACTTTATTGATAATATTTATTTAATATTAATTACCTTTTTATATCTAATAATATTATATATTTTTTTTTCAAGGATGATAGGCATGAGGTTTTATATAGACCCAATGGAAATCAAGTATTAACCTTTGCCTCGGGCCTTGGAGTAACAA
Organism: Larix kaempferi; assembly: GCA_027924585.1. Taxonomy (NCBI): domain Eukaryota; kingdom Viridiplantae; phylum Streptophyta; class Pinopsida; order Pinales; family Pinaceae; genus Larix; species Larix kaempferi. The sequence continues at coordinate 37,745,062 of BSBM01000017.1, forward strand.
CCATTAACCAAGTTGGAATTCATGCTTTGTATCTTGGGGTTACTCTCTCATGATCGCAACAAATCAGGTTAACTTTGATATTTTGTGATTCATCCCTTGTTATAGGCTTGGCAAGAAAGGGAAGGGACAATTATGGCACAATTTCGACCATATTAATGTTGCAAAGGATCCACAATATCCTTGCATTTTTGAATCAAACTGTCTTCTCCACATTCAAAGAACAAATAATTCCAATGTTGACTATATGGCGAACTAGGGGACTTGTTTAGACAAAGGAGTCCTCATCCAAAATGGGGGGACCCCTACAAGGTTGTGGCTTCCTTGACACCTGTTTCAACATGGTTATAACCTCCATAGTAATCAAACCTTTGAATTCATTTTACAATTTGCATGGTGAAATAATGAAGGTGGTAAGTAGGTGTCTCATAGTGGAGTTCGAGGGAGATACTATATCCCTCTCTCGTGCCTCCATTAACCTCACACATTTGATCACAACCAGGTCTCTGAGAGCATTCAGGACAAATTGATGGTGAAGTGAATTATAGGTGGGATAATGCGTATGGGGTGTGCTAAGGTGTTGCTATGTTTAGTCAATTTAGGGTAAAATGTTGTACTCTTGTGTGCTCTTGGCTTTGACAATGAAAGGATTGTCGCAGGGTATGGATGCAGAGTAGGGTACACATTGCCTATTAGTGACCTAGAGGCACTCTCAAATGGAATTCTTAACCTTAACAGTGTTGGAACAAGGATACATGGCTTGGTTTCTTGAGAACAATGCTTGCTCTTTTGACTTTGTCTATCATGGAAACCTTGTTGTTTGTTTTAAGCAAATTTTCTATTATTAGGGATTTCCCTATTAGGGAAGTGAAATAGTTTCTTAGTTTTCCTTTTGGTTTATCAGGTTGTTAAAGGACTAGTCCTGTCTACTGGGAGTCTAGAGGTAATTTGTGTTGGAGGAGAAGACCAAATTTTTCATGGATCTAGGCTTGCCTTTACATGTTTTTAATGGTAATTGGAAAGTCATGTGGGTGCAAATATTGGAACCTAACAGTAAGGATTTTGAGACAGCCTTGAGGTTGGGATATTAACATGGATTGCTCATTGATTCTTAGGGCCAATGGTGATAAAGGGAATTACAAGATTAAGAAGATATCATGACATTTATCTAGTCAAGTGGAGGGCATGAGGTAAGTTGTTGAGTATTTAAGTTTGCATGTAAAAATACAAAAAGCCAAGCAAGATATGTTGGAAATTTAGCTTGGGGAACATAGGACTAGAGCTAATAAGATTACAATAGACCTTGAGATTCAATATAACATGATAATGGGATTTTATCAAAGCTCTCAATCTATGGTAGAGATTAACACAATATCCATTGGCTTAAGAGAAGACCAACATGTTTATAAGGACATGATGCAACAAGTGGAAGCAGTCTCGATAGAGAAGCACTGAGCAACTAGTGACCCTAATTTCAATAATGAAGATATCTCTATGGAGAAGACCCATAGTGGCCATGTATTTGACCATAACTAGTTATGTCATTTTATGTTTAAATGTATTTTTCTTTTGGATGATCATGTTAGACAATATTGCCATAAGTTCAATAGGTTTGACTTAAATCCTACATATATTATATTCAAGATTGAGAAGAACTATAGTGTTTTGATTTTCCTATACAAAACTATTTTGTATTAAATTTTGAATTACTTCTTCTATCGACTATTTAAAATTCCAACAACATTCATATATATAATTGCACCGACAGTAGTGAGGTGCTTACAACTCAGTATGGGGGATATGTTGTCATGTTTGACATATTACATTCCCATGTCGGCTCATAACTTATTAAAAATAATTAAAAATTCATGTCGGCTCATAAAATATAAAAAATTAAAACCACCATAGATCCATCTTAAACCAGTATCTATTAAGCACCAAGAGGGATCCAATTTCTTGAGGTGTAAACATTTTTTAAGATAATTTTTTTTCTTAAAGTGTAAAAAATTTAAGATAAAAAAAATTACATCTCAAGAAATTGGATCCCTCTCGGTTCTTAATAGATCCGGGTTGAAGATGGATCTATGTTGGTTATACTCATGGCACCGAGAATAGCGAGGTGCTTACAACCCAGTATGGGGGAGGTGTTGTCATGTTTGTCAGGTTAGTCACGTTACATAATGTAATGTTTGCATACTAGTTCATAACTTATCCAATTTCTTGAGGGGTAATTTTGTTCTTAATATGCAAAAAAATTAAGATAAAAAAATACACCTCAAAAAATTAGATCCCTCAATATATAAAGTTTATCCTTTAAAAAAAGAAAAAAAACTTCATCTTCAAAATATATATATATAATCATTTAAATTAATTTATTATCTATTATTTAAAGAATCTTTATCCAAAGTACCTTTTCAAAATCTATATTATAAGTGCTTATATATAATATAAATATTTATAAATAATTTTTTTTAATAATTGAATAAAAAATTTACAATGATATATGAACATCTTGAAACCAGTTTTTTTTATAGAAAAAAGTTGTATTTCATTTTGAAACTAGTTACAATAACACATTACAATCTATCAAGGATTGGTTAATATCAAGTATGAGTAACTTTAGGGATAAATTCAAATGTTTTATTTATTTATTAATATTTAAATAATTATGTAAAATTAAAAAATATATATATTGAGAAAAGAAGACAATCTCATCTATGACAATAAGTTTTCCATATATGCTAGTAGTGTTGAGTTGGATTATGTGCCCAGACCAAAGGTCAATGCATTAAAATAACATGGTAATGCATAAAATTACATGATTTGGCAAAGTCAAGTTCAACAATGGTTTGGTAGCATAATACATAATGTCAATGCATTAAAATAACATGGTAATGCATAAAATTACATGATTTGGCAAAGTCAAGTTCAACAATTGCTTGGTAGCATAATACATGATGAAAAGCAAATATATATAACAGTTGTTGTATACTTTATTATTAATATATATAACAGTTGTATACAACGATTCCATTTTTTATTTCACATATGCTTTAACACACAAACCATCCCATATCTTGCACATTCAAACACGATCATCCATACGTTCAAAAGCACAAAAAATACAACAAAATTTGCAGAGGATAATGCAGGTAATCCAATCCGAGAATGATAGAAGGAAAAGGGAGGTGCACTTTCCTAGTATTTTACATTTTCACTCCACTAAGCATATCAGCCAAGCGCTCTATTAAGCCAAGTGTATGCCCTTGATAAATCCACGGAAAAATATTTATCACATCCACCCATGGTCCAAACCAATGTACGCTAACTATTAAAATAAATAACCTCAAAATGAGTCTAAGTTACATTATTCTCTACCTAAAAAATTTATGAACAATTTAAAAGACAAGCTAAACCTGTGTTACTTTTTGGTAGGGAATATGCTGCAACACAACTTTTGCTTGTTGTTATTAGCATTCTATTATTTATGATGGACTTTGTATAAAATGTCGTCCATTCATTATTTCACTCCATCAATATTTGTTATTAGCATTATGTTATTTATGATGGACTTTGTATAAAATGTCTAGAATCTTAATACAATAAATCAATTGAAGGTGTTTTCACAAACATTCAAGTATTATAATATTAGTATATCTATGGCGCAATTTTCATTTGCTACTCTAATTTGTGTTAAGTTTTTGTGCTGAGAAGGCGCATTTATACAACTTGGGTGGGGGAGAAGTGTTTGTCTATCCTATTAAAAAAAAAAGAAAAAAAAGAATGCATGTGTGTGTTGTAGCATAGTGGAGCTTGGGTGGGGGGAAGTGTTCGTTCGTCCTATAAACAAAAAGAATCCATGCATGAGTGTGTTGTAGCATAGTGATGAGAGGGATGTGTGTAGTGGTTTAGTGTGAAATGTTTGTAGATTTGATTCCTCTCGATGCTTTGTACAACCATAATTAAATGGGTCTATACTGGTATACTATAATGTGCATCTTCAATTAGTATTTTTCATTTTTATTATTTTAATAAGAATCAAATTTACATATCCATATTTACATGATTCTTTTTAATCAATTTATTTTTATTACAACTCTTTTAATCACAAAATTAGTTTTTTTTTTCAAACGGAAAAAAGCCAATACTTTTGTTATTTCTATTGAAATCAAAAAGTACATAAATATCTGTATTCAGAGCTAGAGCAGAGTGCTCATACATCTAGCAAAATGTGCCTAAAAAACTGATACAGTCCAAAAAAACTAATACTCAAAAAGACCATCGAAAAAAACAGTGTTGTCAAGCCCAATGCCATAAACAACCACATCTGGATCAGTAAAGTTATGTAATATCGTAAAAAAACCACAAAGAGCCATTGTGTGAGAGGATGCCTTCCTCCCGCTCTTCCTAGTGTAAGACACCAACTTCACCATCAAGCGCCAACTTTGATAAAGAGTATGCAACATCATTGAATTCCCTGTAGATGTGGTCAATTGTAAGATCTTGGAACCAATCCATTAAGGATTTAACTCTATCACTATAGTGTTTTAGTTGGACAGATTTCATGCAATAAAGAACCTTTTCCCATTTAACAATGAAGAGTGAATCACCAAAGATCTTAAATGTATTCAATCCGCACCAAACAGCCACCTTGAGTATACCCCACAGTCCCAGGAGTTTTGCTTTTGAATTTGTACCATTACCTCCAGAAATATAAAACTTGTAAGTAAGATTCTCACCACAAGTAATATGGAATCCTGCACCACATTTTTGTTCTGAAGTTGCACCATCAAAACATCCATATGCATATCTAGTATCACCTATTTTCCAGTTTATATACCTTGTTATATTTGGCTGTGGGTTTTTGTATAAATGAAAAAGCTTCAAGAATCTAAAGATAACGTGCTTCACATTTGGAATTGTATTATGAAAAATAATAGAATTTTGTGTCCTCCAAATGGACCACGCAGCAAGCCCCGGAGTATTCAATAGATGTGGGAATTTCTGCTTCCACCACATATAAAAAGCAACGAAAGTAAAGTATGGCTGAACCTCAGTGATATTAAGAGCAATACAAATAGTATTCCAGAACTTGAGTGAGAAATTGCATTGAAAGAATAGATGGTCAACTGTTTCCCCTTTTTGTTTATAAAAAACACAAATATTTGGACCTACCTTCCCTCCGTGCTGTAAGTTTTCCCATGTAAAGTTCTTGTTGTTGAAACATAACCATAGAAAGCATTATATTTTAATAGAAAGCTTCCACTTCCATATTGAACCATACCATTTTAATAGGATGCTTCCACTTTAATAGGAAGTTGACCTCTACCTTTTTTTTATATTTTTATTAATCAATATTAAAATCATATAATCTTTCATTTTAATTAATGGTAGTGTGGGTGATGGTAGTCATGAGCGTCTACTACTAAGAACAATTTTGATATATCAAACTACTAAGAACAATTTTGATATATCAAATTTCTAAAAAAAAAAAAGCAAAGAATTACTTAATTTACTTTAAAATTTTATTACATATATATTTAATTTAAAATATTATTTCTCTTCATTTCTTCTTCTTTTTATTATTATAATAAAAGCATCTTAATTTCAAATATATTAAACACATACATACACACATATATAATTATAAATCATTTAATTATATATATAAAAGCTCAGTGAGTTAGTTTAAGTGGTTGTGTGTTGTAATCCTAAGTAGAAGGTATTGGGATCAATTTCCCAGGAGGCTATGCAAAAGCCTCACTTAATGTTCCCACCGAGTTAGACCCCATAATTTACCTTGGGTACCATCCGTGAAATAAAGAGTAATAAAAGTACCTGATCAACATTAAAATACATTTTAATTAATTATAAAAAAATAAATATTAAAAAAAACTGACACAATAAAAAAAAACCAATTAAACCTAAACAGATTAAAAATAAAAGTTGAACCATATTATTATAAAATAAAAGCTAACCCACATGTGCAAGTCGAAATCAATAAATCAAAATGTCAACCATCTTACCATACGGGAAAAGCTAACCCACATGTGACGAAGTACTAAATAGGTTAATGGTAATACTCTATACCAAAAACATTGACAATGGGATCAAATCAATTTAAAGGAAAAAGAGAGGCATAGAAACTTAGCTTTAAACACTATAAAGGTACACATGCCTCAAATAGTAGCATTCCCGTCATCAACTTGCCTCAAATAGTAGGCATTCCAATCATCAACTTTGAGCCTTCTTGCCTCAATAGTAGGCATTCCAGTCATCAACTTTGAGCCTTCTATTTTTTTTTTAATAGTTGGTCTCTTCAAATAATATGTGTGGAGGATTGGGCCTGCTTCCCAACTCAATAATGATAAGAGAAACCTACCATGATAATAATTTTTGGAAAGTACTTTCAATGTGGGATTTTACTAAGTAGGTTGTCTCCCTCATCATTAGCCTAAGTTGTTAAATTCATTCAATCACTTATGGTAGGTTATTGAGTAGGTCGTTTCCTTTATCATTAGGTTATGTTGTTAAATTCATTAAGTGAGAACACTGAGGTAATAATATTATTAATTATGGCATGTTATTGATTAGGTTGTTTCTTTCATCATTAGGATAAGTTGTTAAATTCATTAAGTTGATAACAATGAGTAATAATATTAATTATGGCATTTTATTAAATAAATTGTTTTTTTCATTATTATGTTTAGTTAGTTTCATTAAGCTGATAACATGAGACAATATGATTAATTAGTATTTATTAAGTTGATAAAAATTGTATGATATAATTAATTAGTAAAGATAAAATTAGTTAATAAAAATTATGTATATATATATATATATAAAGGAAAAATGGAAGGGTATATATAATGAATTTCATATCATGTCCACTGGGTATAGAATAGATGGTAAATGGGTGTGCTGTCAAGGAACTCCTTGTGTAAGGCCACTGGTTCAAAACTCCGTGGGTACGAGACTTACAAAAAATAATAATGAATTTCATATCTTTTTCCTTTTAAGAAACTTAAACAACTATAAAATTAGGATAAGAGGTCCGGTCCAACAACTTAGCATCTTGAACCAACAACAATCCTTTAGCCATGAGTTGCATATGTATCTCATCTCACCAAAGTTGACAAAAGACAACCTAGGAACTGACCTCACTTTGGAAAACATACTTGCAATGGAGTTTTCATAACACATACAAAGCTAAAACTCTCAAATAGTGCTCAATACTAGCTAAGAAATCTCAAATCATCAATATGGAATCACCCTACAAAACGTTTTAGGACATTAATACCAGGGGATTTCCCCTTCAGCATGGAGGAGAGAGAAAAGAAAAACTCTTCCTTCATGAAATCTATTATTAACTTATCTCAATCTCTAACTGAAACCTTATGTGGAACCACTCTACAACAAGAATTCACAAATGAATCTGACAGATGTAAAGAAGAGAAAACATTTTGAAAATTGATCACTAAACACACCTCAGCTTTGAGTTTAGTTCTCTTTAAGAGTTTTGTCACCTCGACATAGCCCAAGAAATTTGTTATCTACCACCTTCTTCTTCAAGAAATCAAAGAAGAAATTGGAACCTTCGTCCACCTCTTGAATCCAATGCAAGTGTGCACACACCTGAGCTCCACTTGCTATATACTCTTCTTCCTTTTGAACCACCATCTCAAGCCGAGATACATATTCTTAAAGAGAAATGTTATGTCGGTATTCCTCCAAAAGAATACAAACCTCCTCTAGCTCTTTCATAGCCACCCGAATCTCTCTCTTGTGCTCCTGAGAGATTGTGCAACCCCACCCCTCACAAAATTCATCGTGTGACTAATGGTCGTCTTCCATCATAAAATTCAACCTCTGTCTCCCTTGGGATAGGGAACACGATTCCAAACACTATGCACCAAAGAATGAAAGTATGGAGATTCTAGATGAGAAGCATTGACTTGAACAAGGATGAGGGCTTGGAATTAACCACATGTCCTACTGATAGGGAGGTCATATTGAGAATATGTTTCAAACCTATAGCTATAATCAATACACCAACCATATGCAAAGTCCCAGAAAAGGAGATATCATCCCTAGGTCCATAGATCTAATCAAAACTGGCTTGAACCTTGGTAGAAAATTGTCTAAAATTAGACCAAGTAAACCAACCACCATAACATAACCCTTTCTTCCCCTAATTCAAGTAAAAATGCTTAAGGGAAGCTTTACTCTTAGACCAACCATGCTTCTACAAACCACTAATCATGGGACCAACTCTTCCTTTTCTATCACCATCCCATTCAACCATGTTAAATTCTCCACCAAAAATCAACTTTACATTCGGAAGGGAAGACTCCATCCATGTCCATCTATGAGTGTATGCAAAACTAAGATTCAGAGCATAAATCGAACAAAACTTGAGCATTCTCTCATGAATCAAAACAATAATCCATACACATTGATTGCTTGGGTCACTCCTAAAATCTATGAAAATGACATGCAAATAAGGAGAAATGGATAGCACTACCCCTTCTTCTCCTTGATCATGACCTATGGCCCAAAAGGGTCATTCCAAATATAACTCATGCAACTACAAAGTTCAAGTCCAATTGAGTTGACCTCTTGTACAAATATTATATTTGGATTAACTTTCTAAAGGACTATGCGACCAACCTGCTTCCTACTTGGGATAATCATCCCTTTGACATTCCAAGAGAAAATAGAGATATTCATTCAAGGATTAGACAACCAAAGTGCTAAACTTATTGATCCCTAAAGAAGAATCCCCCCTCTCAAGAGATTGGATCAAAACCTCCTTAAAGGACTTCACTCTCGAAGAGAGGCTCACAACACTATCAGGTAGTTTCATAGCAATTGGAGATGACACCTCCTTATGCTTGTTAAATTTGTTCTGCCAACCCTCATCCACATACATATTTTAAATTGGCACACCACCACTTGCCACCACTTGTTGAAGTTGTTTGCATGATATGTTGTGGGGCGTTACCTAGAGAACCTCCAGAGCTACTTGAGACCATCTATGGAATGGTCCTTTGTCACCTTTAGGAACCTCCGAAGCCACTGATCCATCTGGCTTGAAATAAAGCTAATCCTTGAAGGAGAAACTTACCTTACCCCTTCAAAAGAGCTTGAGGGGTTCCCTCCTTGCTAACTTGAGATGAACCGATTGAGGAACATCCCTTTCCTCCCTTAGTGGCCGATGCTAGAGAACCTGCATCACTTGAAGATTGATGAGCTCTTGGAGGGGTCTTCCATTGGGGATAATCCCCGATGGGATGATCTTGAGCTTGGCAGGAGAAACAAGCATTTGGAAAATTTAAATAATGAACCTTCTACTGTTGGAATCCATCTATTGTCATCATTGAAATAAACGAAGTAAGCTTCTTCTTCATATCAACCTCCACACAAACCCTCATATTGGGCCAGAAGGAATTATGTCTACCATATTTGATCAAAAATTTTCCAAACCAATTGGTGAATAAATCTACAAAAGGCCTCATATCATCTAAAAGTGTTGAGAACTCAAGCCACAATGGGTAATTGGCTTGACCTCTATCATTCAATTTAAAATTAGATCTCCAAGACAACACATAAGCCAAGTAGTCCACAATATGCTATGTACCATACTGAATCACTTCCCAAGCTATCGATTCAATGTTGAATAGTAGACAAACATATTTGTATCCCAAAACCCCAGTAAGAATTCAAAGAAAGTCCTTTGCCTCCAAGTTTAAAAAACACCACTTATTAAAAGTTGCCTCATCTGGAATAGAATGAAGGAAATGCATGATCCTCCAGATTTTGTCTCCCTTTTGCATACTATTGGGAAAAAAATTTGAAACCTCCTTCTCCAACAACCCCATTGGACAAAGAGGCAAGGATCTCAACTTTTCCAACTTCCGAGGCCTGAGAAGTGGGTTGATTCAATGAGGGTTCTCCACTTCCTTCAATCAATAGTTTCCAATCGATTCTAGTAAGGTCCAATTGAGCATCAACAAGTTTAACCTCGGCTCATGAAACAAAAGAAGTCCCCTCAATAGTGCATCGCAAGATATGAGAGTTAGGGTTTTCCACCAATATGTTTGAATCCATATCATTACTTAAGCTCACAACCATCCCATCTCAAAAGCCACCTGCAAGCCAGACCATGACAACACTAGGGAAACATATGGTGGGCCAAATAAGCTCAATTTCCTCACGTTTCCCTCAGGTAAACCTTCCTTTAAGAACTCAACCTAGTTCTAGCAACAAGTACACTTTAGTGATTGACAAGCCTAACACCTCAAGTGTTCATAACAATGTTCATAAAAGTCTTATATTTTGTTTATACATGTTTAAGATATCATCTTTTACCAATCCATAATACTTATTTAGATAGGTACTCACAGTTCCTTCCTCATACAACACTTTCAAGTTCTCTTCAATATGATCATAGAGAGTCCTAATTCTCAGTTAGTCAGATTGAACTTGAACATTATTGGTTTCCTTTCCTCAACATCCTCAACAATTTTTCTTTTTGTAGTGTTTAATACTTTTTCTTCCCACCCACTATTCCTCATTCCTTCCTTTCATTATTTGTCATGTCCCCAAAATTTTCATTAGGTCACAATGGCCTAAGACCCTTGGCCATATTCATGATAGGTTGTCAAAATGATGCTAAGGGTCAAATAATTATTAAGCATGATGTCCAACTTAGTAATAATGTAAAATTAGATCCAAATGGACAAGGTGGGTCAAATTAAGAGAAAATTCCCAAATCAAAGTTTGTAATATTCCCATCCAAATGAACTATCATGGAGGAAAATTACTAGTTCCCTAGGTTGGGGGTGGAAGCATTAAAAGTTGGAATAAATGAGCTACAAGATCCAAAATGACCTTAGAATTACAAATTCACATTAAAGGGGTCAATTAAATAATAATAAAAAGAAAATAAGGTGGCATTGGATCATGAGGGCACATAAGAGGTTGTGGGACCCACATGTGGCGAGATTCCCCACTACACTTGGCATCATTCTCTCACCAATTCAAGTTCAAGATGAAGGGTAACATACTTGGGGGAGTTGAAGAGGTATTATTCATGGTATGAATCATGTAAGGTCGAATTGGAGTGGAAGAGTAACTCCCACGGAAGAGGAAGAGGTATCTTAGAAGAATTGTGACGCTTGGAGCTAGATTCCCTAAACTCCTATGACAACAATGATGCAGATTCTATGACACTTATGACAAATTTTAGACTTGATTGCTGACATCTGACATATATGACATGTCAGGGATAAAAATAGCTTCCAAGAGGGCTCACAAGAGAGTTAGGGAAGCCAAGATTCCCCCATTCGAATTGATGGAAGAGGTGAGCTAGGAAAAGTTGGACAAGTGGCATTCATGGGAATCTCTCCCTAATTCAAGTTGGGATGAGTATCTTGGAGGGAATTCGAGCTAAGGATGCCTTGGGAGGTTAATAAAAGACAAGAAGAAAGAAGGAGACTAGATTTTGATCATTTCTCATTTGGTAAATTGGAGAGCATAGCTTGTCCATGCAAGTTGAGTGTTTATTCTACTTGACTTAGCACCAATTCGAGGGTGAAAGATTCCCATCCTAATTGGAAATTAGATAGGCCATTCAGAAATTTAATTTGGATCTGTATGAAGACATTTTGTTTCAGGTTGAAGATACAACGCTGCTCGTGACCATTTCTCCTTCAACTTGTTTCCACATCTCTTCCAATTTTCTCTCTATATTCTTGCTCTTGGAGGAAGGGCGCACATGGAGAGATGCTGATCTCTTTGGGGGAGTACAAGGGGAACCATTTATTTGTAAGATGATGTCCACACTCTTTATTTGATGCTCAGATATACCTAAGATCGAAACTCCAAGTAAAACCATGTAAAAATGCCAAACTATGTATGAATGGTGCCATTTTCCCATATATCTTGTTGAGAGAGCTTGAAGTTGTTTGGTATCGACTTGTATCAGTAAATATATGTGGTTTTATTTATATTTGGAGAGCCATTAATATACTTAAGAAGTTTCATACACATTATGCAAGTACTTGTAACATTTCTCTCAAATTTCATATCAAGTTATAGCATTTTTCTCTCATTTCCCCCTATGTTAAGACATGTTTACAAATCTCTGATTTATGGGAGTTGCAGGAGCCTTTAGGAACTGATTAATGATGAATTTTTGTGCCCATTGAAGTCATATAACTAATCCATGTCTCTGTTCTGACATGTGGGAGGTTCGTATTGCATTTGGGAAGCCATTAGTGACCTCTACCCTTGGAGATTTGAACCTCGAATTTACTAGCAAATTTACCTATTTTCTCCCGAACTTAAATGAATGTTGCAAAAGTCTTTTGATATTTTATAAGCACCCATTAGGTTAATTTTTATGTCCTAATACCCTTCAAACACTCTCAGATCCAATTCGAAATCCTTAGGAGTCTTTTGGAGCCATCTACCCTTGGGAGTTTTAACATTGATTTTCCTAGTATTTTTGCCTTTCATTCTCTAGTTGTAAATGCAAGTTGATGAAGTATTCAGAAAGTTCCCAATCATATAATATCTGCATTATTGTGTCCTAATACACCTCAATCCACTCTAGACATAATTTGAAACCACTTGGGATCATTTGGGACAGTTTGGAGTTTCACTAGTCCAAGGTTCGATAATTGGCCAAATTGGGTAAAATTACAAATTGGGGACATTACATTATTCTCCCCATTCACTCTTCATGAACTCCTTTTCTCATTCAAATACCCTCTTTTGAAAAGTGTCTTCCCTTGACTCTTCCTTATTGTAGAAAATAGGATTACACATTTCAATATAATTTGGGAGTATGACTATATTTTTGGAAGGAGGTTTCGACCACTTATCAAGTCATGGGAAGAGGATAAGTTTAGTTGAAACTTTGACTTTTGGAACCTAGGCTACCTTTCCCCACTTATGGTATCATGTTCCCTCATTATTTTGGTCATGCCCAATCATCCTTGGATACTTTTTAACAATATGTTCGCAAATATTTACAAATGCACCATCATTATAGTAATGTTTTATGTTCCATCATATCCAATGTCATAGAATTATTTAAACTAAAACAAACTAATTCAAAAATGATAATAAATGTTTTTTTTACAGGAACGGGTAGTATTTTTTATTAAAAGGGAGAGGAAAACTCCTTAGCAAACAAAGTTACAAAACATTATACAAGACCATGCAGTCATTGAGTCCAACACAATACCAACTGAAACTATGCCATGCTCATGCTTCCTATCCTGATATCATCCATTTAATTCTATAGAGCAGTAGCTATACTGTCTTACATATTGGCCTAGCAAAATTACAAAAATACACTGCATAATTCTTGCTTAAAAAAGGACCCATGGAACATGAGATTCCTGCTTGAGAGGGGGAAGAATCTTTATCCTCCTCTTTATCCTTTTGCTTCTGGAGAAGGATAACAATTTGTTGATGTAGATACTCCACTTTAGCTTGCAAGTCTTCCATATTATCTTGTTGTTGTTCCAATTTGTCAGCCATTAGGTCCAGTTGAATCTGGAATTGTTTGTGATCCTCCATTCTCTAGCGGTTCTCATCTTCCTTCCATTCTTCCCTCGGCTACTTCCATCCTGTTTGACCCCGTCCACACGTCGACAAAGCCAACAAATTCCATGCTATAGTTTCCTAACACCGCATTCTACACAACAGAATGCCCTTCCTTCTTCCTCGTCGCAAATCATGATCTCCTCCTCACCTTCAATGCAACAATTGTTAAGCCTTCGTTGTATAGACCAAGTCTAGCTCAGAGAGAAAACATATAATATGGTGAAGAAGGCGTCGGTGCTAGCCTTATAATCCGAATTCTTGCCTCTGTTGAACACATAACTTCCATTTATTTCCATAATTACTCACGATCCCGTCGCATGCAAATAACCAAATATGCAAACCAGCTTCCACAGGGGATGATGCATTCTAGTTTCAGAGTGGTCATGGGAGATGCTAAGGAAAATGCTGCTTCTTCACCCATCCACATTCCCAAGAGTCGACTCCATTAGATCATACGTGCACTTACTATTGTTATGTATATCAATGATGGATCGACGAGGGAGAGAATTTAACATACTATAGCCTCCCCACCCTTTGATGGCTTCAAGCATGTGCACCACGTGTCCATCATCATTCTCTTCAATGTAGGCATGAGTCATAACTTTTGTCTTGTCTTTCATGCCTCTAAGCAGAAGGAGAAAGGAGTTTAGACTTCCCCCCTCCAAGAACAAAAAGGATAATAAATTTTAAAGGTAATATCGAGGAGTATTACATTACCTATAAGATTCTTTAGTGAGACTCCTACTTGCTAGGCACATGATCCCTCCCTCTTAGAAGGATGCCTTGCTCACAATTGATGATAGAAACACACATTCCATTAAGATCCAATATAAAGAAAAAATAAGGAAAGTGCACTCCCAAGAAATAATAAGTAAGGGGGGAAAAGAAGAAGACATTATATTATAGCCACGTCAAGGGGGACAACCTTCATGATCCATATTCTAGTGGAGAATTCAAATTCACCCATTGTATTTAAACTATAGAACTATTAAAACAAATTTAAAATTGTTTGGTTTTGCTTATGAACTATGAAGTTTAGTTCTTCTTACCCACAAAACAAAATAATAGAGAAAAAAATGTTTACATAGTGCACCGATACTTTCTTAACTGGAGAACATTTTGGGAATAAAATCCATTGGTCATTAATCCACAATTTGAATGCTTACAACTCTACTCTTATGCATTTTCCTGAAACTAGGATTCAGCTTGATACAAGTATGACACCCTTTCTATTATGTTTAGAACTTTCCTAGGATTATAAGGAAATTGATCCCACAATAGAATAGTTTGATTCATCTCCACTATGTTCTACACTTTGGCATCCCAAAACAATTCTTCAAAGATAAATTAAAATAGCATCATAAAACCTAGACTCTCAAACCACTTTTTTATCTTCACTTTTAAATATACCTTTTACAAGATTCAATTACAACATGGTTCATTTTCCTTAGGTATTTTGTTACGGAATAGTTCATCATATTGGTGACTATAGACAACCTATGCAAGATTTTTTGATAAACACCTTCATTGGCAAATCCTATTCAAAATTCCTCCATCAACAACACTTGTATCCATAGATTCTCCATTGAAAACACTTCTATAAAAAAAACTCATCAATAAATCATTTGTCAACAATGCCTCTATCAATATACTCCTCATCAATAGATCCCCCATTGATGACTCCTCCATCAACAACACCTTCATTGACAAATCCTCCATTGACAACACCTGCATTGACAAATACCTTGTAAAAAATGCCTCTACTGAGAACTTGCTTAGTAACAACTAACATGTAGACATCTACTCAACAACAACATCCTCATCAACTTTATCATTTTTCTTGTCAACGCTACCTTGTCAAACACACTTGTCGACCATTCTCCTAAAGTATTCACTTGATCCCCTT
This sequence comes from Larix kaempferi, assembly GCA_027924585.1. Lineage (NCBI taxonomy): Eukaryota > Viridiplantae > Streptophyta > Pinopsida > Pinales > Pinaceae > Larix > Larix kaempferi. Next base: position 37,760,585 of record BSBM01000017.1, read on the forward strand.
GAATAAATCAATTTTTCGTTGGAACTTAATTAACTCTCTTAGTTCACATGCCTCATTTATGCATTCCAATTTGAATTTTGGATCATACCTTCCCCTTTTCGGTATTTTGGTCCATAAAAAACTTATCAATTTGTAAAATATGAGGAAATTGATCCTCTATATTTGCTAGCAACTACCTAATTTTAAATTTGCATGAGGTTGACCTTTTAAACCAACTCTCAACAACTCTTGCTTTCCTTTGTGGGTCTCCCAAATATTCCTTTACAGTATAGTGTATTGCTCCAACTCAAGTTGAGAATATGCCATTGAGTATTTAACAACAAGTAGCATCGGTAAACCTTTGTCTTCCTCTTTAAGCATGAAAGGAACACATATATTTAGATTATTTGCTTTGATAAAAAGTAAATTCCCATGTATGGCTACAAGTCTAGCCAATTTTTTTTTTCCCATATGATGCACTATAGAAAATGGACCATACCAAATGGGCTCGAGATTCTTCCTCATGCCCCATAAATACTTCTAGTTTAGGTGTATCCAAACCATATCTCCCACCTTGAATTGATAAGACACTTTATGTTGATAACGTCTCTACGTATGTCCTTCTTACACTCTCTACACTTTTTCTTTCACTTGACTATAAATATATTGTTGAATCTTCTCTACAAAATTAATAGCTTTTTCTTGTTCGTCATCATAGTCCTTCAACTTATATTTAGGAGCTTGGACAAATGAAATGTACGTTTGAGGATCTTGTCTGATGATGATCCCCATGGCATAATAAGATGCATTAACCTCAATCTTGAAAGGATTATATAGAATTGTATCTCTTAACACACGTTCTTCACATACCTTCTACTTTAAAATTTTAAATGCCTCCTCCCAGTTGTCAATCCAAATATTTTTCAAGGAATGTAAGGTGAAACAATACTTAAGAAATGTGACATGAACTAGCATCAATAAAACACATTTCCTCTGTGATATTCACTAGTCTAGTCCATGACCTAATAGTGTGGACTTTCATTGGGTCTATCTTCAATGAATCTCCACCAACCATGAATAAGGAGTAAAGAAGCACTTGCCTAGAAAAGTCACACTCCTTCATGTTTAGTTGTAACCTTTTTTCCCTAAGATTTTCCAACAATTGCTTCACACAATCTAAGTGATTCTCATCCAATGTCTTGTCATAGATGAGTATGTCATTTTGATAAATTAACACAAAGGAATAAATGAAGGGTTTGGAAATTTCATTCATCATCCTCATGATGTGGTTGCTCCATTAGTAATCCCAAAATGAATCGCCAACCATTCAATCAACCCATGTTTCTCTTGAAAATAGGATTTCAAGTGTCATCTTCCTTTATCCTCACCCAATGATAGTTGTATTTAATATCCAAATTATATAAGAAATTTTCTCCTTGTAGTTGATCCAACAAGTCACCAAATATCCATAGCATAAGATATTGGTTCTTGATTGAAACCTTGTTGAGTGCCTAAACATGCACATATTCCAAGAACCATCCTTATTTGGCACCAATGCAATATGATATCCATAAGGGGGCACACTGGGTTTTATCACCCCTTGATATTATGGATCTTTGCATCTACTTATCAATTTCCCCACTCTTCATAACAAAGGTTCAATAAATTATAAAACCAAGAATTGGCAAGGGTGACCCTGAAATTAGTTGCATCTCATGCTTAATTGGCCTCTTCGGAGAAAACCATTTGGTTATACCAAAGCTGCTTCATAACTTTTTAGAATTTGATTTAACTTTTCTTTCTTTTTCTCTATTAGTCGACCTCTTTGATTGATTAGCATAACTAAAGGAAATGGTTCTCTTACCCTTGTATTTGTTGAAAAGGAAATGTTTCATTTCAACAATCTCCATGTGTTGGATATTAATGAGAAAATAACTTGAGTCTATCCCATAAATATGGGCTACCAATGACAACTTCATAAACATCCAAAGGAAAAACATCACACTCCAACTAATTAATGAACTAGCTTGAAATATAGAACTCACACATGCATTGTCATGTGACTTGTAGCTATGCATTGTTTCATAAGCATCCTAGGGGAATTGAATGGATTTGCATGTATTATGGTATTTAAATCCAATTGTTAATCAAATAAGATTTTATATTAGGTTTTTAAACTTTCATAATTGAAGATAGATGTCACCATTGTCTTCTCTATTTGAATCTTGACATGAAACAAATTCTCTCGATGGATCCAAAAATCTCTTCTTTTATATATAAAGAAAAATATTACCTTTAACGAAGGGTTTAATTTCAAAAATCTTACTCTCATTAGCATTGAAAAATTTAAGTTGAGCCATCTAGTGGACCTTAAACTTTCTTGGGTTGGACTTTCAAGAAATTTTTACAAATTTGTTTTTTGGAATCAACTTTGGGTGCAACACCCAATAACGGTCATTATCATGCCCATTGTTCTAGCAATGGTCACACTCTAGGTCCTCCTTCTTCTCTTTTCCTTCATTGGTCTTCTTGCTTTGTACCTTAGAATTTCTTGTGCCATCACTAGACCTATTTTCATGCTTATCTTATATGGACAAATTTTCTTGCAAACCTTGTCAAAAAATTTAACTTAACAAAGAATCACCTCTTCTTTGTATATTTGCACAATCCACTTATCTATGTGGTCAGAGTCTTTCGATTAGATTGGTTAATACCCAACTAAAAATACACTTCTTCATGAACTTTGATGTATACTCTTGAATTCCTTTTCCTTGACATTATTAGATATAATCCATTTTAATTCTTGGTGTTCTTCATAACCAATTATACTTAACTGGAACTTGAGAAAATTATCAAACTCTTCCCAAGCTACAACTTGCTTTTTATGGGTAAGATATATCTCCTGATACAAAATATCCCACCATTGTTATGGATATCCCACCATCCTCTATCAAGAGGAATCTCAACATCTATAGACCCATAACAATTGAAACAATCCACTTTGAATGCGTTCATGGAGGTCTAGTGATCATCTCCCATATGCAATTTTTTTCCTCAACCCATCAAAATATTGTCTAGTTTCTTTCTTTAACCTATGGAAGATTCTACTTCTCCATTATCACTCTTGTTAGTGATCACTTTGACTAAATCCTACAATAGGTCTACAATGCCTTCTACTTGAGACTCTAGTTTCCTAGCACTTGTTTCACCTTCAGATATCTCTCAGTGATATGCTATCTGAGGTCTATTTCTTGGAGCTCTTCTATGGGTTAAACATTGTAGCAATGGTTGTCCACTCACCAAATACCCAAGTCCAATTTTCACCATGTACTATCAACTCAAGAACCAAATATAGACTCACTCTAATACCAAAATGATATATGTTATAGTGGGACAATTAGAATCAACCAATGTATCTAAGATATACAACTTTTCAAACATTTAAAAATGGTTTGATTGTGTTTTTGAACTACATACTTATGTTCTTCTTACCTCAAAAAACAAAATTACAAGGAACAAAGAGGAAAAATATACACATAAAATATTTACATAGTCCACCTATAAATATTTAACTAGAGATCCCTCTAGGGAATAAACTCCGATGGTAATTAATCTACAATTCAAATGCTTATAGCTTTTCCCTTGGACCTTTTCCCAAAAGTGGAATTCACATTGATGTAATTATGGCACACTTTATACTATATTCAAGATTTTCCTATGCATGCTAAGAAATTTCACCCTTAGTAGCATAGTTTAATTATTCTCCATTGTCTTCTATATTTTGACCTCCCAAAATAGTTCTCTTGAGATAAATTCAAACATAAACATCAAACTTGGACTCTCAAATCCATTATGTGTCTTTACTTTGCCTATAATACACCTTCTGCAAGATTCAATTACAATGTGGTTTGTTGTCCCCAAGATTATGTTATATAATGTTTAGACTTATTGATAACCATTGATAGTGTATGTAAGAATCATCAATAAATAATACATATATTCATAAATATATCCTTTTTCTACACTACCTCCATCAACAAAACTTATGTAAATAACACCTCCATCAACATCGTTTCATTAACAATATCCTCATTGATATATCCTCCATTGAGAGTGCCTCCATCAACAACATCTTCCAACTTCCTTGAAAACATTATGTTTCATAATTGACCTATCCACAACAACCTTTTCATTTTCATCATTTTTTCTTATCGATGCTCTACTTATCCATGATACCTTGTCAACCACATTTTCCAATCATGTATTGTCTATCATTCTCCCAAATCCTTCATCTTGATCCTCTTAAACCATCCATTCTTCCTTGGAACTTAACCAATTGTTTTAACTTGTCACGGCCTCTTCTTTGCATTGCAAATATTCAAAGTATAATTATGATAGATAGTAAAGAATGCATTTTACAAAAATAACAGATTGCTTTCAACACCCCAGGTGCTAGATAAGAGAGACTACTAAGAAATAGAGAATAGAGATCAACTATATCAACTTTCCATGTGCCCAACACATTAATAACAAGAAATAATCACTGCCATGCAAGTTGTAGCGAATGGTTGCATGAATAATGGTGCATCACATGCAAAAACTGCAAATTTCCTTCTTGGAGAATTATCCTGCACAAAGAGAAGCACCTTTCCTTCAAGGGAGAAGAGAATTCATTTCACATTGAATTCATCAATCCCGTATAACATATTTATACAACCTTCTCATGCATCAGCCTCTATTTTTATCTTTTTACTTCAGGATGAACTCACCCTCCATATGGATGCATCAATCTTGCATGAAGAAGTGTGCCCCACTTCTCATGCAATGCATTAACTCACTGAACTGTCTCTTAGGATGAAATCGCCCATTAACTAAAATTTTTCCCACTTAGTTAGGTGGATAACTAAAGTGTCGTCATGCAAGTGTCACAACTCAAGTGTCGTCTTTTAGTTTAACACAATTGTTGTATTTTAGTTTAACATAAGTGTCACCATGCAATAACACTTAGTTAACTAGACCTTATTTGTTATCACTTCGTTAACTATCTTTAGCCAAAATCATGATGATTGATTTACTTGGAGTGACCACTGCGAGTTCTTTAATTTACTAAGGCAAACATTGTGGCTTTAATTGAAGCTTAACAATTCGACTTCACTTAGTCATCTCATGAGCAATTGGAATTCTCTTTTTCTCCATGCATTTATCTTTATCTCTTATCTTTACTGCATGGTCAATATGTGTTAACTTTAATTATCTAGCATATCAGATTATACTAAGAATATTTGTCAGATGATGTGATCATATTATATTACTCTTGGACCAAATGATCATATGATAAAGTAATTCACTCTAGAGGTGGCCAGTCTCTAAAGGATACTTAATAGCAATTGGTGACCATGGTTAGTAATACATCACACAACATTAATGATTCAACATGCAAAGCATCTACCTCTATAATTGGAGGTCCACCCCATGGGTACCTACTATAAATTGAGGTCCACATGAGAATCTGACTTGACACACAAGTCCTGAGCCTTGTCCAACAAGACTTTACAACATCATCACTTTGATATATCAAAGCATTCACCTTAACACATGAGGAATAACCTTTTACAATTGAAGTCTTACTCATTCTTGAGTCAAACTCAAGAATCTACTCCAAGTTCCTGAGTCCAAATCAACTTCCCTACCTCAACACATGAGGCCCAATCCCGGCTACACAATATTGGCTTGGAGAATGACTTGTGATGTTGTACATTTAACACTCCCTCTCAGCAAGGGAGGCATTCTATGCCATACCAAGCTTGTCTCAGAAGTACCCAAACTTCGCCACTGATAGAGGCTTTGTTAACACATATGCAATCTTCTCATCAGTAGCAATGTACTAAAGTTTCATTGTACCTTTACGAACCATGTATCTGATGAAGTGATACTTCATTTCAATGTGCTTCAACTTATCATGAAACACATGGTTTTCAGAAAGCTTGATGCATCTTTGATTGTCACACTGGATGAATGTAGACTCAAGATTCTCACCGAACAACCTAGCAAGTAGCTTCCTATTCCAAACTGCTTCTCAGTAGGCAATACTAGCAACAATATACTCTACTTCTGTAGTACTTTGGGCTACAGAGCCCTGCTTCCTATTGGAACAAGATATCATAGCAGAACCCAATCTAAAACAATAGCCAAATGTACTCTTTTGGTCCACAATGCTACCACCCCAATCAAAGTTAGTATAAACAAGTAACAACACCCCTCCACTGGATGCATATTTGATTCCATAAGCAATCGTACCTCGAAGGTACCTAAGCACATACTTAGCAACGACCCAATGTATGTGTCTCAGATCAGACATAAATTGACTCAGAATACTCACAACATAACATATATCTGGTCTCGAATGTATCAAGTGCATCAATGAACCAATAAGTTGTCTATACAAAGTGGGGTCCATTGGATCCGATATAGAATATGAATCATGTAGTTTCCTCAAATTGGAAACCATCGGAGTACTCATGGATTTGCAATCCATCATGCCAAACCTGCACAATATATAAAAAATTTACTTCCCTTGAGAAATAAATATCTCATCTTTTCTTTGCCAAATCTCAAGGCCAAGAAAGTAGTGCATAAGACCTAAGTCTTTCATCTAGAACTCAAAAGTGAGCTCCCTCTTGCACCAAGCAATTAGTTGTTCCTCTCCAGTAATGTAACATCCCGATTTTTCATAGAATTTTAAAACTTTTGAAAACAACATTAAATACGATAATTATAATTGTGGAAATAATAATTGTTGATTACGACAACATTAAATGAAAATTTGTTAGAACTAAACATAATTTAATTTCTGTTTAGAAACAATGTGACAGTCATAGATTTAACACATAATTAGCACACATGATTATGATAACAAATGAGCTAACAGGTCGGAAATATGATGTGACACTTTTTTGTTTTACAATGATACTGACAGTTTGACTTTTGATAAATAAGGGTTTCCTACGAGGTACCCTGGAGTTTACTTAGCGGCAACGCTAAAGCAATTTGAATGTTCTATGTGCAGATGATAGGTAAGAAGTTTCATGACTGCGTAAATTCAAAGTTCGTGTATAGTTCAATTTCAACGTCGTAGATAAATAGATTGTTAGAAATATGTTGCGACTCACCATAAGTATGCAGGTATGAATTACATAGCTATAAATACTGTTTTCAAATGCTGTCTTACAACTGAACAATGTTTAAAACATAGTCATCTATGAATGTCATCATGTTGATAGGTTTGTCGCTGTAATCCTTGTTGTTGTTGTAGCTGGCTTTGTCGTTGTCTTAAGATAATTACTTATCTTCATATTACTGATGTAATAGATGTATCGTAAAAATCATTAAATGTGTGAAATGAGAAAATATGGTAAGAAAATCATAACATTTAGTTAGTTTCCATGCTAATTATTTATCAATGGATTCATTGAAATATCTACCATATAAACCATTTATTTTTATAATTGCAAAATTAGAATGAACTCAACCAATGTTACAAGGGTAATGTTCAATTCTCTTATGTATGGTTTATACTAACCGTAATTCTACCATGTTTAACTAAATGTGATACTTATAAGCTTTTAAGGGCTTATATATATAGTATCATTAATTGTATAAATTGCATATAATGAAACTATGTCAATCTTATGACTATAGTTGTACTAACCACTATTACATAAACCATATTTCTAATAATTAAAAACTACAAGCTTACCTTGGGAACTATATAACTTTTAGAATATTAATCTACATAACAAAATGAATCTACATACGACATAAGGTTGGAACTATATATATATATATATATAGTCGTTGGTCAATATAACACAATAATATGTATTGTAAAACATAACTTGGTAACCAAATGAACTTTGGATTAATATGATACGTAATGTTCTAAAGTTATGTAACATATGTTTTGAAATTAAATTGTTGTAATAAAGGAGTGTTGACATGCATTAAATTGGATTGAAAGATTGATGGTTGGCATACAATACGAGCCAGCGTTGGTGATTGTGATACAGGTCTGCATTTAATGGTCGTCCATACTATTGTGGTGATGAGGACTTAACCAGCTTCCACGTAATGTAAACTAGTGCATACGGTGACTGTGAAGGTTGCCATGTAATATTTCTTGTTGATGGTCCTTCGAGCTGGCTGTTGATGCATCCAACGTAAGCTCGATGTGGCAAGGCCGTGCTATGGCAATGAATGCTTCCATAATTACAAGGGCCATGCGATACCCAATGTAAAAGTGTTGGCAATGGTGATCGTTGATCGACTTGATCCTGGCCGTTGGATGTAACCCTAGAATTGTGTCGATGTTTTGGTTAGACAAGGAGTGAATGTAGTTCATTGTTTCGATGGTCTTGGCAGTAAGGCCGACAGGTTGCTGCTTTGTAGGGTTAGAAGATAATGCAGGAGGGTTTCGACCCTGCGACCTGTAATTTGAAATAGTGCAGGATTCGTCTGTCAGTAATGGCGTGAACATTTGTTAAGTCTTGAGTTGGCAACAATGTCGAGTTGATAGGTTGACTGTTTCTTTCTTTGAGATTTTTAGTAGCAAGATATCTTTCTGCAACCAGTACCTAAATGGTAGTCTGTTCTCGTGCGAGGCAAGTAGTTCGTTGTGTGCAGGCGTATGAACAAATCTCGACCTTCAACTGTAAAGGTAAATGATTTCCAAACTCAGAGTTCCTAGTATTGTTTGGTTTATAATTTTAACAAATATGATGTTTAACGTTTGGAAGTTTGTTTGGTAGGCACCGGTTTTGAAAGGGGAACACGCACCAGGGTTTGGAAAAGGATGGCCACGTTCCATTCCTGGTAAGCTTCGTGTCTTCCAATAAACCCTTGTAGGTGCTCCTTCGGTCTTGAATGATGTGGTTGTTTCCAACAGTGAATAACTAGTCTTGCCATGTTCGACGTCGTCTGTCGGTTGATCTTTTAAGAATATTTTTTTTTTATGTTGGAGTGAAAACTCTATGGCGAAGGACCTTCGTCTAGTTGCTCTGTGTTTATTTTTGATGCTTAGTTTCGTCCAATTGGAAATGTAAAACTCGTGTTTAAGAGTTCATAAATGATGGGGATAAAACCCTGTGGGGTTTTCGTTTTCAGAAATGTAATGTCAACTGTGAAAGTTGCTTCCTTTATGAAGCTTGAACCAGAGTTGGTTTGAATCTTAAACTTATGAAATGTTTAAACTTGGGAATAAACCTGTGCGATTTTTGTTTTGGAAACATGTTGTAAATTTTCGTTGCTGAGAATTGTTGATTCCTCTTTCTTGAAAATGGAACTTGTAATGGTTGAAAACGTTTGATCAATCCACCTATTGATTTATGTTATGTGGAAAAGAAGTGGAGCCGAAGCTCGTCTAACTTGTGGATAAAACTTTGCTTCTCGGCAATGATCAAATGTTGTTTCTTTTTGGTGCTATTCGGTTTGGTTTCTATTGTATAAAATGGTGTCTGTCGCACTTGTTAATGAATGTGAAAACTGTAGTTGATATTGTGGCTTTCGAGCAAGGGCAAAGTCTAAATGTTTAACGTAAATGATAACTCTGTAAATCTGTAAACGATGTAATGATTTTTGTTTTGAAAGTGAAAGAATAGGGCCATGCCCTAATTCTAGTTTCGTTCTTGAAACATAAAAGATATTATTCATGTAACTCTAAAATAAACCTTGCGTTGAACTAGGGTTTGTACTGCAAATTTAAATGTGGATATAAAAATCGTGTTCATTTTACCGTTGATAATGATAATGGAAACCTAGAAAATGTGATCTAGGGTTTTTACAGTTGATACGATTCTATGTTTTAGTACTATCTACAGTTTATAAAACAATAGATAAAGCGACACTCAGTAAGAATAATACATATGATTGTAACTGCAGAATGATAAGAGTAAGATAAAATAGGGTTTGCAAGTCTTTTGTTTACAGTTTCTAATAATACTGAAATGATTATGAATAAAGTATTCTACAGTGAATTTATGAAGGAAAATACAGTGTGCGAGTGAGAAGTATGTTGACTGTAATTTCCAACTTTTGATCATAGCTAGCACTTCTTATTTATTTGCAGCAATAATAGTTATTTCTAAATATGATATACAAAACTACATATTGCAATGGTTTCTTATGTAAATAATAGGGATAGGAAAACATAGTGTAATTATACAGGGAATATACAACATTTGTCTTTCATGAAAACAAAGGAATATTATTTACTGTAATAGAAATCGTATAGTAATTACTACTGTTATTAGCTATAGGGCAGAAAATGAAAACTCAATTCAATCACTGTACTTTACCTATCGAATCAAATGGTAGTTTGCCTATCTATTCATCTATACTTAATTTGCTTATCTACACTAGTCTAGTACAATGCATAAAACAACATGTGGAAAAATGTAGATATTGGTTTATCAATTCGATTCATCATCAAATTTTAACATTCAGACTTTTAAACAGAAATAACTGGAACAAGTAGGAAACAGTAAAAACTGGATAAATCTGTAGGGGAACAAACAACCCAAGAAGACTGTTCCACTCAACCAATTCCTGAAGACAGTCAAGTACTTGCCTTAGGACCCCCGAGCCTGTTCACTGAACCACCAGGAGAAAGAAACTTAGGAATTTAGGATCTGCACTTGCAGTAGCACTAACTGTTGAATCTTCAAGAACTAGCAGTCCAAAGGACCTACACCAGCATCTCTGGTTCTTTTTATCAATATGCAAACTTATGATTTCACTCACAACTATCCTCCCTATTCAATCTCTCAGTGATCACCTGATGCACATGAGGAAATATTCCTGCCTAAATATTGTGTAAGAGCTGTCTTCTCAATTCGAATTTGCCTTATGTAGGCTGCCTAGGCCTTTTCAGCTGTTACTGGGTCATTAAATGAGCTTCCTACCCACTCCCACCACCTGGGGGATAATGCCACATTTTTATGGGTAGTGTCCCATAACCAACAACTAGTGGTGTGGTGCAATTGCTACCATCTGTCCCATACCTTTCAACAGCTTCCATTCCTCCTAGTGGGTCAGTGAACACTCATTTAACAATCCCCTTGGGTGTTTGTCTCCTAATTAATTTATTTAAATAATAATAATCAGTAATTACATTCATCCTTGATCAAAATTGATCATAATTACAAAACTTTGTAATTAAATTTAACATAAAGTATTTTGTAAATAAAATAATAATTTTCAGAAATTTGGGTAGGTGACAAGTAAGGAACAAATCATCAACATATAGAACCAATATCAATGGTTGGTTCTTCACTACTTTGAAGTACAAATTTGGATCAACTTCTCTCTCAGAGAAGCTCAGTCTCTGAAGATAGATGTCAATTCTCGAATACCAAGCTCTAGGAGATTTCTTAAGCCCATACAAGTCTTTCTTCAATTTGCACACATGGGACTCCTTCTCATGAACCACAAACCCATCAACCTGCTGAATATAAAAATCTTCCTTAGCCTCACCATTGAGGAAGGTTGTCTTCACATCCATATGGTGAAGCTTTTGTACTAGAACAGATGAAAGTGAAATCACAGCTCGAATAGTGGTGTACCTGGCCACAAGAGCAAATGTCTCCTCATAGTCTATGCCTTCTTTTCGAGAGAAACCTTAAGAAAAAAACATAGCTTTATACTTTTCAATACTGCCATCAGCATGCTTGATATTGTAAATCCATATGGAAGTAAATATGGACTTCCCTTTAGGTTTAGGAACAACTTCCCAAACATCATTCTTCAAAATAGACTTGTATTCCTCTACCATTGTCTCTTTCCATACTTGCTTCTTTGCAAATTCTTCATAAGTGGAAGGCTCTGAATCATTGATGTGACTCATCTATGCAATATACCCTGAATATTTGTGACATTTCTTTCACTCTCTGGAAGAGCCTAATGGTGCTCCATGTCTCTCTGCATCTTGTAGTATATCTCGGCACCATGCAATCCTCCTCTTGGAAGGAGGTTCATCAACCAGTTCTACTGGTTCAATGGGAGCTAGCGAATCTAAGAAATTTGATGGATTCTCCCTCTGAACATATAAATGGGGAGAATCAGTATCTGGTTCCTCCGTCATAGGAGTCTCATGCTCCTCTATGTCTGTATCATATTGAATCTCTTTCGATCGCTTGAATGCTTCCTCTTCATGGAAGGTCACATCTCAACTGACCTCAATGTGTCTTTCACCTGGTACATATATTATGTAGGATTTGGATGATTCACTATACCCAACAAAGGTTCCCTTATTTCCTAATGGATCCGTCTTTTTCCTCTTTTATTTTGGCGCATGCATGTATACAGGACTCCCAAAGATCCCAAGGTGTGAAATATATGGTTTTTCACCAGTGAACACTTCTTCAGGTGTCTTCTCATCCAGAATTGCATGAGGAATTCTATTCTAGATATATATTGCTATATTGGTGGCCTCTTCCCATAATGAGGTAGACAGGTCTTGATCATTCATCATGGATTTTGCAGCCTCACATATGGTTCTATTCTTCCTTTTGGCAACCCCATTTTGCTAAGAGTTTTAGGGTACAGTTAACTGTGTATGAATTCCTGCATCACTACAGAACTCATTAAATGCATGTGAATCATATTCACCTCCATTGTCAGATCTCAAATCACGGATGTGATTTCCTGTCTGATTCTCAACTAGGGCTTTGAATTCCTGAAACTTGTTAAAGGTTTCGCTCTTAGCCTTTAGGAAATTAATCCATGACTTTCTAGAGAAGTCATCTATAAATAGTACATAATATAAATAGCCACTTAGGGAAGGGGATGGCATGGGGCCACATACATTAGAATGTATTAAATCTAAAATCCTTTTAGATCTAGTAGTACTTCTAGATAAAATATTTTTAACATTCTTCCCAAGTGCACAACCCCTACATACACTATCATGCTCAAAATCAAATACATGCATACCTTTCACCATTTGTTGTAATCTTGGTAGCGCTTTATAGTGGAGGTGAACAAGCATCCTATGCCATATCTTGCATGGACTGATAGTGTTGTGAACCATAGCTTGAATGTACTTCCCAGGTACCTTGTAGAGACCTCCCTCTCTAACTCCAATCACTGCTGCATATTTCAAGTCTTTGTTCTTTTGCCATAATAATGCTTCTTTATCCATGAAGATAACTTGGAAGCCCTTATCTTCAAGAACCAAAATTGATAGGAGGTTCTTCTTCAATCCTGGAACATAAAGAATTTCCTCCACATGTAAAATATCTCCTGAACTCAGCTGGAAGGAAGTGGATCCAAATCCTTGGATCGAATATGTTGTGTTGCCTCCCAACTATTCCTTGCATGCAAACCTTTTCTTCTTGAGATTAGTGGTGGCGATTTTATAACCAATCATATGTTTGGATGTGCCACTGTCAACCAAACACATGTCCTCACTTGTGATGACAGATCCAGAAAGTGCTGAGACTAGGAAATACTCCCTCCTTGTCTCCTTTTCGTCGGGTGCATTCTTTTGAGTAGTTTCATCTTCTATAGTGGGAGAAGCATGAAACCTTCCTTTTCCATTTTTAATTGCATTGCACTCCCTTGCATAATAGACCTTATTATCATAGTTGTAGAATCTAACCTTCGACTCGTCAAAGTCCTTGTTGTATACCTTCTTCTTCAAATGGGAAAACTTATTTTGAGAGAATTTCTTGTTACCTTTCTTCATCCTTTCCGCGAGGGAAAGGTTTTCTTCTTTGATGCACACCCACTTGCTCTGGATTTTCTCCTCCTCTTGGAGGAAGTCATGCCACAACCTTTTGAAGTTAGGTTGTACCTCTCATCTATTTATCGTAGGCAAGAATGTCTCCCATGAAGATGGGATACCATAAATAGCGGTTTGGAGAAGATCATCTTCATCCACCACGACTCTAATACTAGCAAGCTGATCTCTTACCTGTGAGATCTTGGTGAAGAAGGAGGCCACTATCTCATCCTTCCCCATCTTTAGGTTTCGAAGCTTATTCTTCAATTCCCTCTTTTTACTCGGGGCCTTTTTCTCATATAGGTTTGTCAATATATCAAAACACTTAGTTGCGGTCTTCAACGGAGTGATCGCAGACATCAAATTTTCCTTTACCGAATCATATATGATCCGTTTGGATTTAGCTTGGTTCTTCTTGAATTTGATGTGCCATACATAAGATGTATTCCCCTCCACCACAATGGATACTTATCCATCCAAGTCATGTTCCTCCAAGATGTTCAACACCCTCGCCTTCCAAGTGTTGAAATTCAAAGTGCCCTCAAGACGGTCTTCCGATCGAATAGATATCGATGCTATGGCTCTCAAGTATTATGATAAACTCCTTAGGATCTACGTAGGATCAAGTTTGCTTTACAAATCTTATCTCTTTCATGCATTGAGCTCTAATACCATGTTAATTTTTGAGCAAATATGATGAGCTTTGAACTTTGAATCTTTAAGTGCGAAAATATTGATTACTTGAATCAATGAACCATCCAATCACATGAAACATTCAACCATAACACAAGATGTACCCTGGGGAAAACCCTCAAAACAATGAGGATGAAAAACCCCATCAAATATTCAGAGTATAATTATGATAGATAGCAGAGAATGTCTTTTACAAAAATAACAAATTTCTTTTGGCACCCCAGGTGCTAGATAATAGAGAATACTAAGCGATATAGAATAGAGGTCAATTGTATCAACTTGCCATGTGCTCAACACAATAATAACAAGCAAGAATCACTTCCATGCAAGTTGTAGTGAATGGTTTCATGGATAATGGTGCATCACATGCAAAAACTACAAATTTCCTTCTTGGAGAATTATCCTGCACAAAGAGAAGCGTCTTGCCTTCAAGGGAGAAGAGAATTCGCTTCACATTGAATTCATCAATCCCGTATAACATATTTATATATTGTTTTCATACATCAGCTTTTATTTTTATCTTTTGACTTTAGGATGTGTTAGAAAAACAGGATCGCAGAGCAATAACAATAAACAGAAATGCAAATATAATCACACATACACATTACAAGAGAGACACAGATATATCGTGGTTCACCCAACTTGGGCTACGTCCACACTGAATTTGCCAGTCCTTATTATTATTACCATCCAACAAGATGAAGGGATACAACCTGCAGCACAACCGCTGCACTTCCTCTTCTCTGTTTCACAGTCTCTCTCCCGATCTCAAAGATGTTTACAATGCATAAAACCTAATACATCAACCCTAGCCGTATTACAATGTCTTTCTTTTATAAGGGAAATACAATGGGAAAATACCACGGGATACCCAAAACCATGGGCCCGCAAAACAGCTGGCGAAAACAGCCCCCAAAATTTTCTTCGGGGGTGTTGCCCCCGAACCCCCATTTCTCAGGGGCACTGCCCCCGGACCCCCCAGCCAGGGGGGATGGTCCCCCCTGGAACCCCGTGGGGGGGCGATGCCCCCCCACTGGGGTGAGTGTACAGTCCACTTACATATCATATAGAACTGGGGTACAAACACAGCTGATACAATATCATCTATGAGACTAGAAGATCTGGCTCCAAAACCAACAGGATGAACTCTCCCTCCACCTGGATGCATCAATATTGCATGAATAAGTGTGCCCCACTTCTCATGTAATGCATTAACTCACTGAACTGTCTCTTAGGATGAACTCACCCCTTAACTAAAATATTTCCCACTTAGTTAGGTGGCTAACTTAAGTGCCGTTATGCAAGTGTCGCAACTCAAGTGTTGTCTTTTAGTTTAACATAAGTGTTGTCATGCAATAACACTTAGTTAACTAGATCTGATTTGTTATCACTTAGTTAACTATCTTTAACTGAAATCACGCTGATTGATTTACTTGTAGTGACCACTATGAATTCTTTAATTTATTGATGCATACATTGTCACTTTAACTGAAGCTTAACAATTTGAGTTCACTTAGTCATCTCATGAGCAATTCAAATTCTCTTTTTCTGTATGCATTTATCTTTATCTCTTATCTTTACTGCATGGTCAATATGTGTTAACTTTAATTATCTATCATATCAGATTATACTCAGAAGATTTTTCAGATGATGTGATCATATTATATTACTCTCGGACCAAATGATCATATGCTAAGGTAATTCACTCTATAGGTGGCCAGTATCTGAAGGAGACTTAATAGAAATCGATAACCTTGGTTAGTAATACATCACACAACATTAATGCTTCAACATGCAAAGCATCTACCTCTATAATTGGAGTTCCACCCAATGGGTACCTACCATAACTGGAGGTCCATATGAGAATCTGACTTGACATAGCAGTCTTGAGCCTTGTCCAAAAGGACTTTACAACATCATCACTTTGATACATCAAATCATTCACCTCAACACATGAGGAATAAACTTTTACAACTAAGGGTTTAGTAATTCTTGAGTCCAACTCAAGATTATACTCCAAGTTCCTAAATCCAACTCAGGCTCCCTACCTCAACACATGAGGCCCAATCCTGGATGCGCAATATTGTCTTGGAGAATGAATCGTGATGTTGTACATTTAATAGGTACATCACACCTCTAATTCTCTAGATCTCTTATTTACTCTCCTTCGTTGTATTGGCCTCTCCAATAGCTCCTGCACTAGTTTCTCATGCTATGTTGTTGAATGTTCTCTCTAGTATTTCATCTACCATAATTTAAGGTCCATTTCTCTATGAATGTTATCACTATCCTCTTATATCTATCCAATTCTCAACTTATCCCAACCTAACCCATTTTGTTGCTTTAGGTTGTTTATCCTCTATTTACACAATTGTCCAATACGAGGAGTCATTCATGATAGATGTTCAAATGCTCATGTGAATAGTTGTGTCTTTTGTCTGAGGTCCCTTCATTTAGACTACTGAAACTTATCCATCTTTTTGTATAAATGATGGTGTAAGTATGTATCCCAATTATTCCTTACCATTGTAGTAGATATCCTTGTTGTTGGACACCATTTCATAGAGATGACACTTATATTCTCATTTGTAGATACTCCAAACACGATGCCGCTAATGATTCTCCTGACCAAATTAGATTAATTTCCTATATTAATAAAACTTAGGACCACTCCCTTCTTTTCCAAAAATATCTTCCCATGTAACCTCTTAGCGACCTATCCACTATTGTCTTAACAATAACACTACCTCACGACATTCTCATGCTATCCTCAATGACTCTTCCCTTATTAACTAGGTAATAGATCCACCTCAAATCTTCCGCTATGAATATAATCTATCTTAGGAAGTCTAAACCTATGCAAGTTTGAGTCCCACCACGATAAGAGATCCCTAAACACTTAGATATAGACATGGCATATGGTTTTGATTTGAGAAGCCTTCTCTAATCCTCAACATTAGAAGGAAAAAAACATGTAGTGGAGGTTTTTAATCTTACAATATTGGCTAAAATTTTCAAAAAAACCTCTGCTACAACCTTCACCAATGGTATTTGATGTTTTGGCGGAGGTTTTTATAGAAATTTAATATATCTAAAAAAAAACTCAGTGGCCAGAGGCTTTAGCGGAGGTTTTTTTATTGGTGTGTTTTATTAGTGGAGGTTGTTTTATTGGTGTGTTGTATTAATATAACAAATACAAAATGAACTAACATGTTTAAAAACAAACAAACACCGGTGCATACCTAAATTTCAACGTCATTGATGCTTTATAACACGATATGCACCAGTGAAGAAATATAACATTGGTGCTTATGAACTCTTATAATGCATGAATGCTATAAGGAAAGGAAAACACATCAGTGCACTTATATAGAAAGCACCAAGGAATAATAATAAAAATGCACCATGGAATGCAACGCGTAGTTTGTTACATCGGTGCACGTCAGTTTTAAGTGCACCATTGCTATATTTTACTTAAACGCACCAGTGCGATTAAAATGATCAAAGGAATCAATAATCATTTTTTCTTTGGTGAATAGTGACATCGCACTGAAATATATATATATATATATATATATATATATATATTTTAGTTCCATTATTTATCAAAAATTGAAATATTTTTTATAATAGTATTCATATAATTTTAATTTTAATTATTGCATTTGGATTAATTTGTTATATCATCAGTTTTCACATCTATTGTAATATGTAATCATACATATATTTGTTCAGTGATAGAACATTTCACAATGACATTGGACAATGCAATATAATAAGAAACTTTATTTTTATATATGAATAAGAGGCCCTTTGTCATACAAAATGGGACAACAGAAAGGTTCATAATAATCAAAATGTCAATATGTAATTGTTACACTTATTGGTAACATGTTGTCTTTCAATTGGGACACTATGTCTAGTACATTATACAAAATACCTAATTTTCACAGACAATTGTTTCAAAATATAGAAGAACTTGCATTAACATCCAAAGATATTGACCATCATTATTTGTCGGAACTGTTGTCAGTGCTCTAGCTACTTGCATGACTTGGGTTATTTGGATGGATTTTTTGTTCATTGCCTCGATTGTGTTCCTCGTCTTCAACTTCCATCTACAAACATAAAAATAAAGTGTAATGAGTGTATCTACATTGGTAAGAATAATGAAAATTAAAATAGATAATTATATACATGAATGTAAATTGAAAAGATAACCATAGCAATAATTGGGTCCTCAATGATACACACTCTTTCAAAACCAAATCTCATGCCTTCTCTCAACAACTCTCCATTGGATCCACTCTGTACTTTGTTTCCTGCAAGTTTTATACCCTATAACAAATCATAGATTTAATATAAAGGAATTTTGTTGTTTCATTTATAAAATGAGAGAAGTAAAACAACATAGATACTTACAAATTCCACAATTAATTTTTGATATGCCAAGATATACTCACAACCCATACTTAACCCAATGCCAATCAATTCTTCAGATGGATCTTCTTTGTATGTTAACACATGTTTGAGGACATCCAAGGATGGTCGGTGTAATAAAAATTAAAATATAAATATCACAACAAATATGAAATCTTAAGTTGTTATAAGGAAATCACAATTACTCACGAACTTTGCTATCAACCCTTTTTTTCCTTGTCGTCCTGTTTTATGTGCTTAAAGGGTTCCATTTTGTTTTTTTTTTGCGACAAAACAATTGAAAATTAATATTTAATGTTAAATTAATTAATTATATGTACATAATAGAAAATTCAACGATTTTATACATTTGAAGCACCTTGTTATTGAGATGGCTCTTCTCGCAATGCAATTATGTCCATTTCTTTGACCATCTCATTGTACACTTTTTTGGACATCGCTACTAGCATATCTCGGATATCACCTTGTTCATACTTTGGGATTTTCATAATCTTCCTAAAAAATTAAAATGACATTAAACTAGTTTTACACTGATATGAAAAGTAAATATAGCAGAATTAATATTAACAAAGGAATGCTTTGTAGTAGTATATACATATTCTATAAAAGTATGTTTAAGAATATTTCTTTTTGAATGATTTTGTTTTGTTGTTGTATTGTTTTTCTATTACAAGTTTGATACGTCTCATTGACCATTGTTCTGGAAACACCTCACATAATTTAGATATAAATTGATTCTTGGAATCATTGGATTGGTTTCTGTACTATAAGTGGAAAGTATGTCTATACATTCTTTCCACTATTTCCCTCATAGTTTTATAAGAAAAAATCCCCCTTTCATTAAATTCCAATGCCACTCTAGATGAGCTAAGGACAAACTGATCATCATTTAAATTTTCCATAATTTATTTTTTCTTATGATGGCATTCCCTTTTGTTGTTGTCAGCCCCTGCAAAACATTCAACATATGCAAAATATATTGTTTGAAACATGTTAATGACTATTCTTAAGTACAATATCACTGAAAATTCAAGAAAAAATTCATATTGATTACTATTTTATTCACTTGATTCATCCCTCTGCTAGAGATGGTGGTGGGAAAGTTGGTGGTGGAGGAGTAAATAGTGGTTGGTCATCATGGTGAGGAGGAGGAGGAGGAAGTGAAGGAGGAGGAGGAGGAGGATGATCATTTCCCTCATCAAATGTAGAGGAAGACTGACTACGATCGCCATCCATCCTAGCATCTAGAAGGTTGGTTACAGGTCCTATGATATGACACATAAAAACACACATATCATGAGGAATAATCCTCCATATATATACAGGGTGGACTCTCAGATGATCTCCTAAACCCATACAGGGTGGACTCCCTACCGAGCCAATAATGTGGATAACCCGTCTTCCATATCCTCCCAAAATATAGCATCTGTCTTGTGTTGCAGGTTGGGTCTGGGAAACTAAGGAAACTCAAGCTCATCCATATCCTCATCTATCACCAGTGGAGGATCCTCCCCATCATAGGTGCCAATATCTACAAAATATATAGTACACAACAATAATTAGACAATTTCATTAAACAATTTAATAAAATAATTTAAAGAAAATGTTAGGATAAATTTCATTTGCATTAAGTAAGACAATTCAACTAGATTGATTTAAACATAATGATAATGGTGGCTCATCCAGGGTGGAAAAGATGTTATGACATCCTCGCCAGTCCAACCCCGCGGATACGACACAAGGTCCAAAGTATGACCATCCTCACTGGCTAGTAACTCGAGTACCTTTGAGGTGAACCTTGCTAGGAATTCCGGCTGGCCTCTCTTGGGAAACATATATCCCCACATATGCATCTACACCTCGTTCATCTCCCTATGAGGGTGGGGTTCAAATGATGGCCTTGTGAATGGAAACCTCTCAAAAAATAAACAAAATAGATCTAAATCAAAAGGGAATTTGTCCCTCTTCTCAAACTGTGCACGACATCGATCCGAGTAAAATAAATCTGTTGCAAAAAAATGGAAATCCAACTAATGCATTTAGGTCTCTACACTAAAGAATCTGTGCAATATAATAGAGGGAAACTAATGTGCTTCCCATCAGTAGTGAAGTGCACCACCATAGTAACCAAAAGAGAGAGGCAGATAACCTCCTCTGCACCATAAGAAACAATATGCAACTTTCCTCTAGAAACCTGAAGAAGAGTAGGTCAGTGACTTCGTAATTGATATATCTTCGAGAGTATGCAAGATGATTCTCTACTGCAACACCAAGTGGGACATAAGGGAACTGGGGAAAATCCTCCCCTCTCCTAGATATCCCAATGATGAAGTATATGTCCTCCTCTGTGGGATGAAACCATAGATTGGGACAAAATCGAAAGGCCTATGTACATTGATCCCAATGACGAATCAACTGCATCAAAAAAGCTAAGTTTCCCTTTAGGGATGTATCTTCCTGATAGAAATTGATGAGGCCGACAACCCTCAAGAGGTCTCATGTCTGTGTTGGAATGGGATTAGGGTACAAGTCTCTCTCCTTCTCTCTGGCCTCCAACTCCCATACAACATTGTATAGGTCCAGTTGTGCTTGTTGCTCCTGTTGCAACTCTTGCCACTGATGTCTCTAATTCACATATAAGTTCCATCAGTCTCATAAATAGACATAGATATGTATATAAAAAACATTAAATATTTCATTAAATGATCATTTTATTTATTAAAATAAAACAATTATTTTTTTCTCAGAATAAATGAATTTAACACGCGGTGCACCTATATAATAGTCACGCACCACTCGTGGTTCTCTTTGTAATAGAAATGCATCATCGACAGTGCACTACAATAATATCAGCACGCTGAAAACATACATCAAATAAACCAACATTAAAACAACATCGAAACCTAGTGCGTTAAAAATGACATAAGCACCATGAACGATGCGCTACATTGATCCTGGCGCACCAGGTGTGAAAATTTCATTTGAGAAATGTAAAAATGATGCACTTTTAAAATTTACCGCACCAGTGCTATTTGAGACAAACAAGCATCACGGACGATGAATGTGTGATACTTAAACATATCTCATTTTTTTATTACCAAATCTTTTATATTAGTGCATCCCTCATTAGGGAGTGCTGGTGCATTACGAACACGTTGGTGCATCATAAACATTGCGCACAAGTGTTTAGATTGCACCGTAATCGGCGCAGCTTTGTGTAAAAGTTCTAGAGAAAGGGGTGAAAAGCTATTTTTTCAATGGCCGAAACGATGCGTATGTTAAACATAAGCACACTGATAGTGCAGTGCGTATGTATTAAATTGATGTACGATGTATGTGTAGGATATTTAAATTATTATGTTTTGTTAGTGTAGTGGTGCGTCTTAAAATCAGAAATCACCAGTTACACAGTTCTATAGGTTATTACCAGCATAGGCGTGTTACCATATTTAACTGCACCACTCACGGTGCTCTATGATTTATAAAACGCACCAGAAACTGAAGATGTGAAAAATGTTTTATTAATTTTTAGCGACGTGTCATGAAAAGTATAGAGCATCGTAAATGCGGTGTGCTATAGTTTCATAACACACCACTATTGGTGCATGCTGTAAATTTACAGGGTGCATTATCTGTCGCGGTACGAGCCGAACAACTTGAATGCACCGCACAATTTTTTTTTAATGCTTTTGAAAAAAAAAACAAATTTAAGGTGAATTTTGAATTCTATCTGCTAAAAGTTTGAATTAGAAGGTGACAAAGACATTACCTAAGAAATTGCGTGTTGGGGAAGCATGGTTGTGACATAGACAAAAATTCAAATTTTCCCACCCTTTGGAAAAATTCAAAAGCCACCAAGCAAGCAACGAAAGGGAGCAATTCAATCACATGGAACACCGATGGCAGAGCATCTCAAGGAGGAAACCAAAGCAACAGTGCTTAGGTGGTCTACAACACTGTAGGATGGTAAAAATGGCGTTTTAGTCTAATAATTTTACCCTATTTCGATGCACCCAAAAACTAGACACAGTAGTGCGGTTGTAGCAAATGATCGCACCGACAATGAATATAAAAAATATAAAAAATTATGTTCCACATTTTTTTTAATTTTACCCTAATACAGTGCGCTTTATTATGAAATAACTGGGGTGTTTCCTATATATAAACATTGTTCACAAATATAAGTTATAAAAACATATTTATGTCCGTGTTTTTTTTTTCATTTACCCTACTTCGGTGCTCTAAATGATAGGACACATATGTGCGTTTTTAAGATAAAAATGCACCGTTAATGAATATTATTTGATATAAAAATAGTTTTCATCCCGCATTTTTTAATTTTACCCTATAATGGTGCGTATATGATACAACACACAGGTGCATTTAGTTCCCGTTAACACATCACTAATGAATATAATATTATTAAAAAAATTTAGCATCTTGTTTTTCTTTTAGTTACACCTTGTGTCAGTGCTTACAATTACATGCCGCATAAGTGTTGTTCAAATATCTAAACACGTTGTAATTTTTTTTTTTTTTTTTTTTTTTAAAACATATTTTTCTAGGTAGGAGGGTAGTATTTTTGGCTGAAATTGTTGTGTCGTTTATGTGGTTGCACCAATACGTCCTCGTAGTTTAAACGCACTATTCTTTGTTGGCAGGAGAAATAAAAAATATTTTTTTTTCTCTCTACTTAACAGGGATTTCAATATCGATGCGATTTGTTTTTGTACGCACTGGTGTGTATATACTAAGGGAGCATCAATGTGTTTGGTATGCATACAAGCACTGAATTAAAAAAATTGCTAAAACCTCCATCCATGCGCCTCCACTATTGACCTATGCTATAAATAAATATTTGGACTCTTTTTTTAGGAGCATTTGCAAAAAAAATCGTTAGAAGGTCTTTTCCTTGTAGTGCAATGTCTCATATATATGTACCTATCCTCATCCCTTGTGAAATTATAATTTGAATCTACCAACCCTAGAGATAAGAGAATCCATTCATAGGTAATAAATTTGGAAATATAGGAAACTTGCATGAGTTTTTATACTGACTTTTTAGACTACTTTAACGTGACACCATCTTCATGGTGACCACTCAATCCAAGGATTGGGATGAGGATTATTATGAGATCCAATAGATATAAATACAAAATCCTTTCCTTTATTGGTTGTGTATGATTCAAAGTGCATTCCAAGTTATTTATATCTATCTCTAGTGACATGTAGACATAGAATACAACTGGTTAACATCAAACAAAGTTATAATTTTCCAAACATTTCAAATATTTTCAACAAACTATGCCTTTTCAATTGAAAAGTAAGAATTATGTAAATCTTATAGGATTTGAGCATATAGATATAGGCACATAAACTAAATAGATATGCTGTGAAAATCAAATCAACAATCAACTAATCATGTAACAAATGGGATATCATAGATCATTACACAAAAACTATAAGCAAATAAGAAGAAAATAATGATGTATGTCATTAACTTGAATGAATGTAGGTGAACAATATAAATAGCAAGGCAATCAAATTAGGTCAAGAGGATGTTCAAATTGCTCATGCAATGCTTGGAGACTAGTCATGCAATGACCCAAGACTCCCCAATCACTAGCCCCGATAGAGTAATGTACAAGCGACTAACTATATGTGCACACAAGTACATAAAATCATTCAACTTGAGAGCCTAGGGTTTGTTAGGCATAGTGAGGGCTAGTTAGGACCTATATTAGTAGAGTGCATCTAGTCCTCAACCAATTACAGACTCAGTCACTCCTAAAATCAGGGAATAGTTCCTCAAATAAGGGAATGCACCCACAAATCAAGGAATGTGCCCCCAAATCTAAGAATCCAACTCAGGGTTGACTCATGTGGTCAATTTGGATTGGATTTGGCCCACTAGAGTCATTAGTTTAAGGTTTAGGTAGCAAGGTAGAGGGTTATTTTCTCTACAGCTCCCCCCCAATAATCCTAACTAGGTGAAAAAACTAAAAAGTAAAAATGGGTCCTGACAATTTGCAACCATATTAGGAACCCATGCACACAAGAATCTTTGAAAACTAGGTAAGATGGAAAAAACCACATGAGAACCCCCCCTCCCCCCCATAAAAGAGAATGTGGAGAGAAAACTTTAAGAAGCCTACTCAGAAGATGCCTTCACTCCCAAAGAATCTCTTAACTGGGTGAACTGCTTCTCGATAAGGGATTTGTGAAGATCCCTGCAAACCTTTGTGAACTCCTCCTTCATTTGAAGTACATGTGAGCCCATTCTCAATATACAAACCCTTTGAAGTGCTTGAATGTTAGTTCTTGATCACTACTTGCTTCTAATGGAGGAAACCCCTTGAAGCTTTTGTGCAGAACTTGGTGAACTGTAGGAGAAAAGGTTGTAGATCCGGAGTATGAGAAGACAATATGGAAAGACATTTTGGAGGTCTTCTTTAACAAGAACATGATTTGGGACAAGTTTTCCAATGGCTTCTTCAATTTGAACTTGATTTGGGACAAGTTCTCCAATGGATAGAATAAATTTGTAGATCACATATTCTTCTAGGCCTGCAAAAAGGTCTTCCTCAACTAAGTTGTGGATCATGGATGTGCATATGTCCTCGTTGTCCATATGTTGTGAAGCATATGGGTCCTCTTTCATCCTCTCAATGTATGTGAATATGTCCTTGTAGGACATGTGTTGTGAAGCTTATGGGGCCTCCTTCAACAAGACTAAATCTAACATACCAACTATGTAGCATATGAGCTAGGGAGATAGGAGATCCATGGTTGCAAATGACCTCTCTAATGGTTGCAAATGAGCTCTTTGATTGGTGAAACCGAGCTCTCTAATGTATGCAAATGAGATCTTTGATGACTATAAGATCTTGGCTACAATCTTCAACAAGACTGGATCTAGCATACCAACTATGTAGTAACTGAGTTGGGGAGATAGGATATCCATGGCTACAAATGAGCTCTTTAATGGATGCAAATGAGTTCTTTGATGGCTACAAATGAGCTCTCTAATGGTTGCAAATGAGCTCTTTTTTAACTTGCAAAAGCTTGATCCTGACAAAAAAAATCACTAGAACACTGACTAGTTTAGTACCCCAACAACTTGGATACCATATAAGATTTGAGCATATAGATCTAGGCACATAAACTAAAGAGATATATTGTGAAAATAAAATCAGCAATCAACTAATCATGTAACAAATGAGATATGATAGATCATTATACAAAAACTAGAAGCAAATAAGAAGAAAAGTATAATGTATTTCATTAACTTGAATGAATGGAGGTGAACAATATAAATAACAATGCAATTCAAATTAGGTTAGGAGTCTATTTGAATTGCTCATGTAGTGCTCGGAGGCTAGTCAGGCTTAAATAAAGCCAAATACCCTTAGTTAGCCATGAACACTCACCTAGACTAAGTTTAACTAACCTAAGGCTCCCCAATCACTAGTTTTGGTTGAGTGATGTACAAGCAACTAATTGTATGTGCATGCAAATCCCAACAATCACTAAACTGGGGTGCTTAGGTTTTGTTAGGGCTATTTAGGGTTAGTTAGGACCTAGATTAGTGGAGCACATCTAGTTTTCAACCGGTTACAAACTCAACCATTCCTAAAATTAGGGAATGTGCTCCCAAATCAAGGATTGAACCCCCAAATCTAGGACTCCAACTCATGGTTGACTTATGTGGTCAATTTGGATGGGGTTTGGCCCACTAAAGTCATTAGGTCAAGGTCTAGGTAGCTAGATAGAGAGTTATTTACTTTAACAGATCTATTGTTATTGCAAGTTTTTATTGATAAACATTTGAAGCAAAAACAAAAAACAAATGAAAAGATTTGTAAATTTCACAATATGCAACATTTAAAAAAACCAGTGACAAACTCAACCAATCCTAAAATCAGGGAATAATTCCTCAAATTAGGGAATGTGCCTCCAAATCAAGGATTGAACCCCCAAATCTAGGACTCCAACTCATGATGTGGTCAATTTGGATGGGGTTTGACCCACTAAAATCATTAGATCAAGATCTAGGTAGCTAAGTAAAGTGTTATTTACTTTACAAATTTGTTATTATTACGAGTTTTTATTAATAAACATTTATAAAAAAAAAACAAAAAAAAATTATAAATTTCACAATATGCAACAATTAAAATCAAAATTTAAAATTGAAAAAAATGAAATTTGATTGATTTTATTTTAAATTCTATCTCAAACCATAAACCTAACGTATATTCAATTATGCCTAGTTAATTTTATTACATTTTCTGCTCAACTTCATCCATATATATATATATATAATAATGATAATGTAATTATTCATGTCATCCATACATCTTTTGCTTGTATCATTTAATTAATTAACTTTTAACCCATTTACAAACGTATAGATGGGTGCTTTTTAGTTCACACTTGTATGAATTTACTTCTCTTTAGTTTTACCATATGATCATTTTCTTATAGTGACATGGTCTTGGTCAGTTTGATTTTACTATTATTTACTTTTAAAAGAATGATATATTCTTAAAATCATATAACAATCCCATTTATTTTTAATAATTCATTGTCATATATGATCATCATTAGTCTATAGTCAAATCCTTTCTTACTTTGCTTGGTCGAAGGGAAATATGACGTGACACCATCGATGTGCTGTTTGGGAATCAAATCTATAATTAACTTTTATGGTAGTGAAGTTTTGTATTATCTTTGTCATAACTTTTAAGGGAATATATTTGGAGTTGAATGTGTGATATGGGTTCAATAGGTAGAATATATGGGAATATATATGGAGTTAAATGTATGTGTATATAACTTTTATGATAGTGAAGTTTTGTATTATTTTTGTCATAACTTTTAAGGGAATAAATTTGGAGTTGAATGTGTGATATGGGTTCAATGTATATGTAATAGGTAGAATATATGGGAATATATATGGAGTTAAATGTATGTGTGATATGAGTTTAAAGATATAATGTATATGGAGAATATATAGGGTTGAATGTATATGTGATATGGATTTAATGTATATGTAAGAGGTTTAATGTATGTGTAAGAGAAGTTGGATTAATAGCAGGTCTATATGTGCAATGTGTGAAAATATGTATATATAAAGTCAATAGAGTTATTATTCTAGAAATGAATATGTGATTTGGTTTATATTGATGTATTGGAGGAGGTCCTTATATTGAATAAGGAGTTATTGTGTAACTCACATTATTATCTATTTGGGAGTTGTGTTCCATGCTATTACTTTGTGTACATTGTTTGTAGTATGGTTTATTATGTTAATTTTAAGGATTTAGTACAACATTTGGTATTAGAGTGGATGATCCTTGGTTTTCCTCATTCAAACGAGTTATCTTACAAATTATGATATAAATTTTTTTTTTGGATCATGAAATTGGATGGGACCTAAAGGGTTAGTAATATGATACAATAAATTATATGTGATCTAAATTTCAGAATTTGGTTCACAGTAATTTTGGCATTATAGAATTTACAAGTTAATGTTTTAGTTTAGTTATGAAACTAGGTTCAAACTGGTGGTTTTAGTAAAATAGTCATATCTAAAGCTGGAGAGGTCCAAATTTAGCACCACCTTTGGCATTGGAAAAAGGCAAATCAATCCGTTTAATCTCCTTTTATATTTAAGGTTGAAAAATTATCCATGGGGCATACCAAACAAGTTCACCATCTTGAAAAGTGACATATCAACAAGTTTTGGGAAAATCGTATATTTTTTCTTGGCACGTCATAATTCAATGAGACATGTGACATTGCAAAAACTATATACCAAGATATTATAGTACAAAATTTTAAACTTAGAGGTCTAGAGAAGTCAAATCTAAATTGGGTGCAATATTAACCTACAATTCAATTTCCAAATCGAGGATTAAAATGGTATGTTAACTTAAAATTTGCATAAGTGCTTTTGGTTGGAAGGTTTAATTGAAGTGATTCTAAAGCCGTTGGAAAGAGGAAATAAAATAAAATGTAAGGATATATATTTTGGTGGATTGGGATAAATTTTGAAGGTCTAGGGAGTTGGAATTTGAGAGACTAAACCTTGATTGTTAAAGGAAATATTTGATGAAATTGCCAAAACTTAGGGGAGTTGAAGATGGAATTGGTCCTAAATATTATAAAGGAACAATAAATTGGGGTTTCAAATGTGTATATTTGTATGATGAAGCTTATAAATGGTGTTGGAAAGTATTGATTTGAACCATAGTTGTAATTACACATAGCCTTGAGGGTTAGCTCAAGCGGTCATGAGCTAGGCATGAGATCTCTTCCCCCAAAGTTGGGGAGGTCACAAGATTGACTCTCTTAATCCCTCCAGGCTTATGCCTGATAATTAGGGCCAACGGTTTACCCATTTACCATCCATGAATCTAAGGGAAGTACTTAGAGGGTTTTCTGCAAGGTTATTCCTTGGAAAAACAATTGCACATGGGAAACATTTGAAAATACATTCTCAAAATTATAGAGGAATAAAGAAATGGAATTAGAGGGTATGATGAAAATAAAACATGAATTGAAGGAAATGAAAGTAAATATTATGGAGAAGTCTAGTGAGTTGTATAAGATGATATCCCTTAATGAGAATTGAGTAAGGAGGTGAAAAAATTAAAGAAAGAAATGAAGGAAAATGACGTGTCAAGGGAATAATTGAAACAAAGTTGAAAATGTTGTATAATCATAATCAATACCTTATTAATGATGCTATGAATAAGAAAAAGCATTTATAAGAGTTAGAACCAAAGAATAAAGATGAAGATACTACCATAACATTTGAAGAGAAAACTACCAAAAGTCTTGAAGATGAAATTTACAAGAAGGTTAAAGATTGAATTAGAAATTTATTCCAAAATTGAAGAAGGACATAAGAATTTGGTGAATAACATCACCATTCAACATCATAATTAGAAGGTATAATAATATCATCAAAAGGAACTTGAAGATGCAAATATCCAACTAGAGAGACAAACGTTCACATCGGAAAATTTCACAAAAGCATTTAAAGGCATTCTCTCTCAAGAACATATAATTGAACCTACAAATACTATTAATGATTATGGTATGGAAATTGAAGGAAAATTATCGAAGGTGGAAGCATATCAACACTCTCATTATTAATAAAGTTAGAAAGAAAGGGAAAAAGATTGATATTGTCATTGCCCAGGAATAAGAAGGAATAATCAACATTATTCACAAAATATGAATCATGGAATATTTTGTGACATGATATTATCAATGGCTAACAACTACAACAAATTGGAGAAACTAGACCAATTGAGGAAATCAAAGGATTAAAGGAATCTATCAAGGTTTGACATCAAAGTGAGTTGAATATGGATTAGATAATTATTGATAGCAACAAGAAAGTGAAAATATTTGAAAATCTTATTACTTAATTTTATCACATGTAAAACCCTTAATTGCAAAAATTTGAGGACAAAGCTTTTCGAATGGGGGTATTATATTGTGACCTTAATGGTAATATGTGGAGTCAAATGTATATATGATAGGGTTCATGTATATGTAATGTGTTTGGATGTATATATAATAAGGGGTTTACATGTGTAATGGGTGAGAATATGTATATATAGGTTAATATAATCATTATTGTAAAAACAAATTTATGATTTAACTATATAAATGTAGTTAAATTATTTAGAAGAATCTATCTTATTAAACAAAAAAAAATATTATATAACTCATCATTATTATACTCCACATATAATTTATTATATTATTTTAAAAATTTAATACATAACAATCTTTCACCTTAATATCTTAAGTAATTCACATTTAATTTTATAAAAAAAAACAATATATATATATGATAACTTTACTAAACCAACACTATAAACACATTACCATGTTTAAAAATCTACCAACACATAACATGTGCTTATTACAAACCAATCAAAGAAACCTTATAACCCTAAACTTAATAAATTCCATACCTCACGTGCTTATTACAAACCAATCAGAGTAACCTCATAACCCAAAACTTAATAAATTCCATACCTCACTCACACTTAACTTATGGAAGAGAAGACCTAGAGCTATACTCTCTTCCCATCAAGCTTATCTATGTCATAACATCCACTTTTCTCAAGTCCCTAACTTTTCTTTGTACATTTTATTACATAAATAAATTTACCAACCAATAATAGAAATGTAGAGACCCATTAGACCCATTGCAGGTAAGGTCAAATATGGTCTCTCCCCTCGTCTTATATTTCAATAATGTATTTGTTTTCCTATTTACTTACATCACATGATTGGTAAATACTTTCACTTAGAAGCTCATATATTTGTGATGAAAGGGAAATTAAATTGGTAGATCTTGGAATTATTTTCATTGAATCTTTTTGAGTTTGATCACAAGAAAAAAACACATATATATATTTAAAGAATTATGCTTGATTTGGGTATAAGATTATCTAACTTTGCCTTGTATTCTTAATTTAAATTAAGTTCATTTGTTGTTAAGGCCTTTTAGGGAGTCCAACTAGTTCCTTTATTTCACCTCAACCAATCCTTTTCTTATTATTTTGAAGTTGTTAGATGGTCAAAGTAATTAAATGTGGTCATTTAGTTGAACTTAAGTTGTTAGGTGGTCAAAGCAATTAAACGTGGTCATTTAGTTGAACTTAATGTCAATATAGGGTTTGTCACCATAGGAATGTGTGTTTTCTTTAGACAATAATTTTACATCAATTTGGCATGTAAAAAAGGATTGTTCTTAGTAGGATTGCATATTATTTATGGGATTAAACATTTTCTTTCCTATATAAATCGATGATTTTGCCTCTCATTTTCATATCGATTTTTTGGCACAATGATATCATTTTTTTAAATTTCTTTATAGTGTTAAAAAGCCATGACGTTTTTGAGTTAATCTATTAGAGTTTTTTCCTTCATGCTTTCCTTGCTTTAGGATTCAACCTTAGGAAATGGGAGTTGGGATTGATCCCATTAACAGAACCAACAAACATCGAGTTTCATCAACCTTAATCAGATCTACCATAGGGATTTTGAATGCACCTTCATGCCATTCAAGTTGAATTCATTTCTTCATTCCTCAAGTATTAGGTCTCCTCTTGAACCTATATTTTCTCTACCACTACCATTAAGGGATCACATATTTCTTTATTACTCTAAGTACATGCTGGATCCTATATTTTCTCCACCACTACCGTTAAGGGATCACATATTTCTTTATTACTCAAAGGACATGCTCTTATCTTTATTTCTTATTAATTTAAAATTTTTATTACACGTATCTAAATCTTAGAATTTTATTTAATTTGTTATGATGTTAAGTTGCATGTTTGTTCGATTATGTAGGCTAGTGTTCCTTTTCATTTTAGTTACTTATGATTTTTTTAAGATTTAGGAAGAAATTATGGAATTTTTATACCACTTTTAATTCATTAACTTAAGATTTAGTTACTTATGATTTTTCTAAGATTTAGGAAGAAATTATGGAATTTTTATACCACTTTTAATTCATTAAATTAAGATTTAGGAAGAAATTGTAGAAGTTTTATACCACTTTTAATTCACTAAAGTTGGTGGCCATACGAGAGTTTTCCTTTGCACTTTGTTTTGTTGGTATTTAGACATGATTCTCTTTGTGTGTGTAAGCCTTTAGGAAATCCTTTATTCTCATACACAATATAATGAGATTTAATCTACGATATAATGTGATTTAAGATTGTCATACTTAACATTATTGAGAACCTCTGTAGAGTTCTTGAGGTAATTTCAAAGACTAAAATATATTCATATGTAGAGATTTTATGGATTTTTTCTAAACTTTCCTAGGACACTCAGTTGGACTCAAACTCTCGGCCTCTTTCATCACCTTCCCTATGGATTCTAACCCAAATTTGCTTACTTAACCTTGCAACAACTATGATGTCTCAACAATCTCCTTAACAATAACCACTCTTATGTTACTCCTTAATCTCAACAACAACCACAACTCAAAATACAAATTGATGCCATTCTAATAACTTTTCCCATAAGCCCATGATGATGAACATGAGCTCTTATACCACTCTAATAGGTTCCCAACCTCGTATTTGACTCCTTTGAGGAAAAGGGGCAGTGACAACCAAAATTTTAACTCTAAATCTCCTATATAGATGACAAATTCCAAAAATCATTAATTCTACCTTGAATGAATACACTAATCATATGCTAGTATAACCTCACATGTATTCACATAGCATAAAGCCACAAATACACTTGCAAGAATGTAAATAAATTACACACATGCATAAATTTTATAATTGTATATAGAAAGTTGTTAGAAATCCATTTAGATTACTAATCTATACACACCACAATGTAGTTAATGTCCAACCACAAATAAAATAAATTACATAACAAGATACTTATATGTCATGATGAATGTAATTGACATGGAATGGAAAGGACAGTGTGATTTTTTTTCCTAGCCATATATGATCCAACAACACTACCACGCTTGAGATAATACTACCAACTAAGTAGCCAAAAAGGGGCACTCAGTTGACTCTTAGACATACCACTCTCATTAGCTATGACCCAAAACCCACCTCAACAACTATGCAATGTATCATAAGAGAAACAACTTATAATTCCTTATATCATCATTATGTCTATAAGCTAGGCACCCGTTGACTTACATGCCAACACCATTCTCCTATCAACATTCATATTGAAAAAAATCCCCTAACACAACCAACTTATATCCTGATACAAGATGCCATAAACACCTCTTAATGTGATCTAATACTTCCTTCACTATCATATCTTTGCAGATGCAAAATTTCACAAAATGCAATGATGTTTCGATTTGTTTTGTCCCTCTTAATGGCCATGTCCGTTAACTTAGGTTCGATCTCCCAATTTCCCTCTACTTACTATCAATCTTTCCCAACCATGGAACCTCAATCATGCAATTGCATCTCTATCAATGATATTTCAATCATTCTCAACCCTTTTGGGCTATCTCAATTAACCATGCACAAGTATAATCAACTTATACACAACAACAATAATAAGTTGGGAAAATTATGGGACATAAAAGGATGCAAATTCTTGATACCTCACTAAGATATTTAAAAATGATATAAATAGAAGGAAGAAACGTTGCATGGGGAATGAGAGGTGTCATCTTTTCAAGGTAGATATATTCAAGCCTCATAATGGTTCTCAAGCATAAACACACTCTCCACCATTTGGCCCCTCACTTTTCCTTCCTTTTCCATTTGTTGGGAGATAGACCCTTCTCATATGTTCTTATGCCATCCAAATGGACTTTACCTTAATTTATAATTTATATATATGTCATGTTTTTCATCGAACATGAGGTCTTCTAACTTAGAAAAACAAGCATTAATAGACCACATAGCACACTTGTTTTTTAACATTCATTAGTGAGGTGTTAACCTTGTCCCCCACTAATAACCTCACATGACCGCTTTACAAGCTAAAACATTTACATCATGCACATTATGAGATTCCCCTAGCTTGTCTCTTAACAAAACCACATATTTGACCCTTGATTTGACATATAAACTAAACATATATACATGGATTTGTATCCAAATGGGTACTAAAAGAAAAACTTTAGAGGTGGAGATCTCTTTAACATGAGTAGAGATCCTCCAGTTGCATTTTGTGCTCCCTTAGTAGGTAGTCCTAGCATTTAGAAAGAAGATTGAGATACATAGCAAACCACATTATTCATGAGATGTGAGAGTGCCACAATAGTTGGCGTAATAGATTGCTAGCATTGCACCATAATGGAAAATCCTTGATGTCATGATTTCAAAAAATAAAAAAGCTACCCAAGGGTACTAACTAGGTTAGTGATGGTCAAAGGCTTATATCATATGCATTTGTATTGCAATATGATGTAGTTTGCAACAATTCTACTTTTTTCAAGTTGTATGATGTTCTTGATACTCTTTGCAAGCATCTTCTAACCATATATGAATGGTAGATATGATGGGACAAAAAATGGATATATGAATGGTAGATACGATGGGACAAAAAATGGTTGTTTCTTCTATTTGTTATGAATGGATATTAACTACCACATTATCATATTACAAATTTATGTCATGAGAGGCAAGTTTATGTCATGAGATGTTATCAACTCCATCAAAGATTTAAATCCTCAAAAAGTAATATGTTTACTACTCATACATCGACATGCCTATACTATAAAAGCATTGATTAGCAAATTTATCATAATTATAAAGTCAAATCAAATAATCACATATCTCACTATATCAATATCCTGCTTCTTAATAAATGCAAAATATTATTTTCTCTTTTCATAATAAAAAATATCTTACAAAATAAAAATATCATATTAATAACTCCTCCTTATTTATATACCATATAATTTTACACATAATACTTCTATCACATCTTAAAATGATTTCACATCCGAGTTTGCCTTCAAATATTATGTCATACTATAAGATTGTACACAAGTATATCGCATTCGAACATTGTATCGTACTTTTGAATGTATGGTTTTAAACAGATCATGATGCTTTCAACTTTTTATCTTTGTTTGTGGGTACAAATCTTGCTATCTTACTAAAAAGCTAACAAATTATTCAAGTGAGGTAAGGGAAAGACGTATAATGGTATTTGATGAAGATTCTTATAGTAGAATAATTAAAGATGGGTAAACTATGAGATAAGACAATAAAGTAGATGATAAATAACATTAAGATGGTGGTTGGGAATCACCCTGACATGGATTAGTGACTAATGGGCTATATGTGCATTACATAGTTGGATAATTGAATCATCTTTTAAAAAAAACAAAAAAATTAAAGAAAATTTGTGATTTTTTTATATTATTTAAATTGTATTTGACCTAAATTTTGGTTAAAGCATTTAATCATACAATATAATTTTAGAATTAAAATATGCAGAGTTATTATGGAGATATTTTATTATTATTATTTTTAACATAAAAAGAAAATATTAGAACATATTCATTTGTTGGGAATTGACATTAACCCAAATAAAGTTTTGGTGTTCTCAAAGCTTATAGCATCCATAGTGACTTGCTGCAAGTGCTATCAAACCTTGAACCACTCAAGGGGAGTGATTCCCCCTACGGACATGGTTACAAATTTTATCCTACCTATACAATCCAAGGTGAGTTGTTGCAAGTGTTACCCCACCCACATCACGTGCAAAGTGTAGTCGTGGGTGTTATATATCTCCACACTACTAATACTAAGAATTTTCCAACTCAATTCATTAGAAACAAGAACATACCTTGATCCACACATGACACTTACGATATAACAACACAATCTTTATATGATCAACCTAGAAGGTGAGCCTAAGCCTTTTCCTCTCAAGATAATATAACAATAGATCTTTATATTTAAATTAGGTCTAAGAGTAGACTAGGATAATATGCTTTATAATACATATGAGTAGCATAAGAATTAAGCTCATTGTGGTTGGAAATAGTGATAAGCCGATCACATGGTAGAAGAATAACATTGACATGATTGTATGAACACAATACATATTTCATGGTGATGTTATTGGGTGTGGCACTTGTGAAATAAAAGCACATCCATGTCTACAACATATGAACTTCATATAACAAGTAAAAGACACATTACTCAAAATGTAGTATAAACTATCTTTATCCAAAACAATAAATCATCCAAAATGCAATACAAGGATTTCCAATTCTATCTCATATTTATAACTCAATACATGGTGATAATAAAACAAAATGAGTTTTTGACATAAATTTAACATGTAAATGATCATGGCATTTATTTATAACTCTATACATGGTAATAATAAAATAAAATGAGTTTTTTACATAACTTTAACATGTAAATGGTGATGGCATTTCTCTTGGTTAATGGCTAATAAACATTAATTACACAATTCCCTAGACTAAGTGTAAGTGCATTGTCTTTAAAACTCAAGGCAACATTAGAAGGCTATCCAGGTGCACTAGAAGGACTCAAACTCATATCCTTCGAGTATTCACTAGAATGGTTTTCAATAGGATTACATATTGCTGACATTTTATTGAAAGAATATGTCATCTTAGTGCTAGATATCCTTAATGCCACAAGCAAACTCTAAAGCATAAGGCGTGATTACATATTATTGACATTTCATTGAAGGCACATGCCATCTTGGTACTAGATACCCTTATTCAGGCCCACAGACATACTCTAAAGCATTGGGCATAGTGATGGAGCCCATATTCTTGCATTGTCTATTAAAGTTTTGGATTAGAAGATGGAGCTTAGATTCTTGCATTGTTTATTAAGTTGTGGGTTAGAAAACAAACGTACTCTAAAACATAAAGCATAGAAATGGAGCCCATATATTGCATTGTTTATTAAAATTGTAAATTAAACATAAATATAGAAGAGAATTTTCCATTTATTGTGTTCTAACTTAATGTCTAGAGCTCAATGTTACTCCCTACAAACTTCGGTTGTTGAAAATAACCATCAAGATAAATGATGTTCCAAGAATTACTTACACAGGAAGGTTGCATCATACTACAAATCTAATCTAAAAACAGAGGCTTTAGGAAATTGATATGAAATTACTTAGCCATGAAGGTTGCCCCATACTACAAATCTAATCTAATAGGAATTTAATATGGGGATTGGAACTTAATTTTGTCACTAAAAACCTGGAACTTTTAGATTGAAAAGATAGTTGTTGAGCTATCAATTTTTTATTGGTTTCCTGTCAACTTACAATCTTCAGGCATGGGTGATAGCGGATTTTTGCTGTGATGAGGCCACACTTTTGTCTGAAAAGGTGTTTGCCCCATTTATGGACCTATCGTGTGGTATCCCGTCCGCGATTTTCTCTTTTCAGAGTAATCATGGGACGTTGCTGGACCCTGTTTCTGAGCAATCATCCAATGCCATCACTCTAAATCCACTGTCGCTAATAACATACCACTTTTTTTAACATGGCCTGTCTGTTTTTCAATACAATCTTGCTTCGTATTTCTGCAAAGAGGGTTTTTCTATCACTGTGAGTACAATGATCTGTGAAGGCTTATGAATCTTTCTTTCATTTTTCTTTGAGTAGCTACGAATGGAAAATTTTACTATCTTTTCTGACAGACAAGTCGCCATGTCTACTCGTGAACATATGGGAGTGGGCTTCGGTTGGTTGGGTGCTCTGTCTGCCCCACCACCCACTAACCATCATGTGCCCATTGCCAACCCGCCCACTGCTAAACTTTTCATGATTGTCTCTGTCAAATCATCTACAATTCTTCGAGTTGACGATTCCAATTCTTTCCACCAACGACTTCTTTTACACTGATTGTCTTTGATGAACCTCTTCTTCATTGGTATTAAGGTTTTTTTCGAATGCTTGTTCCTAGTTTATGTAAGAGTAAAGTAGCAGCACCAAACACTTTTGAGCCCACCTCTGCTTGTTGAAATGGAGGATGAAAGGTCTGTCCGTATCTGCATGCTACATCAGCTTTTTGAAAAAAATTCAGGACTAGATTGAATATTATACTTCATAATTTGCCATGATAAGTAAGATTCTTCAGATCTAGTTCCTCCATTGCCCAATTGGAGCAAGCTTCATCTCTAGATATTAGAGCAACTGATATGGATCATTTGGTGAAAAGTGTATGAATGGTGTTTGACACTGGAATCCAGTGCTGATGGGTCCTCAATATCCTATGAGATGGGAGAGCTCTTCACAGCAATGGTGGTTTGCAACACCTGTGGATTGGGCAGCAGCCAACGGGCATTTTGACGTTGTGAGAGAATTGCTGAGATTAGATGGTAATGTTCTTATCAATCTCACCTCGCTGAGAAGAATAAGGAGGTTTGAGGCCATGTGGGAGGACGAGGCTACCTTCATCGATGCATCGAAAGGCCGAGGCGTTGTGGCCAGGGAGCTTTTGGGTGAGTGTGAAACAAGGCATGGGAACATCCTCATTGATGCAGGCTATGGTGGGTGGTTGCTCTACACTGCTGCTGCTGCTGGGGATGTTGAGTTGGTCAGGTATCTGTTGAAGAGGGAGCCATTGTTGGTATTGGGCGGAGGAGAGTATGGGATTTCGGACATGTTGTATGCAGCTGCCAGAAGTAAAAATGCTGAAATATTCAAGGAAATCCTTGGGCTCGCCAATGATCTCAAATGTCTCAGATGCAATCAGGAGAAGGATGCAAAAATATATGATCCTTCCCTTTCATTTCAAATGATGAGCAGGGCCATTCATGCGGCTGCTAGGGGAGGGAGTGTGGAGATCTTGAGGGAGCTGTTGAAACATTGTCTTGATGTTTCCTCGTACAGGGATAGTCGAGGCTCAACTGCATTGCATTCTGCTGCAAGCAGAGGCCAACTTGAGGTGAGCTCTTAAGATTTTAAGTTTAACATCTAATCTGGCCTCAAGAGTCTTTTATTATATTAAGGAAATGTTATGTTCAATCTCTGGACTTTCCCTTAAGCAATCTAACCTATGCCTTGTACGAAAGGATCAGGACAATTGTCAAGATTCAAGAATAGCCACAGTTTGTCAGCCAGTGAAATTTTTGATTTTTTTTATAGTAGTTTTGGGCACCGAGTATGAGATATTGATATGACTGAAGGACACTCCTGTTTTCTGTTCTATCTATTTGCCATTGTGCTTTCCCTGTTATTTTCCTGTGTATTTCCTCCTTTTTCAAGTGTTTGTTCTTGACTTGGCTTGTTTCAGTTGTGTGACTTATTTTTCTCAACAATTCTTGAATGTTCTTGACTGTAGTACTAAACTGTCAATGAGAGACAACAGTGAAATTAAGGGGAATGATGTAGCACTAGCTCAACATAGGGCATATGAATAACATAAAAGATGGCTACCTTTTTAGGTTCTACTGGTTCTTAAGGTTTAATTTAGACACATAAATCACTATTAGCTTTGCAGTATATTAAGAATCAAGATCACTTCTTGAAGTCCACTATTTATTAAGGTCCTGATCATTTATATTACAGCTTTGTGACAATATTTTTATGGAACCTATATTTCACGGCCCTGGACTAGGATTAAGGTTTTGACAATCTATGACTATAAATCTAGATTTTCCTTTTATACACTCATTGTGCCTTCTCTAGAAGACATTATACCTTGTTTTTGGGTAGCAAAGTGCCTCCATTTATCCTGTCAATGGAGACAATGTACAACCCTATAATTTGGAAGTAGTGTGCATCCCTTTGTCTTTCTATATCTTGTGTAGAATTCATAACGTTTCAACTAATTTACTAACATTTCTGATTTTTTTCTGAATAATTCTTAATGGTTTTGTTAGTTGAGCTATATTGTACAATTTGGAGGAATCACTTGCAGTAATCTTTAGTAAAACTATAGAAAGCTGCTATCCTCAAGATTGGAAAACACTCAAAACTATCCAGCTAATATTGGGTGGCGGAAATTAGACCTATAAGAAACAACATAGGCCAATAGTCATCAAATATGTCTGGGTAGTGGGCTTTGCATATGACAAAGAGGTAATCCAAACACTTCATATAGCTTTCAATAAATGGTGAGTCTGATGCATGAATGGGTAGAGGTATTGAATTCAGAAGTTGTCAGATTCCTTCATTACTCTATTACTTCAATATTTTACTGTATGTGGTACTGAGTTAATAGGATTGGAAAGGCTAATGGTTGTACATGAATATTTAAGTCAGGATCTGTTTGCTCTCCCTAATTTTATCTTTTGTAGGCCTCTTTAATGGCTGAATCTGTCTTCTTCACAGTAGTCAAAACGTACACACAGAAACTTGAAAGTGTTGCTTCATTGTATGATGTGAGTCTCCTAGTTTAGACTAGCAATGCTGGTAAGGCTATCCCCAAATGTTAGAGTCAGGTAAGCCTCTCCAGTCGACTTGATAGAATTTGTAGCTTCTTGCCTTTGTAGTGATTAACTTAGTGTCCAAAACTTGTTTAAATTCTTCCCGTTTATTCTTTGGCAGTCGCTCCTTCCAAGTGGTATTGTCATCCATAGATGCTGCATGAAATGTTAGTCCTTCTCCAGCCACTCTAGTCCAGCATATAAAAACAAATGTTCATACGCTACTTCTGTGTCTACTTGCATTCAACTCATAATTCCCCATACAAAGTTGTCATTTTATAAAATAGCTCACTTTACTAGTCTGATGTGGCTGGCAATGTTAGTATGTAGGATGTTGTCACATGAACCCAGGGACTGTACCCCAGAGATGGCTTTTGGATTCGCAAGCTTTTGGTGCTGATAACGTTTCTTAAACCACCTCCGTGTCAGAATTGTTATCCATGTGAAAGTATTCACAAGGCACACACCCAACAGACAAAAAGAAATTGACTATTTAAATGTGTCATCATTTAAGCCCAAGTTCCGAAGTGCAATTGTTGTTCGGTTTTCCTCCAATTTGTTTGCTATTTGGAACCTGCGCTTTCACTTTATGCATTCCTTTCATTTGTCCAGCACGATGTTTGATTATCTGCTTCTGTTTATCACCTAATGGGAGAATTCTGATTCTTGGACCTCTTCAGAGGTGAGATGAAGCATGATACTTTGTATAACTTGGTTCTAAGCCAAGGGTTGGTTTCTCATGTCGTAGTTGGATGCAAAATGTCTCTAAAGAACATGTTGTCTGTCTTGATATTGTGCTTTTATCATACAGTATTTATCTCAATAGCTGCTACTAATGGACACTATTTAGCAGATGCATTACTTGAAGAATTATTTCTTGCAATGATTCTAGTTCAGTCAAGATGACTGTAAATCCCGAGATTACTGTTAGCAAATCATTGAAATACATATTCCCCCAAAAGAGTAGATGAAATGTTGCAAACATGTACATATTGGCATAAGAAATATTATGGTTTTGATTTTGAGCTGGCAAATCTCGGCCCTCAAACATAACTCCATGTTATTAGATATCCACATGTTGACAGTGGCTTAGCAGATCTTCACTGCTGCTTACAGTTTTTCATCAATACACTTACGGTTTTCTACTCCATTTCATAATACATGCCCGGTTTTGTAGTGCAGGTGGTGCAGGAGCTGCTTCTAGCATCTCCAAATATTATAGTGTCCACGGATGATCAAGGAAACACAGCACTACATGTAGCAGCTTACAGAGGCCACTTGGCCATTGTTAAGGAACTTTTGTTTTCTTTTCGATCACTATTACTTGCAACAAATAATGATGGCAACTCTGCCTTACACATGGCTGTAGCTGGATTTAGAGCTTCTGGTTTTAGGATGCTTGATAAGCAACTGGATCTTGTGAGACATCTCGTTTCAGATAGAACTATAGATTTGCCAATCATTGTCAATTGCAAGAACAGGGAAGGAAGAACTGCAATGCATATGGCAGTCCTTGGAAAGGTGATTCATGAAAAACTTGTGGAACTACTCCTGTCAGCTCCCGGGTTAGATATCAATGCCCATGACAGAAATGGAATGACTGCTGTTGACATACTGGAGTTGAACCTACTATCTGGTATAACATCAGAGGCATTGCTTAAGCAACTGGCTTTAGCAGGTGGAAAAGCAATGAGGTCCCGAGACTCAGCTTTAAGTAATGCCAATGTTTATTATGGAAAGATCCATGGTTCAGATAACAGTCCAGGCACATCATTCAGGTCTGTGGATACAGACATCAATATATGCACACATATTGAAGATATGTCTGACCAGGCTAAAGCTGTTGAGGGCCTTCTGGAAGTATCATCCAGGAGGCTTAGTCCCTATGCATTGTTTGATTGCAATAACAGGAGAAAGCATTGTGTAGGGAATCAAAAGAAGCTTGCCGCAGCTAACCAAGCCAGACAACGCCTTGCAACTCTTCTCGGATGGTATAATGGAAGAAAGGCAACCCAAAAGCAAGAACAGGGAATTCAGAAAAACATACAGAACACAGAAAACAAGTCTAAGACATTCACAGAAGAGGAAGCAAGTTCCCAAATAAAGCACACTAAGGAGTGGCTTCATCATAGGAGAGCATCTGAGAATCCATTGCCATTGAGGCAAAGATTCTCAAAAACTTCAATATCAGGCAATCAAAGCTTTTCATTCACAAGGAAAACCCCTAGTCCATCAACAAAGCACAGGCTTCCAATGCTTTGTGGCAATGATTTTGATGATGCAGTTTCACCTGGGATTTCATCATTTGCATCATCATCAAGGTCATTTTCACAGTCTCCAGTAGCATCCCCATTATCGCTAAGTACAAGACTTAAGTGCTTTATTCACAACAACGGATCTGCACCAATCTCACACAAGACCTCTAAAGATGGATCAGAAGATGATACTGATATTCAAGTTGATTCTGGCCCAAGGCCACTACATGATGCAATGAATCAGTATTTCTGCTTCGGGATTAGGGGTCTGCCTGCTGAGACTCACAAGTCAAAACACAGAACAGGGCCTGGGTATGGTGACTTGTGTCAAGTTGGCCAGTCCCCAAATTGGCTAGAAAGCCCACAAGTGGTTTCTTCCATGATTTGAATCTCATTACCCAGGTTGAGACTATTGATGCATCAAGCTAAACACCTCCTATCAGAAACATCACAGTTGAAAC
Organism: Larix kaempferi; assembly: GCA_027924585.1. Lineage (NCBI taxonomy): Eukaryota > Viridiplantae > Streptophyta > Pinopsida > Pinales > Pinaceae > Larix > Larix kaempferi. Next base: position 37,804,110 of record BSBM01000017.1, read on the forward strand.
TGTATCAAATATTTCATGTCCTGATGCGCAAGCTTGCCAAATGAAGCTTATTAGGATTTACCAAATGATATTGATTCCTCTTTTAAAATCTCACATTGCCATCATAACGAATCTAGACTACAACTACAGACAGATCCATTGTTCATCATTTATAAATTTAAGGAGCTTCAGGACCTCATAGGTACTAAAAAGAATGCCAACAAATCATTTTTTGGAGTTCCATTTTCTTAATGGTGAAATATTCAACATCTTCATAAATGAGAAAACAGCCCAATTGTATTCTTAGGAAAGGACCAAACGCTGAGTATCCCAAGCAAAATGGCATTGAAGAAGTGCAATTTTATCCATGTTCTCATTGTACAATGAACCTCGTGGTTAGTATTTGATTTGTAATTGTTATCTTTATGTTTGCAAGTAATTGCAAATGAGCTGTTATAGTAAATGTGCCTAATTGTAAACTATTTTACTATAATTCTCTCTTCCCCTCTATGATCGTAGGATTTTGCAATACATTAATTTTCTCTCCATATAAAAAGTTAATTTAAAAAGATGTTTTTCCAAACACTGCAGATGGCTTATTGCATGGTGATACAGGTGCACCACAATAACAATAATAATTATTGCTAGGCTTATGTGACAATGACTTAGCTTATGTGGCAGTGATGTGTATCTCATTAGGTTCAAATAGGGCTCTTTTATGGTAGTGCCATGATGATTGCACCTCACATTCTAACATGGTTGGCACATGATAGAATATACTAACCTTAAAATTGAGTAAGAGGGGATGAGGTATAAGAAATGATGGCATCTAAAGGCATTTGATATGTTAGATTTGGTGTGTAGTGATCACATGACAAGGTCCAAGAGGCTTACATGCACTGCAGAAACCTTTATTGTGATTAAACAAAAATATCGAGCCAATATAGAGAATTGTTAGTCAATAATGATTTAACTCGGAGTTGAAATTTGACTTCCCACTTAGATTTAAAGAAAAATCCACAAGGTAACTAAAACCTTGCCATCACTTCATTTGACAATCTATTTTATATATATATATATATATATATATATATATATATATATATATTCTGTGTAAATACATTACTGCATATCCATGTTGAGGTCTACCAAAAATATTACCCATTTTTTAATAACAAAATCTACGAAAAAAGTTGTTCATGCAATTGTGAGTTTTCAACGATGTTTTACATTGTTTTTAAATTGGATGTCATGCAATTGTGAGTTTTCAACGATGTTTTACATTGTTTTTAAATGGGATGTCAAGCCTTAATTATCATTGTCCCTTTCGTGGGTGAGGCTTTGCTATGTTGCAAAATCATCTAATATATCGATATGCTAAATTGCGAGTAGTCGTTGTAGAGATGAAGATAGTAAGGCATGCTTAGTAGAAGGATGACAGCTAGAGATGGAGAAAATAATGATTGATTTATCCCATTTCTAAAAGTAGTATGCCCTCTATAGATTTGCATAGCTTTTCTTTAAAATTTGTAGATTTTATGATGCAGGGGCATCTAGGGAAAGTGCAAGTACATGCATGAAAAATGCATGAAAGCACACAGAGATGAAATTGAACAAAGTCAAGAGAACAGTGTATGATTAGCATGGGTGCAACAAAGTATGTTTGCACTGAAACAGTTCGAAGGAGCATTGTGTGGTTTGAACATGACATTGATGCATAATTTTGACCCAAGAAAGAAAGTGCACTAGAGACATAGACAACAAGGCACTTAGGATTTGCTCATCTGCATCATCTGCAACAAGCATTTCATTGCGGGTTTCTTGTGGCAACCATCACCACCAATCATAAGCTAGACCTGAAAGGCCTGCAACTAACTGAGTACCCAACATTTGGCCTGTAAGGTTATTGTCCTGTTGTTTCTTATACAAGATCCACTGGCTTAACATTTGAATTGCATTTTTTAGAAGCTATCCAGGACATGTTCCTGATGCTATTGAACAAGCTCTGAAGGATAAGAAAGTTGAGCTTCGTTCGTTATCACTAGCCCAATTACATGCTCATATTATGGAAACATGGCAAGAGCATTGCCTTGAGAAAAGGGTTAGTAAAGACTTCAAAAGACATCAGCAGATGTACTCGGCATCTTTCTACAAAGATGTTTGCAGGAATGCCTGATTGGGGGTGTGGTGCCCATAATAGAGGTCATTTTGGTAAAGATTCTTGCAAGTGCAAGAAAAAAGAAAAAATTATATTCCTCTAAGCCCCGATATCACCCTGATAAGCCGTACCGCCATAAGCCTAAGTATAAATCCAAATATAAACATTCTTACAAGAAGCATAGACATCAGTCCAAGAGGTTTGTCAAAAGAAGGACTGAAAAAGGTAAGAAGAATGTTTGTTTTATTTATGGTAAGTCTGATCACTGGGAAGCCAAGTGTCCAGAACGTAAGTCCAAGCCCTGTCTGGTTGCTCTCTGTAAAGGTCTAGATCCTAAATGGTGGGATCTTCATGAAGTATCTGTACATTCTCCTCCTCCTTCTGGAGAAGTCCTCTATCTCCCTGATGAGTCCTCTTCTGATTTTGATTCTGAACCTGATATCACTCTTGCAAAATTTTCCCTTGACCCTTCGTCTTCCTCTGACTCCAGTCAAGATGCAAATTTAGGGGGGTGTAGTCTGCCAGAGTTCGATTTTTCCTTGAACATGTTTTCCCGTTCCTCCAAAGTTTCCAAATATGAACCGGAAAAACAACTAGCAGATATTGATGTCCAGCTCTCTGTCATACCTATCTATAGACATATTGAAAGACATGATCTTAGGCAAGAAAAGGCCAGACTTCTAGCCTTGCTAAAAAAAGAAAAGTCTGCAAAGGGTAAAGCTATAGTCCAGTCCTCAGATCTGTCTGTAAGATACAATCCTGCAGAAATCTATAAAGATTACCCAAATGGCCATGATGACAAACAGTCACACAGAAAGGATAAAGAAAAACTCCTAAGAAGTCAGTTGAAATAAAAACAAGGAAAGTTAAAACAACTTGTTAAAGAAATTGAAGATTTGAAAAACATGATACAAATTGTGGTCTTAGAAAGAGATCAATCATCTGATGAAGAGCTTTCAAAACATATTGAACAAGCCATGATAAATCTAGAAGAGAAAGAAGAATCTCCTTCTTCTACTCCTCATTCTCCTTCTTCTCCCCAGTCTCAAGCTCCTAGTCTTTTAGGTGCTTTGTCAGGTCCAAAGCTTTTTGTGTCTTTACAATTTTGTCCTCCTGAGTTTAAATCATACCCTGTACATTGTCTTATAGATTCAGGATGTCAGTTTAATCTTGCTAAGGGAAATGCAATTCCTTCCTTCTATTGGGAAAAGAGTCATGAGTTTGGTTCTGCTATAGAAGTATCTCCAGTATCTTTGTCTGGTAAAGTTAAAGAATTTCATGTACAAATTTCTGGTGTGTTAAATAGTTTATCTCTTTTTAGGTTAGATATTCTTAAAGAAGACTGTGTGTTAGGATCTGAGTTTCTTCAGAAAGTCAGTCTGTTTTCTATTGATGTCAATAAAATGGTTTTTGTCTGTACAGTTCAAGGTTGTGAAGTGTTTACTCCTTTGATTTTTAGTCCTGTATTAAAGTGTAAGTCTTTGCCTATACAGTCTATCAAGACTGTTAAGTCAGTCGATTTAAATAAGATGGATAGATGCATAGCATATGCAGAAGTCCATAGTGACAAAACTCTTGCTGCTATCAAAGAGAAGCTTATCAAAGATTGTTGCTCTAAAAGTCCAAATGCCTTATGGACCAGAGAAAAGTATTTTGTCTCCCTGTCGTTTGATCCCCTCCAAAAGATCAAACCGATGAAAGCTTATGCCCACATAATGACTCCTTCTGAGAGAGAGTTTTGCTCCAATGAAATAAAAGAACTTTTGCAGAAATGATTGATTGAGCCCACCAAGGAATGCCCTATTCATGAAGCCTTGGGATGAAAGTCTCTCTCCCTCTGAGAGAAGACAACTGTTAGATTATGTTGATCGGCATGAAGTCAAAAAATATCTCAGTCTCACCTTGATCAAGCAGATTCAGTCTAGTCCATGCAAGCTTCATATCATGGAACGGTGGGAAAGATCAACATATAGAGGTTTCAGCCAAGCTTAAGAAAAGCTGAAACGTTGTTGTGAGCTCTGGGTTGATTGCAACGATGAGAAAGAAGTTCTAGTCTGGTATGTGGATATCGGTGAAGGTAATCTTACCTGGACCAGCTATAATTTAATATTGCAATTTTGCAGAGAAGAAAGGTCAATAGTTATTTGTGCAGACCCAGGTAATATGAGAAACAAATCTTGGTTAGGATGGACTGAGGTTTTGTTAGATAAATTTTTCCCCAGAACTGATTGGACAAATCGGCGTGCAAATTTCATACTACACATGCAAGCCGACATGCAGGTGGCTGACCAGAACAATCTCTGGTTCAAATTTCTTCTTCGGCACCAAGGTGGCCGATATACTAAGCTTGAACATACAGTACATGTTACCCAGAAGTATATTAAGAGAGATTATAAAGGTAACAGACTCGATACGAAGATCCATAGGAGAACCCTTCCCCTAGATTTCCGCGTGGAATCTATGTTTGAAAGTGAGCTCATTGGTGAAACAAGTGATGTACTGCATGGTTCTGATATTGAAAAGTGTTTTAGTCCTTGGTTATACCCTCCTCCAATCTTCAACGATGAACTTGTTCCAGAAGATGATTCCCAAGATGTTGATGCACTGCTCGAGGCTCGTGAGCTGGAAGAATACTTGGCAGAAAATGACTTTGACTGTCCATGTGGCGGACAACCTATTGGTCCTCCGGGAAATCCCGATTTATTTTGTGTTTTCCGTTCCGGCGACGATTGATGTAATAATTTTTTTTGCTTTATGTCATGAATGGAAGCCATAGTGGGTCGGTAACAGTAGCTCCACTTAGTAAAGCTTGTCGGGAATTTGTCTCCCGCTTTGTCAATTGTCGGCCATGTATCTGTCTGTCGGCCATGTTGATGTCCGGGTCCCCATATGGCGCTGCCTTTAAGGGTCGAGATAATAGTGGTGAGTCCCACCACTACCCCGGAATCTTTGCTTTTTACCGGTTGATGCCAGTTTCGTGTGACCTAGTAACTAGCTAAGATATTATAAAAGAGAGGCCCGGCTCTCATTTGAATCATTCGAGTCGTGTGCATTCGAGTCTGCATTGAGCAAGTAGTCCACTCTGCAAGTTTAGAGTCTAGATCTGAGCGTTCCAGTGGTTGGAGCTCTGCGAGTCATAGAGAGTCAAGAGCCAAGGTTGTATGCTCTGCAGGTTGCCGATAAGGTATAACACTGCATCAGAAAGCTAAAGCTTGCTTCTGTAAAAATGTCTGTGTGCTTAGGGTGTTAGTAAGCATATCTCAGAATTCCCAGGAAGCCTGTGAGTAAGTTTTTGTTCTACAGATTCTGAAAAGTAAATGGATCTAAGACATTGTGCTTAGACACGATAGTGTGTTTGCAGTGACGAGCTTCGCTCTCCGAAGCTGATCTGAGTATCTGTAACTGTTGCTGAAATTAATATAAAGCTTGTGATGTTGTGGATTATGCTGTCAGAGAACTGAAATTTAGATCTTGGTGCATTTGGTATCAGAGCCAAGTACTCAAGAAGATGGTATGCATGAAGGCAATGCACATGGAGATGAACTAATAAGAAAGAAAGAAAGAAAGTGCACTAGAGACATAGACAACAAAAAATCAAGAAGATGGTATGCATGAAGGCAATGCACATGGAGATGAACTAATAAGAAAGAATGTGGGAGAAATTGAACAAGGGAACTTGTGTGCAAAAATCAGGTAGTGTAGTGTGCATATATTGCAGAAAGGAAGAACGTTAGAAGACAATAAATACCAGGGAGCACATACAAAGCAAAGTATAATGTGCATGAGACAAGTGTAGCAGGAACAACACATGGAAGAAGATGAACATGCACATGGGAATTGAATAGGCAGAGAGGAAGACAAAGATACAATCTAATGATTGGAGTGCCAAAATATTAGAAATCATGTAAATAGTTTATAAAATAGTAAGAAGAGATTAGTAAAGGAAAGAGGAAGATCATCATATATAGATGAGATAGATTTTGTGTGACAGATCATGAGAGACGAATATAGTGTAATATATATGCTATGTTGTATCATATTAATGAAAAAATGAAAAGTTTCCCCTTATGAACCATGTGACTAGTTCTAAAATCATTTTTGTGATTGTTAGTAGTTTCTCTCTCATTGGTATAACAATTTGTTGTGACTAGTTTTAAAATCAATTTTGTGATTGTTAGTAGTTTATCTCTTATTGGTATAACAATTTGTTGTTGGTCATTGCACAAAGATTTGGTGAGTTTGGGACATTATGTCACGCTACATCATTTGGTATTAGACTAGGTTGAGCTCTAGGAGAGAGAGAGATTTGAACCAAGAGGAGGTGCTCAAGGAGAGAGTTAAGTCATTGAGTGGAGAGGAGGCAGAACAACAATAAATAGAAAATTGCAAGTGCCAAGGGGATAATAGTGGAGTTGGAAAATAGATAGAGAAGTAGATAAAAAGAGATGAAAAAATGAGTGAATTAGAACTGGGAGAAGAAAGAAGAATGAGAATGTTAAAGGAGATGTTATGGGACAAATTTTGAGATTGTTAGACAAATTTTTAGATTGTTAGAGCAAGAAGTCAAAGATTAAAGTTTCTTTCTATAGGAGAAGCTTTAAAACTAAGGAATTGATATATTGGATTAGTGAGATGGATATATTCTGAATTTGAGAAGGTGGAAGACCCCAAAAGTGAATTTTGCAAGTACCAAGTTGAAAGGGTGCATTGCCATCTAGTGGGATTATGCACAATGAGGGTGAGTTTGGAAAGGTAAGGATATGTTTTAGAGTTAGATCAAGATAGTCTCAAAACCTTATAGATAATTTTATGCCTCAAGATTACAAATAGATATTGTTTAAGCAGTTGCAAAATTTGAGACAAAATGAACAATTTCTATCGAAATGCATGGATAAGTTTTACAGATCAATTTTTTTTGCCGAATGTGGAGGATGGAGACCAACATGTTTTGAGGCATGTAAATGAATTGTGCTTTGTCAAACACAATGAAAATAGAAATAGTTTGCATAATTAATTTTAGTAGAAGAAACATATTGGTTAACATTAAAAGTAGAAGAGAAGATGGTGTGGAATGCAAGCCAAAGAAGAATTGGCAAAGAAAGAGTAGGAAACAAAGGTAGAGGGCACAATCCAAACCCAAGTTATAAGATACAAAAGAAGAAAGCACTAAAATTCTATAAAGTAACACACATTTTGCATCAAAGGTAGAAGTAGATGATATGGTGGATTCAAGTGGCCAATTCATTTTTACATATGTGGAACAAAATATCATAGGTCTATTGAATGTATATGAAGAAAAGATGTGTGCAGAAATGTACCAAGAGATACATAAGTAAGAAGAGAAGCTTTGAAAAAGAAAGTTTTTTTATACTAGCAAAGCAAGAAAAAACTTAACTTTATGTTGAGAGGGATATTGTAGTGCTTACAAGACAACTTACTCTAAAGCAAGAAAATTTGATGCATAAGAGTACCTTTTGAATAAATTTCAAGGTAGGAGGTAAGTGTTGTAAGATAATTTGAAAAAGGATGTACAAAGAACATGGTAGATCTACAGATGGCCCAAAAACTAAATTTAGAGTGATAAGAGCATGATCCCCAACCATGTAATTGTTGAATATTGTAACTTCTAAGAATATTATATTTGTACATTATTATTCCGGAGATGTTTCATCCCTCCGAGGCAACCCTATTATGTATCCGGAAATGTTTATTCCTACGAGGGTTTGTGGTAGCTAGGGTTATTAGACCCACCATGTGGGGGTCGGCCCTGATCTTATACTTTAGGGGTTATTAGACTTCTCCAGGAGAGGTCGGCCCCATTAGGTATTTTAGTCAGTGAGGAGTTAGTATAAATAGAGGAGGTGAACTCCTCATTAGACACACTCACTCACTTGAGAAAAGTAGCACACTTGTCTAGGAGGTCTGCTAAGGAGATAAAGAAGGAGGGAGCACATCTTGTATTTTTGTTAATCATCTTATTGAGGAAAGCTTTGCTGGGTTTTCTACCTCATGATGGTTTCCCAGGGTATATTCTGTGTCTATCTTGTGATTATGTTTCTTTCAGTGATCTTGCTAGTCTATTTGGTTTAAACTTAACATGGTATCAGAACTAGACTGAATAGGACATCTTTCACAAGGTAAGAATCTCTCTCTCTCTCTCTCCGGTGAAGTTTAGGGTTTCAGCAAAAAGTTGGTATTGTTGAATTCTGATTACATGGCTGGATAGCCCTTCTCAAGATCATTCTTTTGAGCCCTAGATTGAACTTTTTGGTTGGGTAGAACTCTGGGAAAGTCAAACCCTAATTCTACCAAAAGTGCGATAAACCAGAAATTTTGTCCCAGGATCCGGAAAAGTAAAAAGGTAATATTTCCAGGTAAGTACTACTTTGTCTCTTGGACTCCCCCAAGAGAAGATGGCTCCAAATACTAAGGTTGAAGACAAGCTAGAAGGTATAGAGAATTTCCAGGCATGGAAATACAAAATTGGTCTCATACTTGAAGAGAATGATCTTGCTCATTATATCAAGGATGAAGTTGCAGAACCGGAAGGAGATGAAGCCAAAGAGAAGCATAGGAAGGATTTGATTAGGGAAAAGAGAATCATAGCTGCTTCTATTAAAGACCACTTGATTCCCCAAGTGGCCTCCAAGAAGACTTCAAAGGAAATGTATGATGCCCTAGGAAGAATGTATGAAGGAAAGAACATCAATAGGAAAATGAATCTAAGGACTCAGTTGAAGAACACCAAGATGCACAAGGGAGAGTCCATTCAAGACTACTTCTCAAGGGTCTCTCTAATCAAGGAGCAACTAGATGCCATTGGTGATACTCTTGATGAAGATGAACTTGTGATGACTGCTCTAAATGGTCTCACTAGACCTTGGGAATCATTCATACAAACCATGTGTGCTAGAAAAGAAAGCATGAAGTTTGATATAGTATGGGAGGATTGTGTTCAAGAAGAAGCTAGGGCAGCCAACATAGAAGCCCTTCTCAAAGAGGATGACCAAGCTTTGGCCACCCACACCAAAAGAGGAAAAAGGGGTCACTTCAGGAAAGTGAACCACAAAAGGCCTCAACCCTCTCATAGATTCAAATGGAAAGGAGGATCAAACTCAGAAAGAGACATCTCCACAGTCCAATGTTTTAATTGTCTTAAACTAGGACACTATGCTATAGACTGTACCCTTCCAGAAAAGAAGAAGAAAATGTTTGTCCACAAAAGACATCATGCACATATGGCAGAAGATGATAGTGAAGAAGAAGAAGGAGAAGAAGAAGAAGGAGAAGAAGAAGAAGAAGAAGAAGAAGTAGAGGAAAGGCCTCAAAAGAAAAGATATAAAGTGAAGAAAGAAGATCCAGAAGAATATGTCCTATTTTCTGCACTCTCTGGATCTATGTCTCCTGGTGAAGGTACATGGCTCATTGACAGTGGTGCTTCAAAGCACATGACAAGTCATAAGGAAACTCTCTCCAGGATCGAAGAAAAGTCTTCACCTCAAAAGGTACCTCTAGGAGATGATTATCAATATCCCATCAAGGGAATTGGTGAAGCAAGCTACAAGCTTGATTCTGGAACACCCTTGAAAATGAAAGAAATTTTATATGTACCAAGTTTAAAGAATAACCTACTCTCTATCTCAGCACTAGATAAGAAAGGTTTTAGAGTGGCTTTCATAGATGGACAAGTACTCATGTGGTCCAAAGGAAAATCAATTAAAGATGCAGTTATCATTGGTGAAGAAGAAGGAGGTCTCTATAAACTCAAGGGTCATCCAGAAGCTGCCCTTGCTCATGAAGTTTCTAGCCCCAGTGAGTTATGGCATAGAAGATTAGCTCACATTAACTACAAAGCCTTACCCTATGTAAGCAAGGTGGTCATAGGATTACCAAATTTGAAGGTTGATCATGATGGCTCATGTAAAGGATGTAAGAAAGGGAAGAATGTCAAGAACCCCTTTCCAAAGAGTGAAACAAAGACTAAGAACATTTTGGAGCTAATACACTCAGATGTATGTGGACCAATGCCCACCACTTCTCTAAGTGGGTTTGAATACTATCTTTCATTCATTGATGACTATTCAAGGAAAACTTGGATATACTTCCTAAAAGGTAAGAATGAAGTCTTTGGAAAATTCAAAGAGTTCAAGGCTCTAATAGAAAATCTCTCGGAAAAGAGAATCAAGATTCTCATAATAGATAATGGTGGAGAATACACTTCAAAGGACTTTGAAGACTTTTGTAAAGATGCTGGAATTAAGAGAGAACTAACCACTCCCTACAATCCCCAACAAAATGGGGTGGCTGAGAGGAAAAATAGAACTATCATGGAAGCTGTGAAGACTATGATACATGACCAAGATCTTCCCATGTATCTATGGGCTGAAGCAGCTAAAACAACAATATATGTGCAAAATAGACTATCTCATAGTGCTCTTGATTTCAAAACTCCAGAAGAGGTGTTTACGAGAAAGAAGCCCGAGGTAAGTCATCTTAAAATGTTTGGGTGTCCTGTGTACATCCACATTCCAAAAGAAAAGAGAACCAAGTTAGATCCTTCTGGTAAGAAGGGAATATTTGTTGGTTATTGTGAATCATCCAAAGCCTTCAGAATCTACACACCAGGTTTTCATCATATAGAAATAAGTAGGGATGTATCATTTGATGAAGAATCAGCTCTCAAGAAATCCAGGAAGTGCCAACTTGAAGAAATCTATGAAGAAGATACATCTCCTAGGACCACAAAGGCTGTGCACATCCCTGAAGATGATTCACCAGAGGATCATGACATGTTGGAACCACAAGAACTTCCTATCACAGATTTATCTAAGAAAAGAAGGCCAGCATGGGCTAGAGATATTATTCAAGGAGCTGAAAGATATGGAGCTCCTGAAGGTTCCACTAGAGAAAGAAAGAAACCAAAGCTAGTGTCCAACTATATGGCCTTGATGTGTGATCTTGTGGATCAACAACCTACTAGCTATGAAGAGGCATCTCAAAAGAAAGAATGGGTAGAAGCAATGACTGAAGAATACCAGTCAATAATGAAAAATGATGTTTGGGATATAGTTCCCAAACCAAAAGATAAAAGTGTGGTTTCTTCCAAATGGATTTTCAAGATAAAACATGCTGCAGATGGTAGCATTGAAAAAATATAAGGCAAGATTTGTAGCCAGAGGATTCTCTCAGAAGGAGGGAATTAACTATGAAGAAACATTTGCACCAGTTGCTAGATATACTTCAATAAGAACTATCATGGCACTTGCATCTATGATGAAGTGGAAATTACACCAAATGGATGTTAAGACAGCTTTTCTGAATGGTGTAATTGAAGAAGAAGTATACATAGAACAACCACAAGGGTTTGAGGTTAAAGACGGAAGAACTCATGTATGCAAACTGAAAAAGGCATTATATGGGTTGAAGCAAGCTCCCAGGGCTTGGTACGGAAGGATTGACAAATTCTTAACTAGCATGAGTTTTACCAAGAGTAAAGCTGATCCAAATCTTTATCTCAAAGTAATGGATGATGAACCAGTTATACTATTGTTATATGTAGACGATCTATTTCTAACCGGAAATGAGAAACAGATTATTGAAAGCAAGAAGAAGCTTTCTTCAGAATTCGAGATGAAAGATCTCGGATTAATGCACTACTTCTTAGGTCTAGAAGTATGGCAAGAACCAAAAGGAATCTTTTTAAATCAAGGAAAGTATGCTGTGGAAATTTTAAAAAGGTTTGATATGTTGGAGTGTAAATCCATGGCCACTCCCATGGACTCCAACTTAAAGTTATTGGTTAATGATTCATCGGATCTAGTGGACCTAACTCTATACAGACAAATCATTGGGTCATTGATGTATTTGACAAATACTAGGCCAGATATATGCTTTGCTGTAAATACCCTAAGTCAGTATCTTGTAGAACCCAGAAAGGTTCATTTAATAGCTGCAAAGCATGTAATGAGGTACCTAAAAGGTACATTAGATTTTGGTCTATATTATCTTGGAGGTCATGAACTCAGATTACATGGTTACTCAGATTCTGATTGGGCAGGAAGTGTCTCAGATAGAAAGAGTACATCAGGTGGATGTTATGGTCTTGGATCTGCCATGATCTCATGGTTCAGCAAGAAACAAACTAGTGTGGCTCTCAGAACTGCTGAAGCAGAATATATAGCTGCTTGCTCTGCCAATTGTGAAGCAGTATGGCTTCGAAAACTATTATCTGAAGTGTTTGACTTAGAAATGGATCCCACTGTGATTGTGTGTGATAATCAAAGTTGCATCAAGATGACAGAAAATACCGTATTCCATGATAAGTCAAAACACATAGAGATCCGATACTTTTATATACGAGATATGGTGCATAGAGGAGCTATCAAGCTCAAGTATGTGAGCACTGAGGATCAAATTGCTGATATCTTGACCAAACCTCTGTCTCGAGTGAAATCTGAATACTTCCGAGACAAGCTTGGTGTAGTTCAAAAGGACCCTCCTCGAAAGGGGGAGTAGTATGATCTCTGATGACAAGTTTGTCTCATCAATGATGAGGCTACCTAGCTACTACACCTAGTTACTTAGAAATATTTAGATTTAGGACTCTTATACTTAGAATACTCAGTTCTACTTATACATGCTTTTGATGTTAGATGTATTAGTGAGAATACATGCTTTTGATGTTAGATGTATTAGTGAGAATACATGCTTTTGATGATAGATGTATTGGTGAGAATACATGCTTTTGATGATAGATGTATTGATGAGAATACATGTAGGGATTGCATCATCCTTGAACATATGTTCTAAAGTGAGCCGTAGACAGGTGTCTCCGAGAAAGAAGAGGGATAGTATCATCGCTGAACATATGTTCTAAAGTGATCCGTAGACAGGTGTCTCCAAGAAAGAAGAGGGATTGTATCATCCTTGAACACATGTTCTAAAGTGAGCCGTAGACGTGATGTCTCCGATAATGAAGTCCTAAATGAACAGGTAGGGGATTGTATCTTCCCCAGACTGAGGTCCTAGAATTGAGCCGTAGACATGATGTCTCCGATAATGAAGTACTGAATGAATAGGTAGGGGATTGTATCTTCCCTGGACTGAGGTCCCAGAATTGAGCCGTAGACATGATGTCTCCGATAATGAAGTCCTGAATGAACAGGTAGGGGATTGTATCTTCCCCGGACTGAGGTCCCAGAATTGAGCCGTAGACTGGGTCTCCGATAATGAAGTCCTGAATGAACAGGTAGGGGATTGTATCTTCCCTGGACTGAGGTCCCAGAATTAAGCCGTAGACTGGGTCTTCGATAATTAAGTCCTGAATGAATAGGTAGGGGATTGTATCTTCCCCGGACTGAGGTCCCAGAATTGAGCCGTAGACTGGGTCTCTGATAATAAAGTCCTGAATGAACAGGTAGGGGATTTTATCTTCCCCGGACTTTAGTCCCAGAATTGATTCGTAGACTGATGTCTCTGAAAACTAAAGATTGGATTGTATCATCCATGGACCTATGTCCTAAAGAGAGCAGGATTGATCATCCTGTAATATGATCGTGTGATGATGCTGATGATCATGTGGTGACGATGTTGATGATCGTGTGATGACGATGATGATGATCGTGTGATGATGATGCTGATGATCGTGTGATGACGATGCTGATGATCGTGTGATGACTATCTTGTTGATCGTGTGATGACGATGCTGATGATCGTGTGATGACGATGCTGATGATCGTGTGATGATGATGTTGATGATCGTGTGATGACGATGCTGATGATCGTGTGATTACGATACCGTTGATCGTGTGATGACGATGCTGATGATCGTGTGATGACGATGCTGATGATCGCGTGATGACGATACTGGTGATCGTGTGATGACTATGTTGATGATCGTGTGACGATGTTGATGATCGTGTGATGACGATGCTGATGATTGTGTGATGACGATGCTGATGATCGTGTGATGATTATGCTGATGATCGTGTGATGACGATGTTGATGATCGTATGACGATGACTGATGATCGTGTGATGACGATGCTGATGATCGTATGACGACCATGCTGATGATGTTAGTGTTCTAGTAACTGGTTGAGTTACTGATGATGATGAATTGAAGAAAGCTTCCGATGATTTATAGATGTATCATGTATGATGTAGCCGATGACTCCTTTCTCCTGCAGATGTTGTTATAATATCCTTCTCGTTAAGGGGGAGTGTTGAATATTGTAACTTCTAAGAATATTATATTTGTACATTATTATTCCGGAGATGTTTCATCCCTCCGAGGCAACCCTATTATGTATCCGGAGATGTTTATTCCTCTGAGGGTTTGTGGTAGCTAGGGTTATTAGACCCACCATGTGGGGGTCAGCCCTGATCTTATACTTTAGGGGTTATTAGACTTCTCCAGGAGAGGTCGGCCCCATTAGGTATTTTAGTCAGTGAGGAGTTACTATAAATAGAGGAGGTGAACTCCTCATTAGACACACTCACTCACTTGAGAAAAGTAGCGCACTTGTCTGGGAGGTCTGCTAAGGAGATAAAGAAGGAGGGAGCACATCTTGTATTTTGGTTGATCATCTTATTGAGGAAAGCTTTGCTGGGTTTTCTACCCCATGAGGGTTTCCCAGGGTATATTCTGTGTCTATCTTGTGATTATGTTTCTTTCAGTGATCTTGCTAGTCTATTTGGTTTAAACTTAATAGTAATATATTGTAGCTTTAAATCGGACATGAAGCCATGGTAATTAAGCAATGTAGAGTAGCATTTAACATTGGAGACCACCAAGAAATTTCAGAGAATTCTTGAAAGAAGAACCAAAGGAAGTATTGCTATTGTCACCTAAAAAGTTTGTTATTGTCATGTAAAAAGTTTCAAAGTGTGGCACCAAAGACAACGCAATGCTATGGCTGATTGTTAAAAAGGGTGGAAGAATTGGGGTAGGTTTGAATTACCTAGTAGAAGTAAGAAAACAAATGGAAGAATAAAGAGAAATAGTGAATGAAGACTCATAAGAAAGGGTTTTCTCCGGGATTGAAATAATGCACTGTGTTGCTTTGATTTTGGAAGAAAGCTTACTTAATTAGGTTACACATAGATTGAGTTTGATGGAGTGCGGAGATGAACAAGTAGGTTAATGAATGAATTGTTGTTTAAGTTTTGATTAGAGAAAGTATGAGCTCCTATACTATGTCATTACTAATTTAAACAAAAATGGATGGGATACCAAGGATGTGTACAAAATCTCCAGTGCTAAATATTATAATCAAATACAAGTTTCCATTGTTAAGGATGGGTGATTCAATTTACTATTTGAGTGGCACTAGTTACTTGTCCAAAATCAATTTAAATAGTGGATATCATAGATCATCTATTTAAGAGGAGTGGGATAAAAGACTACACTTGAGTTGAATGAACCTACAACCTTCATGAGGTTGGTGGCCAAAGTTTTGGGGTCATATTTGTAAGTTTATTGTTCTCTATTAGAATGATATTTTGATCTTCACTAAGACCAAGGAGTTGTAAATTGCCTACATCATAGTGCAAACACTAACTCTCAAGGTGCTGGAAGACCAACTATATTTGATCTATCAGTTAGTTCCAACTTTTAAGCTGGCAACAAGTCATCAATGATTCTTGGGAATTGTTATTGTTATTATTCATTCTCTATAATGTAAAATTTGCGGAACTTGCCAAAGAGGTCTTGAACATTCTTATAACTTTATTAGTATTCTTAGATTTTTTTCATTAAGTTGATGATTTATTTAGAGAGAGAATAATATTTACCTATAAGGCATGACTCTATTTTAGACACCTCAAATTTTTTTCTAAGGAAACCCTCGAGCATGCACTTGTATTCTCACAAATGGTACCAAGTGTAAACTTGTCGGCATTGTTTATGGTGCCTAACCCAATAGGGACATTGAGTGAGGCATGCAACCAACATGGGGATTGACCTTGAGACCCCTTGCATGAAGCTAAAAGAACTCAACCATTCAAGCCAACCCACTAGGTTTTAAAACACCTAAAACTTGTTTGATGCGATAATATTTGTCTACCCATCAATGTTTTCATGGATTCTATGCTTTATTATATTGCATCATTCATCGATACTTTAAATGAGTTGCTATTTATGGACAGATATGAACTATCATGTTATGCAATTATGCTTGTGTTACACTATGTTTTAGTGAGATAATCCAGTTGTTGGTTTTGGTACTTATTTACTATTACATAAGGTTGATTACTACTTTATGAAACTTCCCTAAATTATGTACACCAAAATTGAAGTGGTTACACATATTCACACATACCTCTCCATTTCATGAAGTTCTGTCTTAGGCATAATAATAGTTGTGCACTTTGTAATTATGTTGATTTGCTTCTTTTTTTAGTGCTCTTATATTTTACATGAACATTATCATTACATAATCAAATTTATAATTGTTAGTTGCCACGCATGTATATAGAATAAATTGAATATATATATATATATATATATATTACTTGTAAGTATGGTATCATATGATGGCTTTCAATCAATATGTATAACTTTTTAATATGTCTAAATAATTTTGAAAACAAAATACAATATTAAAGACAAAAATCAAAAGTATAAACATATTTATTCAATAAAAAATTAAATAAATATTTTTATAAATAAATTATAAATTTTATAAAAAATAATTCATTTTTTTACATATATACTTAAAATTTTCAAATAAAATAAAATAATATAACATATTTAACATAATATAGTTTATAATATATATTTACAAATTTTCAAATAAATATAAAAATTAATCTAACATAACATAATGTAGTTATAATTACACTGATAATTTTAAAGATATTATACGTATCTATTAGTTAGATGAATTAGTAAATTAAATTATTTTTAACCTAATATTTATTATTATTTGAAACATTAGTATTTACCATAACCAAACATTATGGTACTTTTATCAAAAGTAAAGAAGATTTCTCTTTTCTGTGTTCTCATTGGTTGATCTCTTCTTCTAACTTTTTAATAATGGAAACAATCATATTTAAGTACATGTCATCATATATTTATAAAAAAATTGAATGCGCATAATAAAATAGTTAAGAAAAC
Organism: Larix kaempferi; assembly: GCA_027924585.1. Taxonomy (NCBI): domain Eukaryota; kingdom Viridiplantae; phylum Streptophyta; class Pinopsida; order Pinales; family Pinaceae; genus Larix; species Larix kaempferi. The sequence continues at coordinate 37,821,367 of BSBM01000017.1, forward strand.
CAAAGATGTGTGTAGCTTAGTCTTTATCTTATTAAAAAAAAAATTATTTAAAATTAATTTAAAAATAAAAATAAAATATATAAATAAATAAAAATTATTATTTAAAACGGAATGAGATATCTATATCAATATGTATCAAATATTAATATATAAGAATCTTTAAAATTGTGAAATTATATATTAAATATTAATATTTAAAAATCTTAAAAACTATAAACTTTTGAAAATAATAGTATAAAGTAGGTGAGCCTAAATAAATTAAATAAATTTATTTTTTAAATAAGTTAAATATATTTATTTTTGAACAAATAATATAAATTACAATATAAATAAATAGATGTGAGTTTGTTGAATTGTTTGTATTGTTTTGACATCAATATTTTATGATGATGATGATGATTATCGTCCACTGAGATCAACTTTGATTTATTGGACCTTAAGAAGGTTATTACTTGGTTTGCTTTAAACTTTTGTTCATATGCTCAAAAAGCTTAGAAATAATCTTTCCAAGCTCAGTATAGTTTTGGCAAGTTAGGAGGTTAGAAAGGTTTATATTGTAACAAATACTATGAAACTCATATCTAATGTGGGTGTAAGCAGGACACTCTAAGAGAAAGTGATTTTCATCCTCAACGCTCATAGACTCACAAAGATAGCAAACCATTTCTGCACATAGAGTTTTGGGAATAGACCAATGCCCTGTTTCGCTATGGAGCTCATGAGAGTTCGTTCTAATCTTGACTATATTCATTTTCTTCTTTGAATTAGTTACTATCAAGAGATAATTCTGATCTTCCAAATTAGGGCTAATGACCTCCTTATAGTATCTTATTTTTCTCTTAATCGCTAAATTTTCCTCGCACCACAATTTTTCTTTAAACTTAGAAGAAATAATATTTTTGACATTATCAATATTCCACAAAGTGTCATTTTCATCGATGCCCTAATGATCTAACCAAACCATCGTATCTTTACACCAACTCCGCTTGAGGCGTAATTGGTTTTAACTTGAATTTAAAGCAATTTTAGGAAGTCTCTCATTTTCCATGTTATTTATCTTGTGCTTGTACATTAGGTACCTAGTCATAGCCATGCTCTCGATGGGGGAAAGACCCGCTTCTAAGAGGAGAATATGATAAGGTGTGTTGCTTTTAATTTTGAGGTTATAAGTTATAAACTGCTTCTGGATTTGCTCAATCTTTCTCCAAGATTCTCTAGAAATACTACACCCTCAATCTTTTTCCAAGATTCTATATTTGCTCAATTTATTAATATATGAACCATTTTTTAAAATACTAAATTATTTTAAAATATCAAATTCAAATTCAAGAATACAACTAATAAAAAAATTCATTATAAAAAATTCAAATTTAATTTTGAAACTTAAATCACAAATAAAAATCAATTAAATCATAATTACAAATATTAATAAAGCAGATTATCTTCTTCTATAAATAATAATCCATAATCCAAAACTCAAAGTATTTTTTAAAATGAAGAGATATTCAAATCATATGACGATGATTGACGTCCCCTGAGACCAAACTTTGGTCTATTAGACCTTAAGAAGAGTGAAAGAAGGAAATTATTTGGTTTGCTTCAAAATTTTATTCCTATGCTCAAAAAGTTTGGAGAGAAGCTTTCCTAGCTCACTATAGTCTTGGAAATTTAGGAGGCTAGAAATGTTTGTATTATAGCAAATACTGTGAAAGTAAGATTTAATGTGGGTGTAAGCGAGACACTTTAAGAGAAAATGATTTTCATCTGCAATACTCATAGACTCACAAAGATGGCAAATCCTTTCTGCCCATGGTGTTTTAGGAACTGACCAATGACCTATTTTGTTATGAAGCTCATGAGAGTTCGTTCTTATCTTGGCTATATTAATTTTCTTCTTTAAGCTAGCTAAAACTGAGAGATACTTTTGAACTTCCAAATTAGGGTCAATGACCTCTTTATAGTATCTTAATTTTCTTTTCATTTCTAATTCTTTCTTGCACAACATTTTCTCTTTGAACTTAGATTGTAATAATGTTTTTGACATTAATGATATTTTGCAAAGTGTCACTTTCGTCAATGCCCCAATGGTTTAACCAAGACATGGTATCTTTACACCAGCCTCGTTTGAGGCGCATGTGGTTTTGACTTGATTTTAAAGCAATTTTAGGAAGTCTCTCGTCTCTCAATGGGAGAAATACCTACTTCTCTAAGGAGAACATGATAAGGTGTATTGCTTTTAATTTTGAGGTTATTTAAGTTATCAAATGCTTCTGGATTTGCTCAATATTTCTCCAAGAATCTCTAGAAATGTTGCAGCCCCATACTTCACATCCGTATTAGATAACATGAATGACAAGACTTTCAAAGATGAACTTCTTTTTATCCCACATGGAGAGGTTGGCTGACTTACAATTGTTTTCAAGACCGAAATAGGCTTTCCATCATTCGTTGATCCTTTCCTCGATGTTGTAGTTCCAATTGAATTTATGTGAATGTCAATACCGAGATATTTGTAAGAAATTACTTCCTCCAGATTGCTATTGTCATAAATAAAATTAGCGTAGGTGTCTTTCTTAGACTTTATAATCATAACTTTTGTCTTGACAATGTTGACAGTCATGCCCATATTAGAGCAGAAATCTTTAAGAATTTTTAATTGCTTATCAAGATCAAAGTAGCGCCTTGCCATCCAAAAAATATCATTAGCATAGAGCAAAAGGATGATAACTATTCCAACTAAGATCATGATGGCGTAACCTACTTCTTCTAAATAACCTTCTAGGTTGTAGATGTAAATGTTGAAAAGGGTGGGGGAGAGGGGACAACCTTGCCTAAATCCGATAGTTTATATCCGTTGACCACCCTTCAATATTCTTAAACTTGGACATGACCTTTTCGTATGATCGTATTGCAACAGCTCTTAACTCAAAAGGAACCTGGAGCTCCTCTAACCTATTCCAAAGGTTCTTTCTAGACATTGTATCAAAGACTTTTCTAAAATCCACAAAGTAACAAAACAAATCAGACTTATTATTGTGGCATTCCTCCGCGATGATCCTATGCGCGTGTGTGAGAGTTATATATATATTATTTTGAAATGAAAATAAGAACTATTTTTTACATTTTTATTATTTAATATTATTGAATTATTTATATTATTATTTTAAAATAAAAAGAAATATTTTTTATTAACTTTGAATGCAATAAATGATATAATAATAATTTATTATTTCATAATTTAAACTTTGATTTGTAATTTATCATTGTAATGTAGTAAATAATATGATTATTTACCATTTCACAATTGAATTTTCAATGTGTAATTTATATTAATATTTTTTAATTTAAAATATATTAAATTATAATATATTCTATTGAGACATCTTCTGGCTTGGATTACCGGCTGACGGTTTGCTCGACCTACCATCCACGATATGTGAGGAAGTTTGTTAAGATTTCTCGTGCGTTGTTAGCTTTTCTTGATTCCTTCGTAATAGCAGGAAAGTGATTTTTCCGCCAAAAAAAATTATTTTTTACAATTTTAAAAGTTAATTTAAAAACTATATTAAACTAAAAAAAAAATGGAAATAAAAGAATTTTTGTGTTCACATTTTAGAAAGAACATAAAATATAAATATTGCATATTTTGTTTTTGAAAATTAGAATAAAGATTGCATAAGAGAAATTAAAGATGTTGACGGTACGATTCCAATATAAATATATGGATTTAAATTGTATAAATTTTTGGAAAAGGTAGGGAACATATATATATATATATATATATATATATATATATATATATGATGAGACAACAATACAACACTTATATAAATATTACATGAATTTTGTAAAGTTTTCATAATGTATGTAATTTTTATTTATTTTTTTTATTTTTATCTAATTTAATTAATGATAAAATTAGTTATGTCAAAACCTATAGATCAATCAAAGTTCAACACATATGAAAATAAATTAAATAAATAAAAACAGATTAATATTATTTTTCTCTAATTTAAAAAATACTTTTGGTTTCTTTGTGTCACCATTCAAACTAATAAGATAAACTAAAACATATAATCTCTGCCTATAATAGCGACTAATAAGATAATAAATACCCATGATGTTGGTGGCGAGGAATGTAAATCTGACTTTATTAGAAGATATCTATTATGATGTTGGTTGTGGGGGTGTAATTCTCACTTTTGTTAGAAGATATCTATGTGTGAGATACTAGATTATATTTGATTGATTCGCCCATATCGTCCCATGATTTTTTTTTTCCTTGGAAAAAGTCGTAATTTTATTTCATTAATGAACAAAATTACATTCTGCACATGTAATAGAATCTCAGAGATCCCTACATTGTCAATATATACTTTCCATATGACTGTCCAAACAATCCTCCTATCCGAGTACATATGTCTGTCATAGATTAATATGACTGTCTATTGTCTCATACATATCAAAGATGTCTGACCAAACAGACCTCCTACACTACAAATATCACAAAACTGTCTCAAAAAAAACCTATCAGTAGAAATAATTCTGTCCATACAGCTCGAGTATGTAATTACATAAGTAGCCCAGTGTTAAAATGTTGTTCTAATCCTCCATACGGTCCACATTGTCCCCAAAGAACGGCCTGTGTGTATAGCTGTAGATGCCTTCAGTGGAATGTATCGTGATCCTCCATGTGCCAAAAGGCATAGATTGATTTGTCGATTCTTTAGATAGCAGGTCAGCCATCCCATTTCGCTCCCTGTAGACATGTGTGAATGTAATACAGTTAAAAGCCTGTTTTAACCGTAATACCTCCTCCAATATAGGTGAGAGAACCATTACATTACATTGTGTAATCTCCTTGGCCCAGTCAATAACAATCAGAGAGTCGCCAAAAATCTGGAGAGTTAAACAACCTTGTTCAAGTGCGAAAAGCATCAGTAACTTAAGTGACATCAGTTCAGCGTAGTTATTTGAACCACTCCCCAAACCAGCCATTATATGAAAATAATGGGACTCCGATTTGTGAAGAACGCCACCTCCACCACACACCGATTGGTGGTTAATAGATGAGCCATCAAAGTAAGCCCACGGCATGGATTTATCAATTATTTCCAAGATCACAGGTCTGATGCGAGTCGCTTTGATAGATGGCTTGTATTGTAGCATAACTGCCACAGCTTGTGCCACGACCTGCTCCAAAGGGACCCGACAATCCTGAAATATGATCTTATTACGGGTGATCCATATGCCCCAGGCGAGTATACAGGGGACAGCCCGAAATGTTGTATGTTTATGATCTGTCCACCATAGTTGGAAGGCGTCATGAAAGTCCACTCCCCACCAACTCACGTTGAGTTCCAGATGTTTGCAGATGTCGGCCCACACAGCTTGTGTAAACCGACAGTGTACAAAAATATGTGAGTTTGTCTCATCCGCTTCCTTACATAGAGGACAGAACCCCGGACCCTAGATGAAACGCTTCTGTAGAATGTCCCATGTCGGTGCCTTATTTTCCAATATAGCCCAAGAGAGTAGTTTTGCTTTCCCCGGGCACTTTAGTGTCCACAGATGTTTCCACCACCACACCAAATCCCTGTTATGAATATTCACATTCAGCTGAATATAACCGTGTTTTGGGGTGTATCTACCAGATGGATGGTGTTCCCAGATAAGTTCATCAATCCGATTTGTTAGGCGAATATTTGTGTATCTTAAGTTCCGAATATAATCCTCCCAAGCTCCAAGCAAGTCATCTGGAATCTCAAGACGCTGTGCAGAGATCCACCCCTGTTGCCATAGAGTGGATGCTCCCGGTTGTTCAATATCAGCCAGAAAGTGACAGCCTCTATCTGCCAGAAAATTCCGTAAGGCCGCAGGTAGGACATGTCCACCTCTACAACCCACCCAAGGATCCAGTCCAATACGTGTGTATCTCCCATTACCAATTCTCCACACTAATCCAGACCCAATCAGATGAAAATGCTGCACCACTGCTTTCCAGACCAACGAGCAATTTGCCCGCGTCTTATTGTCCTGCCTAATCCATTCGATAAGAGTTAATGGAGCAATGTATTTATGGTATACCACTCTAGTCCAGAGACTCTGAGTTTGTATGATACGCCATGCCACCTTAGCCCCCAAGGCTTTAGCAAAAAGGAAAATATTCTTTAGGCCCCAGCCTCCCAGTGCTTTGGGGACTGCAATCATATCCCATCTGACCCACACCAAAGCACGGTTATCACCCTTACCCTTCCAGAGAAAGGCAAAACACAGCCGTCGGATCTGCTCCAGGACTCCTTTGGGAATCCAAGCGAGTGACATCCAATACACTGGAATCGCTTCCAAAACTGATTTAACCAAAACCAGCCTCCCTGCCCTCGAAAGCCATCTGTGACTCCATCCATGAAGTCGCTGTTCTAATTTAGCAATTAGCCAGTGCCAATCAGCTTTCAAATATGCATTAGGTTTCAGGTGAAAGCCAAGGTACTTTAAACCAGCATCAAAATCAATAGTCCTGTAGGGTAGTCTCATAGCCATTCTGTTAATCTCCATCTCGGTTAAATGCGAGCATGTGATCGTTGATTTATCAATGTTTACTAACATACCCGCTGCCTCTTGCAGCAAATTGAGGCCTTCAGCTACCTTATCAATATCCTGTCTCGAGCCATCACAGAAAATCAGAATGTCATCAACGAAAAGGAGATGTGTGATGTACATTACCTGGGTAATGGATATGCCACGAAATGAACCTTCAGCTTTAGCTTTCAATATAAATCGACTGAGGCCTTCAGCAACAAGGAGAAATAACAGCGGTGACAGTGGGCATCCCTGTCGTAGGCCCCTGCCAGCGTGAAAGAATGGACTCGCTGAACCATTTATCAGGACAACAAAGCTCACCGTGGTGATGCAGGCCATAATCAATCGTATAAATTCATAGCAGAAGCCCAGGTGTGTTAGAAGCATCCGGATATATAACCAACTAACCCGATCAAATGCTTTGGAGAGATCAATTTTGATCACAGCACCCTTCTGCTTCTGCACCTTCATAGTGTGTATTCCTTCCTGTGCAACTCCAATTGCCTCGTGGATTTGACGGCCTTCCAAGAACCCAAACTGTTCACTAGATATATTCTGAGACAGGATAATCTTGAGTCTCCTCGCCATAACCTTTGATATAATCTTATAGATGCAGTTGCAGAGAGAGATAGGTCTGAATTCATCAAAGCTTTCAGGCTTGTCCGATTTAGGAATGAGAGCTAGAAAGGTCGAATTGAAGGGTCCATGTATAAATCCAGCCTTTCTAGATTCTTCCACCACATTCAAAAGTTCTTCTCCGAACAAATCAAAGAAACCCAAGAAAAATTCTATAGGCCACCCATCAGGCCCCGGACTCTTATCTTTCTGGAAGGAGTGCATAACCAGCGAGAGCTCATCCGGCAACACCTCCGCCATTAACATAATGTTCTCCTCCTCTCCTACAAAACGAGGGAAGAGCTGAGCCATCCGAATAACCTCAGCAATAGAGGCCCCAGGTTGTGCAGTGAATAGATCTCCAAAGTGTCGTACCCCCATATCAGCCAAACCATCAAAGCTGGATACCTGTTCCCCGTCAGTAGAGGATAGTTCCCAAATAGAATTACTGTCTTTTCTCCCCTTTGCATAGGCTTGAAAAAATTTTGTGTTCTCGTCCCCACATTGTAGCCAGAGCGCCCCGCTTTTCATTCTCCACATCTCTTCTCTCTCAGACAGAATCACATTTCTGCAGCATTCCCACTCCAACAACTCACCTTTCTGCACTTCATCCAGATATCCCATGCCCCTGCTATGTAGTAGTCGATCAATATTCAGCTCAGCATCCCTCAGCTTCTGATCATCTTTCCTTCGTTTTTCAGAGGCCCAGAGAATAGTGGCCTCTTTTATTCGCTTGAGATTGTGTTGAAAGTGTACTCCCGCATGTTCCAGAGACTCCGGTGGTCGATGAACCCACTGAGCCTGTACTAATTTAAGAAATTCCTCCTCCTTCAACCAGCTAGGATTGAATTTGAATGGGCTGGGGGGTTTTTCTCGACCACCTCTTAATTCTAGAAGGATTGGGCAGTGGTATGAAACCCCCCCTGTCCCAACCCATTGCTTGACCACATCAACTCCCAGAGCCAACACATCAGTCACCAGAAACCTATCCAGCCTCTTAGCCACCCGTTGATCCCCTGTTCTCTTATTCCTCCATGTGGGGGATAACCTGTTAGGTAGTATGTCAAGAAGGTCCTTCCTTGCAAAGGCTTGTATAAAGTAATTTGCTAGTTGATCTGGAACAGCCCGAGGCCCCCAAACTTCAGAAGTCCCCAGTGTAAGGTTGAGATCCCCACCCAATATCACATCCCTTCCAGCAAAGATGTCCATACTAAGCAAAGAGTTCCAGAATCCAACCCTATTTAAATAGGGCCCATAGATATTGAGAACAGTGATCCTCCTCCCCATCAATGCATCCCAGAATTCCAATCCAATACCAGAGGGAATGCCCCAAGAGCAGTCATACCTGCAGCTATTCATCTTCCAGCCTGTGGCCAGCCCTCCAGAGCGTCCACGAGCATCCACACCAACAAATTTCCAACCAGGTAGCAATAGTTCCAACGCCCGAACAACCTCCTCACTGCCACCGAAAGTTTCTTGTAACAGTATAACATCCGGTTGATTTAAATCCACCAACCTCCGAAGTGACGATTTTTTAATGGGACTCGCCAACCCACGACAGTTGAAAGATAATAATTTCATATGAAACCCCCTTCCTGGGTTTTCGCTGCTCTAAGTGCCCATTCGATAGTGGATTGTGTACCCATAACTAAATCAACTTTTTCCCGCTCTTGAGCTATTGACAAATGAGATTTTCGGCCCCGCCCTTTCCCCCCAACACTAAAAGCCACTTCAGAAAGTCCCTTACCCCCCGAGCCATCAGCAGTGATCAACCTATTTCGGAGAGCATATCGGATACTACGTCCAGAGCTGGGAGAGTGTTGAGTAGAAACAATGGATGGTGCGTATACACTATCCGAAACAGAACAAGGAGCTACAGGACAAATAGCAGATCTGATCGGAGGAAATGTCCCAAGACAATCCTCCCCCAAAACAATAGGATCATTAAGTAAAGAAACAGCAGAGGATAAGTGATGAGACAAACCCGAGTTGTTCGAAGTTAAGCCCCGACGGATAGTTATCAGCTCCTGTATCTTCCTGGAGGCTGCCCGCGTCAATGGAGTCGTGGTACCCATATTTGCCCCTGCTGCAACCGATTCCTTGTTCCCAAGGACAGCCGAACCAGTGTTCGCTAGTGTTACCGGATGTTCCTTGGATCCCTGCTGCCCACTCAGTGCGTCGGGTACCACCGGAGAATGTTCTGCCCAGTTGCCAAATGGAGGTTCGAAAGTATCATCTCCCATCGCCAATGTGCTCACCACCTTCTCATTGCAATCAGCATCTGCTGCCACGACCTTCGGTCTGCTACCCCTAAAAGATAATGGACAACAGGCAACCAAATGTCCATAAGTGTGACAGCAGTGGCACCTAAACTGCACACCCACATAGTCCAGAATTTGAACGAATGCCCCATCCTTCGTTTGTACATTGATCTCAGCCGTTAACCCCAGTCGAAGATCGATGTTAACCAAGATCTTTGCCACTGTATAAATGCCTGTTTCAATATGGGAGTAATCAGAGCATACATAGTCTCCAAGGTAGTTCCCAATCGCTGCAAACCGTGTTTCATTCCATAGGTGCATGGGAAACCCGGGCAGCTTCACCCATAGCGGTTCTTTGTCGATTTTCTCCTGTTTGGAATCGAAGAAAGGAGACCAACGTTTCAGGATGATAGGGACGCCCAACATTGACCAATGTCGACGTAAGACTACATCAACCTCCCCAATATTCGACAGTATGAAGGAGAACCATCCTTTCGTTAAAACCCAAACAATAGGTGCAGTAGCCACGATGTCTTTCCACTGCTCGGCTGCCCATCGCTGGAGGGATCCATGTCCCAGTCTCTTACCACGGACATGTCCAACTACGGCAATTTGTGTAAAATCCTCTGCCTCCTCAATCGATACATCCACGCCCAGCACAAGCTTATCCTTCCTCTTCCGTTCCTTGACCTTTTTAGCAGTGTTTTTGTGTGATTCTGCCTTCATAGAAACCCCTGTTCGAGGAACTAGCAGGGCTGCATCTACAGGTAGAGTATCTCCACCACCAGTAGCTCCCGCTAAATGTCCACTGGAAGAGTAACCCAATCCTCCGCTACCCTGTCCCCTGTCATCAGAATCACAAAATCCACTGACCTAACCAAATTCCCATCGGATAGGGTGTCCAAACCGCCACCCTGGTCCAACCTCTGTCTGCCATTTCTAGTCAGTGTATCAGTCCCCTCCACACGTGATGCATCCGAGCAGGTTGGGAAGTTTGTGAAAGTCCCCAATTGTGGTTGTAGTGTCCTCCCTAAAAGGTCTGCCAAGTCTGGCCGGTCATCCGAGGGCCCAGGAAAAAACCCTGCCCCCCTACCTGTCAAGAGTGATCCCATTGGTGCCCTCGACCCAGAGGCCACAGCCTTGATTGTTCCAAGGTCGAAAATCCCTCTGGCACAATCTCCATCCGAGGTGTAGTCCACCTCCTGCTCATAATTGCTCGCCATAATGCCCCAGATCAACAGGGCTGACAAACCCAGATCCCAATCCCCAATCCACCTTACAAAATGCCCACGATATTCACCACCCAGTTCACCAATATCCCCAATCTACTCCGAATAGCCACGGTCACAGCAAGGGCATCTGCAATCCCCGTCAATATTCCACCCAGCTCCAAAGTTCAGTCAAAGATCAGCATGGCCTGCCAATACCATTGAATTCCCAGATCTCCAGAAGCAGAACCTGTAAGTCAATCAGCCGACTCAACACTCATATCCTGGAAGTCCAACGTTCTTGTATTATCAACGCTCAGCTACCGTAATCTTGGAGCTCGCCATCCTGTCAAAGGTCTGGGCGATTATGAAGGAGATCATCTGCATACTCAACGCAGTACCGTTCACGCTCTACAGCATCCTCCTCCACATTGGGTAAATGATAGTATGCAGGTCATCCAGCGCCAAAATTCCTCCAAACTTTGCTGCAACGTATACCTTCAATGCATTATCTTGGAGCCCTCTCTCGACCCGTCAGTCTCCTTTCGCTAAGTTGGGTTGTCACTTCCCCGTCCCATGATTATTCGGCTTTGGTATGTAGTTTAAACTCATTTAATAATAAATTATATTTTTAATATAATAATTATTAAATACTTATATATATATAATTTTTAATTATAATGAATTATTAAATATATACTATATAGTGATGAATAATTAAGGTTATTTAGTTTTTTTAAATGTTTAGAGGATTGTCATCACTTTTAATTTACATATTTCATTAGATTTATGCATGTTTAAGATGCAATTTAAATTCTTAAACAATTCCCAAGGATATCTCTTACGATGTAACAATAACATTAAGGTATTAAGGTTTAAAAGTTAGATTTAGGTTTAGACTTAGGATTAGGATTAGGTTTAAGATTAGAATTATGATTAAGATTTAAGATTTAGATTTATTAATTAAATTTAGTTTTAGGATTAGGTTCTTTTGCATTTAGACTTATGCTATAAAGTTAGATTTAGTTTTTTTTCTTATATTCAATGTTTGCAACAAAGTTTTAAACTATTTTGTGGGAAACATAAGTCAAAATGTTGTCTATTTGAATGAAATAGTCTATACATGTTAGGTAAAAGGAAGAAAATGACATTGAACTAATTAAAAGAAAGAAAAATAACCTTGAACTTCAAATTAATCAAATAACCATTTTGATTCCCACCAAAGGTTGTGTTTTACCAAAATAAAGGGTTCATGATAGGGTTAGTTTTCTTGATACACTATGTGATAGGGCTTGTTTTTTCAAGCTTGCTATTGCTATTAGGAGGGCCACCAATGCAATAGGAGATATGTGATGTTGAGATGAGATTGATCTCACCATGCATGAAAGGAATTTTACCAAGAGAAGGGTGTTATTGGGCTTGTGAGAATTGAGATGTATGAGAGAATCAAACTTCCAATGGAAATGAGCTTGCTTTAGGATTGATCTTATAAAGCAACCAATCTTCCAATTGAATCGATTTTTTTAGGACAATTTTAAGATTTCATGTAATTTTGTTATTGTAGGGTTATAGGGTTTAGGGGAAAATAATAGTTGGACTTACAAAAAAAAGGAAAATCGCTCGCATACTTTGGATACCTGGGATTTAAGGAAAAATCATATTGCGTACTTGGATGATCAAATTGGGGCCATGTTGATTCACTCACACATACACCACACCCTCTCACCATCCCGAGACCATGCCAAATCCCTTATTTTGGTCTCAACTCAATGTGGACATAGCAATAAACCTCATTGTAATATGTTTGATTATTTACAATAGATTCACAACTCTATTAATTGAATAAACAATTAAGGCGATATCTAACCTTGCATTCTTCTTTTTATATGTGGCTATGTTTATTTTTACATTGGCTATACTTAAGGTTGTTCATTACTCAGTTTTTTAAAAAGTGAAATGAGAGGAAATCTGCGGTAGATTTTTAAAATCGACAGTTTCGAACCTCTTAAGCAGGTTCATCCGAGATTGGCTTCTCCTGAGGATGAACCTGCTTAAGAGGTTCGAAACTGTCGATTTTAAAAATCTACCGCAGATTTCCTCTCATTTCACTTTATACTTAAGGTTGTTAGAATTTAATTATAGCAACATAATTTTCATCTCTTTCAACTTATAAACAATATAGGATCACTGAAAGAACAACTATGCATAGAAACAATTGTTTATCCTGGGAAAACCCAAACTCGGGAAAAACCCAGCAACCCTTTCTTACTCAGAGATTCAGTACAATAAAGATAAAAGTACAAGAAGAATAGACGCGCAGAGAAAACAAATACAAATGTCTTATGCTACCCAAATGTCGAACTTCCTTGCTTAAGCGAACTTGCTTAATATTGGGTGACAAATGAGGAGAGAAACCCTCATATTTATACATTAATTTGGGTAATTTCCTAACTGGGCCGACTTGTCATTTTGGAGTATAAAAATACATTTATTGTTTATTTTATTTTGTAGGTTGGATAGGCTAGTGAGGATGCCTCACGTAGCTACATCAACAACACTCCCTCTTAGCTAGAGAGGTATCATCATGCTGGAACACTTCAAGCATCATCTAGTCATCACTACTGGACTCGTACATATGGGAATCATCTGATAATCAAGATTGGACTCGTACATCTCGTCATTATAAGAAAGGGTCAACATCATCCATACTAGACAACATCCCACACAAGGATCCAAGTATACTCTATACAAGAGTCCTCTCCACACAAGAGAATGTTCCTCATAGGAACAATAGTCCTCTCTGGACTAATCTCATCTCGGTCTACACAGGATCGTCTGTCCTAATTGGACTGAGCTCTTCTTGGTCTATATGGATCGCCTGTCCTACCTAGATTGAGCTCTTCTCGGTCTACATGGACCGCCTGTCCTACCTGAACTGAGCTCTTCTCGGTATACATGGACCACCTGTCCTACCTGGATTGAGCTCTTCTTAGTATACATGGACCGCCTGTCCTACATGTATTGAGTTCTTCTCGGTATACATGGACCGTCTATCTTACCTGGACTGAGCTCTTTTTGGTCTACGTGGACTGTCTGCCCTACCTGTACTGAGTTCTTATCGGTCTACATGGACCGCCTGTCCTACCTGGAATGAGCTCTTTTTGGTCTACATGGACCGCCTGTGCTACCTGGACTGAGCTATTCTTGGTCTACATGGACCACCTGTCCTACCTGGACTGAGCTCTTCTCGGTCTACATGGATCGAATGTCCTACCTAGACTAAGAGCATTCCCTCTCACTGAGGGAAGCATTCTCTAATACTCCAATTCTTTCACGGAAGTACGCAAACTTCACTTTGGAAAGAGGCTTAGTGATAATGTCGACAACCTGATAATCAGTCGAAATATACTAGAGCTGAGATTCTCCTCTCTGTACAGTGTCTTTGATATAGTGGTACTTAATCTCCACATGCTTTGATCTGTCATGAGATACATGATTCACTGAAAGCGTCACACAAATTGATTATCACAGTGAATCACTGTAGACTCAAGTGTCTGTTCGAAAAATCCTTCAAAGAGATTCTGAAGCCATATTGCTTCTCATGCTGCAACACTTGCTGCAATATACTCTGCCTCTGCAGTGCTCAATGCTATTGAGGTCTGCTTCCCGCTACACCAGGAAATCACTGTAGAGCCCAAACTAAAGAAACACGTGGAGGTGATCTCCATGTCCACAACACTTCCTGCCCAATCAGAATCTAAGTATCCATGCAATCTCATATCACTCTTAGAAGCATATCTTAGTCCATATCCCACAATGCCACGTAAGTATATTAGCACATGCTTTGCAGCAATCCATTATACATGTCTTGGTTCACACATAAAATGACTAAGAGCACTCACAACAAAATAGATATCTGGTCTAGTGTTAACTATATACATCACTGAACCGATCAATTGTCTGTACATGGTGGGATTTTTCAGGTCTGAATCAGAAGCTGAGTCACTCAACTTATTTAGGTTTATCTCCATGGGTGTATTCATGGACTTGCAGTCCAACATACCAAATCTCCTCAAGATATCAATGGTATACTTTCCTTGGCTTAGGAAAATCTCATCCTGTCTCTACCACATCTCTAAACCTAAGAATTAATGCATCAGACCAAGGTCCTTCATCTTGAACTTAGATGTTAACATCTTCTTACACCACTCGGTAAGTTTCTCATCTCTTGTGAGAAACAAATCATCAACATATAGTACTAATATCAATGGTCTACCATCCTCAATCTTGTAGTAAAGGTTGGAACCTGCCTCATTCTTGGTGAATCCTAAGCTCACCAAGTATCCATCAATCTGGCATACCATGCTTGTGGTGCTTGCTTGAGTCCATATAGGGCCTTCTTTAGTCTGCAAACATGGGATTCCTTCCCATGAATCTTGAAACCCTTTGGATGCTCAATGTAGAATTATTCCTCAATCACTCTGTTGAGGAAGGTAGTTTTAACATCCATTTGATGTAACTTCCATCCCATATTTGAAGCTAGAGATATGATTGATTTGATGGTAGTGTATCGTGCAACTGGGGAAAATGTCTCATCATAATCAACTCCCTCTTTCTGAGAGAATCCTCTAGCAACAAATCTTGCTTTATGCTTCTCAATGATCCCATCTGCTACATGTTTAATCTTGTAGATCCACTTGGAAGTCAACATTGACTTCCCTTCAGGTCTCGGCACAACTTCCCTTGTGTCATTCTTCGTGATGGATTGATATTCTTCCATCATGGAATCTTTCCAAACCTGTTGGTTGGTAGCCTCCTCATAGCCGGAAGGCCCATAATCAATTATGTGGGACATCAGTGCTACATATCCTGAATATATTCGAGGTTTCTTGCTCTCCCTGAATGTACCTAGGGGAGCACCATGCTTTTTTGCATCATCTAGAGTCTGTCGATCCCAGACAGGCCTCTTTCGACCAATAGAAAAATCTCTAGGAACGTCTGTTGGCTCTACTAGATCAACATGATCCATCGGATCTACAGAATCTACTAGATATGTTGGCTCCCTCTGAACTACTGAAGAGGGAGGGGGTAATGGCTCCATCTCATTTGGAGCTTCTTGCTCCTCACTGTCCATGGATGATCTTCTAGCTTTTCTGAAGGAAATCTCCTCTTTGAAGGAAACATCCCTACTGACTTCAATCTGTCTCTTTCATGGGATATAGATCCGATATGCCTTCAATGATTCACTGTATCCAACAAATGTTCCCTTCTTTCCTGAAGGTTCTAGTTTAGTTCTCTTTTCTTTGGGTACATGAATGTATAATGGAGATCCAAATATTCACAAATGACCAACTTCTGGCTTCACATTTGTGAAGGCCTCTTCTGGAGTCATATTTTTCAATATCTTGTGCGGGCCTCTTCTGGAGTCATATTTTTCAATATGTTATTCGGGCCTCTGTTCTGAACATATACTGTAGTGATTGAGGCTTCTTCCCATAGAAACATTGATAGATTTTGATCATTAATCATGGCCTTGAATGCCTCATATAGACCTAGTAATCTTTCTTTCTGCAACCCCATTTTGTTGAGGGTTGTAAGGGACGATATACTCCCTCTCGATTCCTGCTTCCTTACAGAAATCATTGAACTCTGAGGAGGTGTACTCTCCTCCATTATTGGACCTTAGAACCTTTATCCTTTTCCCGGATAGATTCTCAACTTGGGCCTTGAATTCCTTGAACTTGTTTAGAACTTTTTCAAATTCCTTGGACTTCAAGAAGTAAATCCATGTCTTTCGGGAGTAGTCATCTATGAAGTTCACATAATACCAAAATCCTCCCAAGGATGCAGCTGAAATAGGTCCACATAAGTCTGAGTGTACCAACTCTAATATTCCTTTGGACCTGATGTCACTGTTAGGAAAAGATCCCTTGGCATTCTTTCCAAGTGCACATCCTATGCAAATGCCATCATGTTCAACTTGGAGTTCAAGAAGTCCTGTAACCATCTTCCTTAGAGGAGGAAGAGCTCTATAGTGCAGGTGAGCAAGTCTTCTATGCCATAGCTCACTCAAATTGATAGAGTCATGAACTTGAGCCTAAAATGGATGTATCATCAATCTGTATAAGCTTTCTTCACGAACACCAATTATTCTTGCTGAATTAATAGTGGAAGTCTCGTGCCATGCAAGAACCTTCCCATCTGAGAATGCAACTTTATAACCCTTGTCTTCTAGTGCAGAGATAGAGACAATATTTCTTTTCATTCCTGGCACATATAGTACTTCTCCCAAATGCAGAGAATCACCAAAATCTAACTGGAAGGAAGTGGCCCAGTTCCTTTCATAGTGTATCTAGTATTGTCTCCGAGAACAACTCTTAGGTGTGATTCTCTCTCATCTAGATTTGAGAGAAACTCCTTATAACATGTCATATGTTTAGAAGCACCACTATCTAACAACCAAGTATAACTACTAGTAGGAACAGTACCTGAGAGGGCTGAGATGAAGAAGAATTCTTCTACATTCTTTGATTTTTTTGGTTGAGTCTCTTCATATACATATGTTGTGGAGGCATGTTCCTTCCTCTTCTTTGTAGTACATTGATTCTTGTAGTGACCAAACTTTCTGCAATTGAAGCATTGGATCTTTGAAAGGTCTTTCTTCTTCCATTGATCAGGGGTTGGACTTGATCTTCTGCCTTTGTCTTTTCTTCCAAAGCCTTCTTTCCTCTTTTCTTGGTATGTGTAATAAGAGATTGATCCTTCATGAGGGGCATGTACTTTTCCTCTGGCCACAAGTCTAGTTTCTTCTTGTGTACAGTCTTCCCACAATCTTTCAAAATTTGGTAGCTTAGATCTTCTTGTCATGCTTTGAATGAATGGTTCTCAATATTGAGGAAGGCCATTCAAAGTCATCATGACTAATTCCCTATCTGCAATAATCTCACCAATTATGCCCAATTGATCCTTGATCTCTGTGATCTTCATGAAATATGATGCAATAGTATCAGATCTCGACATCTTGATGTTTGAGAGTTGTTGTCTCAGGGAAAGAGCCCTATTAATATTTGTGTTCTCAAACAACTTCTTCAAGGTGTCGAACATTGTCTTAGTTGTCTTCTTCTGAGAAATTTGAGGAATTAAATGGTCCTTGACTGAATATATGAGGATCCTCCTTGTCTTGGCATCATTATTCTTCCATTGAGTCTTCTCCGCTTCTTCTTCAAGTTCTAACACTGTATTCACAACAAAATTTAGTAGATCATTTTCTTCTAGAGAAATGAGCACTCTAGACTTCCATGAATGGAAATTTGAAGCTCCATCAAGCCTATCTTCAACCTTGATGCTTGACATTTTGACTAAGAAGCATAACTGCAACTTGGATAAAAAACCCTAGCAAGAGCTAGGTAAAAAATGAACTTTGGATTCTTGGAAAAACACTTCCACGGATGAATTCTCCCTCCTAAGGCGAGTTGGATTAGCCTCCTTTTCTTCCTGACATGTGGTGAGAACAATGAGAACCAACAAACCCTAATTCCTGACCTCGTGTAGTAATTAGGCCAAAAATTGAAAATCTTCATAATGGAAATCTGCTTCCACAGGAAATTTCGCCTTCCTAGGGCGAGCCCAATGATGCTAGGGGCAAACCAAATTAGTGGTTGAAAACTGAAGAAACAACAAACCCTAGTTCCAGCAATAGTCTCTTCAGTACTGCTCTGATACTATGTTAGAATTTAATTATAACAACATAAATTCCATCTCTTTCAACTTATAAACAATATAGGATCACTGAAAGAACAACTATGCATAGAAACAATAGACACAATAGCTAATCCTGGGAAAACCCAAACTCGGGAGAAACCCAACAACCTTTTCTTACTCAGAGATTCAGTACAATAAAGATAAAAGTATAAGCATAATAGATGCCCAAAGAAAACAACTACAAATGTCTTATGCTACCCAAAAAGTTGAACTTCCTTGCTTGAGCGAACTTGCTTAAGATTGGGTGACAAATGAGGAGAGCAACTCTCATATTTATACATTACTTTTGGGTAATTTCCTATTTGGGCCGACTTGTCATTTTGGAATATAAAAATACATTTATTGTTTATTTTACTTTGTAGGTCGACTGAGCTAGTGAGGATGCGTCACGTAGCTATATCAACAACAAAGGTGTGGACTGAAGATCTAAGACATACATAATTGAGTTACTGGGTATTAGCATAATTGTGATAAAGTAGGACTCATCACATCCTAATTATTCTTTAATCCATCTTGAGTAGTAATAGGGTGTATGTTGATCACAATTATTATGGATTTTTTTGTTATAAAATAAGCGAAACACTTCCTCAATGGAAAATAAAATATTGTTGTTGATTTTATTGTCGACTGTTGTTTAATTTATTTTATCTTGTTTGTTTGCAAAATTTTCATTGTGCCTTTTTAGTTATAGAGCCTAACTTTTTTTCAATCAGAAAAATATCTATACTTTATAAACAAGTATAAAAAAGGGTAGGACCAAATACAAACCCCCACATGGGGAAAGAAACCAATATGACCGTCCCCCGGACTAAGATAAAGATGCTCACACCCCAAGCCAAGACAATAATCCCATGATAGTATCTACCTTCCCCAGCCAAATAGATATGTAAAAGCCCCAACCAGTTAGGATAGTTATAGGGCCTAACTTTGATGAAGGGGATAGATGGGTTGAAGGAAGGCCCACAAAAATGCAGTGGCTTTTGAGACAAAAGAAAACGAAATAATTCAAAGGAAGGAAAACAAGGTGTAGGACAAGACGAAGGGCAACGAATCTCTTGAGGAATATGTGAGTTAAAATATTTTTCATGAATGTAATGTCTTAATTATTTTTATGAAATAGATCGAATTATTATTATATTTTATTACAATTGTACTTGGGTGTACATAACTAGAGAAAAGCATGTGACGGCTGGAGAAAGGAAGCCATAAAATTGCTTAAATAGGAAAGAGAGGTCACAGCTATGAGAGAGATAGAATACTTTCAAATCTTCATAGTTGTAGTGCCTTGTGGTGGTTCTACCAAATGTGAAAGTTATTTATGAACTAGCTTCCAATTGAGATGCAATTACTAGGATCGATGAACCTACTAATATAGGGGACGATAATGCATATGATAGTTATACCCTTCCAGGAAGGTTAAAATAAAATAATATATAGTAATGTCACATAAGACATCCTTAACACATATACATTTCTAATTATTCAAAGAGAAGCAAGGAGAATGAATGACATGGGTAGGGAATTTCACAAGGACATGAGTGGAGTAATCAAATTGAATTTTATCAACACTTTTCACAAGCCTTTGTGTTTTCAAGATAAAGAAGATATCAATAGGGTAGAGAGAGAAGAGTATGAAATGTATCATGATGTGAGTCTTGATTTGCAATGGTTATTGCAATTAATGGGAAAAGGCTTAATTGTGATAACTATCTAAAGGAAATTAGAAATTCCCAAATTTGATGGAAAAGGTGGATAAATGGCCCCAAAAATAAGTGAAAAAGTTTATATGTTTTTTTAGTGGTGAAAGTTAAAGATCAACTAAAAGTTTAAGGTGTTGCATTGACTCATAAAGTAATGGTGAATGTAAGCAATTATTGGTTCATATTATTTAGTTTAAATGTTATGTACATATCTTGGTTAGGTATTTATACTTCTCTCATTCTATAAATTTTATTTTGGGTTATAAAGAAAAAGTGTAGAATCATTTATCGATCTTGCAGGGAATGGGGAAAATCAGATAAATTTGTAAGAAACTATTTTTTTTGGTTTATTTGCTACATTTAATAATGATATGTTGTGTTGTTAGAAATTGTCTAACACAATTAATTTTATTTTCTCATGTGGTAGGTTCAGATTTTCCCTCCCACATGCATGGATTGAGGTCTATTATATAGTTGAAAGATAATGGTGATAACCTTGCTTATAGAGAATCAATGGAGAATGAGAAATATAATTAGAGAAAATTTGGACGAAAAATGGGCCTCATAAGGAAAATGATAAAATAATGCCATGTAGACAATTTTTTATTCAATTCACTTTTTTTGAAGTTACCCAAGGTTATTTCACTTTTATCAAAGCTACCTTAGATATATATTTTATATTAAAATCAATTTACCAGGAGGAAGTTAGATGTAGTATTTTCACCCAAAATAAGGAAAGAAAATTAAATATATAGTGCCATTTTAAAATTTATTGGACCCAACTTTTCACGATGTATTATAATATAGTATTATTATATATTAGTTACAATATTTATTACTATTATATATGAGAGATGTATTACCTAAAATATGGATGTGTATATTAGTTATTATTATATATTAGGTATAAGTTATTGGACCCAAATTTTCAGCATGTATAGTAATACGATAATATATTAATTATAGTATAATATCATTATACATTGATTATAATATTAATTATTATTCCTATTATGTATTACCTAAAAGATGGATGCGTATATTAGTTATGATATTAATAAAAGTTAATGGACCCAACTTTTTACGTGTATAATATAATTATATATTAGTTATAATATTAATACTATTAATATTATATATTATTTATGGGTCACATATTACCTAAAATCGGTTAGCATATTAATTTCATTATCAATATTCAAGATAATTTTGAGGGTTAACAAATTACATTATTAAAAAATTCAACCTATACCCAAATTATATAATAAAAAATTGTCTCAGACATGCACCTCTTTTGAATTTTAAATAATTTTAATTGGACAATACATGATGACATGGAATTTGAATTAAGGTTCAAAGGCTCATTTTTCATCTAAATTTCCTCTAATAAATGAAGAAACTTAGATGAAAAATGAGCCTTCTAAGGAAAATGATAAAATAATGCCATGTAGATAATTTTTATTCTATTTCACTTTTATCGAAGCCATCCATGGTTATTTTACTCTTATCAAAGCTACTTTTCTCGGTGTATAGTATTATTCTAATATATTAATTATAATAATATATTATTATTATTATTATTATTATTATTATTTTTACTAGGGGAATCGACAACTGGAATTGGGTTAGTACTCGTGTGACATGGGGTCTAGGGACCCAATCTCGCTATCACTATACCCCTAGGTGCATCCACAGGGTCCGAACCATGGCGCACGGATAACTTTGGGGGGATTCGAACACATGACCTTCCATTTACAACCGATTACAACTTCTCGTCATTACCACTTGAGTTGCCCCCACGGGCATTATAATATAATATTATTATATATTAGTTTTGATATTAATTACTATTATATATTACTTATAATATTAGCTACTATTATATATTAACAAAAATAAAAAGTTATTGTACCCAACTTTTCACAGTATATAGTAATGTTAAATTTTCAGGGTGTATAGTAATGTTATAATATATTAATTATAATATAATATTATTATATATTAGTTATAATATTAATTACTATTACTATTATATATTATATGTGTCATGTATTACATAAAATTGGTTGGCATATTAATTTCATTATCAATATTCAAGATAATTTCGGGCGGCTTGGGCAGCCGGTAGACAAATTATATTATTAAAAAATTACATGTATCTCTAAATTATATAATAAAAAATTGCCTCAAACATGCATCTATTTTGAATTTTAAAGCATTTTGATTGGCTAATACATGATGACATGGAATTTGAATTAGGGTTGAAAGACCAATTTTTAATGCAAATTTCCTCTAATCAATGACTGTTGAAGTGCATTCATGTAGCTGGATGCGACATCGTTCTTGTTGCACTCATCTTCCTTTTCTTCAAAGATCTTTTTGTACTTGCAATATTCTTCTTTATGTGATCCTTTATTGCAATAAGGATTACCATGGCTTCTCCTCTTTGGTCTTACCATCATCGGAGTCGAAGTCTTCATGAGAAAGAAATCCCTTGTTTTTGCTCGTTTTTTTCCCTTGTATGGGGGATTTTGCTTGCTTGCACCCTTCTTCTCCTCATTGGTTGCAAGTGCATGCACCTTTGAGGTCTTTTGGAAGCCCATTTGTGAGAGCTTATCTTTCTCTTGAAGGAGAGAGGCAACAAAAACATCCAAAGTAGGCATTTTGTAGGAGGCTCCAAGAACCAATTTAGTAGAATAGAAAGCAAAAGATATACTGTAATCAAAACTCAATTTGGAGAGAATAAATTTGTAGATTATCTCTTCTTATGAGATTATAAAATGGTCTTCCTCCGCTGAGTGGTGGATCATGGATGTGCATATGTACTCGTATTCCATATGTTGCAAAGCTTCTGAGGCCTTTTCCATCCTCTCAATGTATGTTAATATGTCCTCGTAGGACATGTATTGTGAAGCTTTTGGGGCCTCCTTCAACAATATTGGATCGAGCATACCAGCTATGTAGCAACTGATCAATTGGGGAGAGAGGATATCTATGGATGCAAATGAGCTCTCTAATGGATACAAATGAGCTTTTTGATGGTTGTAAAAGCCTGACTACAACCTTCAACAAGACCAAATCTAGAATACCAGCTATGTAGCAACTAAGCTAGGGAGATAGAAGATCTAAGACTATCCAATGGATGCAAAATCCTTGTTTTGATGGCTACAAAAGCCCTTCTTTAACCTACAAAATTTTGATCCTAACAAAAAATCACTAGAACACTAACTAGTTTAGTACCCCTGCAGCTTTAATGCCATATAAAATTTGATCATATAGATCTAGGCACATAAACTAAAGAAATATATAGTGAAAATAAAATCAACAAGCAACTGATCATGTAATGAATGATTTATCATCAATCATTACACAAAAACTAGAAGCATATAGGATGAAAAGAATGATGTATTTCAATAACTTGAATGAATGGAGGTGAACAACATTTAAAGGAAGGAAATTCGAATTAGGTCAAGAGGAAACTCGAATTTCCCAGCCAATGTAAAAGAGTCTAGTCAAGCTTAATTAGAGATAAGGACCCTCAACCATGCTTAGTGTCCTTAAATGAGTTACATTGACTCATGACTTCACAACCACTAGTTCTGACTGGAGGATGCTCAGTTAATTGACTGAATGAGCATGAAAAACCCTAAGGAGACTTAACAAAGGTGCTAATGGATAAAGATAGACATGAAGGTCTGTTTAGGGCCTAAATTAAGGGAGCATTTTCAGTTATGAACTGAATTGGGACTCAAGTCATCCTAAAATCAGGGAAAAGTTCCCCTAATCAAGGAAGGCACCCCCAAATCTAAGAATGTGCCTATGTTAGCCAAAAATGGACATTAGGGTTTGCTTTTTGTGGCAGATAAGGTGGTTTGGGACTCTTAGAGATTATAATTAGGTTCTAGGGTGACCCAAGTGGTCAATATGAGTGCAGTTTGGCCCACTAGAATTCATGAAGTCAAGGTCTAGGTCACTAGGTAGGAGAATTATGCTATGGAGAAGGTATTTTTCTCCAACACTTATCGTGAAAGCTAGGTCTCTTCAAAGGGGCAACCTCCTTTTACAAGTGATGCCAAAGAATGAAGAACCATTCTCTATTTATAAATATAAATAGATGAGAAAACTCCATAAACCTAATAAATCCAACCTACATTTAATATAAAAATAAAAGAAACTACTAGATACTTCTTAAGTGTTGAGTGCCACACGTCGGCTATTCATAGCATACTTACTTCTACTTAGGGTAAGGATTGTAACAACATCAATAATCGCACATAACTAATCACAAGTAAATATAGACAATTATATGTTGATGTGATACCACATAGTGCCCTCGAATGAACAATTTACTTCCTCACCTAAGAACTATATGCGAAGAAGGGACTATACCAAACACTTTATTCAAGCCAACCATGGTGGTAAAGGAACTCCAATTCCAATTGGAAGAGAAGATACCAACTGTAAAAACATCCAAGTCGGTGGAGGGTTAGAGGAGACAACCAATACAAGCAAGCCCAAGAGTGTCGAATATGGAAGGTAGGATATAAATCACAAGAGAACTACCAATTCAATAGAGTTTCAATTTCTCGGAGAATAGAATTGTGAGACCCATTGAAAGGATACTTGCAATACCCTAAATAGTATGGGGGACACTAAAGTGGTATTTCTTACCATTGCGATATTGGGATAAATAAAATGCGGGTTTACAACTCCTTATACAGTAGGCAAGTGGGTCATAAACAAGGATTCTCATAAAATCCTTCTATTGTGCTACAAGAATCAATGAACTACATGAAGCATGCATGATATAGTCAAATAAAGTAGCAATTGTGTACACATCCCAAAACCACTTAAGATAGGGTAAAGTTTGACTAAGCACCTCAAAGAGAACACCCAAATAGATTGGGATCATCTAGGATCCTAAGGGGTACCCATAACAAAGAAATACACGAATTAACACATGAAGTACAAGAGGAACCTATATGAAAGGAAGGCCTAAATGAGTCAATCAAAACACCTACCATGGCCAAACATATGATTAATGAGGGGAAAGGAAAAATGAGAACCCTACCATGGCACTAGACATCAAATGGAAAATGACAATAAAAGACCTAAATCAAGGAAAGTGACTTTGAAAAGAGAACTTTCGCACATTATGAACCATAAATAGGATGAATGGGAGGGCCTTAATATTGTCAACATATGGGTCATGTATGTCCAATGGACAGTGAAATACCCCCACACACTAACATGTCCATTGGACATACATGACCCATATGTTGACAACCTAGCTAGGTTTCGTTGTCTTTCACTGTCCATTGGACATACATGACCCATATGAATACTACCCCATTGATATAAACCTTCCTCAAGGTGACAGGTATGCTAATGTATCTGCCTCCAACTGATATTGCGAATCACCATCCACAAACTTTTAACCAACGGACAACAAACGAAAAGATGTTCATCAGTTTCCTCCTGGGAAAAACAAAATTGGCAACGGCCCAGACCGCAGAAACCTCTCCGAAAAAGATTGTCCCAAGTTAGGATACTGTTATTTAGAACAAGCCAATTGAAACATTTTAACTTAAGTGGCATTAAAAAGTTCCAAATCTTGGAAAACCACCACTTTGTCTGCAATTTTCCAAAAGAGGCCAACGAGTCATATGCCAGTTTGGCCGTAGCCACCCCACTGGAGATGTTCCAGGACCATAACAGCTTATCAGATGTATCTTGTAATGAAAATTTTAAACTGTTTAATCCCATAACCTAATTGTCCCATTCCAACGCCAAACTCCCAGAAAGACCAAGTTGAAGTGCCGAGATCCAGTAAGGATGACCCGTACCAGCAGAAAGGGAAATCAAAGCATGGCACAAAGTAAAGTAGCCCTTGGATCTCAAAACCATGAGTAAATCCAATGAAAGTTGATATACCAATGGACCCCCCAGAATGGGATCCACTCCAAGATGAACATCGTGACCATTCCCTGGTAACCAAGACAACCAATTAGTTAATGTTGTGAACGAACCCAACAACCCACACCATATATTTGAAACACCCTTTGAGGAGGGAGGTCCATTCCTGATCCATTCAGCCACAGAACGAGATTTCAAATATTTTCCTTTAATGAGAAAGCACCACGCATAATTTGAAAAAAGAGCTCTCCATAGGCTTTTGGTTTTTAGCGCCAAATCAAATTTGTCCATATTTTTTAAAGCCCATCCCCCCATGTGCCAAGGACGAGCTAGTATCTGCCAATTTACCAAATGAATATTTTGCTTTTCCCCTCCACCGGACCAAATGAAAGAGAAGATACGCCTGCGAATACCTTTCATAATTGACTTTGGGATTTTGTTGAGGGAAAGCCAGTAGACCACCAGGTTTTGAAGGACAGATTTTGCTAAAGTAAGTCTGCCCCCTAAGGTTAACCAACGCCAACACCAATGGTTAATACGTTTGTCAAAATGCTTAAGTAACCACATCCAGTCACAAATATAATATTTAGTTGGCTTCAGAAAGTAACCAAGGTATGTGGTGCCCCCATAAATTTCCTTGAAAATGAAAGGGAAAATCTAGCTCACCTGAGATTTGATAGAAATGTCCACATTATTTTCCAGAAAACAATATTTTCCAGCACTGATCAGCATCCCTGAGGCATGACAGAAAAGGTCCAATACATTTTTATAATATTTCCATTCAGAGAAAGTACCAGGTCCAAACAACATGACATCATCCACAAAAAAAGTATGGGTCACAGATACCTGCTCTATAATCTTAATACCAATAATGTTCCCATCCATTTTTTCCCGATGGATAAGTCTACTCAGACCCTCAATGTTCAACAAAAAAAGTAATGGAGAAATAGGACAACCCTGTCGGAGGCCCCTAGAGCATTTGAAGAATTCTGATGGCATCCCATTAATGATCACAACAAAATTCATAGGAGAAATACAGGCCATAATCCATTTTACCACCGCCCAAGGCAGGCCAATTTGAACCAGAATAAGGCGAAGAAAGGTCCAATCCACATGATCATAGGCCTTGACACGATCCATTTTAAGGCGTAGAGAGCTTTGTTGTTTGGTATTTACACTATGAAAAACCTCCTGTCTAACCCCCACTGCATCCAATATCTGTCTGTCCTCAAGAAAACCAAACTGTTCCATTGATATATATTTTGATAAACCCGACTTGATTCTAGTAGCTATGATTTTTGATATAACTTTGTAGATGAGATTACATAGCGAAATAGGTCTGAAATCACCAAAATCCTCTGGGTGTGATTTTTTTGGAATAAGAGCTAAGAAAGTTGAGTTTATAGCTCCCGTAACGACACCACTGATACATGACTCTTCCATAGCTGCCCATATGTCGGGACCCATAATGTCAAAAAAGTCAATGAACAGTTCAACAGTCCACCCATCCGTCCCAGGGCTCTTATCCTTAGAGAAGCCTTTTAGAACCTTTTCAATCTCATGTAGTGTAATTTATTTAAAGATCTCATCACCCTCCTCATCAGTAAATAACCTCGGATATTCTCTAATCACCTTAAATTGTTCAATCATAGAGGTTGATTTCGGATCCTGATATATCTCATGAAAAAAATCCCTGGCTTCAACTTGAAGTTCACCCACTCCAGATATTCGTCGACCATTCCTAGCATTTATATCCCATATGGTATTTTGGATTCTACGAGCATCTGCATATTTGTGGAAGAATTTTGAATTTTCATCGCCCGCTTTGATCCATATTGCCTGACTCTTCAGTCACCAAGTTTCCTCTTGAAACATTGAGATGTTTTAACTTCCTTCCTTCTAGTTCCATTAGAGAAGCTTGATCACTATTACTGAGATTGATAATAATCGATTTCTCAAGCAATGTGCTCAAGTATTTCTCAATCACTTCAATATCCACAGCCATTTCCATTCCTTTTTGTTTTATCCACTTTATCATGAATCATTTTAAACTCCTTAGCTTTGCAACCAATTTATCCATCGCCAAGAGTTCACCTGAGACATCCAGATTTCCCCAATGACCAACCACAGCCTGTCTAAAAGTTTGATCTGATAACCAAGTTGCATTGAATTTTAAAGGATAATTCTGGTGGGTCACTTCAGTATCAACTTGGAGAATGATAGGGAGGTGAGCATTTTTACGAGATTGAAGTACCCAAGATCTGAATTTAAAGAATTTTTCCAAGAGATTTTCAGCTACAAAATACCGTCGATCCAATTGTTTTGAGATGAGAGCCTCATTGCGTCTGCCATTAGTCCATGTAATATTCATAGGTAAAGATTCAACATCCACCAGATGTTTAGTATCAAATATATCCCTGAAAAAAATCGCCTAAAGGATCCATCTTGGCTTGACGCCCCCATATTTCTGAAGCCCCCAAGGTAAAGTTGAAGTCGCCTGCCAAGATCAAATTTTCTAAATAAAAAAGGTGGCTCAAGCTCGCTTTTACCCAAAAATGTTCCCGATCTCTGTAAGTACAGTAACTGTTCACAAATATTGACGCCACCCGCAAACCCCCTCAACTTGCCAGATAGAAAGATTCCAATAGAGACAATGTATGAGTTTAACTCCAGGACCTGTGGGTTCCAAGCGGCTGAGAGACCACTAGACAAACCATTCGCACTGACAGCACAAACCATCCAGTTTGGTTTAACTTTGACGAAAAAGGATCTCGCCTTCTCCTCGCATACCATAGTTTCCTGAAGAAGAACTATGTCCGGTTTGGTAATACGCAACACATGTTTGAGAGCTAGTAACTTTGGTAGCCCCCCCACTCCCCAGATATTTAGGGAGAAACAAATCATCTGCGACCCCGAGCAAGGGATTTAATGCCTCTAAGCGCCCTGGAGTTAGGAGAGAGTGTGTCATCAGATAAAACATTGGTAGGAACCTCCACCGATTTGTCCTTGTGGATACTTCCCTTATCCTTTCTCGCACTACATGTTTTTAGTGGAGAGTAATCGGGGGAAAGACCACCAAAACAAGCCCCCTTTATCAGTTTGAATGAATCCGTTTGTAGGTCCACCTCCATCGAATCTGCTAGCATATTAACCGATTCCGAAGCCACCTTGCGGTTCTTGTAGAAAGTTGGGATAGGCTCCTTTTTTACCATATCACAATAGGATGGTATCACGAGCAAGCGAGGGTTTTCCATCACAGGCCCTGATGACTCAGGGTCCTGTGGATCCACATGAGGCGGAAAGACAATCAAAAGAGGGGAAGTCTCCAACGAAGTTTGTGGAGAGTGGTCCGAGAAAACAAGGATGGTGTCCAATAATGTAGGGCCTGATAACGATGAAACCGATCCATCTGGGGAGAGGATTGTTATATTTTCAGTAGGGCAGAGGGGTGTGGCTGTATCATCGACCGGGAGATCATTTTGAGAGGAATAATGGGAAGTAGAAAGGGAAGAGGTCCCATTTACAGATCGTTTTTTTAAAATGTAAATCTCTGATAAATGATTTTTCAAAGTCATTTAGTGATTGAAAAAACACTGGGTCGTAATGTTCAAGCTTACCCATGATATCCATCTCAGTAGCACCCAGTTGGGGGAATATGTTGGAGTATCCAACCAAGTCACCAACCACATCCAACTCCATCTCGCTGCAATCCTCAGAAGATCACAATGGATCCGCAACCAATGAATGGGAAGGATGAGCCGAATACTTGCATTGCCACCAAAGGTGCCCAACCTCCTTACAATGTGAGAAGCGGAAGGGAATTCCCCAATAATCAATAACATGTGTATATTTTCGACCCTGCCAATCTATATGAAGAGTATTGATAAGCCCCAACAAGATATCGACTTCAACCAGCATCCGCCCCATCCTCTTGTCCACACCATTCAGGACATTTGCTTCCAGATGTAAGAACCAACCAAGACTATTGCAAACCACTTCAAAGTCCCCCCGATTCCACATAGCTAATGGAAAGCTGGGCAAGAGTACCCATAGGTGCCTAAATCTGATCGTAGCATGATCCGGATCAAAATCAGTGTGCCACCTCTGCAGCATGAGGCTAACCGCACCTTTCAACCAAAGGTTCTCTAGAATGTGAGAAGCATGTTCTTTCGCCTGAAATTTAAAGCCATACCACCCACAGGCAAGGATGGATACCTTAGGGACATATTTTAAAACAAGGCCCCAAGTATCAGCAACCCAATGAACAATGTCCTTTTTGTTCATGGCCATGTATGAAAATATTCCAACCAAAACAGTCATATTGTATTCTACGGGCTCTTCCAAACCCACATCTCTACCCATCGTGAGCCAATGCTCGCCCGGGCGGCTCCTCCACTTCTCAAGCCTCCTCTTTGTTCTACGAGTAGAAGAATGAGAGTGATCCGAACCCTTTGAGGAGTTATTCCCCCCATCACCGTTCGAGGGCAGGTGTGAGACCCTCGTGAGATTCTTTCCTTGTGAGATGGACAACTGCCCTTTCCTGGAAATGTCGCAGGCACTGCGAGAAGATTGTTCAACACCTGGCGCCAAGGGACGTATTCCTTTAAGCATCTCTTTGTATAAACTCGTCCGGTTTCATAAGACCATTCTCTTCAATCCAGTAGTCCATCGATGACGGGGAAGGAATGGTTTGAACAGGGTTTGCTGAATCACCCATACTCTTTCCAACGTGGACCCAAAGTAACCCTCCTCAAATTTATTCCGTGGAAAAAATGCACCACGACCAGAAACAAATCTTAGCTCCAAGAAAAGTAATCTTCACCCACAACTGGCACCAGAAATTGAGGTAAAAAACAGAGAATAGCTCACAAATCCGTCACATATCACCTGACCCAAAAACGAGCAGATCCAAGTCCAAACTGGGAAAAATAGAGTGTTGGAACTGTGGAAAGAAAGGATATCTGAAGAAAGACTGCAGATCTCTAAAGAAGAAAGGAGATGCAGAGAAGGAAACTACCCAGGAAGCAAATGTAGCAGGTGATGTGTTACAAGATGCTATGATTCTTGCATTAAATAATACTAGTGATTATTGGGTAGTAGATTCAGGAGCTTCATGTCATGCTACACCCCATAGGAAATACTTTCATGAGTATGTTCCTGGCGATTTTGGACATATTTTATTGGGTGATGATGAGCCATGTAAAATTGTTGGAATGGGTAAGGTATGGATAAAAGTTAAGAAGGGAACTGACTGGTTGTTGAAAGATGTTAGGCATATTCCTGCTATGAAAAGAAATATGATCTCAACAGGGAACTTAGGAGATGGCGTCTGTCTATCTGCATTTGGAGAAAAGTGGTGGAAGATCACTAAAGGATCAATGGTGATAGCAAAAGGAGACAGGATAGGTACGTTGTATTTATGTCCTCACAATATTGACCATTCTATCTCTTTAGCTTCCACTGGAACAAATACAACATTATGGCATCATAGGCTTGGCCACATGAGTGAGAAGGAGATGCAGATTCTCCACTCAAGGAAGTTGCTGCCAGATTTGAAGCAGGTAAGTTTGGAATTCTGTGAGAACTGTGTTTATGGAAAACAGAAGAGAGTCAGATTTCTCAGGGTTGGGAAATAGAAGAAGACTGAAAAGTTAGAGCTAGTGCATACAGATGTATGGGGACCGGCTCAGGTACAATCTCTTAGTGGCTCTCATTATTATGTTACATTTATTAATGATGAAACTAGGAAAACTTGGGTTTATTGCATTAAACAGAAATCAGATGTGTTTGCTACTTTTAAGAAGTGGAAAGCTTTGGTTGAGAATGAAACAGGAAAAAGGTTGAAGTGTCTCAGATCTGATAATGAAGGTGAGTACTGCGACAATGAGTTTGATAGTTACTGTTCATACCATGGTATTCGTAGAGAGAAGATAGTCCCAGGAACACCACAAAAAATGGTGTGTCAGAAAGGATGAATAGACTGATCATGGAGCGTGCAAGGTGTATGAGATTGCATGCATAGTCACCCTTACAGTGTTGGGCGGATGCTGTAAATATTGTTGTTTACTTAATAAACAGAGGACGTTCAAGTGCTTTGGATGGTGGTACTCCAGATGAGGCATGGACAGATAAAAAGTTAAACTACTCATTTCGGAGAACGTTTGGTTGTGAAGCATTTGTCCATATTGATAAGAAAATAGAACAAAGCTTGAAGCTAAATCCAAGAAATGCACCTTTATTGGATTGGGATTATGAAAATCACAAAATCATTAGAAGTAGAGATGTCATATTCAATGAAAAGGTCATGTATAAAGATCAGTTGCAAGGAAAGAAACAGGAAAAGGAAACCACAGAGTACACAGTACTTGATGAAATTCAAGAAAATGAAGTTCCAAAGGTGCCAGAAAATAAAAAAACAACAGCAAGTACCTGAAACTCCTGCAACTACAAGAAGATTTACCAGGTTAAGTAGACTCCCCGAACGATACTCTCCTTCAATGTATTATTTGTTGATGACTGATGCTGGTGAACCGGAATGTTATGAAGAAGCAATGCAGGTGGAAACTAGAAAGAAATGGGAGCAAAGCATGAATGAGGAGATGGACTCATTGGTAGGAAACCAGACTTGGGATCTGGTTCAGTTGCCTGTTGGTAAAAGAGCATTGCAGAACAAATGGATTTACAAGTTGAAGGAAGAAGAAGGAGGTAAGAAGCGATACAAGGCCAGACTTGTTGTAAAGGGGTTTCACAGAAGAAAGGTATTGATTTTGATGAAATATTTTCTCATGTTGTTAAGATGACTTCAATTAGGACTATCTTAAGTCTAGTGGCGGTAGAAAATTTGCATCTTGAACAGTTAAATGTAAAAACAACCTTTATCCATGGGGATTTGGAGGAAGAGATATATATGTAGTAGCCACAAGGGTATGAGGTCAAAGGTAAGGAGAACTTGGTATGCAGGTTGAAAAAGAGTTTGTATGGTTTGAAGCAAGATCCAAGGAAATGGTATTTAAAATTTGACAGGTTTATGATAGAACAAGGTTATAGTAGATGTCATTCTGACAACTATGTTTATTTCAAGAAGCTAGACAATGAAAGAAATATTATCTTGTTATTATATGTGGATGACATGCTTGTTGCAGGGTCTAACATGCAGGATATAAATGTACTCAAAAGGAAGCTAGCTAATTCATTTGCGATGAAGGATTTGGGTGCTGCAAAGCAAATACTTGGTATGAGAATAACGAGAGACAGGAAAATCGCAAATTGGCATTGTCTCAGAGTGAGTACATATGAAAGGTGTTGGAGAGGTTCAGAATGCAGAATGAAAAACCAGTAAGTACACCTTTGGCCAGCCATTTCAGTCTAAGTAAGGAAATGTGTCCCAAGACACAGGAAGAGACAGATTACATGTCCAAGATTCCCTATCAATCAGCAGTTGGCAGCTTGATGTATGCCATGGTGTGCACAAGACCAGATATTGCATAAGCAGTGGGAGTTGTGAGCATATATAAGAAAAATACAAGTAAAGAACATTGGAAGGCAGTACAGTGGATGCTCAGGTATTTGAGAAGTACCACCACTCAGGCATTATGTTTTGGAGGTTCATACACTGTTCTACAGGGTTATGTTGATGCAGATATGGCAGGTGATAAGGATAGCAGGAGGAGCACCACAGGGTATGTGTTTATTGTAGGTGGAACAACAGTAAGTTGGGTTTCGAAACTGCAGAAGGTTGTTTCAATTTCAACAACAGAAGCATAGTATGTTGCTGTTACAGAGGCTAGTAAAGAAATGATTTGGTTGCAGAGGTTTATGGAGGAATTGGGTAAGAAGCAGATGGATAGCAGATTGTACAGTGATAGCCAGAGTGCCATTCACCTTGCAAAGAACTCGGCATTCCATTCCAGGACTAAACATATATAGCTCAAGTACCATTTCATACGCTCTGTTCTGGAAGATGAACTGTTGAAGCTAGAAAAGATACACACTAGCCAGAATCCTACAAACATGTTCACGAAGGTAGTGACCAGAGAGAAACTGAGTTGTTGCTCGGTTTCA
Source organism: Larix kaempferi (assembly GCA_027924585.1). NCBI lineage: Eukaryota > Viridiplantae > Streptophyta > Pinopsida > Pinales > Pinaceae > Larix > Larix kaempferi. The sequence goes on from BSBM01000017.1 coordinate 37,855,468, forward strand.
GTTGGCCTTCTAGAATGAAGGTGAAGAGGGGAAAGTTTCCAAGTCCAAGTCCAGCAAGTGCAGCAGTGGTGGAGTTGTTGCGATTAGTCTCCAAGTGGGAGATTGTTGGTTGTGGAGCCTGATCTCTAGATTCAGAGATATTATTATTATTTAGCCTTGTTTGTACCCCAGTTTTATATGATATGTAGGTGGACTGTACACTCACCCCAACGGGGGGGGTGTGGGGGGGCATCGCCCCCCCACGAAAGGGGGTTCGGAGGCGAAGCCCCCGAAGGAAATTTTTGGGGTTTTTTTACGAGCCCATGGTTTTGGGTATCCCGTGGTATTTTCCCATTGTATTTCCCTTTTAAAAGAAAGATATTGTAATACGGCTAGGGTTGAAGTATTAGGTTTTATGCATTGTAAAGATCTCTGAGATCAAAAGAGAGAGACTGTGAGACAGTAAAGAGGAAGTGCATCGGCTGTGCTGTAGGTTGTATCCCTTCACTTTGTTGGATGGAGTAATAATAAGGACTAGCAACTTCAGTGTGGATGTAGCCCAAGTTAGGGTGAACCACGATATCTCTATGTCTCTTTTGTAATGTGTGTGTGATTATATTTGCATTTCTGTGTATTGTTATTGCTCTGCGATCCTGTTTTTCTAACAATTGGTATTAGAGCCAAAGTTCTATTGCTAGGGTTTTCTGGTTCGAATGGGAGCAATGGCGGAAGAAGGAAAATTTAAGGTCGAGAAGTTTAACGGCCAAAACTTCCAGTTATGGAAGCTGCAAATGGAGGACTATATGTACCAGAAGGATCTATTCCTACCGTTGGGAGGAAGAGAAAAGCAGTCGGCGGCCATGAAGGACGAAGAATGGGAGGTTCTTGACATAAAGGCTCTAGGAACAATACGGCTGAGCCTGGCTTCGTCGGTGGCTTTCAATATCTCAAAAGAAACGACAACAGAGGGTTTGATGAGCGCACTGGGTAAGCTGTATGAAAAAATCTCGGCCTCCAACAATGTATTTATAATGAAGCGTTTATTTAATATGAAGATGTCTGAAAGTGGATCTGCTACTGATCATTTAAATGAGTTTAATACAGTTAAAAATCAGCTAAGTTCTGTAAGTGTGAACTTTGATGATGAGGTTAGGGCTCTTATAATCTTGTGTTCATTGCCAGAAAAATGGAATAGCTTGGTCATGGTTGCAAGTAACTCTGTCTCTGATTCAAACACATTGAAATTTGATGATGTTATTGGTGTTATTCTTAGCGAGGAAATGCGAAGAAAAAGCACAAATGAGACATCAGGTAATGCGTTGACCATGGAGAGTAGAGGAAGACAAAAGGAGAGAGGAAAGAGCCAAGGTAATCGTGGCAAGTCTAAAACGAGTAGATCCAAGTCCAAACTGGGAAAAATAGAGTGTTGGAACTGTCAAAAGAAAGGACATCTGAAGAAAGACTGCAGATATCTAAAGAAGAAAGGAGATGCACAGAAGGAAACTACCCAAGAAGCAAATGTCGCAGGTGATGTGTTACAAGATGCTTTGATTCTTGCATTAGATAATACTAGTGATTATTGGGTAGTAGATTCAGGAGCTTCATGTCATGCTACACCCCATAGGAAATATTTTCATGAGTATGTTCCTGGAGATTTTGGACATGTTTTATTGGGTGATGATGAGCCATGTAAAATTGTTGGAATGGGTAAGGTATGGATAAAAGTTAAGAAGGGAACTGACTGGTTGTTGAAAGATGTTAGGCATATTCCTGCTATGAAAAGAAATCTGATCTCAACAGGGAACTTAGGAGATGGCGGCTGTCTATCTGCATTTGGAGAAAAGTGGTGGAAGATCACTAAAGGATCAATGGTGATAGCAAAAGGAGACAGGATAGGTACGTTGTATTTATGTCCTCACAATATTGACCATTCTATCTCTTTAGCTTCCACTGGAACAAATACAACATTATGGCATCATAGGCTTGGACACATGAGTGAGAAGGAGATGCAGATTCTCCACTCAAGGAAGTTGCTGCCAGATTTGAAGCAGGTAAGTTTGGAATTCTGTGAGAACTGTGTTTATGGAAAACAAAAGAGAGTCATATTTCTCAGGGTTGGGAAATAGAAGAAGAATGAAAAGTTAGAGCTAGTGCATACAGATGTATGGGGACTGGCTCAGGTACAATCTCTTGGTGGTTCTCATTATTATGTTACATTTATTGATGATGCAACTAGGAAAACTTGGGTTTATTGCATTAGACAGAAATCAGATGTATTTGCTACTTTTAAGAAGTGGAAAGTTTTCGTTGAGAATGAGACAAGAAAAATGTTGAAGTGTCTCATATCTGATAATGGAGGTGAGTACTGCGGCAAGGAGTTTGATAGTTAGTGTTCATACCATGGGATTCGTAGAGAGAAGACAGTCCCAGGAACACCACAAGAAAATGGTGTGTCAGAAAGGATGAACAGAACAATCATGGAGCGTGCAAGGTGTATGCGATTGCATGCAGGGTTGCCCTTACAGTTTTGGGTGGATGCTGTAAATACTGTTGTTTATTTAATAAACAGAGGACCTTCAAATGCTTTGGATGGTGGTATTCCAGAGGAGGCATGGATAGATAAAAAGGTAAACTACTCATTTCTGAGAACGTTTGGTTGTGAAGCATTTGTCCATATTGATAAAGAAAATAGAACAAAGCTTGAAGCTAAATCCAAGAAATGTACCTTTATTGGATATGGGGTTGATGATTTTGGTTATCGTTTATGGGATTATGAAAATCAAAAAATCATTAGAAGTAGAGATGTCATATTCAATGAAAAGGTCATGTATAAAGATTAGTTGCAGGGAAATAAATAGGAAAAGAAAACCACAGAGTACACAGTACTTGATGAAATTCAAGAAAATGAGGTTCCAAAGGTGCCAGAAAATCAAGAACAACAACAAGTACCCGAAACTCCTGCAACTACAAGAAGATCTACCAAGTTAAGTAGACTCCCCAAACGATACCCTCCTTCAATGTATTATTTGTTGATGACTGATGTTGGTGAACCAGAATGTTATGAAGAAGCAATGCAGGTGGAAACTAGAAAGAAGTGGGAGCAAGGCATGAGTGAAGAGATGGACTCATTGGTAGGAAAGCAGACTTGGGATCTGGTTCAGTTGCCTGCTGGTAAAAGAACATTGCAGAACAAATATATTTACTAGTGGAAGGAAGAAGAAGGAGGTAAGAAGAGGTACAAGGCCAGACTTGTTGTAAAGGGGTTTGAACAGAAGAAAGGTATTGATTTTGATGAAAAATTTTCTCATGTTTCTAAGATGACTTCAATTAGGACTATCTTAAGTCTAGTGGCGGTAGAAGATTTGCATCTTGAACAGTTAGATGTAAAAACAGCCTTTCTCCATGGGGATTTGGAGGAAGAGATATATATGCAGCAGCCACAAGGGTATGAGTTCAAAGGTAAGGAGAACTTGGTATGCAGGTTGAAAAAGAGTTTGTATGGTTTGAAGCAAGCTCCAAGGCAGTGGTATTTAAAATTTGACAAGTTTATGACATAACAAGGTTATAGTAGATGTCATTCTGACCACTGTGTTTATTTCAAGAAGCTAGACAATGAAATAAATATTATCTTGTTATTGTATGTGGATGACATGCTTGTTGTAGGGTCTAACATGCAGGATATAAATGTACTCAAAAGGAAGCTAGCTAATTCATTTGCGATGAAGGATTTGGGTGCTGCAAAGCAAATACTTAGTATGAGAATAACGAGAGATAGGAAAAATCGCAAATTGGCATTGTCTCAGAGTGAGTACATACAAAATGTGTTGGAGAGGTTTAGACTGCAGAATGCAAAACCAGTAAGTACACCTTTGGCCAGCCATTTAAGTCTAAGTAAGGAAATGTGTCCCAAGACACAGGAAGAGACAGATTACATGTCCAAGATTCCCTATCAATCAGCAGTTGGCAGCTTGATGTATGCCATGGTGTGCACAAGACCAAATATTGCACAAGCAATGGGATTTGTGAGCAGATATATGAACAATCCAGGTAAAGAACATTGGAAGGCAATACAGTGGATTCTCAGGTATTTGAGAGGCACCACCACTCATGCATTATGTTTTGGAGGTTCAGACATTGTTCTACAGGGATATGTTGATGCAAATATGGTAGGTGATAAGGATAGCAGGAGGAGCACCACAGGGTATGTGTTTACTGTAGGTGGAACAACAGTAAGTTGGATTTCGAAACTGCAGAAGGTTGCTGCACTTTCAACAACAGAAGCAAAGTATGTTGTTGTTACAAAGGCTAATAATGAAATGATTTGATTGCAGAGGTTTATGGAGGAATTGGTTAAGAAGCAGATGGATAGTAGGTTGTACAGTGACAACCAGAGTGCCATTCATCTTGCAAAGAACTCAGCATTCCATTCCATGACTAAACATATACAACTCAAGTACCATTTCATACGCTCTATTCTGGAAGATGAACTGTTGAAGCTGGAAAAGATACATACTAGCCATAATCCTGTAGACATGTTCACGGAGGTAGTGACCAGAGAGAAACTAAGTTTTGCTCGGTTTCAGTTGGCTTTTTAGCATGAAGGTGAAGTGGAGAAAGTTGCCAAGTCCAGCAAGTGCAGCAGCGGTGGAGTTGTTGTGATCAGTCTCCAAGTGGGATATTGTTGGTTGTGGCGCCTGATCTCCAGATTAAGAGATATTATTATTATTCAGCCGTGTTTGTACCTTAGTTTTATATGATATTTAGGTGGATTGTACATTCACCCCAACGGGGGGGTGTGGAGGGGCATCGCCTCCCCACGAAAGGGGGTTCGGGGGCAAAGCCTCCGAAGGAAATTTTTGGGGTTGTTTTACGGGCCCATGGTTTTGGGTATCCCGTGGTATTTTCCCGGTGTATTTCCCTTATAAAAGAAAGATATTGTAATACCGCTAGGATTGAGGTATTAGGTTTTATGCATTGTATAGATATCTGAGATCAAAAGAGAGAGACTGTGAGACAGTGAAGAGGAAGTGCAATGGCTGTGTTGTAGGTTGTATCCCTTCACTTTGCTAGACAGAATAATAATAAGGACTGGAAAATTCAGTGTGGATGTAGCCCAAGTTGGGGTGAACCACGATATATTTGTGTCTCTCTTGTAATGTGTGTGTGATTATATTTGCATTTCTGTGTATTGTTATTGCTTTGCGATCCTGTTTTTGTAACAAAACCAAACATCAATTTGTTTTTGAAAGGCCAAGACTTTAGATTTGGCACATCCTTTAATGAAAAATCTTTATGGAAATATTGTGCCTTATTTCGTGAAGGAAATGTTTTGGTTGAGACACCTTCATTTTTGGCTTTGTGACGCTTCAAAAGAGGCATCATCATCGTGAAAGAATTTGTTGATGCCCAAACTCAAGAATGGGTGCCTTGAACATTATTTAAACTTATATATGTTGTTCAATGTAGACATGCTAGTGCTTGAATCGATTAAGGAGAACTTTCATGTTTATTTTTCAATGAAACTAGGCTTTCAACCCCTTTTCCCTAATGGAAGTTTGGAACTAGAACAAGTCAATTGATGGCTATAGGTGGATTTGCCATAAACTCATCTCGAAAACCTTTTTGAGTAAGCTTTGTAGGCTCAAATCCAAGTATCTGATTTAGAACTTTAAATGTGTACATGATGTCAGAAACATTTGATTGATACTATGAAAGCTTTGTTGATTCCATTCCTCATTTTCAAGCATTTGCCTATTAATCATATGTTACTCCAATCTAGTAGCATGGTTAACTTAATTATATCACGTTTATTTTGATTGTGTCTATGTTAAGCTAGCATAGAGCTAAGTTACTAAATTTTGTGGTCATTGCCTTTGTGTTCCCACTTCTAAGAAGGCTATTCTACTAGGATAACAATTATCATGAGGCATTGAATTTCATGAAGTGTCACAACTTAAAAAAATTAAAGTGTTATTTCTCATTTGGAAAAAATGCAATTAGTACATTTTCAACAAAATTTGGCATACCAAGCGTTTTGCTTAGTTTGATAGTTTTATAATGTGTTCCAGCCTTTATACGTGAATCATGGTCTAGATGGTCCAAACAATAGATTTGGATGTGGCAAGTTTGCAACAATTATTGGATAATTGGGACACAACTCTTTATACGATGAATATAAACCTTGAAACGACCTCTCGTACTTCCTCAACACTTTCCAAGTAATGTTAGAATTCAAAATTAGGCTGAAACACAAAGTAGGCCATGTTATTTATGAGAGGCGAGAGCATAATAGCAATTATCCCGGTAGCCCCCCACCGTAAACCTAGAATGATATGTTCTCAACACTTGCCTTTAATACTTAAAAAATAAGAGAAATTATGTAAGGAAGCTAACCAAGTCAATGATGGTTTGGGACCTAACATCCTAGATCTCAATCTAGCTAATGATAGTTGGGGGCTTACCATCATATATCTCAATCTAGCCAATGATGGTTGTGGGCTCACCCCCGACAAAAAAGACAAACCCCTACTTGAGTGGGTTTCATCTAAAAACTATGTCTTATGGTTACTCGTGAAATAAGTTTTTGGGGCTTTAATAACAAAATGTATGGCTTTTATGGACAATGCAGCTTTATGGAGATATGGGTTTTATTATTTTGCATGTGATCATGTGGCAATTTGATAGGTAACTTGATCTTGATGGGGTGAACAACTAAAAGCGAATTTAGCTTACTATGCTCTCATTTGCTTGTGATTGTTGCCTAAGGGCAAACATTTTGGTAAAAACTACCCAACAATACATTATTGTTGAATTTATTTATTGATTATCCATTTTTATTTTAGCATTTTGAACCTATAATCACAACTCAACATTAGGACAAACAATGAACACACCCTAATGATGATCCAAGGTTACAAATTCAAAATGTGGAACAAAAGTGGACAATGTAGATAATCTAGAAATATACTTAAACAATATTCCTCATTGCATTAATATGAAATTGGAAAAATGTAAATTATCATTATACTAATGATCCAAGGTTACAAATTCAAAATGTGGAACAAAAGTGGACGATGTAGATAATCTAGAAATATACTTAAACAATATTCCTCATTGCATTAATATGAAATTGGAAAAATGTAAATTATCATTATACTAATAGTTAAAATAAGCACTTTACTCATCAAGGGTTTTGTTGGTTGGTAAAGCAAGGTTATTGTTTCCCACCAAGATTCATATCCACTTAGAGACACTTTCACTCCTTATAGCCCATCTTACACGCATACATAAAAAGTTTCATATGATTGAGGCATTTGCAAATCCTATGAAAATTTAATAAAATAGATACCTCATTCACATGATCAAAACCATTTTACACAAAATCATATTATTAAATTAATATATATATATATATATATATATATATAAACAAAAACAAAATTATATTCACACTATATATTTTATAAAGAACAAAAGATTAAAAAAACTCATTATATCATAGATTGACCATTACCTAAAGAGGTTGGATTTATTGGTGAGGAGCATGAATTTTTTCTATCAAAATAGATGTTGATTTTTCCTAACCTACATTATTTGGATAGATATCACCATTTTTCAACTCAATTTATATATATGTAATTTATATATATGTATATATATATATATATATATAAACAAAAACAAAATTATATTCACACTATACATTTTATAAAGAACAAAAAATTAAAAAAACTCATTATATCATAGATTGACCATTACCTAAAGAGGTTGGATTTATTGGTGAGGAGCATGAATTTTTTCTATCAAAATAGATGTTGATTTTTCCTAACCTACATTATTTGGATAGATATCACCATTTTTCAACTCAATTCATTAACACAAATTCCTCCATAAAATTATATAAATATGTATTTACAATGTGATTTACAATTTTTTTTATTAATATAATTTTAAACTAATTTATCAAACATAATAAATTACAACTAAAATAATATAACATCAAAATCCTCACATAATCAATTTATAATATTAAATTGATTAGAATATAAATTTAATAGTTTACTTAAAATAATAATAAATTACAACTAAAATGATATAACATCAAAATCCTTACATAATCAATTTATAATATTAAATTGATTATAATATGAATTTAATAGTTTACTTAAAATAATAGAGTCAAGGACACTATGACAATGTTGATTTACAATGTTTTTTTATTAATATAATTTTAGCCTAACTTACCAAAAAAAATTGATTTGTCAAAAATGATAAATTGTAACTAATATAAATTTATTAAATAAGAAAAAAACAAACTTATCAATATTTAAAAGTTTGGATTAAATTAAAATTTAATTTAATATATTATTACATATTTTTTATTTATTCTTATCATTATATTTTAAGTCTTTTATTTTATTATTCTAATTTTTAATTTAATTTATTAACCAAAAATAAATCTAAAAGCAAATTTATTATCTTACACTTTCATTCATCTTAGTTATAAATGGATTTATTTACCCTCTAATTAATATTAATTTATAATTAAAATATGTCAAAAAAATAATTTACATATGAAAAATGATAAGTCTTCTTCAACCAATTAAGCTACTTTTTTTTTTTCAGTGGAAAAAAGTCATACTATTGCTATTCATATAAGAATCAAATAGTACAAAATCACAAGTCTGCAACCAGACTTATATGCACCACTACATCCATAGTTGAGTACAGTTTTACAAATACTTCAAAAAGTGTAACTACCATCATATAAATAAACAGTCCTTCCCCCTATTTCCAAACTAGTTCAGCCCAGCTAATAGTATTCAAACAAGTTGGCCCTCCCCTTGTCACAGCTATGAACAGTATTGTGTTGACGGTAGACATGCCCAAAAGTGATGTCATTAAACATTTTGATCTTTTCCAGTATTCTGCTACACCATTGTTGCAATGATATGACATTAAGTTACCCTTAAGACTTACTAATATGTTATTACTTTCATTATTTAAATAATAATAATAATAATAATCTATTTTTAAGATTATGCACAAACTAGACACCAATTTGGTGTATGAAGTTACTAAAATCTATAGATGTGTACATACCCCATTCCCTCCGGTTCCCTCCGGATTCGAACCTCTGACCTCCTAGGAGGAAACACATGTTCTTTTTTTTTTTTAACAGTAACAGAGAAATAGATTGTATTTATAAAAGCTGTGCACAACTATTCATTACATGCTTTCAAAAGATTTCTAACAGAGCAGGAAATGTCTGGAAAGACTATAACTATGATTTCTAACAACATTACATTGCAAGCTCTGAGTTTTGTCTTTCTATAACTATCCAAAATGGAGCTGGAGTAAACCTTGATAAATTGTCTGTTGAGGATTATGCAGAAATGCATTGACAAAATAGATACAAAATATTGGAACTTGAGCTATGCTGTAAACTAGCCATAATTCTTTAACTGGGCAGAGGTTGCGTCCACCATTTCCTGGTTGATTTCCTGGTTGACCGTGGGGGTTTCGTGCACCCAACTTCCCTGAGTTTTCCCTGTAAGAACGGCCATGTCTTCCTGCAGCATGTCCACTTTCCCCATTAACTTAAACAAGTTCCTCTCCAGGTCGTCTATCCTGGAATCCTGACAAGAGAGCTGGGAAACTGCGTGAGTAATATCCAAGGCCATCTCTACATTTTGTTTGACGCTGGAGCAAACAACATCGTAGGTGTTTCGAACAGCAAATTTAATGTCCACCATTGTTCTACTCAGAGCGGCTATGGCCGCCAACACACTCTGCATTATTTCAATGTTATACGCCGGCAACAGCAGACGACGGGGGGAAGGAGAGCCAAGTTCGCAGAGGGAGAGGCGACTCAGAGCATCGGGTAAGTGGGGAGGACGAGCCATCGCGGAGGAAGAGAAAGAAGGAACGGGTGGGGGAGTAAATATTGGCTCGTGGGAGTTGACAGCGCAGCTGGGAGCGAGGTGACAAGTGGTAGGGCGACCGGGGAGGCGTGTGGCTGAAGCTACGGAGGGGGGGGGAGAAACATATCCAAAGTTTGAGCAAGGGAAAAGGTGGACCCTCGAAACCATGGACCCGACCTTAAGAATTGCATTGAGTTTGTTGATCCTTAGCATTAAGACTTAAGGAATGTAATGATACCCCAAAGCTCCAGTGAGATCCTTGACGTGCCCAATTTTGAGCAAAATTCCTTTATTAGCCGCTAAATCCGCAAGCCTATTGTTCTCTCGGCGGATGTGGAAAAATGAGGCCTTTGAGAGAAGAGCGTTGGATTTAATTCTTTGCATGTATCTATGGGCTTTTGAGCCTGGTGGGGCAGACCCTCTTCGCATAATTTGAATGACATGTCTGGAGTCTCCGTAGATTCTGAGATTGTCAATGCTGAAGTTGGAGGCCATGTCTAAAGAGAAAATGAGAGCTAGCCATTCTGCCTCATTATTTGTTTTACTACCTAGTCCCCAAGAGAAGGCTGCAACTTTATTTCCTCCGGGATCAAAGAGTATCCCACCCACACCTGCCACCCCAGAGGAAACACATGTTCTTAACCATTAAGTCCACTTATATAAATTTTATTAAAAAAAACAAAACATTTTAATGGATAGTATTTATTTTCATATATTTAAAATAATTCTTATGATATATATATAAAAGATTATTTTAGGCTTTTTAGATTTTAATAAAACATAAATATTAATACGAAATTTTGTATGTAAATATGTTCATAAACACTTACTTTTAAAATTCTAATTTTTAATCAACTATGAACATCTTGAATATACACAATAATTTGTGGGTTTTAGATTTTCAAACTCAATGCATTCCCTCCCTTCGAAGTGATTTTAACTTTTTATTTTGTTAATAGAGTATATAGACATTATTTATAGAATTTCAAAATTCACGTAAGGCGTTTTAGCTTAAAGTATTAGGTGTAAAATTGTCATCTCGGTAGGGATGTAGTTCAATCGGCGATTTGCTTGAAAATGAAATGCTATGTTATAATAGAGGTCACTTTGCGCCATGCTTGTGCGTTGTGGGTGCACCTAAAGATATAGTGGTAACGGAAGGGATTGGACCCCTAGCAAATACCAGCCCCATCCCAATTGTTAATTTCTCTAATAAAAAAATGACAAATAATGAGAATTTTTCATCATTAATTCAATTTTCATAATGGAAATACTAACATTTAAAATTAATAACCCTCAAAGTAACACGTCCCATAAAATATAAGTCCTAGACTTTACCAAAAAAATAAGAGATATTGTTGTTAAAAAAAAGGAAAGAAGTTTGATACAAAACCTTAGAATCCAACAGCATGCTGTGGAGCTGGAATCCATTATTTTATGGTATCTATGAGAATGGTTTCCCGTGGAATCAGATACTGTTCACAGCCGGATTGGATATCCTCATTGTGCGCCCACAAACATATCCTGATGCACAAGACAAGGGATAGAGAATGGAGCCTTGATTTTCGCATTATTTGGCTATGTGAATCCACATTCTTTCTGAAAAAGGCGTTTGCCCATCTCAATGCCTTCCATGTGATGTTCCCTCTGCTATCTTCTCTTTTCAGTCAATCACGGGATTTCATCCCATCAACTTGCATTCTCATTTAGCATGGACTGTTTGAGTTGAATCCTTTCCTTCGGAAGAGGGGATTTCCATAGTGCGCTGATAACTCGGGATTGGTGGGAGCAAATTAGGAAGCAAATCGATAACGACTTCCTCAACCCAGATTTAATCTTGATATCAATTGATGCCACAACATCGACCCTTCATCTGCTTATGAAGGTACTGGAGTGGGTTTCGGCTATTTGGGCGCTCTCTCTGCTCTTGATATTAAATAATGCCGCAGCATCAATCCTTGATCTGCTTGTGAAGATACTGGTGTGGGCTTCAGCTATGTGGGCGGTCTCTCGAGTCTCTTACCCCACCACCCACTAGCCAGCATCTGCCATTACCAACCCATCCACTGTGACACTTGCTATGACTGACTCTATCAAATCATCTACAATTCTTGTAGTTGAGATCCTATCTTTTTCCATCAACCACTTTTTGACACTGCCGGTCTTGTATCTGCCTCTTATTGAGCTTTCAAGTTTTCTGATCATAGTTTATAAAAAGTAAAGTAGCAGCACCCACCACCTAAGACCCAAACTATAGGCTATACGTGTTAAAATATAGGATGATAGCTTTAATCCAACCTATGTGGGATGTCAGGTCTGTCTTATCTGCATGCTATATCAGCCTTTTGAAAAAAAAATTGCAGGACGATAGAATAGTATACTCCATAATTGCCATGATAAGCAATATCACTGAGATCGAGTTCCTCCATTGCCCAATTACAGCGACCTCCATCTATAGAAACTAGAGCAACTAATATTGATGTTTTGGTGAAAATTGTATGAATGGTAAATGACATTCCAATCCAATGCTTATGGGTTCTCAATATTCTATGAGATGGGAGACCTCTGCACAACGCTGGTGGTTTGCAACGCCTGTGGATTGGGCAGCAGCCAATGGATACTTTGAAGTTGTGAGAGAATTGCTCAGTTTAGATGGAAATCTTCTTATCAAGCTCACATCACTGAGGAGAATCAGAAGGCTTGAAGCTGTGTGGGAGGATGGGGCCATCTTCATTGATGCAGCCAAAGGCCGAGGCCTTGTGGCCAGGGAACTTATGGGTGAGTGTGAAACAAGTGATGGGAACGTCCTCATTGATGCAGGGTATGGCGGGTGGTTGCTCTACACTGCTGCTGCTGCTGGGGATCTTGAGTTGGTCAGGTCTCTGTTGAAGAGGGAGCCATTGTTGGTATTTGGAGAAGGAGAGTATGGAGTTTCGGACATGTTGCATGCGGCTGCCAGAAGTAAAAATTCTGAAATATTCAAGGAAATCCTTGGGCTTGCCCTTGACATGAAATGTCTCGGAAGCAACCAGGAGGAGGATGCAGCAATGTATGATCCTTCCCTTTCATTTGAAATGATGAGCAGGGCTGTGCATGCTGTTGCTAGGGGAGGGAGTGTGGAGATCTTGAGAGAGCTTTTGAAACATTGTCTCGATGTTGCCTCGTACAGGGATAGTCAAGGCTCAACTGCATTGCATTCTGCCGCCAGCAAAGGCCAACTCGAGGTGAGCTCTCAATTTTTTTAACATCTCATCTAATCTCGACAGTATTTTATTATATAAATTGAAATGGATTGCTCAATCTGTGAACTTGCCTACAAACAGTTCAACCTGTGCCTTATATGAAAAGGATCGGGACTTTTGTCAAGCGTAGCCACAATTAGGAAACTATGGAAACTATGATTGAAGGACAGTACTACTTACTATGACTTGCCAAAATCTTTTTGCCACTGTTAGTTTGCTACATATTTTCTTGTTTTTCACGTGGTTGATTTGGACTTCGCTTGTTTCAGCTATGTGACTCAATGGGATTCAAACTGTAGAAATACTAAAATATCAAGGAGAGATGGCAATGAAATTAAGGGGAGTGTTAAGCTCTTGGCACAGCATGGAGAATGAGTTGCATAAAAGATGATCACCTCAACAGGTTCTCTGGGTTCTTAGGGGTTAATTTAGTCATATAAACTAGTTTAGCTGGCCCTCATCTGGGTTAAGGTTTTATCAATTTATTATTATAACCAAATACATATATGTCTATATAAATATGCAAACATATATGTTGTTTTTAATTGATGAGGACTTTTAAATAAATATTGTTATAATTATTTTTTAATATTATATTTGGCCGAGCTCAACCGAAGTCAGCGTTACACACAATGGACTCTTTATGGCTTTGTCATAATATTTTATAAGTAGTCCATATTAGCAGGCCTTCGTCTGGATTAAGGTTTTGTCAATTTATTATTATAACCACAGACTTTTCTTGCAATGTAAATCATTATTGGACAATCATATCTTTTATATTCATTGTGGTTTAGCTCGGAGGCATTATACCTTGTATTCAGGTGACAAAGTGACCACATTTAGGGCAGTCAGCCACCTAAAGTGCCCACATTTTGGGCAGGCAGTGTACGACCCATCACGTTTTAATAGTTTTATTCTTAGAAAGAACTGAAATTACATTCTTCAAGTGCCTAGGCACTGTTGACACTTAAGAAAACCAGATCTCTGATCAGATAAAACCCGGAGAGTAATTTCTCCCATTAGACTGAACATATAACTATTAAGTATCTCATGACCGTCTTAAATCCAAAAAGATCAATATAAAATCATCACCAATCCAAAATTAATACATCAAAGAGAAAACTACAGCTTACAAGCCGCTCCACAATAAACACAGAATCATTTGGAACCAATCAAGATAAATAGAGAAATCTAGGACCATTCACCAAGTACCACTGCTCATAAGAAACTCCCCTCAGAACCTGCCCTGTGAAGATGTGATAATATCCTCATTGAATTCTTCAATCACCAGGAAACCAGCCTCAACTTGCAGCCCATCTTTTGAGAGTTTATCTGCATCTTCATTGATTCTATAAAATTATGGGTGAAAGATAGAAATTCAAAATGGAGGCAATCACTTTCAGCTGCTCCCCCAAAGGGATTAGAGTATAATCCTAAAGCTGGCATCTACCATTCAGCCAATTTATCACCAAGGATGAGTCACCATATAGCTGGAGTTTAGTGCAAAACTTGTCACTTGCAAGAAAGAACAGCAACTTCAGAGTCATTAATTTGGCAAGATTGTTTGACCCCAAACCCAAACCAACTTTGAGCCTAAAGAAATGAGAATCTGGAAAAAAATAATAGACCCCACTCACAACAGATCAATCTTGGCTTTCTCTATCAAAACCCATGGCTTTGTCTTATGAATCTAAAAATTCTCTATCACCAAAGGAGCCCTTTGCTTCGAAGATACCTCTATTCCAGAATTTCTTAAATTGAAGGGCATGGTGGTGGGCTTTGATCCACTTATTTGTGCATAGAAAATAAGATCATTTAATATCATCTCTTTGGGTGCAACCACGTGTTCCATTGCTACCTGAAGGTGGACCCCACAGCTCTAGGAAAAGCCCTCGTGGGAATTGAACCTTGCCCATTGGTTTTAAAATTGAGGGACATGTGGGTGGGCTTTGATCCACTTATGTGTGCGTGGATCATGAGATCATTTAATATAATTTTGCAGGGTGTAACTAAATGTTCAACCACTACCACAAGGTGAACTCCCAGTTTGAGGAACAACCCTCATGGGAATTGAACCTTTCCCTTTGGTGTTTTAAATTTGAAGGACATGGGGATGGGATTTGATCCACATTTGTACACATGGGTTACAAAATCATATAATATAATCTCTATGGGTGCAACCACAGATTCGACCACTGTCTCAAGGTGAAGTGTACAACCCATCACTTGGAAGCAGTGCACTTTCCTCTTGGTATCTTCTACACAGTTCATGATATTTTAGCAATTTTCTAAGCAATCTGCAACTTTTATGTTATTTTGCTATGTTCTGTTGGACTCGCCGTGTTTGTGCAATTTGGTGCATTATAGGGTATCACTTCTAGTGATATTCTGTAAAACTACCAGAAAAATTGTTAGAGAGAATATTCATTGCTATCCTCAATAGAGGGAAAATTCAAATTTTGTGAGCTAATGTGCATGTTGGGTGACAGAAATTAAATCAACAAGGAAGAATATAGGCCATCACATGTCTGTTGGGTTGTGGGCATTGCATTTGACAAAGACACTATCCAAACGCTTCATATATCTTTCAACAAATTTGCAATTCCGATGCATGAATGGATAGAGTAATGAATCTGAAAGTTCTCACATTCCTTCCGTCCGGGCATTTGCCTTCTATTGATCTCCCTTAATTTATCTTTTGCTGTCCTCTTTTAAAGGATGAATCTTCCTTCTTCACAGTAGCCAAAGTGTACACACATAAGGTGTTTCTTAATTCTGTGTTGGATGTGCTCTGAATTTCCAGTTTAGATGCATAAATTCCTACTATACTTCATAAATTATTTCTCAAATATCCGAAGTGTTATCAGAATCAGATAAGCCCTTCCACTTGACTAAATGGAGTTTATATGTCTAGTTGTTTATCAGAATCAGAATATTCCCACCGCTTGACTAAAAAGAGTTTTTATGTGGAGTCACCAACTTAGTGTCAAAAACTTGTTCAATTTCTTCCCTGCAGTGTTATTACTAGAAAGATGGAGCATGCTATCACATCAATCCACGAACTTGAATTCCATACCCAGCTTTTGGATCAACAAAACTTTTGTTTGAGTAATGGCTCATAAATCACCTTTATCTCATCATTGTTATCCATGTGGGATTATTTAGAACACACCCAACACCAACACAATTACAGAGAAATCGACTATTTAAATATGTAATCATGGAAGCCCATGTTCTGAAAGGAAATTGTTGCTAGTATTTTATCCAAAGCATTTGCTACTTGAGACCTAAGCTTTCCCTTTATGCTTTCCTTTTGGTTGCCCCACACGGTGTCTGTTTATCATCTGATGGGAGCATTCTGATCCTTGGACCTTTTCAGAGGTGAAATGAAGCTTGATACTTTATATATCTTAGGTTCCAACCAAGAGTTGGTTTTTCATGTAGTAGTTGGATTCAAAACATCTTTAAGAACAATGTTGTCTGTCTTGATGTCGTGCTTTCGTCATATAGTACTTATCTTGATAGCTGCTCTTAATGGACATTGTCTTGATATTGTGCTTTCATCGTATAGTAATAGTACTTATCTCGATAGCTGTTCTCAATGGACACCATTGAGCAGACTTGTTACATTAGAACGGATATCTTAAAATGATTCTAATTCAGTCCAAATGGCTGTAAGTGCCAAGAATACTATCAAGTTTCAACAAATAACATAAGTATTTTGCAGATCAAAATGGCTGTTGCTGGATTTAGAGCTAAACGAAATACAGTAGGAAATACTCTTAAATGAAATACTTGAATTACTTATATGAAACTGTGAATGCCTCATCTCTGGAATACAGTAGGAAATAGTCAAGAAATGTTGCAAATGTGTACATATTCCATGGATTGCCGAGATGCAGCATAAGAAATATTATAATTTTGCTTTTGAACTGGCAAAGCTCGACTCTGGCCGGGTAGATCTTCACTAGCTGCTTACAATTTTTCAATCAATTGAAAATACTCTTGGTTTTACACTCCAATTCATAATACATGCCTGTTTTTGTAGTGCAGGTGGTGGAGGAGCTACTTCTAGTTTCTCCAGATATTATAGAGTCCACGGATGATCAAGGAAACACAGCACTACACGTGGCAGCTTACAGTGGTCATTTTGTCATTGTTAAGAAACTTTTATTATGTTTTCCACCACTACTACTTGCAACAAATAATGATGGAAACACTCTCTTACACATGGCTGTAGCTGGATTTATAGCTTCTGGCTTTAGGAGACTTGATAAGCAACTAGATCTTGTGAGTCACTTAGTCTCAGATGAAACCATATATTTGCCAACCATTGTTAATTGCCAGAACAAGGAAGGAAGAACTGCAATGCATATGGCTGTCCTTGGAAAGGTGATTCATGAAAAGGTTTTGGAACTACTCTTGTCAGTGCCAGGGTTAGATATCAATGCCCGTGATAAAAATGAAATGTCTGCTGTTGATATACTCGAACTGAAGCTACTATCTGGTATAACATCAGAGCAATTGCTTAAGAAGCTGGCTTTAGTAGGTGGAAAAAAGGTGCAGTGCCGGGCTGCTTCTTTAAGCAATGGCAAAGTTTCTTATGGAAAGATTCACTGTTCAGATAACAGTCCAGGCACATCTTTCAGATCTGCAGATACAGTTATCAATATCAATTTAGGCACTCACATTGAAGACGTGTCTGACCGGGCTAAAGCTGAGAGACTTCTGGAAGTATCATCCAGAAGGCTCAGTGCCTATGCATTGTTGGATTGCAATGACAGTAGAAAGCATTATGTAGGGAATCAAAAGAAGCCTTTTGCAGCTACCCAAGTGACAGAGCGCCTAGCAATCCTTCTTGGATGGTCTAATGGAATAAAGACTACCCAAAAGCAAGAAGAACATAGAATTCAGATAAACAAACAAAACACAGCAAACAAGTCTAAGGCATTCAGAGAAGAGGAAACAAATCCCCAAATAATGCACGCTAAGGAGCGGCTCCATCAATGGAGAACTTCTGAGACTCCATTGTCACTGAGGCAAAGGTTCTCAAAAACTTCATTAGCAGACAATCAAAGCGATTCATTCAGGAAACCCCTACCAAGTCCATCAACAAAGCATAGGCTTTCAAATTTTTGTGGAAATGATTTTGATGGTGCAGCTTCACCTGTAATTTCATCATCCTGTTCGCCATCAAGGTCATTTTCACAATCTCCAGTAGCATCCTCGAGATCACTAAGTGCAAGATTCAAGTGCTTCATTAAAAAAAATGGGTCCATGCCAATATCATGCAAGACCTCTGTAAAAGATGGTTCAGAAGATGATGACAATGTTACAGTTGATTATGGCCAAAGGCCACTACAAGGTGCAACGAATCAGTATCTCTGCTTTGGGGTCGGAGACCTGGTTGCTGAAAATGATAGGTCGAAATATAGAGCAAGGTCTATGAATGGTGACTTGGGTCAAGTTATGCAGTTACCAAATTGGCTCGAATGCCCACAAATGGTTTATTCCATGTTGTAAATGCCAATACCCAGGCTGACACGATTCATACATCAAGATCACAGTTTAAACTCTTTGTCGAGTATTTCATGCCATAATGAAAAAGATTGCTAAAACAAACTTAGGATTTGCAAAATGAATGATTCCTCTATTAACATTCCATATGGAGAAAGTGTTTTTAAGGTTTTTAACTAAAGTGAGATATAGGCTACAACTACATACAGATCACCAAAAAATTGAGTGTTTGGCGACCTCATCAATTACAATTATGCCAATAAATCAATTTCGGGAATTCTGTTTTCTTAATGGTGAAATATCCAGCATTTTCATAAATGATAAAACAGTCAATAACCAAATGCCTAGTCTACATGCCCAGGGCAAACTAATCAATTACAATTATGCCAATAAATCAATTTTGGGAATTCTGTTTTCTTAATGGTGAAATATCCAGCATTTTCATAAATGATAAAACAGTCAATAACCAAATGCCTAGTCTACATGCCCAGGGCAAACTAATCAAAGCAGAATGGCATTAACATTGACAAAAGTTCTACTATTTAATCATATTTTCGTTGTACAATCATTAGCTCTTCCTCCATGTTTGGTGGTTTGGATGTCATGCTCGTTGGTGCCATTGACACTGACAAGAGAACTTCTCTTCTTTTATCTTCTTCTCATTGTACAATCATTAGCCCTTCCTCCATGTTTGGTGGTTTGAATGTCATGCCTGGTGGTTCTCTTGGACTTGTGATTGTTAGTCCCACCTATGACAAGACACTATTGTTTTCATTTAGGAATTAGTTGTGTGCTTTTAGATTAGAAAACTATGTCCTGTCTAGAGTTCACATGAACAATACTTGAATTTCCATGTTTTTACGCTAAATTTGATTGGGTGGAAAATGTTGACTTAACTTTTTTTTTTAATCTTTGCCAGTCCAAAGAAAATAGAAAAAAGAAAAGAAAAGGTACAACGCTGTTGGCTGATCTGGTTCACCCCCTTCATTGGCGTCAAAAGTTGTGTGACAGGTGGTTGAAATAAACTTCATTAAACAGTAGGGTTTCGGATGACAAATCTAGCCATGGTGCAGGACGAAATTCAATCCAGCTTGAACCTTGACTGCCAATCACACAGTGCACAAAACACTCACACAAGCAACGCAACACTAACCTGCCATCTTTCCCTAACTCAATGACTCCATTAAATCCCCACCTGTCGATTTTTTTTATGGCTGCAGAACCTTGGGCGTCTCCTCGAGACTTTGTTGGGCTTTCTTCGACGTTAACCTCCCTGCTGTCTCTTCCACCCTCCAAACTCTACGGGCCCCTCACCTTCAACCTATGTTCCTCCACCTGCGGGCCCAACACCAAGATTTCCGCGTTGTTAATCAGATGGGGATTAGACGGTGGGCACATCTCGCCTTGACATCCCAATTGACAAGCTTCTTCACTGTGCAGGCCATCGACTTGAACCCTTCCTAGTTTTATCCTCTATTGCTCGGAATCTTCTTTTGCTAGCTCATTGAGCCCTTCTTTGCTGCAACATGTCTCATGGAGCGAGATAACTCCATCTACAATTCTGTGCATTCCCTCACGGTGCTCTTTAAATTCACTCTTATGCTTAGCAACACCTTTTCTCCATTTGGTGCCATTACTTCAAACAACATCACTGAACTGTGATGCTGCAAGGACATCGCAATGTTCTCTTCCCTATCCTCTCTGTCTTCCTCATTGGCTAAATCTGACCCAATGGTCTTCTTCACGAGGATATGCTTTGCTAGATCAGAGATTTGTCGAATACACGAGATCGTTGCCTTCTCCTTAACACTTTCAAGCATAAATACCAGTCCACAACCTCTCATTTCTCTTATTTCGGGGCTAAACGTTTCGTGTCTTCTTTCTTCTCCACATCTTGAACCCTTCCTAGTTTTATACGCTATTGCTCGGAATCTTCTTTTTCTAGCTCATAGAGCCCTTCTTTGCTGCAACATGTCTCATGGCGAGAGATAACTCCATATACAATTCTGTGCATTCCCTCACTGTGCTCTTTAAATTCACTCTTATGCTTAGCAACACCTTTTCTCCATTTGTTCCCGTTACTTCAAGCAACACCACTGAACTGTGATGCTGCAAGGACATTGCAATGTTCTCTTCCCTATCCTCTCTGTCTTCCCCATTGGCTAAATCTGACCCAATGGTCTTCTTCGTGAGTATGTGTTTTGTCAGATCAGAGATTTGTCGAATACACGAGATCTTTGCCTTCTCCTTAACACTTTCAAGCACAAATACCAGTTCACAAATATCTCATTCCTCTTCGTTCGGGGCTGCAAGTTTCATCGGAGTTGTAGTTTTCTCAATTGCTTTTCGCTCTATCCTATCGATCTCTTCACTTGTATGGACAATGTCAGTTTCCACAAGCCCATTTTCCTTTATGAGCTTTTCTTCCTCATGTACATCATTGCACAAACTACCTGTACCAGTGAAAACACAACAAAATCAAAGGGAATCGACAATTTTAACATCCACCCTTCCATAGGAGTTCCCTCCATCAACACACTTGGTTGCAAATCAGACTCATCAGTCATTATCCCGACATGCTCCATCTTCAACTCTTGATGCACAAGTTGTGCATCTTTCCTTGTTCCTGAAATCTTTCTGCTGCTACCACTGCTCGTGGACTCACTTTCATCAGAATCTCTATGCATGTCTAGCTTTTAGAGTTCTTTAGTGCTTGCCTTGTTCTCTAGCATGATCTCCTTCATGGTTGCAAATTCAATCTCCACTGCAACGTGCAATATCATGGGGTAATGTAGCTCCATGCCCAACTCCTCCTATTCTCTTGTGAATTTCTTCTTAATATTTGCACTCAATAACACCATTGTTATTTTCTTCTTAACATTTGCACTCAATAACACCATTGTTAGGTTAATCTTTGACTCAATAAAATATACTGTAGGTGGTTTATGGTGCTTGGTTTACTACAACACATAGTATTAGCCCATCATGTTCAATTAAATGAAGCCTATTTAAAGGTATAGTGAATCCCATTGTAAAGCACCTCAAGGGGTTGGTGTTGGCCATATTGGCCACGGTCTTCCTCAAATTGGTCTAGTGTTGGAGATTTTTCACACTCCATAAAGCATAAAGCATGCTTTACTGCTTTTTACTGCTTTACTGTTTTTACCGCTTTACTACTTTACTGCCTTTTATTGCTTTTCAGCTGGGCGCAAAGCATGGCTTTTACTGAGTGTCTAAGATCTCTCTAGAATCGCTACTATGGTGTACATCACGAGTAATTAATTTTATTCATTCATTGATAATATAATTCATTCTTTCTCTCAAACTTGTCTCGCTTCTCTTCTCTCTCTCGCAAGCTTTATGTGATTTTTCTACTAGCAAGGTTTGATGTGAAAACTTCACAAGGTATTAGAGCTTTGCTTCTAGGAGAAAGCACATAGGCACTTTATTAGCAGGTTCAAGAGGAAGATGCAGTTAGAAAGAATGGAGTTTTTGTCGGCAATTCTTCTCATGCCACATAATTATTTTGAGTGGAAGCTAAAATTTTGCATTAGATAAGATGCAAAGGCTTGTACCAAATAACAATGGCTACAGAAGTTGAGCCAACATCAGCTATCGAGAAAAATAGGTATCTCAATTGCATTGATGAGGCCTAGGACCTTATTTGCATGTCAATGTCTCCAAAGTTGTTGTTTCACATTGAAGCTTGTAACACTCCAGATGAGATTTGGACAAAGTTGAAATCTCTCTTTGGAAAGCAAGACGAAATGAGAGGCCACATGCTTGAGGTAGAGTTGAATTCCTTGGATCCAAGAAGCTTTGAAAACATCCTGGACTTCTTTACGAAGTTCAAGTCCCTTATTCTTCATCTAAAGGGATGTGGTATTGACAAATCAACTCAACGCAATTAGTTGATCCTTTCTATTTTGGAAAAACTTGTTTCGGTGTTTCGGAGTATGTTGTGTTTGTTTCAACATTACATACAATGAGATTCACTTCAGGAGCAGCGTGGTAAATGCCGACATTGGATTAGTTTATTGAATCGCTAAAACATGAGCAAGATAACCTCATCAAAATGGAGACAATCAAGGATTCCAATGCGTATGCACTTGCTATGCATGAGAGTCGCAACACATTCAATCCGAAATCCAAGCAGAAAGGAAAGGGCAAGGCGCATTTTGAATAAAAAAAGGAAGGAAATTCCAAACCTCTTGATGATTCCTCCGGCTCCAATGGTGGAAAGGGAAAGAAAGGGAAGTCAAAATGTTGCTATTGCAACCACGACTATCATCCTGAATCATCATGCATGAAGAAGACAATAGATCTCATGGCGAAGGCACTTCAACAAAACAATCTTGGGGACTGCATTCCTGAGAAGGCCAAGAAGAAGCCAAGAGATCAACCGCTAGACAAAAGAGGTAAATCTCATGCTTTAATTGCTATTCATTCTTCTCCCGATGCATGGATTCTGGATTCAAGCACATATCGTCATATGGAAGCCACAAAAAAATGTTTTATCTTCTACTGTTGCATGCATGGGTCCTCCCATCCTCATGGATGATGTTACTCCAGTAGAGGTCACTCGACAAGGGAGAGTAGAAGTCCAACATAGAAGTTTTGAGAACATCTTACATGTTCCAAAACTATCAGTGAATCTAGTCTGTGTTTATCAAATAACACATTTAGGAACAAGAAAAAGGCTTGAATTCACACCTGATTCTACAACCATATATGACATGCATGATAACTCCAAGATTATCTTCAAAGGGGATTGGATACAGGTATCCAATCCCCGTTGAAGATAACTGCAACCTGTGAAAGTCTAAACGAAACTCCAAGATTATTGTTGGTGAGGCAAATCATCAGCCTCGTTTGTATACATTCAGTAAGTTTATTGCTAAATTTGATTCTGCTTTACTACTGATGCATGTTGATGATGATAGTAGACTCTGGCACAAGAGGTTTGGTCATCTAAAATTCAAATACATGCAACAACTCTACAAGCAGGGAATGGTCATAGGCTTGCCCAACATACACTTTTCCAAAGGAGTTTGTCAAGGATGCGTTCTTGGCAAACATCCTCAAGAGAAGTTTGGGAAAGGGAAGGCTTGGAGGGCCTCCTCTCATTTGAAGCTCATCCACAGTGATCTGATGGGACCCTTTCCTCATCCGTCCATTAGCAAGGCGAGGTATGTGCTTACATTTATTGATGATTTCTCACGATACACTTGGGTTTATTTTCTCGTGAAGAAGTCCAAAGTTTTTGAGCATCTCAAATGCTTCAAAGCCCTTTTAGAGACTTAGTTTGGGAGAAAGATCAAAATCCTCCACACGGACAATGGGGGGGAATATGCAAACACGAATGTCCACCATCTTTGTTCAGAGGCAGGAATACAGCTGCAACATACAGTGCCATACACTCCGCAGTAGAACGAAGTATCCGAGCGAAAGAATAAATACCTCAAGGAGATGGCCACTTGCATGTTGCATGCAAGGTCTCCTCCTTCCAAGCTATGGGTTGAGGCACTTAACTATGCTAACTACATTTAGAATAGATCTCCTCACAGATCTATCAAGGAAAACACTCCCTTTGAGGCATGGAGCAGCAGCAAACCAGAATTTACCCACTTTTGCATATTTGGATCACATGCATGAGCCCATGTACCCTCTAAAAAAAGGAAAGCATTAGATCCTCAGAGCACTACATGCATCTTCATGGGACATCCCGATGGTGTGAAGGGTTACAGGTTGATTGATCTCTCAATAGACAATCTCTTTATTGAGCGAAGTGTCCAGTTTGAGGAAAGTCCCTTGCATGCACCATTGGAGCCACGTGCAGAGACCTCTGCTCCTCTGCCTGCATCAGACATCAACAATGATGAGTCCAATCATTAAGATCATGATTCATCTTTGAGTTCTAAATCTGATTCGGAAGAACATGAGCATTAAAGAATAAGGAGCTTAAGAGAGATATATGCACATTGCACCCTACAAGTAGCAGGTTACCTTGAGGGGGATTCAACAGATCTAAGGAGGATGAGGTTCCAGTTTGAGGATCCTCCTCATGCACTCACAGTTGTCGAACCAATTTTTCCCATGCATTGTTACATGGTTCTAGCTTCAAACTCACAAACCTATGCAGAGTCTGCAAAGAATCCCTTATGGGAAGCCACTATACAGGAGGAATACAACTCTCTCCTTGAGAACCAAACTTGGGATATGGTTCCACTTCCTTCAGACAGGAAGCTTGTCAACGCAAATGGGTCTACAAGACCAAGAAGGTAGCAGATGGACAAGTGAGAAGGTACAAGGCAAGATTGTTTTCCAAAGGATTTCAGCAGATCCATGGGATAGACTATGATGAGACCTTTGCTCCGGTAGCAAAGATGGACTGCATCCGATTGGCCCTTACCATAACAACAACTAGAGGGTGGGAATTTCACCAGATGGATGTGAAGAATGCCTTTCTTCATTGGGATCTCTCAAAAGGATATTTACATGGAGCAACCTCATGGGTTCATACAGAACTCATCCTTAGTATGACGTCTGGAAAAGTCACTCTATGGCCTCCAGTAGCCGCCTAGAGCATGGTATGCAAAGATGGATTCCTATTTGCTTTCTCATCACTTTGAGATGTAAATCAGATCCAAATGTCTACATGTTGAGAACCTCGGATTTCCTTATTGATCCTAGTTCTCACATGGGCACCAAGCCCATTCACACCATTTTATCAAGGTACTTCATGTGTGAAGGTTATGGTAGTTCTAGTTCCCTTTCTCTAGTTCAAACTCTTGTGATGGCTAGGACAATAAACAATCTCAACGATGGAATGAATGAATGAATCCCCCTAGTTGAGTTTAAACAAGATATAGGCATGTTCTCATCTTGACAAGTGGCTCCCCTACAAGTGACTATTTTTTCCTCTTAACCCCCCACTTAGGATAATTAAACTTGTGCTTAATTAAAGTGACACTCAACTATGGTTAAGAAAATTTGGATTAAAAAGGTTAATGAAAGCTAAGCACATTAGCTAGGGCCATCACCCCTTATCCCCTGTCACTTTCTCCACTTGCTAAATCATAACCCCCTATCTCTTCTTCGTTTCTCTCCACTTGCAATTGTTAGGGATTTTTATATTAACAAGTGTGTACAAAATTTACAATATCCATGGTCTTCTAGACCATATAAGTGTGGCAGCTAGCCTTTGTTTCATTATATACAAATTCACATCTTGGGGTAAAAAATGAGGTGTTACATTCCCTTCCCACTTAATTTATGCACCGTGCTTGGTGCATATCAACACTATGTATATGTACAAAATTTTACAACAAAATATTTCAAAATAATTGTGAGTATGCCTCCCGCATCGCATCCTCCAATTCCGACATTGCTTCTTCAGGGTCGTAATGCGTCCATTGGACCTTTACCTTCCCTATGGCTCTATTCCTAAGCAATGTAACCTTCTTGTTGAGAATATGTACCGACTCCACTAGAATATCTCCTTTAAATTACGCCTAAATCATAACCCAATCAATAATGTAGTTAGGATGAGGTATATACATTTTTAATAATGACACATGAAATATGTTATGCACTTGAACGCAGGTAGGCGATGCAATCTCATATGCAACAGTCCCTATTCTAACTGAGATTTCAAATGGCCCTCAATATCTAGGTGCTAGCTTAGGACATATTTTGAGTTTCAATGAACTCTTCTTCGGCTTGACTTTCAAATACACATATTCACCAACTCAAATTCACCAACTCTGGATTCTCTTGCTACTCTACCCTTGTCTACCATTTTTGCACATATTGGTGATATATCGAATATATCTCCAAGTTAAACCCCCATCCGATATATCGGATCTTAAATATCACGATATTTCCGATATTTTCAATGTGTTGAGATACATTGAATATATCGCGATAAATTGGAAAATATTGGACTACTGACCGACATTGCCAAAAAATAGCTCGGAATTGTGTTTTAAGTTTGTAGGTTGGATTTTTATGAATTTAGAGTAGATGAATTCTAGTGTAAATGAGGTCATGGACTTCAAAATTTCAATGCATTAATGTCTGGATATTTGAACTTATTATCGACATAATTTACAATATCTGTCCTAGATCCTTGTCTTATCTGACCATGACCAAGATCAATGTACACTATGCCATCCAACACCAAATGGACCAGTTAGAGAGGTGAGTCCATATTTGATGGAAAATGTCTACAATGACATAAATTATTTGAAGTTGAATTGAAATATTCTATTAAGTCCTTTCTCCACCCTCTTTGTCTACACCATGTCATCTCCACTAAAATAAAGTTACATTCGTGGCAAGGGTTTCATTAAAGTCCTATGAATTTCATCTTCCTTGTGTATTTCTTATAGCATACAGTTGGTACTTTCAGTTGGAAGAAGAGCAACATGTATCCCTCATTCATGTTGTTATCTCTAAGTGCACTATCATCCTCATAGACAACCAATCAGGAGGGGATTGTATCAAGTCATTTGTGTTTTCTTCCAATGCAAAGTTTTTGTATCATCCTATCAGGAACATATTTCAGAATTTTCAGTTTAATAATGATATATGACCACTTGACATCTTATGCATCTTATTTATGTGTTGTACCATTATATTTATGTAGCAATGTGTCTATTTGATGTTGTTGTTGTATATGTTTTAAAAATTGAAAAAAATGAGTATTTTTGTATTTTTTTGAGGTCTTCCGACATTTTCCAATAGTTTCCGCCGATACCACTGAGAAGTTATATTTCGGACCCTCACAGATACTTTCCCCGAGACGATATATGCAACACTGCATGATAATGGCCATAGCTTGCATTGCAGGTACTCTTCCGTTGAGTGCATCGACAATGTTGTTCTCTTTCCCTTTATATATTTGATATCAAAATCAAACTCACAAAGGAATTCCAACCATCTTGTATGCCTAGCATTCAAAGTATGCTTTTCAAACAAGTATTTCAAACCACTGTGATCTATTATTAACTCAAACTTCCTACCCATGAGAGAATGTCTCCACATCTTCAATGCATGTACAATCATAGCAGCTCTAAGTCATGTGTGACATAATTTTTCTCATGTTCCTTTAGCTTTCTGGATTCTTAATAGATCACATACCCATTTTGCATAAGCACTCCACCAATTCCTTCTTTGCAAGCATCTGTGAATACCACAAAATATTTATTTGGATCAACAATTCTAAGAATTGGTGAACTGGTGAGAAATCTCTTTAGCTTCTAAAAACTTTTTCACACTGTGGTGTCCATTCAAATTTGACTCCTTTCTTCAGCAATGCTATAATTGAATGAGCCACTTTTGAGAAGACTTCTATTAATCTTCTGTAATATCCAACCAATCCCATAAATGACCTTACCTCTGATACATTTCTAAGTGTATTCCATCCCATGATAACTTCAATCTTCTTTGGATCTACTGCTATCCCTTTCTGATGTGTCCCGAATCCCAAATACTGAATCAAATTCTGATAAAATGAACATTTACTCAACTTACCATAAAGTCAATTCTCTCATTACCCTATTGTAGTACTGAATTCTCTCTTAGCTCTTGTAGTACTAATCTCCATTCTCGAATTTCAGTGTAAATTTTCAAGAAGAGGGTAAAGAGTATTAGGGAGAAGGAAATCAGTTTGACAATCCAATTCCTCATGGTAGTAGCACTTGAGCATATCTTTGACAGATAGGATCAGAAAAAGAATAGCATAGATTCAATGAAGTCGAGGGATTACATAGAAGTCAATATTGGATCAGACAAGGACCCGAAAATGATAAAAATCGAAAAAGGCACTTTGGAAAAGGAAAGGAATGATTTAATTAGTCTTGTTAAGGAATACATAGATGTGTTTGTGTTTACGTATGATGAACTTACAACATATAGAGATGATGTTTTTCAACACACCATACCACTTAAACAGAAAATTAAAGAAGTCAAGCCTTTCCGAGAAAAACGAAGGCAAATCAACCCCAAGTTAGCACCCATAGTGAAAAAGGAACTTGAGAAAATGTTGGTTGCTTGAATCATTGCACCAACAAGGCACTCATCCTAGTGCTCTAACTTGGTTGTTGTAATAAAGAAGAATGAGAGCATAAGGATATGTATATACTTTAGAAATATTAACATAGCATGTCAAAAGGACAATTATCTGTTGCCCAACATGGAAACTCTTCTCCAAAGAGTGGCAAGTTCTAGTATGATGTTCATGCTGGATAGATTCTCTGGTTACAATTAGATAGTGATACAAAAGGAAGGCAGACATAATACTACCTTTACCACACCATGGGGTACCTTCGAATATTTGAGAATGCATTTTGGCTTGCTGAATGCTAGTGCTACTTTTCAAAGAGCCATGGACTATGCATTCAAATAGTTGATCGGAAAGATCATAGAGATTTATCAAGATGACTTAACAGTATTTTCAAAAGAGAGATCAAGCCATATAAGTCATCTAAAGCAGGTATTTGAAAGGTGTGGGAAATATGGTATTTCTCTAAATTCGGTAAAGTCGGTCTTAGGAATTGATGAAGGAAATTTGTTAGGGAATATCATATCAAAATATGGTGTTAAAGTTGATCCGGAAATAATTGGGGCCATTAAGAAGATCCCCTTTCCTAAAAATGTAAAGGCTCTCCAATCTTTTAATGGCCATATCAATTTCATCAGGAGATTCATTCCCAACTTGGATGAATTAGTGAAACCAATGCAAAGATTGTTAAAAAAGGATGCTAAGTTTGAGTGAACAAATGAGGGAAGAGAGGATTTCACATGTATCAAAGATGCCATCACTATATTTCTAGTCTTAGTCATCCCATACTACTCTAAAGAATTCCTATTTTTTCCTTTGCTTCTGAAGATACTATTGCGGGGGGTTTTCTCCATAAAAATAATGAAGGATTTGAGCAACCCATCACTTTCATGAACCATGCCTTGTAACATTCAGAATTTAAGTACACAATTATGGAAAAGTAGGCTTACGCCTTGGTAAATTTTTTAAATCATTTCAGAACTTATATTGGATACTCAAAAGTAATAGGATATGTCCCTCGTTCGGTTGTTAAAGATATTTTATCTCAACAGGATTGTTTGGGTATAAGGGAAAAGTGGGTGTCAAATATTCAAGAGTATGATTTGGAGATCAAGCTCACAAAGCTAATTAAAGGACAAGGACTAGCCAATATGTTAACCCAAGGGAATGAGGAAGCCTTAGGGATGGTTTGTCAAAACAATGGATCAGCACCAGTCATGACACCAGAGCTCCAAAACCTTGATAACCATTGGTACTCGGATATTATATTCTTCCTTTTTAACCTTGCATGCCCAGATCACCTAAAAGGTCATAAAAGAAGGGCCCTAAGGTTAAAGACCACTAGGTATTGCCTTACTAAAAAAGTATTGGATTGGAGGATCCTAGATGGGGTAATACGTAGGTGTGTAAATGAGCAAGTGTCCAAAAAAATCTTAGCCTAGTTTCATTCAGGATTTTGTGGGGGGGATTTCACAGCAAACAAAACAATCCACAAAACCCTCAAAGTAGGTTACTACAGTCCCTCCATATTCACAGATGTCCACAAATTTGTCAGGAATTATTAGCGGTGATAACTTTTCACTGGGAAGCAAAGGTTGACAGCTTTTCCTTTGTATCCAGTAGTGGTTCTAGCCCCTTTTCAGCATTGGGGCCTTGACTTCATCAGAAATTTCAAGGACAATTCAAGTAACACGTATACTTGTATTTTAACAGCTACCAATTATTTCACTAAATGGGTAGAGTCCATACCCACCAAATAAACCACAGATAAAGTTGTTATTGATTTCTTAGAAGATAAAATCATCACGATATTTGGTGTGACACTCAAAATAATAGTTGATAATGCTAAAGATTTTGGTTCGATATATCTCACCTCAATTTGCTTGAAGTATGGCATTACCCTATCCCACTCATCCAACTATTATCCCCAAGGAAATGGCCTTGTTGAATCTACTAATAAGAATTTGATGGTCCCATTATAAAGAAGATAGTGGGGAATAATAAAAAGGTGTAGGAAAACAAAATAAAGTATGCACTTTGGGCTGATGTAATGTCCCTATTTATGAATTTAATAAAAATGGCAAATTTTTCACTTTTTTTCCCTAGTTCGACCTTTGACTAGTTTTTAGCTCTAGGTCTCCAATTTGCTCCAAATGCTCCCAAATATTATGACAAGTTGTATGAATGATATTAGGAATTGATTATGATTTTAGGGGATGATTTATACCCGTCAAAAGAATTCTACAAACCCCTTTGGCAATCTGGTCATTGTATGGAGTTTTACTAGTAAATTGTGGTTCAAATCCCCTACGGGTAGATGATGAAAATGACTTTCCAAATGCACTCAATCCAACTCGAATTTATGAATGGAATAAGGGGACATATAAAGGACATCAAAATGGAATCATATGCATCACCATTCAACTTTTAATGTCTTCTATAACTCCCTTAAATCAGATGCAAAAAGACTAGTTTCAGCCTTGGGGGAAATGATAGGCAATCTTCTCCAAATGCTATGAAACTCAACAAAATGACTCTAAATGATTATGTACTGAACATTAAACTCATATAATACATCAATAACAGTCTATTCATCAATAAACCATCATTATTTTACTTATCCATTAGAATCCATCAACATTACATTGGTTCACAACAAGGTAGTGGGGAAATGGCATTGTTTGTCCATTAATGAGCAATTTAACATAGTTTTTCTTGGAATATCGACTTGTAAATATTCTGATATGGTTATTACAGAGATATATATCAGCTAACATGTACATGAAGTCGAAATGGAATTCCTTCACTAACTATATGCAACCACAAGAGCGCTATGCAAGAGCTATGGGGAAAATGGCACCATTTCTTCATTAAAAAACAGATTTATACATTTCCACTTGGAATTTCGACCTAAGACTTTATGGATATGAAGAAAAAAGTATTTAATTCATATTATAAAAGAAAGGGGGCATTAGAATCTCCATCAAAGAGTACAATATCTCACCAAAAACGCCTTCCCTCAAGGATCAAGAATATGCAATGAAAACTGGAAATGGTTGAAGGAATGAGCTGCACTAGAAGAAACCATGATCTGCCCTATATATCACACCTGCAACAAATGACTCCATTAAATCTCCAAATGAAAGTTCTGAATGGCCTTTCCAATTACCAACTTGGATGGGAATCTTTCACCCTCAAAATTGGCTAAGGCAAGAAACTAGTCATCCACTAGCTCTCCCTCTTCACAAATGCAATTGCAAATTCTAAAAATGATCAAAAGTTGTCTTCATTCTTTGTTCTTGACATTTATAAAGTTTCCAATATCTCTATGGGTCGAATTACTTCCAAGAGATGCATTCCAACTCAAGTTGGGAAGAGATTCCAAAGGATGCCACTTGTACAACAATTCATAGTCTCCCACTTCCACCAAATCACATGTGGAAGCATCTTAGCTGCCCTAAATCCCTTGAGAGCCCTCTTGGAGGATATTTTTAGCCCTGACATGTCATATATGTCAGATTTCAGCCTTCAGGTCTGATTTGTGTCATAGGTGTCATAGCATCTTCATCATTGTTATCATAGAGTTAGGGAATCTAGTCCAAGTGTCTCACTAGCTCCAAAATGCCTCTTCCTCTTCCATGGGAGTTACTCGTCCACTCCAATTTGACCTTAATTGATTCATGCCAAGTATATTGACCTTCCAACTCATCCCAAGACCCTTGGGCTTCTTATGGATTCGAAATGACAAGAGGAGGATGCCATGTGGCATAGAAAATCTAGCTTGTGTGGGTCCCACTTCCTCCATGTGTCTCCATGGTCAAATGCCACTTTTATTTTCCCTTGTATATATTTATTTATCTCATTTATTAAATATTTGTGCTATTCTAATTTCCACACATCATTTATTATCCTTCTTATTTCAAATCCCAATGCTTCCACCCACAACCTAGGAAACTAGTAATTTTCCTCCTTGGCAATTATTTGACCGTTAACATTTAATTTGACAAACTCTCATGAATATGGCCAATGGGATTAGGTCATTGTGACCCAATGCAAAATTTGGGACATGACAACTGACCGAATAACCAAGAAAAGTGCAACTGGAAAGACACCCTTCGAACAAGTGTATGGTTTAACAGCTTCCTTGCCCGTCTACCTCCAAGTTCCAGTGTATCAGATGCTTCAAGAGTATGGTTTAGAAGATGATGCCATGGAAAACAAAGTGAATCAAATCATTGAGTTGGATGAAAATAGGAGGAAGGAATTGGATCAAAGCCTCGGGCACCAAGAAAGTATGAATGTAACACCCCGTTTTGACATTACTACCTGAACTACTATTATATGTTGTATTTGTTTGATTGTGAGACCTCGTCGGTTTGACGACATTGTGGACATATGGTTCTATTATTTTGCCGATATATATATGTGTGTGTGTGACGATAGTATTATGATTAGTAGTCATGTTTAGATATGTATCATGTGTTAATTATGCCAAATATATGGAAATTACTGAACGATGGGTACGTGGATACCGTTACAGTTATATGTTGAAATAATGAATGTTATGCCAGGTGCATGGCGAATGAATGAGTTTATTGTTGTTATGTTATGAGAAAATATATGTGTACATATCGAGGATTTATGCACGATATTCTATATTGTATGTCGAGGACTGACTTGCAGGTTGAAACGGCTAAGTGATAGCTAGATTCTACGAGGTGGGAGGGCCTCAGGGACATGGACTTCGAAAGATAAAATGGTATGCGAGTGATGCATTATTTACTTTCATGTGGTTATTATGTTGTTTATTATGATGTATGTTATGACATGGGTGGGGTAGGGTTTCAGGAAACTCAACCGCCCATATTGGTTATACGATGACAGACCAAGTACAAGTGCAACACTGTTGTTATGTCGAGTAGACATAGTCCCTCGTTCCATTAGGGGGGTGGAGGCTTTACCCACCGTTTATCCCCGAAACCCAGAGTCATGGGAGGGATGTGCTATGGTGCGCTCCCCAAGGTGTGTGATGATGACTGGTGGTTGCCTGCTGGGGAAGCTTGGTCGAGGTAGTCGACACTTCCGCTTACGGGTTCTAGCTGGAACCGGTCATGACTTGACATTCCAGGGTAGTCCAGTAGAGAACAGGATAGGATGTGGAAGTTAGTGATGATGTAGGTAGATAGGTGTAGCTTGAGGTAGGGGTGAAAACAAGATCTAACTATAGGTGTGTAAAACCCTTGGTTAGTATGTGTCGTAAATCAGTGATGTATGAATTGTCTTAACTTGGATTTTGGTTAGTTGATGGATTTGTACCTTGCAAACTACGTTTAGAACTTGTGTCAGTAAACAACAAGCTTCATGATTATGATTGATATGTGTGAATTATTACTGTTAGTGTACTTACGTGAGGAATGTAAGCAGTAGCTACGTTTACATAACTCTCCTACATATTATGAATTACATGAAATATTGTTGAGTAATAATGTTAATTAGTGTCGCTTAATGTTAATTACTGTCGTTTAGTAATTAACTACTGTTGATCAATGTTAATGATGTCGATTAAAGTTAATAATGATGATTAATGCTGACAATGTAGATTAATGTTAATTACTGTCCATTAAGTTATTAATGTTGATTAATGTTAGTTATTGTGCACTAATGATTAATTATTATTGATTAATAAACAAGTTACGGTTAAAACTAGGTGTAAATAGTGCAATTTGGTTAGTAATGCTTAAATGAATATTAATGAACTTGATCAGTTAAGACCTTGGTTAAAGATATTAAATGTGATTGTAATGTTAATTAAGGTAGTAATAACTTATAGGTTAATATTAATTGCATCCTAAACAATGTTAATTAATTAGTTAAAATTATAAGGATAAGATAGAAATTATAATTACTTAATTGTAAAGGTTGTGTCGAGGTTATATAGGACATGGCATAAACTATAAATGTTGTCATACAGCATTATTAAACAAAGTGTTAAAAACGTATTTTAAGTTAATCAATAAACAAATAAATTAATAATAAATGAAGCATTGAATTATGAAACACTAAGGGATGACTAGTAATTAATGTGTTAAAACGTGTAAGTGTAAAACCACTTACGGTTGGTGGGTGAACCAACCGCAAATTTAAACTATATAATATATATGTAACATTTATTATTTATTAATTAAATGGTCAAATATTGAAATATGAGTAAGGATATGTTTAAAATTATTATATTAAATAAAATGATTAAATTTAATTGAATTGGAAGTTACGGTTGAGAAGTGACCCCAACCAACACCTTTTAATATTAATTTAAATATTTAAAAGAGTCCAAGTCCAAGTTGAGGGCTCAAGGACTTACATGGTAGATGGAAGGGGGTGGATAAATTTATGATGAATATAGGGGTAGTAATGGGGAGGAAGAGTTGGTAAACATGAGGATAAGAGGGAGAAAGGAGGAAGGAGAAGGGGGATCTTTTTACCTTAGGATTTTGGAGAAGTTTGAGAGAGCAGAAAAGGAGAGTTCTTGTTGGAGTTTTTGGAAGGGATACAACAGCTTGGGCTTGTACTTGGTTTGGGATCGGGGGTCCAAAGGGGTACCTTTGGAGTTGGGTGGTCGGTGAGACCTCGCCAGTTGGTAGGGTGGCAAGACTGTTTTGAGCTGGTTGAGTTTCAAAACTTTGGGAAAGGCTTTTGGATGCAAGGAAAAGCAAGGAAAAACAGCAAACGGGGACAGCAACAAAGGTGGATCTACTAGCTACCTACAGGTATTTTCCATCAGGTATATTTTATCATTTCTACCTTGTCAAATTATGTAAAAATGTAAATTACAAAAGTTTATATGCTGTGTAATTATATCTGTTACTCCTACAC
This sequence comes from Larix kaempferi, assembly GCA_027924585.1. Lineage (NCBI taxonomy): Eukaryota > Viridiplantae > Streptophyta > Pinopsida > Pinales > Pinaceae > Larix > Larix kaempferi. The sequence goes on from BSBM01000017.1 coordinate 37,891,068, forward strand.
AACAATAATTGGTTAGAGGTAGACAAAACAGAATTTTAACTGTTCAATTTTGGTAAATGTAAACACTTTATTTTTTTTATAGCCAAAACTGGTAATGAGAATGGAAACATAACAAAAACAGGAACAGAAAACACAACTGAAACAAAATAGAAATTTTGACAAGAAGTGAAATATCTGACTGTATATAAAAGTTAAAGGAGACCCAAGTTGGGGTCTTACAATGAAGATCACATTTGACAAGTAGACCAAGCCAAGACCTTTTCATATCGAGGACATAGTCCTCATATGGGATAAAAGAAGAGAAAATACGAGCAAGCATGGTAAGTTTGACAGCCTCTAGATGGGGCCATTCATCATCTATGACTTGGCTGGCACCAATTCATTTCTTCTCAACATTATGGAAGGAGAAAAATTTCTCTTACTAGTTAATGGGAAACATTTGAAGTTGTTCTATAGCAATGACACCTAAATTCCTACCGAGGTCATTTTTAGGGCTTCCCTAAACCCTTCTCCCGTTCTTTTTACTCTTTCCCTTTTTTATATTATTTGTGTCCAATATTTTATGTATATTAGTTGTTGTACAATATTCTTTTGTATGCTAACTTTGTATATTATTTTTGCAACTTATATTTCATTTGGCATTTTCATGTACATGTTGGACTAATGCACTTAAGTTTTGTGCAGGAACTAGAGATTTTGGAGTTCTCACCCACTCTTTTTAATTGAAAATAAAATGAGTGCATGTCTCACAGTCGGAGCCAAATTTTATCTACTAAGTTGCACATAGGTGGATTTCCAGTGAGCCGCCGAAGTTGTGAACAATTCAATTGTTCATTATCAGTGCTCAGATGTTCAGAGTCTCCTCGAGGCCAATTTTTGGCCTCTTTTTTAATTTTTGCATGTTCATACCCCTTGGGGATATTGTAATAAAATGTTGTAGCATAACTTGGCTTTCCTAGGACCTTAAAACATTGAGTCGGCTATTCCATGGTGTTTTTTCCTTGTTAATTATACATACATATAAGTATTGTATAATTTTCGAGTTCCTCACCTGCTCCTCCAAAGTTGGAATGGCTGCCTGGGTGTTTGGGCCTTAGGAGGTTATTAAATCCTAAGTGTCAATGTATATTACCATGCTAGGCATTATTTTGAGTCATTATGAACATGTACTAGCCCCCCCTGGGATTTATTTCAAGTTTTGTAAATAAAAAATGTCTCGTAAAACAAGTCAATTTTTTAATAAGTTAATTATAAAATTTCAAGTGTCATAAAAGTGTGGTCTAGAGGGCGGAATTTCCATGGGGGTTCTCGTTTTCTAACTTAGGGCACCCCAATTACCCCAAAACCCATTTTCCTAAGTGTTTGAGTGATCATTTATTACTTAAATAAAATTATCTCCAAAAAAGTCAAAAAGTGAATAAAAGATAATAAAAAATAAAGATATGAGATAAAATCAAATTCCTAAATCAAAGGAATTTTGTCCCATTGAAGATCCATTTCAAGTGGTAATCAATATCAAAGGCCAAATCAATCACAATCGGTTGATTCCAATCAAATCTAGTGAGAGGGCGAGTTGATCTCTAGTTGGTGAATCACCCTCCCTCATGAGAGGAGCGCATGGGTGATGTGGCGTCTCATTATTTGATGGGAGTAGAATCCAAAGGGAGTGGGCGCACCTCTTGTGAGGTGGCACCCACCTCATTCAATCGAACTCCAATGGATATCAATCAACCTCCTAAATTCTCTCTGGAACTCACCCTCCTTCTCTAGTTGGCCATGCGTGCCCCCCCCCTCTCTGAAAATCTATTTAAGCGAGGATTTGCTCCTCCATTTTAACGGATGCAAGGAACCTATGCTCTTGTAATAATTTTTCTTTTTCTTTGGAATAATATTGAGGCTTTGTCGGTCCAATGGTGCATGTCAAGATTTGTGAATGGTGTATGAGGTAATATTATTCAAGTTTTATTAATGTTTGTCAAATTCAGTAATTAATCTAGCTTAGAGGAATTTCCAAAAGAACATAGAGTAATTATTTGTAGTCTTCAAGTTATTTACTTACAATTTGCATCTAAAGATTCGAGAGTAGCATGTTTTAGTAAGTTATAATGCATGTTCTTTTGGTTTTTATGTGTTAAATGTACCAGATTTAATCCTTGTTTGCAAGTGTGTTTAAGCCTTTCATGGTTTCTTTTAAAGTAAGGGGTGGAGCTAAGCTGCATCTTCCTCTTCTTCAAGTCTCATAATAGTTACTTCTTTGCTTGTCTCCATTGGTATCTACAAATCTCAAAAGAGATTCACACTTCCCTTCTTCCTCATCTTAAAATTAAACTTCTTACTTCCTGGTTACTTAGTTTTTTATTACTTAACAAAAGATAGATCTATAATCGTTTTGATGCGGAGCATCCACTCTCACCTCCACTCCACCGCATTGTCTTCGAGCTGTGACAACCAACGCATAATATTCAAGAGCTATTGACAGGTGTTGAAACGTGGCAGCCTTGCATACTATTGAAGGGCCACGTTTCATTATTGTGATCTATAAGAAGACAGCTGATGCAATCATGAGGCAGGAAGAAGGCTTGTTGTCTTAGGGAGGCCTGCGAGTTAGTTGGGGTTGAAGAAAAAAGAAGGCATTGGTACCATATACTTTAGTTTGACGGAGATTTTCTATGGTTTTTTTTTGTTGTAGCCGTAGTTTTGGGGGACTTGTTCTTTTTGTAAATGTGGGATAGCTTGGGGTTTAGTTTGTTTAAATGTTAGTATTAGGGGCCTCCGAGCCTGGATCTAAATCTGATAAATAAGAGGCCTGCGTGTGTCACCTGATGTCATTTCATTTTAAGAATGTATTCCAAATATGAACTATGAATAATAATTTATGTCTGGTGGATTATTTAGCCTTTCATTGTATTATTTTGCTTGGTTATACCTGTTACTCTATTTTCAGTAGTCTGAATATATTGTTTGCAACAGAGTGTTGTCATCACGTTTTATTTTGCATCTTATTGTTAAGCAATTTAGTAGATCAAGAATACTTTAAGGTTCAAATTTTAAGCCTAGATCTAGTTTGCTTTTGGTACTTGAAGTTATAATTTTTTCCCATCTTTTGCAAGTACTTCTCATGTGTAAATTTTATGTATGTTTGATCTAACCCACTAATTTCCAAGTTCATTAGTTTGTTATTTTTTTTATTGTTTGCTTACAAGAAAGCGGAATCGGTGGAGTTTTGAATAGAGTAAGCCATAAAAAAAGAGCCACATTCATCCCTCTTCTTATCTCCCCTTCTTCCCCGCTTTCGCAAGCCTTTTGATCTAAATCTATAAGGATCAAAGGAATTTTATTTAAGCATTTTGTAACCAAAACTAATAAAAAACAATTGGGATTTAAAGCTCCCACACCCCTCTTACCCCCATTTGGGGGAAGCATGTATCGTCCTTTTTCGCATTTTCTTTTGCTTTCTACCACAATTAGTTTAGTTGTCTTTTATTTTTTATAAAGTTAGATCAATCATTGTTTTTACTTTATTTCATTTTTTATAAAAGAATAACTAACCCAGCATTGCTTTCCCGAAGTACTGCAAGGGAAAAGAGATTCGTTGTTGTAGGAATTAGTCTCATACTTTGATTTCTGTTCACAATCTTGCAATTTGCAATTTACTTTTTTTTTTACAATCATAAAATTGGTACTTGATTTCCCAAAGTACTACGTTGTGTAAGGGATTTCCCGACAAAGCAGTGTGTGGAAAAGAGATTTGTGCCATTAACAATTTCCTACAATTGTACTTACAATCTAAATTGGAATAAATATTTGGCTCGCTCCATGTATGCTCTATCCATCGCAGGCTTTCCTGAGCTTTGGAATATCCAAAAGTAGAAGTGTTGCATTCTACAATTTCAACATTTAATTAATCAATTCATACTTAATAAAATCAAGTCCCTTATAACCAATGGAAATATCGCATTTCAAATTTTGCCTTGTGTAGACAAATCCTTCAGAGAAAGTGGGAACCACTAGATAGTGACCTCAGGGCCCCATCACGTTGCACCCCCGATTGGTGTAGTGTTGGACATCCCCTCAAGACTCCATCTAGCCCACATGTTCTCGTGAGGAGCCACATTTGTCAGAATCCAAACATATTCCCAGTACCTCATGGTATATTGGAAATCCCCTTTCCCATTAATTTATTCATCATAATAATTTTAAACCTAACCAAGACACTATTGCAAAATATTTCACTTCAGCAACATCTAATTCGACTCCATTTTGGCATTGATCAACTTTACAACAACGTCGCTTATTTTGCTTAATATTTGTTCATTGTTGTTTGAGTCATATTTTTATATTTTATATGTTGTTGATCTAATTCATTTGCAATATCTTGTTTCATTCAGTCATCCTAAAAAAATCCTAAAACTTACTTCCACCTTAACATCTAAAGACTGAGACCCTTAGTAAACTTTTCTTAGGGTATACCCCCCTTGGTTTCGTTAGGATTTTTCCTAAATAGAAGAGTCAAGATCAGGTGATAGCACTTGACTCGAGACTTGCCCCCAAGGACACACCTAGTGGCTTTAATATTTTTGCCACGTTCCCCCAGGTGTTCTTCCGGCGTCAATAGTTAACATCGATTAACTACATTTGAGAGCATATAATCTCAAAATAGCTCTACTAACACTTGGGCTCTCACACAAAATGACATTGAAGAATGATTTATAGTGTTATTGAGTTTTGACATCCTTGCAAGTTATCCACATTAAAACTAAAAGTTTTCCATGCATTTCCTTTGATAATTTATTAATAGTGATGTCTAATAAAATATTATGTATATACGAAATTTGTTTTGATATAATCTATTTATATAAATATATATTTGTTAAAAAAAATTATAACTATATGTTAAAGTTTATGTCTTCCCTCCAATAAAACACTTGTAATATAAGGAATTTTCTCTTCATTTTATCCATACATACATCCATGCATATCCCTGTATGGAATTTGCATTATGTACTATATCCCTTCATATCCATGCATGAACTCTTCCAATATATATGTTTGCATCATGCATAATTTATATAAATTCCCTCCTTATGATGAACATAAGGATTCCTACACATTGATGTGGTGAACTCACAAGTGTTGAAGAAATCCCCCTTGAGTGTCTCTCATATGATCCAAATAAATGATTAGGGGTACCTAACCTAGCCTTAGGACTCAACTAGATACTTTCGAGTCATTATGAATGGTCTTTATCTTGGTCTCATTATTGGGATATTGAGTTTGTCACACCTCTGAATCTTCTAGAGATAGACAACTAATAGTGGAAGGTCAACTAGAGAGGATGACTCAGAAAACAAATGGTCAATTGGACTGACAAAAAATTGTCTTGACTCAATCGATTGGCACACAAGTTGGGACAAAAATGTTGGAGATATGGATGTACTCAAGGTGATAAAAGTTGACTATGTCTTATTTGTTTCATGGGAGTACTGATAGGGAAAAATGCCTCTGTGCAAATAATAGGGGTTTTCCCCAATGAAAAGTCTCAATTAGACATCACATTATTTTAAAGAGAAAACCTATCTGAATTCTCACCTGACAACTATTACTAAGTTTCAAGTTTATTGAATCCTTAGATCCTAAAAGTTTATGCAAATGCAATTATACTCTAAATGAAGAATAAAAACCTATTCTAGATTTCTAACTATGAATTAATAACTGAGAGCTTTAAACACAGTACCACACCTGTGCTATTACTTTCAACAAAAAATTATTAGATAAAGAATAGAATACATATAAATAATCAATTATCAATAAAGAAAAACCTATAATTAAAGAATTAGTTATATTTCCAGGTTCATAGGGTATAAACAAACAACTAAGAGGCAAATAGAAATAAGATTGCAATTTAATTAGAGAACAATCTACAAATTAAAGAAACATTCTTACACCAGTTCTAATAACAATAAATAATAGAAAAAATTCCATATGCATGCAACGTTAAAATCACAATCTTTTTTTCATTAGCTTTGCCATTATACTTTTGAAACTTGTCGTTTGGCCCTTTTTACGGTACATGATCTTTCGTTTTAACTTTAATAAAGTTATATTCTACCTTGGCTTTGTCTTGAAAGTATGTACTCTATATTCATATTGACAGTAACTTGACAACACGTGGAAAGTTCAATTGCTCCAAAGCCACTTCAAACATGACCAATTTTCTTGAAGTTGGCTCCATACCATTTTGTAAGGCAATGGTGAATGAATGAATTAATTTTTATTGTTGATGGAATAGTAATATATTCCTTCAACCTTGCTTTAGTTATACTTGTAGTGTTTATATCACTACTATGTCCAATTTTATATTATTTTCCTAAGTCTTCTATACACTTTTGTGTTGTCTTAGTGGCACTTGACCTTCAACTGAAGGAAGGTTACATCTTTGAATCACTCTTTTAGTTGCTTCACATAGGTAATGACATTTAGTGAAGAAGGAGTTGATTCTTAGTTTGTTAGAGCCCTAAGGTGACACTCAATATTTTTTTTACTAATCATGGGGAGGTTTGAAGTTTGTCCAAATCCATTTGTGTTTTTGTTGTTGAATTTTTTATTTGAGAGAGTAAAAAATTGTGAAGAATATAATTGTAGATTTTGTAATAATTGCTACGATATCCTCTAAGTCATATTTAACTCATCTTGCACTTCCATTGCACATGACTTGTAATCAATGAGGTTGCTTGTTTCTTCTTTGTATAAGTACTCAACTTGATGTTGTAGAGTCTTTATTACTTTAATGGATTATTTTGATTCTTTTACCATTTTAATCATATTGAACTCAATCGCTTGAAAGTAGGAAACCCATGTTGAAACTATTGCTACAAGGTCTAAGTTTATTCCTTTAACAACAAGATTCTCTATAGTAAAAATCAATTTACGATCCTTTGCAATCTTCAACTTCTTATGAGTTTGTCTAATTACATGTTTCATTTTCCTATTGAAAACAAATGAATCAAGAATGGACACATGTTCGAAGCCTACCTATGAAACCTATCATGTGCTTAAACCTTAAAAAGGAATGTTGTCCTATTATTGATTGCATTGAAGGCATGTGTGTCGTCTCTTGGGGAATTGATTCCAATGAATCTAATTTTCCTTCCCTTGTTTGTTATGTTGCATTCATCTAATCCTCGTCTCTCTTTTTTTGCTCAAATCCTATTTGGACTTAGCTTCTGTGGTTGATTTTTTCTCATTAGCCATCCTTTCATATTTGATTCTCCTTGCTCAACTTCCTATTGTCTTTGCTGCGATTTTTTGCTTCCTCTATTTCTCTTTTAACTCTAAGGTTTGGTGTTACACCAAAACCTGTAGATGTGGGTAAACATTTGAAACCAAGCACATAGTCCCATGAACCCAGCATTGCGGTTAGTCCATGTTATATTCTTATAGGTGCAGTGGTTATAACCAATACTCCAACACCCCCTTCCGACGTAACTCGGGGGAATTGAACCTAGAACCTTAGCTCTGATACCATAAATGGTTTTTTGTTACACCAAACCCTGCAAATGTGGGTAAACATTTGAAACCAAGAACATAGTCCCATGATCCCAGTGTGGTGGTTAGTCCACGTTATATTCCTAGAGGTGCGACAGTTATAATCGATACTCCAACGTTAACCTTCTTAGCTTCTTTGTCTCTTTCTTGTTTTTCCTTTAATTATGTGTATCCCCTTGTTATGGTATCATCTTCTTCCTTCCTTGCACATTCTTGCTATGTCGTTGTCTTAAGGAAAATGGAGGTAAAAATTTCCCCACTCCCTCAAAGGTGAAGAGAGAGGGGGATGGGTACATGGACAAAATTGATTTTTTATTCAATCGTGTGCTCCATACATGGTTATTTATCTCGTGGAATTTGTTTTAAGCTATTGGATTCATTCTTATAATGTCAAGTGCACTTTTTTCCAATAATATTTTCTTATCTAACACTTCCATCCTCCTAGACATGTCAAAGATATATGTCTTTCTTTGCATCTTCCACCAACATTGAATAATTGTCTTGTAGTTTGGGATGAGGATGCCCCATGGGAAGGGTTTATGAGTGTTTTATGTTTCGTTCATCCTATTTGTCTTTCTCTTTTTCCAAATATTTCAAACCATCACTTTATTTTCCTTTCAGCTAATTGTAAATCCTAAAATCCAAGAGATTCGGTGAAATTTGACATTTGGAATTCTAACTCTGATACATAGTAGAATCGTTGTTGAAGTGACAATGTACAACAAGCTCTGCACGAATAGGGGATAACCTCTTTGGTTCAAGAACCATATTGAGGCCTAAGTGGGATGTAGATGCCCTAGCATCATTCCTCTCCCAAGGGGAACATATTTGGGGACAACAGGTTATAAGAAAAATACTAAATAACTTTATGAAAAAACTTAGCTAATTTTCTTAGCTCTTGGTGCATCTCAACTTAATATCACCCCTTCTCTTACATAGGTTCTCTCTCATTTTCCCCACCTTCTTAAGGTTCCCATATCCTCTCATAGGACATTTCTCTCTTTCCATGATGCTCTGTTGATCTACCACTCGGTGCACCATCACCTAGTTATCTCAGTTATGACCTCACCCCCTAACCTTAGTACTCCCAAACCATGGATGCAGAAGCTAGTCTATATAGATTGTCCCATTATATGGGTACCATATTATCTCATTTAAATGCATGTATACCATGCTTGAAAACCTCTCGTATAGGTGCCTATGGTCATGGTAAATCTCCAGTTTCCAAGCAAAGAAGTTGTACCTCAATCACATGTATCTATGTGGGCCTCCTAAACCCAAGTGGTAAAATTGTTTACACACCTAAGCCTACAACATTGAAGTATATCCTAATCCACCTTGTCTTTCTCTTCGCACTCATGATAATTGCACATATATATGGGTGTGTATTAATCCATCCTAGTCATATCCCTTTCCATGGGTAGTACCTTTATTGTTTGGATCAATATAATCTTAGACTTCATTACCCCCATGAAAACCTCATTTAGGTCATTATCATTTAAGCACTTCAAAAACGGATAGGTATATGCCTCATTGATTCCATGGGAATGACCTATCTCGTGGATCACTTTTTGTCATTTTGGACGAGGTTGCAGCTTAATCATTTACCACAATGTATGGCATTGTTTCCCTTATTATTGGAAGCCACTGTAACTTGTAAATTTTCTCCAATGCGATACTCATGTGCTCTTCAGGGAACATGAATATTTTGTCTCCCTCATCCCCATACCATATTACCTCCCTGCAAAGGTCATGATCAAATATTAAAAGCATATAGGACACTCCATCAATACCCCACTCTTTGCATCCAATAGCCCAAATGAGATTTGTTCAATTCAAGTACAAACCCTCTCTTGATTGGATACATATTGTCATGTCCCAAATTTGGTATTGGGTTAAAATGGCCTAATCACATTGTCCCTATTCATTAGAGTTTGTCAAATTGATGCTAAAGGTCAAATAATTGCCAAGGAGGAAAATTACTAGTTTCCTAGGTTTGGGGTGGAAGCTTTGGGATTTGGAAGAATGGGGATAATAAATGATGTTTGAACATTAGAATGGCATAAATATTTAATAAAGGAGATAAATAAATATATACAAGTGAAAATCAAAGTGGCATTTCATCATGAAGACACATGGAGGAAGTGGGACCCACATATGGCTAGATTTTCCCACTACACTTGGCATCATTCTCTCACCAATTCGAATTCAAGGTGAATGGTAACATACTTGGGGGAGTCCAAAAGGTATTATTCATTGCATTACTCATCCAAGGTCGAAATATAGAGGAAGAGTAACTCCCATGGAAGAGGAAGAGGCAATTTGGAGCTAGTGAGACACTTGGGCTAGATTCCCTAGCTCTATGACAACAATGATGAAGATGCTATGACACCTATGACACAAATCAGACCTGAAGGCTGACATATGACATATATGACATGTCAGGGCTAAAATTAGACTCCAAGAGGGCGCTCAAGGGTGTTAGGGCAGCTAAGATGCTTCCACATGTGATTTGGTGGAAGTGGGAGACTAGGAATTGTTGTACAAGTGGCGTTCTTTGGAATCTCTTCCCAACTTGAGTTGGCATGAGTCTCTTGGAAGGAATTCAACCCATGGAGGACATTATAAGTTTATAAATGTCAATAACAAAGAATGAAACCAGCTTTTGATCATTTGTAGAATTTGCAATTGCATTTGTGAAGAGGGAGAGCTAGTGGATGACTAGTTTCTTGCCTTAGCCAATTTAGAGGGTGAAAGATTCCCATCCAAGTTGGCAATTGGAAAGGCCATTCAGACCTTTCATTTGGATCTTTAATGGAGTCTTTATTTGCAGGTGTAAGCTACAGGGCAGCTCATGGTTTCTTCTATTGCAGCTCGCTCCTTCAACCATTTCTAGTTTTGATGGCATATTCTTGATCCTTGAGGGAGGGTGTTTTTGGTGAGATATTGTACTCTTTGGGGGAGCTTCTAATGCCCCATTTATTTTGTAATATAAAGTAAATACTCTGTTCTTCATATCCAGAAAGTTTCAGGTCGAAATTCCAAGTAGAAATGTATAAATCTCATTTTTAATGGAAGAACAATGCCATTTCCCCACTACCTTGTTGTGAACCAATGTATTGATGATGATTTCGAATGAATGGATGATTCTATGATGCATTTGTGATTAATGGACTGCCATGGATGTATTTTACAATTTTCATGTACTGTACTTGAGCATTTGAAGTATTTTTACTCGGTTTAATTGCATTGGGAGAAGAAATAGTGCCATTTCCCCAAGGGTCGAATTGGTGATTTTTGCAGTTGAATGGGAGAGGGTGAGAATAGTTGTAATAAACCATTAATGGTGCATATGAGACCTTAATAACATAATTAACACATTACATACCTCTGTTCATAAATTTGAGTGGGTTTGGAGGCATTTGGGAAGCCATTTTCAGTACTTACCTTAGGGGGATTTGAACCCCAAATTACTAGTAAGATTGCATACTTGGTCCAGAATCTTAAGAGAGTTTGCAGAGGTATTTTGGTGGCCATATGTTATCCCTGAACATCATATTCAATCCCTAATATCATTCATACACCTTCCTTAAAGATTTGAAGGCATTTGGAGTCAATTTGAGACCTAGAGACCAATACTAGTCAAAGGGAAATCACTAGTAAAGTTACCTACATTGACCAGAATTGAAAGAGTATTTGCAGAAGTGTTTTAAAGGTACAAAGGCATCCCTGAAACACATATTTATGTTCTAATATCATTCATATACCTTCTCAGAAGATTTGGGATCATTTGGGGCAAATTTGGGACCTAGAGATCGAAACTAGTCAAAGGTCGAACCAAGGAAAAAAGTGGAAAATTGCAATTTTAATAAAATTCCTAACAAGGGACATTACACATATCCAATACTTTCATGTCACCATTGTGGTTGTCCCTCCTTGACTAGTCCCTACACATGACAAACTCTATTTGTTAATCCTTTGTTCAATAATAAAAAATTTAAAACATTTATATTTCTTTTTTCAATAAAATTGGCATGAGTTCCCTTCATCTTAACATTGTGTTCGTCTACATTGATGAGTTCTATAACAATGGTTGTGTATGTAAGAGCATTATTTCTCCCCTTTCAACTTGCCAAGTAGAATGCTAATAGCTATCGTGTTAATGTGTTTGTATTATCACATTAATGCAACTAAAACCCATAGTTTTCTCCCTACAAAAAGCACATTGTGGGAAATGGAGATTGTGTGCCTCTTTTGCTACTTGAATTTTTATTGTGCCCCAAATTAATTAGTTAAATCCATACCATGCTACAATTTTTGCAAGGATCCCTTTGGTAGCAACTTCAGCTTGATCTATGCACACATTAGGAAGAAATGTGATGTCCTAGGTTTTTTTATGAAAATTTAGGGGTATCCAATACATCTATGAAAATTATGTGAATTTAACATGGTTTTGGGTGGTGAGGTTTATCCAATCTCATCGAAAATGGTATTCCTTCACTATTCTCTCTCTCACAACTCACCAATCAATTGTCCTTTTGAATAATCTAGTAAATATTTTCTTCTCTTGGCCTCTCTAGGTGAACAATGAAAAAGCTATACCATTTACACCTTCTCTCCCTTTTACAGGGGGATGTTTACATTTTTCAAGGACCTTGCCATCCTAGTGCATCAAAAAAAGTTCCAATTTTAGTTTCTTCCAAACATTGGCATCCTCAATATTTTCAACCTTGCCATTACACCTACACGGTCAATTTTGGCTTATTTTTCCTACTTATTTTCCTTTTTAATTATTGATTTTGTTAAGCACCTATCATCATGATGACCCTTCAAGAACCCCATTTCCCTTCAAAATGAACCATTGACCATTTTTTATCCTCCAAGTTCATTTTTTTTCCCAAGGAAACCCAAAGGATGTTTCCCCACATCTATAGATGACATCCCTAATAAACTCATTGGCATAGATTAGTGCACCTAACCTAAGGGGATTTGAACCATGCACATGCCAACATGAAACATATCCTCCTAGTTGCAAAGACATATTTGATTTTTGTTATTCCTTTTTACTTATTGTCCCTTGGCCATGTTCCTTTCAACCCTACTCTTCCCAGGGAAAGTTTCCTCTCAACCATGTTTCTTCTCAAACAAGCTCATTCTCAACCATGTTTCTTCTCAAACAAGCTCATTCTCAACCATGTTTCTTCTCAAACAAGCTTCTTCTAAACATTGTTCCTCATGGTACAATCTTCTTCTGAAATATCTTCCTCCAAGGATAAGCTTATGCTTGCTTCCTCTCATGTAAAGATTGTTGGGACTTTTGTTGTTCAGAGCATTTGGGAGGCATGGGATTATATGGCCCTTAGGGAGGGGTATATGGGGTTTAATGTATATGTAATATGGGTTAGCCTAGTAAAGGGCCTACATGTGTAATGAGTGAGAATAGGTATATATAGAGGTCAATATAGTCATTATGGAGACATCAACATATGGTTTATATATATGTATGTATTTAGGTTATTTGGAGATAGTTTTTCTATTGTGAGTTATTGTGTAACTCATCTCTATTATCCTTTTGGGAGTTGTGCTCCAGATTCACATTTGGTGTACATTGTATGTATTTTGGTTTATGGTGTTCTATTAAATAACATTTGGTATTAGAGCATGCAATTCTTAGTTTTTTTCTTCTTCAAACAAGCCATCTTACCATTCCCACTACAAGTTTTGTTGTGATATTGCAAATGCGTGGGACTTGTGGGAATTGAAAAAGAATAGGTCAAGCTATCTCCAGTCCAAATTTCATAATCTAATTCACTATATTTTTAGAGTACAACCTTAGGGTTTTTGTCTAGTGTTGAAATCAATCTAAAAAATAATGTATACTTGGTAAAACAATGACATCTAAAGCTAGCGAGGTCCACTTATGGAGAATAGAAAGAAGATAAATTTGGTTGTCGTCAGTACACATTTTAGACTTGGAGATGAAAAACTAGATGCATCATATACCGTATAAATACAACCTTCTAAATGGTGCCAAAATCAACAAGTTTTGGGAAAATTGCTATCACTATTTCTTCGCACATCAAAATTTTGTAGGACCTATGGCATTGCAAAGAAGACCCGTGGCATGTTTGTTAAATAATGAAAATTTAGATTCAAGGTTGTAGAATATTTTGAGTTACATCAAGTACAAGGTTAGCATGTAGGACAATCCCCAAATGAGGGCTTAACAAGCTATGCTAACCTAAAATTTAGGAAAACTTTTTATTCTGAAGTATGATTGAGATTATTCAAAAGCCATTGAAAATAGGACATATAGGAAAATATATTGGTAATTTTTGTTTCATAAAAGGATAAATATTGAAGGTTGGGGAATAAGAATCTAGGGTTTTGGGTAAACCCCAAATAATAACCAATGGTATTACCTAGCTTTAAAGGACATGAAAAAAAATAGTTGATTTTTTTGTAGAGGTTTTTATTTTTACAAGGAAGCTAATGTTTAGTGGAAAAATCTTGATTTGGACCACATATTGCATTTCCCTTGGGAAGTATTTGAAGATTTATTCTCAAATAAATGGATAAAGCAAATGAATTCAGACGATATGTAGAAAATTAAATATGGCTTGAAGGAAGTAAAGGAAGAAATTAGGAAAAATTATGACTAATTTCTTAAGTTGTAAGCCTTTAATGAAGCACTTATTAAGGAGTTTTGGAAATTAAAACAAGAAAATATTAGCAAGGGAAAGTGGGAAAATGATCAATCAATGGAGGGATTGAGAAATAAAGATGAAGAATCCAAAGGTTGCATAAACATAACCAAAACCCTCTTAACAATATTCTGAATATGAAAAAACAACTATAAGAGTTTGAATCAAAGAATAAGGAGGAATATACTACTTGAAAAGTTGAAGTCAATACTGCTAAAAGACTTGAAGAGGAAATTTGCAAGAAGCCCTAAACGTTGATGAGGTAAAATTAGAAATGCAATCTAGAATTGAAGGACGTGAGAATTTAATAGATGGGTCAATTGGGTCTAGCTCGAGCAGTTGTGGGAAGAAGTGTTATGCTCCCTAGCCAAGTTCAATTCTCACAAGTGTCATGTTGAACTCTTAAATGAGCATATTGTTGACAAAGCCTCAAGCTTCTGTAGAATCTAGTTTACCTTAGGTACCATCCTTATAATAAGGGGAAACACCCAATAAGTTTCCTTGGTATATGTATTTCATGAAAAAAAAGAATAATAATAATAAATAAAATAATTTGATAGATGGCACCATATTGCGGCTTCAAAAGGAGAATGAATACAAGATTCAAGAAGGTTACCAGAAGATACTTGATGAAGTTGAGATCCAAGTTGAGGATATATGCATGAAATATGATGGCATCATCTCAAAGGCCATAGAAATAAAAGATTAAGCACAAAGGATAGAATGATGTGATTGTCTCTAAGAATAAAATTGATATAACTCTAGGGGATGTATATATGGGATTTGATGTATATCTAATAAGGGTCAGCCTAATAAAGGGCCCAAATGTGAACTGAGTGAGAATATGTATATGGAGAAGTCAATCTAGTCATTATGGAGATATGAACATATAATTTAGATATGTGAATATATTATGGCTATTTGAAGAAGGTTCTCTTATTCTATAAGGTGTTATTGTGTAATTCCTTTCTATTATCCCTTTGAGAGTTGTGCTCTGCATTTACATTTGATGTATAATGTATGTATTCTAATTTATTATATTATGTTGAGTATTTTGTACATAACATGGGATACCATTAAAACGCTTTCTCTCTTGGAAGGTGATGTCCATTAAGACTCGGCCTTCCAATCAATGACCATTGTCTTTGGTGTTTGCATCGAATTATATTTCAAGGGAAGCCTTTAGCTAAGTCTCTTTAGTTCTAGACCCTAAGTCTCTCTAGGCATGGTGTCTGCTTTGCTAATGATAATTTGGATAGTCCTTCTAGATCTTGGCTTCGTTATGCTAAGGTCAAGATGAAATCTCCCCTAGCCAATGTTGATAAATTCATTTTGGATCACATTCAAGGGCTCATTCCATAGGACCTAGTGTTAAATAATTTGGCCTCTCAATGCCTCAATCCCAATGGAGAGATTGACATTTTGGAAAGGCCACAACCTTTTCCAAATATAAGTTGACCACGGGATACAATGGCTATGCTCCAAGCCCTTCTTTAAAGGTTGACTAAATAATCTTTGGTTGTTGAGATCAAGCCAAAAATCTTGGCTAATCAAACTTCATAGTATTTGGAAGTTGGTTCTAGAACCTACAAAACATTATTTTCCTAGTGTTTATCTATGGGATGTCTATCATTATAGAAATCAACTTACCTATGTGTGTCCAACCCGCATTGCCCCAATGTGACCAAGCCAAAACTCTTAAACATAACTTCTAGTTTTCCCTCTTACCAAGGTTCATTGGGCTCAGATTGAATCTTTATGCCTATAGTATCTCCTTGCCTTTATTTCATGCTAGGATTCCTTATTAGGAGATCGTTTTCCTTATGCTAACAAATTCAAGTCTTCCTAAGTGATTATTAGAGTTAAGATCCTCTTTTGAGCTTGGAAGAAGACAAATGATGTTTTGTTTAATATAGATGTCTCTTCACACAACTTGTCTTGACATAATAACATATTGATATGTTCCAGTGTGTTAATGTAAATCGCAATACAGATGTGTAAAGTGTACCTTGAAATGGAGCATGAACAACAGTGGTTGGAGTATTCGCATAGGACCCCATGCACCATGAGTAGAGTGTTTCCTAGCCCACTTAGCCTAGTTGTCTCTTTTTAGGCCCTCATGGCCCACCTAGCCTCCCAAAGAAACCTCAATCTATAGGGTCTCATCACAGTAGGCCTCACCACCTAGTGAGTGAACAAGTGTGAGAGAGGCATCAGCATAGCCAAAGTTGGCCTCCAATCCCACATCACAATGACAAATAGTTCTTGACTTTTCCTCTTGTCATTTAAAAGAGCCCCAAGCCCTTAGAACCTCCTATTGATGAATGGGACCCAATGTAGCCTACAAATGTCCATCCTCTTGTCTTTGGTTTTGGCCCTACCCTAAATAACCATGGCCAACCTCTTCATGACACTAGCATGGTTACTACTTAGTGTTTATTTTCTATTGAGACACCCTTTGTTGGCTATGTAATTTTAGACATCATGTTGTGGACTCTATGATAGTTGGTGCTTTGGTAAAAGCCAGTGCACATTTCTTGAGTTTTGGACATTCGTGTGGAGCTTGCTTTTGCGGCCCACAATTTTTGTATTAAGTCCCTATATATATTGCCTTTATTAATAATTAATGGAAGCTTTATTTTTAAAAAAGCATTCCAAAGGTCAAAATCGAGGTAATAGATTGTTTGAAAATGTTATGAACCAAATACTAAATAAAACATGATGAGCTTGATACACACAATATGTTCATAGAGCATAGCTCCCAAAAGTATTATTAATTTTGAGTTACACAATAACTCCAAAGATATTATAACTCCTCATCAACCCAAATACATCCAAATGAAATGACCATATCATAATGTGTATAATAGTGAGTCTATTGACCTCTATGTGTGTGTGTGTGTGTGTTCCTATTCATTGCTAATGTAAGACCACTATCATGTTACTATTTACATATACATGCGACCGCTTATATACCCCATTAAGGCCTTATGATTTTTTAGGCCAAATGTAGTAATGATAGTCCTTCATTTTCAGCCACAAACACAACCATCCCATGCTCTCTTACACAAGATGCCATCACTCTTCTTTAGAGTGTATCTAGCATTTTTATTTCATTGTTCATTTGTAGGTCTGAGATGGCCCTAATCAACTTTCTCACATCATTCATGTAATCTTCTATGAACACACACGTACATGACACAATGTCTTCTCTCCTTGTAATGAGCTCGTACCTTTAAAATTAATGAAAGAAATGTTCATGTGTTTACTTCTATGTCTAGTTTCCTTTACCGCAATGCTACAACAATCATGATGCTTGAATTCATCAGGGCATGATGCTTTTCAACAAGCCACCTAAACAATTCAACATGCACCCTACAATCCTTTTTGGGTACATAAGATAGCTTTAAAGGCTTGCACCCAAACACAACCTTTTGTGGACAATACCAAACACACACTCCTCACTCCAAAAGCCTATAATGACATCCCTTTGCAAATAAATACTCCACAAGCCAAGTATCAAATATGTTCTAGTACAATTTCAAGATAATAAACAATATACACAATGCAATTGAGAGCAATGGGTATAATGTTACGTACCTTCCCGTGGTTTCAATGCAAGGAAGGGAACATGATGCCAAATTCTGGGCTTTCACATAATCTCAGCCCATTCGATAGATTCATACAATTAAGAACAAGAGTGTGTAGATGCAATCAAGCAAGTATGCACATCGGAATTAAAACAACATCCACACACAATTCATTCCCATCCAACATATCAATACAATCATCAATTTAAACATTTCAGAAGTAAATACATAGACAGAAAAACACTTATCTCCATTGTGCAATTGTCCCAGACAACTAGCTATGTCGCTGCAACGTTCCACCCAACCATAGGCCAGTTGTGTTCATCAATCTCTCAACACAACTGCCACCCCCGAGCTGGGCATGATTCTTACAAGGAAAAGGGGACATTCAAGCTCATGCACAGCCCAATTAACCATTTCATCTGAGCCAAGCCAGTCCACAACTAGGTTTATCAGGCTACATTTGAACATTGGATGCTTGCACTCAAGCTCAAGCCAAAGCAATGGAGTTACCCACAGGATGGCCATGGGTTTTTCCCAAATCGTTTCCATCCAAAAACGAATTGTGGGATGGGGAAAAACATTCACAGAGAGAAAGCAGTTTCTCCCCAACTATCTAAGCATTCAGCAGCCAAAACGGTCTCTATGGAGCCCCAATTCGATTCACCTTCTTCCCCACTAGTATACAACACAAAAATGCCCTTCTCCCAACTGAGAATAAAGGAAAACACAGGAAAACACAGGAAAACATGGCTGAAAAACGCCCAGGTAGTTCCAAACTCATGAGGGAGAGAAAACTGGTTGATGGATAATGGCTTGGGGAGCAATTCATGGCTCTTTTCTTGCCCAAGAAGCAAAACACAATTTTCCATGCAGGGTGGCTTGCCCATACCCGAATTTGGACAGCCATACCTCCCATTCCCCAAGGCATTAACTACCTCAACCAACTCTTGGGATAAATGAATGATTGGGTACAAAAGTCAACATGGGTAGTTGAGGGTTTGATGGGTTCTCTCATTGACACTTAGCTTGACTTGATTGGCTCCAAGGGTTTGAATGTTTTCCCTCCCAATTCCTTGTAAAATCATGCCCCATCTTTTGTTGCATTGCATAGCTAATTGTGGGTATTTTATTAAAATGCATATTTACATGATATTTGAATTTTCATTGTGCTTGGCTAACACGCAAACCATATGCATCACTAAATCGATGACGGAGCCTTGACCTTGAGCTCCTCACCATGATCTTATAACAATATTACATCATTTACAATTTTAATGCAATAGGGTCAAGATGGGGACGTGACATATAAACCCTACCTATATTTATAAAATATAAAGATACATCAAAACCAAGAGACAACTACATAAACCATGTGTGAACCACTAAAAACTAATGACAAGTACCAATAGTGACCTAACCCCCATAAGAAGCACTAACCTCTAAACATTACTATATTAACATTAGCAAACCATAACCAACACAAGGTTAATGCCCTATCTTTTATCATTGAGTTTGTAATCCTCGACCCTTGTTATTAATATCATTGAATTTGTAATCCTTTACCTTTACTATAGTTAATATTATGTGTAGAATGTTTGGTTGATTTCCCTAAATTACTTCCTCTAATTTTAGTTACAAAATAATTTTTTATAAATAACAAACATACAAATTTTGTGAAAGGTTGTTTAACCATAAAATAGTGCCTAAAGTGCATGATTCATTGGTATTAAAATATAATGAATGCTTTGCAATGAATTTGTTATATGACTTGTCGTTATGGTGATTGATTTTGTTATTGTTATGGTGATTAATCTTGTCTCGGTGACATTTATAATTTTTTTAATGATTGTTGTATGGTCTCATTGTATTACATGAGTGCTTTTCTCGTATCAAGGTTGAGCTCCTTATATGATATCAACATTTATTACGAAGCTAACCTAGTGTTGTCACCCACCTTCAACACGTATATATATAAAGTGCATCAACCTTATTTAACATCAATTCATTTGATCATGTAATATCACATATTTTAATGTATTGTATATTTAAGTACATAGGTATTAGCACAACCACTTAATTTGTGGTTGATGAACGTTAACAGGAAAGTTAAGTGGTTGTGCAAACAAATTAAAAAAATCAATTAAGTGTTTGGAAGGTGTTGTAGTCAAACAATTACTCTTCTACAAATCAATGGAAGGAAACAAACTCATCAAAATCTAAGCCTATTGGCTCCTACCTAGAAGAAGTCATTGAGCATGGATTCAAGATTATGCAGCAGGATGTGTCATGCTTATAGACAATGATTTTCCCATCATCATTATTGTCTGATGTGTTGGTTTTCAAATCGCACAGCAGGATGTGCCGAGCTCATCAATGTTGATTTTTCGGTCGTCGTTACTGTCTACTGCGTATCCCATCATAGTTGTTGTCCGATGTGCTGGTTTTCACTGACTGCAAATTATGCCCATAGTAAAATAAAAATTTCCGGTAAAAACCCTCAATAAAGACAACAATGAATAATCTCCAAGATTCTAGGATTTGTGGACATCAACCTTCATCTTAGACCAAAAGTAGAGAGAATAACACTAATAGGTCTTAGGCCAAAAGTCGAAAAAATAACACTAATAAGTATTAGGTGTTATTCTAAAACCTATCAACATAATAACAATACATATTATGTTATCTTTATTCTTCTTATATTGAATAGTCCGACTTTTTGTGTGTAACTACTCAAACACCCAACCAAAGGAGTTCACTATCGACTCCATAAGTACAAGTTTGATTCGCATGGTACCAATCACTCCCTATGGGATTTGAATGCAAGCGAATGAGGAATAAACTCCATACCATGCCATGATTTAAGATACCTTTTCTCTCTATATATATTGTGGGAATTTATCCCATTCTAACCTTTAAGGACCTAAACCATTTCATTAGTTAAAAGTCCACCTTATCCAATTAAAAATTTGCCCCAACTGTAGTTAAGGCAAGCGAGGGGAGGAGGATTTGGCAAATCATTATTGCCCATTAGCACCCTGATGTCAATTTGCCACTGCTCTTACCAAAATTGATTGTTGTCTACACTCTTGCTCAAATATTGCTCGCTAGAATCTTGCTCAGTTCCATCGGTTGTCCTATTTTGTAGGTATAACGCTGCTTGGAAATGGGCATTATTTCTTATACTAAATTGCATATATTGCCACCTTTGTGACAAGATAGTATAGATTGCATGTCTGTGTTTCCATCTTAATCCTTGTGTTTCCATCTTAGTCCTTTATGTCTGGGAGTCTGCCTTCCATCATGGGGCTTTTCTAAGATTATTTATTTATGAGGACTTTTATCTCTTGCTAGTAACTTTATCATGTGAAAATACAATTTTCTATGTTGTTACTTCTCTTGCTAGTTCTATTTTGAAGCAGTCATACTAAGTTAACTTTATGTCTGGGAGTCTGCCTTCCATCATGGGGCTTTTCTAAGATTATTTATGAGGACTTGTATCTCTTGCTAGTAACTTTATCATGTGAAAATAGAATTTTCTATGTTGTTACTTCTCTTGCTAGTTCTATTCTGAAGCAGTCATACTACTAAGTTAAGGAGCTTTGATATTTAAGCAATGAGGTTTCTCTCAACCTTTTCTATTGAAAGCCAATCCAATGACTAAAACTCATAGCTTAAGCATTGAGGTTTCTTTCAATTTTTTCTATTGAAAGCCAATCCAATGACTATAAAAATCAAGTCATTGCTTCCTCAGGATGTATGCCCTCCCACAAATGGAAACTTTAGCCTTGGGTTTGCTGCTACAAGAGAGAGTATGTCAAACCCATATCATTTTTAACAAAATTTGCATATATGGGGTAGTAGTGAATATGCAGGCTAGTTACTGCTGGGATTTTATTGGGTATTAAAAATAGAACTATAGAAACGAGTTAGGCAGATTTATCTCTGCTAAATTATAGCTAGATAGCTAGACTGCTGACTGAACTGTGCAAAGATGAATATATATTATCTTGCTACCAAAAGCACATAACAGAGGCACTCATTAGCTCCGTCAATCACCTGTGAGAAAAGTACATCTAGGATATATTTCGATCTGTAGAACCATTAGAACAAATTCCAATCTTACCAAAGGAAGGGATATGGTGTTTACAAGTCCCAGAGACTGAACTAACAAGTAACCAACTTTATTTCTCTCAAGTCCCCTGTACCGTCTCACCCTTTGGTCTTCAGTGATTGAATCTTGTCTAGCAAAAGGTCCTGTTTATGAAGACTTCTATCATGTCTTTCAGATAAGCTAAATGTAACAGATCACTGCTAGGGAAAACGAGAAGCTCTATTTGAAATGTGAAGCAGTGGCTCTGATTAGAGCCATTAATAGGCTGTTTAGTCGCCTATCTCACCTGTCTTTGACTCTTTAATCTGTTCAATATTTTAGCTCCTATAAATTCCCTTCAGTACGGGCCAACATAACAAATTCCCCAAAGGAGTGCAGAATTACAAATTGTCAATGAAATTATGCTGCCATACAAATGTAAGGAGCTGGGAAAAACAGCCCAAAAAATTGGACACCTTCCTGTTTAGAAAAGCACTTTTCAGCAACAAGCAGAGGAGGTGGGCTAGTTTTAGCAGCTGGAGTTTTGGCATCTTCAATTAACACTTGGATTCCTGCAATTATTTTTAACAAACCATCGTCTCCTACAATTTCTCTTACAGAAAAGTGCATCGTAGAATTATTCTTAGCAGTCAAATGCAAATCTGCGAGCTATGGAACAGTGCATGATAGCAGCTCTGGTCATGAGAACATGAGATAAGAGTGAATACTAAATAGAAGACCCTTACTGATGCAACGACACTTCAGAGCCTGTACAAACTATATTGCAAAGGAAGCTCCCATACTGGGACAAAGAGAAACCTACTAGACCCCTACAGAGGCATTCAATTGGCCACCTATTCCTCCCAATTCTGTACAACATGCCCTGGTAACCAAGACCTCTCTGAGTGATTGTGATGGACAAACCATGATGATCTAAAATCGTAAGCAGACAGTGTGCTGATCCAAAATTTGTAAGCAGACAGTGTGGACCTTTTAAACCATAGTGAGATTAGTGAGAAGGTGGATGCCTAATTAGTATGGAGTTACATTTGAACCTTGATCTTTGCCAGTTCAAAATAAAAACAACTGTAAAACATGCAAGGCTAGTTCCATATTCCATAAGATGCCCCTCTCTTCAGTCAGTTTTTCTAGGTTTTTTTCACTATACTATTTTGTATTTAGGACTATGGCCTGAGCCACAATGAATTATCTGTCAAAGCCATATCGAATTGCCCTTGCAAGACTGGAAATATGTAAAAGTGAAAATCAATCTATACATAAGCTTTTATCTGAAATCCAAAACAAGGTATATGAAAAAGGCAGAAGACAAATAGTGTTTGGTAATTGCCTTGTAATAAAATCCTTGAAAAAAGACCAAAGCCTTAAGAAATTCAAGGATTAAAGCTCTTTAGGTTGCACTGCAAACCTTTTTTAAGTACAAATGAATAGAATCCAAATGAATTCAGAAAGAAAGAAAACAGAAAATATTTGTGCTTTCTCTCAAATCAGTTATCTTCTCTTTATGTGACATTTCTCTTTAGAATAAAAGTCCTTCAAAAGATATCAACAAGTGCTCATGTTGCAACCGCTAATCCCTGCTTAATAAGACGATTGCTGGTGCCTGATTTCCAATGCCAACACATGATAGTTTGTCCGCCTCTTATGAAATCCATCATCCTCCTGGGACTTGGAAATCAATTTTCTTATCTTTAAACCATATGTGAATCTCACTACCCAAGTATCTCAACCAGATTGTAGAAATTAAATCTTCTCCTTTCTTGAATTTTGTGGCCATCCTCTCGAGATCGGCCAAGTCCTTTTGTATAGAGCACTGGGATGTTTGAAGCCCTGGTGGATACCAAAATTGCTGCATTAAAAGAGAACCAGGGGCAAGGGAAAAGAATCAAAACTGGCTGCATGCTTCACATTTCTAAGCACCACTCAATTCTCCAAGTCTGGGCCTTCTTTCTGGTGGTTGCACTGGAAGGTCATCAAGGTCCTCAGACATGGACTTTCTTTTATTCGAAGCAGGCTGCTGCTGTTCCTTTGATAGACCTTTGATAATGTGACCTTTAAATCGTTCTACATCTGCTAACTTTACAGGCTTTAGTATGAATTCCTCCGCACCTTCTTCTAAACATCTGCGTGTATCATTTTCGGAATCAGAGTCCAAGTCCAAAACATTCCATAGAACCTGAGGAACATTCACCTATCAAGACTCAAGCACCAGTATTGACCCCTTACCTGTTGATCCGAGGCACAACATTTTCAGAAGACATTATCACAACAGGAATCTCCTTCAATTTTTTCGATTCCTGAAAAATTTTACAGGGAAATTCAGCAATTTTATCTCAATAGAAAACAATTTCACTGATTTAAGAACAAAGGATGTTTTCTTGTCGTCAGTGGGCAAGAAAATCACAGGATACCTTGATTCTTTTGAGCAAGTCATAACCCGTCATCCCAGGCATACAATAATCGGTGATGATCATATTCACATTGAGGTTCTACATCAAAAGAGGGATTTCAGTCAAATAAGGTCTCCAAGAATTAATTCCTTATATGAGCCCTTTATAACCAGGTCTCAATTCAAGAGTAACTTAACAGAAATCATTGCTAACTTCAAATGGGCAGGGGGATCCACCAAAAAACTCAGAAATGCCAAAATAACAAGTATTCTTTCAGGAGACAATAAAAGCTCGGTTTGCATACATCAAGATCTACAGAGTTGTGATCTTCATCTAGGCCAAGGAACTCCAGAGCTCTTCTTCCACTATCCACGGTGGTCACTGCAATATTTTGGAAACAAAACAGTCAAATAATCTATTACCACAAAATCTCAAAGCCTAATAATTAATTAACCTCTTCCATCAGATGAATAACCAAATAAAGCAGACATATAAGGTTCATTCCTTCTTCCTTTTAACACACACATCCCTCATTTTGGAGGTAGCAATCCACACCATGTTATTGAACTGGTAAGATACACATCATGAAAAGATGCATGCCTGCCAGATCAGTGAGACGAATTACTACCATAAAATTGCAAATCAAATCGACCCAATAATAGATAATCTGCCTTCACCAGATGCATATCCAAATAAAGCAGACACATAAAGTTCATTCCCTTTTCCTGCCAAGACCGTTGGGGGTAGCAATCCACACCTTGTTATCAACCCGGTAAGGATGCCTGTCATAAAAGGGGCAAGCCCACCAGGCGGCTTGGGGTAGGTTAAGGGTGCCCGTCATGAAATGGGCACATAGCTGAGTGGTAAAGCTGCCTGCTTAAGGGTGACCATCATGAAATGGGCATGTAGCTTAGTGGTAGACCAGCACCCTGGGCAGGGCAGGTCAAGGGTGCTTGTCATGAAATGGGCATGTGACTCACTGGAAGTACAGCCTGCAGCCAGTGGGGGGGGCCGAGTCAAGGTTGCTTGTCAGGAAATGGGCATGTAGGTCAATGATAGAACAGCCCTGCTCCCAGCGCTGCAGGATGCCAGTCATGAAATGAGCATGTATCACAGTGATAGAGCAGCCCACCGGCCAGGGGCAGGTCAAGTATGCCCATCATCAAATGGGCACGTAGCTGAGTGACAGAGCAACCCACTAGCGCCCAGGGACAATTCCTAGCCTGTCCAATTTTCAACACTTCCTGTACTTTGGATGCTAATGACAGGCACCATTAATTTTTTATGGGGATCCATATCCATACAAGGCCTAACCAACCAAATATCACAAAACTGACATGAATCCCCCCAAAAAAACAAATTCCATAATTTCCAAAGTACCTTTGTAAGCAGAAACCTTGGGCTAACCAACACAATATCACAAAACTGGTATGGACCCCAAAATAATTCAAATTCCATAATTTCCAAAGTACCTTTGTAAGCAGAAATCTTGAGCAGCCTCTCGATGACTTTCCGATCGACAATGCTATCATCCACAGCAAGAACATGAAATTGTGACGAAGGAACAGGCCCCTCAGATCCCTGGCTTGAACTACTGCCCCTTTCTGCTTCCAAGGCCCTCTGCAAGAGAACTCCTCCATCTCTGCCCATTTCCAAATTTGCCCCCCAAAACAGCTCCGTTCTCCCTGTTCTTCCCTCTGAAACCCAAACCAGCCTAATCACATCGAAAGCAGCTCCTCCCTTATAAGGACCCCAATTGGAGGGCGAAAATTTCAAGACCCAAGAAACGCACGAACCAGATTTTGCAGTACCCACGTATTATCTATGGATTGACGACGTTACAAGTTTCAAAGAGGGCAAGAAAGAACGCTCGCAAGCCGAAATCTGAAATCCGGGTGGGAGCAGATATTTCGGGACGGGTAGCTCGGAGGGTGGAAAATCTGTCGGAAAATCCTTTTTCCCTGAGTTGCCCACTAAGCGCTCATCATTATTATTTCTCTCACACACGCTTCCCAAATATTGTTGTTATTTACAGACACTCAATAATCAATTAATAACAATCATCGTATCATCTTCGATTCGTCCCATTGCGGGGCAGCGAGACGCAACGTGCGCTGCATGGTTAACCGAGCTAGAATGATAATAATAATCAATCCCCCCAAGCCCAACGCCCCAAGACGCAGGGATTCTTCGGATTTGCTCCAGATTCTGCCACCAATAACCGGCCTCGCCCACTCATGTGAATGCCACAAGATACGCAAGATCATGGAATCGGATGACCTCTTGGATTTTGGGTTCTTTAATCAGAAATTGAATTGTCCATCTATGACGGAAGCCCGTCAAGCCATCTCACAATCAGCCCCGCACAAGGTCATTAAATGCAGGATCGATTCTTGACGGGCAGGGGACAAAATTACTGCCATGAACTATCTTCAAAAGTTTGTCTGAAAGGTCTTGCCTAATCAACTAAAAAAGTTGGTCTCTTACCAGTCAACTCCCTAGGGTTCTCATCCACACCCGAGTAATTATTATTTTTATTTATTGAATTAAGATGTGGTTAAGGGGAGGGTAAATAATAATTACCTGCCAACAAAGTAATTAATTATATTATGAGGTTGTGCCTCAAAGGGATGATATAATAGGTTTTGAGAATGGATGTCGATAGAGATGTATGCATGTAGAATATATTTTTACAGGCATATATTCGTTGCTATATATATAATCTAATAACAATGCATAATGCATAGATTACTATATATGTTATTATATATATTAATGCATATCAGTATCATTGCATATATTAATGTATATGCATGTATGTCAGTGTAGAAACTAATATATATACATGCAATAATATGCAATGGTATGTCATCTTAATCAACCTTTTATGCATGTATGTTAGTGTAGGAACTAATATATATATATATATATATATTTATTTTATAGTATACATGTATTATTAATAATATGTAATGGTATGTTATTTTAATCAATTTCTTAGAATCATAAAGAAATATTGACCTATCCACATAACATTATCTTACTCAAAGGTACTTAAATAGCCTTAATTTTCAATAAGCTTTTAAATTCAAATCCACCCAAAAATTAAAAAAACATATTTTAACTATAGTCAAAGCTCTTTCTAGGGTGTGTCAAGTCTTATTAGCACGGTTGGTTTTCGAGGGGTTTTGTTTGTTAATTGGCCCAAGGTTCGAAACTCAATGGTGGTGGGAGGAAACACCAATAAATCTAGTCATGCTAAGGGTTGGTGTGGCCTAGGCCAGATACGATCCTCGGGTGATTTTGATGGCTTAGATGCCCCTGGATCATGATTTGTTAGACCAAAGGCCAGCCCTGCAAGTTAGGTACATTCAAGCAAACAAACAAAAACTCTTTCCAGGGTGTAACTTTCCCATAGGATTTTGGCCCTCTTTGGATCTACCCAACACCATAAAAATCCCAAAAATGAATGGATCAATCAAACTTTCATTAGTTTAAGCTTGAGCATTGTCTAATCTTGTAGCAAACTTCCCCTGTGCTATTGGAATTACTTTGATCAAAATTTTGATAGTTGAGGTTGTTTCAATTGCATAAAAACTCTAAGGGGATTGTTCCACCATGCTCAAAACATGGATCATGGTGGAACTTTGATCATACCTAAAATTTATGTCGAATTATAAGAATTATGATTAGAAAGAGGATCCTTTTGTGAAAAGATTAGCACTTACACTCAAATGACCTCAATTTTTTTGTGAGCTTTCAAATTCAAATTCAACCAAAAATTTGATGAAACTTTTATGAACTCTTTCTATGGTGGTACTTTCCCTAGGATGTTGGCTCTTTTTGAATTGACCCAAAACCATAAAAACCCAACAAAGGAATAGATCCAATAAAACTTCCCCATAAAAGCCCAACAAAGGAATAAATCCATTAAAACTTCCCCTCTATGTTTTGTCATTTTGATATAGCTCTAGAAAAATGGGGTGTTTTTTAGTGCCCCTTATCACATTCTTAGAATCCATGCTTGAGTCTAGTAAAATTTGGTAACTTATAAATATAGTCAAATTTAATAACTTATCATTATGGTTGGGGTTTTGGGTTATTTGTGTGTGGAGGCTCTTAACCATTAAATCACAATGCAATGAACAAAATATTGATTTTGAATAATGGACAATAAAAGTCTTAAAAGTCTTGTGTGGAAATCAATTTGATTGTTAGTGGTCAATATATTTCACGATCATGTAACGCTCTTTAAGATTTCCTAGTGTACTTATTTTGGTACTTTAATTTCACTATGTTCAAATATAAAAATGATTTTCTAAAGAATATTTATCTTTGATAATTTTTATTTTTCTCATAGAATTTGTTGGTCTTAGGGGAAAGTAAATAACATCATTGTCATTGTTGTTGTCATCATTAATAAAGATTAATCTCAGAACCTTATTGAATTATAGGTGAGATCTTGATTAGCTTTTCTAATGAAAGGTTTGTCTTGAAAAGTCAATCTTTGTGTATTTAAGGTCTTAATGTCAACATTAGTTTTGTTCTTAATTTTTTTTGTTTATCAAGTGTCACCAAATGTGGTAGAGACTAATTTTGTAATGTTTTTTTAGTAAGAGTTGTAGCCTTCTGTTAACTTTATAAGTCGAAATGATACATCAGTCATCAAAAAAAGATCATTAACCTACCTCTCGGTGAGACCAGGATAAAGAAAAGAGTTTGGGTGATACTAATATCCGATATAGCATTTGTTATGCGAAAAAAAAGGTTGTACTGAATATATATTGTGGAATTCTTTCCATGTACATAACTATGAGTGTAGACATGAGAATTTACTAAGGTGCTATGCATAGCTATAAGACAAAAAAACTTGGAAAGTCTGAGAAGTAAGAACCAACTACATTGCAGGTGGATCAATATCATCCTTGATGACAAGTGGCATGTCGATAGATCTCCCTACTAGAGAAATATTTTGTGCTAGTTTCAGCTCCAAACGCCTCCCAATTCTATACATTTTTCCAACCATGATCTTATTGGTAGTCCTTTGATCTCAAAGAGATGATAGCTTTTGCTTGAGGTTTGCTATCTCCGTATTTTTTTTCCATCATGACCCATCTCAACAATGATTTAGTCACCTAATTCAAAACCATCGAGCATTGGTACCATTGAATTCTTCCCATAGTGTCTCAGGGATTCTGAATCCATTCCTCCATAAGATTGAATATTGCACCTACTTGAAAGATTGTGTTGTTTTGCTCCATTTCCTGCTTTTCCCTGCTCTTGTATGCCTCTTCCTCTTCGACGCAACTAGGAATGTGGGGGGCTAGAGGAGTTCAAGGGATAAACTCAATACCCAGGCATCTCCTTAGGAAGTTCAGGTTGGAATTCACAAGGAGTTCGGGGGAAACTCAATACCCAACATATAAATTATTGATTAAGTTATACTCGTTTTTCCGAAAAGAAAACACATATGGAACTAAGTTACTAGGATATAAACTACCTACTGAAGATATAGGGTGTGGTTCCAACCACTCTAGGTCAATGAGCAGTTGTAGCTCCTCCTCCAAATTATTGGTCTCCTTTTTATGATCAACCATAATGTGACTGAGTAACATTTTGTCCATCCAGAATGTCGTGAGGGAATGGTCAGAGAAATCTTTCCTAGATCGAGAGTACCCCAGGTTTGGGATCCAGCTGGCTAAGGTCTCGATTTCATCCACCTCTTGTAAAACTTTAGTGTCCATCCAAATTTTCCATTATGCCATCTCTATTTCCAGTTTGTGGGCATGGGGGATGGATTCCTTGTAGTAATTGGTTACTAATGTCGCTATGAGCTAGTCTTGGTGGGATTCTGCAGCTTGATGCTAGCTCATTTTTCCCCTTACCCTACACCATGATCCAAACCTCGACATTACCTTTATGTTGTTCAACAGTTCTTGTTCCTTTAATTTTGCTCAATCGGGGCATGTCTTCGGAGTTCTCAACAATGAGGATGATGTTAATCACCAATCACGTTTCGGCCTTGATGCACGAGTCCTTTGCCATGATTAATCTGTACTCCTCTACTCTGGCGTAATCCTTCGGCTTCGTGTTTTTGCACTGAACCTTCTTTTGCACAGTACCTTCCCATATGACCTAGTAACTCTGCACATACCTCCTCAATTCGAGTTGATGTTTCATAATGGGGAGTTGTTGTGTTCCAACTTCCATGTGCTCCGCATGGATTACCACACCCTCGTGTCCGTTGGAGCCCGACTGTCTCCTCGAGGTTTCTTGGATGGAGCCTCCCCTTATGTTGGTCGAAGGATGTGTTGGGGCGTCCCGAGTGGGCCTAGTATCGCCACTGCTCAACCTACATGGATGAACTAATCTTGTAATGTTATTACACTAAAAGGTCTTAATTAACTCTTTTAATGAAATATTAGTGTTCAAAGCCTGAACCCTCAAACATTTAAGCTCTTGCATCTACCCTAGTTCTAATTTAGCATGTTTCAACTAATTTAGCATGTTTCAACTGAACACTTTACTCATTATCCAAAACTAAGAAAAAAACAAAGTACAATGTTGCAAACAAATAAAAAATGCTTCTTTATGTAATGAGGGAAGAGAAACAAATTAGTTCATGTTGTTTTGTTAATTGTTAATATATTTTTAAGTATTAATAAATATGTTAGATCCTAATCTTAAAATCTATTTAGCAAGTAAACTCGTGAACTCTTTTAATGAGGAGTTTCTTTTTGAAAGTCGCCATTTGAACAATTACCTAGTTGGGATAACCTAGGCAAGACCCCTCCTAGTAGGAAACCCTACGATTCAAAAAGAGTTAAAATGTCTAGAGATGCACCCAAATGGGGGTTCCACTCAAAGGAGATGCCTACCCTTCTAGCTCGCAAGACCCCTCCTAGTAAGAAGCTTATGATTTAGCAAAGGTTGAGATGTCTAGAGATGTACCCAAATGGGGGTTCCACTCAAGGGAGATGCCCACTCTTCTAGCCCGCGAGACCCCACCTAGTAGGAAACCTATGATTTAACAAGGGTTGAGACGTCTAGAGATGCACCCAAATGGAGGTTCCACTCAAGGGAGATGCCTACCCATCTAGACTTATCACAATAGCCCCATGTCTCACTGGGATTTGAACTCTGGGGGAAGAGTATGAAACTTACCTCCCTACCAATCGAGTTGTTGACCCCTCAATGCAAGTAAGGGCTTACATTGACCTCAATTTTGTTTTCCATTGTTAGCGTAATTGTAAGTATTCCCAATGTGGTGGAGACTAATTTTAGAATCTTATTGTTTTAACAAGTAAGACTTTGATTAACTTTTCTAACGAAGGGTTATTTCCTTATGTCAACTTTAATCTTAATTATGTTGTCAATGGTTACATATTCGCATTGTAATTAGTCAACTAGGTCTAATTTGATGGTTAGGAAGAAAAGTTGTTTCCTCTCTTACCCAAGTTCACATCCCACATTGTGATAATTTTTTCCCAAAATACATGACACTCCAATTTACCTTGAGTACAAATAAATTTTCCCTAAAATACATCACACAAAATAAACAAGTAATCATAAAAAATTTAATAAACTGGCATAGTACCTTGACCAACCAAATTAATGTCAACCCTAAATTTTAAAAAAAAAATTGTTAAATTTAAAAAAAAAAATTGTTAAATTTTTTTTTGTCTAACCTTCAATCTTAAATAATTTGGTTTACTCTAAGTAAAATGCCTAATAAATTTTCAAAAAATACATTAAAATAAATAAATAAATAAGTAAACTTAACCTTAGAAAAGTAAGCCTTGACCCACCCTTTTAGGGATAAAGCAAATAAGGTCAACCTAGAGCAACGTTGTTAGTATATTTCTAGGTGGTGTTGTTGATTGTTAACATATTTCTAGGTACCACCAAATGTGGGAGAGATGGGTCCATATTTTTAGGTTGGGTTCACAATTGTATCACCAATTATGATAGAAACAAACAAATCCCAAAGAGTTGTTTTTAGTGGAAAGGGTAAATCCTTACTCTAAGGTTATTTGTATCAAAGAGGTCACATAGTGGCTAGTTTTATATTTGTATCAAAATATAAAACTTATCACTAAATTAATAAGGTGAATGCCTTCCCAATCTTTAACCAGCCCTTCAAGCATTCAAGGGATGATAAACTTTCTTCTATGTTCTTTGAAATATATATATATATATATCCTAACAACTATTGGATCATGATATCCTCCATATCTGGTCTAATGTTGGCATGACTAAATTACTCAACTTTGTTATAGACAATCAAAAGGTGAACAACCTAATATTGCATATTCACATTTTTAAATATTTCTTACATTGTTTGTTGCGTTCCTTCTTCCGAGATTGTAGGTCGATCTACCTTGGGATCTCACTTTATACCTTTTTTTTATCTGATCTAGATTTATGAAGTGGAAAGATGATTGGCTCCATGCAACTTTTTCCTCCCATGGCTATTTTTTTATATAACCCATCTTTTAAATAAAATATAATTTTTAAAAATATTTTTATATAACTCATCTTTTAAAGAAAATATTTAAAATATATATATATTTATAATTTGTAATACAATATTAATATCAAAATTTCATGTGTACATGCATTTACACCTTAATCATTATCACCATAATATCATGTCAACCACTGAATCATAGTCCAACAAATAAAATATTATTTCTCCGTCATATAATTTTATAATTTTAGTTATTAAAAATAATTCATTTTCATTAGTTTATTGATCGTGTGTTGAAACTTAAAGTTGTGGATCATATTCCACAAATAAAAGAAAACAAAATCTAAAATTATAAGATATTTTAAATAATGGTTTTAACTTTAAGTTGAATGTTTATATTGTTAAATAAATGCATTTAAAAAAGTGTATTTTAAAAGATGCAAATACAATAAAAATTTATTTTTTTTAAATTAGTATTCACGGAGTTTAGAATCGATAACTTAATACAAGGAATGCTTTAATAATACATTTATTCAGTGATTCAATATAATGCTTGAATAAGCTACATGAATTGAGAAGGAGGAAAAT
The DNA here is from genome assembly GCA_027924585.1 of Larix kaempferi. Taxonomy (NCBI): domain Eukaryota; kingdom Viridiplantae; phylum Streptophyta; class Pinopsida; order Pinales; family Pinaceae; genus Larix; species Larix kaempferi. The sequence goes on from BSBM01000017.1 coordinate 37,924,466, forward strand.
TTCTAGATGAGGGAGCTAGGGTTTTTGCTCTGCAACTAGGAAGAGGGTCGGAACTCGGCGGCCATGGTTCCTTCCATGGCTGCAAACCCTTTTCCCTCTGGTTCCTGGTCTTAGCGACGCATTAGTGGTGGCGGCCCTGTTCGCGTGATCCGTGGTCTGGCCTCGAGCGGCGGCGCTTCTCAGCGAATGGGCTTCTCGCCAGCATCTGCAGTACTCCCCACTTGTGGGATGGAAGAGCCCTCTCACCCACAGAAGCCTTGTGCACGTCGTCTGATCCCATATCGTCCACTGTATTATCAGGGTTCTTGTCGAGCTCCAGCAACGACGGCCTCCATGGAGTGGACAGTTCTTGTTCTTGAATCGCCCGAGAAGTGCAAAGGATTATCTCCTCATTGCTTTGCAATTGCAGTGGCGTCCAAGGCCAACAGAACCAGAGGGCGCTGCCGCTTCCTCGTCGCAGTCTCCACGGCCATGGTCGCGGCCGCCGGATCGATCTTGGAACCCATCAACATAATACAACCTTGCCGCCTCGCCGCTCTTTTCTTGAATCCTCAGGTTTGCCTTCGCCCAGCAAGCTCTGCACAATTTTTATTCACGGCCGACAATCCAGAAAATAAACGCATTGAATACTGCCGGCCTTTGCATGTGGTGGGCATTGAAAAGCAACAGGCCGAGGATGGAATTGGGACAGGGTTCAGCTCACATCTTGATTATATATCTCCTCAGCAATTGCAGTGGCGTCCAAGGCCAACAGAGCCTCGCAGAACAGCAGGGTTTGCGTTGTGCGGGACGGTAATTTCGGGGGTTTTTGCCTGGCCGTTTTCTTCATCTGGTGTTGCTGGCTGATTGTTCGCTGGTTTGGGAGATCCATTGAGTTTGCTACTCGTCCACAAACTAGGATCTACTGTTTCTTCTAGTGAAGGTTTCGGTTATGACGGAAACTGAAGCCGTCTTGCTGCGTTTACTATTGTCAAGGGTTCTTGGAGGCCGGCGGGGGTTTTGTGGCACCTTGCTCAGGGTTAGTGATGGCTGGTGACGGCTGACATGTGTGGGGCTCCCATTCTATGGAGCTGGTGGTTTGCCGTACTGATGGAAGTTTATTCTGAAATTTTTCTGCTATCTTTCTTTTTTCTGAGTATGGAGAGAGGGCGGTGCCTTTGCGCGGCGACCCATTGGGTCTGAGCACGATCCAGTGGCGGCGGCGGTTTCGGGTTTAGATCTGAAACCGGTGGCCCTAACTGTTCTTCTTCTTGTGGCAACATTCTCTTTTTTTTGGTTCAGCTCATTATAAGCTGTTGTTTCTGCTTATATGGGACAGAAATATGTGAAAATGTAGGGATCCTTGTTGATTCTACTACATGTGCAGTATGTAATTTTAATCAACTTTTTGAAATAAAATTACGGACTTTTTCCAAGGAAAAAAAAAATACATTTATTCAGTATTTATTTTAGACTTTATGAATAATCTTAAAATTAAATTATCATTATTATAATTAATGATTTTTATAGTCCATAAAATTAATTAAAATTATTGTCTTAATATAACCCCTTGATTTTCCAAAAAATTATCTTAAAAAAATATTAAAATTTATCATTAAACCTAACCTTTAGATGTTAGTCAATATGTTTGTTTTGTATTAAACAACCACAGATGAGGATGAAAAAAGGCGATCTGCAGAACTTTGAAGGTAGAAGGGTTTGTATGCAGTTTTTCCCCTAATCTTCTTCAGATGACTAGTACTTAGGGAGGGCGCAACCCCTCCTCTCTCGCCAGGATCAAAGCAATGCAACGGGGCTCCTCAATCAACAACTACAGAGACTGGAATCGGAGGAGAGGGATCTACAGGCTCCGCTGCTCAGCAGCCATCCCCTCTAGGGCTTCCCAGTCCGGGCTTCTGTATCCCGAAATCGGTCAATATCCATGCCTTAACCGTGGATCCTGTAAAAATCAAAGAAAGGATCCAATGCATGACAGACCATGCCCTAATCGGAAAGTTTATCGACATCTCGCCATCCAAAAAAGCATTAATCTGGTGGATTAACACTACTCTGAAACCAAAGGCCCATTACGATCTACTACTGGGCTCCAAGGGTTTTTTCACAGTGGTTTTCTTTAATATTGAAGATCGATCAGGACCTTATTTCTATTATTCGATCGGCCTCTACCTCAAAGTATGGAGAGATCACTTCAATCCAGACAAGGAAGATCTATCCATTGCCCCTGTTTGGATCCATCTCTACTCCTTGCCTACCGAATACTGGGATTCATAGATCTTGGAAGCCATAGGAAATACCATTGGACAATTTGTGAAGATCGCATATCTCACCAAACAAGGAAGGTATGTTTATTGTGCTTGAATTTGTGTTTATATTAATATCTCTAAAGATCTCCCGAAGGGGATAAACCTTACCTCGAAAGACTCTGAGTGGTTTCCAACCCTCGATTATGAACATATCCCTTTTCGATGTCAGTGATGCCATGCACATGGACATTTGTTTCGAGACTCTCCCCTTCTGAAATCAGAACAAACCCTAAACAGAGCAAAGGAGACAACAAATGCGGAAGGGTATGTTAGGGTTACCAACAGAAAAAGGACGAGAAAGAAGCAGACTGGCCCAAATTTAAACAAGAAATCAAATATGTCTAATATTTTCGCAATCTTGGAACAAATAGACCCTGACACTTTGGCTGCTCCAGGGGAAGAATTGACACATCAAAAGACCTTGAAACTCTCAGCCCTCGAAAAAGGAGGAACCAGCAAGATTACTCAACAACCTGAAACTCCACCGGAAGGGGATAAGATGGAAGAAGATGGAGAAGAAATGGAAATGGGAGAGTTGGATCTGGATGGCATTGAAGAAGCCTGCAGGAAGAAGGACGTTAAATCAATTTCCGATAAAAAACTCCAACTCCTAAAGGAAGTTATCCTTAAAGTCAAACCTACACCGGGTCTTGGAATTGGACCCCTGAAACTTAAAGAAACCAAGCGAAAACATAAAGATGGAGGAGTGAAGAGGGGAAGGAAGACTAACAGAGAACGAATTGGGGAAATTGAGGTACAACTTATGGACTCATGTCAATACCCAACTATTCAGGAATCCCTTCTTTATGTTTGTTATTTTGCCTAATGAAGATTTTATCTTGGAACATTCGAAGATCCAATGGCTCTCAAAAGATTAAATCCCTGAAAAGGAAAATTTTAATGGAGAAACCGTCTATTGATTTTTTACACGAAACTAAATGCTCTGAGAGGCAACTGAAAGTTAGGGCTAGAAATTTTTGGAAAGACTGTCAAATTATGGCACTAGATGCAGTAGGACAAGCTAGTGGTCTGGCGATCCTTTGGGATCCAAGAAAGATCCTTTTATAAAATTTTGTTTCTACAACCTTTAGTCTGTCAGCTAAGTTTCACATCTTGGGAACAAATGCTTGGGGAGTCATTTCTAATGTCTATGTCCCTAACAGCTATCCACTAAAGAGAAACTTCCTCAGTTCTCTGAACAGAATGCGGGATGATTTTGTTGGACAACATTGGATTATTGGAGGCAATTTCAATCTGATTCATACTCTCACTGAAAAAAAAGGAGGCTGAAGACTTCTAACCCAAGAGAGTAACACGTTTGATGAATTTATTAAGTCTAGCCACCTGTTGGATATAGGCATGGGTAGTGGCGACTTCACCTAGAACCACAGAAGTGGGGGGGGTTTCATCAAGTCGCTGCTCGAGTTGATAGATTTTTAATTTATGAGAATATTATGTTTTACAGTGGGGTTCTGGCATCTCAGTCCCTTCCAACGGCAGGCTCGTATCACTGGCCGATTACTCTAGTCTGGAGTAACATAGGGAACAAAGCGAAACACCCTTTCTGTTTTGAAATTTTTTGTCTAATTCATCCTGACTTCCACACCCAAATGGAGACCTGGTGGCATTCATTGTTTCCGCCCCAAGGCACCAAGATGTATCAATTCTAGCAAAAAATGAAGCTTCTTAAGGAAAAATTGAAGATATGGAATAAAGAAGTCTCCGGCAATATTTTTCAAGAAAAAATCAAGTTGGAACAACAAATGGAAGAAATTCAAAAGGATATCATGACGGAGGGTCTCACAGATAACCTCTGTTACAAAGAAAAGTTTGTTTCAAAACAGCTCGCCAAAAGGGAAAAACAAGAGGAAATCCTCTGGAAACAAAAGTCACGAAACCATTGGTTGAAAGATGGAGATAAAAATACCAAATTCTTCCATCGATCTACCATCCAACACAGGAACCATGATAGAATATCAGTATGAAAAACCACGATGGATAGACAGTTGACACTCATGAGGAAATAGAGAAAGAATTGATTTCCTACTTCAAATCCTTGCTTACTGAATCTAATGCAGACAGGGCATAGGCCATCAGGGAAATTACCAGGCTCATCCCCAGGATGGTTATGGTAGAGCATAATGAGATGTTGATAAGGTCAATAGCGATGCTGGAATTTGAATATGCAATCAACCAAATGGAACGGCAAAACCTCGAGCCCTGATGGTTTCACTACATTTTTTTCACCACTTCTGGGATCTGATCAAGCAAGAGGTCTGGGAAGTTGTGGAGGAATCCACGAGAATGCGGGGAGTTCTTCCGGTGCTTAAATCAAGTTTTCTAACTCTGGTGCCTAAGACCTCAATGGAAGACAATCCAGGTATGTTTAGACCCATTTCTCTGTGTAAGATTATCTACAAAATTATCACTAAAGTTCTGGCTAATCGTCTCAAACCCCTTCTTCCTACATTGATCTCTCCTGAACAATCGGGGTTCGTAGAGGGGAGGCAAATTTTGGATGGGATAATTTTATCTCATGAATTTTTACACTCCCTCAAAGTGACTAAAAAATCCAGAATGATGCTGAAACTTGATCTCTCTAAAGCCTATTATAAGCTCAACTGGAATTTCATGAAGAAGATGATGGCCTCTTTTGGCTTTGGAGAAACCTGGATTCGATGGATAAGTAACCTGACATCGTCGACCTTCTTCTCCATTTTAATTAACGGGGCTCCTTCGGATGTGTTCAAACCTTCTCTGGGTATCAGACAAGGAGATCCCTTATCCCCTTTCATTTTTTTTAATGAATGAGGGTATGGGTCGTCTTATCACTCATATGGTGAACCAACAAGCCCTCAAAGGCCTTTGTTTCCCGCCTTATGATTGGCATTTGACGCACCAACAATTCGTGGATGATACGCTCCTTATGGGGCACTCATCGGTGCAAGAATCCAGACAGTTGAAGAAAGGATTAAATCTCTTCCTCAAAGCTTCGAGGCTAACCATCAATGAGGACAAGTCCCAGGTTTTTTTCTTTAACACCCGTCCAGTTACTCAATGAAATATCCTTCAGATTTTGGGTTTCCAAAGGAGCTCCCTTCCGTCCAAATATCTTGGAGCCCCCCTTTCAGTCTCTGTTCTGAAAAATATTTCCTGGGAATAACTCCTAAGCGGGATGAAGGAGAAACTGTCGGGTTGGACCTTATGGGATTTCAACTTCCCTAGCATAATGGTTTTAGTGAAGCCGGTATTACAGGAAATGCCTCTATATTTGTTTTTTGTTCTGGCAGCTCCAAAATCTGTGATGAAAGAAATTCGAAGTATCTAAAGAACTTTCCTTTGGAGAGGCGCAGTGGATCATCGCAAATGGCCCCTTGTGGATTGGAACACTCTTTGCCAGCAAAAGAAAGATGGGGGCCTGGGCCTACGTGATCCTGAAAATATCAGCAACGTATGTGGGGTGAAAGTATGGTGGAGGTGGATTAACTATTCCGAGGAACCATGGGAAAAAATTTGGTGCAGAAAATACACTCTGGATGTACCCCAACAAAACTTAATCAGAATTGATGGGCCGGAAGTGGGATCTCACATCTGGACAATGGTGAGAGTTGGAAGGAAGCTAAACCAGAAACATAGTTTTTGGGAAGTAAGGGAGGGCTCTTCGGCCTACTTATGGACATGTTCTTGGCAACAAAAACCAATATTACAAAATATTTTTCCAAATCTCCAAACCCATCTGTTTCTTCAGGAGCTAGGCTGGAGGACAATTAACCATTATTGGCAGGAGGAAGAGGATGACCGAGGTTTTCAAAATTGGAAACCGGTTGAATGGTGGAGAGATAATTATGGAATTAAGGAAGGGGAAACCATCTATGACCACCTCTTGCAAAGGAAAATAAATGCTCAGGAAGGACCAAATATTCTTCTATTGGTTTACTCCACTAAAGGTACATTCTCTCTCCGGGAAGCTTACTCCTTGCAGGATCTGACTGGGGATCAACCTTCGAGCCGCGAATGGAAGAATCTATAGTCCAGTAACCTATGGCCCAAAATAACTTTGTCCCTATGGCTTGTTCTCAAAGGCTGTATCTTGACATGGGACAACCTAATGAAAAGGGGTTTTGCAGGTCCATCAGTCTGCATTCTATGCGGCGATAACAACGAGATGATAGCTCACCTCCTAGACGCTTGCAGGTTTGTCTCTGAACTTTGGGATCAAGGAGTCGTGATCTTTCGTATATCTGACATGGTTTGTAATAACCCCGCAACAACTATCAAATATTGGAGAGGTGAACCTTTTCACGACCGAATTACTAACAGGATTTGGCAGTTGTTCCCGGGCTTCCTCCTATGGGAGACTTGGAAGGAACGAAACTAAAGAATTTTCTCAGGAAAATGTATGGAAAAACAGACTGTATGGGAGCACATAAAAAAGGCCATCATGAAACTTTATCTCTTTAACCCTGGAACGAGCAAGGCATGCAAATATCAGAAAGTGAGAAAGCTATCTTGCTACCTAGGGAGTGCAGAACATCCATGTCTACATTGGTCATACTCAGCATGGACAACGCACCCCTGTAAGTCCGACGGTCTGGGATCCGCCACCTCTGGGATGGGTGAAGCTGGATTTTGATGGTGCCTCGAGAGGCAATCCTAGTGAGGCCGGATATGGAGGATTTTTTCGCAATGAGCATGGAAAGGTGGTGGGAGATCTTTATGGGTACCTTGGCTGGGAAACAAACAATGTGGCAGAGATTGAATATCTTTTGCAGGTTTTGAACATGGCGAGAAGAAGAGGAAACCCAAAACTACAAATCGAGGGTGACTCATGGGTGGTGCTGCAGGCAGCCTCCAAACTATATCACGGCTCCCAAGCTCATAAGGTGGAAAATTCCTGGTGCCTCACTTACCGCATCCGCTGCCTTCAAGAAAACCTGATGTCATTAAATGTTATATCCTTTCACCACGTTCTTCACCAACCAAGGGATAGAATGTCGTATCGGAGGATGGGAAGGCATCTTGGATGAAATAACTAAAGAAACGTGCCAAGTGGTTTACATGCAGCAAGAAATAGAAGATATGGAGGCTCATTACAAGCAATCTGAAGTTGAGGTACTGCATTCGGACAGAGTGTCGTCACGTCCTGGGGTCTCCACATCATTGGCAGGTTAGGAGGATCCCCAACTTGATGCATCTATAAATATAGAATGATCACTTTGATATCTCTCACAACTGCGGATAATCATAAAATGATGCGAGGGGTACGACGATGTCGACTAAGCCGCCTCCCACGAGTCTGCAAAAGGTGGCAATCCGGGAACTAATGCATTTCAAGATCGAACAGGACGAAGGAAATACGACCAAAGCCCACAATTGGATGGAAGTTATTATGGTAGTCATTGGACCCAATCTATTTAAGCCCCATTGTCAATGGTGTTCCACACTTTCGCTCCAAGATTCTTCAAGATCAGCCTCCTTTCTCCAGCCCTATGTTTCTTATCTTTGGGAAGGTGACAAGAGGAGTAGCGATAGGCTCATGTCTCGCAGAGGTCGACTGGCGAGGGTGGGACTGGAGGAGCAGGGAGGTCCCACTCGGGATCAATGGCGAGTAGCATCCACAACTACTTTCTTCCGCTGTATGGTACCGTAAGAGACCCAAATGGAAATCGAGGCAATAAAGAAAAACCTCTGGTTGAGCATGGGGGAGGAAGATCCCTCACCGGAGGTGGTTGCGATTTCAGATTGGATCCAAGATCCCGACAACACCAGAGGAAGAATGGCTATGTATAATCGAGTGTTGGTAATGTACTGGGTAACTAAGGCCATGGTGGCTTGATCCATGGAAGGCTTGGATGATTCTATTCCCATTCTCAGTATTTTAATGACCATGATGAGGACTCTAGGTTCATGCACATGAAGCTGGACGCGATTATTGAGCACCTCAGCATCTCTCTCATTCTGAACCTGCAAGCAATGGCTCCTAGGGGAGGTACTATCTCGGGCACTGCTCAACTGTCGAGGGCCGAATTGGGGCAAAAGGACACACAAAATTCTGATGATCCAAATAAGTTTGAGGATCCCCTGAAGTCTTCTGGTTCGAACTGGTCCTTCGACTGTTTCTTTTTGTGGTATTTCGATAGTTTGTTAATATATATAATGTGTTGTCTTACAATCATTGTTTCGATTATGTAATGGGTTGGTTAGTTACTGTTATCACCCAAACTGTAGTTACCCCTATGGATGTATCCAGTCATGGATGGCAATAGGGAAGGGCAACTCAAAAGGTGCAACCACGATCACCTCGACCTCCAATATATGGTTGTCACGCCAGTCGAGGCAACCTTCACTTTATGTTATCTATCCCAGAAAACAAAGGGGGAGACCCGATCTACTCCCGACAGGAGAGATCAAAACCAAGACACCAAATCAAGTTGTTTCTAAATGAAGTAAGGTGTATGGTTTATCCTAGACCTTAGGATGAAGTCACAAGCCAAGTGAGGGGTTCAATGGGTATATCTTTGGTTCATGGTTGATGTGAAAGTGACTTAAGATGTCTGAAGTGAGATCTAGGGTTAGAGTACTAGTTCAATGTTGGAAAATACACTGCCTTGGGACCCATGTCCAATGCAAGGTGGTTTAAGGGTTGAATTGGGGCTAACTAGTACATATGACAAGCTTGACCATGGTACATGATGGCTTCAAGGGTTTAGTTCACCATGCATAGGTCAAACCACAAGTCAATCCAACAATTTAGGAAAGTCGATTTAACTTGTAGAGAAACCAGTGCCTTGGGAATTGGGAAGTGGAGTCAAAGTAGGGTTGAATTGTGGTTTAGGACTCCTAGTACATGGGACAAGTGGGCAATAGAGGTCTTAATGGATAAATGTGTCTAGATCTAAGTTTGACCCAAGTGGACCACAATCCCTTAAAACAAGGAATGCTATCCCCAAGGCGAGATTTGACAAAGTGATACTCTAGACCTAGGTTTCAAATTATTCCGGTTCCAAATCTCCAAAAATCTCAAGTACCCACGTCCTAGAAGTGAGTCAACTCACTTCTCCAAGGTGGTGCGACTTTGCCCAAGGAGGCCAAAAGTGAGGGTTAGGTAGGTCAAGATAAGTCAGATGGCATCCAAACTTTAGATCCGGGTAGGTTAGTCAAGTAGGAGTGTGGATCTATAATTTTACGGCAATCCGATGGCTAGATCTTACTAGATCTGAGTTTGAATGCACCAAGTGGTCCAAAAAGGGGATTAAATCCCTTAAAATGTGGAATAGGGCCCACAAGGTGAAAATCAGAAAAGTGATGATCTGGGGTAGGTTATTGGATGTGTAGATAACGAATCAAGTGGAATCTCAACCACCCATGTACTAGATCTAGGTCAACTTGCTCAAACTAGGAAGTGCGCCTTGCTTGGGAGAAGCTAAGTTGGCTTGGGAGAGGGGTCAAACGGAAGCCAATCCTCACCAAACTATAGATCCGGGATGTCGTGGATGCTATAGAGGTGGGTTTTCAATATTATGCCCAACAACCCACTAGATCTAAGTAGATTTGAGAAAATGTAAAATGGGGTTTTGAAATATTTAGGGTTAGGGTTTTTAAATATTTTAGACAATTGGATAGATCATGGAGATAGAACTTACCTTGAGATCATACCTGAGTGATGTGAATGAGATGTCTTGATGTTGAGGAAGATTCCCGCAGAGATCAAATGAGAAATTGTTGATTTGCTCGCAAATTTGATGCCCTAGCCCACAAATGCGACCTCCTCTACCTGTCAAACCAAGGAATAACGATTCAATCAGTAAGATCAAGTATGGAAGAAATACAAGAGAAATGAAATAGTAACATGAAATAGAAGGTCCTAGGACAGTAATACTCCCTGTTACCAACGAAGAGCTCCAAAGAAGAAGTAGGGAGAGTCTTCCCCTACCAATACCTCCTCCTCAAAACAAATCGGCCTCTACCTGTAGATACAGAATCATGGTACAAAAGATATGACAAACAAGATCTCCAATAACTCAGTGCAAAGGAAGAACCAACGAACGAACACCAAAAACATTCACCACAACACTGGAGATAGATGCAATAATAATTTTCTATTCCAATAATACAGAGCCAAAAGTCCCTTTACAATGAGAAGCTCTCTCCTTTAAATAGGAAGGAGAGGCACCAAAACCCTAACCACTTTTCAAATGAGTGGCTAAGATTAAAAGATACAAATGTCTAATCAATGGTTGAGATGAGCTCAACAATAAAATACATGGATCACTAATAAAATATTATGTAAGTGGACAAAATCGCCCTAGAAGAGGGGAATCCCACCAAATCATGATGACAAAATATCATAAGAGGCTTATGGTGGGTCCAAGGGGTAATTTTATCCCTCCTTGGTCAATCCCCATAGCACAATAATCATAAAATAATCATGAATGTACCAAATCGTGCCACCATAGTCAAATCGTAGGCCTCAAAAAGATCTCAGAAATCCACAGAAAGTGCCATAAGTGATGGATGCGGGCCCCGATGAAGCTGAAACTGCTGGAGAAGGTGTGGAAGACCTCGATCTATCATCACTGATCATCCCATGCCATAAATTTGCCTCAGTAGCCCAAATCGATTTCCTCAATAGCCATTTCTACCAATCCTGAAATGCCTCGGGAAGCGTGAAACTGCCCAAAACAGCCTCCTGGAGTGCCTGCGCTGTCAAGGTGAGGGCACCAGTGTGTCCGAGAGGGGGGTAATATGGTAAAAACAAGTGGCTGGACCACCCCCTCCATCATCAGCTCCCTAGGTCAACCGGATAAAAATCACATCTGCTCTGACAAGGCCTCCGACAGACCAAAACTGCACTAGGACAACCTACTGAGGCTCAATCATCACTGTAAGTGCCCGGAACTGAAAACAAACTGTCCCATTGGACTCAGAAGGTCCAAATCCATCCAATATGTGTACTCATACACCATATGAGTCTCTACATGATCAAAATAAATATCCAATATACCGGAACAAGGCCAATAATAATGATCTGTAAATGACCAAACACTGTTGTAACCCAAGAATCATCATCATAACCCTGTAGCTGCTGCATAGAATCATCATGTATGTATACATAGACCATATATCATCTATCCATATCATCATAAGGTCTAACATCTCATGTCCCATGGTCCTCCATGGTCAAACTAGGTCTAACCAAGACCAAATATAACTCAGACCATCATCCAAAGCTAATGCAAAGTGTCAAAATTAATACGTGCTCTACAACTTATTCTAATAACAATTATAACACAGAGTAATCATAACTGGGGATCTAAATCCAAATATATAGTGTCGTTAATTATTATTATTACTCAGACTAGACTTTCAGGATCATACTCACTTCATAGCTATGATCAATTTGCTAGTGAAGGGTGAAGGATGAAATAATTGGCTAGGCTAAGGGATGACTTGACTGAATTAACTTTGTGACACTTTGGCAAGGGAAAGGGAATACACACCATAGTATATACTGAATGAGCAACAACACAGGGAATGGCGGTGTCTCACAAATGGATGAGTTGTTCAAAGAGGGTTTATTCACCTTCACAGATGCGCACAATCCATAATACAAATAAGGCCAGCAATTGTTTAGATATAGCATTTAAGTTCCATTGCTTTTTGGGCCTGAAGTTTCCATAGCCTTGATCTATGTGTGTTTATAAACACATTGCATAGATTTACATTTATTTTAGGCTTTCTGCTGCAGGTGTGTTTTTAAGGCACTTGTTTACCTGAGCACTTCTAGGTGTGTCATGGACAGCTTGTTTACCTAGGTATTTACATTTCCAAAAGATATAACATTTTATTTTCATGGCCATTTTCATTTGGCATGCCTCTCATTCATGTGTGTTTAGAAACACATTGCATGAATGAGCTTTTCATACAAGAAATAGCATTTCATTTTTTCCAGATTTTGTATTCATGGCAGCACTAAAAGTTTCAGGTTTAGCCAACACTTTAGTGACTAGGGGGAATTCCAAGGAACTCCAACTCACCATAGGTAAGTTTTGTCACCAACTCAGAGCCGAGACACAATAAACAGGGAAGCTCATCCAATACAGAGGCTACAGTGGGGAAAAGATCCTCCATGTCACTAGTCAAGTAGTAAGTCAGGATGATAAACTAAAAGGTAGGTCATGGATGGATGAAGACAATGAATAATGGAGCCAACACTAGCAAGCCAAGGTATGGTGGAATGATCACCTCTATTCTCCCTAAGGAGGGTAAAACCAATGAGTATGAATAGTGAACTTCTAAGTCTGAGTAGGGACAATAATATATATAATAGATCAACCAGGTCCACATATCTATACGATCGCCAGATCATGACACTAAGTGCTAAGACATGCTATAAGAATAAGTATAAAAGCAATCTAACCATAACACCATGATATACCTGCTGAGTCATATACCTGAATGCTCATCAACCTGTACCATCATTTGTCCTCTGAAACTGCTGCTGCAACTCTGGGCACTGCTGACTGCTCTGTACCAATGGTATAATGGCTACATCGGTCATCTCTCTGAGTGTCCTGAGACTCAGTCATGGCATGGGGAACACAACTGCTGTCCACAATCTGATAGTGATCCAATATAGATGCTCATCTCAGCATCTCAAATGAAAGGGAACTGGCTGAATAGTGTACTGGAATGAGAAAAATAATGTATGGTAGCCCGGCTACTATATATGTGATAACAGTTACCTTTGGACAGTTTGGTCGTTCCTGTTATAATTTTTTGAATATGTGGCCTAGTGCTCTCAACGTGGGATGGAAATTCCAAGAATGGGAGTTTCATAATCTAGCGAGGTCGTCTATGAGATTTGCTGGTTTGAATTCTAGTGGTTCTGCCTTTACCTTTTTCCTATGTTTAATAAAAGTCCTAAGAAATCTAAACCTTGATTGTACTCGTGACAAGGTGTCTGATGTAATCTTTTTTCCATCTTATTAATATATACAATTGGCTTTTTGCTTTAAAAAAAAATGTTTGTTTTGTATCAATAATTATTAGATCCATTAAATATTCAACCAACATAGTTATATTACTTATAACATAGTTTGTAGAAATATTAATCCATCGTCCAATATTATATAAGAGACAAAGATTGTACCATTGTGATCATAAGACATTTGAAATTCAATCAAGTGGCATTCATCATAGTACATTTGAAATTCAATATAGATGGGTCAAATGTGCATCAATGTTTTAAAAGAAAATTTCAATACCATTTACTTATTTTTCAAAGAAAATAGAATGTAGCTTATCATGAAAAATGGACTATGGGTATTTATGAAATTTTAGAGAAATTTTCAAAAGAATAGGATAATTTTTGAAAAGTGATTGATTTTCAAAACTATGTAGTATATTGAAAAATCTTATAAAAATCAAATTCAAAAATATATAAGTGATTGAAGTTCAAAACTATGTACTATTTAGAAATAATTTTATAAGAATGAAATTGAAATTCAAAGATATATGAGTGATTGATTTTCAAAACTATATATTATCATGAAAGAATTTAAAAAATACATAAATTATAATTTTAAAGATATATAAATGAGATTACATAAATTATAATTTTAAAGATATATAAATGAGATTAAGTTTTTTTATTGATAAAAGTATTGTTAATGTTTAGAATAAGTTAAATTAATGAATATAATTTATGTTAATGTAGTATTGAGATTATAATTATCATTAATTAATTAAAAATAAATTTATATATGTGAGCATAGATATAGCTTACTATTTGGTCTATGCTTAACCTAATAAGGACTCGACCAATATTTTGATTCTATTGTGTAAGAAATATATGCATCAATTAATAGTGATCATAATATTTTAATATATTTACAATATTGCTTAAAGGGGTTCGATCTATTAGAGGAATGGGAGTTTTTTCATTGTTGAATAAGGTTCAATTCCTAAGAGAGCATTTGGCTCTTAAGATTGCGATGGCCAAATGTGTGAAGCTCGCATTGGACTCTATGTGCACACATAAGGGGATCAAACCCACCCTTTTATCATCCTTAAGACCATACACTAATTGATGTGACTACAAACACCATTTTAGTGACATGAGTTGCTGTCACGTAGTAAATTGGTGGAAGTTTTCAATCTCTGGCCCAAATTTGATTGAGTAAGGATGCCTTTGACATTTAAAATTGAGAATCCTAAAAGTGTCATATCTTAAGAGTGATAATCCATTAACTCTAAACCTTAAAATCCCATCCATATAAATACAAATATATTTTAATAATAAAATTTAAAAAAATTAATATATATATATATATTACAAATCTTATTAAAATATTATATTTTCAACCTATGTTTCTAATAATTACTCATCTTTCTAAACAAATTATAAGTTTTAAACCATTAAGTTTTGTGAGCCACTCATGTTATTCTTTATAACATTGTCTTGAAAAAGTAAGACAACCATATTCTTTTTAAATCACTTATCACAAGTACAAAAATACTTTCCCAAGTAGACCACCATCATTTTTTTTCAAGTCACTTATCACAAGTACAAAGGTACTTTCATGGTAGACAAACATTATATGAAAATAATAATAATAATAATAAATTATTTTAATAAATAAAAAATCATTTTAATAAAAGATTAAATATGTATCACAACTTTTTTAATTTTATTGTTATTCACTTCTTTATATTCTAACTTTTACTTTTTTTAAATAATAATAAAACTAATATATATTTATATATATAACAAAGATAAATATAATTTTAGTTCTTACTTTTTAACTTAAAAACAAAAAGTTAAATTAAAAAAACTAATATTTATATGAAAGTGAAAGGATTTCTATTATTTAAATTTATTATTTTACTAATATAAATTGAAATAACAAAATAGTTTTATTATCTTATTTATTATTAAAAAATTTACAAATTGTCCATAGATATAGAATAGACATTGAATAGGTGTAATGTTAAGGTACTCCTTGTGTAAGGTCGTTGGTTGGACACGAACCTTACAAAATAAAAATAAAAATAAAAATCGATTAAATATTCATAATTAGAAATACTTTCTTTGAATTAATGTTCAAAATGAAGTGGAATGGTGTCTTCCTTCTCTCCTCTTTTTGTAATGTAAGATTTTTTTTAATCTAAGAACCTACTTTTTTAGATTTCCTTGAAGGACACAGTTAAACATAGTAATAATATACTTTGATGAGTAGGTTAGTTTCCCAGCGTGCACTCTTTTCGCCTATCTTTATGGTTACTATATTAAGAATTATTCATCTACATTTCCTTTTCCTTATAAAAGGAGTTTTCTCTTTATGTTATTTCTAGTTATTATATTGACTTTAAAAAAAGCCATTAGCATTATTACTTTAAAGAGCTTATGATTTTATGTTCTTTTTAATTTACTTCATGAAATACTCATAGATTCACAAATTCATATATGGAAGGTCGTAATTTCCTAATTTCCATCTCTCGTTAACAGTTTAGCACATTCTCTATTGCCATTATTGGGTCTTGGAACACAAAGATTTTACTCATTGGTTTCAATGAAATGGTCTATGCATCTCCATTTCTCTTGATGGTAGTTTTGGTCTAATAGGCTTCATGTTACATCATTTTGAACTTACTATATCTATACAATTGCGACCTTATACTGCAATTGCATTATCTGTTGCAATTGTTGTCTTTGTTCAAATATTTTTTATCTATCCATTGGGCCAGTTCACTTGGATTTCCACACCTCTTTTTGGTGTGGCAACTATTTTCCGATTTATCATCTTCTTTTAAGATTTTCATAATTGGACCTTGAATCGATTTCATATGATAGGAGTTGTTAGAGTATTAAGTGTTGATATTCTATGTGTTATTCATGGTGCTATCATGGAAAATATTTTATTTGAAGATAGTGATGATACAAATATGTTATGTGCTTTGGGTCACTTCAAATTTTACCCTTGCTCAATACATTTCATTTTTCATATCTCACCTATGGAACTTCACATCTTATTAGGTGTTTTGTTTATACCTATGTACATCTAAACTAATATATATTTAGACAAATATATTAGATTCATCTTGGTTTTTTAAATAAGCTAAATATTTCTTAAGGTCTTCATCATCTAGATGGAGAACCCCAAGAGTTATTAGATCTCCTTTTTGTTATGATCAATTCCATTTCATTATTTTTTCCGATTTAAATTTCAAAACTTTAACTTCTTAACTTAATGACGAGCATTCCTTTTATCCAAACAAAATAAATTTCTCTTTTAGTTGGATACTCTTCTTTTTCCCAAATGGTTAAAATTACTTCTTCTTTTTTTTTCAGAGGAAAAAAAACGTACTTCTATTATTTCTGAGTGAAATCAAAAAGTACAAAGCATAGTAGCTACCATTGTACAGATGGAAATACCAAATTCTCAACACTGATGTATTCTCTTGTCATATACAGAACTATAAGTGTCTCAAAAAGTCTGATTCAAAATAGACTGTCCCATAAAAGTATGACCAAAAACTTTCCATGAACTAGAGGATCCAGTTAAAAAGTCTCAACAAGAAAGGATTTGCAACTGCCCAAAGAGATTAATTGATTTTCTACCCACTCTTCCCAATGAAGGGTACCCGGATCACCATCAATAGCCAATTTGGAAAGAGCATCCGCTTCAGCGTTATTTTCTCTATAAGTATGATTTATAAAGATAATTTAAAACTAAATCAAATAATCAGAAATTCTAGAGCACCAGTTATAAAGTGAGATATTCTTGAGATTTGCTTGTTTATTGACCCATTTAATGACCACCATAACTCGTTCACTTTTATTATGACAAACAAATTATTAATTTAATCCATACTTTTTCCATTAAAAATATCTTCACCTAAATCTTTTTTCAATAAATACCTCTAATTTCAATTCCTTACAACCAAGTCAAAACCCCATCCTACAAAAGTTACTTTCCCTTTTTCCCTATCAACCATCCATCTTATTCTAAACTCCATAGAACGCGCCTTCAATTCCTTTGATAATATACCTCCCCTTTCTACTCTTAATAAAAATATCATTATCCAAATTTCTTAATCCCGTTATTCTCCATCTATTGTAAAGTATCTAGTTCCTAGTATGAAAGGAAAAACTTCTACATATTTCATTCATATCTCACATATGTAATCATCTTATAAATATATTTTTATTTTTTAAGTTTGAATAAAATATTTTAATATAATATATACATTATATAAAATATAATCAATATTTTATTAATTTTTTTCTCAAAAAAAAATTATATATTTGTTATTTATATTAAATCAAGATATAATCATACAGAGTTGCATAACACTTAATCGTTCAATCACAACTAACGATATACCTCAGTATTTAGATTAGTATACCAAAATTTACAAAAAATTATTGTCATCCATAATCAAAATTACAATCACCTCCAAGCCTACTAATTGATATACATCTACCAAGTAAAAGACTTCAACAGAAAATTAAAAAGCAGAAAGAGTGCCCCTAGAGATCAAGTCTTCAATAAGGAATTCTTTGAAACATCAACTACCTTATTGTAGAGAAAGGGATTCCTTCAACAAGTTGTCAGCATGAGTGTTAAACTCTCTATACACATGTTGAAACTGGATATCAAGAAAATCTTCATGTAGTGTCGATTCCTTCTATGTGGAAACACTCCAGAATCAACACATTTAAAGAGATATCGCCATTAACCGAGTCAACGATTGTCTTTGAGTCAATAGCAACCAAAAACCACATAAACCCTCTTAACTGATCAAAATATAGAAGACCTCATAAATCAAAAGCTCAACTCGAGTGTCAGTTCCCACCCACCTCTCATTCTAATATGAAAAGCATGAGACTCAATTAACATAAGGTATATAATAGCTCCACATAATCGAGCCGGGCCTTGAAAAGCCCCATCAAAATAACCTATCGGCCCATCAAAATTTCAAACATGCAGGGTAACTTATCTTTGTTTATGAAGAGAACCTTCTACTTGAAGCTCCGAGAAGTCCCCTAACACAAATTGCACCACCAAGGAAATATTACTTTTGGCATTGTCAAACAAAACTCTATTCTGATGCAACCACAATTTCCAAGAAACATAACTAGGAAAATCCTTAAAGAGATTGTTATTTGCGCAGCAATCCAACTCTTCCAACTATGATCAAGTGACATAGAATACCATTTCCCTTAAAATTTTAAAACTACCTTAAGATCCCTCCACACCTGTCTTGTAAATAAACAATGGACAAACAAATGATCTATAGTATCATCCTGCTCTATACATAATAAGCACACATTAGACCCCTGTCCACTCCTCTTCAAATAATTATCCCGGGTAAGTATTTTATTTTCCAGCGATAACCAAGAGAATAACTTATGTTTGAGAGGAAAATGCCATTTCTAGAACTGAGAGGACCACCATTTAATCTCATCTTTTGTCTGAGAATAAAAAGTATATTCATAAGCCAATTATGTTGTCACTACTCCACAACTAGCATCTAGCTCTAATCCAAAGAGTCTTCCTCTTCATATAAGAAAACCTCACCAAGCTTCAATCCAAGAACAAAGGAATTCCATTCATCTGCAAGTGCCCCTAAAAGGACCAGATCTAATGTTGTCCACCAATATTATCCATATTCCTTAAAGATACCAACTTGGGCCAAAGTAGTCAACCCCCGAACTCTTAGACAATCCACTAGAGGATCAGAGAGATTAAAAACATCAACACCTCCGACCCAAGGTTCTACACCAAGCACAATCTTAGTGCCATGACCAACTTTCAAGGCCATCCAAATAGCCAGAATTGAGAAAGTTGAAATGAAACCATTCCAGAAATTAGAAACATGGTAAACTCTTTTAGGTTCCCGTCTCACCCAATCCACCACATGCTTATACTTGAGATACTTTTGTTTAATAATAGAAATCCAAAACCCAACCCCAAACAAGCTTCACCAAAGACTCTTGGCAGCTAAATCAGAACTAAAGTGAAAATATTTTTCAAACCCCAACCACCTGTCATTTTAGGCCTGGCAATCAAATCCCATTTAACCAAATGAAAATTGTCTCTATCCTTCTTCCCTTACCACAAAAATCTAAAACACTTATACTTGATCTTTTCCATAACAAACTTAGGGATTTTGGCTAAAGAGAGCCAATATACAAGGATACTTTCTAAGAAATATTTAACCAAGATAAGTCTACCTCCTAGAGAAATCCATCTATGGAACCAATGATCGATCCTTGTCGCAACCTTCCTAATAATCCATAACCAGTCATTTCTCCTATAATCATTAGTCTTTAAAAAGTATCCCAAATGCTCCATAAATTCCTCCAATTTCCCCAAAGGACTCCACATCATCTATTGAAGCTGGCATAAAATATGGACATTGAGCCCAAAGTGCAACAAGAATGACTTATTAAAACTCACTTCCATTCCCGAGGCTAGAAAAAATGTATTGAGAATATCTTTATAAGCATACCACTCATGAAGAGTGCCATTACCTAAAATCAAGACATCATCAACAAAGAGATATTGTGTCAAAAATACACAAGCATAAACCTTCACTCCAAATATTATGCCATCTTGCCTAAATTTAATAATCAAATGATTCAAGCCCTGCACAATTAAGATAAACAATAGATTAAAGGGAATCCCTGCCTCAAACCTCGAGAACTTTTGAAAAACATTGAAGGGCTGCCATTCACCAAAACAACATAATTTACCAAACAGACACACCCCGTAACCTAGTTTTTGGCTTCTACACACAGACCAATCTGCAACAAAATCATCCTTAAGAAGGACCAATTTATCATAGGCTTTAACAAGTTCTAACTTTAGAACCAAAGTTTGCAACTTATGAACTTTAATTGAGTGCATAGCCTCCTGCGCCACCCCAATAGCATCCAACATTTTCCTATTATGAAGAAACCGAAACTGCTCCTTGGACATATGAATAGAGAAATCACTTTTGATTATGTTAGCTATTACTTTATCTATTACCATATAGAGTAGGTTACACAAATAAATAGCCCTATAATCGTTAAGGGAAGAAGGAATAGCATACTTCAATATCAATGCAATTAAGGTTGCATTAAGTGCCCCTGAGAATTTACCTGCCACCCTGGATTCTTCCACCACCATCCGAAGATCATTCACAACGAAGTCAAAGAAATCCAAGAAAAAATCAGAATTCCAACTATCCGGCCTAGGACTTTTTGCTTTTGTAAAGTTACTAAGAACCAAGTTATTCTCATCTAGAGTAACTGGATCATAAATTTTTCTTCCTTCTTCGCCACTAAAGAAACTATGAAAGGATTGAACTATTTGTAATTTTTGAATTATATTATTCCTTCTTGGATCTTGAAAAAGTGCTTCAAAGTGAGACATGACACCAACCTCCAGCTCTGTCTAACTATAATAACTATCATCATTTAACCCCCGAGAGCTACCAAATAGAATTGGCATTCTTTATATGCTCTACAAATTTGTGAAAAGACTTCGTATTGTTATCTCCTTGCGAGATCCAAATAGCTTTGCTCTTCAATCTCCAGGATTCTTCTTCCACTTTTAAAATCCCTATCTTCCTACTTTCTAACTCTCCCAAATATTGCTTATCCTCCTCTGAAAAAAATCTTGATCTATTATTAACATACATGTCTTGAATTTCCTGCTCTATCGCCAACAATTCTGCTTGCAAATCTTGTTTCTTCTTCTTTTCCCATTGGATAACAACATACTTCAGCTGCTTCAAATTCTCCACATATGACACATGGGGGAAATATTACAATGACCATCTAAAATTTTCTAATTTGAATTGACCAGATCCTTGAATTCTTGATCCACTAACAATGTATGATTGAATTTAAAAGGAAAAAACCTTCTTTCTTCAGAAAAATCTAGTTGTAAGTATGTAGGAAGGTGATCTAATACAATTTCCACCTCAATCCATGATATTAATCCACATTCTTTTTCAATAAAATATTCTGCTAGAAGGAATCTATCAAGCCTTTTAGCCACCCCATCATCCCCTAAGCGACCATTTCTCCAAGTAGGCACACATAGTTTAGGTAAAATATCAACCAACTTTGCATCATCAAACAAATGAGAAAAAAAAAGCAGTAAAATGATCATGTCTAACATTTTCCCCCATATTTCCCTGGCACTTAGAGTAATATTAGGATTACCACCTAATATTAATCCAGGATCCTTAAACATGGGTTCATCACTAAAATCGGCCCAAAAGTCCTTTCTCCCATTACAAGGCCCATAACAATCAAGAATCTTCACAAGATAACATAAGTCCTTGAAAAAACCTTCAAGCAATAAACCTGCACCAGAAATAGATGCATTAATATTGGAAAAGATAGGGTTCCAAGCAAATATTAAGCCCCCTAAAATACCGTTAGAATCAATTATACATATGCTCCATCCTGGAAGCAAGGGAACTAACACTTTCCTATCCCTCTCACCAGAAACCATAGATTCTTGAAACAGTAAAACATTCGACTTAACTTTGACAAACAAACAACAAAGGGAAAGACACTTGGGGGTCCCTCCTACCCCCCTAGTATTAAGAGAAATAATAATCAATGGGTAGCTTCCTCCTCGTTCTTTCTTGCTATAAGGGCCCTAAATCCTCTATTCATACTCCCAACAAGATGTTAGAAAAACAGGATCGTAGAGCAATAACAATAAACAAGATGAAAATATAAAACACATTACAAGAGAGACACCAATATAACGTGGTTCACCCAAGATGGGCTACGTCCACACATAAATTGCCAATCCTTATTATTACGCCATCCAACAAATGAAGGGATACAACATGCACAACATCTGTTGCAACTTCCTCTTCACTCTCTCATAGTCTCTCTCACACAATCAAAGATCTTTACAATGCTACAATACACAACCGTATTACAATGTCTTCCTTTTAAAGAGGGATTACCATGGGAAAATACTATGGGACACCCAATACCATGGACCCGTAAATCACCCATTATCAACCAAGTCATGACTATGAAATTACAACATTTTACAAGGCATTTTTTTCCAAAATTTTCACTACGGGGGCGCTGCCCCCGAACCCTCTCTAGGGGGGGGCTCCCAAACTAGTCGTCGCCCCCCAGGACCCCCCATGGCGACTATTTTTTTGGGGGGATCCCCACCAAACCCCCCCATCATGGGTTGGGATCTAGACATGATTGAAACATGACCTTTGAATAAGGAAGATCAAGCTCCACAACCAACACAAGAAATTCATCTGATAGAACCCCATCTGTGGTGAGGTACGGATTCTTAATAGGATTTTTATTTCCTACAGACGTAGGCCCACCTTCTACTTCCTCTAAAGACATCAATTTATTTTTGAACTTTCCCCACATTCCCATTACCATGATTCATCGAATCCTCATGCTCCAAATTCCTCAACGGAGGAATATTATAGACACACAATTAAGAATTTGTGAGGGCTTCTTTGTAGGTAAGATCCCTCTCCCCATCCCACATGTCCAATGAATGATCCTTGAAGAAGGGAATACCTTGAGAACCCTCACTAGAACTACCACCAAGATCATTCCCCGAGGATGAATTAACCAGAGGGTCAGAGAGAAATTCTAAACCCTTTTTCCTCGACATCACAAAATCCCCAACACCCCTTATCGATTGCATATCAAACTCCACATCCTCAAGCATAAAATCCACATCATGAGCATCTTCCATTTGGATACAATCGAATTTCAAAGGCCCCCTATCTCCCACATAAACCCCACCATCCAAAGACAATAGGTCCTCACCCAGACTCACGGTTGGCTTAGGAAAAGAACCAACAAGCATTAAGGATTATCAAAAAAAGGCTTACCAAAGTCTCCAAGACTGGATGGATGATCCCTGCAGTCCCTTGTAGAGAAGATTTGAACAGGTAGAAGAATTTGACCATGGATCTGACAATGATTCCTTCTGAAAATTAGGACCAGAGACCTACGAGATCAAAATTAAGTGGACCTTAACTTCAGAGTGAGAGCCTTCTTCTAGGATCAAAACCTCTTCCACAGAAGGGAAAGATGGAGACCTACCACCAGTTGAGATTTCCTTTTCTTTAGACAGAGATCCCTCCACTAGTACCATAACATATTCAATAGAAGTGTTGGTTGGAGACCCATCACCATTCCTGCTAACCCATCTCTTGGACAATTTATCCTTATGAGTGTCCATTAACAGACACGCATGAAGGCGATGAATTATAGCACAACATGGCAAGCACCGAAACAACAGTCTCCAATAATCAAGAGATTAAGTGAACTTCCTATCCCACCAATGGACCTAATTGACCTCTACCGCCAATCCTTTATTGAGGTCCATGTCCACCATCATTTTAGCCATTCACTTGTCCTCCTAGTCCAAGGAAGCCTCATCAAAGAACAAAAATATGCCTATATGATCGCCTAAATCCTTGAAAACCGATTTGGACCACAATTCAAATGGAAACCCATGCACCAAAACCCACAAATGTTGAATCCTAAAGGCCTCCACCTTAGGATTAAAGCCAGCGTGCCAAGGTTTAAGGACCAGTCTAGAGTTCCCAAACATCCAGTCATTGCCCATAATACAAGATCTGTCTTTCTCAAACAAAAAATTGAATCAAATCCACCGCTTAGCGAGGAGATGAATCTTAGGGATATATCCAAAAAAGGGTTTCCAATGATATTCACACCAACCCAAAATCTTCTTCATATTACAAACCTTAAATTGGAATTTACCCACAAGGGATTTCTCCATCAAATCCATCACCATTCCAAACCGCACGTTGTGCCCTAAAACCATTTCAATCTTGGCCTTGTGCACCTTCAATGCTTTCTGATTTCTTTTCTACTTTGCATTGATCCCTTTCAGCTTAGTGAATGGGATAACCTTCTCCAAATTCCTTGTATCCATCCCATATCTTTGCTGTGAATTCTCCTCAGGAAAGCTATTCTCTGATCCTTTGTTAACTAAAACCCTAGCTGATCTCCCAACCAACTCTTTACCCAAATTACAAGGGACTTTGGGGGAGTAGACTGCATAGTCACAAATGAGGTGGCAAGCTTCTCAAGAAAATCCTCCTCCCATACCACTGCATCTTGAATGTGACAACCACTCAACTTGACAACTAAGGGGACCCCCAAATTTGATGGTCCTAGATCTACACTGAAAGACTCAGAAATGGATTCCACATTGGAAAGGGTTTGATTCGAAACATCCAATTGATTTGTAACCTTAGCCATCAAAGGACTGGAAGACTGACTAGATATGACTATAAATACAGTCATCGTACATGATTCTAGTTCCCTGTCCAGCTGCACTAAGGGTTTGATTCGAAACATCCAATTGATTTGTAACCTTAGCCATCAAAGGACTGGAAGACTGACTAGATATGACTATAAATACAATCATCATACATGATTCTAGTTCCCTGTCCAGCTGCACTAAGGTACCACTACCCTCAGAAGTCTCGAGAAAGCGTTGATAAGCTCTAGTGCTATTGAAGATCTCCCTTAGCTCCTCGTCTATGCAAAAAATTCTAGGTGAAGTCCAAATATTGTCACCATAATCAACCTCTTCCTCCCAAGACACCATGAACCTCTCCAATCTCTATTAAACCAGGTTCCAATCCCACTCTGAAATTCTGAACTCCTCCACCTCTTTCCACGGTCTCTTTCAAAGGTTCATACTGATAATTGTAAAGACTTTAACACTCTAGTATGTGAAATAAAAAAAAATACAATTAATGCAAGTGAAGAATAACTCATCTTTATCACATTGGATCCCTAAATAATATATTGAATGTAAAAACCTTCAACCTCAATAACACTATATATATATATAAATTTAATAAAAATATTAAATTATAGTTATATATATTATAATTTAAATTTAATTTTTTTATTAACTTCACACAAACGTATATATAATCCTTATCCTTCTCGGTATCATATTCTACTTCATCCTCATGATCGAATTAGTGCTTATATTACTTCATCCTCCACGTAAACCCTGACTAGAATAACCATCATAATTATGTCATAGTAAAAACCAAACATTAACATACATGTAAATAATTATAAAATATTATATAGTAAAAAAAAGGTGCAGTAAGGTACATATAAGGTCAATAAATAGATAGTACCTATATTGCTCCATCCTCCGTGTAAATCCTAAACATCATAATTATGCTATAGTATTGACCAAACATTAACATGCATTTAAATAATTATAAAATATATTTATACCCTTAAAAAAATTCCAATAAGGTCAATATGAGGTCAATAAAAGGATAACACATTCTTGAAGATTATCAAAATCAAAGTGATTAGAGTGATTCCAAATCTATGTATCTTCATAGATATTATTATATTATATTTTCTATCATATGATATATATTTTATATTTTTATATATAATTTATATTTTTAGACATGGTTTATGGTTTTTATATTTAAAAATTATTTTTCATCTTATAATATTTATGATGATGATAATGATTTTTTTTACTAGTTTATTTGGGATTTGCAAGATTAGCCCGTGGTCTAAGAAACCGTGACCCAAGGGCATCTAAGCCATCAAAATCACTTGGGAATAACATAAAGTCTAGGTCGCACTAACCCTAACATAGTTGGATTTTAAGTGTCTCCTCCCTACTACCTTGCAAGGTTTCAACTCGAGTCGCCATGCATAACGAAGCCCGTCGAAACCAATTGTGTTAGCGTAATTTGACTATAGAGACGATAATCACTATTAATGTTTATTGATATCAATTTTGGTGTAATCAAATTATAAGAAAAAATGATAAGGAATTCACTAATTTATTTTAAAATTGTATTTCTATACTCCAAAAAAGTGGACAAAAGTTTTCCTAAATCTCAAAACTTTTGATTAGTCAAAATGTTAAGAAGTTTGATAGTTAATGTGTATGCGTGGATGACAATTTAAGAGAAACTATTTTTCATATTCCCCTTTCTTGATATCACAAAGATGACGAATTCATCCACTTTCTTGATATCACAAAGATGACAAAGTCTTTCATATGATCTTTTTCGGAGTTGACAATGTCCTCTTTAATTGTAGATCTTATGAGAGTTCATTTTTATTTTAAACAATGTTGATTTTCTTCTTTACGTTATTTATGTTGGTTTTGGAGCCTAATTATCTTCAAGGTATTGCTTCAGTCGCGTTTGGATCCTAATTCCTAGTAGGAGATGGGGGAATTGCCCCCTCAGTACTATCTCAATGGGGTCCAAGGGGGGCGACGACAACCTTTTGGAGACACCCTTGACCGAGGTTCAAGGCTAGCGCCCTTGATGATAATTTTTTGGAAAAATGCCTTATAAAATATTATAATTTCATAGTCAATCTAGATAGTTCATCATTAGGTCGTAGATCTGACAATAGAAGTTATATTGGTGTTTTTTTCACTAGAAGGAAACCCTCTTTTTATGAGCGCATTATAATACGACTAGGTAGTGTGAGAGAGAAGAATGTGAGATACTAAAGAGGAGGTTGCAACGAATGTGTTGTACATTTTATCCCTTCATTTTGTTGGATGGAATAAAGGAAGGAGTGGTTGTTTCTTCGTGGATGTATCACATATCAAGTGAACGACGTATACATCTCTCTCTCTCTTGTATTATGTTCTTTTATGTTTTATTTATGCATTCAATTTGTTTTTATTGCTCCATGATCCGATTCCTAACAATTTATAACAAAAAGATACTTTTGATCTTTTAAATTATAGTTAATGATATTTTTATAATATTATAATTTTCTTTTATCCTTTAATTTTTATTGCACCATAATTTCTCCCAAAATTTAAATATAATAATATTTTTAGTATTATCATTATTTTTAAAATAACTTTCCATACTTTTCAATGATTTAGTAGAAAGTTAGTATACTTACGTAAATCCCTCTTATATTTATGGTTTTAAATGTTTTTGTTTTCTTTTTATTTTTTTCTATATTATATTATTACTAGCACGACCACTTAACTTGTGGCCGATGAACACTGATAGGTTACAAGTTAAGTGCCATGAAGTTATATATTACTTGTTCTCCCTGCCTAGTTGTATTCACCTGTTGTCTATGCCTCAACTACATGTTACTTGCTTTAGTTAAATAAGAGGTTGTTTGTCACTACCTGTTACCCATGCATGAGCTACGAGTTATCCATGCATCAACTATTAGTTATTTTTTATATATTTTTTTTGAATTTTGAATTTTGAATTTTGAATGACGACCATAAATCAATATGGACAGTAAAATTGTCTTATCCTCCTTCAATTTAGGAAAAGCATAGATGGTAGTCTATTTTGTAAGTTTTGTATTTCAATTTCTAGTGAGAATAAGACAAAAAAAATAAACATATTATAAGTGGAATTTGAAATGGAGTAGTCTATTTATTCTACACTTTCAACTTTACGGTAAGTTTTGGTCGAAATTCGATAAATTTTTTTTGGTAAAATCCAAATTTCTACATGTTTAAATTGTATATTTGAATTCATAAATAGATTAAGCACCCTCAAATACCCCATGACACCCAAATTATGCAATTTCCATAGCTAATATATGTGATTCTAAGATTTTTTTTAAATTTCCAATGGAATACGAACAAAATTAGATGGAAAATATGTTCAGAAAAGGTTGAAAATGTAGAATATTTAGACTACACCATTTAAAATTAAATTCATATTAAACATCTATATTTAAATAAAATTCAAATAATTGTGATAAAAATTGTTACGCTTACAAATCTTATGTTGAACATATTTTTCTTAGCACATCAATTATTAATAAACTATATAATATGTCATAAAAATATATATACTTAAATAAAAACATAAAAACACAATTTTTTTTTTTCCCCGAAGGAAAAAAGCATAATTGTATTATGCAAAAACAAAATTATATTCTAGATAATGCATGTATGCCATGCATTTCCTATCCTTGGACCTAGAGCCACATATATCAAAATTTATAGGCTGTAAAACTTGTCATTTGAAGAAACCTCATATATATATATATATGATCTATGTTATGTTCATACAAAAAATAATCAGTCCCTCATACTAGTGGTTGCATGCATGTTCATATATTGATCCACATCTATAAAAAATATTGGACTTTGCATTGTTTATGATCCATCACTTCCATGTGCTATATTTAAGTTTTGCACAAAAGGAATATAATAGAATTCATAGAAATCTTCATTCTGTTCAGTGGCCATCTTCCATTGTCCAAATTTTAGTTGGAGCCATTCCTTTGAAAGAGAGTCCACAATGGTGTTCCTCTCCTTGTAAACATGCCTACAAGAGGAGTCAAAACTATCTCTGGGAGAGAGTATCTCTTCCACCAATGCAATCAAAAAAATGTTTTGACATTTTTTAGTTCTATTTGTCCAGTTTATAACATTTTTTGAATCTCCAAAAATTTGTATGGCAGAACATCCCTTTTCTTTTGCAAAGCACGTCAACATTTTTAAGGACATTAACTCAGCATAATTGTTTGTCCCTTATCCTAATCCCATTTGAATTTTGACAAAGGAACGTTCAGCAAGGAAAAGAATTGCCCCCCCTCCACAACGATTGCTTTGAGAAGCCCCATCAAAGAATGCCCAGGGACTGCTTTTGTTTATTTGTTCTTCTTGAATACATCTAGGAGCAAGGATGTCCCTTTTCTTGGGAAATATGATATAATGTATAGGATTCTTGCAGCAACAACTTCTCGAATAGAAGGAGAGTTATGAAAGATATCTTTGTTTCTAGTTGCAATCCAAACACCCCAAATAACAAGGAGAGGTAATGCTCTGATATTTACCGTTGATGGAGACACGTGCCATGTTTTCCAAGCTTCCTCTACACTTTCCCCTACCCATAAGTTTGTTAAACCAAGCCTTCGAAAGCACTCACCCCAGACTTGTGTAACAAATGGGCATCTTAAGAATAGATGAGTGATGTTTTCCTCATCATTCCTGCAAAGAGCACACTAGCCCGACCCTTCAATTCTTTTATTCAGATTGTCCCAGGTTGGAAATTTCTTTGTAAGAACACACCACATGAAGAGTTTACCTTTTTTAGGACATTTTGATTTCTAGAGACCCCTCCACCACAACAACAACACCCCATTATGACCTTATGTAGCAAGCTTCACATAACCCATCTTTGTAGTGTATATACCATGAGGGGAGGCCATCCAAATAAGCTCGTCTGGGTTGTCTTTAATATGCACGCGAGAGGTATGCAGAGCATTTAGATGGGCATTCCACGTATCATGTTGATCTTCAACAATCCCCAACCTAATTACACTTTTCCATCCTTGGTTCCAGAGAGTGGAAGACTCGGGGTATGCAATTTGATTGAGATAGGAAATGTTTTGTTGTTGCAGGTGTTGTATGATAGACTGGAAGGATATGTTGGTTCTGGCACCCCGGCCAAGGGTCAGCCCCAACTCGGACTTCAGATCCGTTCCCAATTTTCCATGCCAAGTTTTCCTCAATTAGGTGGAATGAGTTTAGCAAGGCTTTCCAAATGACAGAAACTACACGTCGGGATTTGTTTAGCCTGCATCTCCATTCTTTCACTATATCAAGAGCAATATATTTTTGAGTCACCGCCTCATTCCTTATATTGTTAGTAGATATGAGCCTCCATCCCAGTTTTGCTGCTATGGAATTTGAGAAATTGTAAATATTTTTTAACCCCCAACCTCCTAGGATCATGGGTTGTGCAATTTTGTCCCATTTAACCCAAGGAGTTACCGAGTTTTCACTTTTCCCAGTCCAGAGAAATTTTGAGCAGATTCTTCTTACCTTCTATAGAGTCCCTTTTAGTATGCAATCCAATGACATCCAAGATATTGGAATCACTTCAGGGACTGGTTTTACCAAAACCAATCTTCCCGCTCTTGATAACCACCTATGACTCCTGCAAGAAAGCCTTTTTTCCAATTTTGCAAGAAGCCAATTCTAGTCTTCTTTCTTATAGTTGTTTGGTTTGGGAACAAAACCCAGGTAATTTAACCCCTCATCTAGAATTTTCATCTCAAACGGAAACAGAATTGCATATATGTGGACTTCAGCTTCTTCCATATTGATATTTTTAATGGACGATTTCCTGGCATTTATATACATACCAATAGCTCATCTAAATACCTCAAGGATTTCACCTAAATTCTTTGTGTCACCGATTGAACCATCGTAGAAAATTAACACATCATCCACAAATAAAATATGTTTTATTCGAAGAATTTGAGAGATTGTAATACATGCAAGGAACCTCTTCTTTTTGCATCAGCAATAGCTCTAATCGGGGCTTCTGCAACAAGTAGAAAAAGCAATGGGGATAGAGGACATCCTTGAAGGAGTCATCTTTTGGAGTGAAAGAAAGGGGAAGTTGCGCCATTTATTATAATTGCGAAGGAGACGGTGGGTAATGCAACTCATCACCCATTTGACGAAAGGGTATTCAAACCCTAAATGCGTTAGGAGAAGCCTCATGTATAACCAGCTTACCCTGTCGTAGGATTTTGATAAATCAATCTTTAGTACAACTCTCTTTAATTTCCTTGTTTTTATACTTTGCAACCCTTCCTATGCAACACCAATAACCTCATGGATTTGTCTTCCCTGTAACAACCCAAACTGCTTGCTTGAGATATTTTTTGAGAGGATCCCTTTAAGCCTCCTGGCAATGATTTTTGCTATCACCTTATAAGTGATGTTGCACAAGGAGATAGGCCAAAAATTTTCCATTGATTTTGAATGGTTTGTCATTGGGATGAGGGATATGAGCGTAGAGTTCGGGGGAGGGTTCATAAATCCCCTCGCTCTAGACTCCTCAATTAACATCATTAAATATGGTCCAATGGTATCGTAGAGTGCCAAGAAAAATTCGATAGTCCACCCATCTGGGCCCGGACTTTTACCATTTTGGAAGCTATGAAGCACCTCTTTAAGTTCATCTTTTGTGACCTCCTCCATAAGTTCTCTATTGTCTTCAGCGTAACAAAGTCCGAGAAGAATTGGGTCATCCTAATCACTTCGATAATTGAAAATCCTTCTGTCGCTTTGTATATATTCTGGAAGTGTTATTTTCCCAACCTGGACAGGCCATCAAAAGAAGAGACTGCTTCATTGTTCTAATCCTTTAGACTCCAAATAGTATTTTTCATTTTCCTTCCTTTGGAATAATCCTAAAAAAATATTATGTTTCGATCCCCACTTTCCAGCCAGACAACTCTGCTTTTAAGTCTCCATACTTCTTCCTGTTCTTTTAGAAGTTTTATTCTATTGGTCTCCAGACTAGCCAATCTATCCTTTTCTTCCTGAGAATCGTATCCTCCCCCTATAGACTCGAGGGTGGACCTAATATCTTCTTCGATCTGCCTTAGCGTTTGGTCGTCCTTGATATTTTTTTCTTTGCCCCACTACTACACTACTTTTTTGGTTCTTGATAAGTTTTGTGAAAAGTGAAGGGCAGCATGACTCCCTTCCTCTTGAGTGTATGGGATCCAGGTTGATTTGATTAGCTGAACAAAATCTTCATCCTTTATCCATGCCTCGTAGAAATTAAAAGGGATGGCTGGTTTATTATCCCCCCCCCTTTAATTCCAGGAAAATAGGTGCATGGTCATATTCACCTCCAACATCCACCCACTACCGCATAATCAAGTTCTGTTTTATTAATCTTTCAGACACCAAAAAACAGTCTATTGTTTTTGCAATGTTGATTTCCCCAATTCTTCTATTTGACCAAGTAGGTTTCATCTTAGCCACTTCGATATCAATAAGGCCACCTTCTTGAAGTTTTTTTTAAAATACTTTGCTAACGACGCAACCCTTGCTCTTTGAACCCAAATTTCGTGGGCTCCCAAAGTAAAATTTAGGTCTCCTCCCATAATTATATTTGAATGTTGTAGGAGGAATTTGCTAAGGACAAAATCCCCGAAGGGAACCCTTTCCTCATATGAACCACACACATTGAGTATGCAACAAAAATCAACCATTTCTGAAGAAAATAACTCCAGTCCTAATCTTAACAACAAACCCCATGTTCCTAAATATTTTATGATTTTTGGATTCCACCCTATAGCAAGCCCACCCGACTGTCCATTTGCATCATATGAATTCAAAATATTTTAAGGTATTCTTCATATACAGTGTGACTGCATCTACAGTTCCCATTGTCTCCTGCGGTAAAATGATCTCAGGCTGATTTGTTAGTACTAGCTTTCTAAGTGCAAGTTTTTTGGCAAAACTTTCCAAACCCCTATAGTTCAGA
This sequence comes from Larix kaempferi, assembly GCA_027924585.1. Taxonomy (NCBI): domain Eukaryota; kingdom Viridiplantae; phylum Streptophyta; class Pinopsida; order Pinales; family Pinaceae; genus Larix; species Larix kaempferi. The sequence continues at coordinate 37,957,117 of BSBM01000017.1, forward strand.
GATAAAATTTTCATGGGGTAACCCATTCCAAGGATTTCTTTGCTCTAAGCGGACTTTGAATGGTTTTTTGTCTACCATCCATCTACTCTTTTTGAGCCCATTCTTGTGCTATCGATATATGTGAAGGTATTCCTCTGCCTCTCGTTTTTTCCGAGGGATTCATATTTTTTCCTAGCCCATAATTATTCCTGGAAATCTGTAAGTCCTCAGGGATGTACCAAGATCTGAGGTGGAACCTAATGTTGATTTCCTCTATACCTAAGCTGGAAGGGGCCTCTGAAACATAGGATGGGGTTACCACAGAAGAAGAGAGTGGGACCTTTTGGTCATCCAAGTCTGGAACATGGTTTATCTCCCTACTTGAATAACACAGGATGGGGTCAAATTATAGGGAAATAGGTTCAGGATGTAGGGAGCCAGGTGGTTGTGCATCATAAATGGGAGAGGGGTTTTCATTGCTCATGCATATATTCATGTCTCTTTCCTTTTCCATCCAGTCATTTCCAAAAATATTGATATAATTTTCCATAGAAATAACAGAGGAGGGAAGGGCAGGATCCTTACCCGGAATAGATGTTGTTTCTTGGCCCGTTAACGGAGCATCCTCCCCGATCTCCTAGTTGATTCATGACCATGTTTGCATTGTTTTCTGACTGAGGACCATGTCAACTAGCTTCCCCACTTTCACCCATCCTCTGTGACCTTGAAGACTGGTTTACTGAGATATAAGGCATGGTCCTATCTGCTTTTTTATGACTTCCAGAATCCGCCCCAGAACCCTCTTCAGTCAATTTCCTAGATCTTGCAGAGTTTCAATTAAAAGGGAGAGTGCGTTGCTTCACAATGGAACCCGTGACATCTAAAAGGGATTCCTTCATAGTCCAATTTTTTTCCTTCTGGCATGCTAACCCCAAACCAATTGGAAATCCTTCTTGAGACCTTCCCTATTATTTATGGAGACCAGTATTCTAGCAATAGTCATCCGCTTTGTTGTCAAAAAAGACATGTTTACATCTATAAATGCCCCAAGGGCATTCCCAATGTCTCTAAAGGATTTGATATTCCAAAATTGCATCGACAACCCTGGGATTTTTACCCACATTGGCGCCACATCCATTCATTCACCATCAACATCAAACATGGGGGTCAATTTCAAAACATAACCAGAGTTGATTCAATGCTCCAGTACCTCTGCAAAATCTGGTTCACATATTCTTTGTTTTCAAATTTATAAACAAACCATCCCTTCGACATGATCCTTGTCGCAGGCATATAATTTAGGGTTTCAAGCCAATTTTCCTTGGCCCAATTTTCCAAAGTATGTTGGCTGAAATATTGACCACGTGCCTTTCCTACCACTTTCGTTCCATCCATACTCTCCGCTTGTGCTACTGAGACATCCACCCCGCAAACCAGACTCAAAAGGTCCACTGGGGATTTTGCACACTTGTTTCTTCTCTTTTTTGGCTAGACCCGTCGGAGCTGCTCAGACTACAACTACGATTTGCTTCTTGCACTCCTTTGTGCTTTTATCTTTATGTGTCTGCATCAATAGGGTTCCCACTCTGATTTGTTGGTTTTAGCAATGATGCTGTGAACCCTTCTGAAACCTGTAGTGGATCATCATTGAGAGTGTAGACATATTTTGGGAGGCCCAAAAACCCTCCGCCTGTGAATGGCCAACCCGCTTCCAAGAGGTCCGAAGAAGGTAAAGGTTCAAATTCCTCTAGGTGTGAAGGAGCATTCATGAACCCTAGAGTCTCCTCTGCATGAACATTTTTTTACTCCACTATGGCCACCCCTTTTATGCAACCGAGAGATCCATCGTTGAAAAGAGAAAACAACTTCCCACCAAGATGAGTACCCAAACCCCTAACCGCCAACGACACTGCCACAGTTTCTAAGAACATATCATACAATCTATCAAGGGGGGAAAGAATTGTTTCAAATCTGTTTTCCATTCCTTCCTAGATCGTGGGTAGGGTTCTAGTTGTCACCCCATGATCTATCTTGCCTATACCGTCATCCTGATTAATTTTGGAATCTTCCAAAAGTCTCCCCCATTTTTGGAAGAATATAGTTTTTCCTTCATACAGGGCGTATGAATAATCCACGAGGTCTATGTATTCCTGCTCCATAACGAAGACATCCAGCTGTACTTCAAAAAAAACAAAAATGTACACTCTTAGGGATGCAACTGCACCCCCTCTCAACAAGCCCCACTCATAGAACCCTCACATCGTAGAACCCAACTCCGAAATGCAACCTAGTATATAACTATATATATATCTAATATCGTAGATATAGGCTTTATGCAATTACACTTTAGATTTGGATGTTGATACGATCATAATCATATTCAACCTTTAAATATTATTATAATTACAACCAAATCCTATATGTCGTTTGGATGTTAATAGGATTGTTAATTTAAATGTTAAAAGGAGTGTACTTTTGGCCATCCAAATAAAATGTCAATAATTTCTTATAATATCTCACAAAATATACAAATATACATATTGAATGTTTTTTTGTGTGAGTAAGTTAGATGATTCCTTCTATTAATCCAAGAAACAAGTACATACTGTTACAGAGAAAATCCCACTGAGAATCAAGCCATCTGAACACAACCTATCCAATATAGAAGACAAAAATCCATTAAAAACCTCCAATCGACATCCTCCAAAGAGAGTCTCGGTCGTTGAGTTGACCTACGTGCATCCTTTCGTTTCTTCCTAACATCAATCCATCCCGACAAATTATCAAGAGCTGAGACATTCTGGACAATAACCAACTAGTGTGAAGATAATTCAGAAGCTTTATGCTCAAGAGTTGATCCTGCTTCCTTATCACTGTCTAAATTGTCAAATTCGTGCGGGCATTTCAGTCCTCCCGAGGGGGGTGCTGTAACCATATCCATATCACTCCCCTCTTCAAGAACAATTACTTTTTGGGGGGATGGCGAGGGTGGCACTCCCTCATGGGGTTGATGAATCCTAGAGGGGTGTGTGACTGCGAAGAAACAAAGGGTGGAGCGTTGGCAGGAAAATTTCCTTTTGGTGGAGACGTTTATTTGCTCCTATGAGTCTTTCCCTCATTCCAACCATGGGGTCGCCTTTTCTTCGAGGGAACTAGGGCAGTAGGGAAATCCTTCTGAAGAAGACCTAGTTGTTGATAGGATCTGCACCGAAAAGTTGTGTGCTCAAAATATAGGAGCTGCAAGTGTGGCTTAGAACCGCCCCAATCAATAAAAATCTTATTAGGTAACCCTTTGGTAAGATCCAACTCGACACAGATATGAGCAAAAGTGGCCAATCCTTTTGAGACACTTTCTGTGTCACTCTTAACAAACCTTCCCAAGGAGTTTCTAATGGTTTCCAGAGAATCAAGAGACCATAGATGCAAAGGTAGATTAGGAATTCTTACCCAGACTGGAGTAGTCATTGCAGAGACATCCAAGCTGGGGTTGAAATCAGGGAACCATCGTTGAATAGACAACCTGATCTTCCCCAGAACCATGGCCCATTTTCAATGACCTGCTCACAGTCCTCTTTCGATGTGAAGCAGACAATAAAGTACCATTTGGAGCACAGGAACAACTTGTGATCAGTAGACCAATCTTTTTGAATCCACTCCCTCAAGCTTGAGGCAGAGGGCTAGATCCTATTAAATCTACATATAAGGGTTGGTTTGTTGAAGTTGTTACCACTGATAATGGCGTGGGAGTCTTCCAGCTTAGTTGTAGGTGTCTCCTCAGAATGCTCCACTATATAAGTGGATCCCGATAGCGCCTTAAGCCTCAAAATCGCAACTCCAAGGACCTTAGTTTGCACTGCTTCTTTGAATGATCATTGCTTGGAGGAGGACGGGGTCGTGGATCCCCCATCTCCACCCCGCAATCCTGAAATCAAATGGACTGTAACATCCTTGCATAAGTCATAATCCTCTAGCCGGGCATCATGATGAAGGTAGCCCTAGAAAAGAAGGCGATAGCACCATTTAGAGATCCATGTCCAATCTATGATTTTGGCGAGAAGAAGGGCCACGGGATCAAAAGAGTGTATGACAAAACACAAGTTTCCTCCAGTGAGAAGACACACAAAGAAGGGGAAACCCTTATCCGTGGAAAAATACTTCTTTTTCTCCTCACGCGCCACCTAGATATCATGCACAGTCGCAGAGGATTGATTGGAGGGATTCACATTCCCTTGATCACGGGTCGCATGGACAATGGCAGACTGAATGGCCTCGCACTCTGACAAATCTTCTTCAAGCTCAAAGGAACCAGGTTTGCATGAGCTAAGGCGGTCCAAATTGTCGTGTTACCTGAGAGGCGTGGCTTCTGCATTGCAGGAATCATTTGGCCGAGGGTATCCTCAAGTGATGGTGACACATGGGCTACACAGTTCCAAAAAGGGGAATCGAGAACTAGGGTTTGCATCACCATCCCTCTCTCAAAATTCCATCCGACCATATGAATAATTTTATAATGAATGTTTTTTAATCTTTATTAAGCATATATAATTTTGAAAATATTAAAATATTAAATATATTTAAATTTGTTGAAACCTTGGTATTAATAAAATAACAATATTTTTTTATAATAACTCATAAAAATATGCAAAATTAAATATTTCTTAACTTTAATTAAAATTATATAATTTTTTAAATATTAAAATACTAGATATATTTAAATTTATTGAAATCGATGAGTTGAAATCTTGATATCAATATAAAATCAATCTTAAACATAAAATTATTTTATATATTTATTAAATTTTGTTATATGTTTATTAATTTTTTTAAAATATTATATTATTATAAATCTTAAAAAATAATGGTGTATAAGATAAAGAAACAGTTTCATTCAATAGAAGGGAGAAACTAACCTCACAAGGGTACTAAGAAACCAATCCTATAAAGGTGAGAGTATTTTTACAACACTATTTAGATATGTTTTTCTTTAATACTTAGAAATGTTTAAACAATATTACCTAGAAATATTTAAGTAGTATTGTTTTAACCCATTTCAATATGAATTAATTCAACATCAATGAAATGTAAATAGCTTTAATTACATCAAGAAAATTAAAAATACTTATTTATCATGAATAAATATTCAATCTATATCATTTAAATCTAATTTGGATCATAGAAATATACTTAATATTTTTAAATTAAAATATTTAATCTATTTTTAACACTTTACAACCTATCAATCCTTAAATCACAAGTACCAAATTCATACAAAAATGTTAATCCAAGCCCTCCATAAATCACGCACAACATTACTAGACATATCACACTACCATATTAGTTATCCCATCCATATCAATTATAATAATTAAAGATTGTAATACATTCTCACAACATGAAAGACATATTGTAACACATTAACATAATAGAATGATAAACGGGCTTCCAGAGAAAAAAAAAAAAAAAAATGATAAACGGGCTAAGTCAATAACTAGCCAAGCTTTTTGTTACTCTCAGGCTAACTTAACTTAACTTTTTCTAAGGTAGGAAGTTCATATTAAGTTATGAAGTAACTTGTTTTATAAAATAATAAATGGTGATTGGATTTTATAATTTTAATTAGTATAGATTTTATAATTTTAATCAGTATAGATCTATTTTAAATCTGGATTTATCAAGTACTGAGAGGGTTTTAATTTTTTGAAATATAATTATTTGATAAATCCACGTTTAAGATTGATTTATGCATAAACCCATTGATCTATGTTGCTCTCGGTGCAATAAATTTTATGAGGCGACATGAATTTTTTTAATTTTTTTTCATTTTTGTTAGCATAATGTTAGGAACATGACAACATCTCTATCATACTGGGTTGTAGAGCACCTCACTACTCTCGGTGCAATTAATAAAATTTAAATTTTCCTCACATTACTTTCCATAATAATATGTTACATAAAATAATCAATTAATTATACATTTAGTTCTCTTTCTCTTTTCAAAATCCTAAACTCTATAATATACACATCTTATTACATTATCTTTATAAAATAACAATTAAATATACATGAACATCATAATATACAAAATTAATAACCTTCCTCTCAAAGATGAAAGTGATTAATTAATGAAGTTTTTTTATTACATTTTTAAATATGGTAAACACATTAAAAAAAAATGTAATTTCTATTCAATTTATAAATAAAAATAACATTTAAAAAAATGATGTAATATATAACATTTATTTAGCGCTCTCTCACCAAAATCTTATAATAAAAAAGATAACAGATACAACACCTTATAAACTATAAATGAAATGACTTTTATATATATTTTTTCAACCGAAAAAAAAACGTACTATTGCTATTCTTAAAATCAAATAGTACAAAATATTGTCACCTCTCCTGCGAAAGGTAGTTTCAGCCATCTATGGCTTTTTCTTCCATCTATATACATCAAAATATATATTCAAAAAAGGTGCTATACATCGGACCATAAAATATGACTTACAAAAAGTATCCACTACACATACTGTCCATATGATAGCCTACATAAATAAGACTTCCCCACATTCCAGTAGGTTGGAATCCATCCATTCCTCCCATACCAAAATACCTTCGGAGCCCAGAAAAGCCTGTTTTGAAAGAGTGTCAGCCTGAGTATTGTATTCACGGTAGATGTGTTCAAAAATAATATGATCCTGCATGTCAATCTCCATCCTCGTCCTTTCACACCAGTGTGAGAGGTCAATAACATTTAGTTCAAATTCCTTTGATGCCCACTTTATAGTGACCCGTGAGTCACCAAATACCCGGATGTTAACAAGCCCAAAACTGTTTGCGCATCTAAGAACACACCATAGTGCGAGCAATTCTGCTTTCATATTGCTGCCCAGTCCACAATTGAGGCGGATAGTAAAAAAGTGATTCTTATTCAGATAAATTACTCCTCCTGCTGCACAATACCCATTCTGAGCAGCCCCATCAAAGAAGAGAATTGGCTGATTGACAATAAATGAGAACTGTCCAATACTTCTCTCTACAGAACTTGTGGAATTTACAGGATATTGTTGTAGTAACTTCAAAGCCAAAATACCACAGGAGGTAAAATCAGGTTCTATATCTTGAAAGATAGAGGAATTCCTGGTGAACCAAAGAGCCCATGAAATGAAAATAGGGATCTGCACTGTGTCCAAAGATCTTCGAGACCATCTTAGTAAAGCCTTACCAAAACCAACTTCCTCCATTAATTGAGATGATGCTAGCTTTGAACAACAAAAATCCCAAACTTTTTTCCCAAAGGAGCAGTAAATAAACAAATGGTCAATAGATTCAGCACTGTCCTTGCATAAGATGCACCGATTAGGTCCATACCAGCCACGCTTAGAAAGATTGTCCCAGGTTTTCAGAGTGCCCTGAAGAACATGCCATAGAAAACACTTGTGTTTTAAACCCAACTTCCATTTCCAAATCTTCTTATACCACCAATGCTGTGGGAAGATGTAGAGTCCCTGCAACATTCTGTCATATGCCGTCTTTGCTGTGACGCAACCAGATTTTTTATTTCCAATCCATTTCAATATATCTTCCTTTTCAGTTAATATTACGCCAGCAGAGCCAAGAGATTGGACATATGAATCCCAGGAGTAGGCATCTTCACCAACAAACCCCAAATCAGAAGATTTATACCAATAAGATTGGCCAACAGGATTTCTGATGCGCTCTAAAGTGTTCAAACCATAAATATTTAAATAATCCAGAATCACTGGGGAAAGTCTCACAGGATTTATTATGCCCAAGATCGAGTCTTTTCCAACTCGAATGCACCTGCCATTCCCAACTTGCCATTGTAAATCATCAATGATCCATCTAGATACCTTTAGCAAACCTCGCCAAAGAACCGAGCATCCTGTTTTCGCAGGCATGTTACAATGGAGCCAATCGACCAGATTTGTATTGATATATTTTGCAAATGAAATTTTAGACCAAAGATTATAATTAAAAAGACATCTCCACAGGCTTTTTGCTCTGAGAGCCATGCTGAAATAATGTAAATCTTTAATGCCCCATCCTCCAAAACGCTCTGGTCTGGAAACCGATTCCCATCCTGTCATAACCAGAGGTGCTCTTTCCAAACCTCCAGACCACAAGAAATTGAACAGCAATCTTCTGATAACCTTAAGAATGTAAGTAGGAATCTCCAGAAGTGAAAACCAATAAACAGGTATTCCCTACAGAACAGCCTTAAGCAGTGTAAGTCTACCACCAACAGAGAGCGAACGGAAAGACCAGTGAGCAATCCGGACCTCCACTTTTCTGACTAACCACCACCAATCCTTTATCTGGTAGTTGTTCGGTTTCAAGAAGAAACCCAAATATTTAAATCCTTCTACCATAGGATGCCAATTAAAAGGTAAAACAGTGGCAATTTCCCTTCTAACAATATCATCCACCTTGTGAAAATAAAAGCAAGATTTTGATAGGCTAATCTTCATCCCAGATACACGGCCAAAGCAATTTAAGATATTCTTAATGACCCTCCATTCATTCACAGTAGCCAAACCAGCCAGAAGCACATCGTCCACAAATATCAGATGAGAAATAACACAGTCAACCTCCAATTCAATACCCTTGAGTAAACCCACCTGCTTTGCATAATTTAACATTCTGCTGAGGGCATCAACGATCAGAAGAAATAAATACAGGGATAAAGGACAACCCTGTCTTACTCCCCTCGAACACTGGAAAAAATTTGATGGCGAACCATTAACCAAGATTGCAATACTAGCAGAAGTAACACAAGACATAATCCAGTTTAAAACTAGTGGAGGAACCCCAATCTGGATTAATATAAGCCTTAAAAATGTCCAATTAACCCGATCATACGCCTTCTCCAAATCCAGTTTGAGCAACAAAGCACTGAGTCTACGATTCTTAATGGAATGAAGAAGTTCCTGAGATGCCCCAATGGCATCATGAATCTGCCTATTCTGCAAAAAACCAAACTGTTCGGTAGAGATGTGATCAGAAAGAGCAGATTTTAACCTTTGAGCAATAATTTTTGATACCAACTTGTAGGCCAGGTTGCACAGTGCTATGGGCCTGTAATCACCAAAATTTTCAGGCTTTCCCTTTTTTGATATCAGAGTGACAAAAGATGAATTAAGAGCTCCAGAAGTGAGGCCATTCAATCTAGTGAATTCAACCATTTGCAATAACTCAGGACCCATCATGTCAAAGAAGTGTAAGTATATCTCCACTGGCCATCCATCCGGTCCAGGAATGTTCTCACCAGCAAAAAGTTTTAAAGTCTTCTCAACCTCTTCAAGTGTAACCTCACTACCAAGAACTGCTGCATCTTCATCGCTGAAGAAACGAGGAAATAGTTCAGCAATTTTTATCTGTTCCATCAGCTCACACGAACCATCATCTTTATAAATCTCCCCAAAATGTCTGACAGCTTCTAATTTTAATGCCTCAACACCCGTACAAATATTTCCATCCTTATCAGACAATTCCCAAATAGTATTCTGATTTCGACGAGCAGTGGCAAAGGAGTGGAAATTTTTTTTGTTTTGGTCCCCATGTTTGATCCACAAGGCTCTACTTTTCAGCCTCCACTCCATCTCTTCCTGTAACAGGAGGTCTGCCCTTTTTTTCTCAAGTTCCTTGACCTTATCAAATTCTTCTTTAACCAGATGACCCTCAATATTCTTTTTGTAAAACAAATGGATCTCATCATCAAGATTAGCCAGAGCTCTTTTGTCCTCCACCTTCCTTTGCTTAATCCATTCTATCACCACTTTTTTGAGACTGCGCATTTTGTTACAGAAATGCACTAAAGGATTTTCACCATCAATCACAGCAGAAGACCAGAAATCAGTCACCAATTTGTAGAATTCCTCCTCTTTTAACCAGGAATGATTGAATTTGAAAGGTACATTGGATTTAAATCCATAGTTATCAAATTGAAAAAATATAGGCCAATGATCCGACACCTTATGATCATGAACCCATGAACAATAGGAGTTTAGCTTTTCCACCAATGAAGCTTTAATCAAAAAACGATCCAGACGTTTGTGAACGCCCTCTTCACCTCCTCTGCCATTGCTCCAGGTAGGGCAGATTTTAGCAGGTTCAACGTCTATGAGATTGTGATCCTGAATGAGCTTACAGAAATAATCCATCTGTGAGTCAGGTCTAGACTTTTTCCCCCAGATTTCAGAAGGGGACTTTGTAAAGTTCAGATCTCCAGCCAGGACAAGACCATCAACATCCAAGATCCCAGACCTCTTAAATGATTCCCAGAACTCCAATCTATTTGAATAAGGGGCGTAGCAGTTGACAACAGATAACTGAAGATTTAAACCAATACAAATACCTTTCAGAATAATTCCCCATTCAGTCTTGAAAGTTTTGAAGGAAAATAACTGTGGATCCCAAGCAACAATCAGTCCTCCCGAACGACCGTCAGCATCCACCGCCGAAATCTCCCAGAAAGGTAAAATGCTTCCAAGTTTAGAAACAGCAATAGAAGCAGGACACGTAGATTCTTGAATCAATACTAACCCAGGTCTAGTAGACAAAAAAAGGTTGGATAGGGCCCTAGCCCTCAAAACCCCACCCAACCCACGTACATTCAAAGATACAATAGACATTAAGGAAGACCCTCGTTGGGTAGCTGTGCTCTAAGACCCAGTCCAACATCTTCCAACAACACACCTGTTCCTTCACCAATATTATCAAAATTCACAGACTCAGGGTCAGGTTCTTTCTTCTTCTTTTTCCCCTTTCTGATGGTAACGTTCTGGAATTTTGGGGGAATTGGCAAAACACAGGAATCCCCAGACGGGTTTTTTGAGAAGATATCAAGTGGAACCAAATTTTGTATCCCACCAAGGCCTCTATCCTCCAAACAAACAGAAACCACAACGTCCATAGGTTTATCAGGCCATCCAGCCGCCGAATCATCAACAGGAGTAATAGGTAAATCCAAACCCCCATTTTCACATATAACCGTAGGAGAGTTTGGGCTCAAAAGGGTAGAGCAAACCCCATCCCCCGAGGAGGAAACATGACCAAAGCTTAACTTATCCGTCCCATTTTCAAACACAGGGGGGGATAAACCATGGCAAAGCTGAACAACCCCCAAAGATATACGTCTATTTAAATCACCTTCTCTATCAGAAATAAACTCAATATCCTCCTTTGAAAGATCAGTATAAGCAGCTTCAGGTGGGAGTTTTAACTTACCCGGGGATGGAGTCTTCGGCGAGGGCATATCCCGAGAGGCCGTCGCAGGGAGCAAGGGATCCAACGAAACCTCACGAACCATTTTTGTAATGTTGGACCGGCGATTAGGGCATTTTGCCTGGACATGGCCAACTTCCCGACAAGTGTAGCAACGGAATGGGATTCTATAGTAATCCAAAACCTGCTTCCAAATACGCTCTCCCCATACAATTTCAACAGCGTCCGGCAGCCCCAACCGCATATCAAGTTCCACTAAGACCTTTGCAAACCGTCTATCAATGCCATAAATAGAGTTTTTATCCACTCTAATGCACTTCCCCACCAAATTTGCTATCCCGGACACAGTCTCTTCCGTCCATACTTCGATAGGAAGTCCAGGGATAATCATCCATACATGACGAATACCCTGTCTTTCATGGACAGATTCAAATGCTAAATGCCAGCGCTTAAGATTTAAAGAACCATTCTTAAAACACCAAGAACCACCGAGAATCCGCTCTCGAGCCTCCGCCGAAGAGAAAATAAACAGAATCCATTTATTTACCAGAAGGTTAATCCTCGGAGTATCTCCTAGAATGGGAGTCCAGTTACATTTAACCCATTCCACTAATTCCACTTTCGACCCAGAAGCAAACTCCAGTCGCCCAACTAGAGCCCTCTCCGCTAGCATTTGAACTCTGTCCAGATTTGCACTTGTCGGGATAACAAAACGATCAACCTTCTCACGAGCTTTAAGAGTTTTTACCCGCCGCCTGTGCTTTGCAGAGGTGCCAAATAAATTAGGGTTTTGCCCAGAGCGGCGAGGTGAGGGGGAAGAACCAGCATGTCGATCAACCGTTTCCTCCTCGCGCAAAGAGGATGAATGGGGTAAAACCCCACCTTCGAGAGAAATCATGACACAGGAACCGGTTCACCCGGTTAAGACTACCACCTGTCCAAAAAACGGAGAGAAAGGTGACTCCCTCCACGAGTCCGCCAATAGTCGCCCACACCCGTACACTTTTATATATATATTAATTATCATCAATATACTAATTTTTTTAATAAGTATTTAATTCAATTACCTTTAAATTATATGCATTAATTTATACCAACAATTTCATTAAAAACATCAAACACAAATACTATAAATCCTATATAATATCTTATATTTACTTTGCCCTTCCTAACGAAAGCCTTTTTTTTCCTCAGGAGAAAAGTGCAATTGTATTGTATTATAAAACAATTAAATTCTTTTAGAGGCCCGAAAGGCCTTTCACAAAGTAGTGTTTGTTAAATACTTACATCGAGACTAATCAACTTATCATCTTCTTCATATATGTGCATTTATGATCATTAAGTATAGTCTTCATACTAATAATATAAAAAAACTTATAGAAAGTCTAAAAATCATTATATAGAGGAGTTGTTAGAAAACTCCAGATGTGTATTTGAATAGTGTTATAGTTCTAAGTTGGAGGATCATTCACCCCAAATGAGGACCAAGATCGTGCTCCATATGAGTGTCATCATCTTGTTCCCATCTACGCTAAATCCCATCTCCAACCTGTAGTCCATCTTTGGATAAGCAATCAGCCTCTGTATTTCTTTCACGATACACATGTTTGAAATATATCTCCCCGAACATATATGCTATATGAGAAACTTCCTCATAGATAGGCTTCAAAATATAATATTTTGGAGGTCTTCTCAAATGTAACCAGTCAAACACCAATTTGGAATCTCCAAATATCTGTATTCTATCAATCCCCTTTGAAATAGGAAGGAGAAAGACAAGTTTGGAAGCCATTAACTCTGATATATTGTTCGTATTGTATCCTAGTCCAACAGAAAAATTGATCCAATGATTTTCAGATAAAAATAATGTACCCCCTACACCGCTTGTAGCTAGTTGTCCCTGAGAGGCACCGTCGAAATATGCCCAACTATAAGATTTGTAGATGGTTACCTCTGTGATCCTTCTAATAGTGGGAGGGTCATCATGTTGGGGGGAGACTTTGAGTATTGCTAAACCATTTGATACCACAATAGATAGCACAATACTTTTGTCCTAGAAAATAGCCAGATTCCTAGCTAACCATATGCCCCAAATTGAAAATCAATGGCAAAGCTTTGTGGTAAGAAAAATCACGATTTGTAATCTATCTGTGGAAGGCATCGTTCCAAGATCAGGCCTTCCTAAATAGAGGGTATAAATTCAATCATGGATTCTCGTTCCCACATATTGAGAAGGAAATGGAAATAAATGAATAAATGGGCTATAGATTCACTATTTCTTTTGCACAATGGACATCTACCAGGTCAAATGTTGTATTTTCTAATTAGAATATCCGAAATTGGAACTTTATCCATAAGGGCCAGCGAGAGGAAGATTTTTGTTTTTAAAGGGCATTGCAATTTTCATATCTTAGAATTCCACCAAGGGGGCTCGATCCCATCTCCTTCCTCTCTGAGGACTTGATATCCCAATCTAGGGGAGTATTATCCACCGACTAGATTTCTTGACCAAATTATCTTATCTAGTCTATTATGTAGTCTAAAATGGTTGTTATGAAGGTCATTTATATATTTGTTCCAAATATCAGCATTCTCTTCCTCCAGGACCAAAACGTTGGCAGGTAACCAAGCTTGTCGCAATGACGTTGAATTAGCAACATCTCCAATCTAATTTAAAAAGAGGTAGCCATGTTCCTTTAGAACATCTACCATTTCCACGGGTAATATGTCCTCTAGAAAAACCCACCCAAGGATCTTGGCCTAATATCAATCTATTTCCATAACCAACACTCCACACAATCCAATCACCAACAACATGGAAATCCTCTAGAAAAGTTTTCCACATCACATAAACATTCATGGAGTATTTTTTAGTGGTTCTGATCCATTCCTCTATAAAAAGAGGGTGAATGTGATTTTGTTTGACAACCTGAACCCATAAATTTTTACCTTGGATAATCCTCCATATTCTTTTGGAAGCCAAGGCCTTGGAAAAAAGAGTTGGGTGTTTCAAGCCCCAACCTCCTAACTCCTTAGGGATGGATATCTTATCCCAAGAGACCTAGTGAAAAGTATTCTCTTCCAAAATACCTTTCAAAAGAAAATTGTAACAAATCCTCCTAATCTGGTCCAGTATACTTGCATGAATGTGAGCCATTGAGATCCATTAGTCAGGAATAGCTTGTAGCACAACCTTCATCATGATAAGTTTTCCTCCCCTAGATAACCATTTATTACACCATAGGTTGATTCTACTCTCTATCTTTCTAACCAACTAGGCCCAGTCCCTCTTCAAATAGTCATTAGGTTTTAAAATGAAACCCAAATATTTCATACCAATCTGAGTGTCAACTTCAATAAACTCAACCTGATCACTAATCCATTCAATGGAGGTCTGGTCAATATTCATAAAAGACACATAAGACTTTCTGAAATTAATAACCATACCTATTGCATCAGCAAATAATGTGAACATAACTCTCAGCCCGAGGATGTATTTTCTGGAACCTTCTGAAAAAAAATCATGATGTCATTTACGAAGAGAAAATGTGTAATATGCAGGGCACATCCGATCTTAATATCTTTGAAAACTCCATGGTGTTTAGCATGTAAAATGATATTACGTAAACCTTCCATAACCAAAATAAAAAGGAGGGGAGCTAGTAGGAAACCTTACCTTAAACCCCTTCTTGGTATGAAGAAATATGAGGCAAATCCATTAATGAGGACCACAAAGGATACCTATTGGACTCGGGAGAAAGTCTAGGTAACAAAATGCAAAGGAAATCCAATTTGCAGGAAAATCAATCTAATGTAGCTCCAGTTGGTGCGGTCATATGCCTTTGAGAGATCCACTTTGAAGACGACAGCTGGTCTGTGTTTAAACTTTGCAGTGTGAATTACTTCCTGGGTAGTGCCAATGGCATCTTTTATCTACCTCCCTTCGAAGAAGGAAAACTATTCATTGATACTACAGAATATAGGATAACTTTAATTCTCTTGCAATGAATTTTGTGATAAGCTTATAGATCAACTTATATATGCAATTGCACAAGGAGATAATTCTGTAGTCGTCAAACGAAGATGGTTTGTATGTTTTAGGAATCAGCGCCAAAAAAGTGGAATTAAAGACTACCAGAATCCTGCCATTTTCTCTTGATTCTTATATGACCATAAGCAAATTAGTTTTGAAAAAATCCATAAAAGCTTCAAAAAATTCCACTGGGAACCCATCAAAGCTAGGGCTCTTATCTTTTTGCATTGAATAGATTTCCTCCCTTAATTACTCAGTAGTAACTCTTTGCATGATTGATTATTTATGTTCCTCGTTCACGTATTCGGGGAAAAGAGCCACAATACGCATCATCTGAGCTATGGAAGCATGTGCATCTTCTCTAAATCACTGATTGAAATGAGTTACCCCTACTGTAGACAAATCTCTAAAACCTATCACTTGTGAACCATTCTCCTTATCAAGATGCCAAATGTATTTTGTATGAATTATGTGCTTCAAGTGGTTGTGGAAGTCTTTTGTATTTTCAACTGCCTTTTGTAGCCAAATAGATCTACTCAGTGAGCCTCCACATAGCTTCCTTCTCCTCAAGGATTCTTCTCCAACGAGTTTCTAAAGCCACTAATTCTTATTTTTGATCAATAGTGGTGAAACCCTCAGGGTTTGATGAGTGAAAGGAGTCCAATAATTTTTCAATCATGCACAGTTCTACTTCGATAAATGTCCTTCTCTCTGCTTCCTAAGAAATAGATCTTACCGTGATCCTCATTAGATTGTTGTCGAAATGCACACCTGCAGAGAGATGAATGCTTCTATCGCATGTAATCCAAGATGATAGAATCGTATGACAATAGGCCTCTTCTTCCAACCAAGATGAACAAAGATTAAAAGGACTAGGGGATATTTCTCGTGCAACCACTAGTTCCAACATGATAGGAAAATGGTCCAAAGCCCTTGCTTCCCCAACCCATTGTTTTATGCACACAACAGCCTATATAATTCCTTCATTGACTAGAAAATGGTCTAATATTTTTGCTACTTTATCTAGACCAGACCTCATGTTGTGCCAGGTGGATCTGAGTTTAAGACGAGGAATATCATATAGAGAAATATCATCTAGTCTTCTGATAAAGTAGTCAGAGAGCAAGCCTTTGTGATATGTAGGGCCCTAGGACTCAACCTATCCAATGGAAAAGTTTAAGTCGCTGCCCAATATTAACTTGTCACATGTGAGAATACTAGATTTGAAAATTCTTTCCCAGTACAGAGCCCTCTATGTGTTAGGGCTATATAAGTTGATGATGGAGATGGCTTGTCCAAATTCCCCGAAGAATAAAACACTACCCAACCCTAACAAGAAATCCCAACTGTTAATACATAGGAAGGAATTGGTTTTCCAACTTGTGATTAGTACCCCCAAAAAACCCATAGCATCGCAACAGGATAAATCTCATCTTGGTAGAAGAATTATTAGATCAAATAAAATAGAATCCCCACTTCCCAAGGTCTCTTGAAGCAAAATCACTAATAGTTTTTTAATCTCAATCAAATGTCTAAGGCCAATATTTTTTTAGGGTAGCCCCAGGCCTCTACAATTGTTGGACAAAATGATCATGGGGCACCCCTCTAACAATGGGATTTCTTGCTCTAAGTATCCCCTTCATAGTTTTTTTCTTGCCTGCTTGAATGTCAAGTAGGGCTTGATCCCTAGTTGAGGCCATCACAGAAACCCTACCCCTAAGCCTTGGAGGGGAGGGAGGAGAGTATGGAAAAATACCACCACCCAGATAGGGTTCCTTGATATCCTTTTTTGTCTTGCAAGATCTTAGGAAATAATGGTGGTTCCTCAACTCAGATAAAAAGCCCTTCTCAACAAGGCGGTCAGAAATTTCCACTTTGAGGGCAGGAGTTGTGCATACTTCCTTCCTATAAAAGAGATGTTGAAAACCCTTAGAGGGTTCTTCAATCCTACTGAAATCATGGCATCTGGTAACAAATTCACAGGGTTCCAGAACTTAACAGTATATGCTAAGGATATAGGATGGTAATAGGTTCATAACCAGAATAGGAGGAGGTTCGGTCCACTTTTGTAGGCTCATATTTTGTAATATCAAGAGTAAAACCCTCCAGATGGTCTAAAGAAGGACCAAAAAGTACATTGTCTCTGGTAAGAGGAAAATATGAATGGGATGAATCCAGGATCCCAGGGAGAGCAGCGGAGAGACCACTCTTAAAGTTACCACAATCAATCTTGTAAATAGATTGAGAAGAGGAGATAAAGAGGGAAGTATCCTTACCACTTGGGATATGAAGAGCAGAAGCCGGAAAAATTGAAGAAAGAACCACCTTAGACAATGAATCCTATGTGGACTCGACCATAGTCAAAGAAAAATCCTTCTGAAAGGTCGGGTGGTTGATATGTTCCGGGCATGTCAAAACCATGGAGACCAAACCACTTGTAAAACCATTAATCACCCCCATGACCGAATGTTCCATCTCAAAACCCCCATGAAGAGTAGGTTGAAACCCTAAATCCAGGTCATCCATGTGTAAACCTGCATTGTTATTGGAGTTGATATACCAGTAAGAGCATTGGTGACCTTGTCCACTAAGCACTTTCGGATAGGGGGTGTTACCAAAGAGCCAGATATATTTATTTTCCTCCAAATTGACCTTGTGAAAGGAGACTTACATTCCTTCACCATATGACCATGTGGATGACACCGGTTGCATCTAAAAGGGATGCCGACATAATCCAATATTTGTATATGTTTATGTGAATCAATCAAAATGGTCATATATTCATGTGGTCCATACCGAAGATCAATATCGACCAATATTTTCACCGCCGTCATTATACCAGTCTCATAAAAACTAAGATCTAATTCACAAAAAACACCAAGGGATTCACCAATTCTTTTGAAAATGTCAGGGGACCAAATCTCAACCGATTGTCTTGGGAGCTTCACCCAAATAGATTGAACATATGCCTTTGGACTGCGGGCATAAAAAAAGACGTCCATCATCTGAGCAAAATGGCAGTTGAACCCCATTTTCAGATTCCAGAGATAAGCATGGAAACATCCTTGGAGTGTTCGAACGTGACCCCGAGCCATCCATAGGCAAGGGAGAAGACCTTTGAGGTATATCTGAGGAAAGGATCCCAAAATTCCAAATCCCAGTCTCAGAAGGCTTGCACCACCATAAACCTTCCGCCAATTATTTCGACAAGATCCCTTTCAAAGAAGGGAATCACCTCACTCAGAGAAACATCCACCCCTAAAGCAAGGTTGAGTTAAGGCCCTTTACGTTTAATACATTTCTTGGAGGGAGAGGGATTTGTGCTCACAATCGGAAACTTAAGACTCACAAAACGAAAACCTTCACGGGTTGGGTCTAGGATTCGAGAGTCATGAGATATGGATGAAAAAAAGGTCTTCAAGGGAGATTCCAAAGATCCTTTAGAGTGAGTAGGGTCCAGAAGAGCACAAAGACGACCATTATTCAACTTATAGGAAGAGGACAAACCCTCATGCGTGAGAGAGAGTGTTGTCTTATCACATGTCATCACCTTCTTGAGAGTAGTGTCCTTAATCGAAGGGAAGAACCTTGAAGGTCCCATTACTGAAGAGGACATAGAGGTAACCTAAATAATCGTTGACATCATACGTCATACTAGTGGAAAAAACATTCAGACTGGTAAAGAAAGTATTGCTTCGACTGTCGCGCACCGACTAGCTGTAGAAAAGACAAAATGAACATTAGGGAGAAAACCTAAAATCCAGTCCCTCCAACATCATATCACTAGTTAGAAACATCAAGTATTGTCCATCAGTCATGGGAGCTAGATACCATTAGCCTTGTGAGTCAAAATCCATAACCATGACCACTAAAAATTGAAACCCTAACACTGGTTCCCTAACTAAAATCTACATTAAAAAACATAACAAATACAATATATTATGAACTTATATAAATAATTTGACTAATAAATCAAGATTTCAAGATTTTGGATTACTCTTTAGCTAACTATATCATTCAATGCCACAACTCATATTCTAACTTAAATTTAACTTAGATGTTGTTACACCTTACCAAAATTCACACTATGGAATATAATAAATGCAAAAAATATTCTTACTTAAATAGAAAAAATTACATTTAGTACCTTTTCAATACATAATGTTTTTCATCTTTAATCTCGAAGAATAATTTTTTAGATGCATAGGCCATAAAAGACCAATAAAATTACATCACAGAATTAGATTCGTGTATGGAGTCGTTCCCCAAATACGTGCAAAAATAATCATATTATCTCTAATCATGTCTTCTCAATCTAGAAATCCCCGTTATACATCCTTAAATAGTATTTTAATAAAGTTTCATCATGTATTCATTTTTTAATCAACTTTATGCATGAAACTAGCTCATTAAACATATGAGAAAAATTAAAAGAAAGGAGGGTGGACATTTTCAAAGGTATGTCCAAATGATCCAGTTTTCATTCACCATATGAATACCAAGCTTTGATAAGCCACCGGAAGTGTCATTCCTTTTCCTCTAAACATGTTGAAAAGAGAAGTTATTAAAAATAGGGATTATACCTCTGATCTCACCTAATAAAGATCTAATCTCACCTTAATACAATCTAGGGATTATACCTCTGATCTCACCTAATAAAGATTGTAGGATGAGATTCCTTTGTTTAATTTCCCTACCATCCAATTTCTCACTAAATGTGTAGATTCCCTAAAGATATATATTTGTTACACTTTTTTAAACCAAGGTAAGTGGTAGATTCCCTAAAGATGTATATATTTGTTACATTTTTTTTACCCAACGTAAGTGACAGGTGACAGGTTTAGTGCCATCAACACTTCATATTTATTGGAGCTCTATTCTAAGTTAGCTTTGAACTTTAAAGGAAGAATTGCTTAAGAAAATAACTCCCACAATTCCACATACTTGTGGGTTCCCTTTTAAGGCACCATCAAAGTATTCCCAAGTACTCGGAATATCAATATTCTCAGTAACAATCTACCTAGAAGGATTGCCCTTCTTCATCTAAGGGAATCTATTTAGAATGTTAATTCCTTGAGTTGCAAATTGAATGGAGGGAATGAAGATGTCTTCAAAAAATTGACATTATTTTCAAGCAAACTTCCCCAAGATAATATCAATGGCAGAGCCTTGAACCTCTTCACAATCATATTTTCATACAATATTTTTAGGTCTTCTTCAGTAATGGAGCCTCTCCATGCATTTCTTAATTTGGTAATGCTCCCCAATTCATTCTAAACCCGCATGACATATGCATAGTACATTAAGAGGTGATTGCTTGATTATTCACTTACTTTTCATTGAAGGAATTTCTCAAAACCATCAGTATGGCTATAACACCCATCCTAGAGATGGATGTTAATTTACTAAAAACAACTAATTGAATTTAAAAACAACAACAAAATAATTTTTTTTTTAGTACTAAATGTATTTTTTTCATATTTATAAGTTATGTGCATGTTTCCTAATGTCCTAGCATCATAGGGGTATAATGTATAAAATTTTCTTTTATAAATTTCACAATATAACAATATCAATTAATTGAAATATTGACAAAATTATATAACTAAGGAGGACTAGTAAAATACCTTAGTGTCTGGTTGAGTTAGCAAATCTCGTAGTTACAATCCAGCCAAGTGATGTTACTCAAACTATGATTATTCCTCCCAACCAACTAGCAGCTAATTAGTTTCTAGCTTTAGGAAACATGTGGGGTTTCCTAGCCCTCCATGCCTGCAACTCCAATAACCACACTGGCTTTCCCTCAATCTCTCAAGAACCAGTCTCCAAAGTCATGTATTCATTTCATATTTAATTATAAAGTGTTTTTCCCCCTTCCACTCTCTCCCTCCCAAATGTCAATTAACCAACCCCCTTTCATAGTCCAAACTCCCTTTTTGATCCCCTCTTTCCACTGCCTTCCTCCCTTCTCAAGAAGGGTCCTAGGAAGGTCAAATTATTATAAAATAATAATGGTTTACCTACATACTTAATGGCCTAAGAACTCACTCCAATGCAAATTCTTGCATTAACTCAACCCATAATTCTCAAAAATACAAATAGCATTAGATAGTAAAATATCTCATTTTGTAATTAGTATTGGATAGTTCATTACCAATTACATAATTATTTGGTTGGCAAGCATTAAATGGTTCATCTATAACATGACACACAATTAATAAATAATGCATACTAATGAGAATTAATTAAATGTAATGAAATACAATGAATGCAATTACAATTTAAAAGTGATTAATACAAAGTAATGTAAATGGATCTAATACAATTAATACAATTGACAGGTAATTAATGTAATTCAACTTAAATGATAACCAAATAATTATATAATTATTACTATATCTTTATCTTTGTTACATCCATTAACCATTATTCATGTTAACCAAGTAATCACCAATATATATATTAACTAATTCTAGTGTACGTGTACAAGGTGTGTGTGGGGGGCCAACATACACATAACTTGTGTGTGTACTATAGGTAACCATCACCGTCTCTAATGCATAATTCTTGAATATCAAGGCAATAACAATCACATCCAAGACAAGGTAACCACACATGCAAGATAATAATCTAGTAATCACAACATTAAGCAATCTTATTAACTAAGTTACCATACATCAACACTAATCAACATTATACTTTGATTTATCTTAATGAATTAAAATGATTTACGGGTGAAAAGAACCAAGTACAACTAAGGTGGCATCTCAAATCCCAAATTGAAATATCACTAATCTAACCATCATTCCTTCCTAACTTACTTCCAACTTCTTTTCCTATTCATTCCTCTGCTGGAGCGTCAACTATATTAACCTAACCCCAAATAACCCATAAGTGGAAGCGTCGACTAAATCGACCTAACTTCCCCAACATGCTATCGATAGTCATCACCACACAATCTAGTGAGCATGACTTAACATGAC
Organism: Larix kaempferi; assembly: GCA_027924585.1. Classification (NCBI taxonomy): domain Eukaryota; kingdom Viridiplantae; phylum Streptophyta; class Pinopsida; order Pinales; family Pinaceae; genus Larix; species Larix kaempferi. The sequence continues at coordinate 37,979,356 of BSBM01000017.1, forward strand.
CCTCCCATGAGTCCAGGTTTTGGAGGATAAACGATCGGAAATACCTCCACCCCTCCTGAGGGAACGAGGGTCAACACACCCTATCAATAATCACACTGTGTCGCTATCGTGGTTCTTAGAGTTGCGTCATTGAATGACAAGTTTGGACAACTTGGTTTCCTGCATAAACCTACACTAGCCCACATATCATAACAACTATCGAAACCAACAATTAATCCATGAATTAATGCCACATAGCTTACCCTTTCTCTATTGATGTCCACGACATCAGGGTGACTTTAGTATCACAACTACAAGTACCCGACTACCACTTAGTTATATGACCCAAGGGGGGAATATATGGGGTTAAATGTATATGATATGATCCCAAGAGGGGAATATATGGGGCTAAATGTATACGTAATAGGGTCAGACTAATGAACGAGCCTCATGTGCAATGAGTAGACATGTATATATAAGGGTGATTTATTCATTGTTGAGAATATGTGAAAGGATTATGTGAATGTCTCAGGGTATTTGAAGAACGATATCCTATTCTTTAAAGAGTTATTCTGTAACTCATATCTCTTATTTATATTGGAGTTGTGCTCCACGTTTACATTTATGTACATGGTGTCTACTCTTGCTATATTATGCTATCTTAAGAATTTGGTTCATAACACTTAACCTCTCCAACCTATGGGTTAGTCTCATCCACAACATAAGATCATGCATAGTCTTTCACTGTTTCTAAGTAAATTACTGATTTATCCACTACTAGTTAGTATAAACAAGTTAATCTATTTGTCATGTACATTTGGCATCCATTCATTCATTCAATCATAACATACATTGGTATCCACATACCCAGTCATTTTATTTAATTTTGTATAGTGGAAGCAAATCAGACAACTATCATCATCAATAAGATGAACAATAAGCTTAAAACATCATTGTTGCATATAAGTAGATTGATAAGTTCACACACATAGTTTTATCAGTCAAGCTTAGTCCAACAAATAATAAGCAAAGAAATACAATATAGGTCTAAGTGTTGTTTAGTTGTCCCATCAAAATATGGGGCGTTACAATTCCTTCTCTATATATTATCTCAAATAAATACTTTGTTATTGAAAAACAACCACATATATACAAGATTTTGATATACATTTAAACTTCCATACGTTCTTTGACCACCACACTATAGCATCCGATGTCGCTAATCATTGTAAGGTCGTAATTTTATTTATTTATTTTTAACAAAAACTAAATCAATTTAAACCACATAAATTCCTTTCGACAAACTGTAACAATTTCATTATATAAAATTTATTGTATTCTGCAACACGTTCATCTTAATTGATCCCAAGTAAAACAAAAATAATAAGAACTTGAAATAATTTAAAAACAACAATGCACCTATACCGATGGTTGATCCAGCGGTTGACGAAGATGTTGATATAGTTGCCGCTCCAATCCGATCAATCATTGGTGAAGTACCGAATGACTCCTCGATTGACCTCCCTACCATACTGGAAGTAGTCTTCTTCCTCCCAGTCCCCCAAGCTAATAGGGGGTCGCAAAGAACAGACAAGCCCAAAAACTCAGAAGAGGCCTCCCAATATCCAAAGTAATTCTCAACCAAACTCACATAGATCACACTTTTCTCAAATTTCCATTACGGAATCCATCCAGCATTAGGGAGCAAGAGATATCATTTTCTCGTCATTCCTCCCTTCTTAAATAAAAAGGCTTGGACGACATGTGTCGTCTTGTGCAAAATTAATTAATTTATTAATTTTCTAATATTCATTCTCATGCAACCATGTGTCACCTTCACATGAGGGTGCACATAAGTTCCATAAATTGCTCTTAGTTGTCTCTTTAGTCTAAAATCACAATCCCTAAATCAGTGGGTGCATGTGGAGTTAAACTCAAGAATATCTACTAATCTAGATTTGCTCCAAAATCAAATATCTCTTATTTATTTATTTTTATATTTATTCATTGCATGTCTTCCTAAATCAGTGGATGCACATGAAGTCTACGTCAAAATATTCCCCCATTAATATTTGCTCTAATTTAAATACTTTTTCATTTAATTATTCTCAATTTAACCTTAACATATGCATAATTCAATGTGTCTAAATGTTTTAGTGCAAGTATGTAAGTAATTTCATTTCTTGTCGTTATCTAGGTACCACGTCTATGGGTCCTTCCAACAACTTCATTGTCCTTGTACTCGTGTGGTGAGTGCGATGTAGCAACTAGGAATCGTTACCGTAATCATCCGACTACATTTCTATGGAGACTAATGGCGATTGAGGAATAAGATCTTCCTTATTACGCGCCCCTCAACACATCATACACGACCAAATCATGATGGCCTCACCCATACGACACACATTACCCGAGTGAGCTAATAGGGATTCTGACTCATGCGTGGAATGTTATTTCAGAGCCGACAGTCTGTCATCGTACTACTATGTATGTTTCTCGTTCTTTACGACCCCCTTTTATTCCATTTGAGAGTTAGTCGGTAATTCATTTTACCTACCACTACACACACTCAAACCATGCATTAGTAGCACCGCACCATATAAAGTATATCATCATGCATTATTCATCTTTATTCCATTCTAGTTAACAAGTGGCATTTATTCACATCTACGGAAATAAAAGCATCATTTCTTTCATTTATTCATAACATATCTTTAATTCACATTTCTCAATCAATCAAGTATAATCATCATTTGCTTGTCAATTAGCAATCTTTATTCAAATAATAAATCATAACACATTTTTCAAGTTTATTTAACCGGGTCACTTCAATATAAGTGCCCTCAAAGTCTAGTCAATCAACTATGTCAAAGGCGGGCATTACACACATTGAATCTCCCAACACATAATTTATAAACTTATATAAACAAGTTGATAAATAAACTAAGATTTTGAATTAATTTTTTAATTTGCTATGCCATAACTAACATTCTCCCTTATATTTTGCACCTTATATCTTTTTTTACCATCGGGAATCGGTAATTTTGTTGACATTACTTGGGCTAGGCCCAAGTTCAAATCTGATGGCTTCCACTATAACCCCAAGAGTATACCCAACAACTTGCAAGCCAGATATAACAATAACTTGTGACTCAGCAGGGGTCGAAACGTCATGAAGCCCACCGAAGGTGAACCTCTATCCCAAGGGTCGCCTACCCTTCGATCCTTATCATAACGAACAAATATCTCATTAGAAGTTTGAATCCTGGTGGGGGAAATGAAAATCACCCCATCCCACCAATAAGCCCCCAAATCATGGATTATTTGACCCCTTATATTTTGCCCAAAATTTCTACATTTAATACATCACAAATTAAAAAGGTCTTCTAAAATGAGATTGAAAAATTCTCAATTATAAATGCCAAACTCATAAATGATAATATCATCACCTATTAGCGAGGATTACTAGGGTAAACACTTCATTAATGGAATATTGTTCTTCAATTAAATTTTTAGTCATCGTCATATGAGTGTGACACCTTATCCTCCCAATCTAATGATATATTTTTCTTACGATTCATAATGTTGGCCATCATTATGTCATATTTCCATAATTCTTTAATAGACCTTATATTTTATCTTAAGTTTTTTTTTTAATTATTTAATTTGTTTTATTATGTTGTTTTCTAATTCAATAATTTTAGAATAAAATTATATTTATAAAGTTTTTCAGTTAATTAATTAATTATGTTGTTTTCTAATTAAATAATTTTAAAATAAAATTATCAAATTTATTTTGATTTTTAAAGTTCATTTTTTTAATTATTATGTGTTTTTTAAATAAAATATAACGTATATGTATTTTGAGAGTGAATAAATAAATACATCTTTTATTGTGAGGTTACAAAATTATATATATTATTTTTTTTAATGACATTTTAGATTTGGTTCTTTTCTTTATTTAATTATGAAGATTTTGGGAGTTGTTTTAATTTCTGTAATATTTTTTCTTTAAAACTAATAATATTCAAAATATAATTTTGATTTTATAACTTAGATTTAATTATTTCTTTACATTAAATCAATTATTTTTATGGTTAATGTCGTTGTAACATTGTAATTTCTTAAATTTTAGTTATTATAATATTATTAATGATGTTAATATTTTGAATGGCATCCTCTTCTGATATCCTCCAATTACAGAACCAAGAAGTAGCATTGCTAGTCCACTCTAATCTTGAGCTTTGAGTCACTTTTACTTATATTTGAAGTTGTGATATGAAGAATCTCTCTTTTCATGTTAGCAAGCTTATACTTATACAATAAGTATTTAATCATAGCCTTACTCTTGAAGAGTGGAAGACCAACCTCTAACACGAGGATAGAGAGGGACCTATTGATCTTAATTTTAAAATGGTTTAATATAAAACACTTATGTATTTGTTCAACTCTCCTCCAAGTTTCTCTAGTAATACCACAACCTCAAACTTCACAACCATAAGACACTTCCTTTTCTTCCAAAACCAAAACTATAATTGTTATAAAGACCAAAAGAAGCTTTCCAACCTCCAATAATCATTCTTTCAACATTGCAATTCCAATTTAGCATATGATGCATGGCAACTACAAGGTACTTATATAAAGGGACATCTTCCAAGTTGACATTATTATGATAGTCAAAATTAGGGTAAGCACTATGATAAAATAGGTCATTAGCATCAACTTTAACACCAAACTGAAGAGCATTTTTTTCAAGTGAGAGTGTTTCCTGATGCAAAAGTTGACATTAATGTGGTTTTCATATTCAGCATCAGGTTTAGCATTGTATTTAGAATCAATTTAGATTGAATGTTATTGTGTTGATTAGCTTTATGAGTATAAATGTATCTCCAAAATGTTTTAGGTTGAAATTTAGATAGATTTAAGAGTTTCTCGTGATTTATATTAGGTTTTGATGCTTCTTTATTTTAACCAATATTTTATACACTTTTATTTTATGGCTTTTGGCGATTAATCTATGGCATCCCTAATAGCTTTCCTGACATCCTTTCAATCTTTATCAGACCAAGGGTTACTTATATAGTTCTTCTTTTTGAGAGACTTCTCGAAAGAGTATGTGACCATGCAGGTTGAAAGCTTCATTGTAAAGTTATTGTAAAAAAATTCAAAATGCTTCTAGAGGAATTATATGCGATCCTTAATCCTCAAAATCTAAGGCCATCACCTGAAGGTTAGACGTCATTTGGTTTTAATCCAAAGGGATGTGAAGTCACTTGACTTGACTTAATAATCATGATGATTCTACTACCTTCAACCAACTCTGTCGAAATGAACTTGACACTTTTTTTATATTAAACCCTATAAAGTTATTGTATAAGTATTTGACATTCTTATTATTATATATAAATGAAAAATTGAATTCCTTTTTTAAATTCTTTAGAAAAATGTTAATTTTGATTTTATGTTTTTCACTCTTTAGATCCTCATTACATTTTTTATGTAAACTTATTTTTAAAATTACAAATATATGTCTATCATGTAAATCAAACTCATAATTATCTATCATTTTTTTATTTAATTAAAAATTATTGTTCACTCCCTCCATACTATACTGACTAGTGATTTTTCGTAACAATCATGTAATAATATTTACACCCAATAATACCCTATTTAAATTAAAAATTATCTTCATTATTAATAAAAATAAATATATAATAATAAAAAAAGTAGGTCGTGCATGCATATTTTACCAGCGCTAAAAAAGACTACCAAAACTTTAACTTATGTGGATTGACTTATGCCAAAATATTTAGAGATAAAAAAATTGCAAGTCTAAGATAAGATAGTGCAAAATTTGGTAAACCATAAGGAATCACTTCTCGGCATAAACACTATGGCATAAGCAAACCAATGGCTAAACGAGGTTTGTCATGATTATTAGGGTAGGCCCAAACTAGTCATTAAAGGATCATCTTTAACACATTACTTCCATCCACCATTAATAAGATCAAGAGCCTTCAAATTGGTTGTTATTGATTGATGTGGTAAAAGGCCAATTACACCTTGACTTCCAATTCTCTCATACCTATTGGATTGCTTCACAATGGTATTTTACTCTCACCTCAATGGGAATGCAGTGATCAAGGACTAAGTGGCTCCCTGCTCATACTTTAATGGGATCCACCACCAAATTCCAACAACTATTGTAAATAATCCACCTCCATCTCAATGTTTTACAAGTGCACTATAGCTTACCGTAGTATGGATTTATTGATTGATGTGGTAAAAGGCCAATTACATCTTGACTTCCAATTCTCTCATACCTATTGGATTGCTTCACAATGGGATTTTACTCTCACCTCAATGGGAATGCAATGATCAAGGACTAAGTGGCTCCCTGCTCATACTTTAATGGGACCCACCACCAAATTCCAACCACTATTGTAAATAATCCACCTCCATCTCAATGTTTTACAAGTGCACTATAGCTTACCGTAGTATGGATTTGCACATGATGGTAAATTTTCATATCATGAGAAAGTTTGTAAAGGACATTTAGAATTAAATAATACTTCCTTGTGTTTACTCCATAGAAAAAAAAAATCTCTTTAACATGAACAAGGATCCAAGAAAAAATAAGTTCTCTGAAAATCTCTTTAACATGAACAAGGATCCAAGAAAAAATAAGTTCTAATTCATATGGGAGATAGCTATATAACAAAGCATCTGGAAAAATGGAAGCCAGGAGATGTGTATGACAAAAACAACTATCCCAAGTTATGTAGACTTGTATAATGGGGCCTAATGAAACCATGATAATAATTGTTTCAAGGTCTCACCTCACCCACATTAAGGGTGCCTACAACATACTCCTGTATGTTTTGTAAATTATCAATCAAGTACCAACTTTAATGTAATTTAAAATTGTCCCAGATGCAGGTGGTATCTATATGAGGGAAGGTGAAGAGCATGTAGAAGGGGGACTGGGTGACATACAGGTGGACGGGCGACTTGATGGCCCATTTAATTAGTTTGTATTTCAATTTAATGTGGTGGCTAATCACATTTAATACCTCAATCCTTCACATGGGAGACGAGATGGCGAATGGTACAAAGATTATTTGGTTCATTGCGATGGTGCGACAACACTCGCGTGCATATATCTGGTTTTATGGGTAGGTTGGGATTCCAATGGCTTTGACGTTTTGGATTTTGATTCTTCGGTGCCCTCCTCGGAAGCTAGTTGCTGGCAGTAAGACGAAGAAGGGAAAAGATAGAAGAATGTCTCTTCGCCAATATGGTAAACCCAGGAGGGGAAGCAGTGGACGTGACAAATCTGGTCGCAAAGCGTATGGGAAGTAGGTGAATGATGGGTATGTAAATGGGATTTCTACGAAGGTTCTCTCCCTCATTAATGACTGGGAGGCTAGCATTGTTTCTCAACAACTGGGCTCGGCTCGATCGGTTGGAAAGATAAACCATTGTTGGGTGGTTAAAAAAATGATGGGTTTACTGACGGAGGATATCCAGGGAAAATGGGAGAACTCCAATATGATGGCTCTTGACATGAGAGTTGGCTTGGAACAAGCTGTTGATGGTTTAAATAACCTGGATTATAGTTTTAAATGGGACATCACTCTTTTCGGTAAAATATTTGAAGCTACAAGGGCGTCGGTGTAAGGATTGTCTGAAGAAGATTTGTTTGGGGAAGCCTCCCAAGGTGACTCTATGGGTGCCTGTGCTCAAGCTGGACAAGGGAGTAAGCTTATGGATCTCTCTCCTGCGAACCAAATGGGAACTCAGTGCTCTCTGGAACCTGGTATTTCCTCTACAAAGAAGATTCGAAGTTTAGATATGGAAAATATTGTTCTGCCTCGGAAACGAGCTCCTCTCCCAGTCAAGTTGCCTGAGGAAGACTCCCCGGACATGGAAATTGAAGGTTGCTCGATCATTGAGGAACGTGAAGACTCATCTCATGGTGCACATCTTCACTAAACAATGCTCTAGTGCTTTGAACACTACTTGTGCTTTTCAGTCTTTATGGTTTTATGTCTTAGATAGTTTGTTACATAGTATGCCTTTCAGGACTTTGATAGCTAGTCAGAACCATATAGTCTCCAATTGTTATCTGGCCTATTTTCCCTCTGTTGGGAAGGCCACATTTTATGAACATGTTAGCCTGGATGGTATTTTTGAGTACCTGGGATGGTGGTTTCATCATCTCAGACCACCTTGAAAATGATGACATTTGGATTGTAATCTTGTTCTTTTTTGCTATATAATATAAATATGTTGCAGCTTTACAAAAAAAAATTAATTTGAAATTGGTCTTGTATGTTTCTTAATTACAAATAGAATCTCAAATTGGGCATTCATCTATCCAAAGATGTAATGAAAAACTACATGTTATTTTTTGAACTAGGCATAAACAAAAATTTGAATAATTTCTTCAAATCGTATATATGCTTAAGCATTAATCTAAATGTATATAATGCATGACTACATGTGAAATCATGGTATTTAGACACAATAATCATAGCGAAAATTCAATTGTAATTATGTGTTCAACAATCGCATTGTTTGCATCACCATATTTGAATCATTGAACAATACTAAAGCAATTCACAAGAACAATTGATAATGGAACTACAACGAAAAATTCCAAACAAATTACAATAATGAGACTCCCATTTACACAAAATACATAAGAACCCATTAATGTTAGCGAGTAATCTTAGTTCTGTTAAGTGTAATAAGTAGTATGCTTGCATTCTTTCTTCCATTAGTATTCATAACATATTTCATGACTAGATTGTGGTAATGTGCCATTTATAAATAAATAATTTAGTTAAAACACAATTCAAATATTAAAACAACATTAGTGCAAAGCAAATATTAGATTACTCATCCTTCTTAGAATGTGTACTTTGTAATTGAGTGTATAAGAGCAATTTACCTCCTAGTCATAGATAATCTATTGTAGATGCCAACCCTAAGTTGGGCTATGAAGCTACAAAGAAAACTTCTACCGCTTAGGATTACTCTCTTAGACTCAACCCATGATATGGTGTTGTTACCACTTCTAATTTAACACCCATCTCTCAAGCACCTTCAGAATCACTCAATCATCCCATGGACTCTTTCTTTCCTCCATTAACCAACATAGACTTAAGATTTTCCTACTATGTAACATAGTTCTTTAGTAAATTTTTTTAATGATGATTTACAATTAAGCAAAAAGATTCCAATCACTCAATGATCCCATGGACTCTTTCTCTCCTCCATTAACCAACATAGACTTAAGATTTTCCTACTATATAACATAATTCTTTAGTAAATCTTTTTAATGATTATTTACAATTAAGCAAGAAGATTCCAACCTCTAATTTATTTATAGGAAACATGGATTAATTTATTTATAGAAGACATGGATAGTAATTCAACTATCAAAATTTCTCAACCAATGTATCCACTAGCAATTTTGACAATGTTAGGCTTTCCTACCTGTCATAATAACAATAAAAAAAATTATGACAACCATTTCCATTAGTTCATATGTTTATCTACATGTAGATAACAAACACTTGTATATCATAACAACTTAGTCAAATTCATTAAATTATTTTAACAATAAAATTGAAAGGAAAGACAATAGCCATTGAATGAAAGAATAGGCAAAATTTAAAACATGAATTTTGTATGGAGTCATGCATGCCTATATAAGGTGCCCATCACTTTCTCAAAACAAGGACAAGTATGAAGGTAGTATTCTCACACTTATGTTAAGAGACACAAAATGTTAAATATATCTTTTTGTCTTCTAGTTACATAAAGTGCCCATCACTTTCTCAAAACAAGGACAAGTATGAAGGGAGTATTCTCACATTGCTAAGAGATCTATAAGTTAAATATATGTTATTTTGCCTTTGAGCAATTTTTTCTTGACATTTTTATTTATTAAATTGCTATTTCACAATTTACTATATTTGCAATTTACTGATATATTTTTATCAAATATAATTTTTTAATATATATTTAATTTAATATATATAATCATATTATTTAATATATATTTTTAAATAATTAAAATTATATTTTTTATTTTTATTAAATCAATATATAAATACATTTAATTTTTTATTTTTATGAATCAACCACTTTATTTAAATATAAAAATAATTAAAATAAAATAATAAAAAATATCAACAACATAACTGAAATAAAATGAATAGCAATAGTACAATTTTTTTTCTAATGGAGAAAATAAAAAACTGAAATAAAATTTAAAAAAAAAATATGGAGTAAATAAGATTTATTGAAAATAATAAGTTTTGGGGATATCAAGTACGCCCCACATAAGATACATTAAATTTTCTTGGCAATATATTAGAAGATATCACTCATACAAAAGAGAAAGCTTATGTTTTTAATAAAAAAATAATAATCATAATTAAAAATATTATGGTTTATTACTTCAAGATCAGTCACTTTCATAATGTTCAAAAAACACATGGTATTAAAAAAACACACATCTTTATGATAAGTCTGGGAAAGGAAAAGTCATTGTCTCCCCTTTAAGTTTACCTTTTGCAATTAGATACATAATCTTTGACCACATTTATAAAAAGGGGAAATCTATGTCTCACTTGTTTAAATTTACCTTTTCTAATTACATAGATATTTTTTAACATGGTATTCATATAAAAATTTGATAGAGTTTTTAACATGATATTTGACTTATAGTGAGTTGTTTTACTTAGTAGGTCTATTAAGAAAGACCATCATAAATATTCTTAAACTAATGATAGTGGGCACCTACTCTGAGACCCATGCCCATGAGCACTGGTAGGAATATTCATGATGTATCATTGACCATATCTCAAGCAGGTGGAAGATGATGCCAAAGCAGTAGGCTCAGATTTCCAAAGATATGGTCAAATATATTAATAAGATTCCATTCTTATCTTATTCCTTTTTGCCTTTCCCCCTTGCTAGGGATCACCCAATCCCACCAAATCGGGGAAAGATATCACTCTTTAATATAAAAGCCACTTCCATTCTAAACAAAAATGGTCAAATGCATAAAATATCCCTCTTACCTAGAAACCCACATGGCCCATTATCTCTTATAACGAAGGTAGTAAAGAATATTATTTTGATACATTTCAACATAGGATATTATAACGGAGTAGATATGTCTTATCGTTTATAGAGATTTATTTTTGTTTAAGATATTGTGATGGGGTATTTATTGCTATATTTGTATATGACTTGTACTTGATATGAATGGCATGATAGTGTGCAGAAAAAAATATTGTTTCTATTTTATTAATAAATTAAACTTTTCATATAATTATAAATAAAGGAAGAGACAAAAAAATATGATATTCAATAACATTTTTTTTTATCGTGGTTAGGGTTTCATTTAGCTATTATGAGAAGTCTCAAAGGCCAAGTCAATAAATTTATATATATATATATATATATATATTTCGAAGTTTATGTTTGCACCAGAAGTGTTTTCCTAGATAAGCTCGCATCTCATGAACTATGACATGTTCCTTTAATGGATGGATGATCCTTGAAAGAAAGGCCTAAAATCATTGTCCTCTTCCTCATATGTGGGACTAGGAGGAAAATATGGTTTTAGGGAGGGACAAGCTCTGATTAGGAAAATGTCCCAAGATGTTATCATGGAAAAGGTAATGATCACCTTGGTGTTGCAAATTCACTCAACTCTAGTAAAAATAAATGTTTGATCTTTGATGAAGAAGGCAATGATTTATCACTTTAATGACATATGATCATTTGTAGCTAAACTCATGAGCTAGGTAAAAAGCAAGTGAGAATATGACTTCGTGGTAAGGTTTTGTGAGAAGGGATTTTTCATGGGATTGTTTGAAGAAGAGGAGAGACATAGGGTATTGAAACGTTATATGTGGTTTTGGGGAAGAGATCTTCTTCCTAACTCCCCGGATCCTAGAATTTAACCTAAGATCCATGGTAATCATCTTGTCCCTTAATATTTAGGTGAGACTTACAAATTTGTAGATGAATTTTAAGAGGAAACCATTTTTAAAAAATAGGCCACTAATTGGGTAATTTTATCAACTATGGAAATAGTAAAGATGAGGAAGGTTTCTTCTCCTTCGCATGAATTTGTGTAGAGATAGACTTGAGAACAAGACTTGTAGACAAGATCATCCTAGAATGGGAAGGATTACTATGGAATTAATGTCTGGACTTTGAGAACATTACCTTTTGTTGTAAGCTATGTTGGAAAAAGGCCATTTATCTAGAACATGTCTATGAAGAATCCAGAGATATAGATCAATCAAATCTAAGAATAATCTTGTGAGGGAAGGCCCAAGGATCCAAAGGTGGTATGGGAGACATGAGATGGCTTTCAAATAGTCAAAAGAAGAAGGAAAATATGGTATGGTTGGGGAGGATCCCAACAAGAACTAAGTGCTATAACATATCATGGTCAATCTTATAAACTAGAGAGTTTCAAAATATATCAACATATTTTAGAACTAAAAATAACACCTTAGATATGGAAGTAGTTGAGCCAATGAACTCTTTTCCATCTGATGTGCAATTGTCCCCTCTGGTAACAACCATGGTGAAAATGTTTTCCTCCAAGGTCAGTCTAAAAGGGGGATGGATAGATATGAAAAAAGGGCCCCTTATCCCAATCCTAAGACAAATGAGATTCCCCCCCCTAGCCTCATTCTACTTTGGTATGAAGGATTCTGATCTCATGGATAAACCACACAACAATGAGAAGGAATTTGTTATTGTGAACTTTGAGAAGGATTGGACAAACAAACTAGGAAGAAACAAAGAGTTAAAAGTTCTATTTTTGTTTTGAGATGTATTTCTTTTGCACTCTTGTGCAATCAATTTGTAATGCAATACACTTGTAATCTAGAAAGAAAAAGGAAATTTATAATATCTAAGGAAAAATTGAGCCTATCCCATCCTATATATTATTTAAGAAATCAATTTGTAGATCCCTTTCATAGTCATATGATATTTCCTTATTTATCAATGTTCCACCCATGTTTCCAATTGTGATTCCGACCAAGGCATTATCTATTGAATAGGTAGGTAGAGTTAATCAATCTTGAGTTGGTTAATTCCACGATTTAGTCAAAGTGTAATCTAAGAAAAAAATAGAAACTTGATCTAAGGAAAAAATGAGCCTATCCCATCCCTAATAAGACTTGGAATGAGAAAACTTAACTTTATAAACAATTTTGAATTTTGTTGCTTTCCCTCTAGTATAATGGACGTCGTGTGTACCCTACCATATAGTTAAAGCTAGAATATTTTATCACTTCAATCTAAACTAAAAAACAAAGTAAACTCTCACTAATATTAAAGAGTTAGAAATAACTTACATTATACATATATGGTAAAAATTGTGAGTGAGTCAATACCTATTATGAATTGAATGCTCATACAACACAAAATTATAGAAGACTACATAAACTATCTTATGCGGTGTTGGTGATCTGATGTCTAATAAAAATGTGAACATATTAATGTAGATGCTCTATATTGTTGAAGAATTAATTTCAATGTTATTTAGATTTTGTTTTATCATATAAAAAAAAATTGTGTTGACATATTTCAAATGAATAGTTCACTCATTATTAATGGGTTTCATGCCACTTAAGTTCTAAAGTATAACCTAAAACAAAATTATTTAGGACTTGCAAACTATTTATCTGTTAAGGGTATTGTTGCACAATCTCTTAAGTGAGAATCGTTACTTTATACTTATCTAGTTGAAGCTAAAGTTCGTCTCTTCTTGGCCATACACAAGGTTATTAAAATATTGCCCAATTTTTATTGTTGCTAAGTAATGTTTTATCTCATAAAAAATTGTGTATATTCCCTCTTGATGAAGCTACCTCGACATTAAATGATCTAAACACTTACACTAACTTAAATTAAATAAAATAATCATATATTGATGATGCTTATCAACCATTTTTTCCTACTTCAAAAAATAATAATAAAATTCTATATAAAAATTTATATGGTTAATTACATCATTCTCTATGAACAATGACATTATTTCTAATAATTTATAAGAGTAGGGGAAGCATGTCCTCCATCCATATCGCATCAAAGAAAAAATAAGGGAAAGGTGTAAAGGAAGTTATACAAGATTTCAAAATCTTGATAGCGGTGATTTTTTACAAAGTTTTCAAAAGAAGTTGTACAAGTTTTCAAAGTTATATGGATGGTGGTGGTTATTTACAAAGATGTGGAAGTTGTGGTTTTTTACAAATTATTGAGAATTTAAATGGCATGTCATAAATATTGATGCCATTTGGATCAATCAATATTTTTTGGAAAATTGAAAAGTTGGTTAACCACATTGAATAATGAAATATGGAAAAACTATTGAAGGCATTCTTTGCATATTCTTTTACAAAGTTTTGAGTTGACACTATGGCTAAAGGAATTATCCATCTATGGGAATAGGCTCTTTTTTGCTTCACTATGAAAGTTTACTTTTAAATAGATTATTGTAGAGAGGAATTTACTTTTAAATAAATTATTGTAGAGAGAAATTTATAAGGAAAAAATATTAATTTGTGGATTTTAAATTTTATTTATAAATTATAAATAAATAAAATTTTAATTATATATGATATATTGAGTGTATAATTGGTTAATAATTAGTTAATTTTATTTTATTATTTATTTTAAATTACATATTATTTTATTGACTATATGATATGTATGATTGAAATGTCTTTTTTTTAAATGGAAAGTCTTTAAGTATGGTTTGGTTATGGTATGCAAGGTAAGATGTTTTATTATGCTATTGATCTAATCAAATATAAATTAATGTACGTAAAATGTATAAATTTAAATGAAGATGAGATGAATGAGGGAAATGAGATACAACAAATGCAACATACAAAATGCAGCTAACTAAATCCTAATTAAAGGAGAAAAAGAAAAATATCTATGAATGCAATCAATTTGCAATGCAATATTTCACTTTTTCTTATATGCTTCTAGCACTTGACTCTCATATTTTGCTTTGCATTTGCAGTTGTTTGGAAGTTGTGTCGTTGTCTTTGTATTGTTGCTTGGATGGAAGCACTATTCATAATCCTATTTGCTTAATCCCTCTTTAGCTATGAGGCTTGCTCAATAAATGGCTCTTCATTTGAGTCTCACATGTGCCTCGTGCATCCCTCGTTTGGTTTGGTTTAGGAATGCCCCTTTTCACATAGTGACTTAAATTCCTCTTGCATCAACCTGAATGCCTTTGGAGTGCATTTTCCTCTTGCATCAAATTGAACTTTTCCATAGTGGCTTATATACCTTCAACAAACCATCACTAGCAAGTGCAAGATATGTTTTGACTTTCATTGATGATTTCTCTAGGTATACTTGAGTATATTTACTTAAGAAAAGGGACCATATATTTGAAAAAATTACAGAATTTAGGGCAATGGTTGAAAAGCAATGTTGTCAACCTATGATTTTTTTAAGATTAGACAATGGAGAAGAATATGTGGGTAATGCCTTTAAAAGCTACTTGTAACAACATGGTATCTCTTTGCAAAGATAAGTGCCTTACACACCTCAACAAAATAGTATGTGACTACAATGTAGAATTAGACCTTGGTCAAAATAGCATGGTGTTTTCTTCATGCCAAAGGTATGCCAACTACATTTTGGTCATAAGTTCTCTACTAGTCAAACCATCTTTTGAACCTAATTATGACCAAAGCAGTATGGGACATGCCTTTCTCTCGAGAGTTGAACTGGGAGAAGTCTCGTAGTGAGACATATCGAAATGTTTGGATACACAGTGTGGGCCCATATTACAAGTTATAAGAGAAAGAAATTGGATGCAAAGAGTCATGCGTGTATTATGATGGGATATTATGAAGAGTTGAAGGCCTATAGATTATTTGATCCAATCAAACATGAGATTGTTTGCAAGATAGATGATGTATTTGATGAGAAGATCGTGTTTATCACTTTGTTGAATTCCTCTTATGGATTGTTGAACAATGATCCATTTGAAATTATGTATAATTCAGGATTGACTCACTACTACATAGGTAATCTACTAGAGAGTCGACCCCTTTACTAGAATTAACTTGCAATCAACCTTCTACGGTAGATTCAACTATAAGATGTGGAACCCCTGTTGAGTCCACTGATTAAGAGTTTGGTACAATAACTCCTTCAAGAGGAGAAATTTGTCTTCCCAAGTCTGTGACTAACACAATTGACTCAGTTGTTGGTGCTAATGCAAAACATGTACATGACTCAAGGAAGAGTAGAAGTTAAAAACTACATGGTAATGTTGATCTAATGGTGTGTGTGATAAAGGCATATGCTCTTAATACATATGTAGATGCACATGTTCAATATTTGTGGGAATATGTTATGACCCATGAGTATCATTCCTTGATGAAGAATCAAACATGGGACTTAGTTCCTCGACAACACGGAAAGAATGTGGTGAAGTATCGATGGGTCTATAGAAGTTCATATATGAGGGTGTTGTTGAAGGGAATAAGGCTTATTTTGTAGAAAAGGTTTTTCATAACAAGAAGACATTAACTACACTAAGACATTTCCCCTTGTTACAAAGATGAATTATGTTCAACTAATTATTCCCCTCATTGTTCATTTTGATGGGAGGTACGTCAGATTAATGTCAAAAGTGATTTCTTATGTGGTGATCTCACTGGGGTGATATATATGGAGAAATCCTTGGGTTTGATAAAGATGACAATCTTGAACTTGTTGATTGAAAAAATCATTCATGGTTTGAAACAAGCCCCCACTGCAAGGTATGAGAAATTGGTCATTCTTCCTCATGCTTGGTTTCAAACATTGTGAATCAAATCATAGTATCTGTGTCTTGCATGTAAATGGTGAAACCTTAATTATTGAATTATGTGTTGATGATCTAGTCGTTATTGAAGTAATGTTGATTTAATTTTGTGTTTGAAGAAACAATTAGCAGATACATTTGAGATGGCTAACCTTGATCTATTGCATTCATTTTTTGGTATCCGAGTTTTACAAATGGATGATGGTGTCTCTATGTATCAACCTAAATATGCATTGAATCTATTACAGAGGTTCAAAATGGAAGATTGTAAACATGGGTTGTTGCCATCTTACCAATGGGTGTTAAATCTAACTAAAGATTGTGATTCTCTGAAAGTTGATGCTACTCTCTATAGAAAACTTGCTAGTAGCCTTATTTATTTAAATCATAGACAACCTAAAATTTTCTTTGGTGTAAGTGTAGTCTATAAATTCACGCAAGATTCGCATGAGACAAGATTCACAGGAGAGTCACTTGAAGGATGCAAAGAGGATTGTTCATCACATATCAAGGAAACTTATCAACTATGTATCAAGCATTGTAGTACTAAGAACTAGTTAGTGGATTGCACTGACTTGGATTGGGCTAAATATGGAGATGAGAGGAATTCTATGTTTGGTTATGTGTTTCATTTTGGATCTAGACCCATACTCTAGTCTTGTAAAAAGAAAAAGGTGGTCTCTCTTTCGACCACAGAAGTAGAATATTCTAGTGCATTTAATGCTAGCACATTGACAATGTGGATTCATAACTTTTTGGGTAAGCTCATATTTCCAGTCAAGGATTCAAGTTTAGTATATTATAATATTCAAATTTCCATATAGGTAGCCAAGAATCCATTTTCGCACTTAAATGAAGTAAGTTGAGTTTCATGCTCATTATTTGAGGCAATTGGTACAAGATGGTGTTTTGTCTCTTATATAGTACAAGATAAATAATCAAGTTGTTGATATCTTTACAAAGACTTTAACAAAATCTAAGTTTGTGAAATTTCGAGCTATTTTTGGGTTTCGGGAAGAAACAATTATGGGGGGGCATAAAGGGAAGTTAATTTCACCTCATAATTCTCCATAGTGTTGTGTTGATGGGGGAGGTGTTGGAAAAATAGGTTAAGCACGTTCATCATACCTACAGATCTTTTGGAGATAATCAATCAATCAAGAAATCCAATTGAGTGGTTGACTAAAAATTGGATTTGTCAATCAAGTTGACCGGGGAATTCGATTGGTGCACTGGTTGAGGCAGAATTCAAGGAGTTCCTTACACAACCTAGCTAATCAAATTCAACCATGTCTTGTTCACTTCAAGGAAGTTAGTTATACTTTGGTGCTATTATAGATGCTCTTATGGATCAAACTAAAGATTGAAATTTTGTGTGTGTATTTTTCAAGTATGTTAAGTTGTGCTTACTTGTGCTTAATTGTTGTAACAGTTCCTTATACACCACCTCCTCTTGGAATGTACATATCCCTGATCAACTAATCCCTTGGTTCTCCAACAACACCTAGATCCATCCTTACCCCTTGAGTAGCGAGGAACTCCATTATGTTTCGATCTTTCATCAAATGGGGGAACTTCTATCTGATCTTTTTCATGGTAAACAACTTGCCTTAATGAATAAGTTTCCCTACTTTAACAACCCAATACAGACGTATGGACTACTTGTAGGTGCTCTTCATATTGGTGTCAATGAGACAACCCACTATAGATTTCTCAATGCTCTAGGGTTGAGTTTTGTAGCAACCAAGTGCTCTACCAACAATAAAGTATCCAATATAGGCATAAAGCATTTGAAATATCTATAGAAAACATTGTTATTTCAACTTCACAGTATTGGGAAACTAATTAGAGAACCTAATAGATGTTCTTTTGCATGGTGTTGAATCATGGGGTGTCTTTATGTGGAGAAAAGGATGGATTACTTGAGAGTGTCAAATATGAGTCGTCTTCAATGTGGGTGAGTAGAGACTCTCAAGAATATTCTTTGGTTATGTCCCTTATCCAAGTTTGTGTGGACCTAAGTTGAGTATGTGTGCCAACAATAATACCTCCTTGCCTCCTTATCCTAGAGAGTTCCCTTGTCAAGTGACTAACATCCATGGACCATTGAGTTCTAGTCTAATGGGATTCTTGTTAGAGTCAAAATTATGTATTGGATATGGAAGAAAAGAAATGACGTTGTTTTTAGTTCAACATCCCCATCTCAATTTTTCCCTATTACAACATCCCTCTAACTTGTGTTAGCATGTCTTTGCAAATCATGGTTCAACTACAAATATTAAAAATGGAGATGGAACATATCTAGTAGAGTCTAGAATTTTGTGGTAAGGTACCTTGTATAATGAGTAGAGGGGAACCTAGCTACTCATGATCTACATCATTTTAGTTCTCTCAAAGAAAAAAAGAAGTTTATTTTTTAACTATTTTCGACCAATGGTTTTTCGACCCATTGTAAACTAATTATGGTTAAGGTGCTAATTTAATCTAAGTTAATAGATTAGGATTTTGGATGTTTTAATAATGTGTTGTAAAAAAATAATACAATGAGATAGAGAATAAATAAACTCTTAAAAAATATTGGTGTTCCCAATTTTAGGTTTTCATAATATATCTTTATATAATATATATGAGAATCATTTTTAATTCTTATGTTTTAGATTTTAGTTAATATTCCTTTTCTTATATAAATTTATCAAAACTTTTCAATAAAATAATTTTAATAATAATAAAATATATTTTTATTTACAATGATTAAAAAAATCAAATCAAATTAAAACTTAAAACTGAATTGAAATTGCAACACCAACTTCAAACCTTATAAACAAAGTCGATATCTCTAAAAACTTAAGAAATAAAGTCCACATTTAAACATTGAAATACATTATTGTTAATTATAATAATGGAGTTAACACTAAAATAAAATACTCAAAAGTATGAGCCTTGGCAGAATAAATAAAATTTGATAATAAGGAAAAACTATTATATCACAACATATATATATAATTTTTATTTTATTATGAACTTTCTATTACATTAAATATTGTATAAATAAAATATTTTTTTTTCATATTGAAATATAAATAATTTCTATGAAAACCAATGTGAATAATAATATAATAAATTTAATGTAAATAAATATATTTTTATTTTTATTTTTAATTAATAATATTGAATATGATTATATTATTAAAAAATGGTGTGAAATCTTAAATAGTTAAAAATTACATAGTTGGTTTTAAAAGTGTCTAAAAATTACTCTTCTAAACTTAAATAACACTTATAAAACATAAAAAAAATACGAACTTCTATGTCCCTAAACTTACCTAATATATATGAAACTACACAACTCAATGAATTGTTCAAACAACCATATACAAGGAAAAAGCATAAGTTATCATATCAAAAAGTGTTCCCATAATGGGCATTCTCCATTGACACATCGTCCTACTCTACATGATTTCCCTCTTGGAAGGTAGGATGATCTTGGAAGGTAGGATGATCTACTAGTGAAATAATTATTTATTGCATAGTCTCTTATTCACCACCCATCTCTTTTACATAGCTAGTAGATAGCATTGGTTGAGCTACAGCGGACTAAGAGCCCATGGAATAATTTTGTATGTTTTTTTCAAAAAAAGATTCGTCAATTTTTATTTGTTCTTAACTCAATTCACCAAAACTCCATGGGATAAACTTTTTTACTCCAAAAATTGTTAAAAAATGTCTCAAAACAATATAACATTCTTAGAATTTTGAATATCTTAAAAAAAATATCTCCAAATATTTTATAGTTGACATTTTAAGAATTAGTAAAATCTACCAATATTTGTATAATAATAATAAAATATCTCTCATTCTCATTTTTTAACTATTAATGATTTTATTTTTATTTTTTCAATCTTCCTTTTTCACAAAGCTAATTGTTGAAAAATAATATGAAAAAGAATCTTGTTTTTTCACACTGAAAAATTTCTACACTTTCAAATTAAAAAAGTATATATAGGTTACATGTAGTGTAGCGGAAAACCATCCGACCTCGGACAAATACCACAAACCCGACCTGAGAATAGAGTGCAACTACACATGAAAGCTTCCGTCAACCCTAAGAACAATAGTAGTCATGATCCAAAGTCATGTTGGACCAACCCGAAGGGAAGAAAGAAAATAGTGCTGATAATACAAAAATATAAGAGAGCAAAAACAATGAATATAGGAGTAATGAACTATATATCTCAATTACCCCGGCAGAGCCCAAGATTTGACCAAACCATTCCTCAAAATGTATGCCACCCTCCGCTGCAAGTAGACCCCTCAACGAGAGCTCATCCGCCACGAAGTTGTCCTCCCTGTAAATGTGTATAATCTGAACCAATGGAAGACTCTTAAGAAAAAAATTCGCCTAGTCCATCCAAGGGGTCAAAATCATCGAGTGAATCGTCCTAGCATCATAGGCCCAGTTGACAATGGGCATCGAATCCCTTGTTATAACCATCAGATTGATATGCCAATGATGAGCATAATAAAGTAGGAGACAAAGGGCTAATATCTCACCCTTTGTATTAGTACCAGATTCCCCATGCATCCCTAATTTGATAGATCTATGATCATCCAAACTTATGAAGACCCCAACACCACATATTCTAACAGAATCCTGTGAAGCCCCATCAAATTTAGCCCATCCACCCCGAGGAAAGGGGAATGGAATCCCGACACGCGAGGGATAACCAGTTGAGTAGATGTAGGCGGCCCTGAGAATTCCAAAAAATAAGCAATGGCTTTGATTGCACACCTTTCAAGAGATAAGGATTTACCTTCAAAAATATGAGAATTCCTAGTAATCTGGATCTCCCACACATTGAAACAAGCCAGTTCTCCCATGATCTGATTCTGTGAGAACCAATGGAAAAAACACTCCTGTAAAGTATCACCATACCAGGAGGAAGTACTAGTAAAGGAATGTCTAATGATTAACCAAATATTTGCTAAGAAAGAGCAACCAACGAACAGATGTGTAACTGATTCCTCTTCAAACTTACAAAGCATACATATATTTGGACTGGTGATACCACGCTTCTGTAAATTGTCCCATGATAGGATTTTGTTTTCCAAATCCAACCAAATGAATATCTTTACTTTCAAGGGGAGTTTCTGCTACCAACATTTGTAATACCATCGATCCCAATCAGCAGGAAGTGCAGAAACAATCGAATCATAAGCCAGTTGCGTCGATATGGTCCCATCCCGAGAATTCCAAGACCATTTAATTTGATCCTCACCCGGATTAATCTGTATATTCCCTCTGTGGAGATCAAGCACATAGTTACTCCATTCTCAAGCCATTGTGCCAATTAGACCCAGCTGTGATGCATTGATCCATACAAGAACGGAAGTATTTGGATGATTTACTAACAGAGCCTCATCAAGTGAATAATAACCACGGGCATGCAACAGGAACAAAATTTCATCCGAGAGACTGTATCTCATCGGACCCCCGATAATCAGATCCATACCCAATAGAATGTGTCTAACATTCCTAGGGAGAAAAGCACTCCGGTTTTTCAGTATAGATATAGCTGAAAGTAATCCCGCCCAGATGTTTGAACAACCTTTCCGCTTAACCAGCATCGATCTGAGCCATTGGATGGTGGATAAACCTCGTAGATATTTGTCATTTATAATACATCCCCAAAGGTTTTCAACCATCAGGGCTCTCTAGAGACTCTTCCCCAAGAATGCCGACGAAAAATCATAAATGTTTCTTAGAGCCCAACCACCTCGATGGTAAGTCCTGGCTAACCGAATCCACTCAACCAGATGATATTTGTGATGTTCATCGTTGGATCAAATGAAATTATATATGCACCTTCTGATACCTTCCAGAATGGATTTTGGAATCCGACACATAGATAGCTAATAAACACCAATGTTTTGTAATACCTATTTTTCCAACGTAAGTGTTCCCCCATAGGATAGCCACTTACAGGAACAGTGATGTATACGGCGATCAAATCTCTTGAGCAGCCATTGCCAATCAGCCACAGTATAGCCATTCAGTTTAATGTAATACCTAAGATATTTTGTGCCATCTACCAAATTATGGACTTGAAAAGGAAACATAAGTTTAATTTCTGCCATAAGATCCTCCTCCAAATTGTGCTTTAAAAAGGAGGAATTTCTTACACTGATCTCCATTCCAGATGTTTTACCAAACAGATCCAATATATCCCTTATACATTATTATTCGTTCTTACCAAGCTGAGCCCTGAATAGCATAACATCGTCAACAAATAATTGGTGTGTTATAGCACTATTTTCTGTAACGAATAGTTAATATGTTATAGCAATATGAAAAAGAATCTACTTACAACACTCTAGGCATTCAAACCAATTCTCAATCGAAAGAAAGGTACCCTTGCTATGTCCAAAAATGCATTTCTATGAAATTCTACCATGTTTATTGCATTTGCCAATCTCTTTAACTTAGAAATATTCTTAAACTAGTGGGAACGTTGTCAAAACTCATTTTCATGCACAATATGAGAATATTCATGATGTGGTATCGACCATATCTCAAGTAGGTAGCACATGATGCCAAGGCACTCAGATCTGCAAAGATATGATGAAATATATTATTATTCTTCCATGAGTTAATAAGATTCCATTCTTATCTTAAGTTAGTCATTAGGTAAAAAGATCCCACTCTTATCCTAAGTCATTCATTGGATTAAAAAATCCATTTGAGGAGAAACCCACATGATCGTCTCACTTCAAATAATTGGTTGTTGTTATTTTTATTATAAATATTTTGAGGTTTATTTTTAACATTGGAATATTATAATGAAGTAAATATGTTTTCCACTTTATGGAAGTTAGTAATATGTTAAGATGCTATTGATTAAAGATGTCGTTGATGATATATATATATATATATATATATATACACTAATTGATGGTTATTTAATGTTGTGCTTAATATATTTAAATAAAATAGTTTGATTTATCAAGTTATTTCTATAATTTCTATAATATAATGGAATTTTTAAGTTTTTTTTACAAGGTAAAAAGTTATGAGGTTTGGTTTTATTAAATATGTTTTGAAAATTAGATCTTTGTAAATTGAATAGTGAAAGATAAAGTGTTTTTTGTCTCTACATTATTTTGGTTTTATTAAATATGTTTTGAAAAATAGATTTAGTGTCTTTGTAAATCGAATAGTGAAAGATAAAGTGGTTTTCGTCTCTAATTTATTTTGGTTTTATTAAATATACTTTGAAAATTAGATTTAGTGCCTTTATAGATCGAATAGTGAAAGATAAAGTGTTTTTCGTCTCTACATTATTTGTTTCAAAGACTTTGCATTTGTTTATGTGCTAAGGCGTTTAAGCTCTTGTCTAGATATCTATGTTTCTATCAACCGTGAAAGATAAAGTGTTTTTCGTCTCTACATTATTTGTTTCAAAGACTTTGCATTTGTTTATGTGCCAAGGCGTTTAAGGTCTTGTCTAGATATCTATGTTTCTATCAACCTCATAGGAAGTTGTTCTCATCGTTGCAATATTTGAGCTAACAACAATTAAAGTATTATTTTGATCTGTTAACTTAGGTTAATGATTTCTTTGTAGTAATTCAACTTTATCTCATTCTTAGTGTTTGTATCACTTAATATTTTCCTTTGAAATTTAGTGATGATGGTAATTCTAATAGTGTTTATATCTTG
Source organism: Larix kaempferi (assembly GCA_027924585.1). Lineage (NCBI taxonomy): Eukaryota > Viridiplantae > Streptophyta > Pinopsida > Pinales > Pinaceae > Larix > Larix kaempferi. Next base: position 38,003,943 of record BSBM01000017.1, read on the forward strand.
GAGGGCATCCTCCTCCATTATCTCCCAATGGTTTAACCAAAAGACTACATCTCTAGTCCAACCTCCTTTGAGCCTCTAGTGATTTCCATTAATGATTGAAGCAGTGATAGGAAGCCTCTCATTATTCATGTTAATTTATGTGTGCTTATACTTTAAGTACCCTGTTATAGCCTTACTCTTAATGGGAGGAAACACATATTTTAAAAGAACAATAGGACAAGGGATGTTGCAGATTATTTTAGGATTATTTATTATAGATTGTTGTTGGATTTACTCAATTTTCCTCCAAGGCTTCCTGCAGATACTATAATACCAAACCTCTCAACCATACAAAATCATTAGGGCAAAAGGGTATGGAAGAGGACATTTTTCCTATAACTAAACTTTACAACTTTATGATTCTTTTTAATACCAAAGTAAGCTACCCAACCTCCATTACTTGCTTCAACACTATAGTTTCAATTTAGCTTATGATGAAAAACAATTCCAAGATACTTATAAAAATAAGCTTGTTCCAAATTATTATTATTATTATTATCATCATCATCATCATCTAGGATATGTCATTTTCTTCACTTCAATCATCATTACTAAAATTGTTGAAAGACAAAGTCATAAATCATAATTTATTTAGTTTAAAAATCCATTGGTCAATGTGTTTTACAAAATATAATGCCATTATTAAACACTTCAAATTTATGGAAAATATCAATTAAAAGATTTTGATGAAAACCTCATGAGATCCCCCGCTTCCTAAGGAATATCTAGATGGAAGGTAGTACAATCACCAACAATGATAATAGCAGGGGAATATCTAGATGGAGGGTAGTTCAATCACCAACAATGATAGTAGCAGGTAACCCAACTAGACCCAAACCTCAACGGGACAAAAACTAGAGACCTTACAATGAACTCTTCCTTGAAAGAATTATCATGTGATGATTCTCTTAGAGAATCAACTAGCATTCATTTCATTGCAAATATGAAGGTATTGAAGAAGGTAGTTTCTACTTGGGCTCATGAGTTACGAAGTAAGGAGGAGTGGGCGTTAGTCTCCACTAAGGGAAAGATTGTATAACTCTATGCAAGGGAGATAGAGGAGTTTTCTCATGACTCCTCCAAAAGCTAATAAATGAGTTGGAATAAAAAGAGGAAATACTTGTAGATAGGGAGAGTCTATGTGGAGGATTAAAATTTGAGCCTTGTGGCCTTCAAAAGGCGATGAAAACAAGAAATATTTCCACCAATTTGCAAACTACACAAAAAACATTAATACAATTTGGGGAGTGCAAAGAGATGATGGTTCCATTGCTTACAATTTTAAGGACATAACAAAATTAGGAGTGGATCATTTCAAGAAGATATATGAGAAAGAGAGGGAAACTATTGCAGAGGTAGTGAAGATGAATCATTTCTCTCCTAATTGTATGGAAGAAGTTGGCAATGAAAGACTATTGGAGGCAATTTCTAAAGAAGAGCTACAAGAGGTATTGCATAGTTTTCAAAAGGACAAGAGTCCTAATCTCAATGGTTGGATTGTAAAAAAAATTGGGGTTATTTTGAAGTGATAGAATATCACCTCTTACGGGTCAATGAAGAGTCAAGGACTTCAGAAAGGTGTTGGCAGCCTTCAATTCCACTTTTATTACACTCATTCAAAAGAAATATAACTATATATTATTTGGTTAGTAAGAAACTCTCAATTTTCAAGGAAAAAACCATCCCTACCTTACAATGCTCTTAATAGATAAGATCCATATCCTATAAGTGTAAGATGTTAGTCAAGAAAAAAAAGGATAAAATAAAACAAGGATTTGGAAATTGGCAAGACAAAGGCATGGGGTTTCTTTGATGGGGCCATACAGATCCCACCAGACTTTAGTAGTGCATGCAAAGGTATTCTATATAGTTCTAGAACTTATAAGATCAAATATAAAGCAGGTTTATAAGTACGGTCAAATAACTATGTTGAAGCAATGGCACGAATATTTCTATTAAAATGTGCAAAAAGTAGAAATGTTGGTAAGATATATGGAGATTTCAATTTGATTATGAATTGGATGAAAGACTTTTAAACTCAATTGAACAACATCACTCTCAAGCCAATTGGAGAGTAGCTAAAAGACGTGGGAAACACCTTTGAGTCCATATCTTTTAGACATATTGTTATTAGATATATGAATGGGGAATTTGATGCTTTCTCAAAGAAAGAATAATATATATAAGAAGGTACAGTGATCGAAGAACAAGAGAAAGATGGTGACATTACCATTTCTTCATACAACTTTTAATATCCTAAAAATTTCTGAAGTGTTTTTAAAGTTGACGATACTTTTTATGGCAATCTAAATTTATATGATGTAAATAAGGGCATGTATCATGCAACATTGGATATATGGATGTTTATTTTTAGTTTTTTAATCTATTAAATCATTATTTTTATCTTGTAGATAGAAGGATATAAATGAATTTGATCTTCAAACAATTCATGGTTTGATCCCTATGGTATATGTGCATGCCTTAAGCACATAAAAATGCAATTCTCATTCTACTATAAATCATAAAAAAAAATGCAATTCCCATTTTACCATGAATCACAATCTTTTCTCTAGACAAAAGGGCATTCATAATATGTTGCATAAGTCACATATAGGATCATATTAACACTTGTAAATGTGAAGCTAGTTCAGATTTAATTTGAGAACAAAATGAAAATATATATAATATTGCATAATAGAACACAAAGTATAGTAATGGAAGCAAGAGTATTATAGTGTAAGCCAACATTTATTAAGAATCAATGGGGAAACACTTCAATGAAGAAAGCAATACATAGTGGCTAGAATAGTGATAGCTTATCTCTATAAGTATATATGATTGTTACATTCATTCACAAATAGCCCTTAACCAGAAGGAGGGAAACTCCTTTAATTACAATGAAGTAGAAACCCTAAAGTGCATAAACCCTTAAGACTAAACCATAAACCTAGGTGTTGAGGTGGTGAAAGAAAGGTGGACATTGGAACACCACCTTCACATGACCATAAATTTTGCATACAAACTTTGAATCCTTAATGTGATACCTCGTTAGAAATAGTTTAATGAGATCCATAGTTGGAAACTCATTCAAGGAACCATTTTTGTCGTTTTCAACCCCAATAATGTATGGAAGACCCTGAAAACTGCATTGGAAGTTCATGACCCAAAAACTGCCAAAATTGGGACCATTTCTAAAATGGCTCTAAATGGCCACTTAGATCATAAAGAAGAACCATCGTATGGAATTTAGAATTTTTAAAGGATAGCATACCATCCTAATATTCACAAAAGTATCCTAAGGATACTTAGGGCCATAAAAACATATTTAAAGAATCCATAGTGTGTATCAACTCCATTTCCTCAAGGTTTCTTAGTGGGAGGATGGCTATGGTTTTGCAAACTAGGATGTTAGGGTAAAGGTTTCTAAAATACGAAGATTATGTGGCAAGAAGAGGTCCATTTGGACTATTTTCAAGACCCATTGGAAGGGATATCCATATTTTCCAAGGGTCCTTTCACCTTATCATCCATAGTAGAAGAACTCATAAGGGATTGAGTAAGCAAGGGGTGGAAGAAAAATATTAATGATATGGATTGCAATCATTTACTCCTGTGAATGAAGTATCTGAGCGCAAATCCAGATACAAAGTTGGTATGGGAGTAAGGGTGAGTAAATATCCACTCAAGAACTGAGTAAATATCCACTCAAGAACAAAGTAAATGCACTTAATGACACGTCTATGCCATATGGAAAGGAACACCATTCATTCATCATCAAGTCTAGTTATATGTGCCTTAAATGTATTGAATGAGACTAATATGTCAAGGCCTGTGAGTGGTTTAGATATGTAGGAGGATATTTCAGTGAACTATGTTAATCACTTAGGTGGAAAGGAGGTATGGGGAGGATACATTCTAGGTAGGCAACATTGCGGTGAGGAGAAGGTGCTCTTTAACGCATATGTCCAAGGTAGTGAGGTAGCTAGTGGAAAGCAACAAGCTAGTTTGTAATGAGATTAAGGGAATAAGAGTAAAGGATGTTTCAATCAAAAGTAGAAAGCTATATTAGTGTGGGGAGATCATATCAAGATGCATCAAGCTCTAGAAATGGAAAACCAAGCCTTGGTTGGGATGCTTTATGGGTACCAAGTTTTGAACAAGTTGATTCAAACTTGGATGGAAAGTGTATGGAGACTAGTGCTAGGGTACATTCTAGCTTTGTACCTTTTATTTGAAGGTTGTACAGTGTTTATCCTCCAAACAAAGGTAGATGCTATGAGGATACTAGGGTCCTACAAGTTGTGGAATCAATCACCACTTTCATTAAAAAAGTGGAGTCCTTGCATTAACCCTAAATTGGATCGGACAATACTCCAACATGCGTGTATTAAATTGTTAGGCCTTCTCTAGAATTCTCAACATTGGACATTTTCAAGGAATTAGGTGATAGTTTAGGCTCATTTATAGATGTGGATAACAGTTTCTATACCTCAACTCATATATCATAGCTCATATATTTGTGGCAATGGACATGCGAGAAGGTTTGGAAGAGGAGACTATGTTGGAAAAATGAAATATTTATCACTATCAAGCCTTAGATTATGTGGCCTTATTGTTTAGGTATGTTAGATGCCATGGATATAGATGTGTAGTTGTTGATTGTTCTCTTGAATTTACAAAGAATATGTGTTTTGGGAAGGGATTTGGAAGCTATTGGCTAGAGAAAGGAGGTATCTATGTCCCATCTACTGAGAAGAAGCAAAAGAAAATAAGGAAACTAGTGGAAGCCCTTAAAAGAATTGGTCCAACCTCTAGTGAAGGCATAAATGTTGTAACATCCCCATGACCTTCAGAGGCCATGCGAGACCCTGATGTATTTTTTTTCTTCGATTTCCTCCAATTCTACACAACCACAATAGGATTGGATCCGCAATCCACCATTGTGATCCACAAATATGCAATCCACATTGCGTATGCGAAAATGCGGAAATCCCCTATTCCACCTCTGGAGCGACTTTTCCTTCCGCAATCCGCAATCTGCATTGCGAATGCGGGGAGGTGGGATTTACCACCAGAAAAATTACCTTTCTGCAATCTGCAATCTGCATTGCGGATGTGGAAATGCGGAATCACACCCCTGCAACAGCCACTTTCCAAAGCAACTTCGGAGGGGCATAACTTCCTCCTCCAAGGTCCAAATGGAGCAAGGTTGGTACCGTTGGAAATCTCCATCCATTGGTACAAATCCCACTCCCAACAGGGGTCTCTAACCATGTCATTTCTCCAACTGAATATTTTGTGCATAACTCCACTTTAAATGACTCTAACCTTCTTCATGTCGTGACTTTCCCTTTCACCTAACCAACATAGGGGTTTTGAAACACATCAAGGTATACCCCTTTTTTTCCCTAGATCAGGTGCAGTCATACAACTCATTCGCAGGGTTAATTAATACATCACAACATGTAAGGTGCATTAAGTTAGATCTAACCATTACATCTACCACATGCAAGACTTATAATGCATTAAAATCATGCAATGGAATGATGTATATAACATGAACTCAACCTTCCACTCATGCTTACACATGGTCTACTTATCAATCACATTCATATAAACCTGCATTCAATAACTTGAACATAAGCAACCTTATCATAGCAATGGAACATCATCATTTAACATAACAAAGAAGTACTTATATTTAATTTTCTAAAGCTACCAAGCAACTGGCTAAGTGAGAGAAACGTTCCACCCAACCTTAGATATTTGTCCAGCATGTACTCTTTCATCTGAGACATCACCCCTGAGTTGGGTTGTGTATCCACTAAGGAGGGCTATCAGGTTCTCTCACAGTCAAGGTTCCATCCGAATGCTAAGCCAATATGTAGTTGGGTTTATCAAGCATTCCAGGGAATCTACCCAAGCTAAGCCAACCTCCAGTTGGGTTTATCAAGCATACTAGACAACACAATCATGCCAATCCAGCCTACAGTTGGGTTTATCAAGCATACCAGGAAAACCGGTCATGCTAATATAACCTGCAGTGGTTTTATCAGGAATATAAGGACAAAAAGGAAGGTATTGCTAAGCCAGTGAGCTCAGCCACAAAGCTACAGCCATCTCAACACTCAGCAGACATGGCATCCACATTACCTACCTTGCCCAACACAAGGAAGACCCTCTTCTCTGCTGCACAGTCCCTCAAGACCTCTTCCCTTTTAGTGCTATTCAGGGTGGGCATAGAAAGGGCCAGTTGCTAGTTCTATGAGATTACAACCTTCACTGGGTTTATCAAGCAAACCAACCCTAAATTGACCTTCTACCACAATTAACCAAGTTGGTTCTTCTCAGAGTTGCGGACTGAGCTCTGTCCCGCAGTCTAACTCTCTGCAAATGCAATATGTGTTCTCACGACTTCCTAGGTTGTTTTAAGCTTTGTAATTCATCACAGGGTTCTTTCATGGGTATCTCAAGCAAACTAGATTCACGCACGTAGTTCCTATTGCAATGGATTCTATTATATTCCACTCTCACACAGGAAACACGATTATCAGTCCTCTTCCTCATGGCCAGGATCCGCGGATCTGTGAATACCTAACCCCCGTGAATGAATGAGTGAGTGAATGAATGAAGCTCCCTTCCAACCTCTATAGCCAAAACAGGTTCCGCCAGTTTCCAGGCACTTGAGAGTCTTCAAGTACAAGTAATCAGATCCACGCCCTGCCATACGAAATTGCAGGCATGCTCCATACTCCATCGGCTTCAATAACAGGGTTCTCAACCACCCTATGAAACCAAATTAATGTTAGCAGGGAGGTCAAAAGGGTTCACAGTTGTACATGTGGCAGCATTGGTACCAATCCCATAAACCCCTCACCTCTCTGTAGTGGATACACATGGCTCCTTCTCATTGGTTTCCTCCTTATCCAGCCTCTTGGGTATTTTATTCATTAATAAATAATTACATCATTTACATTTCTTCATGGCTTAACAGCTCATGGATAATCAAACTGTTCAAATACTTGCCTCTGCAAATAACCTTAAACATCCACTAGTGGGGCCTTGGCCTTGAGCTCCACAATAGGGAAAATACACACATTGCATATACACAGTATTTACATTGAAGCCAATAAACATCATAAGGAAAAATAGGGGTATTACAACTCCCTCTCCCTCAAAATAATATTGTTCTCGGTGTTCCAAAACTGAACAAAAATGGGAATGCCTCTTTCATGGCATCCTCTAGCCCCCACGTGGCCTCCTCGGGACTAAGGTTCCTCCATTGCACTTTTACCTGTCCAATGGCCCTGTTCCGAAGCAAGGTAACTTTCCTATCGAGGATGCATATAGGCTCCATCTGGAAATCTCCCTCTGGTTCCACCTGTATCACATGCCAATCAATGACATGATTAGGATCGTGTACGTATTTCTTAATCAAAGAGACATGGAAAAACTTATGAGCTTTCATGTTAGCAGGTAATGCAATCCTATATGCACCTAGACCTATCATATCAAAGACTTCGAATGGCCCACAATATCTTGGTGCCAACTTGGCACAACTTCCCAACTTCATGGAACTCTTCCTTGGTTTTACTCTCAATTAGACATGATCCCCAATCTGAAATTCCTTATGCATTCTTATCAGATATGCATAAATTTTATGCTTGTCCTGTGCTGCCTTCAAATTCTTCCCGATCTTCATAATCTCTTGCTCCATCTCCTCTGTCATTTCTAGTCCAAGCACTACTTTGTTCAGTGGGTTGTCCCAGCTCATTGGATTTCGGCATCCTTTCCCATACAACACTTCAAAAGGACTCATTTTCAATGATGCTTGGTGTCCATTGTTGTAAGCAAATTCCACTAAGTGTAAATAGTCTTCCCACTTGGATGGCTTGTCCATCACATACATCCTTAAGATATCTTCAAGAATCTGATTTACTCTCTCAATATAACCATCAATATGAGGGTGATAGGTTGTGTTAAACTTCAATTGAGTTCCTAATCCCTAGAACAATCCTTTCCAAAAATTGGATGTGAACTTTGTGTCATGGTCTAAAATTATTGCCTTGGGAAATCCATGCAATCTAAATATCTCTCTCATGAAGATATTTGAAATTTCATTGGCCTTGTGAGTGGACTTGACTGGAATGAAATGAGATACCTTTGATAGCTTGTCCACCACCACCATGATTGAATCATGTTTCTTCACTGTCATTGGCAAACCTGTTATAAAATCCATAGAGATCACTTCCCACTTCCATTCTGGAATGGGAAATGGCTGCAATAATCCCGTTGGATGTTGATGCTCTACCTTGACCTGTTGACACTTTTGACATCTAGAAATGTACTCATCTATGTATTTCTTCATACCATGCCAAAATTATTGTTTTCTTGTTGCGGTTATAGATTTCTGGTATCCTGGATGTCCTAAGTATGGTCTTTGATGTATCTCATCCATTACCAACTTCTTCAAATATGCACTATTTGGAATGTATTGTATGGTATTTTGATAAATGAGAACATTACCCTCACCCAGTTGATATCTTGCATACTTTTCATCCACAATACCCTGCTGCAACTTCTCCTTGACCTAAAGGTAGACTTCATCATTGTTTTTAGATTCTCAAATCCTTGCCTTCAAGTCTGATTCACACCTACTTACTGCTGCAATATGAAATTTTCTGCTGAGTGCATCAGCAACTTTATTATCCTTACCTTTGACATGATTAATCTCCAAATCAAACTCCCAAAGAAACTCCATCCATCTAGTTTCTCTAGCATTCAGATTTGGTTGGTCAAACAAGTATTTTAAACTCAGATGATCAGTTCTGAGCTCAAATCTTCTTCCCAATAGGTAGTGTCTCCATCTCTTGAGAACATGAACTATGGCTGCTAGTTCTAAGTCATGGGTAGCAAAGTTCCTTTCATGCTCCTTTAGCTTCCTTGACTCATAACAAATTACAAACCCTTCTTTCATTGGTACTCCACCAAGTCCTTCAATGAAAGCACCAGTGCATACTACAAAATCTTTACTTGGATCTGCAATCTTCAAAACAGGTGCACTAGTAAGTAATTCCTTTAACTGATGAAATCTTCTTTCACATTTATCAGACCATATAAACTTGACTTCCTTCCTCTGTAATGAAGTGATCGGGTGAGCTATCTTGGATAATCCTCCAATGAATCTTTTGTAGTAACCTGCAAGACCCATAAAATATCTAACATCTGTTGCATTCCTTGGAGTAGGACAATCCATGATGGCTTCAATCTTCTCTAGATGTACTACAATACCTTCTGCTGAAATAATATGACCCAAATACTGTACTTTCCACTACTAGAAGTCACATTTACTCAGCTTAGCATACAGCTGGTGCTCCCTAAGGACTTGCAATACCATTCTCAAATGTTCATTATGTCCTTCATTCTTTAAATACACAAGGATGTCATACAAGAATACAATCACAAACTTATCCAAATATTCTATGAAGACACTATTCATGAGATACATGAATGTAGCAGGTGCATTGGTAAGACCAAATGGCACCACATTAAACTCATAATGTCCATACCTAGTCTTGAAGGATGTCTTACGAATGTCTTATTCCTTTATCCTCACTTGATGGTACCCGAACCTCAATTCAATCTTTGAAAACACTCTAGCTTCCTTCATTTGGTAAAACAAGTCATCAATTCTTGGCAAAGGATACTTGTTCTTAATTGTCACTTTATTGAGCTTCCTGTAATAAATACACAGCCTCAATGTTCCATCCTTCTTCTTAACAAACAACACTGGTGCACCCCATGGGGATACACTCGGTTTGATATATTCTTTATCCATTAATTCCTGTAGCTACATCTTCAATTCTACCAATTCTGGTGCGCTCATTCTATAAGGAGCTTTGGATATGGGTGTTTCACCTTGAACAAGGTTAATGGAAAATTCAATGTCTCTCTTGGGTGGCAGCCCTGAAACTCCATCCGGAAATACATCCTGAAACTCTTGCAAGATATGGAAGTCTTCTAACCTGGGTCTTTTATCTTCTGTTGAATCTGATATATCCAAAGCATATAATTGACAACCCTTTTTGTAAAACTTCCTCAGTTGTAAGGCTGAAATCTGTCTTACTGACACATGCTTTGGAGTTCATTTTACCAACCTTGGCTTCCTTCATCATCAAGGCATTCCAGTTCTTTCTCATAACATTCCATCTTGGCTCTGTGTCTTTCCAACCAATCCATGCCAATTAGGGCATCATATGATCCCAATGGTTAGGCATTCAATTCTTCATGCGTGAGGAGTCCATTCAATTCTATAGGGCACTCCTTCACTACTTCACTTACCTTCCTCTTGGTGTTGGTGGCTAAAGTGGACTAACCAAGCCTTATCATGCTTTACCTTACCAAGAGAACAACTCTCAACTACCTCGGGAGATACATAACTATGAGTAGACTTGGGATCAATCAAAACAAAAATAGACTGCTTAGCAATATTACCTTCAACCTCCACCAATGTTGATTGATGGTCTGCTTGGTGATCATCCAGTGTTGCATAAATCCTAGGTGTTGCTCTTGCCATATCTTCCACTGTGTCTGCTCATGCAAGGTTGTGTAAGCTCTTGGGGTTCTCCCTTCTAGTTGGACAATCTCTAACCATGTGGTTTCCTCCGCAACCCCAACACTGAAGTGGCCCCTTTGATGTCTTTTCTGCTGCTACAAGTGGATTGAATCCACTTCTTTCCAGGTGGATTGAATCCACCTGGCCCTGTGGAAATCTTCTGGGATGATTTCTGAATGGTGGTTTGAATTCACCTTTACTCTATTCAACCCTTCCCTTGGGATTTTCTTTTATGCTCTGCCATCCTAATGGCTTCATCCAAGATTGGTGGATTTACAAATTCTATTATATCCCTGTAGTTATGTGGTATACTATCAAGGAATCATTGGATCTTCACTCTTTCATCCTTGATGTAGTCTACATACCTCAGCAGCTCCAGAAACCTGTGGACATGCTCATCCATGGTATTCTTCCCTAATCTTAGTTCATTGAACTCTTTCCTTTTGTTATCATAATACCTAGTTGATAAGTACTTCTCCTGGAAGTATATTTTAAACCTTTCCCACCTGACTCTTCTTTCACTAATTCCCTTTACTTGCATGAGGTGTTCCCACCAGATTGAAGCTCTTCCACTAAGGTTATAGATGTAAACCCTAGCCTTTTCATTCTCCGAATACTCATGCATTCTGAAGTACTTTTTGATTTCAATAATCCATGCCTCTGCTTCTTGACCTTCTTTGCTTTCACCATCAAAAGTGGGAGGCTTTGCCTTCCTAAATTCACCCTGTGGAATACCTTTGTGCTTCTTTCTGCTCTTACTCTTGCTAGAAGTGTGTCTTGGGATTCCTTGAGAACCCTCAGAATCAACTGACCTGCTAGAGGAAAACCTAGGAGAAGGTTTCTTGTGCCTTCTGCTCACAGAACCTCTTCTAGGGCTTGGATTTCTTCTCTTAGAACGGCCCCTAGACTGACTTTCTGCATTTCTTTCCTCTCGGCCTTCGTTGCTTGGGTTAGACCTGCCATTCATTCTTCGATGTATGTCTGTGAGACTCTATAAGATGGCCGCATTGAGTTGATGTTGCTCTTCTTGTGCTTTCATCATCCGCTCGTTAAATCTTACCATATTCTCCACCAAGTTTGGGGGCGTTACTTGTGCTCTTCTTCCATCAAACTCGGGCTCTGTATGTGCTTCATGCACGTTCTCACCCAGCAAATCGTACTCTGGTTCAAACGGATCTTGTGCATCATTTATGGTGACCATTCTTCTGCCTTTCTATGCATTGTCCTGTTATACAATTCGTCTTACTGCTGCTGATGTCACTGTGCATATCAGAGACATTTATTAGACATCACAAGTATGCAATTATAATCTATCATACCCATTCAAACCTGGAAATATTCATTTGAATAATCAATTAATCAAATAATTTCATCAAAACTGTGCCATGGGTACATCTCTTGACCGAAAATTCATGTATGGTTTGGCCCAAACAGCTCCCAGTGTTGCAACCGAAGCTCTGATACCACTTCTATAACATCCCCATGACCTTCAGAGGCCATGGGAGACCCTGATACATTTTTTTTCTTCGATTCCCTCCAATTCCACACAACCACAATAGGCTCGGATCCGCAATCCACCATTGCGATCTGCAAATCCACAATCCGCAATCTGCAATCCGCATTGAGGATGCGGAAATGCGGAAATCCCCTATTCCACCTTCGGAGCGAATTTTACTTCCGCAATCCACAATCCTCATTGCAGATGCGGGGATGTGGGATTTACCACTAGAAAAATTACCTTTCTGCAATCCGCAATCCGCATTGCGGATGTGGAAATGCAGAATCACACCCATGCAACAGCCACTTTCCAAAGCGACTTTGGAGGGGCATAACTTCCTCCTCCAAGGTCCAAATGGAGCAAGGTTGGTACCGTTGGAAAGCTCTTGGAAAGATGTATCCACTGGTACAAATCCCACTCCAAACAGGGGTTTATAACCCTATCATTTCTCCAACTGAACATTTTTTGCATAACTCCACTTTAAATGACTCTAACCTTCTTCCTGCCATGACTTTCTCTTTCACCTGACCAACAGAGGGGTTTTGAAACACATCAGGTTATCCCCGATATTTTCCCAAGATCAGATGCAGTCATACAACTCATTCACAGGGTTAATTAATACATCACAACATGTAAGGTGCATGAAGTTAGATCTAACCATTACATATACCACATGCAAGACTTATAATGCATTAAACTCATGCAATGGAATGATGTATATAACATGAACTAAACCTTCCACTCAAGATTACACATGGTCTACTTATCAATCACATTCATATAAACCTGTATTCAATAACTTGAACATAAGCAACCATATCATAGCAATGGAACATCATCATTTAACATAACAAAGAAGTACTTATCTTTAATTTTCTGAAGCTGCCAAGCAACTGGCTAAGTGAGAGCAACATTCCACCCAACCTTAGATCTATGTCCAGCATGTACTCTTTCGGCTGAGAGATCGCCCCCAAGCTGGGTTGTGTATCCACTAATGAGGGCTATCAGGTTCTCTCACATTCAAGGTTCCATCCCAAAGCTAGGCCAATCTGTAGTTGGGTTTATCAATCATTCCAGGGCATCTACCCATGCTAAGACAACCTACAGCGGGTTTATAAAGCATAGAGGGATATACTGGTCATGCTAATCCAACCTCCAATTGGGTTTATCAATCATATTAGACAACACAATCATGCCAAGCCAGCCTGCAGTTGGGTTTATCAAGCATACCAGGAAAACTGGTCATTCTAAGCCAACCTGTAGTGGGTTTATCAGGCATATAAGGACAACAAGGAAGGTATTGTTAAGCCATTGAGCTCAACCCCAGAGCTATAGGAATATCAAAACTCAGCAAACATGGCACCCACATTACCTACCTCACCCAAAACAAGGAAGACCCTCTTCTCTGTTGCATAGTCCCTCAGGGCCTCTTCCCTTCCGGTGCTATTCAAGGTGGGCATAGAAAGGTCCAGTTGCTAGTTCTATGAGATTACAGCCTTCACTTGGTTTATCAAGCAACCCAACCCTAAATTGACCTACTGCCACAGTTAACCAAGTTGGTTCTTCTCAAAGTTGCGGACTGAGCTCTGTCCCGCAGTCTAACTCTCTGCAAATTCAATTCGTGTTCTCACAACTTCCTAGGTTGTTTTAAGCTATGTAATTCATCACAGGGTTCCTTCATGGGTATCTCAAGCAAACTAGATTCATGCACGTAGTTCCTATGGCAATGGATTCTATGATATTCAACTCTCACACAGGAAACGCAATTATCATTCCTCTTCCTCGTGGCCGGGCTCTGCGGATCTGTGAATACCTACCCCCCGTGAATTAATGAGTGAGTGAATGAATGAAGTTCCCTTCCAACCTTGGTATCCAAAATAGGTTCCTCCAGTTTCCATGCGCTTGAGTGTCTTCAAGGAGAAGTAATCAGAGCCATGCCCTGCCATACGAAATTGCAGGCATGCTCTGTCACATACCCCAATTTTGTAAAAATTATGCAATTATTTTATTATATTCCTGAGACATTATGTTAAATTTAATGCTAAGTAGGAATTGATGACTCAGCAGAGTCACTAGAAATGGAATGCAATTCAGAATATTTTATTATTAATAAATAAATTATGGAGACAACAGCATGGGAGAGCTGTTAAAAAGAGGTTACTGGTCAAATTGGTGGATGGAACTAGGTGGAAAGGCAAAAGGACAAGTGGCAGCATCCTCAAACACTTCCTAAGTTGCATGTGGAAACTTCCCTATATTTGGGGTCATGATTCCCCAAGAAAGTGGAATCAGAGCAGGTGACTCATTAATGACAGATAACCCAACAAAGACCTAGGCAATCTTTTAAATAGTACTCAATGAACAGAGCCGGGGGCTCGAATTGGTTCTGGAGGGAGAATTCATTCAGGTGAATGTTATTCAGGAATCCCATTGAGGAAGAGGGAAATATACAGTAAGGAAGTTGTTTGGGAGGAATGCTGCAGTAACTTGGTTCCATTGTAGCTGTTTGGGGTGAGAGAATTCACTTGTTGCACCTAGTTCCAGCCAGGGAGACCAGAGCAAGCTCGGGGGTCCTGAGAATTTGTTGTCTGAGCACTTTCCAGGAGTTGGTAGGGAGGAACTGCCTCCCATTGTTGTTGTTGTCCACAGCTTAAACGGGTTCTGCCATCTATTTCTGTATGTTTATTAAATATGAATGAATGTATGTTGTGTTTATCTTCTATATGTCTGAAGAGTAACTAGTTAGAGTAATTAGTTAGAAAAGTTAGTATCTCAGAATAGCAGTAGATAGATTTGGTAGAGTTATTGTGTTTTCAGCATTCCTTAATATCATTATTACATTACTGATAAGGTATCTTTAATGTATTTCATACAATAGTAATACTTTAGACAATAGTTTACTATTGTAATTATTAACCTAGTTTAATTATAATGGTTGAATAGATAGGTAAGGGTTACGCATAAAATATTTATGCTCTGTATATACAAAATTAAATAAACAATCATAGGAAACAATAGTAAACTTTTAACAATAAAATTACAGTAATTATATCATGATAATAAATATTGCAGAAGAATTGTAGCCACGATTAGGTTATCTTAAACAATGCTTAAACCCTAGTTAAAAGTTATCCAGTCATAACCTATCAGATAAAACAATGTGCAAAAACCCTAACAGAAGTTTATCACAGAGCATATATCAACAGTTTAAATAACCTAGTTATTAATTTAAAACAGTAGGGTTAATAGAACAGTATTCTAGCTCATTGTCGAGCTTAAACATCATATTAACATCTTCCACTTGACTCTCAATTATCGACAGAGTCATAATCGTAAAACCTAGTTATTAATTTTACAACAAAAGAAACAAACAGAACAATGTTCAGCTCATTCATCAAGTTTAACCATTACGGTTACTATCATTATTTCAGCTCACAATTACCAACAGAGTCGTATTTAATTAATAGCTTAAGCAATCGAACTTAAAACTCCAACTGTAAATTAATTCGGGTCAAATCCTACCAGCCCAGCTTGAACAAAAAAAACCAATGCTAAATAGTTAAGACATTATTTTTCACCTACAGCCGCGTCACAAATCCACAGTATAAGCGGTTTAAAAACTTAAACTTACTTACAACTATACATAGCATTAAAACTAAAACGCATGCGATAAACAAGCCCCTTTATACAGGAGGACTGTTAATAAGTCATTTATCAAAGCTCAATTACACAGGAAAACTTCATTTTAAAGTCTTATTACAAAACCCTGGTAAAAACCCTAAACGATTTAGGAGTACAGTAAAGAAAGCAAGAGGACGAGACTGTAACGTCATCCATAGGAAAGCTTACAACCATTGTTCTCTTTTTATTTACAATATAATTCTTCTATAGAAAACCTAAATGCCAAGAGGAGGATGAATAGCTACAATACCGACCGAAGGCGTAACATCCTAAAACCATACAGGGTTAAACCCGCAACATTTCATTTAAAACATATAGTTAAAAGATTTAACAAGGCTGCTGTAATCACTGTGTCACTTCGTTCAAGCCAAAACCCTAACCACCCTAACAACCAGCAAGGAGGAAACGCCATGGCGAAAGACCAGGCTTACCAGGTTAAGCCAACCGCCGAGGAATGTGTCCTGTACACCTTCGAGAGCAGCCAGGTCCTGCAACGAAAAATTGGTACCAGTTACAAACGTATTTATATAAAAACCATATCTTTAACTGGAAAAACAATGGAGTAGTTATGTAACTTACCGCGTTTGGAAGGAAGTTTTTAACACTGTAATTAGCCTGATAACCGCGAGCAAAGTAAGTGTAAACCCCTTCTTCGTCATCAAATACCACGAGATGGCAGAAGCAAGGGTAACTTCCACAATGGAAGCTTCGACAGAACCAAATCCGGAGAGATGTAGACACGCCGTGACAGGGTCGGGTTCAATAGAAAAGGAGAAACCCTAGGTTTTTAGCAACCTGATGGCCGTCATTAGCAACTTGTAATGACTCCTATACAATGCAGCAGACAAGCACGGAGAACTGAAGCAGCATAGAAGCTGCCATCAAACATTGTAACAGGAAGGTTTGGACAGGAGGGTTCACAGAGCGACCGAGCCCGAAGGCGAGGGAGAAATGCCAAGTTAGGGTTAAGTCAACATTTTATATCATCGACGCATGGCTAGGGAATGACCACGTTGCACTCCAAATACATTTCATGCAGTGGGTCGAAGTTCTAATGTTCACGACAAGTTTTTCCCTTTGATTGTTCCAACAAAATCATAGCATGGATTAACACTATCATGGCTTTGGTAAACAAAATCATAGCACGAATATTCCATTATGGTGGTAATACCATCGTTTCCCTGTCATACTATTAAAAATCAAAGAGTTAGAACGATAACTATAAACCTTGCGTAATATTTATTGAGACTTTGCCTTATATTCAATTAAAACTATGCATGATAATGGCGCTTCAAGACTAGTCATGAAGTATTGATTCTAATTATAAAAGGAATGGTAAGCTTATGGATAAATTTGTAAATGACCAGTTGTTCATAAAATTCATTACTATAATGCCTTAACCCTAGTCTCAGGTGATGAGATAAGAAATATAATACTTCTTTGAAGACTATAAAATAATGGAGTGAAGTTAGATTTAGTATTGGTTATTATCAACACATTCATAATCTCTTAATAGTCTTAGATTCTATGTAATAATAAATAGACTTTGTTACTCTTCATGTTCAATAAGTACAAGGAACGTTTAAGTGAATTGTATGTTAGGCAGATTTTGGGAATTACTATAACCATACCTGTTGGCGGAGTAGTCTGGAGAATCATAACTGAATTCAATCGTGATAATTCCTGATTAAGTCTAAAGGTGCTTATAGAAATCATCAATCATACAAATAGAAGTAGTTTCTAATCAATGCAAACCCTTAAAATGTTAAGAGGAGACTTGGGTCAAATAGTTCCTTTGCATTTGAAGTTGTAAATCAAAAATACATTCTAACTTTAAAAAAAAACTTGGCATGATACAGTAACAACAGATGAGTAAAAAACTGACATGTGGTATTGGTCACCCAGTTGTATTCTGCAGTGCTAGCTATAAAGTATATTTGCATTACAGTAATATCATCAAAGGACAATTACTCCATAGAGTTAGTTAATTCATTTGTTCTCAAGAAACATAGCTACCATATTTTCTAGTAATTTATAATTCTCTAATAGTAAGATCTTGAGGAGGTCATAGGAAGAATGCTACCTTAAAACACTTGATAACCTGGCTAGCATGCTTAGACTTTTTACTGAATGTTTTGGTACAGATAATTGACTTATAATACTTTAAAGATTATTTGCAGCGACCCGAACATTACCTGTATATCTGTAAGAGAAAGAAAATCTGTTGCATTAGCTCGGAAGCTAAGTAAGTCCAGTCTTTCATGGAAAATACCCCTTGTGGTTGCAAAACAGAAAAACAATCAGTAACTGTAAAGAAACTCATATTAAAATTTAGATATAACAAAAGATCATTCAGACATAATTATGATCACTTAAGCTAATCAAACAGTTAAATGACTGCAATTAATAATATTACATGCTATTTTAAAAAAATTTAAATTTTCAGAAATTTTGGGTTTTGACATGTGGTATCAGAGCATGGTTCAAATACTAGGCCTGGATGTGGCCCAACTAGTTTCCGCAGAACGGGGACCATAAGGAGAAAATATATATATGTACAATGTACTAACTTGTATTTTTTTGTTTTATGTAAAAGAGCAGATTATCTGAATCTAACAGGCAGGTATGGAGAAGCTAGGAGAATATGTTGAGGAGGAATCTCCAAACATTGAGACAAGACAGATGTTTAGAGAACCTGTGATAGAGGAGGTGACTGCTCACCCTTCAGAACTGATGCAGACTATAAAAATTTTAAAGACTGAAATGGAATTAGTCAAGAAGGATAATGAAAGGATTTTGAAAACTCAAGAGCAGTTAAATCAAATTTTGATGGAAAAATTTCAGACTGAAGGGAGAAGCAAAAGATCGGAATCTGAAGAAGCTAGCCATCAAAAAGGGTCTAAAAAGATGAAACTAGCTAAATCTGACAGCAGTTCATCATATGAAGAAAGAAGGGAACAACAAAGGTATCACACTACTAGTGACAGTAGTGAGGCTGAGTTGTATAACAGAAAGAAAAAGTACAGGCCTTATGAAGAGATTTCTGGGGAGTTCAAGAAAATAAAACCCCCAACTTTCAATGGAGAATCTGAAACAGGAGAAGAGGCAGAATCCTGGTTATCTGGGATGAGAAAATATTTTCAGATATACAACTATTCAAATCAACTGAAGGCAAGAATGGCCATCTATAACCTTTCTGGAAAGGCGGATATATGGTGGCAAGACTTAAAAAGGGTCAAGGGGATCAAAGAAAAAGAGGTCAATTGGAGTACCTTTAAAAGGTACTTCAAAAAGAAATTTATGTCCGAACAATACTATGAAGAAAGGGCCAAGGAATTTTATGAGTTAAAGCTAGGATCTATGACGATGAAGGACTTAAACAGTAATTTCTTAAGTCTGTTAAGATATGTGTCGTATTTTGTTGAAGAGAAACCTAAAATACAGTGGTTTCTCAGCTGCCTGCCATATCATATAAAGGACAGAATCGAATATGATAACCCCAAAACTCTGGAAGAAGCTATGCAAAAGGCTAATTTCTGTTTTGAACAGAACAAAAAGAAAGAAGGAATAGCCAACTGGAAGGCTAAAAAGAACAGTAATCAGCTTGAGTTCCGGAAAAAGGAGTTTGTAACCCAGAAAAATTTCAAGAATAACAATAACAGAAACCATTCTAATGGTAAAAACTTCCAAGGAAGCAAAAATGGAGTTGTTATTAATCCCAACAACTTTAAGGGCATCAAGGAGGCTTCTAACAATCATGGAAATTTCACTAAGAATTTTGAACGAAAGGAGCCTGTTAAGTGCTGGGAGTGCAATGGCCCACACTATGCTTCAGTTTGCCCAAATCGGAAGAAACCAAACAGCAATATTCATACTATACAAGATGAAATGACTGTTGGAGACTTTGCAAGGACTATGCCCCGAATCAATGCAACGTTGGAGAACCGCAAAGCTGATTATCAAACTTCCATGGTGGAAGTAGGAGGTATGGTTAACAAAACCCCTGTAACTATTTTAATAGATCCAGGTGCTAGCCTTAGTTATATTTCACCGCAGATAGTAGAAAAGTGTAATCTGACTGTTGAAAGGTTTGATAATTATTGGTCACTACAACTAGCTACTGGGGCAAAAAGGAAGGTGAACTGTTATGTTAAGGAATGTGCCCTAGATATGAATGATTTTAAGACTACTGTTAAATTAAATGTTTTGCCACTTGGCTTGTATGACATACTTATTTGTATGGACTAGTTAGAACAGCATAAAGTAATTTTAAATTGTTTTGATAAAACTTTTACGTGTGTAAATAATAATGAACAGCCTGTAACGGTTAAGGGTATTCCTAGGAAAACTGTAATCAGGCAGATTTCTGCTTTACAACTTAAAAGAGAAGTCAGAAAAGGGTGCAAAGCCTATGCTGTAACTATTACAGACGAGGCAGTTAAGTATGAAATAAGCAAGATAAAAGTAGAGGATATTCCGGTAGTGAATGAATTTACTGATGTTTTTCCGGAGGAAATTCCAGGATTACCTCCCAAGAGAGAACTGGATTTCACTATTGAGCTGGTACCAGGTGTTGTACCCAGTTCAAAGGCTCCGTATCGTATGAATATTCTGGAGCTTAACGAATTAAAAACACAGTTAAAGGAATTAATAGATAAGAAATACATTCGACCCAGTGTGTCCCCTTGGGGAGCACCAGTAATCTTTGTTAAAAAGAAGGACGGAACTATGCGACTTTGCATAGATTACCATCAACTAAATAAGATGACAATTAAAAACAGATATCCGTTGCCCCGCATAGATGATCTGTTTGATCAACTACGTGGAGCTACGGTGTTCTCTAAGATAGACTTGAGATCAGGCTATCATCAGGTAAGAATTAAAGAAGAAGACATATTCAAGACAACTTTTAGAACAAGGTATGGACATCACGAATTTGTCGTAATGCCATTTGGGCTTACTAATGCCCCAACCGTCTTTATGTGTCTAATGAATAACATAATGCATAAATACTTGGACAAATTTGTTGTCGTATTCATCGATGACATTTTAATTTATTCTAAAAACGAAGAGGAACATAAAGAACATTTACGGATAGTCTTACAAGAACTGCGAGAACAGCAACTCTTTGCGAAGTTCAGTAAGTGTGATTTCTTCAAGGATGAAATCCAGTACTTAGGTCACGTAGTGACTAAGGAAGGGATTTCAGTTGATCCTGAAAAGATCCGGGCAATCGAAGAATGGCCAGTACCAAAAGACGTAACAGATGTTAGGTCCTTCATGGGAATTACCGGTTATTACCGGAGATTCATTGAAGGCTTTTCAAAAATAGCTAACCCAATCACTTCCTTGCAAAAGAAAGGCAAGAAGTTTGATCGGAACTTGAAGTGTGAAGAAAGCTTTAAGAAATTAAAGACCTTATTAACAACTGCGCCTATTCTAAGAATAGCGGATCCTAATAAGGGTTTCGTGGTTTGCACAGATGCTTGTAATGACAGTCTAGGCAGAGTGTTGACTCAGGATGGGCATGTCATTGCCTATGAGTCCAGGAAGCTGAAGATTCATGAAAAGAATTATGCCACTTATGATTTAGAATTAGTTGTTGTTATTCATGCCTTAAAGATGTGGCGACACCACTTAATAGGCAGAAATTTTACTTTAATGACTGATAATAAGGGTCTAAAATACCTTTTAGATCAGCCTAACTTAAATGCAAGGCAAGCCAGATGGTTGGCCTTCTTAAGTGAATACGATTTCGAAATTCAGCACATAAAAGGAAAGGAAAATAAGGTGGCTGATGCTTTGAGCAGAAATGCAAAGCTGAATTTTACAACAGCTATCAGCACTTATACCTCTGATTTAAATGAACAGCTGACTGAAGGGATAAAATTGGATGAAATTTATCAAAATTTACAAGCTACAACTAAAGAAGAACCTACAGAAAGTTTGATAAAGGGTTATAGTCTAAATAAAGATGGATTTTTATTGTTTAAAGACAGACTGTATGTTCTGAATGTATCTAAAGTTAAATTGTTAATTCTGGATGAAGTTCATAAAACCCCTTACTCAGGGCATCCAAGCTACCAGAAGATTGTCACCATGTTGAGAAAAGATTATTTTTGGCCTAATATGAAATCTGAAGCAGCTGAGTATATAGCTAGATGTTTGGACTGTCAACAAGTAAAAACAGAACATCAGCATCCAGCTGGGTTATTGCAACCTTTGCCTATTCCTAGTTGGAAGTGGGAAATAATCAGCTTAGATTTCATTACTGGATTACCTAGAAATCAAAATCAGAATGATTCAATTATGGTGGTAGTAGATAAATTAAGTAAATCAGCACATTTTATTCCTGTTAAAACCACTCACAAGGCTGCAAACATAGCTGATATATTTCTGAAGCAGATTTTTAGGTTACATGGTGTCCCAAAGGTTATTATTTCCGACGGGGATCCTAAATTCACAGGAAATTTCTGGAAATCTTTGTTTAAGGGATTAAACACAACACTGAACTTCAGCACTTCTTTCCATTCTCAGACGGACAGACAAACTGAAAGAGTTAATCAGGTATTGGAAGATCTGCTAAGAATGTATGTTAAGGATCAACCAGGTAAGTGGGAGGATTACTTATACTTAGCAGAATTTGCATACAATAACAACTATCAATCGTCAGCTAAGTTCAGTCCTTTTGAAATTCTGTATGGGCGTAAATGTAACACTCCTATCTCTTGGAATAATCCAGTAGATAGATTAGTGTTAGGTCCTGAATTATTAAAAGAAATGGAACAGATTGTGAAACAAGTGCAGGAAAATTTGAAGATTGCCCAGGATCGGCAAAAGAGCCAAGCAGATTTGAAAAGAACTCCTAAAGAGTTCCAGGTGGGTGAACATGTGTTCATAAAGGTAAGACCAAAGAAGAGCTCCCTAAGATTGGGGAGTTGTGCAAAATTAGTGCCACGTTACTGTGGTTCGTTTGAAATTTTATCTAGAATTGGTCAAGTTGCTTATCAGCTAGCATTACCACATAATTTAAAAGTGCACAATGTTTTTCATATTTTTGTTCTGAAAAGGTATGTTCATGATGCTACTCATGTGATTGATTGGAATGTTGTACAGGTAGAACCAGAAGGGGAAGTTCTGGTGGAACCGGATTGTATCCTCGGGAGGAGGGAAATTACTCTGCGGAACCGCACAATTGGACAGTTGAAGGTGCAATGGAAGTACCTTAGTCCTGAAGAAGCAACCTGGGAACTGGAAAGTAAGATGCGGGAAGCATACCCAAATCTGTTCCAGAAGGTTGCAGAGGATGAGGAATAAGTAACATCGAGGACGATGTTACATTTTAAGGGGGTGTGTATGTCACATACCCCAATTTTGTAAAAATTATGCAATTATTCTATTATATTCCTGAGACATTATGTTAAATTTAATGCTAAGTAGGAATTGATGACTCAGCAGAGTCACTAGAAATGGAATGTAATTCAGAATATTTTATTATTAATAAATAAATTATGGAGACAACAGCATGGGAGAGCTGTTAAAAAGAGGTTACTGGTCAAACTGGTGGATGGAACTAGGTGGAAAGGCAAAAGGACAAGTGGCAGCATCCTCAAACACTTCCTAAGTTGCAGGTGGAAACTTCCCTATATTTGGGGTCATGATTCCCCAAGAAAGTGGAATCAGAGCAGGTGGCTCATTAATGACAGATAACCCAACAAAGACCTAGGCAATCTTTTAAATAGTACTCAATGAACAGAGTTGGGGGCTCGAATTGGTTCTAGAGGGAGAATTCATTCAGGTGAATGTTATTCAGGAATCCCATTGAGGAAGAGGGAAATATACGGTAAGGAAGTTGTTTGAGAGGAATGTTGCAATAACTTGGTTCCATTGTAGCTGTTTGGGCTGAGAGAATTCACTTGCTGCACCTAGTTCCAGCCAGGGAGACCAGAGCAAGCTCAGGGGTCCTGAGAAGTTGTTGTCTGAGCACTTTCCAGGAGTTGGTAGGGAGGAACTGCCTCCCATTGTTGTTGTTGTCCACAGCTTAAACAGGTTCTGCCATCTATTTTTGTATGTTTATTAAATATGAATGAATGTATGTTGTGTTTATCTTCTATATGTCTGAAGAGTAATTAGTTAGTAAAGTTAGTATCTCATAATAGCAGTAGATAGATTTGGTAGAGTTATTGTGTTTTCAGCATTCCTTAATATCATTATTACATTACTGATAAGGTATCTTTAATGTATTTCATACAATAGTAATACTTTAGACAATAGTTTACTATTGTAATTATAAACCTAGTTTAATTATAATGGTTGAATAGATAAGTAAGGGTTACGCATAAAATATTTATGCTCTGTATATACAAAATTAAATAAACAATCACAGGAAACAATAGTAAACTTTTAACAATAAAATTACAGTAATTATATCCTGATAATAAATATTGCAGAAGAATTGTAGCCACGATTAGGTTATCTTAAACAATGCTTAAACCGCGGTTAAAATTTATCCAGTCATAACCTATCAGATAAAACAATGTGCAAAAACCCTAACAGAAGTTTATCACAGAGCATATATCAACAGTTTAAATAACCTAGTTATTAATTTAAAACATTAGGGTTAATAGAATAGTATTCTAGCTCATTGTCGAGCTTAAACATCATATTAACATCTTCCACTTGATTCTCAATTATCGACAGTCATAATCGTAAAACCTAGTTATTAATTTTACAACAAAAGAAACAACCAGAACAATGTTCAGCTCATTCATCAAGTTTAACCATTACGGTTACTATCATTATTTCAGCTCACAATTACCAACAGAGTCGTATTTAATTAATAGCTTAAGCAATCGAACTTAAAACTCCAACTGTAAATTAATTCGGGTCAAATCCTACCAGCCCAGCTTGAACAAAAAAAACCAATGCTAAATAGTTAAGACATTATTTTTCACCTACAACCGCATCACAAATCCACAGTATAAGCGGTTTAAAAACTTAAACTTACTTACAACTGTACATAGCATTAAAACTAAAACGCATGCGATAAACAAGCCCCTTTATACAGGGACTGTTAATAAGTCATTTATCAAAGCTCAATTACATAGGAAAACTTCATTTTAAAGTCTTATTACAAAACCCTGGTAAAAACCCTAAACGATTTAGGAGTACAGTAAAGAAAGCAAGAGGACGAGACTGTAACCTCATCCACAGGAAAGCTTACAACCATTGTTCTCTTTTTATTTACAATATAATTCTTCTATAGAAAACCTAAATGCCAAGAGGAGGATGAATAGCTACAATACCGACCGAAGCCGTAACATCCTAAAACCATACAGGGTTAAACCCGTAACATTTCATTTAAAACATACAATTAAAAGATTTAACAAGGCTGTTGTAATCACTCTGTCACTTCGTTCAAGCCAAAACCCTAACCACCCTAACAACCAGCAAGGAGGAAACGCCATGGCGAAAGACCAGGTTTACCAGGTTAAGCCAACCGCCGAGGAATGTGTCCTGTACACCTTCGAGAGCAGCCAAGTCCTGCAACGACAAATTGGTACCAATTACAAACGTATTTATATAAAAACCATATCTTTAACTGGAAAAACAATGGAGTAGTTCTATAACTTACCGCGTTTGGAAGGAAGTTTTTAACACTGTAATTAGCCTGATAACCGCGAGCAAAGTAAGTGTAAACCCCTTCTTCGTCATCAAATACCACGAGCTGGCAGAAACAAGGGTAACTTCCACAATGGAAGCTTCGACAGAACCAAATCCAGAGAGATGTAGACACGCCGTGACAGGGTCAAGTTCAATAGCAAAGGAGAAACCCTAGGTTTTTAGCAACCTGATGGCCGTCGTTAGCAACTTGTAATGACTCCTATACAATGCAGCAGACAAGCACGGAGAACTGAAGCAGCATAGAAGCTGCCATCAAACACTGTAACAGGAAGGTTCGGACAGGAGGGTTCACAGAGCGACCGAGCCTGAAGGCGAGGGAGAAATGCCAAGTTAGGGTTAAGTCAACATTTTATATCATCGACGCATGGCTAGGGAATGACCACGTTGCACTCCAAATACATTTCATGCAGTGGGTCGAAGTTCTAATGTTCACGACAAGTTTTTCCCTTCGATTGTTCCAACAAAATCATAGCATGGATTAACACTATCATGGCTTTGGTAAACAAAATCATAGCACGAATATTCCATTATGGTGGTAATACCATCGTTTCCCTGTCATACTATTAAAAATCAAAGAGTTAGAACGATAACTATAAACCTTGCATAATATTTATTGAGACTTTGCCTTATATTCAATTAAAACTATGCATGATAATGGCGCTTCAAGACTAGTCATGAAGTATTGATTCTAATTATAAAAGGAATGGTAAGCTTATGGATAAATTTGCAAATGACCAGTTGTTCATAAAATTCATTACTATAATGCCTTAACCCTAGTCTCAGGTGATGAGATAAGAAATATAATACTTCTTTGAAGACTATAAAATAATGGAGTGAAGTTAGATTTAGTACTGGTTGTTATCAACACATTCATAATCTCTTAATAGTCTTAGATTCTATGTAATAACAAATAGACTTTGTTACTCTTCATGTTCAATAAGTACAAGGAACGTTTAAGTGAATTGTATGTTAGGCAGATTTTGGGAATTACTATAACCATACCTGTTGGCGGAGTAGTCTGGAGAATCATAACTGAATTCAATCGTGATAATTCCGGATTAAGTCTAAAGGTGCTTATAGAAATCATCAATCATACAAATAGAAGTAGTTTCTAATCAATGCAAACCCTTAAAATGTTAAGAGGAGACTTGGGTCAAATAGTTGCTTTGCATTTGAAGTTGTAAATCAAAAATACATTCTAACTTTAAAAAAAAAACTTGGCATGATACAGTAACAACAAATGAGTAAAAAACTGACATGTGGTATTGGTCACCCAGTTGTATTCTGCAGTGCTAGCTATAAAGTATATTTGCATTACAGTAATATCATCAAAGTACAATTACTCCATAGAGTTAGTTAATTAATTTGTTCTCAAGAAACATAGCTACCATATTTTCTAGTAATTTCTAATTCTCTAACAGTAAGATCTTGAGGAGGTCATAGGAAGAATGCTACCTTAAAACACTTGATAACCTGGCTAGCATGCTTAGACTTTTTACTGAATGTTTTGGTACATATAATTGACTTATAATACTTTAAAGATTATTTGCAGCGACCCGAACATTACATGTATATCTGTAAGAGAAAGAAAATCCGTTGCATTAGCTCGGAAGCTAAGTAAGCCCAGTCTGTCATTGCAAATCCCCCTTGTGGTTGCAAAACAGAAAAACAATCAGTAACAGTAAAGAAACTCATATTAAAATTTAGATATAACAAAAGATCATTCAGACATAATTATGATCACTTAAGCTAATCAAACAGTTAAATGACTGCAATTAATAATATGACATGCTATTTTAAAAAAATTTAAATTTTCGGAAATTTTGGGTTTTGACATGCTCCATACTCCATCGACTTCAGTAACAGGTTTCTCAACCACCCTCTGCAACCGAATTAATGTCAGCACGGAGGTCAAAAGGGTTCACAGTCAGACATGTGGCAGCATGGGTACCAATCCCATATCCCCGTCACCTCTCCCTAGTGGATACACATGGCCCCTTCTCATTAGTTTCCTCCTTAGCCAGCTTCTTGGGTATTTTATTCATTAATAAATAATTACATCATTTACATTTCTTCATGGCTTAATAGCTCATGGATAATCAAACTGTTCAAATACTTGCCTCTCCAAATAACCTTAAACAGCCACTACTGGGGCCTTGGCTTCGAGCTCCACACTAGGGAAAATACACACACTGCATATACACAGTATTTACATTGAAGCCAATAAACATCATAAGGGAAAATAGGGGTATTACAAATGTTGGGATAAAATATAACACTACTTCATAAGATTGAGGAATACAAAGAGAAGGCCCTAGGTTTTAGCAATGATGAGGTTTATATTCATAATATTATTGGAGCATCGAGGAAGAAACCAACAAAGTTTAGTCTCTTCAAGTTTGAGTATTCTTCTTATTTAGGTAAGCCCCTTTTTTACTTTGCAAATTTGGTTTTATATGTTAAGGATACTAATACTTTAAACCTTGAATCTTTCCCAAGCCTAGAAGTATACAAGGGATACCAAGGTTTAGTGATCTACAAGGGGGGAGAAGTGTCAAGGATTCACAAATAAGTATTCTCCTAGGTCAAAGAATTCAAAGGGGGGTATATTTAGAGTTGAATATATATCATTCTGTGGATAAAAATAAAAATAGGGAGGAGTATGTATATCCCCTACCCTCCCCATCTCTATATATTACGAGTTGTCTCAACCAGTCTAGATTTCCTCCTAGGTTAAGACAAACAATTTTAGAGATGTTTGAATCTGGGATATAATGTGGGAATTAGTATTGAAGCAAATAAGGAGGGATTGTTGGCGGGCGGGGGAACAAAGTCACATATTTCTATGGCACAAACATGGAAAAAAGGGAGATCCTTCAAGGGAAGCAAAATATTATTAAGGGGGCTCTTAGAGATAGTGATACCTCAAGGGAGATCCGTCCATGATCTTCATGACTTTAAATTCTTGGGGTTTGGAAATCCCAACCAAAAAATAATCCCTAAAGAGACTTGTGGATCTCCATAAGATTGATGTAATCATGCTACATGAAACAATGGGTGAAGGGGTTAATATTTTAGGAGATATGGCCAAACTCTTGAGGGATTGGGATTTTATTTTTGTAGATTCAATGGGAAGATCATGAGCGTTGATTGTAGGGTGGAGGAATACCATGAGACACTCTAACTATGTGATTTTTGAATTAGGTATAGGAGCTAACCTCACTTTACTAGAGTTGGGGGAAGATTATTCAATTATTAATATCTATGGTCCCTATGAGGACTAAGTGACCTTTTGGGAAGGCTTGTTTGTTCAATACTTTCTAAGAATGGAGAATGTTTTGATGAGGGTTGGAGATATTAAATCTACTTTGAGTAGAGCTAAGATATGGGATAATGCTCGAAAACTTGATCCCTTGGCTGATTTTTTTGGTGGTTGTGGAACCAATAAAAATTGTCCCCGTGTGGATAAATATAAGGCAAGGGGATGACAGAGTGACCAAAAACGTCAATGCCTCTTATGAATGATTAGATAAGGGTAAGAACATGGGTTGAGGTGGGGGGAGAATTAGAACATTTTTCAATTTATATTCAATTTTCAAAGGAGGGCTATGAATCCCCCAAACCTTTAAAGTTTAACTTGGCTTGGTTAGAGGATGATTAATTTTTTAATCTTGTTAAGGCATAATGAAGACCATATGATGATTCTCTTATACAATCAACAAGCATTCATTTCATTGCAAATATGAAGGTAGTAAAGAAGGTAGTTTCTACTTGGGCTCATGAGAAACGAAGTAAGGACAAGTGGGAGTTAGTCTCCACTAAGGGCAAGCTTGCATAACTCTATGCAAGGGAGATAGAAGAGTTTTCTCATTACTCCAAAGGATACATAAATGAGTCGGAATAAAAAAAGAGGAAATCATTTTAATCCTTGTAGATAGGGAGTCTATGTGGAGGCTTAAAAGTATAGCCTTGTGGCTTTCAAAAGGAGACGAAAACATGAAATATTTCCACCAATCTACAAACTACGGGAAATATTAATACAATTTGGGAAGTGAAAAGAGAAGATGGTTCCATTGCATGTAGTTTTAAAAACATAACAAAATTAGGAGTGTATCATTTCGAGAAGATCTATGAGGAAGAGAGGGAAACTATTGCAGAGGTAGTGAAGATGAGTTCTTTGTTTCCTATGTTTGTTGAATAAGTTGGCAATAAAATACTATTGGAGGCAATTTCTAGAGAAGAGCTACAAGAGGTATTGCATAATTTTCAAAAGGGAAAGAGTCCTAGTCTCAATGATTGGATTATAGAATTTTTTGGTGTTGTTTTGAAGTCATAGAAGATCACCTCTTAAGGGTCAATGAGGAGTTAAGAACTTCAGGGAAGGTGTTGGTAGTGTTCATTTCCACTTTTATTACACTCATTCCAAATAAATATAACACTAGTTATTTTGAGGATTACAGGCCTATTTCATTGTGCAATTACATCTATGAAGTCATAACTAAGATCATAGTTTTGATGGTAAAGAATCTCTTGTCAAAGTCAATTTCAAATTAGTAGTTTGGTTTCATTAATGGTAGACAAATTTACAATGCAATTGGTGTGGCCTAAAAGGAAATGAATTTGATTTAAATAAGAAATTATCAGGGATGGTTTTGAAACTCAATTTGTCCAAAGCAAATGATCAAGATATATGGTTGTATTTGAGGATCACGTTGATACATCTTGGTTCTATGTTCAATTTGTAAATTGGATTATTAGTCATTTGAATATAGTTTCTTTTGCATTCCTAATAAATGGTTTAAAATGAAACCTTTTTAGGCCATCTGGAAGCCTAAGGCAGGGATTCCCTTTGTCTCCTTTGTTACTCTTGATAGGCTAAGGGAGTTAGCAAGGCATTGCTAGAGGCAAGAAATTTGAGCTCATTTAAAGGTATAAAAGCAGGAATATCTCTTTATTTAACTCATTTTATTTTTGTTGAAAAGTTGAAGACCATCATAAAGTGATCAATGCCAAGGAATGCTCACTAGGTATAAAGCTTCATGGGCTTAGCCGAATACTACTTAAGGTTTGTGGAAGGGTTCTCAAAGATTGCAAAACATGTCACTACTTTGAAACATAGGGAATCAAGTATGAGTGGACCAAGGAATGAAACACTATTTTCAATGATCTTAAAAGATTATTAACCAATGCATCAATCCTACGAGTGTCCGATATGGAATAGGAATTTACAATTTGCATAGATGCCTTGAAGCAGGGGTTGGGAATTATGTTAATGCAGGAGGGTGGAGTAATAGATTATGCATGAAGGAAATTGAAGACTCATGAACATACTTACGCCACATATGACTTAGAGTTGGAAATTGTAATGTTATCACTAAATATTTGGAGGCATTATCTTGTAAGACATAGTTTTTTGCTCAAGTCTAATCACAAAAGATTGAATTATTTCTTTGTGCAGAGAGATATAAACACTAGGCAGAGGCGATGGAGTAAACTTATGAGTGAATATTACTTTGGAATATCTTACATCAAGGGGAAATAAAATTTACTCGTTGATTCCCTAAGAAGAAGACCGAGGATCTCTCCTTAGTACCCTTAAAATTCAATTTAAAGGAGAGAGTGTTAGGAAAACTTCTTGGGGATAGTTAGTACCTAAATCTTACATCACTACTTCAGAGGAAATCAGGACCTAAGTTAGAGGGGTATGATCTGGAGGATGATGGATTGTTGCGATTTCAAGGGAGGATGTATATCTCATAGGAAGGGGATATTAGAAGCACTATCAACAAGAAATCCCGTAAAGCACTTTATTGTCCACTTACAAGTGTGAAGAAGTTGTATGCAAACATGAAGAAGCTCTTCTTATATACAGGCATGAAACATGATGTAGTGCAATTTGCGGCTAAGTGCCTTGAATGTCAACAAGTGAAGGTCAATCACTGCCACCCAGCAGATATCTTGCGACCTCATGGAATTCCTATGTCCAAATGGGAATTCATCTCCATGGATTTTGTTGTTGGATTGTCCATCACATCTCTGCGACATAATTCCATTTTGGTTGTAGTTAATAACTAACCAAAAGCACCCATTTTATTCCAGCCATGGAAATTTATGATTATTGTTGTCTTGTCATTAAGGAACTATGCATTCCATGTGGTGATGGCTACCTATAGGAAACATAAAATATATGTGTACGTTGGCCATGCGTACATGTATTGTGCATGTACACTAGTATTAGTTAATATATATTAATGGTTAAATTGTTATTATTAATATTGTTGATGTATGTAATAAGGGTTAAAAAAAAATTAAAAATATTAAAGGGGGTTGAGCTTAGTAACTAGCTCCGATACCATGTTAGATATGATAATTCTGCATGAACATATAACATGAATCTAATGAGTCTAATATTGTATTAATATAAGCATCAAATAAATCAATAAACATAAAATGCAAGACAAGAGAAAGAGAAAAGAGAGGACAGAGTTTACATGGTCAAACCCAAAGTTGATCTTCTTATTCTTCATAAAACTCTCAATCTTACAAAGCTTTGGAACCTCCACATGAGCATCACATCACTTTCCATCTTGTCATGACTTATCACTTGTTTATAAATAGGTCTCCTTCACCTCTATTATATATGCTAAAGGGCTGGGAGAACATATCCCATAATTCATGTGGGATAAATAGTTTTCCACCTATCTTATAAAGAATATTATGCCTCATATTCTAGGTAGGACTTGTTATGTTTACAAAATGTGTTAGTTAGGCTTGTACAATGGTAAATGAGACCACTAGACATCATTACACATTCTTGCATTCCCCCTTAATGATGACTAGATGGATAGAACACTAAAGGAGGAAGATGTCATTATATTAACATTCATCCTTGATGACAACTTCCCACATACCCAATAAGTTGCAAATATGAAGGAACTTCACCTCTGTCATGGATATGGAGAAGATACTAGCAACTTCTTCTTGGATCATGAAATTGCACCTAAACCAAGCTAAAAGATGAACCTTAAAATAACCTCATTGTGTGTACAAATGCCTCAGATAGGCCATACAACGTTAAATGTAGCCAGTAAAAAATCATCATAACTAATTTGAAAGATGCACCCTGCAGTAGACCTCATTATGTGTACAAATTTCTCGGATCGGCTATAAAATAAAAAATGCGGCCAATAGACAATCATCATGACATTACAACTGGAAGAAGATGGAATTACATTATATTCCCCCTTAATGACAACTTCAAATATATTGAATAAAGTGGAAAAGAGAGCTTCAAACTTTGATGTTGTCAAGGATAAGTTGTAGAGTGGAACAATATAGGAATCCATCCATAAGTTGCAACCATATCCTCAATAAAGTGTAAGGAAAAGACACCTGCTACTATCAAGAGTTAATGTTGAATGATCAGAAATGACAACATCAATATGCTCATGGTGAAGTGCTAAGAAACTCAATATAGTAATAATCTGCAAAACCAAGTTATCTCCAAACTCTTCACAAATACTCCTGTGGAAAAGGTGAAGCAAACAAAGAGACAACTACAAAACGAACCTCCAAGAGTAAGGCATAAATCATCACAGCAAGCCCACAATGTGTAAAAGGAAAATCTACACATGAAAAGTCTCATCGATCAATTAGAATACTTCAATCAAGAACTTGAATATGATCTCACAACAATTGTCAAATTCAACAAGTGCTCAAATATGCACCACATGAATGTGAAATGGTCCCCCTGTCACAATACATGATGTCAAACAAAGCACTAATTTCTACCGTCAAGAACATGTCCCGTTGAGCCTTGTGCTTCTTTCTCTTCCAAACAAGATAGTACCAACAATCTATCAAGTCATGATAATGAAAATCCAATGCGAAATAGGAAGTTGATGGAAATTAACAAATAGTTCAAAATAATTTAATTAACCTCTCACAAATGAAGAAACCCTAATGCACCTACCTACTTGGTCAAGCAAACCCTTCTATAAATTTTAAGTAACAAAAGAAACAACTTATAGTCAATTTTTACTTCATAAAAGGGTATATGCAACTTCCTGAAGGGTAAAACTTGTATGTAGGCAACTTCCTCAAGGACAACAAGCATATGTTGGTGCTTTCTTCATCTGCAACCTGCATATTACCCAGGAAAATTTTGTGACTATGTGGACAAAAACCCGTGTATGCCCACAATTGTATGGACGGAAACCTGCATATGTCGCAGCTGTCTCGACAACAACCTGCGTATTTATGACTACACAAATAAAAACTGAATGGATATTTTGATACTAAGGGAGATTACTTGATAACAAGCTTAGGGTACAATCAATTTCTACTTCGTAACTAAAAAATAAATTGTAAAAAAAACTAAACAATTCTTTCTAAAAATCAATGGTGAGGTTAGGGTTTTTTTTAACTCGTAAATGGAGATAAATGCCAAGATCTGGTGTAAAACCTTAGTGGTTGTCCAGATCTGATGGCAGATCTACAAGAGAAGGTCCCAATACAAAATTTAATGAAGTCTGATGCTTTAAAACAAATTCAAAATAATTTAATGAAGGAGATAGAGATTATCAACCAACTTGAATATCATGTTAGATTGTGATTAGATTTTATAAAATAACATAGTATAGATAATAGGAAAACAACTAGTCTAATCTCCTATCAATACAAGCATCAAATAATCAATAAAATATGCAAGAATAGAAAGAGAGAAGAAAGGGAAAATTTTACATGGTAAACCTCCAAAATGGGGAAACATCCACAAAAGGTTGATCTTCTTATTCTTTAGGAAACTTTCACTCTTACAATATATAGCACCCCCACATAATCATCACATCACATTCCATCATGACTTCATGTCATAATGAATTTCCAATGTACTAATGGGTCTCCTTCACCTCTATTATATACGCTAGAGGGATGGATGTTCATATTCCATAATACATGTGGGATAAGTATTTTTCCACCTCTCTTATATAAATAATTGTAATAGGAGAATGTTACTCTATGATGCATGTGGGATAACTCTGTTTTCATGAGTTAGAAATTTATGAAGAGTAGTATGCCTTCTTTGCCAGGTAGGGATCATAATGTCTACAACGTTCCTTAGCTAGGCTCGTACAACAATAAATTAAACTGGCACTAGAAATCATAACACGTTCCAACACCATAGGAAGGGGAAATTCGAAGCACTATCTTTATTGTCCACATCCAGGTGTGAAGAAGCTGTATGCAAACATGAAGAAGCTCTTCTTCTAGGCATGCATGAAATGTGATCTAGTGCAATTTGTGGCTAAGTGCCTTGAATGTCAGCAAGTGAAGGTCAATCACTACCACCCAATAGGTCTCTTGCGACCTCATGGAATTCTATATCCAAATTGGAAGTCATCTCCATGAATTTTGTTGTAGGATTTCCTCTCACATTTGTGCAACAATGCCATTTTGGTAGTAGTTAATAACTAACCAAAAGCATCCACTTTATTCCAATCAAGGAAACTTGTGATTATTGTTGTCTTGTCATTCATGAACTATGTATTCCATGTGGCGATGGCTACCTATAGTGCACGTACAAGCTATGTGTACACTGGCCACGCATACAGACCTTGCACACTTACACTAGTATTAGTTAATATATATTAATGATTAAGTTGATATTATCAATAATGCTAATGTATGTAATAAGGGTTAAAATATAATATTATAATAGACATCACATTTTCATTTTTATTAATTGATTTTCATTTACATTCATTTGCATTGCTCTTGTATTGATTACATTTCAATTGTATTTGTATTAATTATAATTAATTTCATTCAATTTAATTCTCATTTGGTAAACATTAGCTCTCATTTTCATATCATTTTATTCTTAATTCATTTAATGTTTACCAAACATAGATTGGTGTGAGTGAGTGAGATTTGACTTGCCAAAGAGTATTTATGATAGGTAGGTATTTATTAATTTATTTTATTTTTGAATTTACGAGTTATGAATTGAATTAATGTGAGAACTTGCCTTACTAAGTGGGTTGTCAAACCATTAGGAGAGTAGGTAAGACATTATTATATGATTTTTTGACCTTCCTAGGGCCCTTGTCAAGAAGGGAGGAAGGCGGTGGAAAGATGAGGTAAAAAGGGGATTTTAAGGGATGATATGGGGTTTGGTTGTTGACACTTGGAAGAGGAGTTGAGGAGAGAAACAATTTGTGAGAACTTGAAATTGAATCCTATAGGTTGATACTTGAACTTGGAAGGTTTAGTGATTGTTGTTATTTTTGTTGGAGTTGTGGGCACAGAAGGATAGGAAACCCACAAATTTCCTAGAATTAGCAGCTTATCTGCTAGTTGGCTGGGAGGATTAATCTTAGTCTGCGTAACACTACTTTGGCTGGAATGGAATAAGGACTAGACTGCTAGGACTACTACAGGATCGCTAATTCAAACAATTACTAACATAATATACTATTTTTACCTTGGTTATATTATTTCTCTTAAAATTTCATTGAATTGATATTATGATATGCTAACAAAGATAGTAGGAATTGTTGTAAAAATTATACCCACTATGCTAGAATTAGGAAATCATGCACATAAATTTTATATGCAAAAATCTACATTGAGATCATAAGTTGAATAATTCATTTAATGTTATTAGATTAGTAACACCCTTCATTTGGATGGGTGCTACAATATGGCTTGCTCATAATGAAATTATGTTTTAGGACAAACACATATTTTATTTTCAATGTGTTGCTTAAATTCAAGCCATATTTAGTTGCTTCAAATACCATTCCAAGATCAAACCCCAAAGTCAAAATATCCAGGAATAGATTGATTAGGCTAGAACATGGAGTTATTTTGTTGTAGCTTTCCAACACAATCCTCCTAGTGGGGTAGGGGGGATCATTTACTTCAATGACTCATTTCTATAGGTTCAAGCGGTTGGATTGGGTGGGGGAACCAATAATTATGTTGATCTCATTATTCTAAAACTAATATTAAAACTTTATGTTGACAAAGATGCTTTAAAACTTCAATTTCTTGTTGATTTTGTGGTGATTATTAACTAGATGAAGGGAGTTTATGGGATGGAGAATTAATTTACGAGTCCAATTGTGGTCCAACATATGATGAGGTCAAAGGAATGAATTTGTTTTTACTTTTATTTCTTATGCTCATGTCTACAAAGAGATCAATGTTAAGGAGAATGTTATTTCCAAATAAGGTCTCCAACATGAGGTGGGAATGGGAATAGTACTGGAATGAACAAACGACAAGTCTCTGAGCACTATTTTTCATCCTTGGAGTGAAAAGTTTTGTTGTTTTATGTTTCTTTCAAATTTTCACACTTGTTGGTTTCTATTTAGTGATCATATGTTAAGTATAGGGTCTAATATATTATCATATGTCAAATTTGTGATGGTAGTATGATTTCCTTTTGTTGGAACATTATTGGAAGGACTATTGAAGAAGCCTTTGTATTGAATTTTGTAAAAAAAATAAGATCATATATGATAGTTTGATGTGTAGAGATGATGATTTCATAACTTTACAAGATCAAGTTATAGTATATTTGGTATATTTCAACTCTTTTTTATACAAGACCAATCCATTACATTGTCTTGAAATGTAATAAGCATTTACAAACTTTAACTTCTCTTATGTGCTTAGACTTTCAATCCATGAAAACTCTTGCTATCATAGCGAAGTGACTTTCAACTAAGTGAAAGTTAATATTGTTCAAAAGATTGGAATGATGGCTCTATAGACCTAATGTTAGATTTTGTACAATTCTAGCAGTATAATTAATTGCAGATAATAAAATAGGATCACTAAAAGAATAACCAAGCACAGAAACAATAGACACAGAATTTATCCTGGGAAACCCAACAGGGAGAAAACCCAGCAACCTTCGTATAGAGATAAATAGTTCAGAGATCAGTGTACATCTAGATATTAATAAGGAGAGAGAGAAAAAGAAACTTCTCCAAGTGTAGTAGCCCCAAGAAACCCTTCTCCAACTACAGTAGCGAACTTTTATCTCTCCTTGAGTGAACTTGCTGAGTTGAGTGAATGAACAAATGAGAGGTGCGACCTCTCTATTTATGACTTTTTCCTTAACTAGGATGACTTGTCTAACTGACTGGGTCGACTTGTCTTGGGGGAATACAAAAATTACATTTAATAAATGTTTTCTTTGGGTAATTCCAAGCCAAGGTTTACATTGATTCTTTCAAGGTCTTTACATGATCAAATACATCAATATATTCTCTCGGAGGAGGTACAATAATAATATAATAAAGTACATTAAGAATAACTTCTGAAGTTACATTATTTCCAACACTCCCTCTTAACAAGGAAGCTATTCTTCGGACATGGGCATCATCATCATCACTGGACACGATCATCTGGATCTCAATTGTACATCACATTTGTCTCGAACATCTCTATACATACGGAAGGTCTTCAAGACAGTCTCAGTCTGTAGAGAAGTGTCATCATGAATCTACTCCACTCAGT
The DNA here is from genome assembly GCA_027924585.1 of Larix kaempferi. NCBI lineage: Eukaryota > Viridiplantae > Streptophyta > Pinopsida > Pinales > Pinaceae > Larix > Larix kaempferi. The sequence continues at coordinate 38,041,991 of BSBM01000017.1, forward strand.
CCATCGGTGGATTTATACATCAGCTTAACCCAATCCATTGGGGAACATGTACCAACTCAACCAGTCCAACGGTGAGTCCATCATGCATCAGCTCAAGCCATTTCATCGAGGAACATGCACCAACTCAACCAGTCCATCGGTGAGTACATCATGCATCATCTCAACCCAATCCATCGAGGAACATGCACCAACTCAACCAGTCCATCAGTGAGTCCATACAAGAGTACTAGTGTGCACCATTATATGCCAATGTGCGCTAGCCTCTCCACCCCATCTTAGGATTTCTGAGAGTTCTCCTCACTCTTTTCAGAGTGATCGGGAGAAAGCACTAAAAATATCCATGAGATATCTCCTCACTCCTTTCAGAGTGATCGGGATTGTGCATTAGCCTCTCCATCCTTTTTAGGATGTCTGTGAGATATCCTCACTCCATCTCGGAGTGATTGGGAGAATGCAGTGGCCTCTCCATCCCATCTCAAGATTTCTGAGAGATCTACTCACTCCATCTCAAAGTGATCGGGAGAATGCAGTGGCCTCTCCATCCCATCTCAGGATTTATGAGAGATCTCATCACTCCATCTCAGCATGATCAGGAGAATGCAGTGGCCTCTCCATCCCATCTTAGGATGTTTGAGAGGTCTCCTCACTCCATATTGGAGTTATTTGGATAATGCATTGGTCTCTGTATCATCGTCATTCCCTCTTAGCAAGGGATAAAATCATGGAACCAATATCCCCACTCCATCACAAGGTGTTAGGGAGTAAATTCAACCTTCCCTCTTACCAAGGGAGTCAATCATGGGACCAATCTCCTCACTCCTGCTCGGAGTGTACGATCCCGTACTGAATCATACCTACATGGGAGAGTATCAAGAGACTAGTCTCCCCAATCTATCACAGGTTGTCTGGGAGATCTCCCATCCTTTCTCAAAGTGTTTGGGAGAAAAATATGGTATTTCCATCGAACCACTCACCCTTAGCCAAGTCACATGGCTAATAATTGTCCGACACCCTCATGCTCATCACATCTCCATATGTACTGGAGCATCATACTCCCTCTACATCTGAGCATCATGCTCCCTCTTTGGAGCTATCCACATGTAGGTCCATCATCCTATCGCTTCGGGTTCCAATATGAGCACCATCTTTCACAGAGAAAAAGAGCACAGATCCTTACTAGAATGTAAGTATCCATCCTGGTGACGACCGGGTACATCAAGGATCCTTTCAACTGTCTGTCTGAATCAACCAGCAACGCCATCCGTGTATCCAGGTACTCACATTCATCATGATCTCAACTTTTTTCTTCCTTAACCTAGGAAGATATCATCAAGTTTCTACCATACCATCAATAGGCCAAGATCCTCATCTCAAGAACTAATTCCCTTTGTATCGGTGAGGGATAGATCATCAGTATACAAAATCATGAACAAGGGACCATCGTCAGCAATATGTTCTGAATCCTAAGGAAAAATTATAATTGAACATATGTGCACCTCCTCAGAAATCAACTGAGTAACTCTCATCCTTCAGGACTAATCATACTCTAATCCTTCTGTCATGACTCTAACTGGAAACCAATTGCTTTCCATAATCATTGAAGAATCGAACATCTGTAGTATAGAGAGACTGACATCTGTTGGACCCTTCTCCTCCCAAACACCAATCTCAATATGAGATCCTCTAGGCCTGTGGATAAAGTATCAAATACAGCTTGATTTATTACATCCTCGCCTGTCTGTTGTTGCATAGTCATGACTTCCCTCTAACTGCTTTGTCTAGGAGTCATCCTTCTAGGCTGAGAGTCATGATCCTAGAAGCTTCCTGCTTTTGATTAATCTGAACATCAACGGGATTCATGTGTCCACCACTTTTTCATCGGAACAAGTCTCATCATCCTTTTCTTGTAGGCCATATCATATGGTCTTTTCCCTACAAGTCAAATCCCATTAGATGGTTAGTGACATTGCATGACCAATTTATATTTCAATGCAATGGAAAATAGTTTACACGTGTATGTAGGCATCTTCACTAATGCTTCAGCACAACAATCATAAACATGTATCCTAAACACATATGGTAACTATATAGATGTATTTTATCTCCTCTAGAACATGCCATCAAGAGTGTGCACTACTCTAAGCATGTAAAAAGGAGATATCATCTAGACTAGCTCCATCAGATGTTGTGCAGCTCATATGCATAACAAGTACAACAAGTGCCTACAGTACATCAATAAGTGAACTATGAGTCAAATGCTCAACAAACTTCCTAATAGATTTGTATACATTTTTTTATGAAAACATATAAGATAAAAACATATATATGTGAGCAATAAATCCAAATACTTGTCTTTTATTGTTTTGTGTGTGGGCTCCCACTCCTCCTAGTGGGAATCATGAGAGTCCTCTGTTCTTCATTTTTCTTATTGGGAGTCCATCACAGTCTATATCTTCATATCATCACCTCAACATGGGGAGCACTAGAAGAAGAAATATGTCGATCATCATTCCTTGACTTCTTGTGAGAAGTATCTTCATCAATATCTGCAATTGAGGCTTCGTGCTTCCTTTTATTTGAACTTTGAGAATATCTGGCATAGTGGCCATACTTATTGCATTTGAAGCATTGAATATGAGAGAGATATTTCATTTTCTTCTGATCTGGTGGAGGGCTTGATCCTCTATCTTTGTTCTTATTGATATGGAACTTTCTTCCTTTTCCTTTGCCTTTCTTGGCATGAGATGTAAAAGCTTGAATTTCTTCGGATTGAGTGCCATGTAGTTTATTCTAAGCTACAATTATTGTTTCTTCCTAGATGCAATTTGCCCATATTCGATCAAATTTGGGAAACTTGGTTCGTCCACTTAGACTTTGAATAAATGGTTCCCAAGAAGGAGAGATACCATTAAGGGTTGACATAACCAGTTCTTTGTCTTCAATTGCTTCTCCAATAGTGCTTAATTGATCTCTAAGTTCTGAGACCTTCATCAAATAGGTAGCAATTGAATCTGACCTTGACATCTTGAGATTTGAGAGTTGTTGTCTCAAGGCAAGGGAACCGTTGATAATTTTATTTTCGAACAACTTCTTCAAGAATTTAAACATCTTCCTGGTTGTCTTCTTCTGAGAAATTTGAGGAACCAAGTGGTGTCTTACTAAATCTACCAAGATCCTTCTTTCCCTAGCATCATTCTTTCTCCGCTGGTTCTTTCATGTTTCTTCTTCTGGTTCTGGAACCTTCTCGTTTACAAACTTCAATAAGTCATTTTATTCAAGAATTAGAAGAACTCTAGACTTCCAAGAGCTGAAGTTGGAAGCCCCATCAAGTCTATCTTCAACCTTCATTCCAATCATCTTGACTGTAGTGTTGGACCCCCTAGCAGGAGCTAGGTCAAAATTGAAGTTTAGTAACTTGCAAAACTGATTCCACAGGTAAATGAACCCTCCTAGGGAAAGTTGAAGAGACCTCCTTTTCTCCCATATCTATGGACAGAACAGCTCAAAACTAGAAACCCTAGTTTCCCGATTCAAGTAGAGAATAGGTCAGAAATGAAAATTTTCAAATCTAAAATATGCTTCCACGGATAGTTGCACCCTACCAACATGAGTTGAGAAGAGGTAAAATTGAGCCAAATCTGTGGACAGAAGGGCTAAAAATTGGAAACCCTAATTTCTGCAGTTGCTGCAATTTCTGCAGAATTAGGTCAAAATTTGAAAATTCTCGAAACTGGAATTTGCTTCCACAAAAAGATGTGCATTCCCTAGGGAGAAATTCCCAATAATCTTATCAGGCCAAACTGAGGTGGTAAGGCTTCGGAATATGAAACCCTAGTTTTCGGCAATGGCTTCTTTTAGCACTGCTCTGAATCCATGTTAGATTTTATACAATTCTAGCAGTATAATTAATTGCAGATAATAAAACGGGATCACTAAAAGAATAACCAAGCACAGAAACAATAGACGCATAATTTATCTTGGGAAACCCAACAGGGAGAAAAACCATCAACCTTCGTATAGAGATAAATAGTTCAGAGATCAGTGTACATCCATATATTAATAAGGAGAGAGAGAGAAAAAGAAACTTCTCCAAGTGTATTAGCCCCAAGAAACCCTTCTCCAGTTGTAGTAAAGAACTCTTCTCTCTCCTTGAGCGAGCTTGATGAGTTGAGTGAATGAACAAATGAGAGGTGCGACCTCTCTATTTATACTAGTCAAAAAATGACTTTTTCCTTAATTGGGACGACTTGTCTAACTGATTGGGCTTACTTGTCTTGGGGGAATACAAAAATTACATTTAATAAAATTTGTCTTTGGGTAATTCCAACCCAACGTTTGCATTGATTCTTTCAAGGTCTTTACATGATCAAATACATCAATATCTTCTCTAGAAGGAGGTACAACAATAATATAATAAAGTAAATTAAGAATAAATTATGAAGTTACATTATTTCCAACACCTAAGGGGTCCTAGAAGTAACCCATGCCCTTCATGTGTGGATTAAAATATGATGCAAGTCCACATAAAAAATTGTATCTTTTGTGTTACATATTCGATATGGGATAGACTAAACCAATGTTATGGAAAAGCAAAGTATAGATAGTTACTATAGGGTGAATAGTTACCTATTTTCTATATATAAGTGTTTTCTCAACTCTTCTATAACTTTTTATCACTTCAAAACTAGAATTGACACAATTCTTTAAGAGAATTCTTCCTCTGCTACTATAAATTTAATGGTGTAATCCCCTTTTGCATATGCAAGTGCTTCTACTATGATATGACTCAAGGAGGGTATATATGGGAGTAAATGATATGATATGATATGATATGATATGTATAGGGTTAATTTATGTAAATGTATATGTATTAGGGTAGGCCTAATGTCGAAGAGATGGAGGGACAAAGAACTGAGTTCCCACTCAGACCATTCATCGAATAACCAGTAATTAATGATAGGATATATCTGAAAAACACAGCTAAAAGTTTATGTTTTTAGTGCTGATTTTCATAATCGGTATGAAGGTTAATTTTATAATAATTTTGAAGATGTACGAACAAGATAGTCCGTTGGGACAGAAACAGCATATTTTGGAAAAATAGGAATGCAACATATTTTGCCTCTTGAAAGAAGACGATGGAGTCTCATCAACTGAACCATATGTATGGAAATTTTGATAATTCACTGATACAGTGAATACAGATTGTAATTCTGATCTCTTTGGATGAATAGAATTATGCTTTTTTTCTTTTGAAAAAAAAATTAGGGTAGGCCTAATAAAGAGGCTACATGTACAATGAATTGGAACATGTATATATATAAGTCACGTAATCATTATTGGCAGAAACATGGTTTTGGATGTATGAATGTAATGGAATATTTAGAGGAGCTTCTCATATTCTTTAAGCAGTTATTGTGCAATTCTTCTCTCTTATCTATTTAGGAGTTGTGCTCTACATTCACATTTAGTGCACATTGTGTGTACTCTTGCTTTTTATGATATCTTAAACATTTGGTGCATAACATACTATTTCTTGTTTTGATGTTTGTTTTTTCATTTGATCTTCATTCCTACCATATTCCCTACTATTATTTTTAGTTACTTCTATACTTACAATAGTAGTGTCAACTTTGGATATAGTGGCATTGTACATAACTTGACACCACTTACTGCTTCTTATTATGTTTAACATCACAGTAAATACTTACCTATTTTATTATCAAGGTTCACAAACCATCATAAATGATAGACATCTATTCAATCTGAAATTAAATTATTGGCCCAAGGTGTTTATCATTTGCTCACTGTTTATTTAACAACATTTCTCTTTTGTATGAATCGCTATCCATGTGGCCTTTGTTTGAGAGTCCTATGTGGCCATGTACCCCATAGCTATTGCTATTGTATGTGCTTATGGTGTTAGGTTAACCTTGACTTGGTGAATGAGTCAATGAGCTAATCTTGCTTTCGGTCAAAGCAAGTAGTATTTTTTCCCATGGTATTTGGTGTCCCATGGTATTTGGTGTCCCATGGTATTGTCCCAAGGTATTGCATGTAATGAAGCTTATAAAGGGCTTGGAATACTCCATTGTAAAGTGACCTAGAGGTGAGTGGGTGATCTCACTTGGCCCGGTTGGCCGGTTTGTCCAAGGTTATTGAAGATCTTCATCATGTTGGTTTTTCCCCTCATGGGGTTTTCCAAGGTAAATTGTGTTGTGTTCAATTTTCTATGTGGTTATGATTATTATTGTTCTCCCCGTTATTATGTATGCTCAATTTAAATACTAACAACTGGTATCAGAGCATAAGGTTGGATATCCTTGAGGCCAGATTTTTGTATGTGAGTTAATATTGTATGGGGTGCATGATCGGTTGTACCCAACACCCCAGGTTTTGGTTTCTGGTTAGAATTTGATTTCCTTGGGTGCTTAGAAGCACTAAAAATCATTGTATCCCTCTTATGTGCAAATAAGGGATTGGCATCAAGTTGTGGAATGAACCACCGGTATTGGTACGAGGGTGGTAGGTGTATTCATAGCCTAGCTTGATATGGAATCGAAGAAGGTGAATCTTCGATTGTAGGGGAGAATGTGAGTTGGTTTGATCTCAATGTTGGGACCAAGATTGATGAACCATGTAGGTGAAGAGAATTCCTATATAACTAGTAGTTATAACAGTTGATGACCAATGTAATCTGGTAGATGGGTTATTTTTATATGGATGTCAATGACAAGTTTGTATACATGTACAAAAGGAGGCATGGCAGATGAGCAAGAAGACGAGCATGGAAAAGCGATAGGATGTAGCAATGGATGGTGATGGGGAAGTCACCATGAGACACATGAAAAAAAAATATTATAATGGACTTGAAATTTTGTAATTGCATGTAAATGGGCACACGACTATAAGACCTACTAGTTAGGCCTACATACCCTTGATAAATCACTAGTAAAGTCGAGATGTTGACCTAGATGATAGGGGGAGGGAACCCCTGGTAACTCACTGGTAAAGACATGTAGACCTATGTGATAGGGGGGCATGAGAGGTTCCTCGGTTAAATCTTTGAAGGGGGTTGGTGATTACTCCAAGTCAAATTTAAAGGGGGGATTGTTAGGTCAACATTTACTCGGTGAATCAGTTAATGAGCTAATATTGGTTTAGGTCAAAGCAAGTAGTTATTTTGGGCCCATGGTATTTGGTAGCCCATGGTATTGACCCAAGGTATTGCATGTAATGATGTCTATAAAGGGCTTGGCATATATGTATGCTCGATTAAATACTAACATATGGATCACACTTTCTTGAAGTATGGAACTTGGCTTTTCCTATTTGAATGAATTTGTTAGAGCTTAGTTAATTCCTATACAAAGGAATGCTTAATCCCTTAATGGTTTGAATAATGTTATAACCATTGAGTGTGAATTGATGTTGATGCAATTATTAATAATAAAAAACAAACATGCTTATTCAATTGATCGGTTAATATAAATATCACATATCATAACTTAACATCATTATTTAGACTGAGTCACCCCATCACAAGTTAAGGTTTATTTTTTTCTAATGGTTAAAATCAAAAGTTAGAGAGCTAAAATTCCTTGACCATACTATGGATGTCATTATATTTACATATAATATTGCACTTCCCAAAAGAAGAGACACAGACATAATTTTCCCGTGTTTTTTCAAGTAATTGATATTATAGTCCTTATGGTCTTCTTGAATTATTGATGATGTTGGCTCTCTTCTTTTCATCCATTGTTGTATTAGATGGTTTTCACTAGTTTAACTTTACTTCAAGATTGATGACTCCTACAATGCTTATAGAATCTTGACTCTTACCTTGTATCCATTATTGCATTAGATGGTTTGTAATAGTTTAACTTTACATCATGATTGATGCTTCCTATAATGCTTATAGATTCTCACAACATATAACAATTACAACATCAATTTAGCTCACATAGTTTTGCAACTATCTAGACATTTGTGGTTATTGAGTCTCTATAAGTCTTGCAACTTATACTTAAGGTTCTTTAGCCTTTTGTCGTTGTGCTACCTCCACAAATCTCTACAACCTATACTTAAGTGACACTTTGGATTTTGATGGTTGCACTGCTTTTGTAGGTTTATACAACCCATACTTATGGATCTTATATGAAAACCAACATTCAATTTTGCACCCTACCTATTTGCAGCGCTCTATTCTAAAGCTTGTTCTTGAACACTATCTTCTTGCAACACTCAACTAGAGATCTATACTCAAATCACAAACCACCATAAGGATAGTTACCCACCACCAAGGGCCAATAATCTACTTGATCAATTTCAAGAAATAAAGTTGGATTTAAATTCTAGATAATCACCTTAAGATAAGAGATGAAGCCATGTGGAGCTTAGCCTTGAAAACAGTGGAAGGTATCTACAATGGTTGGTAATGCCATTGAACTTGTGCAATATTCTAGAAACATTCATGTAAATGATGAATGAGTGCAAAGACCTTTCATCAACTCCTTTGCCATTGTGTATCTTGACAACAATCTAGTGTTCTATGAAATTAGGGATAAACACTTTCAACACTAGGAGACTATATTGCAAACTTTCTAGAAGCATTAGTTGAGTTACTTGAATAAGTACGAGTTTGTAAAATAGTCCTTGACATACCAAGGCTTTGTTTTCGAAAGAAAGCCAAAATTAATTTGAGCAAACTCAAAGCCATCATAAAATGGCCTTGCCCAAAAATCATGATTAAGTTAATCATGGTTCAGTTACTTAAGAAGATTTATGGGATTTTACAACTATCTCAAAACGTTTGCCAAAACCTTATCCAAAGTAAATGCACCTCCTAATGCATTAGGGAGTAGAAATTTGCAATGGACAATAGTTCAAGGAAACTCCATTGAATCATAAATCTATTAAGTGTCATAACTAAATCTCTTCAAACCTCAATTTTGATATGAAGGAATCTTAGTTTCAAATGAACAAGAAAGGCTTGGACTCGTTACAGGTGACTGTACAATAAATAAGAGTCATTATTATTCAACTAGAATCTTCCTTGGAAAAGGATTTTTATGTTGAGAATGTTTACAATTTCATTTTTTTAAACTGTGAAGGCAATTTAACAAAACATATGAAGTAGAGTTCAAAATAATAAATAAATGTTATTTATTAGTCAACTTGACTTATTCTTTAAAGTAGACTTTCTTGCTTGAGCATACTTTTTCAATTGTTTATTGGAAAGACAATGAACAAAACATGGAGAGCAAAGGTTAGTCATTGATTTTTAATGTTGATATTGAAACAACAAATTGGAAGTCAATTTTTGTTTGGTACACAATAGGGGCGACGGGAGCAAGATGGGTTCTTGTTAAACTCAAAGGAAATGTTGAAATAATTTTTTTATGATAGTTCAAAATGACCTTAAACAATCAAGCAGTTATATGCACTATATCTAGGGACAATGCTCCTGAAGGACATTCAAATTAAGGAAGTCGTAATTCTAGGGATTCCCTCTTCATTATTTAGAAAATGTGGAATAACTTTGAGGAAGAGACCCTCTTCCATCAAAATTTTCAACAAGTTATTGTCAATTTGGAGGGGATTCACCTAAATTCTTCCATATCCATCGAAGTCATAATAGTATGGCAGATCAAAGAGCAAATGAAACTGTAAAAATTGATAAATAAGTCCTAATAAAAATGGGATCCCCCTAGAAAGTTTTGGATCCCCCAGCTATATTATGAAGGGCAATGTTATTATGAAGATCCACTTTCAATGTAAGAAATCCACATTATTGGAAGGTAAGAACGTGTTACGATAGTTCCAAGATGCATGTGATTCATCTCTATATTAGCGGCTCATACAAGCAAGACTTCAATCTCCCTATGCCCTTAGTCCACGCGTCTATTGTTTATTGTTCAAAGCAATGATCTCTTTAAATCCCTCAACAATTTGGCGTGGTGATGAAGGTGGGACATCTTGGGTGGTGTCTTCTATTTCTGATAGTGGTGAAGAAGATTGGTTAGGCTTGGTAGTCCTATACGACAAGGAAGGTTATGTTGTAAGCAATTTCAAAAGGGGTGCTTAGTCATCCTTACTTCTCATGCAGGCATATTATTATGGTTGCGAGCTCCTTCGAGTTATGCAAAAACTCTATCTTGCAATGCTCTTCAATTGGACTAGAAATTCAATCTACCGGGTTACCTTGGCTTACATATTTCATAGGAAATTTTAGTGGCTAGGCATCTTTCTCTAAATTACTGCTCAAGGAATTTGGCGAGAATTGGAAATTTATACAAGCTTAGGTGTGCACTTACTCTAATTTCTCTATTTTAAGTTGCAATGTGTCAATCCTACAATGTTGGTCATGGTGGGGGTGATTATTCCTCAAAAATAAAAGAGATTAACAAAATCTTGAGGAGGTTGAACAATGAAATAGAGGGACTTTAGCAAGTGGTTCAATATCTAAACATTCATCTAGAAAAGCAAGAAAAGAAACAAGAAGAAATGGAATCTATTTTGAAGGATCATGTTTTCAAGCAAGAAAAACTTGCGAACGAGTCATAGATGCACTACAATGTCATCCGTGCCTTTGCTAGAGCAAATGAGTCTATTACAAGTCAATGGATGATATATATGAGTTCTATGAAAGTGATCAATGGAGAAGAAGAGAGACAATGCAACAAACAATTGTTGCACTTGCATATTAGCCTACCCTTCAGGATGGAAATTGGATGGAACATAATGATGTGATGTTGGAGAAAGCCCATTCTCGACATCATTTCTTATATGATTTCTTATGTTTTTTACGTGTATATGGCTTCTTGAATAGTTTGTTAAGCGGTTTAATTATGGATATAGTAGGCAAGGCTTAGGCCATAGAACATTGCAATCCTTTTTTATGTTTTGTAAGTGTTATTTCAACTTGGAAAAGCAAATTTTGGAATCTCTTTAAGACACTTTTTATAATTTCTAGTTGTTTGGGGTTTTCCATAGCTCATAGCTCTTTGATTGTACAAACTCTATCCATCTATGTTGGCATAAAAAATAAAATAAAATAAAACTTTGGTACACAATGATATTGCTAAAAATGACATTAATTTCCATATGATTTTGTTATTTTATTTCATGAGTTTGAATAATAATATTCAAATAATTGAATATTGAAATATTAATTTCCCTATAATTTTGTTATCTGATTTTATAAATTTGAATATTAATATTATTTCCACTCAATGACATTCCAATGAAAAAGCTCAAAAGGTTTGCATAAAAAAAATCCTAAACAGCCCCTCAAGAAAGTTGAAAGGTCCTCGATGAGAAAAAAAGGTCAAAGACACAAGGAAAATAATAAAAAGAATCTTCTCGTACTTTTCCACTAACCTTGAGGAAGGTGGGTCTCAAAAGGGCTTCACAAAGAATTTTCCATTAATACTAAGTGATTCAAGAAGGCCCTTACAAATAAAAGAATTTTCTATCAAGCCTCTTGCAAGGTGATCAAGGTTGGCAAGACATTAAAAACCCATGTTTCTTTTAGGTAGTCAAAGTTAGGGAAAAAGGTAAAAACACAATGAAAATAGTAAAAAAATCTTCTCATAATTTTCCACTAACTTTAAGTAAGGTGGGTCTCAAAAGGGCTTCACAAAGAATTTTCCATTAATACTAAGTGATTCAAGAAGGCCCTTACAAATAAAAGAAATTTCTATTAACCCTCTTATAAGGTGATCAGTTTCTATTAGGTAGTCAAAGTTGATCAAATAATTTTTTTTTTAAATAATGAGAATTTTAAATTAACCCTTTTTCAATTTCACAAGATGGTCAATTTGAAAAAATACCAAAAAATAAAAATCTACACATGTTTTAGATGATGAAAAATTCCTTAAAAATCCTTAAATATTAATAACAATAATATAATAATAATTTTCAAAAATATAATAATAATTTTTAAAACAAATCCTTAATATAATAATAATAATTTTGCCAAAATTACATACAAAATCTTTAAATACAAAATCTTTAAATGATTAAAACTTTATATAATTAATATCATCTTAGTTATTTTAAATAATTAATACAAACATGCCATCATAACTCCATCTTCCAATAGTTTTTCATATTTACCTATATTTGATTTCCTTTTAATTTTTGCTTTCACAATTATTACAAATTAATCGAGGTTAACGAGTCAATAATAAATATAAAGTGCATTATACTGATGCATTTTGTAATAATTTTGCCTAATTGAAATGATGGATGGATAGAATGTGGTGACACATATTTCCAATTATATATTTAAAATATAATTTTTTATTATTGAGTTGTCCATCTAGATAACAAAGTTTAGAGGGTTTCCTTTGGCTTCAAGGTCCTCCAACCTTTGGAACATCCTCTTTACCAAATTGAACGGATATTGGTAAATCTAGATAACAAAGTCCAAGGGGGTTTCCTTGGATTCAAAGTTTTACATCTATATTTTCACACTGATCAATTTAGATAACAAAGTCTTCAAAGTTTTAGAGAGGTTCTTTGGCTTCAAAGTTTGACAATATCTGTAGCGTCCTCTTTAGTATATTGGTGGATCGATCTATATATTTCAGGAGAGGTTTCTGGTCACTTGTGCCTAAATGGATTTGATTTTAAAAAAGGGTTGAAAATGCCATGTAATTCATATTCAAAGGTTACATGTAATCAATTTAATGAGGTTTTCTAATTAACCATTGTGACAAATGTGATCATCTGTGTTCATCTGACCCAAGCCTGTCTATGAAGAATCACTCAATGTGCACCTCCTTCAAAGAAAAAGAATCAAGAGCCAACGTTTAAATTATGAAAACGCAGTTCTTCTAATTAAAAATTGTGATAAATATGTCCATTTGGCTTTAGCTTGTCCATGAAGAATCACTCAAAGATCTGAAGCCCCTTTTAGGAAACAGAATCAAGAACGCTTAAGGAAGTATAAAGGAAAAGAAAGAGACTTGTACAAATGAAGACGAAATTCATGACATGAAACAAGTTAATAACACACCCACCAGAAAGGGAGTTGCAGTCAAGAGTAGTCTCAGCTGCCTTGTGGGGATTTTCTCCATATGTTTAACAATCAATATAAGTTGGAAGTATCAGAAAATAGGGGCAGAGCAGTAGCAAGAGGCACTGTTTCAGCAGCTTCAAATCTTATGGAGGGTATGTGAATTAATTTGGATATACCCCCACAAGAACAGTCAAGGAAAGAAACTATGAACTGGCAAAAAGGCACTCTTGAATCCAAATGTGACTTGCAACCGTGGTCAGTTAGGTAAACTGTTCTTTGTTTATTATTAAGGGGATAGGCTGCTTGAGTTTTATTTGGCTAAAATATGAAAGTATGTACTTGCATAAGTTTTTATCTAGAAAATAACAGTTTCAATTAAAAAAAACAAGTAAAAGGTATCGCAAGGTGAAACACAAGCATGTCATTTGGCATTAAATAGATTTCATTAAACTCAAACTCAGTCAACTATCCAAGACTCTAAGCTCGCCTGGGTTTGAAACTGGGTCATTAGTGTGACAATGGACCCATATGAACCACTACACCACAGCGTAATTGACTAACAAAAAGTTGATTGATACACAACACAAATAGAAAGAATAAGAAACATAAGAAGAAATATAACTAAAAAAATTAGCCATGGAAATTATCTTCTGACATAATAACGTCACATACAGAAAGTTGATTCATATACACAACAAAAATAAGAAGAAGAGGAGGAAACGCACCCAAAGAAATAGCCATGCAAATTATCTTCTGACATGATAACATCAAATTACAGAAAATATATGTATCTATGCTCAGCTGGCAGATACAACCATAGGAATTATCTTCTGACACAATAACATCAACTACAGAAAGTTGATTGACATACAAAACAGAAAACAGAGTAACAGGAAATAAAAAATAAAATAAAAATTAGCCATGCAACTTATCTTCTAACACGACAACATCAACTTACAGAATATATATGTATCTATGCTCAGCTGGCAGATGCAATCTGCCGAAAGAGCTTCAAAAGTAAATCTTCACATATGCAATCCCAATATATATCAGGAAAAATCATAAAGCAAAATATAAATGAGATAAGAAAACGTAATCATTTACCCAGATATTCTTAGCATATTAAACTTTAATATTCATTATAAACTATATGTAAAATCTGATTTGCATCTCTTAGGTCAACCTGTATTGCTTCAGTAGTTTGTAGTGATTACTCTTAAATTTGCAAAAAACCTATGTTTAGCAGTGTATTCTAATCAGAAAACAATAGTGTTCACTACATGCCCAAAACAATGGCAAACAATAAGCACCCCCCCTAATCATTGTATATGCAGCGTGCGGACATATACACTCTTGAATGTATATGTAAATGTGCAAGCATACAACGGTGTATATGTACACATATACTGCCATTTCTGCTGTGTTGCAGGGTGCTTATTGCTTGCCAAAAATAATACCTACATATAAAAATATTGTAATGTTGCATTTCAAATGCAAAAGACACTCACCTAAAACTGATCTGAAAATGGTCCAGATACAATCTCATTACAAAGCAGGACATGAGATAAATAGCAGCCATGAAACAAAATGGGACAAAACTCTGAGAATGAGAGGCAAACAGTGAACTTGAAAGAAAACAAAATGCCCAACAACAGAACATGGTCTGCACAAAAAATACCAAAGGGAATCCTGGTCAGCAAACCTGGCATCTCATTTACCTCATGCAAAGTTTCACAGTTAAAGGCCTTTTCCCATGAGAAGTTTCATTAGCTGTTATGATGTTGATCAAAAAGTCCATTATTAGTTATGATACTATTACAGTGAGTATTTTTTTAAACGATTTGCACTGAAACAGTTCTAGCTGACCTGATCTTGTTACTATGGTTCCAAATAATTACAACAATAGAAGCCAGTCTACTAAACATGACTGGCTCAAAAATATATATATATCATAAATAATGGTGGAATCTAGAGAAACTCCTGAACTTCAGCTCGATTTGGTGTAGTATCGGACAGCAACAGCCATGCCCAAAATGAGCAATGGAACAAGAAACTGCATAATTTTTATGATGAAATCAGATGACTTGTCAGGATTGTATGGTGCCTGCTTGGCCGGAGTGTATTTTGGCTTAGAGGGAATTGATGCGAGATCTATGTCTCCGACATAATATTCATCCATCATAGCTCTAGCACTGCTACTATGTCCAACATCTTCAAAATCATTGCTTGCATCTTTACCTGCATTGGGACCAAGTCCATCAAGTTACATTGTCAAAAATAAGAGTGTGCTTAGCGGTTGGTTCTCATCATAGAAAGGTTTCACTAAGCTGAGTATCAGGAGCTACATAAAATGAGTTATAGCTACATCCCTAATGATCTCAGCCAGAATGTAGCTGAGAATGAACCATAGCTACATCCCTAATGAGGTCATTCAGGATGTAGCTCAGTATTAGAAGCTACAGACTTTACTCAAGGTCCAACTTAGCATGGCTGAAGAGTGTCAATGTTTGACTCAGACTCGGATAAGACTCGGGAATTGACTCGGGAAAATCTCAACAAATTAAAATATTTAATTGCCTAGTTTTTCCTCATCAAGTCACATGTCTTGCTTGAGTTTGAATCAAGCTACCAAGTCATACCTGAATCTTTGTCGGATGTTGGGTCAACTTTTGAGTCTTGCCCAAGACTGAGTTAGATCTCGAGTTTCACTCGCTGACTGTCAAACTTAGTCAGCTCAAATTTAGACTTGAGCCGAGTCAAACTCACGAGTCTGAGATCATTCAGCCAAGTCCAGTAACTATGGAAAATACCACCCACCTTCCCAACAGAAGCCCTTCGATTTCATAATCATGCCTTTGTGGTTGCTTTCAGTAAGACCTTGATAAAAATAACTCCTATGCTTGTAACACTACTATGGCATGCAAACCTATCGCTGAGAGCAACATTTTGTCCTACAAATATGCTTCTCGTTTTAATAGAAAATAACATTCAAGGACAGTGGGTTTTAAAAGGGGCACAATACCAGTTGCTGAGAGCAACACTTCATCTCCACCAGGATGGTCCTCCAAAAATTTGCTTACATCATACACCTATGTAACATTTCCAAGAACAATCAATTGCACAGAAATACATCATGAATGAGCTATAGATACAACTCGCACCATTGCAGGGAAATAGCAAATCAAATAAAATGTACAGCCTGTATGTCTTGTTGAAGCTAAAAAACTAAAGCTGCCAGCAGCACCCTCAAGACGCTAGAAGTTGTACTATATATGAGACAAAAACAATGATAATATCTGGCTCAAACAAAATCACAATTTCAGTTCAGAAAAGAGAGCATTTGGATCATGAATTTTTTGAATGTCCTAATGTATTTGCAGACAGGTGACTAAACCTCATCCCTACAATAAAGGGATAGATAGAGTTAGTTTATAAATTGTACGTGTACGGTGTAACACACTGCATGTAACATGACAATAGAAAAGGCAACATGGCAAAGCTGCCAGTAGCACCCTCAAGATGCTAGAAATTGAACTACAAATGATACAAAAACAATTGATAATATCTGGCTCAAACAATATCACAATTTCAGTTCAGAATGACAGCTTTGGATCATGTATTTTTTGAATGTCCTAATGTATTGGTAGACATATGACTAATTTCATCCCATCCCTACAACCAGCCTAGATCCAAATACTAGGCTCTATCAAGCGCCGAGAGGGATCAAATCTCCCTAGGTGCAAACCTCTCCTTGAATAGCTCCTTGAGTACAATACATGAGCCACCTAATCCTAAGCTCTAAAGTCTCTAGTTTAAGTCTCATATTTACTTTTTACTTTGTATTATTCTTTTTTGTTTATGGCCGACATAATATTTATTATTACTTTTTACTTTGTATTATTCTTTTTTGTTTAGTTTGCATTATTTTGTTACTCACAAACTCGACAACACTCTAAAATCTCATATTTACTTTTTACTTTGTATTATTCATTTTTGTTTATGATCGATGTAATATTTATCACCTAATCCTAAGCTCTAAAGTCTCTAGTTTAAGTCTCGTATTTACTTTTTATTTTGTATTATTCTTTTTTGTTTATGGCCGACATAATATTTATTACTTTTTACTTTGTATTATTCTTTTTTGTTTACTTTGTATTATTTTGTTACTCGACAAACACTCGACACATATTACAAGATCTCCCTCATACTGGGCTGTAGAGCGCCTCTCGGCACAATAAAGGGAATAGATAGAGTTAGTTGACAAATAGATAAAGTTGGTTGACAAATTGTACTTGTCACACTCTGCATGTAACATTATAATAGAAAAGACCACATGCCACTCATCCTGAGCTAAAAAACTAAAGTTGCCAGTAGCACCCTCAAGATGCCAGAAGTTGTACTACGTAGTACGTATGATACAAAAGACTTGATAATATTTGGGTCAAACAAAATCACAATTTCAGTTCAGAAAAGAGAGCAATAATGTATTTTTGAAGTGTCCTAAATGTATTGGTGGACATGTGACTAATTCCACCTCAACCCTACAATAAAAAGAATAGATACAGTTGGTTGACAAATTGTAATTGGAACACTCTGCATGTCACATTACAATTGAAAAGCCGCATGACACATCCTAAGTGTAACACTGCACGTAGCATTTGTAAGAGCCTAGAGGTAACACGGCACTGGTGAGTAGATGCCCTCTTTATATATTAACTTGTTAAGGACCTCATCATTCATGTAAATTCATTCAAAGTTTAGAAGATCACATCCTATTTTCTTAGTAAGTTCTCGGTGCCCTCTTGGATCACTGAAGGAGTTATGTTCAGTTCTTATCTTGCTCCATCTCTGCTTATATCACTTATGCACTGAAAATCCACCTGTTGACTTCTGCATGAAATGTGTCAATGTAGTTCACCTCATTATTGTTTGATAACACCAATAGAATGCTTAGAGGTGAGTAACTGTGGGTCACTAAATATTTAATTGAGCAGAGTCAACAGACTGCTCGAAGGAGTCAGATTATGGTCATTTTGGATCAATCCCAACAAACCACCCCCACGCTCTTTATAATGATGACTCCGGCTAAACCTAGCGACGTGTCAACGCCTTTAAAACAACTCAGACAATGTGAGTGGAGAAAAGGATGGGCAATATCCTATATGCTTTTACATCACACTTGAACCCTTATTCTCATGGGAGCCTATTCAAATTAGGGCCCATTTCTTATTTCACTGGCAAACAAAAGAATATGTTTGAGAAAAAGCAGATTTTTTCTTTAGCTTTATACTTGATCTGCTATATAAAGCTTAAACTAGCGAAGATCCATTTTAACTTCGGATCTATTAAGTATTGAGAGGGATAAAAAAAATGGAGATACAAACCTCGATATTTTATTTAACTTTTTATACCCTCTAACACTATCTAATAAGCTTTAGGTTTGCATCCTCCGGACCCATACAGCTCTTTTGTTTTATTACATTATTGTAATCAAGAAATATAGAATCATTTTTCAAAGCATTACACGCACAGAGACAGTAACGGAGATCTCCCCCACCCAGGCTGTTGAGCACCCCACTTCTCTCAGCAAGAATGGTTCAAACTAGAAGACATAAGGGCAGATGGATGTCCAAGTTATAGATTGCACACCAAGCAAACAGCTAAGGGGTCAGGTAGATAGATGATCGGTTAGTCATTGTTATAGACAGATTTAATAGATAAGAATCTAAGACTACAAAGCAATCATGTAAAAAAGGCACTATTTTGTCATCCAATAAGTAGAGTATAGAATGCAAAAGGTGTGCTAAGTTAAGTTCTTTTTAAATACACTAAATAGAATTTTTTTGATAGATGCTCCCTGTCAACAAGAGCAAGTGAGCTTGTGAAAGTAATCCTTTGGCCAAGCTGCTGCAACAGGGTGGTCTACTCTGCCAAATTCGCTCAGGACTTGAATCAGCCCCAACCACAAGCAACCCTCTTATGCAGGCACATAAATATACTATAAATATATATATTTATTTGGATAAATGCTTCCTGTCAACACAAACAAGTGGGCTTATGAAAGTATCCTTTGGCTAAGCAGCTGCAACAGGGTAATCTGCTCCACCACATAAATATCCTATAAATATATATATTTATTTGGATAAATGCTTCCTGTCAACACAAACAAGTGGGCTTATGAAAGTATCCTTTGGCTAAGCAGCTGCAACAGGGTAATCTGCTCCACCAAATTCGTCCAGAACTTGCATCTGGACGCTGTGGGAATCTAATGTATCATCTCCAGTTACTGTCATAAAGGATACAAGCTTGTAGGTAAACTTCAGAGTACTCAATAATCTATTTAATGTTCTTTTACATTGGCTGCAAGAGTTGTGGGCAAAGACCAGAATATTTTTCCCCGAAGCAATTGAAGTGGCATAAAAGATTAAGGATATGCTTTGTCTACCCCCAGTGCAAGACAAAGCTGTCTATGGAATCTCTCTTAATTTAATAAGCCCTTTATGGACTATAAAACCAAAGAGCATTATTATGAGATTCAACCAAATCCCCAGTTGCAACTTGACATAACACAAAAAAGAATAGTTAGGATGTTGAAACTAGATGCCTTAGGAGGTGTGAAGACCTCTGGAAATCTCAGTCTTCCTTTAGGAATAAGGTGCTTGAATGATTGGTGTTTAACAAGAGCCTCGGGGGTCAAGATAGTGTCCACAACTCAGGCCTACCAGATGGTTGCCTAGTAGAAAAACTTGTAGAGTTTGATGCAGAGTCACAAGTCAAACTCAGTTGGCTCAAAAACATGAGCCATTTTGACTCAAGGACAAGTCAAACTCATTGCCCAATGCCCATCTAACTTGCACGCAACAGGTTTGACTTAAATACTCATGGATTGGGCTCTGACCTGCTAGTACATGCCAAGTTTTTCACCCCCTGCCTTAACCCGATTGTGAGTTGGTGGCATCTGATGGGCATGCAATAAAGTCAATTGTGAGTCGTGACTTTGCTGTGTACAGGTCTGATGCCTTGAACACACAATTGAGTTAAGGATCACCTTTTTTCACGGCTCAGCTAAATACTCATGGATTGGGCTCTGACCTGCTAGTACATGTCAAGTTTTTCACCCCCTGCCTTAACCCGATTGCGAGTTGGTGGCATCTGATCGGCATGCAATAAAGTCAATTGTGAGTCGTGACTTTGCTGTGTACAGGTGTCAATTGTGAGTCGTGACTTTGCTGTGTACAGGTCTGATGTCTTGAACACACAATTGAGTTAAGGATCACCTTTTTTCACGGCTCAGCTAATCAAATTCCCAAGCCCAATGAAAAACTCAGACTGGCAGGAAATACCAGTGTTACACGGGGATGCGTCCCCAAGGGTAGGAAACACGCTTCCATGACCCCACATATCCCGGAAACTTGGAAGCTCCATTGAAAACATCCCCCCATGTCCCCGTTTGAAGGAAACTCGAGGAAATGTAGAAGGGGACGTTACTTGGAAAAAGGGAAACGTTTCCCTCTTGAAAATGGCTTCCCCGCGTTTCTTTTGACTGCTTTTGAACAATAAATAAATAAATGATAAGGAGCCACACCATCCACTATTTTCCTTCTCTCTAGCCTCAATTTCATTTCACTGTTCAATATGGTTGTATTTCCGATTTTGTTTCATCAGTTTTAGCTTATGTATGGTTGTATTTCCGATTTTGTTTTATCAGTTTTAGCTTATGTATGGTTGTATTTCATTTTATTTCACTTGATGTATGTTGTAAACTTGTATTAATCTTTAGATTATAAAATTAAAGACTTTAATGACTTATGCTCCAACTTTCAATTTTTATGTATTCTAATATAAATTTTGTAATACTTCTGGCAGGGTCCCCTATGTTGAAGACCCTGATGTCCCCATTGGTGTTTCCTAAAATTTGAGGAAAACTTCTATATAGGCCACTCCTGCGTTTCCCTGCTCCCGCGTCCCCGCATCTCAGAAACTTGGTGGAACATTGAGAAATACTTATTAAAAAAAACATCCTGCTCAAATTTTGTCAGGTTTTCTGCTAGCTATCCTCCTAGTTTTGTCAAGTCCAAGGCAAACTCTACACTCCAACCTCGTCGAGTAATGAGTTTTGGTTAACTATAGAGATTGTCAAGGATGTGTTTAGAAATGAAGAGTTACCAGAGTATTCTGGAACGAGTTGCTTTTTAAGTTTTTTTAAATAGATGCTTCCAGGGGGATGTAAACAAGCGACAACATCCAGTATGAGATATTACAAGGAAGCAGATACGCCTCATATGCTATGAAATGAAAGCTATCATTAGGCTAAGGAGCCACCACAAGAGATAGTTATTCAGTCAAAGTCACCCAGGACTTGCAGTGCATGTGAAAGTTATCCTTAGGCCAAGGACCTGCCCCTAGTGGTATTTATACGGTCAAGTCACCCAGTACTTGCACCTGGTCCCAGGTGGATTAAACAGCCCACCTGCACAGGCATGCCAGCCCATGAGGGGTAAACATGCTCAGCCATGAGAGGCGAACATTAGGAGGGATTTGAATCTTGGGGGAATAACAACACCCCTGTTTTATCAACCAAGCCCCTGTTGACAGAAGAACTTACTGTTAAGTAAGTCAATCTCTTTGTCATCCTTCTTCAATTAAAAAGTGTCATTATTAATTACAGATGGATGGTCAGAAAAGTATCAGTATTGGGTACAGATGGGGTCGGACAGTCTATCAGAGGTATAAATACTATAACAGGAGATAGTGTGCAACCTTTTAAAGGGGATGTTGCCCCCTTTCATTTGGGTGAGGTTGCAGTTTTTAGATCAGATTTGGACGATTAAGGTATATTGCATTGGCAGTCAACTGGGTGAAGTTACTATAGATCAGAGTTGGCAGTCGAGAGTTCAGCCAGAATTGGGTCTTTTAGAAAGGGTGAAGCCTTTCTTCAGCGAGGGAAAAGAGGGATATGATGACAATCCTTGCCTATGTAAGGAACAGGTAGTTTGGACTCTGTAGCATCACAGAATAATCCAAGGATGTATACTAATGAAAATTAATAAGATACAGATTCCACAAAGAAAAATTTATAAAATTACAACAGGAAAACAAGGGTTTATGCAACCTGAAACAGAACCTTCATTGCTTGACAATGAAAACCAGGTCTGAGCATACATACCTTTTCTCCAATCACTAGCCAGCAATCCTCGTGAGTGTTGTGTTTTGAAACATCTTCAAGTCTGTAGACCTTGGCATCCGAATCCATATTGCCCACAATTTGATTCACAAGTACAGGATACTTTCAGACCCAGATCTATTTATAACAACTTCCAAACCGCCTACTGGATCAGAGTTTATAATAATAATAAAAACAGAGGAACCCGCCAAGATTTGCAAGGGACAAAAGAGCAGATTCAACGGGTGTGCCCTTAAACGGAGTAATGGTAAGTTGAGCAGCGCTTTGATCGAGGAAAAGCACCAGGAATAACTGTGCCCACCACAAGTCCTGCCAGGCTGCCACTGTGAATATACACCCAAAATATAGGCTGCCGAATTAAGTAGGTGAAAGCATTCAATGAGTGAACAAGGTACAACCATGCATTTCAAAATCTTAGCGAAAAAACCAAATGTTAATGGTGGGTAGGTCGCCCAAGAATTTGACATTGAGAATGTCCCTCAAGAATCAACTAAAGATATGTGGAAGGTTTGTCTAAACTAATAATAAGTCAAATGTTTTCTTATGTTTTTACCTGCCTTTACCCACCCCATAATCACATTATAAAAGTTTTGATCTGGTCAAAAAAATTAGGTGAAGGTGGTATTTTTTAAAATAAATTAATAAAAATATTATGAACTCAAATCCATTTTTTAAGCCAACTATTATTGATAATGAAGATTTGATTAGTTAATAAAATAAATGTAATGATATTCTTTCAAAAAGTCTATTACAAAGTTACTAATTTTATTGTTAATAGTAAAAATATTATATGAAAAATAGGTATTGAATAATGAAAAATTAAAATTGGATCAAAGATTAAATTGCGGATTCCTTTATTAATGATGGAAAAATCCTTGTCAAATATTTAGAGAGTCATATATATATGTGTGTGTGTGTGAGAGAGAGAAGTGTTAATTGGGTTTAGTTTCGATATTTGAAAAGAGTGGTATCCCCCGCAGTGGATGTCACTTTCCACCAGCTACGCGGAGTCTCAAAGAATAGTAAGGCCAGTTGGTTGAGGGGCCATCCATGCGAACTCGTATGTGTCATATCCACAATTCCTTGGGAATTGAGTCTCCCTCTCGTCTATATGATAAACTTTGTCTCTCGGTACACTCACTCTAGAGTTTTCATGCTCGGCTTGGGGATTGTTAAATCCTTCTACGTGCAAGTATTCATGGCACCTTTCTTTCGTACTAGCCACCTTCTTGCGGATGAATGCATCATGATGGAGTTTCTATTTGGGAAACGCCAGTATAGGTGCCTTTGATGCAGTAGTTTCAGCAGTCGCTTTAGAGGTAGATCTTTGTGGTATGGTTGCACTTTAGTTGCTTTGTTGTTTCATCCTTGCTTTAGGCGCGAATGTTTCTCTAAGTGGAACTCACTAGAACCCCCGTCCATCGTGGTTCGCACCAAGGTTACTCAAAGGAAAACTGTGGCAAGCCCCCTACGGACGCATATGCTTTGGGCCCTCAAAGATATGCAGAACGCCTAGGGCTATTTTGATCAAAAGGTGAATTCGGTAACCAAGATCGGGTATCCAAAATGGAAAATCGGTTGCGCAGCAAAAGGAAGAAGTTGTCCTTAGAACAGTTGGTTGAAGAGCTAGGGGGTATGGTGGAGAACACGGGTTCCACTAGAAACCAGGAAACTAGATACACTTGAACCTTGGGCATGTTATGGAACATGAAAGCCCTATTCAGCTTGGCGTTGGAAGATTGTGTGGAGGGAAATCTTATGGATGAACCCAGGGTGTTTCTTTGGATAGCAAGATGACCAAACTTGAGGAGGGACTGCAGGGAGTGGCCTACAGCCAACTAGTTGCAGACAAAAGGATTAATGCCAAGTTGAATGCTCCGGCAAGAGAACTGACAGGGAAATATTTCAATTATGCGCCTCCGACCAGCACCTTGACCTCATAGCTAGTTTCCGTTGTTTTCCTTCGCCATGTATGAAGGTTGCCCCTCAGTCTGTCAAGACCAAACCTCCGGGTACTAATCGCCAAGTTTTTTATCCTATTATTATCTCTAGTGATGATTAGCTCTGATAGAGTTTTTGCTAGTATGAAAATTATAGGGCTTGTTTCTAGTTTAGATAGTCTTTTTTTGGTAATTCAGATCATAACCTCCCGCTTGTGGGGGGGCATTTTGGAAAAACTTCTTAATCATCTATTTCTCAGACTATTAGATTTTCTTAATAGTAAACTTATGAGTAGGGTGAATAGTCCAAACAGTGTCATCTAGACCTAGGAAGCAGTCATATCGAAACCTCTTTGCTCTGTAAATATTTTTTAATTTAATTTAATTTTTAAAACTAAAAAGAAAATGTTATCCTTGTGCGTCTCCATCTAAAACCAACCATTTCTTGTATGATAATTGAACATCAAATGTTAAACCCACCCCAAAATCACATTATAGAAGTTTTTATCGGTCCAAAAAATTAGGTAATGGAGGTGTTTTTTAAATAAACAAGTAAAAATAGCAGCAAAGCTGCTTATACTTGCCTTTTGAAAATAGTTTATAAGTAATTTAATTAATAATTGTATATAGTCCAAAAGTAAAAATTAAGATGGAAATAGTTTAGAAATAATAGTTTTAAAATGTTTTAATATAATAGTTTAAAAATATTTCAATATATTAGCTCTCCATGCAGTAAATAGGAGCAAAGCTACTTTTTGAAAAAAAGGAGCAAAGCTACTTATACTTGCCTTTTGAAAATAGTTTATAAATAATATAATTAATAATTGTATTATAATTATATAAATATTTACATTTAATGTTAAATTTTGGATACATAAACTTGAGTTGAAAAACAATAAAATGTGAATTTGTATTTAATGTTAAAATGTTCCCCATTAGGTGGACCCATGTTCACATCCATAGAGTGTATGAAAAATGTTAGCCTCCCGGCTACCCTCGAAAAAGTTTGTAAGTGGAGATAGAAAAAGAAAATCAGCATTGAACTGTACGTTGCTGCATAAAATATGTTTTGATCGTTGCTCGGGAACTGGTGGAAGTGGAACCCAATCATGAAGCACTACAATCACGACTCTAACAGCCATGATCAACCTGCAAGGCAGGTACGGTCGCTGCTCCATCCACTTGGAATTCCCATTCTATGTTTGTGCACATCGCAAATTTGCAATGGAAGATTCTGCATGAACTTGGAATGAGTGATTATGCAAGTGGGTTTATCCTTTCTGTCTTCTAGGTTCATGTCGTACTATCATGGCTTTCTTTTTCATTTTTCACAATACTATACAGGTGGCCCATTTAGATTTTTTATAAATTTTAATTTTTTAATTTAATTTTTAATTTTAGAAAAGTCACATCTCAACGGGGCTTATTTGTCCAATCAAGCTTACTAGCCAATCAAAAATAAGAATTATATAATTTATAAATTTTAAAATATAATTTTTTATTTCTTTTAAAATCAATTTAATAATTAAAATTTCTAAAACAATAGGTAACTATATAAAAATTTAGAATGAAAATTTGGACGTTAATTAAAAGTTGAATGCAAATCGATTGCTATATACTCTGCCGAAGGCAGGTATAATAAATAAAATATAAATATGTGAAATAAAATTGAAGAAAAGTATTATTATTAATAAAGATTTGATGAGTTAATAAAACACATGTGTTAATAAGTATTATTATTAATAAAGATTTGATGAGTTAATAAAACAAATGTATTAATAGTTGTTATAAAGTTAGTTATAATAGTTGAGGAGTTGTGATTCGAATGTCAAGGGGAGGATGATTCAGTTTCTTACCTTGAACCAAGAAAAGATGTTCTAGGGGCTATTACCACACTTGCATTTGATTATTTTGTTGAGATTCTTGTGCCCATACACATTGAAAACCTGCACTGGTCGTCTAACCGGCTCATTTGTTCTCTTGGTTTTACCACTTGGAATGCAAATGGAAATGCACAACAAGATATTTGGGAATCACACAACATACTCCATGATCCACTTACTTATGCCAAGCGGTAAGTTTATCTTCGTTGCATGCGACTCTTGTTTGTTATTCTATCAACTTCAAAGCAATCTATTAAAAAAATAATAATAATAATAAATAAAACAAAACCTTATCTTAAATTAAAATGTTATTTATATTAATTTAATATTTTTAAAAATTATTTGGCATTCCATTAACTTCAAATCAATTTAAAAAAGGTTTTGTTAATTTATAGAAATTTATATAAAAAAAATTCTAAATCGAGATTTAATTTTTATTATATTTATAAAAATATTAAATTTAATTTAAAAAGTAAATATTTAACCTTAGATTTTAAATTTTATATTAATAATATAATTATTTTATTTAAAAATAAAATAAAAAATTAATACTTAATTAACATATAAAAATACATACATTATCATGTATCATATAATAATAATAATCCTGTAAGGTCAAGCTACATATAAAACAAATTGATGTATGGCAAGTTAATTTTCGCTAGCTCACTCGGTTAAGGTGTGGGTCTCATTAGCAAAGCTACCTAAGCTCAATTTCTCTTAGGGATGACTTAGTTGGGAGGCGACACCCAAAAACCGAGTCAAGTTGAGGCTGGTGCGGTTTAGGTCGGGTGCAATCCCTAGATGATTTTGCCGGATACAATTTCTCATACTGCAAGCCACTCCCGCAAGTCAAAAAGATTCCAATAAACAAAAAAACACGATATACAAGAAAAGTATTTAGATGCATCATTATTTACAATATACAAAACATTTAATAGATATCAACTTACAACAAAGTAAAACCAAATGATGATTACACTATTATTTTTTTAATAAATTTATATTTAAAGTTAATAAAATCGTTAATTTTAAACATATAATTTAGTTTACTTCTGAAAAACATATAGTTTAGTTAACCAACAAAAACATTTAATTAAAAAAATTGGAAACATTTTACCATAAAAATAAGATGACTTGTTCATGGACTAAGGATCATAAATGTAGATGGATTACCTCCTACTTCTACTACGTTGAATATATAAACTTTTATAGTATTTGAAATATTTTTAATCAATTAAATGTAATTTAAATAATTGTGAAAAAAATTAAAGATTTTTTATACAAATTTAAATTTCACTTTGTAACATATTTAGTTTTTATAAAATAATTAATATTACATACTAAAATACCTACTACAACCACTTTAAATACAAATTAGTTTTTATAAAATAATTAGTATTACATACTAAAATACCTACTACAACCACTTTAAATACAAATCAATGGGGGGACAAGGAACAGATAAAGAAAAGGTAACCAAATAAAAAAGATCCACATCCAGCCACCGCCTTCACCAAATATAAGCCTAAGATGGGTTACAAATGGTTTTGCACAATGCTCGTTTAATAAATATAAAGAGGAAAGGGCTCGTTATGCACAATGCTCGTTTGGTCGGTAGAGCGGGTTATAATAAAAATATAACTTTTACTAAAATATTATAATTTCATTTTACATATAATTTATGTACTAAATCAATGTCCATAATTAAAATATAACCATTATAAAGAATAATTAAATCAATATAATTTATATTAAAATATAGTTTATTTTAGTGGAAAAATCATTTTCCTGCTATTCCAAAAGAATCAAAGAAAGTTTGAAATACAATTATGTCACTTGCAAAAAATGAACATGGGTAGGGAGAGTAACAATCTTTCATCCCAACCACCTAAGGTACAACCAATAACAATAATAAAATATAGTTTATCTACGAACTCTATACCTATAATTGTTATAATTTTACATATAATTTAATATCTATAATTAAAATATAACCATCACAAAAAATAATTAAATCAATATAATAAAATATAATTTATACTAAAATATTATAATTTTATATATAATAAAATATAGTTTATCTACAAACTCTATATCTATTATTATTATAATTTTACATATAGTTTAATATAGTTTAACCAATATCTATGATTAAAGTCTAACAATCATAGAAAATTATTAAGTAAATAATTTAATACAGTTTATCTAAACCAATATCTACTATTAAAGTCTAACAATTATAGAAAATTATTAAGTAAATAATTTAATATAGTTTTCTAAACCAATATCCATGATTAAAGTCTAACAATAATAGATTATAGACTAACAATTATTGAAAATTATTAAATAAATAATTTTAGATAGTTTATCTAGACCAATATCCATGATTAAAATCTAACAATAATAGAAAATTATTTAGTAAATGGGATGAGGAAATTTGGTTTTGATTTGGTAAAAATATTTATTATTAATTTTAATGTTGAAATTTAGATCATCTACTTATGACTATTTCTTTTGACATAGAATTATCTATGTTGTATTCACACCTAATAGTTTTAAACAAACTAATAAAAAATTTCTAAAATCTTTAGATACATCTAATTTAGATAAATTTAATGATTATAAATAAACAATTTAATGACATAAACCATTAATCAAAATATTTAAATACATTTAATACTCTAATACATGCTCTAAATCAGTCTCTCATATTTTTGTTAAATGTGGGTTTTTCAGGAATCTGTGGACCAAGATTATAAACCATTTTAATTTAAATGTTCAGTGAGGCAATGGTTTATTCGATAGATGTGCACTAGATTGGTATAGACATTGTTTTGATCTCCCATACTTGCCAGCGGTGATCTCCTGGGCAATTTGTCATACCAGGAACACCACTATCTTTGAAAATCAACCCCCCAATATAATGTCCACCTTCAATAGGATCATTATGATGATCACGGAACAATGCAATGTTTCGAATGTGTCATACTGCAATAGAACTAGTTCATTCTGCCCTCCTCAACACATACCTTTTGCTTATTTTGATGGGGCCGCAGGTGATGGCTTCTGTGCAGTAGGTGGAGTTATCTACTTAAATGAAGAACATTACTTTACACTGAAGATGAATTGTGGTAGAGGCACTAATATGAAATCTGAATTACTTGCTCTCTGGTGTGTTCTTACTGTCGCAAGCAATTTTGGGCTTCCTGAATTGGTAGTCTTTGGAGACTCAAGGGTGACCATAAAATGGGCTAGAGGAGAGTACAACATCAATGTTATCTCACTTTACCAGTAGTGCTGCAGAATTAAAGAAAAAATTCAGCTTATTGGCGATATTTCCTTCGAACATATCTATAGACAACACAACTCCATGGCTGATACTTTGTCCAAAGTTGTTTATGAAGGCGAGGAAGGGGTAATTTTTTGGGAAGAAATCCATTCTTCTTTGATGGATGATTTTGGATCGGTCTAGATCTTTGACCTCTAATGTTGTAAGCTCTTTGTAGTTGTGATGAACTATTTTCGAGACCTATTTGTAAGGGGATGGGTATATACGGGTATATATGTTTTCATGGAAATAGAGTATAAGCATATGACTAATCATAGGTCTATTTTCAGATCTTCATTTTTATACTATTTGATTTATCAATATGAATACCAATACTATGGTTTTTTTCGCTGAAAAAAACAAAACAAAAAACAAACTTTATGAAAATAATGAATATCTAGATTTCTCACCATAATGGTACTACACTATAACATTACTTCATCAAAATAGTACATTAAAATTTGTGTCATAACAAAGAGAACAAGTTTCTTTGTGATGATTTTCTTGTTATTAAGATTTATTTTTTAAAACCAACTTAGGAATCACATATGAGTGGATCTTTACATTGACGTAAAATTTTCCATATAAGAATATTTCAACATTTTGATATTTTCCTAAGCTTATTCTTAGTTTGTACAAGTATCTAGATCATATTTCCTCCAGCAAAATCATGTTTTTATGTTGACCTGTATGTAAAAGTAAAAAGGTTATCAAGTTGATTTCAAATGCTACAAACATGAAGCCAATTTAATAGGTTATTTCTCTCAAGTATCCATATCATTAAAGATGAATACACATAATCCACGGATAATAAATACGTATTATTATTTACTATATGATATATCAATTGAGTTACAATTAGTGTATATAAATACACATTAATGCGAATAGACATGTCCCTCGTAAAAAGATATGATTATGAATAATTACCATATAGTAAATATAGAATATTATTCTAAATGAGTATTATTATAATATAAATGCATATATATATTATTATCTAGATGTAGTATACTTTAGGTATATTACAAGTCTTCCCTCTTTTAAAATGTTTTGTCTTTGAAGCATTATAAAGAAAATATTGACTAATAAAATAGAACCATTTCATGATAGCCTTTACTTTGGTGATAATGTTGACGAGCCAATATGATGTTCAAAGCATTGAACAATAGTGACGCATTGAAAAAAAATCAATCCATCCTAAACATATTCTTTCTAAAACTTTCGGAGAAGAAGAGTCTGGTTGTGATTGTTGCTTCAACTCGATATATGGATGTTCCTTCAATAATAAAACTTATTTTGCAATAACACTCCAATTTTGAGTTTCGAGCCCATATGTTGAGGTCCCTTTATCTGCAACTTCAACTTTTAAAAACTTCCTTGATTCAATTGGCTCGGTTAAGGTTCCTTTATCCACCTTTAAGATTGATATATCCTTACGTTTTAGCTTTTTTATTTCCATTGGCAACATTTTACTATGGTTATTTAAATGATTAATCTCCTTGTCTTTAATTGATAGGATCTTGTTAATTTTTTCCTCAATATCCCGCCTCTCTTGTGAATCTAGGTCACACTGAACTGACACATCTGACTTGTCGACTTTGTTGTTATGTTATAAATTCTTTAACTTCTCTTCTCTTAAACTTTTGATTTGTTATAACATTCTTTGATTAAGGTTCTTTAAGAGGGAATTGTCTTCATCATTTTTTGATAATTTCCTTTCAAGATTATAATACTCTTGTTGTGCCTTCTTCTCATTCTTCATCTTTTTCATCTCTATGAGTAGAGTTTTATTGTGATTTTTAAGCTCTTCAATTTTTGTTGCAAGGGTTTATTTTTCCTCTTTATGATTTTCCGTTTCCTGTGTTAAACTATTGACTTTACTGGCAAGACATCAATTTTATTCCCTTAAATTATTCATTTGTGTTTTTTCACTCTCTTTTTTTAACTCTTCTTCTTTATTTTTTTATGTGGAATCTTTGTATTTAAGACATGCTCAATAATATTTGACCACTGTTGGGATAACTTTCTTTTGAATTTATCTCTATGCCATATTTTATTTGATTTTACTACACAAAAAATAACTTGGCCACAAGCCAAGAAATTTTGCATAACGTTTTTTTTTCTTTCTACATTTACTTCTTCTTTATTTACCACTCTCTCAATAATTTAGGCCATGAGCCTGGAGTTAAAGATTTATTACTTTTTTTACTTATTTTCCTTCTCTTCTCTTCCACCAACAACTTCCTTTCTTTCTTCAAATATTTAACTTAATCAATGAACTTGGCTACAAGCCCGGAATTTATTTGCCACTAGAAAAATAGAATTGACAATAGGTCGATGAAATCAAACCGCTCTAATATCAATTGAAGCCAACCCAATGGGTTACTTCACTCAAGCATACTTATCGCTAAAGACGAATACACATAATCTGCAAAGGATAAATACTTCTTATTATTTATTATATGATATATTTATTGAGTTACTATTGGTGCATATAAATACACATAGATGTGAATAGACACATCCCTCGAAAGGAAGGAGATGGCGACATCTGGGGGGCCGGAAGCAAGTGGTAGTTTACCCGGGCTACAACATCGTTCTAGGGTTTCCCCGGCGCGGAACGGGGTCTTTACCAATCTGCAAAACCTTGATGCATTCGCCGACCCTAACCTACAGCCTTTCGTTGCCAGACCTTTGGCACCACTGCTTGGTGGTACTCCTTTCTCTCTTTTTGAACCCCCTCGGAGGACCAATCTCGATGCCCCAGTGGTGACGGACGCGGCCCGCTTACATACTGACCTGCAAGAGGATTAGGGGGAACCACTATATGGTCTTAGCTAGGATTTTTTAGACGTGGGATGGCCTTCATCTTGCAACCCTGCAAATGAGTTCGAGTTTAGCAAAAACCTCGCCCCCCTTCCTGTCCAAAGCTCGGACGGGTTCATAGCCTCGCTCCTGCAATCCTCCGATCAATAGGGTTCCCCACTGGAAGCACCCCACAACTTAGAACACTCGGCATCTGGCTCAGGAACAAAGAGCCCTCATAGTCCGTCAGGGGCTGCAAAATCTGGGGGGGAAGAAGGATAAGTGTCTCAAGAACACGAAGGAACCACTAAATCTCATTTGCGGACGAAACGTTACGGTTGCTCAATCACGGAATATGGCGGAAACGACGGTTGTTGGTAGGGATAGAGGTAAATACCCTAGTTTGGAACTCTTGGAAAGATGGGTCGCTTCGTATTAGGCTTCATTTATGGATTATAAACCAAGAATATTGGTTCTCTCACGGGGGTGGTTTGTCTTCAAACTTCGCAGTAAGGAGGAGGTGGGGCATATCCTGTAGAAACATTGGAGTTTTGGAAACACTCCTTTCCTGCTAAAAATTGGACGCCTTTGTTCATTGCTGAGAGTTAGAGACTTGATATTGTACTAGTTTGGGTCAGATTCCCGGGCCTCCCATCAGAATTTTGGAACTGAGACTCCTTCTGGGACATAGGAAACGCATTGGGGGTTTTCATTGATGCAAACATGTCATTTCTCCACACAAAGAGAATGATGGTGTCAAGGATCCTGGTCTCCATAAACATCCGCACGGGGATCAAAGAAAACTTGAATTTTATATGGGGACAGGCGAAACGCATACAAACCCTTGACTATGAAGGGGTCCCCTTTTAGATGCCATCGGTGCCACATTTATGGACATATTGCAAAGAACTATAAGCAAACTTTCACCCCTATTGTGGACCGGCCTAAGAAAAGGTCAGTAGGTCGTGGTGCCTCTAAGGACATCAACGACATCCATAAAATTGGCAGGAGGGAGGACATTTCAGAGGAGTATCAACAAGAAGGGCAGGAGGTGGATGCTCATCTTGGTGACGCCCCCACATCTAAAAAACCCAACGTGGAAGACTTGTCACGACAAACGTTGGAAGCATCTTCTTAACATCAGTCGGCATCCATGCCATCGGGTAAGCATGATAACTTACTTTCTCATATCTCTATGTTGGAAGAAAATTTAAAATCCTTATGTTTTGATCGATCGGTTTCCATCCATGTTCCTTTTCCCCCTCTGCCCTCTGTGGTCGGCCCTGTTCACTCCCTCGGACTCACCCTTCCCCACATTTCATCCTCTCCTTCCTCGGTCCCTTACACGTCTTGCCTTTCCTCACCCACCCTCCCTCCTTCGACTCCCCACACTTCTCCTGAGGCACCTTTCTCGATCCGTTTCTGACTATGGTCGAGGGACATACCTTCCTTTGTATCATCTTTGGATCTGCACCAAGGGCTTGGGGAAAATGCCCTACCTAACTGTAGAGGAAAAGGTAGAGGAAGACCCTCTCATCTCTCCACAGCACAAACCATTCCCTCCTTGAACTTGCGGATGGCAAACATAAATCCATTTTTGGGGCACTTAGAGCAGCGAAGGCCTTGGGTGGGGTTAACCAATGAAAATTCTCTCTCTCGGGTTAGCAAGTGAACCCAAAAAACTTGCCTTAAAAAGGTTGATCTCGTTGCACCAGCCTGATGTTCTACTGTTCTAAGAAACAATGGGGCTGGAAGAGGGAGTTACTTCCCTTTTATTTTCTCTTTTCAACAATATGGATTTTCTGGCATTGGATGCCCGAGGACACTCTGGTGGACTCGCCCTAGGTTGGAATACTCAGACTATTCAACTCTGAAACTCTTCGGGGACACGTTCGAATTTAGGTGTGGAGATTTATCATGCAGTGCTTAAATCTTGCTTCAACATCGTAAATATCCATGGACCCTATGAGGAAAGAGTCCCCTTCTGGGACAATCTAAAACAAAATCCATTTTTTCATCAAGAAAATATGATTATTGGAGGGGACCTAAATTTCACGATTGGGAATCATGAAATACGGGGCCCTTGTGCCATACCTTATATGCTAGCGGGCTATTTTGAACACCTTTTGCATGACTATAGGCTGGTGGATATCGTTCCTAAAAAGATAAAACCTACACGGATAGAACACTGGATTGTTTTCTTATCATTGAACACTTATTTGGACAAAACCTAAATCTACGCCAGAGGGTGGATATGGGAGGAATCTCAAATCACTCCCCTATTTTTCTGGAACTTAAGGGGGAGGCCTCAAAACCTCCCGGTCCCTTCAAACTTTGTGCAGCTTGGCTAAAAGAAGAGGAGGTAACAAATATTATCAAAGAAAATGGATTCCCTTTTGCCCGACAGAAGGGACCTATGTTGCACCACACTTTGTCAAAAATATCTCGTTCATAAAAAAGTGCTTAAAAGAATGGGCCTTCAAAAAGAAAGAAAGGGACGAACAAGATTTAACCCAGGTTGAATCCGATCTTCGATCGATTCAGGAATTAGATGGGAATGGATTCTTGACTCAGAAATCCAAAGAGCAACTGGGCCTTTTTGAAGCTTGCTGTCGAAAACTCCTGCATGACCCAAAGGAGACTTGGCACCTCAAGAGCAGAGCTATTTGGCTTGAATGTGGAGATGAGAACACAAAATTCTTTCAAAAAATTTCCAAAGGAAGGAAACATAAAAACATTATCTGGAAACTTCAAAATGAAAACTCTGAGAACATCTCCTCTTTCAATGGACTGGCCGCTCTTGGAACATCCCACTTCTCCTCCCTTTACAAAGCTGACAACCGAACGAACCTGGCCGAAATCATTCAATTGTCCCATTTTTTACCTGGTTTTATAACCCTAGAGGATAATCAGGATCTCATGGAGGAAGTCTCAGAAGAGGAGCTTAAAGAAATCCTTCACAGCTTTCAGAAAGATAAAAGTCGTGGACCCGATGGATGGATTATTGAATTCTTTTTAGCTCACTTTGAGGTTATTGGTGCCGATTTACTTCAACTAGTGGAGGAATCTCGTTCAAGGGGTCATGTTCACCTACCTCTAAACTCAACCTTCATTGCTTTAATTCCAAAATCGGACATTCCGACCTCTTTCAACGACTTCTGACCTATCTCCCTCTGTAACATCACTTATAAGGTGGTGGCAAAAATCATCGCAAAAAGGCTAAAAAAGATGCTCTCAAAGGTCATCTCTCTGGAACAATTTGGCTTCTTGGAAGGACGACAGATTCATGAGGCCATTGGAGTTGCACATGAATGCTTCCCTCAATCAAGCTAAAAAAATTGAAAGGGACGGTCATAAAGCTTGATCTCTCAAAGGCCTTTGATAAGGTTAGCTGGTTATAACTGAGAATGTTGATGACTCACTTGGGATTTGATTACTCATTCATCAAATGGGTTAAGAGTTGCATTACTACTGCCTCTTTTGTGGTTCTTATAAATGGATCAGCTTCCCCTTTCATCCAGGTTGGCAGGGGTCTTCGTTAGGGTTGTCCACTTTCCCCTCTACTCTTCTTATTGGTGGCAGAAGATTTAAGCAGAGCTATCCTGGATGCAAAGCAACGGGGTTCTCTCAAAGGTATTGGTATCTCGACCTCAATGTTTTTAACTCACTTATTTTTTGTCGATGACATCTTTCTCTTTTGCAATGGTTCCAAGAGGGATGCAGATACATTGGATGGTATCCTTGACCTCTTCGGAAGGGCGATGAGCATGGAAATCAACATTCACAAATCTTCGCTCTCTCTGTCAAATTTGGGGGATGGGGACTCTCGATATTATTCTACTCTCTTGCCCTTTGAGTCAACAAACTTGGATGCCGAGCTCAAATATCTGGGTTTCATACTTAAGCCAAACAACTATAGGAAATCAGATTGGGGATGCCTGAGAGCAAATTTGGAAAAGCATTTATCATCTTGGAGTCACCGGTGGCTTTCTACGGCGGGGAGATTGGTACTTATAAAATATGTATTGGAATCCATCCCAATTAACCGTATGTCTTTGGCCTGGATTCCAAAGGGTATATTAGACAAATCCTGAAAAAAAATTGCTTCAGATTTTTGTGGTCGGGGAAATCTGAAAAACTTGTTCCCCCATGGGTCAGCTGGAAAACTCTTGCACAACCTAAATCACAAGGGGGATGGGTTCTCAAAAATATTCATCTTTTCACAAAATATCTAGCTGCAAAAGCGGGTTGGAGACTTCTGACAACTGAAAACCTTTGGACAAAAGTGGTGACCCAAAAGTAAATTGCACCGGCCTCTATCTCAAATTGGGTAAGAATCTCGGCTCGTAATACTGTGGGCATCTCTGTTATATGGAAATCTATACTTTCCTCATTCCATATTATCAACTTTGGGCTGGCTTGGAATGTGGGTGATGGGTCACAGGTCCGCATTGGCATAGACCCCTGGTTGGGCAGTTATAGCAGACACACACTACCCCAACATCTCCTCTTTTATCTGTACTCTCGCGGGATTCACCACCTCTGTCATATTGTCGATCAGGAGGAAACCAATATTCTGCAGCAGGGTTGGAAAGGCCATGATCTCCCGGGTTCACCGGAAGCTTTTTGGGATATTTGGAATGATTATCCTCTTTCCCTCCACTCCACTCATGTCATGCTTTCTGATTCCAGGGACACGTTCATATGGTCCCCATCTCCGCTTGGTATCTTCAACCCAAATCTTGGATATAAACAGTTGGCTAGAGATATTGATGAGGGCGCAAAACTCTGGTGGTGGAATTCGCGCTATAAATCAAAATGCCCTCTAAAAACAAAGCTCTTCATGTGGTGCTCTTTGGAAAATAAGGTTCTGGTCTGGGATAACATGAAAAGATGGCATATTGAAGGACTTGGGAGGTGCTCTCTTTGCAAACAAGGCTCCGAAACTCTTCAACATTTATTCATCACTTGTCCCTTCACACTACAAATCCGGTCGTTGCTTCACACTATGTTAAATCCTGGTAACATTTGGTTGGGTAATACTTTGGAGGAGGCATGGAAAAGTTGGCTTGACTCCCCAACTACTGTACATCATCGAGCTTTGCCTCTCCTGGTAATCTGGGGTATCTGGTTGGCTCGTAATAAGGCTCTATTCCAAGGAAAACTATATGTTCCAGATCTGGTGGCCTCACAGAGTGTGGACATTCTCTCCTATTTCCCCCAACAGAAACTTGCTTGGCCTATCCACTCTGTAAATGCTGAAACATTTGATCCCACTTTACCTTGGGCCTATTTTAACGGGACAGAAAATGATCAACTCTCTGGTGGGGGGTTTGTTCTCCACCTATCCCATTCATCCTTTTATCATCTACAAATGGGACTTGGACATGGAACAAACAACTATGCAGAACTCTTTTCTCTCAAGCTTTTACTCTGTTTTTCTCTTCAAAAGAATTGCACTCATATTCAGAGCTTTGGAGATTCCATGACTGTGAATAATTGGGTCAACAACATTCAGCTGTGTCACAATCTTTTTTTAAGTAATATTTTGGATGACGTATTGAGACTCTTGAGGGAATTTCAATCCTTCTCATGTCGTCATGTCTACAGGGAGTGGAACACCACTGCGGATCAACTCTCAAAACAGGTCCTGAACCTACCTTTTGGACAATGGAGAATTTTGGCAACTGATCATGGACGAGCTTTCGAATATTACCATAGACCATTCATTGATGGAATGGTGATCATCTCTACCTGAATCTATCTGGACACTACCTATGTAACGCCCCATTTTGACATTACTACCTGAACTACTATTATATGTTGTATTTGTTTGATTGTGAGACTTCGTCGGTTTGACGACACTGTGGACATATGGTTATATTATTTTACAGATATATATATGTGTGTGTGTGTGTGTGTGTGTGTGTGTGATGTGTGTGATGTTAGTATTATGATCGGTAGTCATGTTTAGATATGTATCATGTGTTAATTATGTCTCATATATGCAAATTACTGAATGATGGGTACGTGGATACCATTACAGTTATATGATGAATAAATGAATGTTATGCCAGGTGCATGGCGAATAAATGAGTTTATTGTTGTTATGTTATGATGAAATGTATGTGTGCATGTTGATGATTTATGCACGATATTCTATATTGTATGTCGAGGACTGACTTACAGGTTAAAACGACTAAGTGATAGTTGGATCCTACGAGGTGGGAGAGCCTCAGGGACATGGACTCCGAAAGATAAATGGTATGCAAGTGATGCATTATTTACTCTCGCATAATTATTATGATGTATGGGTGGGGTAGGGTTTCAGGAAACTCAACCGCCCATATTGGTTATACGATGACAAACCGAGTACAGGTGCAATGCAGTTATTATGTCAGGTAGACATAGTCCCTTGTTCCATTAGGGGGGTGGAGGCTTTACCCACCGTTTATCCCCGAAACCCAGAGTCATGGGAGGGATGTGCTACGACGCGCTCCCCACGGTGTGTGATGATGACTAGTGGTTTCCTGTTGGGGAAGCTTGGTTGATGTAGTCGACACTTCTGCTTACGGGTTCTAGCTAGAGCCGGTCATGGCTTGACACTTCAGGGTAGTCTAGCAGAGGAAAGGATAGGATGTGGAAGTTAGTTGTGATGTAGGTAGATAGGTGTAGCTTAAAGTCGGGATGAAAACAAGATCTAACTGTGTGTGTGCAAAACCCTTGATTGATTATGTGTTGTAACTCAGTAATGTATGAATTGTCGCAACTTAATAAGATGCAGTTAGGTAAAATATTGTACTTTGCAAACTATGTTAAACATGTGTCAGTGAACAATAAGTTTCGTGATTATAATTGATGTGTGATTTATTATTGTTAGTGTACTTAAGCGAGGTATGTAAGCAGTAGCTACGCTTACATAACTCGCCTACATATTTATAAATTGCGTGAAATAATGCTGAATAATAATGTAATTGTTGATTAATAATTAATTAGTGTTCATTAATAAACGAACTATGGTTAATATAGGTAGTAACTAATGCAATTAATTAGTAATGCTTGATTGATTGTTAATAAATTTAATTAGTTAAGACTAAGGGTTAAAATGTTAAATTGTAATTATAACGTCGATTCGGTTAATATTAATTAAATGATAATAAAGTCGATTAATGTTAATAAAGCTGGTTAATGATTGAGGGGTGGCGTATTGGAATGTCCGTTCTTCATCAGTGTTGTCTGCTGGAAGCCGTTGCTTGAACACTTGAATGGGCGCCGTTGGAGCTAACATACTCGCTGTGACTTCTTTCTACGATTGTGACGGGTAATATTTTCTGAACTATTCTCCGGTTTTCTCTATGGGTTTGTTTGCTGTGGTGTGAGGACAATAACATCTTCCGACGGTTTATTATATATCGTTTGGGCGAGTTGGTACTTAACCGGGTTTCTATTAATATATTGGTGCTGCCGTGGGTTTGACCCTGTTGGTGCCGTTTTAAGCGTATTATTAGCCCGTGACTGGTGTTATATTCTCCCTGCTGATATTTTGGTGTGTGGACCACCGATTTGCTGTCCGTTTTATCATTATTCTGGACCCCTCCTGGGTTTGCTTGGAACTCTTGGCTGGTGCGTTTGGATACGACCTGTTGGTCTTGAACTTTCTTAACACATTTGTCAGGGTATTTGTGGACAGGGGTTTGAACCCGTTTCTTTTGGGCATTGTTTTTGGCTGCCGTTATGGGGGATAACGTGCCGGTACCCATCAAGGGGAAGCGGGCTTTTAACTCTACTAGCCGACAGGTGACACCATATGCTAAGGCACAGAAGGGACACCTGTCTTTGGGAAAGACACCTGTAGATGCCTCGGTTTCAGATCCGTCGGTGGGGAGTGTTAGGGGACCTCCTGGTCGTGGATTAGGAGATAAGCTGGGTTCTTCTTCCCGTGCGGCTAAGAGATTGAGCGGAAAATACTTCTGCAGGCCTGGGGAGGCTTGGCTAACAGTCGGCAGGGATATCGGGCTTGAAGAGGTGGTGGAATGTAATATGACGGTTCTGGTTGGCAAGTTTTCTTACCATGCTATGAATCGGCGTGATATTGTCAAATGGGTAGAGGAAAAATGGAATCCCATTCTGCATTACACTCCTCGGGTCTTCGCGATGGCGTGTGGATGGTACGGCTTCAAGTTCGATCAGGAGGCCCACTGTTCTACCATTCTGGGTGGTTTATGGCTCTATGGTGCGGGAAGCCTGATGCTGCAGAAATGGCAGACGGATTTCGACCCGGAATCCACCTCGGTTCGTCTTCGCCATTTATGGGTTCTTTTACCTGGACTCCCACTCGCATTATGGAATCGTGGGGCCTTTGAGGCTATTGGAAATCGTTTGGGGTGTTTTCTCCATGTGGATGAGGAGCTTCTTAACGGATTTGATCGGAGGATGGGGCGGGTTCTCGTGGAGGTTGATATCTCCCTGGGGCTTATTGATGTACTTCACATTAGCTGGCGTGGTCGCAATCTTACTCAGATCATTGACTATTGGGGCATTCCTTTTCGATGCTCTCATTGCAAGGAAGTGGGGCACCTGTGGAGGCAATGTAGGGCTCCGGCTTCTTCTGGTCGCCTTAAAGATGGGGGTCCTTTTTGGTCTTCTGATGACAGCAGTGATATTGAGATGGATGCGACGGGCTCTTTAGATGGCTTCTCCAACAGGTTGCTCAATCCTACTGCGCCGGGTTCGTCCTTGTGCCGTAAGTTGGAAACGCAAGATCCTCACTTCTTTCATTCATTAAATGAATTGGATATTTCATTTATAAATGCTCTAGACATAAACAATGGTAATAATGGAAATTATATGAGCCGGCGACATAACTTGACATCAAACTCCTCCGGGACTGAACATACAACAAACGAAACTTCTGAGAATGATGACCCTGTA
The DNA here is from genome assembly GCA_027924585.1 of Larix kaempferi. Classification (NCBI taxonomy): domain Eukaryota; kingdom Viridiplantae; phylum Streptophyta; class Pinopsida; order Pinales; family Pinaceae; genus Larix; species Larix kaempferi. The sequence continues at coordinate 38,083,098 of BSBM01000017.1, forward strand.
ACTGAGAATGAGATTACGGGACTGTCCATCCCCTGCCCTGTTGGATCCTCTCCGGTAATTCCTGTATCTCCTGGACCCCCTTCAACTGTTGTCCCAACGATCATGGTATCCACAGATTCAGAACTAATGGGGGACGGTGGGGTAGATATGGGTAACACTGAATTTGACTCTGTTGGAAGGGGTTGGGGACCTGTGGGTTGATTCCTGGGAAAGAACCCGGGTTGGTTTGCCCCATTGTGGGACCCGATACAACTACGGATCCTGTTGGGAAATTCCTCCTCATCCCATCATATTCAGACATGGTGAAGAAGAAACCTATACCTACATTTTACAGGAACCGGGTGGTGGACACTAATGTGACATCTGGTGGGGATTTGGAGGGCCTTTTGGGTTCGTTGGACACTGGTCTGGATGGGGATAAAAACAAATCTATTTCTGCTCTTCCGCCTGAAACTACTGGGGACATTTGTATACAAATGGGGGCACGTAGGGGTGGACTTGTTCAGGATTTCTCCCCGTTGAAGACACGAAGTGCCAGGAAAAACAAGTTGGTCACTCTAGGGGGGATAGAGGATGACCGGTGCCTGGTGAACTCCCCCTACTCTTCTGATACCCGGGCTCTTAGGGGTATGAAAGCCCTTGCGAGGGTTCGAAAATGATTGTTTTGATCGTTCTGGGTCCAACTACTTGTTGGGCGCTTGCATACTCACCATTTTTGCGGCATTTATTTCAACAATCTATTGGTTCTGTTCGGCATCTATTTCAGCTACCCATAGTTATTTGATGTCCCGGTGGATGGCAGTTGAGGATGCCAGTATTTGAAACTTACTCATTTTTGGATTGTATATTTTTTGCTTAGATGACTGTTGGGAACTATTCTACTGGATATTTCTAATTAGGTGTCTGTGGTCCAACTTGTGGACGACCTGGGGACCTATGGTCTTTTTTGTCTTTTTTTAGTCTATTCTGTTTCGGTTGATGACACAATTCTGTCATTTGTTGACATTTGGCTCTATCTGATAGGGATAGTATACATTGTATGATCTGACAGCTGGACTTATTTACTATTTCGCATATTAATAGTAAGTTGAATTTTTCTGTGAAAAAAGCTGGTTAATGATTAATTATTGTGGATTAATGTTAATAATTTGGAATAATGTTAATTATTGTTGACTAATGTTCATTATGTGTTAATAGTGATTAGTTAATGTTAATTGGGTCAATCTTATCTTTAGTAATAATTATTAATCAAGTTAAATGTAATTAAGAGAGTAATGTTGAATGGTAATAGTGCCAAGAATGATTATTAGGTTAATTACGAATAATTAGGATTAATTAATTAATTAGGTTACAGTAATAAATAAGTATTGACTGATTACACTTTTTTCTTTTGGAAAAAAAAAAAAAGTATTGATTAGGGTAAATACTTTACGGTTCAAATTATTGAATGTGGTGGAAGATATTACCTTATGCCATTATTTAACAAGTTTTTAAATTGTATTTGAGTTAATTAATTAAAATATTAATTAAATTGTGCAATATCGAATTATGAGTCAACAAATGATTAAGGGAATTAAAAATGATTAAATTTATTTTAATGAGAAGTTATGGTTGACAGGTGACCCCCAACCAACACATTTTATAATATTTTAAATTATTCAATGGGAGTCATGGGATGGGCTCGAGAAAAGACTTAGGGGAGAACATTTATGTTAGAGATAGGGTATTAATGGTGGAAGGAAAAGAGTCGACAAGGGGGGGGATAAGGTGGAGAAGAGGAAGAGAAGAAGAGATATTTACCTTGGGAGATTTTGGGGGAAGTTTTGGTAGCAGAGATAGAATTTTACAGAGCAGAGCAGAAAGGGGGTTCTTGTTGGAGAATTTGCAGAGGGATAAAACTGTGGTTGGCTTGTACTCGGTTTGGGCTTGGGGTTTCAAAGGGGTACCTTTGGCGTTGGGTGGTCGGCGAGACCTCGCCAGTTGGCAGGGTGGCATACTTGTTTGGGCTGGTTGAGTTTCAAAAGGTTTGGGGAAAAGCTTTTGGTTGCAGGGCTATAGTAGAGCAAAGGAGCAGCAAAGGGGATCTACTAACTATTACTAAGTATTTTTCATACAGGTATTATGAGAACATTTCTAACTGTGTAATTATTTTACTTATTTCATGTTATGAAACTAAATTCAATTGTATGTGCCGCAAAAAAACAAAAACTTGTTTATGATGTCAGAATAGTAAATAGTGCATACATTTATTTACAGACAATAAATTTATCTATTTTTACAGACAGTAGAACTAAACAAAACCAGAAAACATAAACGAGGATGTAAACGGTAAATATGTAAAAGTAAAGTCTTTGATTTATCAAGAAACTAGGGACCTAGGAATAAGGTCCCTACACATGGTATAAGAGCCATGGTTCCAAATCTGGAACCAGATGGCTCACCGCAGTGAAAAGACAAAAAAAAGACTTAAGTGTAAAATTGAAAAAAGGGTGACGAGCAACTTCCTGTCGGGAGTCTTGGACCGGTTTTTACACATGTAAAAGACAAGAACATTAGAGTTAAAATTCATATATATATATATATATATATATATATATATATATATATATATATATATATATGCAAATGTTTATATAAACAAGGAAATTACGTATATTTGAAATAAAAAAATTGGTTCTATATAGGTAAACTGAGAAAAATATATGTATGTAAATTAAATCTTGGTTTAAATTTAATCTAATTTTAACTTAAAACAAAAATGTTATATACGAACAAGGCAAAATATATATATATAAGTGATATGGTTTTAAACTAAAATATAGAAAAACTAAGAGAATTATACATAGTTAAAAAAAACTATATAAAAGAAAAGAAAAAGGGGAATAATATTGATGACATATATTTATATATATACGGAGATATCAATTTTTTTTTTTTACACTTATAGAGCTAAGTTATAAGCTATATATATTAAAAAAAAAAACCATATGTATATGACAAATTTTTTTACATAAACTAAAAACAAAGTTTTGTTTATATATATAAAAAAATGTACATAAATAAAAAAATAAATAACAATTTTCTTTTATCTATATGACAAAATTTTTATATATAAACTAAAAAAACAAAATGTTGTTTATATATATAAAAAAATTGTACCTAAATTTTATATATATATATATATATATATATACATAGTTGAAAAGAAAAAAATACGTTGTAAAATTTTGACCAGTGTGGCCAGTGGCGATGGCGGCCTGGGCGCAGCCAACCCATAGCCTTGGGTGGCCCGGTCAGCAGCTGAGCTGCGGCCTTAGGTGCGCCCGGCCAGTAGCCACAGGCTGCGGCCCTGAAGGCGAGGTTAAAAAAAAATAATAATAAAATTTTTTTTTTTTAAATAATACACATCGTCTAATGTCCTTGGTGCTGCGGCCATGGCATCCCAGAGGGCGTGGAGCTCGGTGGTCATCGGCCGGCCTGAGCGCATCCCAGAGGGCGTGCGGCTCAATGGCCATGGGCAGGCCTGAGCGCATCCCAGCGGGCGTGTGACTCAGTGGCCATGGGCCGACCTAAGTGCAACCCAGCGGGCATGCAGCTCGGCGCCCATGGGCCAGCCTGAGCGCAGCCCAGAGGGCATGCAACTCGACGGCCATGGGCCGACCTGAGCGCAGCGCAACGGCCATGGGAGGCCGATAGGTGAAAAACGAGAGATAAATTTTAAAAAAATACCTTCTTGATAAGTAAATCAATCTTCGGAACATGTCTCTAAATCTCTCTTCACTGAGCAAAACAAATTGTCAATGAGAGACATCAAATTCAATCATACCGTCTTTGATTTCTAATATCCCAATAAGCTTAGTGCTGCCATGGCATCTCGGCCGGCAGCCTGTGCTGCGGCGAGCATGTAGCCGACCAAATAAATAAAAAAAGAAAATATAAATAAATAAATACCAAACAAAAACGTGAAGGATAAACACAAAAAAAAGAGAGAGAGGGTGGCCATACCAGCTTCTTCGAGCTAGCATGCCATGGCTATGTTACAAGCTCGCTCTCGGTGTCGGAGTTGCAGAGCTCCTCGTCGAGAGCAGAGCAGCTCGACCAAAATGAAAACCGTGGAAAAATGAGTGCCGCTGGGGTATAACACAATTTATAAAAAATTTAAAATTATTTTATGCATGGCGGGATGACCCGGGAGAGGCCGCATGGCCTTTCCGAGACTAGGTAGGGAGAATAGGTTAGGGTTTGATTTTATTTTATTATTTGTTTTATTTATAAAGTATATTTGTTTTTATAAATATATACAAAAAAAATTATTATTATTAATTTCAAGTTTTAAATTATTTTATTTACTTAAATAGTTGTTTTATAATTGATTTTATTAATTACTATATAATCCAAAATTAATACATCAATGTTATAAATTAAATTTTATTATATATATAAATTAAATTAATGATAAGTTGGAATTTACACTAATTAGTTTATTTCTTCTTGAAAATACTCCTTGCCGAAACTTCGATGTATAGTCGAAGGGGCAAGACGGACACGAAATCTCGAAAATGAGACACCACAGAGGCCAGTATGACGAGCTGATCGCTAGGACACTGATTCTACTCCATGATAGATATGTTAAATAAACATGACCCTAGACTTAAAACTTAGGTTATGCTATTATTAAATTATTAAATTATTAATTATTAATAAGATTAGTATAAGGGTATGAATGCACATTAATAATTAAGGTTTATTTTAGTATTAAAATGCTAGTATAATGTTAATGGAGTTCGGGTTAAGGTAAATTAAGGTGGTAATTTCATTAATAAATGGTTATTAATAAGAAACAAGGTACTAAACATTAATTAAAATCTTATGAAGGGTTAACTTGCGACTTAATGGTTGGCCTCAAGATGGCCTGATCGAAACGCCCAGAACTATAGCTCTTAGAGTAAAAACTCTCGTAAAAATAATCGTCCGATGCACCTTTTTGAATTAACTGTTGAGTTTAATAGTAACATAGTCTTGAAGTCGTCATATGCTAATTATCATGTTATGTCATGTTACAGGGATAAACATGGTAAGAATGTGAGCAGGTCGGGGGCGAGGTCAGGCGATGGCATTACCTGAGCCGAATGTGTCGGCACCATCGTCCGAGACCATCCTTATATTGCGCTCGCTGGAAGCAATAAACGAAACACTTCGGGGACTATAGACAGGAAGTGTTACCTCGAAGGTAGAAGTGGAGGCCCCTCCACTAAAAGAGAAAGTTCCCATAGTAGAAGTGACTACAACACCGAGACCTCCGCATCAGGATATCATAAGGGAGCTTCAGAAGATAAGGCTTCCAGAGTTTTCAGGGAGTCGAGCAAGGATACGAGTAGAGTCTTGGTTGGAAGAGATGTCCAGGTGCTTAACCTTACAAGAGTACACTTCCACGTCCAAGTCTAAGATCGCAATATTTCAGCTTAAGGGAGTTGCTTTGAACTGGTGGGGGGGCCAAGAAAGGTAGCTACACCTTACACCACACACGGTTCCATGGGAACTATTTGTGGGAAAGTTCAAAGGGAAGTACCTACCCGCATCCTACCAGGAAGAACAAGCAGGGGCTCTTCATGCCCTAGTACAAAGGCATCTATCCATGGAGGATTATGAAGAGAGGTTTATGGAATTAGTCAAGTATGTCCCCTACTTGGACAACAACGAATGCCAGGTTGAAGGCTTCGTGTATGGGATCAATACCAAGATCAGGGCCCAAGTACGGATGTGGAAACCGACTTCGGTTTCCGAAGTCGTAGATTGCGCTTGTTACACTGAGAAGATGTTGGGTGCAAAGCTCATCAGGTCATTCAACTCTTAGCAATTAGGGTTTGTGGGGAAGGCCCCTCGAATCTACCCTCGGGGAGGATATACGAGGCCACCTCCCTATGGAAATAGGTACACACCAAGGGTTTCGGTGGTAGACGGGTCAGTGGAAACTAGGGCAGTGCCCCAGTCAGCCACAAGAACTCACCAGGGTGTGAGGAACTTTAGAGGATCAGTTGGCTGGGAAGGGGTCGCAGGGGGAGGAACCCCTCTCAGAGATCTGAACAGGTTATCTCGCCCACTCCATTACAGGTTGCTTGTTGGGGATGTGGAGGTCCACATTACCAGCGTGACTGTCCCGAATTACGATATGGTACAGTGCATCGAGAAGGAAAGGCTCCAATGGGGAGTGGGGGTAGCAGGCATCAGATCTCGGCAGCCGTACACAACCATCAGGCAGAGCACCAATCCACTGTGGTGGAATCATCAGGTACGGTCAATAATATTAATCTTAGAATATTGTTCGATCCTGGTGCTGCAGATATTTTCATTTCTCCATATGCATTAGACAAATGTGGTTTGGCAGCCTACGAGCATGACGATTTCAACTTAGTCGAAATGGCTTCAGGGGTAAAGAAAGCGGTAGGACCTAGTGTCGACAAGTGCGTAGTGGATCTCGAGGTGTGTGTTACACAAGTCAAAGTGTACATCACCACCCTCGGAACTTATGATCTCATCATAGGTATGAACTGGCTAGAGGAACATCTAGCTTTCTTGGACTGTTATGGAAATAAATATCTTTGCGTGGATGACAAGGGAGAGGCCATAAAGATCCAAGGTGTCAAACGGAAGGTGTCCCTACGTTTCATATCCATGATGAACGTAGAGCGATGTATACGACAGGAATGTCAGTTGTATATTGTTGAAACGGTAAACAATGAGAAGGGACCCTCCTTTGATGAGTACCCAGTGTTAGACGAATTCAGTGACGTCTTTCCAAAATAATTACCTGGGTTACCTCCTAAGAGGGAACTTGATTTTACCATTGAGGTAAAACCCGGTTCGAAGCCAACATCAAAGACACCATACAAGATGACGGCCCCGAAACTTTGTGAGTTGCAAATGCAGTTGAAGGAATTGCTAGACCTAGGGTTCATCAAGCCAAGCATTTCACCATGGGGTGCACCAGTAATTTTTGTGAAGAAGAAGGATGGTTCCTTGCGTCTTTGCATCAATTACCGAAATTTGAACAGCGCCACAGTGAAGAATAGGTATCCGATACCTCGAATAGATGACCTCTTTGCTCAAATGAAAATGGTGACAGTCTTCTCAAAGATTGACTTACGATCAGGTTACCACCAGCTACGGATTAAGGAAGGTGATATACCTAAGACTGCTTTTCAAACAAGGTTTGGGCACTATGAGTTTGTAGTGGTACCCTTTGGTTTGACCAATGCCCCAACTGTATTCATGAGTCTCGTGAATAGCATGTTTCGAAAGTACTTAGATCGGTTTGTGCAAATCTTCTTGGATGACATCCTCATCTACTCCAAGAATAAAAAGGAGCACGAGGAGCACTTGTGAATAGTGCTGGCATGCTCAAGAGATCATCAGTTATACGGTAAGTTGTCCAAATGCTCGTTCTATCAGAAGGAGATCCATTATCTAGGGCATAGAATTTCTGGTGAGGGAATTTCAGTTGATCCTGAGAAGGTGAAGGCCATAATGGATTGGCCCGTGCCAAGGAATGCGCATGAAGTGAGAAGCTTCATGGGGTTAGTTGGGTATTATAGAAGGTTTGTTGAGGATTTCTCAAAAATTGCAAAACCCATAACTACCCTACAGCGTAAAGGCGCTAGGTATGAATGGACGGATGAATGCAATGTCGCATCCGTCGAGTTGAAAAGACTATTGATGAGTGCACAAATTCTACGAGTCCCAGATATGGAGAAGGAATTCACAGTTTGCACAGATGCCTCAAGACAGGGTTTGGGTGCAGTGCTAATGCAAGAAGGTGGGGTAATAGCTTGTGCATCGAGAAAGTTAAAAACACATGAAGAGAATTACCCTACCCATGACCTAGAGTTGGCTGTGATGATGCTAGCTTTGAAACTTTGGTGACATTACCTTGTTGGACAAAGCTTTGAAACTTTGGAGACATTACCTTGTTGGACAAAGCTTTGAGATCAAGTCTGATCACCAAAGCTTAAGGTATATCTTCACTCAGAGAGACCTGAATCCTAGGCAAAGGCGATGGAGTGACTTCATGAGTGAGTATGATTTTGGGATTTCATACATCAAAGGGAAGGAGTATGTGGTAGCCGATTCCTTGAGCAGAAAACCAAAACTTTTCTCTCTTATACCTTTGAAGGTTTATTTGAGGGAAAGAGTATTAGGATAGCTAGTCAGGGATAGTTGGTACCTAAAGGTCACATCGACACTCCAGAATGGGAAACCGTTGGGACCTAAGTTTGAAGACTATGAGTTGGAAGCCGATGGTTTGTTACGGTATCAAGGAAGGATGTATATTCCCGAGGAGGGAGGTATTAGAGAGACTATCCTTAAGGAGTCCCACAGAGTAGTGTATTGCGCGCACTCATGTGTAAAGAGGATGTATGCAAACATGAAGCAACTCTTCTTTTGGGCAGGGATGAAGACGACATGGTCAAATTCATCGCTAGATGCCTTGAGTGTCAGCAGGTAAAGGCCGATCATCACCACCTGGTAGGATTATTACAACCACATGACATTCCTATGTCGAAGTGGTAGGTTATCTCCATGGACTTCGTGGTGGGATTGTCTCTTACCTCTCATAGGCATGATGCCATTATGGTATTCGTTGAAAAACTGACCAAAACTGCTCACTTCATTCAAGTTAAGGAGACCTATGATGTCACGGATGTGACTCGTGTATTCATAAATGAAGTACTTCGTCTCCATGGGTTTCCCAAGAATATAATATCGGACAGAGATTCTAGGTTTACGTCCAGGTTTTGGATGAGTTTGCAGTCAGCGTTGGGTACTCAATTGAACTTAAGCACCGCATACCATCCAGAGACAGATGGGAAAATAGAAAGAGTGAATCAGGTGATGGAGGACATGCTGAGGATGTATGTCATGGATCAACAGACTCATTGGGAAAAGCACTTACCTTTGGTAGAGTTTGCTTACAACAACAGTTACCATAACTCAATCGGGATGCCTCTGTATGAAGCGTTATATGGAAGGCCATGCAGAACACCATTGAGTTGGGACAGGTTAGAGGATCGAGTAATTATAGGACTTGAGTTGATTCAAGAGATGGAAGAATAGGTTGTTCAGATTAGACATCGATTAAAGGAAGCACAGGATAGACATAAGAGCTATGCCAATGCGCATAGGGTTGACCGAAGCTATAAGGTTGGTGATGTAGTGTTCGTCCGCATCAGGCCTAGCAAAAGTACCATCAGGTTTGGGAAAGGGACAAAGTTGTCACCACGATTTATAGGACCCTTTGAAATTTTAGAGAAGGTTGGACCCGTCGCGTATCGTCTTGTGTTGCCACCCCATTTACACAAAACTCATAATGTTTTTCATGTATATGTTTTGCGACATTATATAGCTGATGAGTCTCATAAAATAAATTGGAAGGAACTACAGGTTTCGTACGAGGGGACCATCAGGGTCGAACCGTTACGTATATTGGACGGCAGGGTTAGGCAGCTTAGGCATCGTTTGGTGGACTAGGTTAGGGTCCAGTGGGACCGGTATAACCCAGGTTCTGCTACCTGGGAGGACACAGAGACTATGCGTCATGATTACCCCACACTATTTTGACCAGAACTTCGGGACGAAGTTTCATGAAGGGTGGGTGTATGTAATGCCCCATTTTGACATTACTACTTGAACTACTATTATATGTTGTATTTGTTTGATTGTGAGACTTCGTCGGTTTGACGATACCGTGGGCATATGGTTCTATTATTTTGCCGATATATGTGTGTGTGTGTGTGTGTGATGTTAGTATTATGATCGGTAGTCATGTTTATATATGTATCATGTGTTAATTATGTCTCATTTATGCAAAATATTGAATGATGGGTACGTGGATACAGTTACAGTTATATGTTGAATAAATGAATGTTATGCCAGGTGCATGGCGAATAAATGAGTTTATTGTTGTTATGTTATGATGAAATGTATGTATACATGTTGAGGATTTATGCACGATATTCTATATTGTATGTCGAGGACTGACATACAGGTTAAAATGACTAAGTGATAGCTGGATCCTACAAGGTGGGAGAGCCTCGAGGACATGGACTCCGAAAGATAAATGGTATGCAAGTGATGCATTATTTACTCTCGCGTGATTATTATGTTGCTTATTATGATGTATGGGTGGAGTAGGGTTTCAGGAAACTCAACCGCCCAGATTGGTTATACGATGACAAACCGAGTACAGGTGCAACGCAGTTATTATGTCGGGTAGACATAGTCCCTTGTTACATTAGGGGGGTGGAGGCCTTACCCACCATTTATCCCTGAAATCCAGAGTCATGGGAGGGTTGTGATATGGCACGCTCCCCAAGATGTGTGATGATGATTTGTGGTTTCCTATTGGGGAAGCTTTGTCGATGCAGTCGACACTTCCGCTTATGGGTTCTAGCTGGAGCCGGTCATGGCTTGACACTTTAGGGTAGTTTAGCAGAGGAAAGGATAGGATGTGGAAGTTAGTTGTGATGTAGGTAGATAGATGTAGCTTGAAGTCGGGATGAAAACAAGATCCAACTGTGTGTGTGGAAAACTCTTGATTGATTATGTGTTGTAACTCAGTAATGTATGAATTGTCGTAACTTAATAAGATGCAATTCGGTAAAAGACTGTACCTTGCAAACTATGTTAAACATGTGTTAGTGAACAATAAGTTTCGTGACTATGATTGATGTGGGTGATTTATTATTGTTAGTGTACTTACGCGAGGTATGTAAGCAGTAGCTACGCTTACATACCTCACCTACATATTTATAAATTGTGTGAAATAATGCTGAATAATAATGTAATTATTGTCGATTAATAATTAATTAATGTTGATTAATAAACGAGCTATGGTTAACCTAGGTAGTAACCAATGCAATTAATTAGTAATGCTTGATTGATTGTTAATTTAATTAGTTAAGACTAAGGGTTAAAATGTTAAATTGTAATTATAACTACAAATAAAAACACATGTGCAGGTGTATAATTCAAATAAATACATTAGAAGCAAGATACACTACATGCATATCTAACATGCATTGATTTTCATAATCATAACACTTTTGAATTAAAACATTGCAAAATTGACATAAAAGAGAGAAACTTATCTTGCTATGGTGACTTCCCGAGAAACTAGCTATGTCACTGCAACATTCCACCAAGCCATAGGCCAGTTGTGTTCATCAATATCTCAACACAGCTGCCACCCACGAGATGGGAATGATTTCCACAAGGAATGGGAACACTCAAGCTCATGCACAAACTCAAACCCCAACATTCTCTTCCACACACAGCAAGCACATACATTTTTAACTATGGGATTTGCAAAACAGGGTTCCCATTGGCTCTCCCAATTCGTGGCACACCTAAAAACGACCTTTGAGAGGGGAAATCGACCCTTGGGGATAAAACTTGAATTTCCCACAAATATATGGGCATTTAAAATGGAAAAAACGACCTCCCAGGACCCCCAAACCGAATTCCTCTTCTTCCCCACTATTCTATATCACAAAAAACGCCCTTCTCCCAGCTGAGAATGAAGGAAAACACATAAAATTCATGAGGAAAATGCCCAACTAGCCCATATCTCGTGGGAGAGAAAAATTGATGGGTGAACAATGGCTTGGGGAGCAATTTCGTGGCTCTTTTCTTGCCCAAGAATCAAAACACATTTTCCAAAAATAGTGGCTTTCCCATACTCGAATTTGGGTAGCCATACCTCTCCATTTCCCCAAATAATAACCATTTCAACCAACTCTTGGGAGAAATAAAATGATTGGGTACAAAATTCAACATGGTTAGTTGAAAGTTCATGGGTTCTCTCATTGACACTTGGCTTGTTTTTATTGTTCCAAGGGTTTGAATATTTCCCTCCCACTTCCTTGTAAAAACTATGCCCCCATACTCTTGTTGCATTGCATAGCTAGTTGTGGGTAATTTATTAAAATACATATTTACATGATATTTATAGTTTCTATTGTGTCTAGATAGCACACCAACCTTATGCATCAATTTTAAAGCTAAATCGATAGTGGGGCCTTGGCCTTGGGCTCCTCATAGCGATTTCATAACAATTTTACATCATTTACATTTTAATGCAATGGGGTCAAAATTGGGATATTACACCGAGTATTAACGACATTTAGATGATCTGCCATAGTGTCACCATCCTCCATCCTAAGTTGAAATAACCTCTTTTGAATAAATAACTTGTTTACCAGGGGATTTGATTGATACAAGTTCCCCAACTTATCCCATAGATTATTTGCATTGTCTTCTCTAGAAACATTGAACAACATTGAATCTAAGAGGCATAGTCAAATCATGCTTCTTGCTTTCCTCTCCATCTTTTCCCAATCTTCTTCCAACATACTAGTGGGCTTTGTACCTAGACCCACAATGATACATTTATCTATGTCTACAATAATATCTTCCATCTTTAGCTTCCATAGCTCGAAACTTTCGTCGTTAAACTTCTCGATTTCTATTCTTGAACTGAAGCTCCACTCCAACACAGTTTATTGTAGACCCAAGATACCCTTGATCTTGACAAGATCATCGAAACCATAGCAACAAAGGCATCACCATAAAGCTAATAACCTTGCTCTTATACTAGATGGAGAACTTTGATAAGCCTGTGTAAGGAAAAACAATATGAAACATAATCCAAAACACAACAATTAACAATGGCTCACACACACATTACACAAAGATTTACCCTAGAAACCCAAAAACTAGGAAAACCAACTCTCCTGAGAGTTTCTCTACTCCTTTGTCTCATTGTATTATCTTTTTTGTTTACAATACAATATTATAGCATCCAAAACCCTTACTTGGGTTTCACAACTCCAATTCCTTAATTGGAATTAGTTTAAAATGAGCCGAAAACAACTTAAAACAGATAAAAAATGGACCTAATTTTGTTTCTTTTGGGGGCGTTGACCTTTGCACCCCCTGAGATCCCCTTTGCTCTAGGAACCTACAAAAACTACAAAGCATGTCCAACAATATCTAGTATCCACTAAGATTTAACTCCATACATAAAGCCAAAAAATTATACCCAGTTGCAATTTTACCTCGTGCCCAAGAGGAAAAAGCTATCATAACTTTATAAAGACATTAATACACATTTATATTTTATAAATTAATATTAAAACATATTTATATTAATAAATTATAATAAAATATTATTTATGGTGTAGTGAATTATTAATCCTCATAAGCTTTTCATTTTCATCTTTTTGACTTATATTCTCGAACACACATTTAACATGATAATTTTGATTTTTTTTTGCTCTTTCACTTTATCTTAATTATTTGAAGCTATTTAATAGTTAGATATTTTGACTTTTCTAGTTATTATTGATGGAATCTAATAATTTAATCTTGATCGGGATCAAACTTTTTCATTATTCAAAATCCTTTTTTAATTGCATAAATGAATTAATAGCCTTCAAATATCACTGTTGCACCCAGATTTTGTAATCGCAATAGCTTGCATCTTTGATTCCAATAACTCCTACCAGATTTTGAACAAAAATAGTCGAAAAACATACAAAAAAATCACCCAATTCATCGCTTCTATAAACTATTCATAATTATTTTGATATGTTTTTGTTTTCTTAAATATTAATTTTGGTATAATGTTCATGATATTTTCAAATATAGCACATTTTAAGTGAGACATGTAACTCTAGGTAAAACGAAAAGTAAAGACCCATCATATGTCATTTATGTCACATTTTAAATGATTAGTTGATGTATATTGGTGTCTACTCATAATTCTTATTACTTGACAAATATTTTCCATTGTTATTCACGGTTTCTTTGGTAAATTTTTTGACCTCAATGGTAGAGAAACGCCTTTTCAATGTATAGTTCTCTGCTTGAGCTTATGGTACTTTCAACGTAAAGTGTTTCTTTAGTGTGCTACTTAGTTTTCATTTAAACTTTATTGGCAGGAGAAATGCCTTTTCAATGGAAAGTTCCCTTCAAACCTAAATAATAATAATCATCATTTTTGCATAGATAATCATCATCAAGATTTATAGATAGTTCATAAGGTAAGATTGATGATGTTATATTACTGAGAGGAAAAATGCTAACACATAAATATAAAAGATTTGTAAACCATTTTTTTAATTACAAAGTTTTAAGTATAATGAATGTCTTATAAACTATTTCTTTGTCATAAAATATAATTTTTTTGAAATCATTTCTGATACACAATTATATATTAATGAATTGTTTGTTTGCATATGTTATCATCATTATCAATAAATATGCTTTTCTTGATGATGAACTCACTTGTGTAGTACGAAATGTACGTTGAGTACCAAAAAAACACGTCTTCCATATTAATCTCTGTAAAAACATGTCTCATCTTGATCAATTTTGATAAATCCCTTTAAAGGATATAATATAACAAATATTCACCACTTTAGATGAAATTAAACACATGCAAACAATTCCTTGTCACACTACTCCTTGATCCTCACAATTCCTTGTCACACTACTCCTTTAGGTTGTGATATGACGATAATGAATGCCACTATGATGTTGTCAAGGTTGGGCATTGATGGCATTGATTATTGAGTTGGCACCAAAAGTTGACATTAGCATTGAAAACCCAACAGATTAAATGTTTGGCACTAGTTGCAAATGGGGGGTCTAGTGCAACAAGGAGTAGGTGCGGGTCACATAAGAAGGCACCACTACAAGTGTTGAAGGAAATTCGCCACATCATTGTTTTCGCATGCTGAGACTTGATAAAAGGTCTAAATAAAGTTAGAAGTGCATGAATGAATAGACTATTAGCACAAACCCATCTAGTCTGGACATGATATGCACCTTGAGATTTTCAAGCTTGAAGTTATATATTTGAGTTGAAATATTTAATATGGTGTTGGCATGTTGAAAAAACTTGTAAAGCCAATATATACATCCTTAGAATTTCACAAATCTAATGTACCATCTAAATTCAATGTACACACATAATGCAATTTTTTTTAAAGCTGAAAAAAACTGTATCTCTGTTATTCCAAAATAAGAATCAAGATATACACTATATCATAAACTTTCACATAGCAAGAAAAATCCGGTGCAAATCATCGGTCTTGTGAACCGGCTAGGGTAATCAAACTTTTCTTGAAATCATGATTGTGACCATACTTACCATAATTTAATTGAACCATCACTGACATAAACAAAAGTGGTCTACAAAATTCAACAGGTTCCACATATGATTCCAATACAAATAAAGAGTAAAATACTGACATTGATAGGAGCCTAAAATCATGTAAACATATGAATACAAAAAATGGAGATGATGTATAATGATCAAAACCGACATTGTACCATCAGAGCTCAAAATTTATAATAATCGCAAGGAAGTTCCAACATCCCCCATCAATGAATTGAGTCGTGTAATACCCCCATTTTGACCCTTCGGATGTATTGGCTTGTAATGTAAACATTGTATATATGTGATGTATGATTTCTACCGTGGAGCTCAAGGCCTCGCTAGTGAATGCTTAGCCTGGTATTTCAAATTGCACTATCCATGTGCTAGTAAGCCATGGAAATTGTAAAAACATGTAGATGATTATAATGCAAATAAAAATACCAAGGGGTTGGCTATGGATGCAACTAAATGAGGGCTATGTGTATCCACTACGGATAGGTGAGGGGGTTGTGGGATTGAACCCTAGGCTGCCAAATGTCACCTTGAGAACCCACCTTTGACTGTCCTAGTTGTCATTTAATTTTGTGTAAGGAAGTACTGCAGAAAAACTGTTGATGAGGTTGATGGAGTATGGGCAGCCCTGAAATCCATAAGGCAGGGTATGGGCTCGGTTTTGCTTGTCCCACAAGTCACCCTACCTTAAGTGGGACGTTTTCCCTAATCCCGAGGCGATGGTTGATCAAGGAGGCATCAGTTGGACGGAGGAGACAAACCCAACAGAGAGGGGAAAACCATAAATGGCGATTCTGAGTGAGGCCGCGTTTTGGTAAGTGCCAAGATTTACCTGGGAATCATATGGACAGTGGAATTCGATGGGGAAATGTTAGAAAAACAGGATTGCAAACCAATAACAATAAAAAGAAATGCAAATATAATCACACAGACACATTACAAAAGAGACACCAATATATCATGGTTCACCCAAGATGGGATACGTCCACACTGAAATTGCCAATCCTTATTATTATACCATCCAGCAAATGAAGGGATACAACCTGCAGCACATCCGCTGCACTTCCTCTTCACTGTCTCATAGTCTCTCTTCATGATCTCAGAGATCTTTACAATGCATAATACCTAATACATCAACCCTAGCCGTATTACAATGTTTTTCTTATAAAGGGAAAATACCATGGGTTACCCAAAACCATGGGCTCGTAATCTGTTGGCGAAACAACCCAAAATTTCCTTTGGGGGCTACCCCCTGGGGCGCGTGCCAGGATCATAACCAAACCTGGGGTACAACACGGCTGAAACAACATCATCTATGAGACTGGAAGATCAGGCTCCACAACCAACAATCTCCCACTTGGAGATTGATCACAACAACTCCACCGCTGCTGTACTTGCTGTACTTGAACTTGACAAATTTTTCATCTTCTCCTTCATGCTAGAAGGCCAACTGAAACCGAGCAATAACTCAGTTTCTCTCTGGTCATTACCTCTGTGAACATATCTACAGGATTCTGGCTAGTATGTATCTTTTCCAGCTTCAACAGTTCATCTTCCAGAACAGAGCGTATGAAATGGTACTTGAGCTGTATATGTTTAGTCCTAGAATGGAATGTTGACTTCTTTGCAAGATGAATGGCACTCTGG
This sequence comes from Larix kaempferi, assembly GCA_027924585.1. NCBI lineage: Eukaryota > Viridiplantae > Streptophyta > Pinopsida > Pinales > Pinaceae > Larix > Larix kaempferi. The sequence continues at coordinate 38,099,977 of BSBM01000017.1, forward strand.
ATGTCACTATACAACCTGTTATCCTTCTACTTCTTACCCAATTCCTCCATAAACCTCTACAACCAAATCATCTCTTTACTAGCCTCTGTAACATCAACATACTCTGCTTCCGTTGTTAAAAGTGCAACAACCTTTTGCAGTTTCAAAATCCAACTTACTGTTGTTCCACCTACAGTAAACACATACCCTATGGTGCTCCTCCTGCTATCCTTATCACCTGCCATATCTACATCAACATATCCCTGTAGAATAGTGTCTAAACCTCCAAAACATAATGCCTGAGTGGTAGTACCCCTTAAATACTTGAGAATCCACTGTACTGCCTTCCAATGTTCTTTACTTGGATTGTTCATATATCTGCTCACAACTCCCATTGCATGTGCAATATCTGGTCTTGTGCACACCATGGCATACATCAAGCTGCCAATTGCTGATGAATAGGGAATCTTGAACATGTACTCTGTCTCTTCCTGTGTCTTGGGTCACATTTCCTTACTTAGATTGAAATGGCTAGCCAAAGCTGAACTATCTGGTTTTGCATTCTGCATTCTGAACCTCTCCAACACCTTTTGTATGTACTCACCTCGAGACAATGTCAATTTGCGATTATTCCTGTCTCTTGTTATTCTCATACCAAGGATTTGCTTTGCAGCACCCAAATCCTTCATCGCAAATTAATTTGTTAACTTCCTTCTGAGCACATTTATTTCCTGCATGTTAGACCCTCCAACAAGCATGTCATCCACATACAATAACAACATAATATAACTTCCATTATCTAGCCTCTTGAAATAAACACAGTGGTCAGAATGACATCTACTATAACCTTGTTCTGTCATAAACCTGTCAAATTTTAAATACCACTGCCTTGGAGCTTGCTTCAAGCCATACAAACTCTTCTTCAACCTGCATACCAAATTTTATTTCCCTTTGACCTCATACCCTTATGGTTGCTGCATATATATCTCTTCCTCCAAATCCCCATGGAGAAAGGTTGTTTTTACATCTAACTATTCAAGATGCAAATATTCTACCGCCACTAGACTTAAAATAGTCATAATTGAAGTCATCTTAACAACAGGAGAAAATATTTCATCAAAATATATACCTTTCTTTTGTGCAAACCCCTTTACAACAAGTCTAGCCTTGTACTGCTTCTTACCTCCTTCTTCTTCCTTCAACCTGTAAATCCATTTGTTCTGCAATGCTCTTTTACCAGCAGGCAACTGAACCAAATCCTAAGTCCGGTTTCCTACCAATGACTCCATCTCCTCATTCATGCCTTGCTCCCACTTCTTTCTAGTTTCCACCTGCATTGCTTCTTCATAACATTTTGGTTCACCAGCATCAGTCATCAATAAATAATACATTGAAGAAGAGTATCGTTCAGGGAGTCTACTTAACCTGGTAGATCTTCTTACACTTGCAGGAGTTTCAGGTACTTGCTGTTGTTCTTGATTTTCTGGCACCTCTAGAACTTCATTTTCTTCAATTTCATCAAGTACTGTGTACTCTATGTTTTCATTTTCCTGTTTTTTTCCTTGCAATTGATCTTTATACATGACCCTTTCATTGAATATCACATCTCTACACCTAATTATTTTGTTATTTTCATAATTCCATAAGCGATAACCAAAATCATCAACTCCATATCCAATAAAGGTACATTTCTTGGATTTAGCTTCAAGCTTTGTTCTATTTTCTTTATCAATATGGACAAATGCTTTACAACCAAACGTTCTAAGAAATGAGTATTTGACATTTTTACCTGTTCATGCCTCCTCTGGAATACCACCATCCAAAGCACTAGAAGGCCCTCTGTTTATTAAATAAACAACAGTATTTACAGCATCTGCCCAAAACTGTAAGGGAAACCCTGCATGCAATCTCATACACCTTGCATGCTCCATGATCGTTCTATTCATCCTTTCTGACACACCATTTTCTTGTGGTGTTTCTGGGACTATCTTCTCTCTACGAATCCCATGGTATGAATAGTAACTATCAAACTCCTTGCCGCAGTACTCACCTCCATTATCAGATCTGAGACACTTCAACCTTTTTCCTGTCTCATTCTCAACCAAAGCTTTCCACTTCTTAAAAGTAGCAAACACATCAAATTTATGTCTAATGCAATAAACCCAAGTTTTTCTAGTTGCATCATCAATAAATGTAACATAATAATGAGAGCCACCAAAAGATTGTACTTGAGCCGGTCCCCATACATCTGTATGCACAAGCTCTAACTTTTCAATCTTCTTCTATTTTCCAACCCTGAGAAATATGACTCTCTTCTGTTTTCCATAAAAACAGTTCTCATAGAATTCCAAACTTACCTACTTCAAATCTGACAACAACTTTCTTGAGTGAAGAATCTGCATCCCCTTCTCACTCATGTGGCCAAGCTCATGATGTCACAATGTTGTATCTGTTCCTGTGGAAGCTAAAGAGATAGAATGATCGATATTATGAGGACATAAATACAACGCACCTACCCTGTCTCCTTTTTCTATCACCATTGATCCTTTAGTGATCTTCCACCACGTTTCTCCAAACGTAGATAGACAGCCGCCATCTCCCAACTGCCCTGTTGAGATCAGATTTATTTTCATAGCAGGAATATGCCTAACATCTTTTAGCAGCCATTCAATTCCATTCTTAAATTTTATTCATACCTTACCCATTCCAACAATTTTACATGGCTCATCATTACCCAATAAGACATGTCCAAAATCACCTAGAACATAATCATGAAAATATTTCCTATGGGGTGTAGCATGACATGAAATCCCTGAATCTACTACCCAATAATCACTAGTATTATCTAATGCAAGAATCAAAGCATCTTGTAACACATCACCTGCTACATTTGCTTCTTGGGTAGTTTCCTGTTGTCCATCTCCTTTCTTCTTTAGAGATCTGCAATCTTTCTTTAGATGTCCTTTCTTTCCACAGTTCCAACACTCTATTTTTCTCAGTTTGGACTTGGATCTGCCCGTTTTAGACTTACCACAATTACCTTGGATATTTCCTTTCTCCCTTTGTCTTCCCCTGCTCTCCATGGTCAACACATTACTTGATGTCTCACCTGTGCTTTTTATTTGCATTTCCTCGCTAAGAATAACACCAATAACATCATCAAATTTCAAGGTTTTTGAACCAGAGACAGAGTTACTTACATCCATAACCAAGCTATTCCAGCTTTTTGGAAATGAACACAAGATTAGATGAGCCCTAACCTCATCATCAAAGTTCAGACTTATAGAACTTAATTGATTTGTAACCATATTAAATTCATTTAAATGATCAACAATAGATCCACCTTCAAACATCTTCATATTAAATAAACGCTTCATTAAAAATACTTTGTTGGAGCCTAGGGTTTTTCATACAGGTTACCCAATGCGCTCATCAAACCCTCCATTGTTTTTTCTTTTGAGATATTGAAAGCCACCGACGAAGCCAGGGACAGCCGTATTGTCCCCAGTGCCTTTCTGTCAAGAACTTCCCATTCTTCGTCTTTCATAGTCGCCGACTGCTTTGCTCTTCCTCCCAACGGTAGGAATAGATCCTTCTAGTACAGATAGTCCTCCATTTGCATCTTCCATAACTGGTAGTTTTGTCCATTAAATTTATCAACCTTAAACTTTCCTTCTTTCCCCATTGCTCCCACTCTAGCCAGAAACCCTAGTTTCCTGCGGGTTTATCTGTCAAATAGACCTTTGGCTCTGATAGCAATTGTTAGAAAAACAGGATCGCAGAGCAATAACAATAAACATAAATGCAAATATAATCACACAGACACATTACAAGAGAGACACCAATATATTGTGGTTCACCCAATATGGGCTACGTCCACACTGAAATTGCCAGTCCTTATTATTATACCATCCAACAAATGAAGGGATACAACCTGCAGCACATCCGCTGCACTTCCTCTTCACTGTCTCACAGTCTCTCTTCACGATCTCAGATATCTTTACAATGCATAATACCTAATACATCAACCCTAGCCGTATTATAATGTTTTTCTTCTAAGGGGAAATACAAAGGGAAAATACCACGGGTTACCCAAAACCATGGGCCCGTAATCTGTTGGCGAAACAACCCAAAAATTTTCTTCGGGGGCTTGTTGGCCCCCGGACCCCCTGAAGCACGTGCCGGGATCATAACCAAACCTGGGGTACAACACGGCTGAAACAACATCATCTATGAGACTGGAAGATAAGGCTCCGCAACTAGATTTGATAGCCAAAAACCCAGTTGCGGGTCAGAGCCATTCCGCCGCAACGCTGAGGAAGATCCAAAAGAGGATCGTAGTGGGAGAGAGACTGAGGGGTTTAGACTTCATGGTAGATCCAGTGAGGGGTCATTTAACCTTGGTTTAGAAGTCTGGACCAACCATACTTTCCCAGGTCAGCGCTGAGGGAAGGGGTGCTCGAGGGATTGCGCAGCAGAGAAGGGGACCTTACTTAGGTTGAGGGTGGAGGTGATGGGGGTGCCTGGACTGTCTGAATGCAATTGGATATAATTGTAGCTATGTAGTTGAGCTCATTGGCTTAGGAAAATCCTTCCCTGTCTCCCCATGTGCCTGATAGAGTCAGCTGTGTGCTGGATGACCCTAAATGATTGTGCCTAAGGATGTGAGGGAGCCTGTTAGCTCCTCCTTAATGGGTAGTCTCTGAGTGGTGAAATAATACAGGCTGGGCAGAGACCTATGGTTGGGTTGGAATGTGGCAGTCCATAGCCAGTTGCGTGGAGATTTTAATGAAAAGATAAGCGTTCTCTGTGATTTATATCATGTTCATTCTGTGTTCTAAATGCTTAATTGTTCATGTTAATGGGAATGGAAGGATTATCTTAAGTTAGTCAGCATAATATTGTGCATAGAATGAGAAGAGGACTAATTCCCTGAAGGTTGTTTCATCGTTCTGCCTGGGATAAATGTGTTGATACATTCCCTTATATGTGTGTGTACAATGTTTCATTCCACTGTGTTTAATTGAGTATGCATATGCACACCAGTGTTTGTATTTATATGAATATGTTCATTGATGAATAGGGCTAAGTCTTGTGAAGGCCTAGAAAGCCGAGACTGTTAGTCATGGCATTGGAGAAGAAATAGACACCCCCCCTGTGGTGTTCATGTTCCCTCTGTGGAACAGATGAAGAGAAGGGCCATGACATAGTAGTATAAGAGCCCCTTACAGAGTGGTAAAGATATCGGCCTGAGAAGTTGGCAGTAACAGGGGTGTATGGCCGACTTCAAACTTTCCGAACCCGCATTGCGGAAGTTGGAGGCGTGATTTCTTCGGAGTTACATGCTCTGGTTTCGACTTTCCGACTCCCGCTAGGTAGATTCCAGAATGTGGAAGTCGGAGGTGCAATTCTCCCAGAGTTGTGAATTTGGAGTTCCGAGTTTCGACTCTCGCAAGCCATATTGCAGATTATGGAAGTCAGAGGAGTAATTTTCCCGAAGTTGCACGCTGTGGTTCCAACATTCCGACTCCCACAAGGCGGATTGCGGAATGCGGAATTCAGAGGTGTAATTCTCCCAGAGTTGTGAATTTGGAATTCCGACTTCCGACTCCTGCAAGCCGGATTGTGGATTGCAGAAGTCAGAGGAGTAATTTTCTCGGAGTTGTGAATTTGGGGTTTCGATTTCCAACTCCTACATTGCGGATTTTAGATTGTGGAATTCAGAGAGGTGATTTCTTCAGAGTTGCGCATTGGAGTTCTGACTTTCTGAATCCCGCATGACGGATTGTGGAATTCGGAGGCGTGATTCGGCGAAGTTGTGTATTCCGTGTTCCGACTTCCGACTCCTGCACCATGGATTATGGATTGCGGAAGTCGGAGGCGTATTTCTTCGACGCTGTGTATTTGGTGTTCTGACTTTCCAACTCCCACATTGCGGAATTCGGACTTCCGACTTTCGACTTGTGGATTGCGGATTGCGGACTGAAGTTGTTACGGTTGTGCGAAAGTGCATAGTTTAAAAAAAAATTAGCAGGTTGTTTCTAAGGATCTCCCCCATCACCTCTAAAGGGCACCGAGGGGACCGAGGACGTGACAAATGGTATTCGATCCCAAGGTTGCAGCACTAGGGCTGATTGGGCCAAAGTAAGAGCTTGCGGGCTTGTTAGAGTTGCAGAACGAACAAAGACTGAGAAGGATCGACGGCCGCGTAGCATTTCGCTTGGTGAAGTGCACGAGAGTTAGTGGAAGATTAGTCTACGAAATTCAACTGGAAAAAGGAATGATACCTTTGGAATCCGCCTTGAGTGAGTGAGACCCCGAAACCAACAAGGACTACCTAATCAACATAGAAAGGCCGATTCAGATCCATCTAAACATCTAGCCCTTTACCTAGCATCGATATTGAACAATTGCAATGCTCATAAGTGCAGGGAAGTCCAAGAAAGGCCAAGTTGGACTTGACCATAATTTCTAAAATCAATGTGAGTAGCAAGGCATGTGAGCCTAGTGCAATGTGAGTTATTGCGGTGATCAAGGAAAGCTACACAGGGCTGAGAAGATGGTTGCAGCTTAAAATTGGAGAATGATCTCCAAGGGCAATGTTGATAAAAATGGAAATTTCTCACCTTAAACTATTTATGTTTATAGCATAAGAATTGCATGTTGGGAAAGTAGAAAGTAGGAATGTTACACATAATTATATGTATTGAATTGCTACTTGGTGAAAAAATCATAGCTAATGATTTCTTATGTGCTTGCTAGAGAGGCCATGAAATTGGATCAGCTATGATGTGGAAGAGGAATTCCATGCTATGATCAGGGATTCGAAAGGGAGAATTCCTTAATCCCTCTCTTGCTCTTGTATTTATATTTTATGAGCTTTACATACATAAAATTTTGGCATAGGAATGTTGAAAATGTAGGAGATTAGATGGATGAAGTGAATATGCACTAGCTGGCATATTAATAAACATTGCACAGTGCATGTGAAGATTATTGTGCATAAATATGATGTTGCATGTTGATAAAGCTAATGAAGTTTTACATATGTAATGAGCCACTTAAGATAATTATTGTGGTTGATAATCACTATTGGTGTTGGTATTGGTTGTAGGACCAAAGACAACAGAAGCATGGCTAAAGATGTTGATGATGTTGTTGCATGTGACCAACAACCTTATGATAAGGGTTGGTGCAACAAATATATGATCAAGAGGTGGGTGGAAGGACTGTGTAGTCCTTGGTAAGAGGCCAAATTGATCAGGTAACATCATATAATATGTTAATGGAATCCATGCAGGTAATGTTTTATTTATGCTAATTGTATAAGTGTTGAAGATGATGGGTAAGAATCCCTTCAACCATATATTTAATCATCATAAAATGGCATGCATGTAAGGTTGAATGCATTTATGTGAATTCCATACCACCATGGTATGGTGAGGTATGGGGTAGTAAGGGCAAGGATCCTCATACCATGTGACTGTTTAAAATTTAGACTGCATTCATATGAAAATGTATCATGCCATGTGTGTATGTCAGTTATGAGTTAATAACCAAAACAAGTGAGGACTTATGGTCCTGTTGTGGTAGTGCATTCCATATGAGATAGTCATGGTTAAGGCCATAAGGTGGTTGGAGTGGTGATGCTATAGCGCTACACAAGTATCCCATGAACTCCCTATTGGTGTAAATTTGGAATGAAATCACTTTGCCAATAACCAAGGAGTGAGAAAACTCCTGATGTATTGTTCGAGTGGAGAAGGAAGACACCAAATAGATAACCAAGTGATTGGGGAGATGGTTGGGTATGGTGTTGAAGCATTGGATAGGATGTCCAACTTACCATGGCAAGAAACCTGTGTAGGCACAAAAATGTTTTAGATCAATGATGTAGTGCATTGGGTGCATTAAGTAAATGTACATTAAAATATTTTGTAAATCTTGTGGTCATGCATTGTGTGAATGCATGGTTATGGTATACATTTCATTGCAAGTAGATAATAGATGAAATGAAGAATTATTGATAATTATAAGATCATTTCATAAGCTGCTATGGATGCAGGAAAATGATTGCATGAAGAAGGTAGTCATGTTCGATGGGCTACCAGAATGCTTTGTTGGGAGGACAACCTAGTTTCCTGAATGGATATGATTGTGTAATCATGAGAATTTGATTTTTTATTTAAAATGCATAGATAATGTGACTGTGTCTTGCAATTTTATGGTGATAAGATGTACATAAAGTAGAGGTATTTCATTTTCTTTGAGATAATAACAGCTGATAGTGTTTGAATTATTGAGTATTATAATTCTGAGATCACTTCAGTGACTGTTGTAACAATGAAAATATTATATGCATGAATGCTTACCAAGTGCTTGGATGATTGAAATTTCAGACTACATGTAGAAATGTCTTAGGTATGGCAATGTGGGTAAGTCCATGATAAAGACTGAAATCTACCATGTAGAAAAGCCAAAAATCGTGAGAAGGATCTCAGGGTTCTCAAATATGATTTCTATATGAAACATATTTGAAATTTTCTGATTTAAGTTTATGAGAGTGATCTCATGGTTGCAAAATCTAATTTATGTAGGAAACAAATTTGTAAATTTCATATTTAAGATTTTGCTAATAATTACTAATGGTTGTTTGGTTCTCTAGAATTGTGTCAAGAGGACGTGTTGTAGGTGGATGTTCAGGTTATGGAAGAAAGTATAAAACCATAATGGACAGAGTATACCACTTACAAGAGCCAAACAATATGAGGATGGCCTCATGGTTAAATAAATCAAATTTATGTAGGAGACATAATTATAAATTCATATTTGAATTTGATTATTAATGCCATGGATTGGTTATGGAAATTAGATTTGAATTTGATTGCTAATGTTGCTGATTGTTTGGCTATTTGAGAAGTGTGTCAGGAAGACACATTGCAGGAAGACCATGTGCTATGGCCTACAGAATCCAAACTCCATGGGAAGGATCCCATGCTTTGGAAATGGGTTTGGGGTGAAACGCCATTGTAAATTTTGATAATGTCTTTAAACTTGAATTGTTACAGAACGAGAACGTTGCATCATTGAAAGGTCGAGCATGATTTTAATTCCAGGAAAAAATTAGAAACATTTGAGATACGACATAGAAATGTTTATTCATGAGGCATTGCCATGATCTAGTCAAGCGAAATTGGGAATATATATAATGTACTCTAACATACTTTTCAAGTTTTATTGCTAGGTTTCAACAATTTACAAAGACTCCCGAGTTCCTAGAGGAGGTCAATGCCATTTAAGAAGAAATGGGTCAATTGAACAATGCAAGAAATTTAAATCTTCCACCATATCCCCTGGCAAATACATAAATCATAATCTTATTTTCCTGTTTGTTTTATATACATGCCACAAGCAACAGGAAAATTGGTGAGAAATTAGAATCACTATTTCTAATATATATATATATATATATATATATATATATATATATATATATATGTTTAGGGTGATGGAGATCAAACTTCCAATGTCGAATTGAGATCGTGTATGTAGGAACTTGTGAAGTTGACTTTATTGAAATCGAAGAAGTTTTTGTTCTTGTAAGAAACTTTAGCCCAATATAGTGTTTGAAATTGGAATTTATTATATTAAGATGCATTGTAATGACTAAATCCAAGGTACTATTTCTTTCTTTGCAAGACAATGGAGAGCAAACATCTATTGTGGAATTGGCAACAAATATGTTGGAACTTTTGAACTTGAATTTTTGGAAATTCAAGAAGTCTTTGTTCTTGGAGATAACCAAAGCCCAATTTAGTGTTTGACAGCTAGTTTAATTTATATAGTGTTGTACTTATTCAACTTCCGAAACAGTGACATGGGTGAGGCTATCTATCAAAGACATTAGACCTTTCTAAATGAAAGGACAAAGAAAGCTGCCTATTTAAAATTTTGGAAATCCTAAGTGACCGATGAGAATTTTCATCCTATCCTCCTAGGCCGGTTCCAAGGTTAGTTTATCTTGGACATAGCCCTATTGCATTTGAGGGGTACCTGAAAGCATGCTTGTTTCTATGCAACCATCTCTAGTTTGTAGTTTTGTTAGGCCAATACAATCCAGTATTTTTGTTGTGCTACGAATCTTTAGTGGAGTGGAGACAAATGGTAAGAAGTTCAACCTAATGACATTTAAACTGGTATGCAACAATAGAGCAAGGTTTCAGTGGATCTACCAAGTGTCAACAATCTTTCCTATGTCCCAGATTGTCAAGCTGCGTATGCTGTCCAAGAACATGCTTTCATTGAAACTATGCTGAACATTGCAGACGTAGCTCCGAAAGAGGGGAGCTTTCTCTACTTCACCTTGTAAGTGGGTTGAGGGAATCACATGAACATGCACTCACACTATGGTGATGATGACATTCCTTGATCTCAAGCTTTCTGTCGTCATATGTTTGAATCGATCATGCATGGCAGTATATTTATGTCTGTAAAAACGATTATTTCTAAAAGAAGATTATGTCTGTAAAAACGATTATTTCTAAAAGAAGATGAGGTATTAACAAGTCGATGTATAATATTTTTCATATGTATAATATGAAGTTGGCAATAGAAGATGAGAATATAGACATTTTGTGAGACTTATCAGTTGCCAAGATAAAAACCAACGAGGGCTAGCCACAGGAAAAAAAAAATGTAATAGAATGGTTAAAGAAAATTGTGCTTTGACCTATAATATTTTTCATATTTTTATTAACAAGTCAGATGCTTACATAGGAAGAAGCACCACATTGTGTAGATATCACAATTAGCAGGGACAATCATCAATGTTCTTCTATTTCTAGAAAATATTGTTTGTTTAACAAGGAAGCTCTCTATATTGATAAGCAACTAAGACTCTTGAAGATATTTGTACAACCTTTAGGATGTCTATAAATATAGATAAGACAAAATCAACAAACATTAAATGCAAAAATTATCACAAGGCTTAAATTATAATTACAAGACTAGCACATTGTAGAAATTCCATTTTTCTAAGTATCTTGAAATTGATTTTTTTGGTCAGAATCTGAAATGGAACTATGGTAATGAAAACATAATCGATGGAGGTTGGAAAGTTTGCTTAGTACATGACAACAAATTCTAGACCCATAGAATATGGTTTTGGGTAAAAAAGAAGGCATTCTTCAATGTTATTGCTATCATAACAATTCTATGTATTTGCAAGGTTTTGAGCGGAAGTATTTTCAATAAATGTTGAAGCAATTTATAATAAAGAATTATAAAACCAAGTTTGAACATAGTTATTATATCATCCTTCTAGATGCTGGGGTTCCACTCATTGAAAGAAAGGTTGTTACTGTAAAATTTATTTACAAGGACAAGGTAATTAACATGAGCAATGAAAGGCTTCATAGCATGGCTTCAATGTTAGGATATTTCAATACTCCATCATTGTCCTACCTAGCATTATTTATTTTTCCTAATTGTTGATGATGTCATTTTCTCTGTAGTGGTGTGTAGATGTCATCCGGGATCCATATACCACCTTCTGAGCCTTGCATGCATCATTTTAGGACCACTACAGTCAATTTCCTATTTTATAGGAACCTACTGAGTGTTCTAGTGCAGTCCACCTGAGTTAGCTGACTCTTGTGGGGGGTTAGAGCTTTGGATGCCACTGATTGTGGCCTCATGAGCCCTTTTCTGACTGGCATGCATGAAAAACTCACTATTGCGCCCTCCTTAGTCAGTTAACTGATTATGTCTTCAGTTAGCTAAGTATAGGTTCAGTTCAGTTGAGTTTGAGTCTTCCGGAGCACTCTAGTGGTGATAATCCCTATGCTAGACCAACTGAGGTTCGAATTCTCCTGTATGATTCTAATTCTCTCCATTGTAACATCATTGTTCATTATACTGATTATTGGAACATGTGACATTATTCTGCTCCTATCTAAGTTCTGCTGCATAATTATTCTTTTGTTCTTTTTTACTGCAGTTTTCACTCTTATTCAACTTTTCTGCTCATTCTTTCTTTGTGAGGTATCCATTAGCTCTTAGATCTGTCGTGACATATAATTTCACATTCAAATACTAGAAAATGCGACGCAAAGATGAAAAGAGGATGAATTACAGGTGTAATTTTTGGTTAAACTTTTAGGGAATACTGGAGGAGGACGTTCTCTAAGATATGAATATAACTAAGGGAAATTGAATGACTATATCCGAAGAGGAAACATGGAGTAACAAAGAGTTTTTTTAGGAGAATAGAATGATGAAAAAGGACAATGAAATCATTAATCACCACAAGTTACAAATCCAAAACTATATTTTTATTGCATGCAGGTGAAGTAAGAAGACATGTATTGCAAAGCTGAGAATCCTGAGATCCATAATGAAATCATGCTCTAAACAAGTCCACAAATACCTTGGCATGCAAAAGTCTATAAACTGTATTAAATAAATAAAATAGAAGATAAAAAACCATTTCGTTGAAATTACCATGACTTACAAAGACCTTAAATCCAATTTTTAAAATATGTATTAAAAAACAAACTCCATATATCATCAGCCTATAAAACTCAAAAGAAACTCAATAATGTCATTAACCAGGAAAACAATTCTACAAACCTAAAAAACATTAAAAATATGATAAAACCAAAATTAATGAAGCTTTATCAATAAACAAATCTTGAAATATCCATTTAAAAAATATTAAGCCAAGTATCAAACTATTGTGCCCGGACAACCCTTAAGATACTTTTGAAAAGAAGGAGCCATGTTGAGTAGAACACCGCAAGATAGATAGCATGCAGAGCACAATATAAAATAAATTTTCACCACAGAGGTAGAGGTATCCAATACCCGTTAACCGCGTGCAATGGGGAGAGCCGGAATGATATCTAAACACATGATTTTTTTACAGGTGTCAAGTCCTGGGGGGCTAACTCCAATGAACCTATGATGTAATTAACATGTATATATTCCTGGTTTTGAGCTTAAGACTAAGTCTTTACTAGAGAATGGCTAGACTTCTGTAGGTGGTCATCATGTTTTGGCAGTGCAATGAATGGAAATGATTTCGAAGAAATGAGTATTTACACCAAATTAGTGAATGAATATCCTCTTTGTAAACTTCAACATCATCTTTATGCGCAATTAACTGTAAAGGAGCCTTGCGCCCATGCAATATGAAAACATATGGGCATGGAATATGGCTTGGACTGTTAAAATTAATATAACAAGAACAATAAAACCTCTAAATTTTGTTATAAGTGGTAAAATATACGAGTCTCTTAAAATGGTAGACTTGGACACACATATTTTTTTGCATGAAAGCAGTAGCAGGGAGGGTTTACATGAGATGGAGATTGACATCGTATTAACTCTGTTGACATAAGCGATTTGCAAAACAGGAAACAAACAGGGCCACAAATTCCCGCAAGCAGGAACTAAAATTCGCACTAGAAGTATGTATCAGTTTAGATGGGAAAAGACATGGAATGTTATAGCTCTGCCATGAGATCGATGCAATCATCAAAGAGCGGGTTTTTTCCTTTCAAACCATAGATGGCAGAAAGAGGAAATACGATGGAAGAATGGGGATGAAAATTCACAGTAGTTGCCAGAGCTAGACATCACGGGAAAAACGTGAAAAAGAATTCACCGAGGTTAATGAAAGCCTATTTCAAAAGTCATTATATAAGGTGAGGGCATGTGTCTTTTCCTATTGAAACGAGTTAGTTGGAAGGAAACAATTTCTCGAAATATGAAATGAAGTGATAACACGCAATGCACTTTCTTCACGAAACAAGCAAGGAAAGAACTTCTCATGTTTTCTTGCCTAAAGGCAGACTGAATAACAATGTCGAAAGCCACTCTAAATAAATGGCAAGATCCATTTCAATGACCTCTTCACATGGATGAAAAGAATCAAAAACAAAAATGGGTGTTATGCAAGACACTACAAGCTTTAGCCATTAAAAAATACAACAACGAACAATTGTAAAAACAATGCGCAGACAAAACCTAAGAAATCCAGGCTAAAGACAACATGGTTCACACCCATAACACAGTTCACGCCCACCCCCAACGAAATTTGGGCTAAACATAGTTCACGGCCATGCGCCAACAAAACTCGGGTTAAACAGAGAGTTGATGCCCATGCACCAAACAGAATAAAAGAGAGGAGAATAAACACATCCATTTGAAGCAAAAAACAAGAGAAATCACCTGGTAAGCTCTTGCGATGAGCACACTCGAAAAGCCAGAGGAAAGTAGCTTGTTGAATAGCAAACCCGAACTGGCGTTCATCCAAACCACAGAACAACCTCCTTTCTCTAGCAAACGTTGCAACAAATGAAAAAACAAACGAAACCAGCGAGGGCCACACTGAAAACACGAGACACCGTTCTTAGGAAGAACCAGTAGGAACATAAATTGACCTCGCGAAAACTTCTTCAAGCACGGGCCCAAAACACATCCAGGGCCAAAGCAAATGCACAGCGAAAGGACCTCTGCAAAAGGCCGGAAAATGCGGATGACCATACCCCATCTAGTACACGCCTCCACAACGCATAAATAAATGAAACCCTTCACCATCTTGATAACAACCGACCATGCAAACAAGAAAACAACATACCCTGCCAACTTGCGTGTCAATCGTGAAAGGGAAAGGCCTCGAACAAGGCCGTTGTCCAGAGCAAAAGGCCATAGCACAAACACAGAGAAGCAGGACGGATCCGTCATACCACCACAATAAACAGATGACCACCTGAAATGACACCTAGGCTCCTGCATTAAACGAAGACCATACAACCACATTGAAACACCACCAACCTCTTTCATAATAGGTAACGACACATCGCCGCCAGGTCCTGGGGCACACAACCCCAGGACAACATCACCGCGAACCCAACCAATAGCGTTCGAGATAAGTCACATTGCAAAAAAACCACGGAAATACAATGTTAAGACCCTTCGCTCCGACCTTTGCAAAAACCACAACTCCAACGCTCCCGCTCCAAGTATTGTCCCCCACGGAAAACTAAATGTCAGGGACATAATTATTTAATATTGCATAAATGAATAAACATCACTTATAAAAACATTCCATATATTTTTTTAGAATTATA
This sequence comes from Larix kaempferi, assembly GCA_027924585.1. Lineage (NCBI taxonomy): Eukaryota > Viridiplantae > Streptophyta > Pinopsida > Pinales > Pinaceae > Larix > Larix kaempferi. The sequence continues at coordinate 38,115,090 of BSBM01000017.1, forward strand.
AAATTATTGATTTTTTTTTAAAATGGTGGTTCACTGTTTGTTAGAGGGCTAGTCCACCAGGAGAATGCCAACCCCTGCTATTATAACTAGAGAATCAAGGTATAACCAGAAATACAATCATTACAATAAAGGCTCAACAAAAGCAGCATGTCACTTACAAGAATTAAACCTGGGTGGGGAGGACAACTATGAGTCCTCCAACCACTCAAACTACAACCAATGGACAAAAAATTATTGATTACTACCACTTAATCCTATTTTAATTTTTTTTATTATAACTACTGTATCCTATTAACGACTATTAATGACTATGACGACTTCAACTCATGAACAACCCTCTTAATAGTAGCAACAAAAGCGCACGAGGATAAAGTGACATTAACAAGTCCCTCCATGTTCCCCGCAGCCCATGGGACTATACTGATACCTCGGAAGATTCTTATCATGCATAATTGAATTCCTCCTCCACAAATAAATAACAATATTTTAAGCAAAATAGAGACAATTTCAAGGGGGCAAGCACACCCGTAATCGTATACTTCTAGCGCTACGTAAAGGTCTTCGGGAAACGCGGACTCAATTACCTACCCCCAAGTGCCTATAAAAAGTCAGAGGCGAAGGCAGAACATTTATATCATCACCATATTTCAGCGTTTGGATTGTAGGTGTGTGGTTTTCTTCAAGGTCAAGGGTTCTCCGCTGCGGATCGGCCATTTTCTTGCTGCAGAACGTCCATGGCTTCCGCTTTCAAACGATGGCTCAGGCCCGAGGTTCGTCTTGTCCTTTAAATCCTCCTTTCGTTTATTTGAAGGGAGACTGGTCATTCTTACAGCTTTTCATCTGAATCCGATATTTTTTTTCACTTTTTTTCTTCGATGGCTGGTGGTATTTGAGCTAATATATGATGGGTTCTGTGTGGTATGTGTGCGGTTTTGGATGTGGGTGGTGTTATTTGTTGGTTTATTTTCTGAAAGCGTTTTAGCTAAGCCATCTCCGAATGGTTTAGGGAAGGAATCTGCGAGGATCTGACCCGCATCTTTGTTGATAACATGTTAGCGTCGAGGATGAACAAATTTTAAAACATACACCCTACATATTTAGGAATACGTTAACAGGGATCCCAGATCATTGGGTAAACTTATTAAAAGCAGGGGAACATGGTCTGGTAGGTAGATCATACGGTCTAGGTCGACAATAAATGGCAGATTATGGGTTTCTTTTGTTTTGTTTTTGTTTTTTTTCTATTTGAGTAGGTGAAACACAGAGCTCGAAGGTAATTCCATGTTGGTTATGGATCCACTTTTGAATTTTTTTTAATGGTTCTATGACCATGTACACTCGATTAGTGATCCTCCCAAAAGGATCCACAACGCCCTCTTGAAAAGAGGAGAAGTTTACAGTAAAAGTCTTTTAGTCCATCTTTGTGTGCTTTGAAGAGAACTTAGGCCTTACCCATATGATATGAGTGTTCACACTATACTTGTTATATTTTATTACATTATGGAGATGACTTCCTTATTTGCCTTTTTAGCTTTTACTTATTTGATTTTTTTCAGCAATTAGATCAACAAAAGACCTTCAATTGAGACCAGGTGGCATGAACAGCTAATTGATGACCTTGTCTTGACTTCTGATCATTGCTTCCTAGAAAGAGTGAGATTTTTATTTTAGCGATTAGTTGTGGGAAACATTTCTTGAACAATGGTTAGATCATCAAGCCTCAGTAAATAATATGTCCAAATATAATAGGCCCCCCTTACTATAAGAGAAGATAGGAGCCCTACTAATAATCACCAATGAGTTGCCTTGCGATGGTTCTTTCCTTTCCTTCCAAACATTTTCTTTGATCATCAAAGGCATTCTTTGCAGACGAGTGTTATATCTTTGGGATTTGCTTTCTATTTAATGTTCTTTTCTTTCCATACTAGTAACGAAAGTGAATTGTAAGGGGATTATCATGCATGCAGGGATAGTCTCTCCATTTCTCTTTAGTATTTTTGTCTAGTTGTTGTTTATATTATACTTGTCTTGTTTGTAGCTGTTTAATCTCTCGTCTGTTGAATGCTATAGCAGTTAGGAAAGTAATGTTTCCACAAAATTATCACATGAACACCTGAAGAACACCAAGATATAGTGGGTATCCTCAATATACCCAAATAAATCAATGACTTGTGTTATAATTGTTCACATCATCTTGCAAATGAGGCCATAATCATAACTATGGGACCACCAAAACCCACCTACGAACTGCCAGTGTGGGATAAGTCATTCTGGAGAGGGCGTGTAGAAACAACCCTAAACAAAGTTACAAATCCCCTCTTGTAGTTCAAAGAAATAGTGGAGAACACCCAAAAATTTATGCCCTAAAACAAATCTGTGGAAAATCCAGGGGAAAAAATTCTGTAGCAGCTCAAAGATGGAAACTGAAGCTCAAGGAAACCGCAGAAAACAAACAGAAGTATCGTCAAGTTCAGATGTGTAAAATCACTGACCTGAAAAGTGTTGCAGTCAAACTCAGATTGAGATTCTCCTTTTTCTGGAACAGAATTTAGGAATCGATAGTTATTCAATCCCTTTTTAGTGGGTGAAAATAATTTGATCTCTACAACAAGCTTGAGCGCAAATGGTTAAGGTCATGGAGACTCAATCCCACAGCCATTTGGAAAGTAGAGTCTTCACACAATGATCACTTGAACAATCCAAGAACGCAAAAGATATGGTGGGTTTTGTTAATATCAAAATAAATCAACAGATCGTTTTAAGGTTATTCAAATGATTATAAATGAGGGTTGGCAGGTGCAGAGGGGAGGGGTTTCTGTGCGGGCAGTGATCTTAGACCCCAAAGGAAAACAAGAAACAACATTTGCATGGGATTAGAAGTGGTGACAAATAACCAAGCAGAGGCACACTCCCTGTACCATGGATTGATCATCCTCCAAGATTTGAATATCAAGAATGTCATGGTCTTTGGGGATTCATCATTGGTCATCGGTCAAGTAAGAAAGGAAAATATAGGATGCAGACCAACCCTATCCAAAATGGTTATGAAGGTCAAAGGACTTAATTCCTCACTTTGAAACAATAGAACTCTTCCACATTTGCTTATCTTGTAACTCACAGGCAGATGGAATGACAAACATTGCGGAATATTGGGATAAGTGTGTCCTAATAAAAAATGGGGTTGACCCCTTTTTTATATTATATTTAATTCCGTGATCATCCATGGTGGGAGTATTAACGACGATGCGATGGTTATTCATGGTGCGGGTGGGATTTATCCAGGTCTGCATCATGGTTTATGGTTTTTTGTTATGGTCAGAATTGGGTTTGTTGTCTATAGGATTGGTTCACCTTCTTGTAGGGTTGACTTGATCATTGGTAAGACAGGCTTGCTATCAAGACTTGATCCTTGCACCTTCTGTGACAAAGACAGGCTTGCTATCGAGACTTGACCCTTGCACTTGCTGTGGCAAATTGGGCTTTGTTCGTTGTGAGGTTTGTTGGCCTTCTTTTGGGGTTTCATTCACAATGGCATCAACAATAGTGTAGAGTATTTTGTTTGGCAATGGTTTCATTTGTTGGATATTGGGTTCCTTCTCCACATTTTAGTGGTAAATACACTGGAGGAGCATAGCCACCTTAGTAATTGTATGAATTGTGGCATAATGGACATACACAAGGTGTTAAGAAAACTTGCTAGTTTGATGAATGGCCTACACAGAGCAATTTTTCACACCAACATGCAATTGGAAGCTCAATTGGCTAAACAAGTAGAGTTGGAAGTGAATTTGGAAGCCTTGTTTATACTTAAACCTGCACTGCTTTCATCAATTGAGACTCGGTGCAATTGTAAACACCATGCCCACTGTCACCTCAACGTACATTCTAAACAAATTCTAAACAATTATTTTAGTACATTCTAAACAATTGTTCTATAGTTCTGTACAGACTTGGTTTTATTAGTTAGCGTCATACATATAGGACAAATCACCGTTAAGCATTAGTGGTTCATTTCAAGGTTACTTGGGAGCGGGAGAGGGAGCGAGAAGCAAAATTTTCAAAATCTTCCGGTTAGGAAGCGTTTCGGAAGCGTTTTTTATATAATATATATTTTTTATATATTTTGATGCATATATGTCAACAAATGCATGTAGAATGTTGAATTAGTTATGGAAAGGATAAAAACATGAAATAAACAATAATAGTTAATAGTAAATACCATATAACATCATTTCATCAATCATCAATCATTAATCATTTACTAGTGAATTCATCAACCATAGGTCCAGACTCCAGTATCCATGATTCCATAAGTTATAACATCAAGATTCAACCTTAAAGCTTCAAATTTTCAATATATAAACATTTTGTCATCACCAGTACTTGTAAGTTGTAACCAAAGTTACCAAGTAACCAATTACCAAATTATAGTGACATAGTCTATAACAGAGAACATCAACCATAAAATGAAAGTTGAAAGTTGAAACAACTCACAAAGCATCATATTCATTACCAAAGAGTTATAATATGCTTTTATGCAATCAATGACTCAATCATGCAAAGTTGCAAATAGTGAACTTCAAATTCAAAGGTAGTTCAACTTAAAACTTCAAACTTGAAATGCCATGTAATGTTTACAAAATATACGATAATAAATATAAAAAAGTCAATAGTGCAGAAACTTGAAAGTACTGTAAACAAGAAAATACAAGAAAAGTAGATTTTATGGATGTTTCTTCTTGCCACGAGAAATTTCCATTTTCTTTTCTCGTGCTCTATGAGTATGAACAATGGGAATGGGATTATCATCCCCAGTAGCCACCAATGCTGAGCCACGTCCAAGACTCGATCCTGCATGACCCCCCCTCACTGATGCAGATGGAGGTTGTGAAGTTGAACCTCTAGGCAAAGATGGTGCATCTGGAAACAAGGTAGAAGATGGCGGGGGCATTGGTACTGCATGGTCATCCTCATCGCCCAAAAGCTCTTCCTCCAAGTGCTCTAAAGCTAAGGCTCCATCCTCCAAGTTATGCTCCTTCGGATTGTTGTCCCAAGTGACATATGATCTATTAGTTTTGGCACTCACAAAAATGAGTCAACAACCTCAAGTTGTAATGTACATAAACCAAACTTTCTGCTTAGTTTTCATTTAATCGGTTTCTTTTCACTGAGTGGATGAAGCTATAGGTGCTCCAACACCTTTCTGCAGAGGAACTGTTAACCACCTGTGAAAGCACTTTGACAGCCAATTTATTCAAGCATTGGCATGTTGAGCCATACATGTTCCACCATTCGATAGGAGGCGCCCTATCTCGATCTTTGATTGCATGCAAAGTACCAAATGGACCAACTTCACTGAGGTATTTGCTTAATTCACTGCGCAATATGTCCATTCCTCTGCATCAGGGACCAACTTGTCTATAGCAGCCATGTACCCAACCTGTACCTCTGGATTTGTGTGGGGCTTTCTCCTAACCCCACCCCCAGGTGCTGGTTTGGCCAACCAAGATGGAGAATAATATTTTGGTGTTAACACATACGCTAGGCATGTAGTGGAACGCTGAGATGTTCCCACCTTTTGACCACATGTGTGTGAATATGGTCATACAAGATGGGATCTTTCTGTTCAACAATATCTTTAATTTGGCCCAGCATGCTATCCATCTGCTCATACACCTCCCCAATCATCGACTTATCTATATCTGCAAACCGAATCATGTAATAAATGGGCTTTGTGAACTGCAAAACATACTTGACACTTACCCAAAATTGACCATCAAGAATTGTGTCCTCCACCTCCTGAAAATCAAGCCTGTCAGATGTGGATGTAGCCCTATCTTTCAAGACCTGCCATGACTCACTTGATACCATGCTAGCCAATGCCTCTCTTACCTTGAAAAGGCGCTTGAAAGTGAGATAGTATAGCTAGCAAATCTAGTCTTTGCTATCTTCAATAGCTCCAACTTTGAGTGATTACGGAAAATGCCATGGGCATTGCTATGGTTGGTTATAAATCTTATCATCTTCTTGCCCTTTTTGTACAACTCACCAATCTATTTGTTTTGATTTTCCTTCAACGTAATGATGTCGTGCATCAAAAGGTTCATTGTGTGAACCAAACACCCAGACCAAAATATGTTGGGGTATTTATCTTCAATGATTGCTCTCGCTGCCTTACAATTAGTAGCATTATCGGTTATGACTTGGATGACATTGTATGGACCAATAGCTTCAATGGTTATGAGTAGGAGTTCTGCAATGTTCATGCCAGTCTTGAATTTATCTGAGTAGTCATGGGTTGAAAGGAAGACTACACCAGTAGCAGACACACCAAGAACATTTATCAATGGCTTGCCTTTTACATTTGTCCATCCATCTGATACAATTGATACCCCATAATCATTCCAAGCATTTGTGAATTGCCCCAAAGCATTTTGGATCTTGCCTCTTTCCTTGTCAAGCCTCGCAATTCTAGCTTTGTCATACCCTGGGCTCTTGTATCCTGCTGGAGTAGTGCGAATGGCCTCTACCATTTCATGCCAATAGGGTGAGCGAAGGACATTGAATGGTATGCCACATGCATAGAGAAACCGGATCACTTTTGCATCCACGTCATCCCTACCACCTTAGTCAAGGAAATTTGATATTGTCTTGTGTGACCCAGGGGGTGAGAATCCACTACCTTGGGTGGATGGGCCTCCAGTTCTCGGTGAGTTTGAGGGGTCTTGGTCAACCCTTGATGCTTTTGATTTGTTTTGTGCTTCAAATTCTTCCTTCTTATACATGGCTCTTTGTGTTGATGGCACATTTGGGCAAACACAAACTCCTACAATTTTGTTTTCATCACATGGCATGTTCCCACATAGATGTCTTCTCAGACGGGTATATGAACCCATGTAAGTCTTTTTACAATGGGGGCAACCAAATTTGGCGGTTCCACCGCCCTTGCTTCCTCCCTGCTTGGTGACATATTTCCACAAGGGTGTTGAGTCCTCCTTGGTTTTCATTCGGTTTCCCTCCTCCTCCTCCTCTTCCCCTCCCTCCTCCTCTCCACGGTATGTGCCACTACCCACTTCTTCATCATCTCCCTCTCCCTCATTCCTCCTCCGATTTTCAATGAACATCATCAAAATAACAAATGGAACCAACAAAAGAAACCATAAACCCATCATCATGTTTGTTGGACTTGGAAGTTGGAAGTGGAACTAGAGATTTAACCTGTTGCCCTGCAATAGAATGATGGAGAAATCATGGGAAAGAGTAGGAGAGGAACATTTACAATGACATTCTAGATTCTAGTCAAATTTCAAACTTCAAAAGTTCAAGTCTCAAGCATCAAGATTCAAAACTTCAAGTTCAAACACAAAGCAAATCAACAAGAAAGGGTTTATAGCCTACCTATTTGGATGTCCAATGGTAGTGAGTGTGCCAACTTGCCAAGCAGCCAACCTTCTTCAATCTCCAAGAAAAAACCAAGCTTGATGGCACCTTCTCCTCTTCTCTTCTCTTCTCCTCTTCTCCTCTCCTCTCCTCTCCTCTCTTCTCTTCTCTTCTCAAGCAAAGTGATAAATGCAGTGTGGAGGAGGGCTTTATCCCTCAAAGATCTATTCCTCCCCTCCAAAACCCCAAGCGTGGACCCCACTAGCTCGAAATCATCTTCAAATCCACGGGTTGACGTGAAGCGATTCATGAAGCATCGGGAAGCGATTTTTTAATCGGTCGGAAGCGATGGGAAGCGATCTAGGAAGCGATTAGGAAGCGACGCTTCCAATCGCTTCAAGAACGCTTTATGACAGTGGCAGGGAGCGTTTTAAATTGAGCGGAAGCGAGCTTCCGAGATTCGCTTCCGGCCAGAAGTGAAATGGAAGCGCGATTCCGCTTAGCTTTTGGCTAGCTTCGGCCGAAAGCTAGCTTTTGGAGCGGGGGCGAGGGGGGGGGAGCAGTCCTTCCCCGCAACCTAGGTTCATTTAGGATTCTGAACCTGTAAATGAATGGATACTGTTAATAACCTAAGATCGCACAAGTGCTCTTGTGGGCTTGTTTGAAGTGTAACTGCTTGATGGTGGATGATGTAGGGTGAGCTTGGCAGGTAAGTTAAACTTTAACTGGTTATTATGGATATTATCCATAACTGAACCCTGTCTGCCATGGCGTCTGGCTATTAGGGATATCATCCTTACTCTTTATCCATGAACTCTTGGTGAATGACCCCTGTTTAACATCCCAACCTAGCATCCAGACATGCTTAACTTCTATTATATAGCTTGCTGTAGATTGCCTTTTATGATCTCTATTTTTCTCTCTGAGCTTATTATTGAAGTAGTTTGTACAGAGCTTGGTACAGCTTATACTATCTTAAGTGCTACTGCTAATGGCCATTGAATTCTCCTTAAAGTGGTAACCCTATAACTGCCTGTTTCTACATGTTAATGTAATTTCGATTATCTGGCATGACCAGTTCAAAACTTCAAACATATATAACAAGTCTTCAAGATGTGTGTTTCCTGTAAGTTTTATATTGAAATATATCTTTTCAACTGAAACAAACATCTGTAACAATACAACCAGTGAATTACAATCACTTTTGAAATGAAATTAATTTATGATGTTGATGGATATTTGCGATTCCAGGCCTATCCCATATTTGTAGCCACTGGTGTAGCTGTTACCATGTGTTGCTTCCAATTGAGTCGAAATTTGTTCACAAATCCGGAAGTGAGGTATGTAGAACTCTCTGGATTTTGGATTTTATGTTTTTTTTTGTGTATTATTCATTTACATCTAATTGTGTTTTGTTTTCATTTATATATAGACTACTCAAAGAAAACCGAGCAGCAGGAATACTTGAAAACTTCGAGGAGGGAGAGAAATATGCCGAACACTCGCTCAGGAAATTTGTTCGCAACAAATCCCCTGAGATCATGCCTTCCATAAACAAGTACTTCACTGAATCTAAGTGATTTGTTATATCATGCCCTCCATAAACAAGTACTTCACTGAGTTTAAGGGACTTGTTATTTTTTGGTGGTAAACATTGTTCAATAACAAACTACCACGTTTGACTAGAATTTTATGTTGAACAATCAATAAAAGGTCCGAAAACATATTTTGTTTTTTATTTCATTTTGGATCCAAAGTTGTCATTAATGCTGCAATATGAAGACAGCAATGCATGCATAAAGCTGCTGAGGCATTATAAAATTTATCAAGCAAGCTTTTTAGTGTTGTTTTTGGTTAAGGATTTACATATGGGTTTAGTTTAAAACGAGAATGTTATTGGTTGAATCTGCAATGCAATATGTTATCTTAGCTTTTGATGGATGAGCTAAATGCGTGTCATCTAAGAACTTCTATGGAAAGAAGCTGTCTCGTTCTATCTGATACAGTTTAAATTCTTAAGTGTCAGTGGCGTCCCCATCCTAGGCAGTTAAACTAGTATTGAATGTGATCTGTCTTTGTTTTATTATATGGATTTGGGTTTTCAAGGTTTTTGTTGCGACTATGAGCTAATTAATATAGAGTAATGGGCAGAGTTTCCATAAAATGAGTCATTGATGAAAAGCACTGTAATATTGAGTTATTAATATGAAGTTACAAGTGTAATCATGATTGGTTTTGCAGTTATTGATTCAAGTTTCCATCCATATGAAAATAGTGCACTAGGTATTTTTGCACAAGCCTTGTGTTAATGCAAATAATTGAAGATCTATGAATGTTGTGAAGTTTTTTAAACCTAAAATATCTGATTTGTGATGTTGGAGCCATGCCTATGAACGACATTAATTCGAGACAGTTTTTGTGATGTTCGAGCCATGCCTATGATCTGTCTTTGTTTTATTATATGGATTTGGGTTTTCAAGTTTTTTGTTGCGACTATGAGCTAATTAATATAGAGTAATGGGCAGAGCTTCCATAAAATGAGTCATTGATGAAAAGCACTGTAATAATGAGTTATTAATATGAAGTTACAAGTGTAATCACGATTGGTTTTTGCAGTTATTGATTCAAGTTTCCATCCATATGAAAATAGTGCACTAGGTATTTTTGCACAAGCCTTGTGTTAATATGCAAATAATTGAAGATCTATGAATGTTGTGAAGTTTTTTAAACCTAAAATATCTGATTTGTGATGTTGGAGCCATGCCTATGAACGACATTAATTCGAGACAGTTTTGTATAGCGAGGATTCAGTGCGATGCAAATTCATTTTTAGCAAATGTCTACCATGCCAATAGTCTGCTTTGTAGTCCTGTCAATGGTTGCAATCAACGCTTTTGTGTCGCTCATTACTTCTTTATATATATACATTGGGTGTTTAGGGGAAGAGTCATAGAGTTGGCTGGATAGTGATACAGAGTTGATGCATGTTAAGCGGGTTTCAATTTAGAGAAACATATGCTCGGGCTGTTCATGGATCCCTGAGGCATCAAAACACATGGGAAGAGGATAACTGAAGGAATAGAAATTGTTCTCGACAGAGTAGTTGGGAGTATTGGGAAAAACATGTCAATTTACTGTAAGCTATTAAAAAATGTTCATGGATCCTCTTTTTTTTTTCTTCTTACATGCACAACACTACGTTGAAGGATATATTGTTAAAAGAAAATTAAGAACTACTTGAACTCAAAATTGCAGATAGAAGAAACCTTGACAAAAAGATGATCAGATGGCACCTGTAACCATCTAGGACTTTGAATATGGTTTTGGACAACCTTCCTATAATTAAAAGTCAAGGTCAAACTCAAGGTCTGAGATAGTAACTTTAAATTGGAAATGATGCAAGGCTGACGTGATGAATACTTTTGTTTTGATATTTCTTTTCCACTGGATGAATAAATCCAAGTTTGCCTGCCTGGTTTTTTCTGAGTGTTCCTATAATGTTCTTTTGTGTGCATTGATCAGCATACGCCTGGTTTTTTCTCTGAGTGTTCCTATAATGTTCTTTTGTGTGCATTGATCAGCATACACGTATGTAAGTTGATTTTGTTGGTTCAGGACTACGATGATGTCAGCCAGTGTTTTGATTAGACATATATGCACAATATATGTTTTGTTGCAATAAATGCGTTCACAACCACTTGTTGATAACAATATAAACACATTTTTTTTAAAGGTGGTTTGTGATTTGTTAGAGGGCTACTTCACTGGTATATGTGCCAACACTTGATATTCCAACATGAGAATCAAGGTATGGCTAGATTTACATAATGCACAATCCACAAATTTATTACAAAGATGCTCAACAAGAGCATCATATCACTTACAAGAATTGAACCTGATGGGGAGAGTAACAATCAATCCTCCCAACCACCCAACAAGCTACATCCAATGTACTGACCTTTCGTCTAACATAAATTAGAAACTCATTTAAAAAATCTCAACCACAGAAACTCATTTAAAAAAAAAATCAAAATAGGAGGATACGATTAGAATTAGAAAACCAAAATAGGAGGAACCAAAATACGAGGATACGATTAGAATTAGAAAACCAAAATAGGAGGATATGATTAGAAAGGGAAAACACACCTTACGGCATATATATCCTATTTTGTTTTTTTAAATGAGTTTTGGTTTTGATCCTGTCCGTCCCTCACCTAATCTTGACAGCTGGGTTTGGCTTAGGCTTAGGCTTCTTAGTGGTTTGAAGTTTAATGCGGCGTGGACACTTTATTTTTGACACTTCCGTTCCTAATTTTGATGTGCTCTTGATGCTCCTTCACATGTGATTTTTTTATTCTTTCACCTCGTATTGCACCATGGTACCTACCGCGGCAGCTGCCCTTGTTTTTGCTTCTCTGCTGTGTCCAGCTCCTGAAAAGAAAGGGGGAACAAATTTCAATTAACCCTCCTCAATACATGACAGAAGAAATAGGCCAAAGGGGGAAGCAAACTTACTTATTATTACTTTTCCCTTGAGAGAAATGAGGGCATCAATAGTTGTTGTTAATGGCTGGCCTTCCCTGCATCAATGGTTGTGTTATTTCTTTGCTGCAAACAAATAAGGAGATGATTTGACTATTCCTCGTTCGCCACTTAATTTCACTGTCAGTCAAATGGAAAAACAGAAAAATGATATAATCAACTGAGAGCAGTAATTCTTTGGCCGACATCAGTCTTTGCACCTGAAAATTTAGAATGACGTTGGGGGCCCTTTTTGCCTATTGGAGCTTTTCTCTTTCAACTGCTTCCTTTGGTTAAGCTTTATCTTCATTGTCCGCATCCCAGAGACATGCAAGACATTGGTGGCTCAGTATGATCTATGCATCAAGCAGTGAGAATGAAAACATAAATAGACAATCATTGTGTTTCCTAAGCTGCATTCAAGATGATTTGGAAAGGACATAGCACAAACCCTTTTCAGTGGATCTCTGTTTTTCCCTTTTTCCTTAACAGTTGCTGTCCTTGTTCTCTTTCAAGTTTTCTCCGGTCCTCTTCTTTAGAGGCAGAGTTGGAACATGGATGCAGAGTTTGTTTCCTGTGTGGCAAAACCCATCTTAATCAATCATATGGGCTTAACGCAATTTTATTTTTGTCCAATGATTGTCACAGTAAGTGCACGGAAATTACATTGCGCTATTCTCGGAATAAGTGTGAGAGGAAACCTTTTGGAACATTTATAGTGACAATGTTAAGGTAAAGCTTCAAATACCTTCCATTTGCTTAGGGCACATGTAAACCAAAATTTTTGCCTACCTCGACTGCTTTCTGCTTGTACAGCTCCACTTCTCCCATGTATTTTTCTTTTGCCTCAGCAGCAGTCTTCACATAGATTTAACAAAGCCTTTAGTTTGGTGCATTAGTGGTGAACTCAAATATTCTTCATGGAATTACGGGATTAATTTATTTGATAATATTTTCCTATAACTTAATTCTACAAAGAAGAATGAGCATATACCTGTTCATATGGAGTTCCTCCCCAATATTTTTGCAATCTGCCGCAGAGCTCATCTGAGATAGTTTGAAAAAATAAAAGAAAAAATAAACTGTATTATCAAGGGATTTAAAACAGCACACACCTGCAGAACATTGCGATTCTCTTTCAGGAGGGCTGCATGATTTTAATGCTGAATGCAAAACTAGAAGACCAACATTCTTGAAGGTAATTTCTATTATAACCCCAATCTTGAAATGCCATGGTTCCCATGGTCACATCACGTCTAATGGCATTGGTCTAATTGTGATTTGTTGTACGAGAAAAACCTAACAAAAGAAAATTTGGAGGAAAGGAGTTTCAAAAATAAATAATTTTAAGAAAATTTGGAGGAAAGAAGTTTCAAAAATAAATAATTTTTTCCCTTCTTTAAAAGAGAGCTATGATACCACTTGTAATGGGGTGGTAATGGTCCTTGTCATAGTTTTTTTGGGCAAAGGGGGAAGAAGAATATACACAAACATTGTGTGTACATGTGTTAGTTTTTTTTCTCAGCCCATCCACCTGATCATAGAGACACCAATGCTATTAGTGGATGTGTGGATGTGTCATCTTAGGGGAGTCATAACAAAGATCCGTAAAAGTATATTGGAAGTTGTCCCATCTAAAGTTAGGGTCTTGAAACTTTCAAGGGGAATTTTTGCAATGCGATTTTCTTAATGAGATTGTAGTAAAATTTGTGTTGTTACACCCATTTAAGAATAGTGATCATAATAAGTAACAAGAAAAGTATTGTAGTTACACCCATTTTAGATTGGGCTTTAAAATCTTGGAGGAAAATTCTTGCAATATGATTATCTCTTTGTTTATGAACTTGATTGCAATAGGGCTAATGGTCGTGCCATTTGTAGCCAAGTGGTTGTACCATTTCTAGATCGTGTCATGATATTGATTCTAATCAATATAATGGAAGTTAGGGCCTTTTAAAATTCATACCCTATTGAAATCAAATAATAGAAATGTTGAGAAACATGGGAGTACATGATCCAATCGCGTAACCAAACAATGGGAACTTTACCATGAATGGAATATGTATGTATCATTGGCAAGACACATACTTTCATTGGATGAGAGTATACCAAAGACATATCATTGGGGTGATTGAGAGAAAGTTTGTGTTGAATGGTATATGGACAATTGTAATATATGGGAAGACAATTACTTCCAACATCTCTTTGATAACTCTACTCCCACAAAGCATAACATCATTGATGGAGAACATTCGCTGATGATGTCTACCAATTTTTAGTATGCCTCTTCTGAAGTGTTAGTGTCCCTCCCAGAGCCACCCTTTTATGACTATGAACAATATTTTTGCTATGGATGGTTCCATTTATTGGATCCACATGACCACATCAGGAATTTGGAGCACAATACTTAGCAATTCATCAAGGTTAGCAGTTATTAATTGGGAGTCAGCATGAGCCCCTGAACATGAAAATCGGGTTTATGGAAGAGCTTATTAAACCACTTCAATGTTGAGGCCAACACTTGTACATAGGACATTAGGTCGGTAGACTACTTCCAACGTTGTTGTCAATGCCCATGCATGGGAACCTAATTTATGGTTATGCAACATCACTACAAGCATTGAGGACAACATTTTTAGAAGGCGAATAGAATGGTGGGATTCGCCCCTAGGGGTGTAATAAGGGTTTATGAGATATTATAGAGTTAATAATATGATAAGTATGGTGGTCATTTCATCTACTATGGACTAGGTCCAGAATGTTAGTTATTATGAAATAAGGACCATTAAATAGTTAGCATTGAATAAATGTAATGGGGCCTCATTAAAGAAGGTCCATTAGGTAGTTAACATTTGTTTATTATTAGGGTTTTCTAGCTAGTTATAAATTAGGATGGCCGTTGTTTCTCAACATTGCCATTTTTTGTTTTGTTTGTGTTTTGAGGTTGCAAATTTCAAATGGCTATAACTTAATATTGATCAAAATCACTATTATGGTTTAATCTAGAGTGCCATGATGCATTGCTTCTAATGGCATTGGTTTTGTTACAATTAAGGTCATAGAGATAATTGTGCTCTAAGAAATACCTTAGAGGGTTTTGAGTCGCAAACTAGAATTGGTTGTAATTTTTTAATACTTTTATGATTCCTCATTATGTTCCCAATTATGGATATCACAACCACTTTGCTTTTAATGGGATCCTATTGCAATTTGGTTCATAAACAAAGAGATAACCATGTTGCAAAATTTTCTTTTGATTTTCCTTTGTGGGTTTTGAGGCCCCAACTTGAAATAGATATAATTTTTATAATATTTCTTTGAATCTTTATTATAACCCCAATTCTTAAATGCCATGGCCACTTCACTTCAAATGGTACTAGTCATGCTATAAGATGATTCATAAACACAAAGATAACCGTGTCACAAGAATTTCACTTGAGGGTTTTGAAGCCCAACTTAAATGGGTATACCTTCTAGGATACTTCTTTGAATCTCTATTATGGCCCCAAGTGACATTGATTTTGTTGTGATATAGTAAATAGCTGAGAGAAAAACTTGCCACAATAAAATTTGAAAAAAGTTATAAAAAATAAAAAATTCCTTTCTCTTTTGTGCAAGAAAGAGCTTTGATGCCACTTGTAATAATCCTTAGTACATAAGATGTTCACAATTCAAATATTCATGAAAACCTCTATATTTTATTAGTAAAAATTCCTTAGCGTAGGGTAACACAATACAATATTCTTTTTATGTAAGGATAAACCCATGTTTGCTTGTGTCTTCAAGGGGGTAACTTCCCAATGAACTGATGTTCCAATTCAATAAAATTTCTATACATGATTTATAAGGAAAACTCTATCCCTATTTATAGATACCCTAAAATCCTAACCCTAAACAAATTTTAACTACCTAGTGGGTTTTTTTAATGAGACCACATTACATTATTCTATGGTCACTACATAATGGACCTTATTTAATAATAACTAACAATATAAACTTTGTCCATATTACATTAATTGCCCACTATGTATCATACTCTCAATTCTAGTAAGCCCATGGTCTCTTATTAGACCTTTAGGGAGGATTCAACCATTACTTATTAATTATTGTGAAAAGATCGCTTAATTAAAGTCATAACCAATGTCTTGATAATGGTCTAAATGTTAGGCCTTAATAACAACTAACAATATGGGCTTAGTCCATATTACATTAATTGACCAATATGTATCATACTCTTAATTCTAGTAAGCCCATGGTGTCTTATTACACCTTTAGGGAGGATTCCACCATTAACTATTAATTATTGTGAAAACATTGTTTAATTAAAATCATAACCAATGCTTTGATAATGGTCTAAATGGTTATTTGTTAATCCTCACTATTGTGTTATTTAGCATGAAGGAAGTTTGTTAAGAGAAAAAAGGTTACCATATTTAACCCTAACAATATTTACAAGGAATTTGCAACACACACATTATATATGTGAATAAATATGTTGAATTGATGTTACTTTAAAAATTTGGTTCAACACAAATTTAAGTCTACAAATTCAATCCTTGTTTGATGAGACTACATTACATTATTTGATTGTCACTACATAATGGTCCTTATTTAATACTAACTAACAATATGGACTTAGTCCATATTACATTAATTTACCAATATTCATACTCTTAACTCTAGTAAGCCCATCATCTCTTATTACACCTTTAGGGAGGATTCATAGTTATCTATTAATTATTGTGAAAATATCGCTTAATTAAAATCAGAACCAATGTTTTAATAATAGTCTAAATTATTATTTGTTAATCCTCACTATTGTATTATTTAACGTAAAAAAAATTTTGTTTAAAAAAAAAAAATTATCATATTTAACACATTAACAATATTTAATTTTTTTTTGTAATAAACATTAGCTATTTAGATATCTAAATAAATAACCAAACAATTTGTAACAAATAATGTTGAATTAATTGTACTTTAAAATTTTTGCTCAATACAGATTTAAGTCTACAAATTCAATCCTTAATCCTTGTTTGATAGGGTGGATTCTTTGGTACACTTTTTCTTCTTCACATTCAATCCTTAATCTTGGTGTGATAGCGTGGATTCCTTGGTACACTTTTTCTTCTTCACATGACAGCGTGGATTCTTTGGTACACTTTTTCTTCTTCACATTGAGACAAGTGAGTAAAGTATTCATCATATTTAATTGAATTTTAAGTTAATAATATATTGTTAAGAGGGTTTATGATTGTAGGAAGAGTTTCAAAGGTTAGTTATACAAATTTAAGGGGTTTAAGGATAAGTTTCATTAAATCCTTTAAAATTAATTGTAAAAAGAACATAGTTAGGTTAGGGATATAAGGTTTTGTGGACATTTAGAAAAGTTTTAATGCATTTTGTTTAGGAATTTATGTATGTTTAGAATAATTTTGAGAGTTATATTTGCTTTTTTTGCAAAGGGAGATAGGTTAGAAACCTACAATAACATGTAAGTATATGATGCATTGTATATGGCTGAAAATGTCTTAACATAAACTTGGGTGCAATCACATCGATATTAATGCAATAGATCCCATTAAAACTTTGCAATTAAACACACTTGGCTTAGAGTAACACTAAGATGGGTGACTTCCTAAGAATTCCTAGTGTTGCATCCTCCTACACCCTCCTTAAGCTTGGTGAGGTAGCTCGAGCAGCTGAGTGCTTTGAGCTTCACACTGGAGGAATCAAGGTTATGCTACCACACCAGTTTCCTGTGTTGCACGCCTCACTTAATGATCCTACTGGGTCAAGTGTCGTAATCAAGGTTGACATTGATGGATTAGACTAGGTACTATCTATGAAATGCATGGAAATGCCAAGAAGTTTCCCTACGTAATTTTTATTGGAAAAAAAAAGCATAATATTAGGCTAATGTTAATTTAAAGATTTGAATTCGAAAACATAGGTTTGAGTTTAGAAATTCAATCCTTATCTTCTATTAGCAATTCTCTTGCATACCCCTTGTTTATAATGGGAAAGTGAGTAAAGTACACACTAAATCGAACATTAAAAATCTAATAATATGTTTATTTCCAAGAAAAAAATCTATATATTTGCTATTTCAATTGTGAGATCAAAATATACGTGAAAGAGCTTGTGAGCTATTTTCATAAACTATTCTTTCCTACATTTGTCCAAAATTGTATAAGAACATATTTCAGGCTACCTTCTAAAATATCAAGGACTAATACCGAACAAAAAAAGTTATATCTACATAAAAATTTGACTCCCGAGACATTTCCACTAATATAATGCAATCCAAAATGATTAAAAGAGAGTGTGAACTTCTAGGAACCTTACTTCCCCTTTGCTTTCCTGAGATACCATCAATCCTTCTTGAAGGACAATAGCCTCTTTTGATAGGGCATCGACTTGTTTGTTAAACTCTCTATAAGTATGCTTAACAGAAAGTGTGAAACTAGCACCTACCTCCTAGATTCTTTGGAGCAAAGGGGATAAGACTAGATTTGTGAAATGACATTGTCCATTGTTCTAATCCACCACAATTTTAGAATCTCCAAACACTTGTAGGGATTTGATGCCTTTATCTAAAACGGATTTTAGCAATATCTAAAAGGCATAAAGCTATGCTTTAGAGTTAGTAGCTTGACCTACCCTGAATCTTAAAGTGAAGTAGTGAGCATGTGATAGAAGCAAAATTGCTCCTGCACCATGAATACCTGGACTTCCTTAACAAGCGTCTTCAAAGAAGCCCCATGCAAATATAAATATTTTTATAATAAAAAACTTATATTTCTACATATCCATATTTCCATAAGTTTTGAGTTTTATAGAGTTGAAAGTAACTTACAACCATCCTAGATATATCTTAAATGATAAAAAATGTGTACCTCGAGGAATTAAATAAATTCAAGGTTAAAATGATTTTAATCTAGTTTAGATATACAACATAAATCCATCTTCATATGACAGTGGTACTTTACAATCTGGTCTTGACAACTTAAAGTCTGAAGCTGTCTCTTATTTTGGACAGATTTACAATGATCCTGGGGATTGTTCTTTGACAGATCATATCAGAATTGCTAATCTTTTCCCACGATTCTTTGATGAACATGATTTTGGCCGTTTAATGGAGGAGATTTCTCTAGATGAAATTGAGCAAACTCTTAAGAGTTTTGCTAAGGAAAAAAGCCCCGGACCGGATGGGTGGCCGATGGAGCTTTATCTGCATTTCTTTGACCTGATGGGAAATGAGCTTAGGGATTTGGTGAACTTTTCCAAAAACAATGGTTACATTCCGGGTGGATTAAATGATACTTTTGTTACACTCATTCCTAAAAAGGATAAGCCGGGGTCTTTTGGAGAATATAGACCGATTGCTCTCTGCAACTTGTTGTATAAACTTATCACTAAAATTATTGCAGATCGGCTCAAGATTGTTCTTTCTCATCACATCTCATCAGAACAATTTGGCTTTTTAGCTGGTAGACAAATACATGACGCTATTGGCATTTCTCAGGAACTCATACACAACATTAAAATTTATAAAAAGAAAGCTCTTCTTCTCAAAGTGGATCTGGAAAAAGCATATGATAGGGTCAACTGGTCTTTTCTCAGATTAATCCTCATTAAAATTGGAGTTCCTCCGGTGATCATCAAGTGGATAATGGCCTGTATTTTTACTATGAATATCTCTGTATTGATCAATGGTAGTCCATCAGAATTCTTCAATTGCTCTAGGGGAATCCGGCAAGGGTGCCCCCTTTCCCCTCTTCTGTTCATTCTGATCATGGATGGGTTCAGCAGACTGGTTCATCAAGCAGTAGATAGTGGCTTCATAAAAGGTATAAAGGTAGCAAAGGATTGTGTAGTTACACATATTTTGTTTGCAGATGACGTTTTAATAGCAGGTGAGGACTCTGTTAATGAATGGCAAAATTATAATGATATCATCCAGTCCTTCTGTTGTGCCTCAGGCATGAAAGTAAGTTCTGCAAAATCAAATTTATACCATTCAAATCCAAACGAGGTCCAGTTGTGTGACGTTCTCTCATTGCTGCCATATAAGTGCTATGATATGGATCAAGGTTTTAAGTATTTGGGTTTTTATCTTAAACCAAATAACTATCTAGTAAAGGATTGGCATTGGTTGTTGCGCAAAATTGAAGCTCGTATATCGCATTGGTCTTTCAGATTTTTGTCCATTGGGGGCAAACTCATTCTGCTGAAGTCTGTGTTATCAAGCATACCAGTTTACTGGAGGTTCCAGTGACTATAATCAAGACTATCAAAAAGTTTTTTTATAATTTTCTTTGGTTCGGGATGGCAGTATGTGATAAAGTACCAATGGTTGCAGCAGACTCTTTAGCGAGACCCTACAGGTTCGGGGGCTGGGGCATTAAAGATTTGGGGGCATTTAACATTGCACTTAGATCTAAAAGTTTATGGAGATGTCTCTTCGGATCAACTCTCTGGTCCAGGTTAATTCATGGCAAATATTTAAAAATGGATGCCATCCTTTGGCTTAGAAAGCCTAAGCTCTCTAACTGGAATTTCTCTCCTATGTGGAGAGGCTTTATGAAGACGCTGGAATGGATAAAATGTGATCTCACTTGGCAGGTGGGCTCAGGGGCCTTGATTCGAGTTGGGATTGATCGAATTATTGGTATGGAGGATTGTTTTACCCTTCCCTCATCTATCACTAGCTACTTGCAAATATTGGGGTTGTCCACTTTGAACAAGATCCATTTGTCAAGTTTTGGTGATGATGAACATCGGAGAAGGTTGACTGCATCTGATCTAGGCTTAACAGGTTATTTGGCTCGCAATTGGAATGAATACACCTGGAAGTTAAATTCTGCAGGCGTCAGAATAACTCATGAAAAAGATCAATTAGTTTGGGGAGGGAACCCTGCCACGGGGATAGTTACTGCACAGACTATGTATAACAGAATTATTCAAGATAGATTCATATATCCACAAAACTGGTGGTATAAGAGGTTGTGGGTTTGGGATATTCCCATCAAATTGAAGTGTTTCTCTTGGTTGCTTCTCCAAGATAAATTGAAGACCTGGGATAATTTATGCAAAAGGGGATGGTTCGGCCCCAGCTTTTGTATTCTCTGTAAAAAGGATGAAGAATCAAAACAACATCTCTTTGTCAATTGTTGCTTCACTAAAAAGGTTTGGGATGAGATCTCTTCAAAATTGAACATCACTCAGTGCTGGGGTGCAGGTGATTTCAACAATTGTCTGCTAAACTGGTTCAGATCATGCAAGCAATATTTTCGTATAGCTTTATGCATTCCTTGGGCTATCTGGTACTATAGAAACAGTGCTATTTTTAGAAATAGAAATCCGGAATTTCTTCAATGCAGTTTGACAGCATTGAACATGTTTACAAATTGTAAGATGGAAGAACATAAGATGAAGATTGACAGGGTTAGCAGCTTCAATTTCAAAGTGGACCAGCCTATACTTTTTTTTGATGGAGCTTCACAATCTAGTATTTGTGCTATAGGTGGTGTCATTTATATAAATGAGTCACACTTCTTCACTATTCGCCTCAATTGCGGACTGGGAACAAGTATGAAAGCAGAATTATTGGCTTTATGGTGTATTCTGAAAGTTGCAAATTGTTTCGGCTTGGTCAATATAAAAGTCTATGGTGACTCTCGGGTTACTATAAAATGGGTGGCGGGAGATTTTAGACTCAATGTCATGCACTTGAGACATTGGGCCATCAGGACTCAACATGAAATCTCCAAGCAGCAGAACATTATCTTTGAGCACATCTTTAGAGATCATAACTCTCTAGCAGATAAGTTATCGAAACAAGCTCTTTCTGGCTCTGAAGGTCTTTTGTTATGGGAGGAATGGTGGGACAATAGTGTCCTGGATAGTGGTTCTCTTTTCTTTTTTGACTGATTCTGGATGTTGATTCCTCAGTATTATTATTGTCTGTTGGACTCAGGTACCTGTCTTTTTGACTTTTCATGCCATTGCTGCCAGGGAGCATATTTGCCTTTTTGTAATGGGTTCATTTTCTTAGCGGAGAAGTGTTCTCAGCTAATCTGCCATGTTCTTGGATGGCTGGATTATGGTGATGGTCTCATGGACTCCTAATTTTGTATAATTTTGATGTAACTGTTACCGCAGTAAAACATGCACATCTTTGTACTATTTGATTCAATCTTGAATATCAATAGTAGATTTTTTTCGCTGGAAAAAAAATCCATCTTCATCATACATACACTTTTAAGTGCACTTTTAATTTTTAATTATTAAATCTAATAATTTATGAATATACATAAAGCTAAAAATACTTCCTAAACCGCCCTTCTAAAAAATTCATTAAAATGAAATAAAATCTCATTAATTCCCTTATGCCATCCTTAAAAATACTTCTTAAATCACCCTTCTAAACAATTCATTAAAATTCAAAAAAAGCTCATTAATTCCCTTATGGCATCCTTAAAGGAGGGCAACCCCTTTTTTTTTCGACGTAGAAGCATATTCAAATATGCTGCCAGCCTCTCTTGCATTATTGTTTGCATAGATATTATAATCGTACGAACTTTCTACGTACAGTTAAACAAAAATTATATTTATTGGTCGAAGTTGTGAAGACAAGGGACTATAGAGGCCTCAACTTTATTATCTCTCTCCACCTTAACATGTTGAATTTTTCCATGACTTGCATTTCCTTCGAGGAGATTTTAACATGCATGAAAGTTGTCATATCACCTATTGGTAGTACCTCCATTAATGCACCCTATATTGTTCAACCCATTGACATTTACCACTCTCTCAGATTCAAGGAGATGAAACAATATTTGGTGCTCTCTATGGTTTTGATCACCGGATGGACCTCCAAGGTCAACACTTTTCCCATTTAAGGTTAGGTCAATGTTACAACTTAAGGAGGGGATGATAAATTGTAATACCAAAAATATTTGGAAACCATCGCCTTTCCATTCCATCCTTTTACTAAATCTTCAATTGAGACAAATATATATCATTCTCCCTTATTGGATTAGGGGAGTAGTTAGCCATATCCTCCTTCCCCTGCACTTGAACAAAATAAAACCATTGTTGACTCAAGATCAATTACTTGTGGATATGTGTTTTTAATCAAAATTTTAAATGGGGCATTAGGCATTATTGTCATGGATAGAATTTCAACTCATGCCATTGCATATATAATTATAATGATCCATGGGTACTATGAGGGGATTGGATTTAGGATTGAATAGATTTTTGTTTCTTAAGAAAAATCTCATGATATCCCATTTCTTCCATTGAATATACAAAGGGAGGGTGACTTAATCGCCTAAACAATAATGATCTATAAACGTGAGAGATTATACAAGATTTGAACCCGTGACCTATGCCCCTGTATGCTCTTGCTTTTTGGCAACATACTTAGGTGGATGATTCAATTGATTAAGCTAACCCTTAATGAAGCTAACCCTTGGGACACAAGATTAACCACTTATGGAAATGGGCCCTTAACCAAAACACCAGACAAGGTACCCAAATGATTTTTGGTAGAAATTCAACTCCTTTGACAAGGTACCCAAATGATTTTTGGTAGAAATTCAACTCTTGGAATTGTATTATGGGAGTGTTCCCATATTTTTTGGACCTAGCATATTCCAGTACCATATTTTAAAAGATTTTATTTGAATATTGTGATTTGATTTTGCATTTTTTTAAAAATTGAAACAAGTAGAGTTTTTATATTAAAAGGTTGGTAAAAAATAACCGAAAGGATATATATTGTTCCAAATTACAAAATTGCTCTTGACCTAAAACATTGATATCCCAAAAACTCCTTTCGGTCTAGAGATCTATAACATATAGTACATAGATGACAAATTTTTTAAATCTAATCTCTAATAAACTGTCCTAAAAGAGCTATAACAAAAATAACATCTAAAGGAAGAGATAGGGAGGCCTGCAACCACTCAAAGTTTCATCCATGTTCTTATCCTCATCTTCTTGGTCATGTGAATTCGACACCTCAACTATTGATATTGAAGGAGGCTTAATCTAGAATCCCCGTCCAATGCTCTGGAATCGATGATCACATTACATTCTATTAAATTGTGAATGACCTCTTTGATTTACAGTCAACAACATATCATAGTGTACATCAACATCAAGAACCAACTTTTCTATCACCCCCCTGCTCCCAAACCTGGATTTTCAGATCATCGAACCTCTCATCCAAGTGGGAAACATGAGAGGATATTTTCTCCATGGATGCACTTACACCCTACAACTCTAGATCTAGCCTTCTCATCAAGCTTTATATTTCCCTTATTTCTCCTTGCACTACTCCAAGCAGTAAACCCCAACTCACTCCTGTCATGATTTGCTTTACACCCAGACTCCTCGTTGATCTCCTATACGAGAGCCTAAGAAACATGAAGCAACTAGAAGGTAAACCACTAGACCTCCAAGCAAAGCAAGGGATCCGAGAAAGAAACAAGCCAAATGTTCCTAGAACTAATCTCTGCACAATGAAAACTACATGCTATTACTCGCCAAAGAGTTTGCGAACACCTCCCAGAGAGCCTCCCATAATATAGCAAAACCCCACTTGAGTTGTTGCTCCACAAACCTTCAACCCATATATCTCCTGACAGAGATATCCCACAAACATCACTAGAAACAAACCCAATGTGATAAAACAAAAATGTAGGTCCAAAGAGCTTGCATCCAAGAGAACATGAACGTGGGGGGATAAGCCTCCTTTGAGATGGAGTAAATACACGCTGAGTCATGTACCCAACACATTTAACCTATGCCAATTGTTGCACATGCTAAGGGAGGTCATTAATGAGACCGCACTTGAGCCTTTCATGGGGCTATTTAAAATGTCGATAAGCCTTAGGGGAGCCACTGATAGTGAGGGTGACACACATTCTTAACTAAAATTCCACGTTCTAGGTAGGTGGCGCTATTAGCTAACTAGTCATCCACCTGATTATTGTGCCTTCAAATATGGAGAAAATTTGATTCCTTGATCAATTCGAGATTGCCAATAATCCATTATTGAAGACGACCAACTATTGTTTCGTGCCACCCCTCATCTAACTTTATAATGTTAAAAGATTATTCTCTTATCAATGAGTGAAGTCTTTGCTTTTGAAGTAGTCTATTTATTCTATGTTTTGGACTTTCCATTGGGTTTTGGTTGGAATCCAATCATTTTTGTTTGGGTAAAATCCAGACTTGGAAGTGTTCAAATTGTGTTTTTGAATCTATAAATAGATTCAACACCCTCCAATACCGGGCCCCATGACACCCATATTATGAAATTTCCATAGCTAATATATGTGATTTTAAGATTTTTTACAGATTTCCAACAACGTTCCAAACAAAACAAGACATTGAATATACTTGGAAAAATTTGAAAACCTAGAATTTTAGACTACACCCCTTTTACTTTTAGATGACAATTTTTTGTTGACAATATGTACCAAGTTCAAATCTCTCAAAAATAACTTTGTCAATTTTAAATTTATATATTAATTAAATTTGCTTATTTTAACCATTATTATTTTTCTAAAATCCTTAATTTTATTATGTTGAACTCAATCTCATAACAACTTTCATATAAATTTAACACCTTACACTCCCAGTTTTCATTTCCTGGGCTATATGGAGAATGAGAAATAAATGTTTATTTGAAGACCATGAGGTGAAGATTGATGGGGTGATTTCTACAGCACTACATCTTTATCTTCCATTTAAACAGGGGAAAGGTACAAATACAAAAAAGAGTAGTGGGGAACTTTAAACTTACATTCAACGACCCCATTATCTTTTTTGATGGTGCCGCAAATTTGGGACAATGTGCTGCTGGGGGTAAGATTTTCTTAAATAAGGACCATTACTACACTTTCAAACTCAGATGTGGGATTGGTACAAATATGAAAGCTAAGCTTTTAGCTTTGTGGACTTCTGTGAGGATGGCAAAGTTGTTTGGTTTACCAAGGCTAAAACTGTTTGGTGATTCCAGAGTGACGATAAAATGGGCCTTAGGGGAATATAAGCTGGAAGTCATATCTTTGACACAATGCTGCAATAGAACGAGGGAAGAACTGAAATTTTTTATGGATATTGATATCAAGCACATTTACAGGGAACACAAACATGCCGCAGATATTTTATCCAAACAGGCTTTGTCCGATGAAGATGGTCAGCTTATATGGGAAGAATATTATGATGAGGAGATTCTAGATAGAGGATCTCTTTACTTCCTATATTAGCTTTGAATGTTATAAACTCTTTTTTGACAGTATGTGTCTATAGATAGTTGATGAGTTATAGATATATTTTTTTGCCATCATAGATCTGTAGCTATATAATATTGGGAGGTTATTTCAAGACCAACAGTTCTTGGAGTATGTGTGATATAGAGATATGAGTCATCTTTGACATATCCATCACAATCTTTGACAAATCCATCACAATCTTTGACTGATCCATCATTGTACTTGTTTTTTTTTCTTATATGAATATAAAACAGTGTGCTTTTTTCCACTGGAAAAAAAATTTCTTATAAATTTATAAGAAAAAGATAATAATTCTCATAACAACTTTCATATAAATTTATTTTAACTTTAAATTATTAAAAATATAAATAACTACATCGCAAAAATTTGGGCCATAAAACTCCATCCAACAACTATTTTAACTAAACTTACTGGAGAACAAATTTGAATATTTAAAAAAAAAAAAAATTTTGCAATTTTTTTTATTTTCTATATACTCGGATAAATCCAGTTTATTTGATTTATTCCAATTAAAATTAATTTATTATATGGTCATCACCTGTTATTCTAGAGAATCAAGGTGGCATAAATTACAATCAATCATTACAGTATGGGCTCAACAAGAGCAATATGTCACTTACAAAAATTGAACCTACGTGGGGAGAGTAACAACATTCCTCCCAACCACCCAAACTACAACCCATGAACAAATTTATTATACTTTAATCATTATATTTTAAGAATACTTTTTTGCCTATCATTCAAAGTTTTCTGCTGAACATTTAATGCAACTTTTAAGAATGAATAGATATTTGCTTTAATTATACAATTGCTACATAGGTTTGTTTTAAACATTATGTTTTAAGAATAGCGGGTTTCACACTCTTAAAATAATTGCTTCATATGATGACACGACACGTAGATCAAACAAGACAATTAGAGAATCGCAATAGTAGTTTTTTTTTTCATTTCTATTTATCTTACAATCTCAATCAATTGGGTTTCACCCTTGTTAAAAAGATTGTTTCATGCAATTGGGTAGGAATACCCCACAACTGGTTTTTCCTCTCACAGGGAATCTGTTGTTTTGACGACTTTCAAACGAGGAAGCTGTTTACAACCCCCTCACTGCAGTTGTTTTCTAGTGAGGATCTGTAACTAAAGTGAATTGTCCAAGTTTGTTCAATTTTAGGTGTGCCTGTCCAAAATGCAGACAACAAATACAGGTCAATGGAGACAAGAAAGAAGTGCTGATGTTGTCAAACATAATTTTGTGTTTTATACCTCTAATTGCATCTTGAAGACCTCTGGGAGCTTTTCTTCCTACAGTTCCTCTCTGTAACCTGGCCCTATCTTGCCTTGCTGACTTCAATTTCTGTCATTGTTGTCCAGAACAACATTGTTGCACTTACCTTCTTATCATGCTTCTGCCATGCTGAAAAGTTGGTACCCTTGAACTTGATTCAGATTAGCACGAGGTATAGGTTGGAAAGTTGTTGGATCTTGCAGAAAAATTATGATATGAGCTTTGAGAAAGAAGAAGATTCATCTTCAAGAAGCTTGGCCGGGGAGTTGTACTCCACAATTTTTCCTGAAAACACAAGGTTTTAGATCTGTCCTTTCTGGGACCAGCAAAAACAACCCATGAAGCAGACAGAATTTAAAAGCAGATTCCAGAGACATAACAAACAAACATACCATCACTAAGTACCAACACCTTATCACTGTCTACTACTGTGGGAATTCTGTGAGCTATAGTGATCACTGTACATTCATGAGTTTCTGATTGTATTATTTGTTGGATAGTGGTGTCAGTTGCAGTATACACTGACACTGAGGCTATGGGCTCATCCATTACTAAGATGCGGCTGTGCTTCAACAAGGCACGTCCTAAAGAAAGAAGCTGGCGTTGGCCCACACTCCAATTCTCTCCATTTTCTGTCACTGAATTGAAAACCACTCGTTAACAGATTGGTTAAGTACACATCGATACATAAATGATAAAAGGAAAGCACATAGAAACTGACCTAATGTATAAAGCAACAAGCTTCTCTTTACTAGAGCAGACGACTTGTCCAAGCTGACATTTGTCCAAAGCCTAAAATATCCAAAAGAAAATCTGAATCATTCCAGTGAAGTAAAAACAATCAGTGGATAGATCATTGAACCTCCGAAATGGAAAAATAAAACTGAGATAAAACCAGTTAAGATAAGACTTTAAGACTTCAGGGTCTTCCAAAGGCCATCTATCTTCTAATAGGAAAGGCTCTATAATGTCAATAAGAGTACAATTTGTATGCTTTCTATTTTTATAGCTCAGTAAAGGAGTATTGAAGATTATTCCAAATTTTACTGAAGTGATGAGCATACACCACCTATTAAGAGGTGGGATGTTTTTTACCCTGTGTATACCATTTGGCTCAACTTAACTTAACAACCTTGATGACTCAACTGTTGAACAAACAATGGCCCAATTTAACCCCCTACACAACCATGGAACAAACAATGATTCCCTCTTTAAGCAACGGATCACATAATGTGAGAGGACACTGTCTACTCTTTTGTGGATATATCAACCGCAGAACAAAGAACGCCCTCTTTACAGGGTGTGCCAACCCTTTTGACGAGGGGTAAAAAATATGCACTCTATAGCAGTGTAATAAATGCTATATATGCTGGGATATACAACCATTGAATCTGATTGCTTCAAATTCAATAGTGGATGTTCCAGTCTTACAACATTAATTATTTTGCTGTGGGATGGATATTAATTGCCTTTGACAAAAGACCACATGATGGACCACCTGATATAAGACGATGTTGTTTACTCTGTGACTTAAATACCTTGATACCCAACCATGGAACAAACACCAAAATAACTATCTAACCACCGAACAAACAATGGCTCTCTTACAGAGGTTAGTATGCCAACCTCCTTGAAGCAAAATCGTGTAATAGGTATCAAACCTGGTAGAAGATGTAAAAGAGCCCCACTCTCACCAATTCCTTCAACAAAACACCACATCATGTAAGAAGAATCGAACCGGGTGGGAGCTGTAACAGAGTCCCATTCTCACCGGCCACAGTCACATCTAGTGGCTGACTTATTTAGAACTAATCTCATCTGAGGGAGAGCGTTTCTCAGTGTTGCAAAATAATGAGTTATAATCCAAAGAGCCTCCAACATACCATGGACATTAAAATTGACTCCTTTTAAGAGGACTTACCTCGCAAATTTCATTGTTATAAGAATGTTCTTCAAGTGGGTCCAGATTACTCCGTACAATTCCTTCAAACAATACTGGGTCCTGGGGAATAATGCTTAATTGGGACTTTTAATCATGGAGTCCATTCATCGCGATGCCAACTCTATCAATGAAAAATTCTCCCACCTGTTGGTTCTACGATACGAAATAGGACTTGAAGAAGTGTAGATTTGCCACTACCAGTCCGTCCAACTATCCCAACCTTCTCGGCTCCAGGAAATTCACATGTGATACCTTTCAATACAAATGGAAAGTGTGGTCCATATCGAACCTAATCACATTTTCAGGATAAAGTTTTTTATTTCAAAAAAAAGAGTTTCTTGTTATGTGAATCAAAGAAACTTCCAGTAATCTTCTATCCCAATGATAGTTCTGTATATACTTTTTATACAAAATATATTTTTTAATACATCATCTATGTAATCTGGACATGACATCCAGTGCAAGTCTTTTATTTGGTATCTTGTTTTATACATGTTTTCAAAAATATAAAGAGTCACTTTTAATCCCAAAAATTTATGTAAGAAAATAAAAAGTAATGCTAAAGGTGTTGGTATTTTAAGTTTGAATTAAAAACAAGACAGAAAAAGGGGCAAATAGAACACATAAAATTTAACGTGGTAAACCTTAATTTGGGGAAACATTTATCAGAAAAAGTATTGACGTCTTATTCTTTTCAATAATAAAGATTACAATCAGGCATTTTCTCATCCATACATTTCTCTCATCCTTACTCCTCTCAAATTACATATAAATACATTTATTCAAAAAATTACATAACAAAAGAACTGCTACCAATTAGAGTAACTTCTAATCAAGGGTTAGAGGGTTGAGAAACCATTTTAATTAATTATTTGTCATAATTTTAACAAAAGGATCTTATAATGACCCTCATCCCTAAGCTGGTGTTCAACAAAATAAGAGAAAAATAAGACACCAACTTCATGTTGCAGTCCTTTTTTGGATAGAATATCGGCACGCTGATTATAATACCGCGATATATGTTAAAAATTTACTGCCAAAAACTGTTCCTTTAGTGAAGTGATTCTTCGTTTTCAGATGATCAATAGACGCCACCAGCAACTGACGTATGCCTCGAGCCCAATCGATGATTGCCGAGGAATCACCAAGAACCTGCCTATGATAAAGTTAAATTCCCAATAGCATAAGGTTTCAAATAAATCATCCAAATTGGTTTTGTTGCACTCACCTCAAGGTTCTGAAGCACTATTGTGCCTTTCGATGGCCAATTGTGACTTGGCCTTGAATATGCAATCAGCAATGGAGCTTCACTTGGTATATTAGAACACTGCACTCTCCTCTCCACAAAATTATTTTGTTTTCTACGTTGCATAGGTTCCATATGACCCAAGCTTGTACCATATTCAAATTCAATCCATATGCTACTGCCAAGCCAGCCAAGCCAGCAAGACCCGCACACAATGGAGCAGGAGAAACTTTCTGAGAACACCGGCATACCCTCGTTGGCATATGTAACAACTAGGTGCAGATTAAGCTTTCCAGGAACAGTCCTTACTTGGATCAATTGTGCCATTTAGCAAGCTCACTAGGAATGTTAAAGAAGCGAGAAATACAAGATTCAGGCGAAGACAGAGCCACTCCATTGCCGCATCATTGTGAAATGAGAGTCTTGAATAATAATCAGTCAGTCCGAGATTGGTGTTCATGAAGCGAGTTTCTTGATTGAAACTTCTTACTATGGCTGCTCCTGTGAGAGACTCAGGTGTATGATGGGAGCCTTTCTACTGCCCACCAATCTAGCCAGTTCCCTAGCAGATGAAATGTAATAATGCTGCCAAGCAGTATTTCATTAAAAATACCGTGTAATCAAATATCAAAGAAGGCAATGATATCCCCTTAAAAATTCATGAAGAAGTGTAGTAATGATGCATGGTGAAGATTGCATGAAATTTAAAAGGATATAAGATTAAAAGAAGAAAACTGCAACTATGACTAGCGAGTTTTCATGGAGCAGAGTTACTTACTTGATACCAGAGGGCAAATTGCAGTGACTGGTATAGCGACAACGAAGACTTGCAAAGCAATCTGTGACATGGTTGTTACAATTCCTAATAGTTGAATTACTGCAAATGCTAACCCTCCCAATCTGTGAGGAATGTCAGTGTCCACAGTACTCTGATCTGTCGATGCCTGTGGATAGAGAAGGGCGATTTCACTCGGCAGGAAAAATAATTTTTACATGCTATTGCTTCACATCAATTATATTACCAGTCTCCATTATTGACTTGAAGTGGAATCAATCTAAAAATCCAAAAACCTGTAATCTATAGCAATTCTATTTGGATGCTGATGTTTGAAGTTTGCATTCACAATTATTGTTTAAATGGACAATACAAAAGCATCGCAAACAAACTATTTTTTTCCTACGTTGTCTTTTGCTTATGAAACAATTTCAAGCTTGTTGAATGCAAATATGTACTAACCCGATTCAAGATGCGTCCAGTCGGGGTTGAATCGAAGAAGGACATTGGTGCATGGAAGATGCATGTAAGCATGGTTGTGAAAAGTC
Organism: Larix kaempferi; assembly: GCA_027924585.1. Lineage (NCBI taxonomy): Eukaryota > Viridiplantae > Streptophyta > Pinopsida > Pinales > Pinaceae > Larix > Larix kaempferi. The sequence goes on from BSBM01000017.1 coordinate 38,147,105, forward strand.
TCTGTGCAGTCTCAATTGCTGCAGTTGTTAGAAGCAAAGACCTTATCAATACACATATGGAACTCCCTATTGCAAGTAATAAGTACATAAGAATGAGAACTGTACTGCTGACTGTGGACTTCTGGTCTTGGGTTGGAGGGGTAGCCCAAGCCATCCAGTAATTACTACTGATTTGCAGCACCTGGAACAATATGTGTGCTGCCAATATGATAGGGACCAAGGCACCCTTATATGCTGCAGTTATGAAAGAAGAGTCGACTTGCATTTTGACCTTCCCAGTTTCTCTTTCTTTTTCCTTTACAATCTGTTCAAATCTATTTTCATTGATTCTAGTCAATTATCTTTATCTTGTTGTTTATAATGGTTCCTTGTTCTAATTAAGTTTGAAGTTCTTAGTAAGGTGGTCCTTTGTGCATTTGACAATGCAATGTTAAATGAGAAATAGAGTATTTGTTTTGAAGTGTTTATGGTCAAATACCTTGTTGTTGGTTATAATAATTTCATTTTCTAATCAAGTTTGAAGTAGCAACATTAAGCGGTCCTTGGTATATTATGCGTGTTACATTGTTGTTGGTTATAATAATTCCATTTTCTAGTCAAGTTTGAAGAATCAACCTGAAGTGGTCCTTTGTATATTATGAGTGTTACCTTGTTGTTGGTTATAATAATTTCATTTTCTAGTTAAGTTTGAATTAGCAACTTGAAGTGATCCTTTGTACATTATGAGTGTCACCTTGTTGTTGGTTATAATAATTCCATTTTTAGTCAATTTTGAAGTAGCAACTTGAAGTGGTCCTTTGTATATTATGAGTGTTTGTTTTGAAGTGTTTCAAACATAACTAACTCTCTCTCTCTCTCTCTATAAAATTTTATATTTTATCTTTTTAAAATAATTTATATATATTTTAAATATACACATATAATTTTATTTTATCATAACCAAAAAAATATTATTAAAAGTTTATACATTTGACTCATTTAATATTATAATATAAAATATTTATTATACCAAGATTTATATGTTATTATACACATATTAATATTTAAAATCGATGGAGAATCATTTCTTATACTAAGTTTCAAGTTAATATTTTTCATCCATGTTTTATTTAAGCGTTCAAGTCAAAATAGCTAATTTTCATTCTCACATCAAGTCTCAAGTAAATTATTTTCATCCATATTCTATTTATGTTGATGATATTGTTCTTTTGGCAAGGTGTCCCTCTGATTTTGATTAACGATTAAGAATTCTCAAGGATTTTTGCTCTGGTATGGGCATGACTGTCAACACCGACAAAACCAAATTCATGTTGATAAAATCTAATAAGGTCACTTATGCTCCTTTTTTGTATGATAATAAAAACTTGGAGGAAGTGGCTTCCGATATATATCTTGGAATTGATATCCATCAGTATCACAAGCTTAACTGGAATTGCAACATCGAGAAAATGATCAATGGAGGGTGGAAAGCTTATTTTGGTCTTGAAAACAATTGTAAGTCGGCAAACCTTGTGATGTGGGATAAAAATAAATTCCTCTTTGAAATATCGTCACTCCTATTCTCCTGTATGGGTGTGAAATTTGGGGATGTAACTTCTCTAGAGAATCTTGGAGAAGGATTGAGCATATCCAGACGCATTTTATAACTTGCAATCTTAAAATTAAAAGCAATGTATGCCATATCCTATTCTCCTGATTGAAGTGGGTCTTTCCCCCATTGAGAGCATAGCTATGACTAGGTACTTAATGTACAAGAAATTTTTTAAATAACTTGGGAGACCAAGGACTTCCAAAGACTGCTTTAAATTCCAGTCAAAACCACCTAAGGCTCAAGCGAGGTTGGCATAAAGATGCCATGTCTTGGTTAAAAATGTAGGGGATTGACAAAAACGTCACTTTAAAAAATATAGATGATATCAAAAATATTATTACTTCGAAGTTCAAAGAGAAGCTGTGGTGTGATGATAATTTAGAGGATAAGAGAAAATTAAGATATTTCAAGGAGTTTATTAACCTTAATCTTGAAGATCAAAATTATCGCTTTGTTTTAACTAGCGAAAATAAGAAGATATAAATAACTTAAATAAGAAAGAACTCTCATGAGCTACATAGTGAACCATGGTGTTGGACCTTTCCTGAAACTCCATGGGATGAAAGGATCTGTCATCTTTGTGAGACTATGAGTGTTGAGGATGAAAAGTACTCCCTCTTAGATTTCCTTGCATACACCCACATAAGATCTCAGTTTCAAAATTTTTGTTACAAGACGAACTTGCCCAACCTTCTATCTCATTAAAATTATAGTAATTTAGGAACGCTCCTCTCCAATATTTTTGAGCACATAAATAAAACTCTAAAGCAAACCTAGTAGTTCCTTAATTTTATTTCTTAAGGTTCGATAGACCAAAATTGGCTTAAGTGGATGCTAACTATCATGATCATGATCAAATCATTTTTTCATTCTTACACCAAGTTCCAAATTATTTATTCTTCCATGTTCTACTAAGTTTTTAAGTCAAAATAGCTAATTTTTTCAAGTGATTAAGTCAAAATAGTCGATTTTTCATGTCTCCTTGGTATTTTCCATGATGTATTTCATTATTTTTTAGTATCTTATCTTTGATATGTATCAATGCTATGAAATGACTCTTTGTTAAAGTTTGGAGTATGATGTTTCAATCTATCTACTTACTTGTCTTTCCAAATCTATGGGTTGCATGAGAGACACTTATTGAACCAAAGATAGTTTTTTTCTCTACCTTTGATATAATCCACCTCCAGTATGATTTATAGTAATCATTTTGTTTTAAATAAAACCCTAAATAGTTGATCCTAAACTTTTTGAATGGTAATAAGTGCAAGAGGTCCCTCTTGACCTCCTCATTAACTCCCATAAAGGAAATGGTGGATTTAGTCAAATTCACAACCATCTTAGCTGCCAAACAATATAGATTCACTATTTATTTTAGCTTAAGAGAATCTCCTCTAGATCCATTGCAAACGAGTAGGAAATCATCAACAAATAACAGGTGAGTAATAAAAAGATCCATCCTTAATCTAAATCATTTCATAGCCACTTAGTTGTGAGATGAAAGCCTGGTTAGGGTTGTATTTGGGTGGTAACCTCGGAGGTGATCCAACATAAGTATTCCTTATTTAATAAGGCAAGATAAGATTTCCCATAGTGATATTTCGGAGGCCCAAAACTAGCCTTATATCATATAAGTCCTTGGTACTGCATTGCTATTTGATTGAATATTAAAAAAGAAAAAATCTTCTTTAAATTAATTATATGAAGTTGAATATTGAATTATTTTATGCAATGGAATGAGTTCTTGATGTTGTTTTATGTTCATAAGCAATCTTATGTCGATAATTCTATCAAATAAATCGATAAGTATAATAAAATAAAAGATAAAATGTTGTTAATTATTGTTAAAGGATTTTACTTTATCGATTGATTGGTTTCTTGGTAATAATAACAAATATTAAACTTACATGTACGTTACACATGCTTGTACATGTAAAAAATGAGACAATGTTCAAGATAATGATGCATGTGTAAGAAGTAAAGATTAATGCACATAGCATATAGAAAATTGCAATAAATAAAATAAGGGTTCTTCAAAATAAAAATAAAATTTAAAAATAAAAAGTTTTTTAAATTAATGATATGATGTGGAATATTCACTTATTGTCATACGATATAATGAATTGTTGATGTTTTCTTTATGTTAATATGCATTTTTATGTTGAAAATTATATCAAATTGATATTATCCATTTATTTTGTTTTCCGTAATGAATAATTACCATGCAAACCATGAATTGAACAAGAAACTTTAAAACATGGAAAACGATCTCTTGTAATCATCCCTTATAGAGGGGAGATGGGGTACCGTGCTTCAAATTTCTGTTAGGTTTGATTTTTTTTAAGGTAGATCCATTAACTATTTCTGCAAATGAAATTGAAGTGACATAGTTCATAACCCAATTTACAAAGTTTAGTGTGAATCCTAAGTGAAATAACATCAGTCTCAAGTATAACCAACTTACCCTATCATAAGCTTTTGAGAGATCAACTTTTAATACTAGTGTAGGTAACTTTTTGAATAGAATGGAAGGTCCCTTATGCAACTCCAACAACCTCATGGATATGACTCCTAACTAGGAAACCAAATTGTTTTGAAGATATAGATATTGATAGGGGATTCTTCATTATTCCTATAATAATATTTGATATGATTTTATAAATGCAATTATACAATGATATTGACTTGTATTCCTCAAATCCTATATACTATATACTACTAAGATTTTTATTGACACCCTTGACTCTTAAATTACTCTTAATAAATTCTCCTCTTACTAGTCATACAACCCTAAGAAAAAATCCATTGGCCAATCATAAAGTCTAGGGATTTTATCTTTTTGAAAAGACAATAGTACCACTTGTAACTCATCTTTGGGTACTTTTTCCATCAAATTTACATTTTCTTCCTCTAAAACAAAACTAAGGAAAACCAATAAATTTTACAACCTCTAGAATAGTTTCCCTATAATCTTCTTGGAAAAAACCTTTAGATAATCCACTCCTACTTTTGAGAGATCCTTGAAACTTGATATCCAATTCTCCTTCCAAATGGTATTTGCATTTTTCCTATGATTTGTGAACTGATGGAAATATTTAGTGTTATTGTCACCCTTCTCCAACCATATGGCTCTACTTTTCAACCTCCAAGAAGCTTCCTTGATATCTAGTAAAGTCCTTTTTTTCATTTCCAAAATTTGTCACTAATTTATGTTCTCTTGAAGAGAAACCAAGAGGTTCTTGAAAGAGCAACTCTTCCAACTTTTCTTCTACTTCTTTTAACTCACTTTCTTCCTTTAGATTTTCATCATAAGACCACTTGGAAGCAACCCTATTTTGAATTTTCAAATTGGACTCAAGTATAATCACTGCAAAATCTCTTTTCTCCTTATTGTTAGGGACCTAATGAGGCTTTATTAAGTCTTCAAAATCAGAGTCCTTCAACTACTCTAGGTTGAATTTAAAAAGACTAGGTGGTTTTTCCTTGCAATTTCTATTAAAATGGGAAAGTGGTTTGAGTTTCCCCTAGTCCCAACCCATTTCCTTAACATCCAAATTTCATTCATGAAACCCTTTATCACTAGAAACCTATACGTGGGTTTTGAAATCCTTGCCAAACATATGCTTTTATTCCACAAAGTTGGTTTGAGCTTAATTGGAGCCACATGAAATAAACCATTTTCCTCAAGTTCCAAAACAAAATAATTAGAGATCTGATCCACAATAACATTTTCTCCCCATGCCCCTGAATTCCTAATAGAATAATTCATGTGACCACCCACAATGTGTAGTGTTCATAGACCCAAATATTGAATCACAACAATGATATAAAAACCTTATCCTTCATAAATAACCAAAAGACGTTCACCACAAGAATAACATTAAGATATAGAGAAAGACCCTTAATGTTGGGTAACACCATCAATTACTCCTTATGGAAGGAATCACTCCACAACCATCAATTCCTAATAGAATAATTCATGTGACCACCCACAATGTGTAGTGTTCATAGACCCAAATATTGAATCACAACAATGATATAAAAACCTTATCCTTCATAAATAACCAAAAGACATTCACCACAAGAATAACATTAAGATATAGAGAAAGACCCTTAATGTTGGGTAACACCATCAATTACTCCTTATGGAAGGAATCACTCCACAACCCATGCTTGCTACAATAGACTTCATCCAACATATCTCCATATGATTATACTCTTGTGTACTTATAATTTCTCATCAGTATTCCTAGGAGTCTATGCCTTATTATAATATTATTTCTTTTAACTAACTAGTAGATGATATTCCATTATTTATGGCCACATTACATTAATTATTCCCCATTGGGTAGACATTACATAATATATTCCTTTTGGGTACCTCCTTAGGTACCCCGTATTATCCTTGGCTAGGTACATTACATCCCACCCCCCTTGAAACATGTTTCGTCCTCGAAACATGAGTGGAAGACATATAATAAGATCTACTAAGAATAGTAGTTAATTAGTACCAAGCACAAGCATCCATCCATCCAAGTGAAATTTGGACACAAGGTCTAACTGCTTCCTTGCCACCTTGTTCTTGATTCTAGTTCTTGTGATTCCATGATGTCACTTTTCTACTATGGGATTACCATACATTGTTTTTATTCCTCCATGTGCCTCCATATTGGGTGTCCTTATAGTTCAATGGTGGTCCATAGTAATTTCATTGATGCTCACAACCTTGCTTTGATGACAATTGTTTCTCTGAGTGGTGTGGGTGGCAATATGTAGTGACTTGAGTGATTGGTTATTCTTTCTTTGATTCTTAAACTATTGTTCGTTGGGGTCATGTAGCTCCTTAACTTTTTCTTCCTTTCTATCTCCTTCCTAGGGATTTTCTTCATGTCATTGTATATATTTTTCTTCTTTTGATTCAACCTTAGAATCATCATCTGATGTGGCTGTAGGGACTTCAGTTATTTTACCTGCAAGGATGTCTCATGTGCCCCCTTGGACCTTTCTTGTTTAGTAGGAGAAAATCCCGCAGTGTTATTATCTTTTTCTTATACCAAAGCTTCATAAACTTCTTTTGCAAATTAATATTAATGGTACCAACTGAGTCCATCCAAGGATATCTCAAAACAATATCCACATCATCCATCTCTATGGCATAAAAATATGAATGCAACACATATTTAACCATGTCAATTTCAAATCTTTAAAAATGTGAACATTTTCACCTTCAACATCAGTGCTTTGAATATGCTTTGTGGGAACTTGAAACTTTTTTTTTGCCAAATTGACATTGATGAGATTATAGTTGCTACTAAGGTTTGTAGAAATAATGTGAGTAACCAAGTTCTCCATTTATTTAAAAACAATGTTTTTGTCTCTTTGATGTGTTCTTCAATACTAAAACTATTCAATTTTACTTTGAACAACATCTTCATTGCTATAACTCCCAAAATAGAAATAGGGTTTTGAAAAAAATTACATACTTTTCAATAGAGTTCCGTTATGCCGTTAGGGTTTTGACACGAAAAATCTGGAGAGATGTAACACATTGAATATGGATCGGAATCATAATATTTAATATATGAAATCAAATTCCCAAAATGGTGTTGGTATGCATATAATCTGAGCACTCTGTATGTTGTTTGGTTTACGCATTATACAATTGCTCTGTATGTTTGCCCATTAAAAATCATTATGTTTTAAGAATACTCTTATACCCCCATCCAAAACAAAAGTAATAAATGCTGGTTTTAAGCATTATATATTATATTATATTTTAAGTGCAGGCAAATTTAAAAAATGAAAAAGGAGAACAGGATTGGAACTATCAATATTACAGAGTGCAAGTGTGAATATACTCCGTATGAACATATTGATTATGAGCATATTTGCTATTTCAATATTGAAATTAAAATATACATAGCCAATCTGACTAGGATTGAAAAAGTAACCATAGCCAATAACTGATACACTGAACTATTTTGTGTTTTATCTAATTGCAGCTTGAAGATCTCTGGGTGATTTTCTTCCCTACAATGCTTCGTGACCGGGCGTTATCTCGCCTTGCTGACTTCAGTTTCTGTCATTGTTGTCCAGAGCAACATTGTTGCATTTACCTTGTTGTCATGCTTCTGCCATGCTGAAAAGTTGCTACTCTTGAAATTGATTCAGATTAGCACGAGGTATAGGTTGGAAAGTTGTTGGATCTTGCAGAAAATTCTGATACGAGCTTTGCGAAAGAAGAAGATTCATCTTCAAGAAGCTTAGCCGGGGAGTTGTTCTCGACAATTTTTCCTGAAAACACAAGGTTTTAGATCTGTCGGTACTGAGACCATAAAAAACAACCCATGAAGCAGATCGAATTTAAAAGCAGAATCCAGAGACACAACAAACAAACATACCATCACTAAGTACCAACACCTTATCACTGTCTATTACTGTGGGAATTCTGTGAGCTATAGTGATCACTGTACATTCATGAGTTTCTGATTGTATTATTTGTTGGATAATGGTGTCAGTTGCAGTATCCACTGAGGCCGTGGCCTCATCCATTAGTAAGATGCGTCTGTGCTTCAACAAGGCACGCCCTAAACAAAGAAGCTGGCGTTGGCCCACACTCCAATTCTCTCCATTTTCTGTCACTGAATTGAACACCACTTGTTAACAGAATGGTTAAGTACACATCCATACATAAATGATAAAAGGAAAGGACATAGAAACTGACCTAATGTATCAAGCTTCTCTTTACTAGAGCACACAACTTGTCCAAGCTGACATTTGTCCAAAGCCTAAAAAATCCAAAAGGACAGTTGTCTTCAATTAATTTATCTGTTAGAATGTCAAAGAAAAATAAATGCTTGGATCGACTTATGTGTTGCATTGGCTTCAGATATCTTATAGTCAGATAGGATGCCAAATAGATAGGATGAAAATTTAATATAGGCCGAACAAGATCTATATGCTATCTGCTCGTCCTAAAAATTTAAAATTCCGTGAAGAGGTGGTCCAACAGGTATTTGTTTAAACTAGAGCAAATATGTTGTTAAAAGAATAGCTTTCCATGGACAGAGTCATACAAAAATATTGGCCACAGCACACGAGAAGCAGCTAAGGAACATTTAAAAAAAAATCTGAATCATTCCAGTGAAGTACAGTTATTTAACCTTCTCTGAAATGGAAAAGGAAAACAGAGATAAAACCAGGTATTTGTTTAAAGTTTAAACTGGAGCAAATTATGTCGTTAAAAGAATAGCTTTCCATGGACAGTCATACAAAAATATTGGCCACAGCACATGACAAGCAGCTAAGGAACATTTAAAAAAATCTGAATCATTCCAATGAAGTACAGTTATTGAACCTCTGAAATGGAAAAAGAAAACTGAGATAAAACCAATTAGGATGAGACTTTAAGACTTCAGGGTCTTCCAAAGGCTATCTATCTTCTAATAGGAAAGCTCTAAACTGTGAATAGGAGTACAATTTGCATGCTTTCTATTAGCTCACTTAGTTAAGACGTATTGAAGATTATTCCAAATTTTATTGAAGTGATGAGCATCCACCACCTATTAAGAGGTGGGACGTTGTTTACCCTGTGTGTACCATTTGGCTCAACTTAATAACCTTGATGACTCAACTGTTGAACAAACAATGGCCCATTTTAACCACCTAGACAGGCCAACCATGGAACAGACAATGATTACCTCTTTAAGTGATGGATCACATGATGTGAGAGGACAATGTTTATTCTAACAACCTTGATGACTCAACTGTTGAACAAACAATGGCCCATTTTAACCACCTATACAGGCCAACCATGGAACAAACAATGATTAACTCTTTAAGCGATGGATCACATGATGTGAGAGGACACTGTTTACTCTATCTGGATATATCAAGTAGCCCAACTTAACGATCTTGATGGCTCAACTATGAAACAAACAATGACCTGATTTAATGTCCGTTATGGACCAACTGTAGAACAAAGAACGCCCCCCTTACAGGGTGTACCAACCCCTTTGACAAAGGGCAAACAATATGCACCCCGTAGCATAGGTTGGGATAGACAATCATTGGATTTGAAATGCTTCAAATCTAATTGTGTAAGTCCCAACCTACACACCATTAATTATTTTGCTGCGAGGTTCATATTGATTGTCTTTGACAAAAGACCACATGATGGAGCATATGGTGTTTACATTATGACTTAAGGGCATTGATGCCCAACCATGGAACAAACAAAGACACAAAATAACTTCCTTAATTGGTCAACCAACAAATAAACAATGGCTCTCTTATAGAGGTTGGTATGCCAACCTCCTTGGAGCAAAATCATTGCACTGAGAGGTGTTTTCTACAACCAAGTATAAGGGAGAAGTGTAATTCCGTGCTCAACATGGAAGTGACACTAGCACTTCAATAAAATAATAAACTATTAGGTAAACAAACATTTAATGATGTTGGCCCTAACTTTAAGTTCAAAACCAGTATGAAAGAGAAGTGTAATTACGTGCTCAACGTAGAGCACTTGGCATTTCAATAAAATAATAATATATTAAGTAAATAAGATTTTTACAATGTTGGCCCAAACATAAAGTTCAAAACCAAAGAGATATATTTCGATTAATTAAAACTAAAAAATTTAATGAAACTTGGATACTTTGCTATGCAATCTGGGAGTTGAGCTATGACTCAAAACTAGGATTTACATATGAGGGATTTGAGCACAAACTAGAGATTTACATATTAAACCAATATAGATCCATCTTAACTCTGGATTTACCAAGCCTCGATAGGGATCAAATCTCTTGAGATGCAAGCTTTTCCTCAAATTTTACATTTTAAAAAATGGTTCCACCTTAAGAGATTTGATCCCTCTCGACCCTTGGTAGATATGGAGTTATGATAGATCTATATTGGTGTAAAATGAATCAAACCCAATAGACGATGTAAAATCGCCCCCATTCTCACCAACCCCTCCAGCAAAAGGCCACATTATGTAAGAGGAATCGAACCAGGTGGGAGCTGTAACAGACTTACCTCCCAAATTTCTTTGTCAGAATGTCCTTCAAGTGGGTCCAGATTGCTCCGTACAGTTCCTTCAAACAGTATTGGGTCCTGCGGAATAATGCTTAATTTGGACCTTAAATCATGGAGTCCAATCCTCGCGACGTCAATTCCATCAATGAAAATTCTCCCTTTAGTTGGTTCTACAATACGAAATAGCACTTGAAGAAGTGTAGATTTTCCACTACCAGTCCGTCCAACTATTCCAACCTTCCCCCCTCCAGGAAATTCACATGTGATACCTTTCAATACAAATGGCAGGTGTGGTCCATATCGAACCTAATCACATTCCCGTGATAAAGTTAAATTCTCAATTGCATAAGGTTTCAAATAAATCATCCAGATTGGTTTTGTTGCACTCACCTCAAGGTTCTGAAGCACTATTGTGCCTTTTGATGGCCAATTATGACTTGGCCTTGAAGAATCAATCAGCAATGGAGCTTCACTTGGTATTTTAGAATACTGCATTATCCTCTCCACAGAAATCATTTTGTTTTCTACGTTGCATAGGTTCCATATAACCCAAGCTTGTACTATATTCAAATTCAATCCATATGTTACTGCCAAGCCAGCAAGACCTGCACACAATGAAGCAGGAGAAACTTTCTGAGAACACCGGCATACCCTCGTTGGCATATGTAACATACTAGGTGTGGATCAAGCTTTCCAGGAACAGTCCTTACTTGGATCGATTGTGCCATTTGGCAAGCTCACTAGGAATGTTAAAGAAGCGAGAAATACAAGATTGGCTAGAAAATTCAGGCGAAGACAGAGCCACTCCATTGCCGCATCACTGTGAAATGAGAGTCTTGAATAATAATCAGTCAGTCGGAAATTGGTGTTCATGAAGCGAGTTTCTTGATTGAAACTTCTTATTATGGCTGCTCCTGAGAGAGACTCAGCAAAATGGTGTATGATGGGAGCCTTTCTAATGCCCACCAATCTAGCCAGCTCCCTAGCAGATGAAATGTAATAATGCTGCCAAGCAGTACCTCATTAAACATACCGTATCATCAAATATCAAAGAAGGCTATCCCCTTGAAAACTCACAAAGAAGTGTAGTAATGATGCAAGGTGAAGATGGCATGAAAATTAAAAGGCTAGAAGATTAAAAGAAGAAACTGCAACTATGACTGGCGAGTTTTCATGGAGCAGAGTTACTTACTTGATACCAGAGGCAAATTGCAGTGACTGGTATAACGACAACGAAGACTTGCCAAGCAATCTGAGACAAGATTGTTACAATTCCTAATAGTTGAATAACTGCAAATGCTAGCCCTCCCAATCTGTAAGGAATGTCGGTGTCAACAGTACTCTGATCTGTCGATGCCTGTGGATAGAGAAGGGCAATTTCAGTCGGCAGGGACAATAATTTTTACATGCTATTGCTCCACGTCAATTATACTACCAGTCTCCTTTATTGACTTGAAGTGGAGTCATTCTAAAAATCTAAAAGTCTGTAATCTATAGCAATTCTATTTAGATGCTGATGTTTAAAAGCTTGCAATCACAATTATTGTTTAAATAGACAATACAAAAGCATCGCAAACAAACTATTTTTTTCCTACGTTATCTTTTGCTTATGAAACAATTTCAAGCTTGTTGAATACAAACATGTACTGACCCGATTCAAGATGCGTCCAGTTGGGGTTGAATCGAAGAAGGACATTGGTGCATGGAAGATGCATGTAAGCATGGTTTTGAAAAGTTTCTGTGCAGTCTCAATTGTAGCAGTTGCTAGAAGCAAAGACCTTATCAATACACACATGGAACTCCCTATTGCTAGTAATATGTACACAAGAATGAGAACTGTACTGCTGACTGTGGACTTCTGGTCTTGGGTTAGAGGGGTAGCCCAAGCTATCCAGTAATTGCTACTGATTTGCAGCACCTGGAACAGTATGTGTGCTGCCAATATGATAGGGACCAAGGCACCCTTATATGCTGCAGTTATGAAAGAAGAGTAGACTTGCATTTTGACCTTCCCAGTTTCTCTTTCTTCTTCCTTTACAATCTGTTCAAATCTATTTTCATTGATTCTTGGCGGTCGGTCCTCTGCATCCTCATTTTGATATGTTTTATTGGATTCAGAGTCCAAGGCATTGCAGAATCTACTTCTGCTATTGCCTGTTTGTGGCACTATCCTTCTAGCTGAAATCTGTGCTGCATCAATTGCATTCAAAGTCTGCTGGTGTGCACCAATTAGTTTTGAAAAATCCGCACCATCCAGTATATCTTCATTCCTCCCAACTTGAACTATGTCTCCATCTTGCATGACCTGAAAAGTTGTTTAAAAGATCCCTAACACTTTTTCATGACTTGACACTAGCAATTTCCTATTCAAAGAGTCAATTGTTCTGTACATAGAGGTACAAATTTGCATGTATAGAAAGTGGGCTCACCAGTATAAGGTCAGATGCAGATACAAATTCTACTTGATGTGTGACATAAATCACTGTCTTCGATCCCAGAACTCCAAGCAGGCACTCCTGTTATATTATATGGTCAACTAATGAGGCATTGGACTATGCATTTAAATAAGAGTGTACTTTGACAATCTACTCTACAAATTCATTCAATGCTTCTAAATTGGAGATTGCAAGCAGTACTTTAAAGAGCTGAGCTCCTGTATGTGCATCAACAGCACTAAAAGGATCGTCGAGAAGATAGATATCTGTATCCTGGTAGATTGCACGAGCAAGCTGTATTCTTTGTTTTTGTCCCCCACTCAAATTGATCCCTCTTTCTCCAATCTCTGTTTGATCCCCATGAGAAAACAATTCTAGGTCTTTCTTTAGAGCACATACTTCAAGTACATTTTCGTACTTGGTTCTATTCATCTTGTTCCCGAATAAGATGTTCTCTTCAATTTTCCCGTTTTGAATCCATGGAGACTGTGGAACATAAGCTATGGTACCACTGACCTTCACAATCCCTGATAGCTTGGGTATTTCTCCCATAATACTGGACAACAAACTTGACTTTCCAGAACCGACTGATCCACAGACTGCAAGTTTCATGCCTTTTCTTAGCCGCAAATTTATTCCCCTTAACGTCAAATGATTGGAGGTTGGATCCCATGAAAATTCTCCACCTTTGATTTCAATTGCAATGTCTGTTGAATCCCTGGGTAGATTCTCTACTGCATTGCATTGCAGCTCTTCTTCCTGTACAAAGGTGGCTATTCGGTTTAACGACACGTGGCATTGAGCAATCATAGAAACCAATTCAGGCAGATTATATATAGGCTCCTGAAGGATTTGGAAAGTTGCTAAAGCAGAAAGCACTTTACCTGCTGTCAATGGAACCCCTATTAACAGACAGGTACCAAATGTAATAGCAGACACGAAGGTTGGTGCTGCCCAGAAGAGAAAAGTTACTGCAGAGGAGGTATACAGATATGCTCGTAGATAGCCCTGTTCAACCTTTCTCTCCTCTTGGAGCCTATGTAGATAAATGGTTTCCCAAGCTTGCAGTTTCAGTATCCTCATGTTCTTTAAGGTCTCTGAGGTAGCCTTCATACGTCTATCCTTTGCCTCCATTATCTTACCCTGATATTTCTTTTGTAGTTTAGCAAAAGGGGTATTGCCAACCATGATTCCAACTGTGGCAACCAGCCCTGCAATAGACGCCACGCCAAGATTCTTGTATAGAATTACTAAAGCCAGGAGCACTTGTAAAGGGAGAAGCCAGATATCATGCATGTGCCTGGCGAAATTTCCAATGCGTTCCACATCCACACTCATATAATTTATGATTTCACCAACAGTATGATTCTGTCTAGACCTGTTAGACAGACTCAAGCCTTTTTTGTATACAAGAGCTGTTAGACCTGATCTAACCCGCATCCCGAGTTGATGGGCTCCAAAATACCATTGTCTCTGTGCCAGTGACTCAATCACCTTTGCACCAAAGAAACCGGAGGCCAGCACATAGCCCTCATAGGAAAAATGCTCTGTCCCTCCCAAGTACTCTACAAGCAAGTTTATCATAAATGGACCTATATATGTTGCACAGCTATACGTAGCTGCAAAGAAAGCATTGATTATCACCCCTTTCCAGACAGATGATAGAATGACCTTTGGCATTGATGGGTTCTGTATATTTTTCTCCTCCTTTTGACAACACCAGTTGGTTTGAAGTACTTTATATGTCTCTTCAGCAGTATGCTTGCCTGCAACATTTGGGATATCATCAAGCTCTAAAGTCTTCTTGTATCCCACAGCAAACAAGGGGTTGAGCCAACAGAATGTCGTCAGGCTCCAAACATTGGCTCTCGAATATGGAGTTAACTGATTAATATGGCTATTCCCATGTTGAGGATGTTCCTCCATGCTAATATGGCCATTATCAAAAACCCAGTTGGGTGGTGGGATTTTATTCAAAAGTGGCTGCTGAGGATCATCATGTTGGTGATAAGAAACAAGGTTCAATCTGCCTCGGAGTGCAATGCAAAACAGAAAGGTGCATAGGGGAACAGGCAGAAAATCCATACAGACCTTATAGGGAAGAACTTTCGCTTGTTTTATCAGCAAAATCACGTCCATGGACAAAAGACTACAGTGGAATAAGAAGGATAGAATCCACCAGAGACGAAGTAGGCTCGGTACCTTTTCATGGTGCATGCAGAAAGAAGCGAGAAGCCATGCAACCGCTTCTGTAATGTTAATATCTACAACCCTCGAGAAGAAATGGATTCGTACCAGGGACCAGTCATGCATCAAACACCATACCCCATTAGCAGCATAACCCATGAAAAGAAGCAGGCAGCAAGTCAAGGTTGATCTATAAAGAACCCTTGACTGTATTTTTCCGGTCTGTGGGAGTTCTCGATTCACAGACTCTGGACATGCAGTGTCACAGTTTTGATCCACGAAATATAATCTGTTCCAGATGAATCTGAGTATGAATAAGACAATGAAAACCAGATGAAGAATACCCGCATCAATATGGAGCTCCATAGCTTCGCTCTCAATGACTGCAATCATGGTTAGAAACTTAGAATACTGTTATTGTTGCAAAAACCTGTAAAACTTAAAAACTTTTAATCGTTCTGTAATACATATACAGTAGTTTCAGATACAACCCCTTCATATTATAACACAGTATTTTCAGATAAATCCCTGATGATTATAACACCGAGGGAAGTATTAAAACCATATCTAATCAATATTTATTTGAACCATATCTGCGAACGTTAAGGAGTATATATCTGCTTGATGGATTGAACATGGGCTTATCTATATCGTTATTACATGGATGGTGGGTGATATGCATGCAAAATAAACATATGACTGCATAACAGTCTGGAGCCAAAAGAGGAATTTGGCTGTCAAGCTTTTTAGTCAAGTTGAGAGGAGATTCAACGTGGATTCAACAGCCTGGATTTGACGAAAAAGAATTTGGCTCTCAGGCTCTTTGGTCAGGAGGAGAGGAGAGTTCTATAAACCATTTCAAGAGGTTTTAAAGCTGGTTTATCAGTAGAGGTGCTCTATAACTCAGTATGGGGAGATCTTGTTAGTCCAGCGTTTGTCTAGTAACAAAATAATACAAAGTAAACAAAAAAAATAATACAAAGTAAAAAGTAATAAATATTATGTCGACCATAAACAAAAAAGAATAATACAAAGTAAAAAGTAAATATGAGACTTAAACTAGAGACTTTAGAGCTTAGGATTAGGTGGTGAATATTATGTCGGCCATAAACAAAAAAGAATAATACAAAGTAAAAAGTAAATATGAGACTTAAACTAGAGACTTTAGAGCTTAGGATTAGGTGGTAAATATTATGTAGGCAATAAACAAAAAAGAATAATACAAAGTAAAAAGTAAATATGAGACTTAAACTAGAGACTTTAGAGCTTAGGATTAGGTGGTAAATATTATGTAGGCAATAAACAAAAAAGAATAATACAAAGTAAAAAGTAAATATGAGACTTAAACTAGAGACTTTATTTTTTATTTTTAATACAAAGTAAAAAGTAAATATGAGACTTTAGAGTGTTTGTCCACTAACAAAATAATACAAAGTAAACAAAAAATAAGTGTTTGTCTACTAACAAAATAATACAAAGTAAACAAAAAATAATAATACAAAGTAAAAAGTAATAATTCGAGAGATTTAAACTGGTTTATTTGACTGTTTATTACATTGATTGAGTGATCAATATATTTAACTGTTTATTATATTGTTTATGATTAAATAATTAACTATGTAATCAAACATGTTTTATAAAGGAAGATCAATCGTATAATAATCAATCTAATTGTTTGCATGAATTGAGTTTATTCAGTAATGACCTATTACTTACAATTCATAATATGAGACTACTGAAACTAATTCATGTAGAATATATATTTCTTGCAAATAAATTAAAATAAAATAAATATTCAATTCTAGACAGTAAGAGACTTAAGTGAGTAATCTCTTATTTACAATTCATGTCATTCGACTACTCAAACTAATTCATCTAGATTATATATGATATATTCTTGCAAAAAGATAAAAATAAAATAAATACTATGATCTGGGATTTGGTTACTTACCAGTATTGAGAGCTGGTAGCTGTGTCAGCTTACACTGAATCAAAAGACCACAATGCTGTTTGTGGAGCCTGCAAGTGCCAGAAACTGAAGGAGCTTTGATCTAATTAATTCATTCTTATATCTGACCAAATCCTGAATAAACAGTAAGCTGAATAAATCAGAGTTCACCTTACTCCAGCCTCCCACCATGAGCGATAAGACAGCTATATTTTCAAGACTGGCTGTCTCTCAGAGGTGGCAGCCATGACAAAATATTTTCAAACTCTAATATCACGAAGCAGCAGCAGGCACAGTGGATCACTAGGACCTTACTTGCATGGTGAAGACAATCTATTTACTATTACACACTACTGCAGGCTTCTATGCTCCAACACAGAGGAAAGCCATGCCACTCTTTATAGCCCACGGTTCTCAACAACAAACGCTTCAATTTTCCAGTGGCGTGCGGGAATCGGGCTACAGATCGTGGCCTTAGTATGTCAGCAGAATGAGCTGTGGGTTTCGTGAAGAAAAATTCCCAGAAAAGTCAAAATTTATCGATATCGTGAGCACATAATTATCGAAATTTCGTAGGAATCTTCAGATCATCGTGAAAATTCGTGGGAATCTTCGGATCATCGGTACAACCTCACTAGGGTCTTCATCTGTACATTGCCAGCGTTATAATAGTTCCATTTATGACAGCAGAATGAGCTGTGGGTTTTGTGAAGAAAAATTCCCAGAAAAGTCAAAATTTATCGACATCGTGAGCACATAATTATCGAAATTTCGTAGGAATCTTCAGATCATCGTGAAATTTCGTAGGAATCTTCGGATCATCGGTACAACCTCACTAGGGTGTTCATCTGTACATTGCCAGCGTTATAATAGTTCCATTTTTTTAGTCAAGTTTGAAAGTAATTTTTTTGTAAGCTAGTATCCATGGAGTTTGATCATTTATTTTGAAGCGTGGTTTATATTGCTGTTGATTATAAGTTTGTGGTTATAATAGTTCCATTTTCTAGTTAACTTCCAAATAATAATACAAAATGGTCCTGTTTTTTTTTTTTTGGTCTAGTCAAATTTGAAATAATAACACAAAATGGTTTTGTTTTTTTTGTCTAGTTTGAAATAATAACACAAAATGGTCCTTTTATTTATTTTTATCTGCAAGCTATCTATAGAATTTTGAACCAATGACCTAACACAAGGAGTGCTTACAATCATTTACCATTTATTCTAGGCCCCATAAACACAAAATAATCTTTTATATAATTGACCATACACTATTAAATAAGTATTTCTTTTGTAATATTTCAAATAATAATATAAAATGGTGGTTTCTATATTTGTAAATGCATTATTAAATAAGCATTTCTTTTAAAGTGTTTTAAATAGAACTCAGTGGTAAGAGAGGTGGCACTGGGAGGGTTACGAGTGCTCAGGAGCGAGCACAGTTTGCTGTTTCCTCCTTTCGCAAACGCATCCCTGACCCTGTTAGGGAGGACTTGGAGAGAATTGAGCAGCACCTTTGGCAAGAGGTTAAGGCTATCCCTATTGAGGTTGTAAAGGGAGAGGTTGAGGAATGGGTCATGGACCCTGGGACCACAACAGGAAGAGCCTCAGTTTACGACAGAACTGTTATGACCTACTAGGTTACCAAGAATCTCCTGGCTCATGCTTTGATGGAAGGTATGGCTAAACGGAAAGGTGACGAGGAACCGATTCGGGCTTGGAATGCCCACAATGCGGATAACCGCCTCATGCACTGCAAGATTGATGCTATCGCGAAGAAGCTGGGCTTGTCTTTCAGTTACCCTGGTCTGGATGCCAAGGGTAAACGGATTCCAGTTGACATGCTGTCCAAGTCCGCCCCGACTCAGCCTACCATCGATGTTATGCCAGCTGCGACTACCCCTCCTCTGAAGGAGTCGGTCACTCAGGGGCTGAATACGGCTGTGCTCGGCACTTCGGTGAATCCTATTACGGGTCTGGAGATTTAGTCTAGTCTTTTTGTTAGTCGTTTTATTTTTCTATGTCTGTAATCGGGATAATAAACTCTGATAAAGTACTCAGAAATGTTGTTATTATGGTTAAGGGATGTCTGCTTCATTAAGTCGTTTTTGTATATTGAAAGAGAAGGTTTGGACCTATGAAGGCCGGCTCTGTGAAACTAAAATGGTCTGTGCTTTGAAGCCTTTGAATCTGGGGGCTGATCTGGTTTTCTCTTTTTGCCTTGTGCGCACTATGTAACTCTGATATCGCAATAATATAATGTCCTTTTTATTTAAAAAAAAAGTGTTTTAAATAGAACAATATAAGAAGTAACTAAGTTTATAAATATATTAAAATCATAAAAATAACTAAGATTATAAATATATTAAAATCATAAGTTTTTATTATATAATTTATATATTTAAAATTATTTATATAATAAATTTTTATATATAATATATTATTTTTATTAAAACTAAAAAAATTAAAAATTAATATATTTGATTTATTTAATATTATAATTTAAAATATTTGTTATACAAAAATTTGGATAACCATTTCTTATATTAAGTTTCGATTTTGATTGGCAGAATTTCCTAGTCATTAAAAAACGAGAAAGTAAGGTTGTCTTTTATACATTTGGCATTGATGTAATATTAAATGAAAGAGAGAGTAAGGTGGTCTTTTATGCAATATTAAATGAATATGTGAGTATTTGTTTTTAAGTGTTTTTGGTCAATTATTTTGGTAAAATTCTTAGTCATTAAAAAAGAGAGAGTAAGGTGGTCTTTTATGCAATATTAAATGAATATGTGAGTATTTGTTTTTAAGTGTTTTTGGTCAATTATTTTGGTAAAATTTCTTAGTCATTAAAAAAGAGAGAGTAAGGTGGTCTTTTATGCATTTGGCATTGATGCAATATTAAATGAACATGCGAGTGTTTGTTTTTAAGTGTTTTTGGTCAATTATTTTGCTAGTCGTTATAATAGTTCATTGTTCTAATTAAATTTGAAGTTCTAGGTAAGGTGGTCCTTTGTGTATTTGGCAATGCCATATTAAATGAGAATTTGTGGTTATAATAGTTCATTGTTCTAATTAAATTTGAAGTTCTTGATAAGGTGGTCCTTTGTGTATTTGGAAATGCTCGTATTAAATGAGAATTTGTGCATTTGGCATTTATGCAATATTAAATGAACATGTGAGTATTTGTTTTTAAGTGTTTTTGGTCAATTATCTTGCCCATCGTTATAATAGTTCATTGTTATAATCAAATTTGAAGTTCTTAGTAAGGTGGTCCTTTCTATTTGGGAATGCCGTATTAAATGAGAATTTGAGCATTTATTTTGAAGTGTTTTTTTATCAATTACTGCAATATTAAATGAACATTTGAGTAATTGTTTTGAAGTGTTTCTAGTCAGTTATCTTTATCTTCTTGTTTATAATAGTTCCTTTTTTCTAATTAAGTTTGAAGTTCTTAGTAAGGTGGTCCTTTGTGCATTTGACAATGCAGTGTTAAATGAGAATTAAAGTATTTGTTTTGAAGTGTTTCTGGTCAAATACCTTGTTGTTGGTTATAATAATTTCATTTTCTAATCAAGTTTGAAGTAGCAACATGAAGTGGTTCTTTGTATATTATGCGTGTTATCTTCTTGTTGGTTATAATAATTCCATTTTCTAGTCAAGTTTGAAGTATCAACCTCCTTTGCATATTATAAGTGTTACCTTGATGTTGGTTATAATAATCCCATTTTCTAGTTAAGTTTGAAGTAGCAACTTGAAGTGATCCTTTGTACATTACGAGTGTCACTTTGTTGTTGGTTATAATAATTCCATTTTCTAGCTAAGTTGTTGACCTTATAATAATTCCATTTTCTATTCAATTTTGAAGTAGCAACTTGAAGTGGTCCTTTGTATATTATGAGTGTTTGTTTTGAAGTGTTTCAAATCTCTCTCTCTCTAATTTTATATTTTATCTTTTTAAAATAATTTATATATTTTCTAAATATAAACATATAATTTTATTTTATCAAAACCAACAAAATATTATTAAAAGTAATTTTATATTTTATCTTTTTAAAATAATTTATATATTTTCTAAATATAAACATATTATTTTATTTTATCAAAACCAACAAAATATTATTAAAAGTTAATACATTTGACTCATTTAATATTATAATACAAAATATTTATTATACCAAGATTTATACACGATTTATATGTTATTATACACATATTTATATTTAAGATCGATGGAGAATCATTTAATATACTAAGTTTCAAGTTAATTTTTTTCATCCATGTTTTATTTAAGCAAATCAAAATAACTAATTTCCATTCTCACACCAAGTCTCAAGTTAATTATTTTCATCCATATTCTATTTATGTGGATGATATTGTTCTTCTGGCAAGGTGTCCCTCTAATTTTGATTAACAATTAAGAATTCTCAAGGATTTCTGCTCTGGTATGGGCATGACCGTCAATACCGACAAAACTAAAGTCATGTTGATAAAATATAATAAGGTTAGTTATGCTCCTTTTTTGTATGATAATAAAAACTTGGAGGAAGTGGCTTCCGATAGATATCTTGGGATTGGTCACGGAATCCATTCGAATTCGTTGCTCTGCTCTGTTAGGGTTTAATCTTTAACCTAGCCGCCTGCAACCCTCTGCAGCTGTCATGGAGGCCTCCAACAGAGGTCTCTCCAACCCTTCCTTCAGCCAGGTTATCGCCCGACGCACTCCGACTACCAAGGCTCTCCTCTTAATAGGGATGGCATCGCCTTTAGCGAAAACAGGATCTCAGAAAGGAAAAAGAGGAGAGTGAAGCACAACCCCTTTAAACTCAGCTCCAAACCTAGAGGATAAACCTCAAGAAGATGCAACCCCAAGCGACGTGCAAACAAAGGAAACAAACAAGTGCAAGCCCAAAATGATGCAAATAACCAGGTATGAGGTCACTTCAAACCTTGTCATCCAAAAAATTCAATGCATGCATGATCATGCGATAATATGCAAGTTTATAGGCTTATGGCCAACATAAAAGAATCTCACTTGGTGGCTCACTAACACCTAGAAGCCAAAAGGATGGTGCGAACTTAAACTGGGATCTAAAGGCTTTTTCACCATAATCTTCCAGAACCTAGAGGACAAGAACACAATATTCCAAGGAGGACCGTACTTCCTACACTCTACAGGATTGTACATGCAAAACTGGAAAGAGCACTTCAGCCTAGAGAAAGAAGACTTTAAAGTGGTTCCTGTCTAGCTGCGACTTTATTCTCTACCCCAGGAGTACTGGAATCTGGAAACCCTAGACGGAATAGGAAACACCCTAGGAACCTTTGTTCAGGATTTTGATGCCACACTAGCCGCTCGTTACATCTCCTATGCCTGAATCTGCATCTATATGGATATCTCTGATGCCCTCCCTGAAGCGATTTTCCTTGCCTATCAATACTCAGACTGGATCCAGACATTAGACTACAAGCATATTCCCTTCAGATGCAAGAAGTGCCACAAACATGGACACCTATTCCGTGAATGCCCTCTAAATGCCAAACCTTCTTCACCTCCGGCACACATCAAAATCGATGAGGAGGGCTTCACCAGAGCCACCAACCACAGAAGACAGGGTAAGAAAACCTCTATTCTAGGCGCCCCCACCAACCCAAAACACCATAATAGCTTCTCAGTCCTCTCCCAGCAAAACCCTGAAGTCTTAGGACCTCTTATCCCCGCTTGCACCCCCCCCTCCACTTTTCAGGACCCCATATTCAAAGACGTTCTGCACTCGCCAATCTCGCTTCCTCCTGCAGGAGGACCTGCAGAACATGAGGACATGGAGTTAGGAGAGATAGACTTAGAAGCCATTCAAGAAGCCTAGATGAAAAATGATCTCCGCAATATTCCCCAACGCCAAATGGAACTCTTTAAAGAATCCTATCACTCCCTTGCCATGCAGCAGAATTTTCCAACCTTGGCAGTTGCTACTTTATTCCCCACTGCTCACAATCAACTGGGACTTAAAATATTAAAACGCAAGGATATATCCAAGGGCCAAAATGACCTCCTGAAAAAAGGAATAAATCCTAACAAACAACTTATTCAGGAATTTGGAGCTCATCTAATAGATTTTGGCCAGAGTGCCAAGCTCAACACTCACTTTCAATCAATGAATTAATGGAGCTTAAATTCATCAGCTGGAACATAAGGGGAATCAGAAGTGATTCCAAAAGGAGAATCTTGAAAAACAAGATTATTACTGAAAAACATTCTCTCTTAATGTTACAAGAAACAAAATCAATGGAGCATAAGCTCCACACTTTCATGAAAAAATGTTGGAAAAAAGCAGAAATAACAGTTGTGGATGCCAAAGGGGTGGCTGGAGGCATCGCAATAGATTGGGATCCCGATGTCATAAGCATAGAAGGTTTCTTTTCCAGTCCTAATACTCTTTCTGGGTGGTTTCGCATTCATGGATCCCCTCATAGTAGAGTGATCACTAATGTTTATGGCCCGCAATTTATGGAGCAAAAACTTCAATTTCTAAGCCATCTCTCCTGGATTAATCGACAACTGCTGAACACTCATTGGATAATCGGAGGAGATTTTAACATCATCACTTCTCTCAATGAAAAAAAGAGAGGCATAAGTAGACTGGATGGAGACAGCCTAGCCCTTCAAGCTCTCATTCGTGACCTTTATTTAGCCGACCTAAAAACTAGCAATGGAATCCACACCTAGAATAATAGGCGAGGAGGAGAAAAGTAAGTAGCCTCTCGTTTGGATTGTTTTTTGATCTCAAATTCTCTTTTGTAGAATCAACTCAACCTCTCTAGTACCATCCTATCGATTGCTGGCTGAGAACATTGGCCTGTCTGTCTCCACCTGGAATGGGATGCTCCTAACTCCCAAAGGCCTTTTAGATTCGATCAATTCTGGTTAATTCACCCAAAATTTAAAGACAAAATTAAGGAATGGTGGCAAACCTCGGACCTCTTGGAAGGAACCACCATGTATCGCTTTCAACAAATTTTTTATTATTATAAAAAACCAGCTAAAGCACTGGAACAAAACTGAATTCGGCCACATTCAGGAGGAAAAACTAAAGCTGGAAGGATAATTAGCCAAAATCCAATCCCATGCCATCCATCAGGATACACCGAAGAGCTAAAGCAGTAGGAAAAATATCTCCAGAATCAAATCGACATCAAAAGCCAGCAGGAGGAAATTCTTTGGCGCCAAAAATCCAGAATCCAATGGCTCAAGGAAGGGGATAAAAATACTAAATTCTTCCACAATGCACTGATTCAATGCAGACAAACTAGCAAGATCACTAGGTTGAAGACCAGTATAGGAGACACTCTACTCAATAAGGAAGACATAGAGCAAGAGCTGGTTCTCTTTTATAAAAATCTGATGAGAGACACCATTCCGAATAGATCACAAGCCACTCAGTAGATCATTCAGCATTTCCCCCAACTCATCATTGTGGAGCAGAATTCCAACCTCTCCAGCCCTATCTCCATTGCAGAAGTTGAATCAACAGTTATGGATATGAAGCCGGGAAAGGTCCCCGACCCAGATGCATTCACTATTGACTTCTTCCAAACCTGTTGGGACATTATAAAATATGATGTTTGGCAAGTGGTCGAAGCTTCCAGAACCTTGGGCTCCATCCTCCTGGCCTTCAATGCCACCTTCCTCACTCTCATACCCAAAACTGACAAACCTGCCGATCCGGAAAATTTTCACCCTATAGCCTTGTGCAATGTCATTTATAAAATCATAACCAAGGTAATCGCCAATCGCCTTAAACCCCTCCTTCCCAATCTCATATCTCCGGAGCAGTCGAGATATGTCGAAGGAAGACAAATATTAGATAGCATCATAACAACGCATGAGGTGATACACACTCTTAAAACCTTCTTTAGGTCTGGTATGCTCATAAAACTCGACATGGCCAAAGCCTTTGATACAACCAATTGGAACTTCCTCTGGGATACCCTTTTAGCCTTTGGCTTTTCACCCTCTTAGGTTAGTTGGTTCATCTCCATCGTCTCCTCAGCCTTCTTTTCCATCCTCATCAATGGATCTCCTTTTCCCACCTTCTCCCCTTCCAGAGGCATCAGGAAAGGAGACCCTCTTTCCCCTAATATTTTCATCCTTCTTGTGAAAAGCCTGGGAAGAAGCATAAAAGCAGCGGTCTCAAGGAATCATATTCAGGGCATTAAAACAAGCAGGAACAACAACACCCAGTCGCATCTGCAGTTCGTGGATGACAGAATGCTGATGGGGAAAGCCTTTGTCATGGAAGTGAAAGCCTTCAGGGATATTCTTCACTCCTTCAGCGCAGCCTTAGGCATGACCATCAATAATCTCAAGTCACAAATCTTTTTCTTCAACACTCATATTCAAGTGCAAACTCGGATAACTAGAATCCTGGGTTTTCAAAAAATCTCCCTTCCCTCCAAATTTCTTGGAGCCCCCCTTGTTGAATTCACCATTAAAAAATATTCCTAGAAGGACTTGCTGGCCGCCTTGGAGCATAATATTTCCTCTTGGACCTTCAGAGCCCTCAAATTTCCCATTCGACTCATCCTCCTGAAGTCTATCCTCCAAGCTATGCCTCTCTACCTATTCCCGGTCATGGCAACCCCTAAGTACATTCTCAAAGTCATTCACAACCTCCATAGAAACTTCCTTGGGGGCAGCAGCACTCAGCACAGAAATTGGGCCTTAGTGGCCCGGGAAAAACTCTGCATTCCAAAGTCTGAAGGTGGCCTCGGACTTAGAGACCCCATTACCCTGAATGAAGTACTCTGCGCTAAGCTGCTTTAGAGATGTTGCACAGAGGATTCCACACCTTGGACGGATATTCAGATGCATAAATATACAAACAATATGCAACATCACGAACTCATTTGACGTGACACTCTTCCGACAGGATCCATTATTTGGAATTCGGCCTGGGATCAAAGAGAGCTTATTTGCAAACATAGCTTATGGGAATTTAGGGATGGGAACAAGGCTCTCTTCTGGGAGGATGCCTGGAAACAGATGCCCCCATTGCAACATCTCAATGGAATAGAAGAGTTGCAAAGACACTCCTAGTAGCAGGGAAATCACATCACTGCTCAGTACTAGGGGCCTCAGAACAATGGTGATGCTTGGAGATCCTGGATCGATAAATAAAACTGGAACTGGAACTTCAACAACGAAGAAGGAAAAGCCTCCTGGGAAACAATAAACTCCAGAAAGATCTCAATCTCCGATAAACCAGATAAGATCAGGTGGGGTCATCAGCAAAAAGGATACTTCACCATCAAAGAGGCCTACAACCTTACTCACCTAGGCTCTCTCCAACCCAAAGACAGTGTATGGACAAAGATTTGGGACTCGTACCTATGGCTGAAAGTCAAAACTTTCCTTTGGTTAGTTGCAAGGAAAAAGATCATGAATTGGGACTTGCTTCTGAGACGGGTTTTTGAGGGACCTTTGATCTGCATCTTATGTAATCAACATGAGGAAAACCAGGAGAATCTCCTCAATAACTGCAACTTTGCCTCCACTATGTGGGATTGGGGCGTAAACATTTTTCTCCGTTTTGACCATCACAAGGAGGACATCATCGCCACCATCCGCGACTGGCAGGCGGAACCCTTTTCCAATCCCATCTTGAACCGAATCTGGTTACTCTTCCCTGGATTTTTTCTCTGGAACATTTGGAAAGAGTGCAACAGAAGAATCTTCCATGGTAACACTCTTCCCCTGGCAAGCATCCAAGCTCGCATTCACTCCAACCTTTAGGAGACCCTGCAGTTGGGAGCTTGGTCGGACTCATATCACGTTTGTCAACACTTGGAAAAAATCATCATAAAGGATTAGAATTTCAATCTCACCTCGCAACACCTTGGAACCTCCATCCCTACTGCCTCCAAGATCATCCCCTCCTCTTGGTCCCCGCCGCTGAACCCCCCCATCAAACTCAATTTTGATGGCGCCTCAAAGGGAAATCTTGGGCCCGCTGGAATTGGAGGAGTCTTCAGAAATTTCGCTGGCGAGATCATACACATCTACACTGATCACATAGGGATCACTACCAACAATGTGGCTGAACTGACTGCTCTCAACACAGGATTAAATATTGCTCACAGAGAAGGATGGACAGCTTTAACAATTGAAGGAGATTCTCAAATCATCATCAATACGGCTCACAGAATCCAGTGTGGCACCGCTCTAGCAAAGTTAACTAAACACTGGCAACTAGAGGGGTACTAGGAAAAATTGAAGAGCACATACAATACTTTCAGGTTTTAAGTACTATCCATGTTCCTCGCACGACCAACAAGCTAGTTGATCATATTTTCAATCATGGATATGTCTCTTCTCATGGCAGGATAGACTCCCCCTAGCACAAATTCAAAGAACAACCTCTAAGACTACAACTAACGAACCTAGCCACTCAGGACCATGTTCCCCCACTGCGGGTGCTAAGTGAGTGCCACCCTCGCGATGCGACAGTAAATCAAGAGGCACGGTACATGCCCACTCGTTCCAACCACGAGGCTGAGCACGTGCCTACCCCGACCATCCACGCCTCCCAGGTTGCATGATATATCAGACCTCCCGTCCGGTCGCTCCATCGCTCTAGCATGCGCTCCGTCTCTCCCTGTTCCGGCTCTGCGTTATGGCCATCACTCCCATGACGAGCTTCTAGTGGGAAGGTACACCCGCACTAATGGTAATAAGAGATAGCAGGAGGAAGCGCCCTCGTAATTCCATGAGAGTTAAAATACGGGGAAAAGTGTGGATGATGTTGGATTCATAGCACTGCGGCTCTCCCTCTGCAGCACTGTTACTGTCCGTGGTTGGTTTCCTCGTTCGATTGCAGTCGCAACAAACATGCTGCCCACCAAGATAGGTTGCATCAGGCACATGAACAAGTCGACCTTCCCTTCTCGAGGCCCGCCGATTCGTTTCATGCGCGACATCGTGGGGAAGGCCCATCGATTCAAGGAGGACATCCCGTCGCACACCCAAGAGGAAATACAAGAAGCTGAAGAGGATTCCCAGGTGACTCGAGGCTACCTCTCAGACATAGAAATCCGAAACGAATTTGAGGCTCTAGTTCCAGACACGAGGAACACCAGAGGTCGCACTACCCTTTACCAGTGGACTTTGGAATTTCATTTGCTGCAGAAAATGGTTCTCGGCAAGACCCTAAATGAAAGAGGTGAAGCTCATGCAGAAATTCTGCTTCAGCAAGATGAAATGGTGGGGCACCTCAAGCAGATTCTCCGCAACCAGAATCATATTGCTCACCGGCTCGACATCGAACTCGTTAAGGAGCCTAGTTCTCAGGAGGGCCCGACCGGTTTGAAAATCTAGCTCGGTTTCAGTTAGCATATATCTTTATTTCGATTTAACTTTATCACTTTAGTTTTTGTTGCTATTTTTAGTTTTTTGGAAAGCATACTTTGTAGAAAGACATAAATTCTCAGACTCTTTAGAACCATACTGTTTCCTTTCGGGGATGACTTATTAAATTTTGATTCTAGGTCTGTTTTCCCAGTCTTGGGAGGGTCCTGCAACACTCTGTATATTTTCCTGGAAGTAATATAAGGATCTACCCTAACTTATAGAAAATAAGAAGATAGATATCTTGGGATTGATATCCATCACAAGCTTAATTGTAACTACAACATTGAGAAAATGATCAATGGAGGGTGGAAAGCTTATTTTGGTCTTGAAAACAATTGTGAGTTGGAAAACCTTGTGATGTGGGATAAAATAAATTCCTCCTTGAAATATCCTCACTCCCATTCTCCTGTATGGGTGTGAAATTTGGGGATGTAGTGTCTCTAGAGAATGTTGGAGAAGAATTGAGCAAATCTAGAATAATTTTATAACTTGCAATGTTAAAATTAAAAGCAATGTATGCCATATCCTATTCTCCTGATTGAAGTGGGTCTTTCCCCCATTGAGAGTGTACATATGACTAGGTACCTAATGTACAAGAAAAAAAAATTAAATAACTTGGGAGACCAAAGACTCCCAAATATTGCCTTAAATTCCAGTCAAAACCACCTAAGGCTCGAGGTTGGCATAAAGATGCCATGTCTTGGTTAAAAATGTGGGGGATTGACGAAAAATGTCACTTTGCAAAATATAGATGATATTAAAAATATTATTACTTCGAAGTTCAAAGATAAGCTGTGGTGGGATGATAATTTAGAGGATAAAAGAAAATTAAGATATTTCAAGGAGTTCATTAACCTTAATCTTAATCTTGAAGATCAAAATTATTACTTTGTTTTAACTAGCGTAAAGAAGAAGATCTACATAACTAAAATAAGAACGAACTCTCATGAGCTACATAGTGAAACATGGTGTTGGACCTTTCCTGAAACTCCACGGGATGAAATGATCTGTCATCTTTGTGAGAATATGAGTGTTGAGGATGAAAAGTACTTCCTCTTAGATTTCCTTGCGTACACCCAAATAAAATCTCAGTTTCAAAATTTTTGTTACAAGACAAACTTTCCCAACCTTTTATCTCATTAAAATTATAGTAATTTAGGAATGCTCCTCTCCAATATTTTTGAGCACATAAATAAAACTCTAAAGAAAACCTAGTAGTTCCTTACTTTTCTTTCATAAGGTCCGAGAGATCAAAATTGGTTTAAGTGGATGCTAACTATCATCATCATCATCAAATCATTTTTTCATTCTTACACCAAGTTACAAATTAATTATTCTTCCATGTTCGACTAAGTTTTAAAGTCAAAATAACTAATTTTTTCAAGTGATTAAGTCAAAATAGTCAATTTTTCATGTCTCCTTGGTATTTTCCATGACATCTTTCATTATTTTTGAGTATCTTATCTTTGATATGTATCAATGCTATGAAGTGACTCTTTGTTAAAGTTTGGAGTATGATGTTTCAATCTATCTACTTACGTGTCGTTCCAAATCTATTTGTTGCATGAGAGACACTTATTGAACCAAAGATAGTTTTTCTCTCTACCTTTGATATCATCCACCCCCAGTATGATTTATAGTAATCATTTTGTTTTAAATAAAACCCTAAATAGTTGATCCTAAACTTCTTTGAATGGTAATAAGTGAAAGAGGTCCCTCTTGACCTCCTCATTAACTCCCATAAAGGAAATGGTGGATTTGGTCAAATTCACAACCATCTTAGCTGCCAAACAATATAGATTCACTATTTATTTTAGCTTAAGAGCATCTCCTCTAGATCCATTACAAACGATTAGGATATCATCAACAAATAAGAGGTGAGTAATAAAAAGACCATTTGTATCATTGTTTGGTATTAAAAAAATTAAGAAAAAAACCAAAAAATAATCCTACCTTAACCTTACCCACCTTACCTAACAATTGCTATTGCTTGGTGTGCAAGCAATCGACCTATCCATTGTCCTTATAGTAGTTATTGTCATATTAATTGATCTTGTTATATTACATTCAATATTTCTAGCCTCCATTGATTTACTCAGAAGGTTTTTGGATTATTCCAATGGGTGGGCTATGGACTATTCCAATGGGTGATTATTATAGGCAGTCACACAGATGGATGGAGACAGTGGAGCAGAATGCATCCTGGAGAGAACCCTAGAATGGGAACCTTTAGTTAACACCATTGAAGATAAGGATGGATAAAGAATAAACCTTCTTTGTTCCTTGTTCATTTCAGTTCTCTAAAGGATCTTGCCAGTCAACCTGTTTCAAATCTCTGACTTGTTTATGATGCATTCTCTTAAGGCCCGGTAGAAGGGAGAGGTGCATCATTTATTTTATCTATTATTTTTAGGTATTTATACTCTTGTTCCTTCAATTTCTATTAGAAAAGGTCTGTGTTTGTTGTTCTTGTTTTCATTTTTAATGTTTATTGACTGGTTTTGTGTGTTGTGTATGAATTGTTTTGATATACAGAAAACTGGACTCGATCTTTGTTACTAGAGAGGCCTTCCAAAGATGCAATAGGACGAACTTCGTTGGGTCTTACAATAATGGAAACATGGGTTTCAAGTTCCTTCAACATGGCTCCTATTACTTATTAGAAACGCATAGGGCCACTATGAGAAGTGTTAGAAGCTCATGTTCATTGTCATGACACACCGTATCTCTAATGTGGCACTTGCATAGGCTCTAGCTTTAGGGTCATCATGACCTGCCTTTTCACCTACCAACGGTCTTATGGTTTTTTTTTTCCTCTTATTTGAGTAGTGGGTGATGATATAGTCTTCCTTTGAGAGAGATTCCACATTCCTTTGATGCATTGATGTTTTTGTTAGCAAGGTCACTGCATTTTCTTGATGTTTCTTGTAACTTTTGGGAGGGTTTTAGGGCATAAACTATCGATATACAATGGGTTTCACAAGCAATTGAGTCATCTTCCTTTGCTTGTCATGACTCTTGTTATGTATAATTAATCTTGGTTGTTGCTATGGATTTTTAATGCGACAAGCTTTAGCTATACCGTATTGGTGGTATGCTTCTTAAAATATGATATTATAATATTCCTATTTTACTATTTTGTTACCTTTTCAGATAATTTTGGTTCTTATTTACCAAGTAGAAATGTTTGTATGTTTAATATCTGCCTAACACTACATGATTTAAACCAAACTTGTTTATTACTAGAATTATCTATTTTTTTACATCCACAACAAACAAAACATTTTGGTTTTTAAATAGTTATGGAAAACAAATTGTGCCCTATTCGTATTAAATTTTATTCATAATCTCGTTTTGATTTTTTTTTACATAGGCTCTGGTTCATTCATATCTTCAATATCATAATATAAGTGTCTCTTTTTTTTTGGTAAGTAAGATTTAGATTATATTATATTAACCAGAGAAAAAAGACTACATCAAAGATTACATAAACTGTCTTAGGACCTCAAAGACCAGCTAGTATAGACCCCTATTGAACCCAGATTACAGACATAAGTAGAAAGCATAACCGAAAAAACTAAACTCAGAAGCCATGAGACATCATCTGGAACCCCTCTGCAACATCTGGGGAGAAGCACATAGCTCCACCATGGGTCATAGGATGCATCTCCAGCATGTGAATACATAGCTTTTGATAAATAGCGTCGATATTTATGTGCATCATCCTAGCCCTGCAATGGTGCTCCTTCCAATTTTCCACAGGAATTTCCGCTCCTGCCTCTTTCACCTGATGCTCACAAAGCACTTGACCGAGCAGATTTTTCATCACCCACTATAATGCCACAATCCTCTCATATAGACCCAACCTTCCCGTTGAATTTCTCGGGTTAAGGACCCAGTCCTCAATCGCCTTAGCTTCCCGCCTCAACTTCTCAGAATCCAGATCACTCCATAGACAGGCCTCCATATCCTCGATTTCTCTCCGAACCTCCATGGGGAGGCCCGGTTGGAAGAAACAAGAATCCTTAGCAGTGCATGCTTGTGCTCTCATCACCCTCCCCCCACTCTCAAGATTTTTCCCTTTTGAGGTCCTTCGATTCCTTGATGCCCCGCCCTCCCAGGTTAAATTTGGGTCTTGCATACTTAGACGAGTGCTCACCCACCTCTCTAGCTTCTCAATACCCTCTTTGTCAACCTTCGCTAAAGCAATATACCAATGACAACGATTGTGGCCACCCTTCATGGAAATATATAGGAACTTACCATTAATGGCCATAATGAGGAGTTTCCATTGAATGGTACTCGATATGAGATGGGCCATCTCCTCTGTATCAGGACTGCTAGTAGAAAATATGCCACTCTCAGTCTGAGAGTAAATATTCACACGAGCTAGCAGATCCCGAACCTCGTGAAAGGACAAGCTTTCCTTTCCTTTACTGCCTCTATTCATACGTTTTAAATGACTGTCCACCTGCCATTTCAAGCATTGATTGCTTAGTACCCTGCCATATGCATGCATCTTGAAGAACTCAATGATTTATATCAGTGCATCCTCCCAATGGGACATGTCCATAGTGCATGAAGCCTCACACTGCATGCAGATAGTACCATATGACAGATCACTTAATGCGCCTTCCTTAAACGCGATGTGGTCTTGGATCCCTAAGTTGGCTAGGATGTCAGCCACCTTGATCCCTTGCCATTTTATGTGGGAAAAAGTGCATGCCCTATCATCCATGAGACATACAACTAATCTTTCTAGCCTGTGTTCCAAGCGCCATTGAGATGACACCTTGGAGCTATGCTTGCCATGTTAAAAACTGATTGCCATGCCAATAACCACTCGAGAGTCCCCTTCCACAATGAGATGGAACCAATCCTTCCTCTGCGCCATTAGGATTTCGTGAATAAGGCCTTCCAAATCCGTCACGTTGTTAGACTCCCAACAAATAAACCCTGAGTAAATACCCATAACATAACCATTCTGATTTCTAAACAACCCCCCAAAACCCGCAGTTCCTGGGTTCCCCTTCAAAGATCCATTGAATTTTAGCTTGAAGAACCCACTTCGAGGGGGACACCAAAAATCAGGGCTATCACCAAAATTATTACTAGGGCGGAGGGAGCCAAACCACAGAAGAGGGCCTGTGATACCCTAAGCATGGAGGATGGAATCTTTAGGACCTGGGCATTCCAAGCATCTCCTGGCCATGAAGATAGCTTGATCGTTTCAAGCATATGACTTTGGATAATAGACTAGACTCCATTCATTGAATTAGATTTCCCTTGAAAGATTCAACTGTTCTTCTCTCACCAAATTTCCCACAAGACAAATCCTGGGAAGAACTAATAAATCCTGTTAACTACAGGATTCTGAAAAGGGTTGTTCGACCATTCAGCCACCATGGATTCAGGTCTACCCCAAACACGGTTTGACCTGTGAAAGGAGACAACCCCTTTCTCCCATATTTGAGATGCAAATGGGAAAGTATCAAGCAGATGGTCAGTGGTTTCATCCACCATTTCACAAAGACAACAGCGGAAAGGTCCTCTTAGTCCCATTTTCATTAAATTCTCTCCAGTTAAAATTCCTCGTTTACTTAGGATCCATAGAAAACTGGCAATCTTAGGCCATAGATGATACAACCAAATTTTCTTCCAGACATGATCTTTAGGAAGGTTATGATGGCCATTCCAAATCACGTAATCCTCTTTGATTGAGAAAATCCCTTTAGAGAGAAAACCCCAGCGTAATTTTTCCGGGCCCTGGTGGAATCGAATAACTCGCTCCTAGAGGATATCCTAAAATTGATTACCTTCTTCCTCCATTCCGCCTTGCTTCCACCATTCATGAGGCTTCCATTCTCTAAATTCTCGGGCCTATGGAACAATTTTCCAAAAATCCTTAACCTTTCTCCTATTCTGGGCATCCCAAAACCTATGAAAGTTTGAAAAATCAAGCATGCTATGGATCTTTGGTTGTTTTTTCCATGAATCACTCTGGAAATTGGTTGTCTCCCCATTCCAGATTTCCTAGAAACTGAAGTCTTGAATCAAAGACCTCCCTCTAAGTGTAAAGAGCAAAATGTGAGATCTAGGACACGAATTCCGAAACCAAATAAGGTCCTTTTTGTGCCACTTTGGAGCATACTTATGCGTCCATATATTTTCCCAGGGTTCCGCATCATGGGAAAGCCACCGCCATCACACTTTTTCTCCACAAACCTAATTATTTTTCTTAGGATCCCGCAACCCCAAAACACCTTGAAGTTTTGGCTTGCATATGTATTCCCATTTAACCAACGCCCATTTGGATTTTTCACTAGCACTGCTCCATAGAAATTTCCTTCGGAGGTTTCAAATTTCCTTCAAAACAACTTTGGGGCCGCCAAAGCCGAGAAGAGACAGAGAGGCGTGGCTTGCAAAACCGCTTTAACCAGCGCAAGCCTACTAGCCAAATTCAGAGGGAGGAAGGTCCAGTTTGCAAGCCTCTTCTTCATTTTGTCCAACAACTCCACCCAAGAGCCCTTTCGAACAACAAAGTCAGATAGAGGGGACCCAAGGTATTTGGAAGCAAGGGAGCTCTCTTGGAAACCAAGAATGCGACATATATTATGTCTGATAATCTTGGGAGTGTTGAAAAAGAAGACTTGAGATTTCCTATCATTCACTTCAAGTCCCAAAGCGACAACAAACAAATTGAGACATTTTTTGATAACCCTCGCTTCTTGTACTGAAGGGTGCCCCATCATCATCGTGTCATCCACAAATTGTTGGTGAGATTGTTGATACACCCGGTGGTGAATGTTTAAACCCCTTAATTCTTGGGATTCTTTCATAGCTTTGATCATTCTTCCCAATACTTCCACCATCGGAACAAAGAGTAAAGGGGATATAGGCCCCCCCTGCCTAATACCCCGAGACAGGAGGAACGTTTATGTAGGAGAGCCATTTAAGAGAATGGAAAAGAAGGATGAAGAAACCAATTTCATGACCCACTGGATCCAGTCTTCTCTAAATACACGCGCCTTCATCACCTCTCTCATGTATTTCCAGCTGAGTTTGTCGTAGGCTTTAGCAATATCTATTTTTAGCAACATTCCAAGGGACTTTGTCATTTTTAGAGAATGAAGAACTTCATGGACTAAAATGATTCCATCCAAAATATGCCTACCCTCGAAAAAGCTTGACTGTTCCAGGGAGATGAGAAAAGGGAGGGTGGGATTGATTCTATTAGCTATGACCTTCATTATAATCTTATAAATGACATTGCACAGAGCAATCGATATAAACATACCTGGTGAATCTGCCCCCTCAAATTTGGGGATAAGAGTAAAAAGCATAGCATTGAAAGCATTGCTTACATTTGACGAGTGTCCTTTATAATTCTCCAGTCTTAATTTTTGATGAGATCACATAAGAGATGAAAAAACTTTGCCATAAAACCATCGGGACCAAGGGATTTGCCATCTTCCATCTGCTGAACGGCTTTCTCGACTTCCTCTAAAGAGATAGGTTGCATCAGTAGATTATTCTAGGATTCAGAAACTAAGGAAGGTATATGCTGAGTGACCTTTTCTATATCATTCCTCCTATCGAGGTGGGGTTCCTCCATTATGGCCCTGAAGAAATGGAGGATATCCCCTTCAATATCCTCCCTCGATTCCAACCTATTCCTGGTATCGCTCTTAAGCATAAGGATCCTATTTGTTTGGCGGTGTTGCATCGCTAATCAATGGAAATTTTTTGTATTTCACTCCCCTTCCTTAAGCCAATTAACTCTAAACTTCTACTTCCAAAGAATTTCCTCCTGTATTTCCCTTTCCATTAATTGTGCAGTCACATAGGTCTCTTTTTCCTTAGGTTCGGGGGGTACCCATCCCCCATTGCTTTCTCTTGGATCGATTCAAGTCTTTGTTCCAACAGCTTCTTGTCTGAAAATATATTGCGAAACTCATCTTTGTTCCACTTTTTGATTTTTCCCTTGATAGCCTTGAGCTTCTGCTGCAAGTGATACCTACTATGTTCAGCTGGATTCCCGGCCAGTTCCATCCACGACTGCTCCACCTTGCCTTTGAAGTCTGGATGGATGAGCCAAAATTGTTCGAAACAAAAGGGATTCTTAAGTTGAGATCCTATACCACTCCAGAAAAGGCTGACAGGCCAGTGATCCGACCTAACTGAAGGGAGAACGAGAGCTGAAAACTCACTACCCATATCAATCACATATTCCGACACAAGAAATATATCCAGACGCAAGGCAATGTGATGATCCCCCCCTCTCATTATTCCTAGTTTCAATGTCAACCAATTACAAGTCTTCTATGGTTTCCCCAAACCTTCTACACTCTCCATCTAGGTGCCTTCGACCCCCTTTCTTTTCATCTAGGGAGGTTATCATGTTAAAATATCCTCCCACTATCCAATGTTTCCCTTTTGTCCATTGATGAAACATCTTAAGAGAGTCCAAAAACTCTAGTTTTAGCTGCGCTGAGTTTGGACCATAACTCATTTGTTAGCACTCCCCTTATGAAATGATAAAATCATTTCATATACAAATAACCAATGTAAATAATAGAAAGGATCGATAAATGGTCAAATAATCGAATATGTAATTGATAAGATAAATAATGATGATTTACAACGAGGATGTAGCCGCATATATAGGGATTATATTGTGACTACTCACCAAAGGCGTCCCTTAGTTAAATATAATTAACATTATGTTTTATTTTATTATTTATATTATTATATATATTATTCATTATTATTTTAATATTTTATTTGTTACATTGCCTTCCCCTTATGGGAAGCTTTGTCCTTAGAGCTTATTGAAGACAATGTTTACGTCTGAATTTTTTACTTGTAATGTCATTTGCCTTTTTTGTTTGTGTTAGTAACTGCGACACTTGATGTAACGAGACGATACAAGTTAGGAATTCCCAAGAAAAAATGTTGCAATGTTTGTGAAGTTTCCATCTGAGATCTATCTTCATTGGAGATGTTTGTTGATCATTTTGTTGGATCGAACTTCTCATTTTCTACTTAGTTTGTTGATCTTGTGTTCTTTCTTTTCTAAAATCATAAATCCTTTGTTTGTGTTCATTTTGACCCTGTCGTTGGTCAAAATGAATTTTATAATTTGGGTGTCGATAATGAGTTCTTGTTGTTTGTTTTTTTATTAGATTGGATTCTTTTTGAACTCAATGTGACGATGACTGGATTTGTATTTGCTTCTTTTTCTTCAATTTGGATTTTTGAGTTCGAGGGCTTGGATGTCCTCTTCTAAATTTGCTCCAACTTGTTTTCCAACAAATATTTATCCTTTTTAATAATCCTCGTCATTTATTCTTGCGATTTCTCATCATCTTTAAGATTTTGAATCTGATCCATTAGATCTTGTTTATGCCTCCTAAGGTGACCATTCTCTTCAATATGTTTTACTAGTTTCTACTGAAGATCTTGATTCTCCTCTTCTAGCTTTTGATTGTCTTGTGCTTTATCCCTCGCTTTCTTGATTTGAAGAAGCAGTTTTTGATTATGATCTCTTAGACGAGAGATCTCTTCTTATTTGTCCATGGTGACCTTATCGAATTCATCCTGCATCTTTTGTATGGATTTCTGATCTTCTTGTGAAAGCACCTTTGAGATGTCCTTGAAGTCTTTAGATGACACAACTCATGAACTTAACTTTAGTGTAACATCTTGGAATGTGACTTTCTTTTTTTCTAAGGAAATGTCAAGAACTTTTTCCTTGTGTTGAACATGAAAGTAATCAATGTATCTAACCAAGGTGACTCTAAAATTATATCAACCTTGTCTTGATCCATTGATACCACTGAAACGACACTGAATTGAGTTAGGGCCTTGTAATCATCAACAAATAGTTGTAGGTTCTTAAGCTCATATTTCTCATTGGAAAGAATCATGTTATTGTCAATTATATCTGATTTTGAAAGCATTAATTGATTTGCTAGGTCAACGTTTATGCAATTATTCTTGGTAGTCGGGAAAATAGCGATGCGAATAGGCTTTCCTTGACTAATCCCATAAGTTTTTAATATGGGATCTGCATATTTTTTGAAAGTTTGCGGGAATCTTCCTTGTTTTTCGTCAGGAGACTCCATTTTATTATGCTTCTTATCCAAATATATATCAACGAAATACATCTTTTATTTTGTATAGTATACTATATTATTCAATAATTAAATATCCCCAAGAATATATTATTACTATTATTAAAAAAATTAATAATAATAATAATTATATATATATTGCAATATGGTTATTCTTGTAAAAAATCTTATTTTGATGCTCTTTTTATCTTCTTTTCCCCTTAAGACTTCTTGTAGATTGAATGTAGATTGGGTGGTTGGGAGGAGTAATTGTTACCGTCCCCGCCCAAGTTCAAATCTCCTTAGTAGCCTTAAGACTTCTTATGCACTTCTAGATTTTATATTCTAATTTTATTATTAGCTTTCACAATTGCTTCCAATATACCACAAATCATGTGTGGTTTCTATATTTTCTTTTCTCTTTACTTCTTTGTTTTTACTTTATTTTTTTTTACTTTCCTTTTTTTTAACTTTCTTTATTCTTTCTTCTTTTTATTTATTTTTCCGGCTCTTTTTTTTTTCTTTTGTTTCTTTTTGTCTTGTTTTTTGCTCTTTCAGATAATTCTTTTTCTCTTCTTTGTAATATTTTTTTCTTACTTCTTATACTTCTTTAGGCCAATGGCCTGATTTTTGGACAAGGTCCCAGATTTTAGGGAAACCAAAAAATGATGGCTACAAGCTTGGATCAACAACGTAGCTCTGATACCAATGAAATAATAAAATCGGTTCTTATACAAATAACCAATGTAAATAATACAAAGGATCCATAAATGGTCAAATAATCGAATATGTAATTGATAAGATAAATAATGATGATTTAGAACGAGGATGTAGCCGCATATATAGGGCTTACATGGTGAATGCTCACCAAAGGTTATGTCCCTTAGTTAAATATAATTAACATTAAATTTCATTTTATTATTTATATTATTATATATATTATTCATTATTATTTTAATATTTTATTTGTTACACCTTACTGGGAGACCAATTATTTGAAATTCTGTTGATAAGGATTGAGAAGTAGCGAGGAAATTTCCCAGGTCCACCAGGGTTGGGTTCCAAAGGATCACCAAACCCCCTGCAACACCTGCCGCATCGATTCTTGATACTTCACATCCATTCCAAACCTTCCTACCAATATGCTTGAGTTGAAACTCCGAGCATTTGGTTTCTTGCAGAAACACAATGGCAAGGTTTTCCTTCTTGATCTTTCTTCTTAAGATTCAAACTTTTTGAGGGTTGTTCGATCCCCTTATATTCCACGTTATGATATTCATTGACGAACCACTTGGTTAAATACCTAGAGCAACCCGGATAGTGGGATATTAATAAGACTCAATTAGTTTAAGGCCCTCCTCAACGATCCTTTGTCTGTTTGAATTGCTTCTTGGTTTCTTCCCATATTCCTCATACTTACTCTTGTTATCCTTATGTTGGCTAGGCTTAATCCCTAGGGGAGATATATCCCATGCCTTGAGAATAGACTCTTGGAGCAGAGAGAGTTGATGATGGGGAACATAACCTTCCTTTTTATCTTCATAGGCCTTTTCGATGCTATCAAGATCTAGCTCTCCGATGTCCATGTCTTTCACTTCTTCCTCCACCTCCTGCGAGATTTGGGGGGTACCTCCTCCACTAGGGGATGATCCATCCTTTTCCCCTTCTCTCCTTCTATTTTTCACATGTCCTATGGCAACTTGATCCTTGCTGGGAACCAGAGGGTTAGCATCCAATTATGGGCTCTCCCGCACCAGATCTGGGTCTTGATGAGAGCTGAGGATCTTGAATTGATTCAATATCGTGGATTTTTTATGAAGATCCAGAGCCCCCTATTTCCGTTCATCCTGCTTCCTAGAAGGGTTCCTGGAAAAACCCTCCTCATCAGTTTCAACATTTGGCTTAGGAGGGGCCGGAGGTTTGTTCATCGTTAAGTCCCGAAAGAGGTGATCGTAAACATGGCAATGACAACATCTGAAGGAGATCTACTCATAATCTAGTGGATGCCTCCAATCCTCATCATCCCAAGTTAGATCTATAGCTTCAAGATGATCTTTCGTGATGTCCATATACACACATGTACGTGTGTAAGAGGTATAACACTTAGCTTTCGTTTGTTCCAAGATTTTAATGAAAGATCCAAGCGTATTACCTATGTCTTCCAGGATTTCAGGTTCCCAATATTGCCTCAGAAGATAGTATAGCCTGATCCAAAAAAGAACAATTCTAAGATCTTCTTTCTTAGGACATAAACTCTCCTTCCATGGATTGAGAAACAGACCTTCCGAGTTAAAAAAAAGGGGCCTCCATCTATCGCTCTATTGCGATCCTCTAGACTTATAAAAGTCATAGTAAAAAACCCTTGGACCCCAGTTGGATATCATAGTGGCCCTTGGGCTTCCAAGTTGAATTGATCCACCAAATCAGGCCTTTTTCAGAAGGGGCTTTCCCCACAAATTTACCAATCAATGCATGGTCGTTCATATAATGGATGCAATCCCATACCTTATCATATATGATCTGCATAGCAGGAATCTAGTCCAATATGGGAAGGAATTAGCCCAGGCATCTTCCCCTCTCACCTTGGTCCTAAGGCACATTCTTCCGCCTCGAATCATCTCCTCCCATTTCATCCATCGAAACTTGGACGCTACCTCCTGAACTCTAGATGAGGCCTTGAGGGAAGGGGCCGACCCTTCCATCAGACTTACAACCATTCTCTTCCGTCAAAATCCCCTCCTCCTAATCTCCTCATTAGCAGGGAAACAAAAATACACAATAATTTTTGCAGAAAGAACCGTTGCATTAGAAACCCTCCAACCCTCTTGCCAATCTCCCTGCGGCTATGGAACAACCTTATTCCAACACACCTCTAGGATTGAAAATTATCGAATATAAGTGTCTTTTTAGGAAACATTGTTTCTATAATTTTAACGAATAACTCAGACCCATTGATTTGTCATGATCTTTTAATGTTTATCCATGGTATTTTACTGTTATCATTCTTGTTCATATAGTTGTTTTTAGTACTCTTAAAACTATTAAATATCTTGTTGTAGTAACTCAGTGAAGATTGTTGGTAGCTGCCCTCAATAAAATACAAATATTGTTCATCGCATTCTGTTCAGTACTCTTAAAACTGTTGAATATCTTGCTGCATTTAACTGGGGAAATATTGTTAGTATCCACCTTCAATACAATATAAATAATAATAGCAGGGTTCAAATTGACTATAGTTTTTAAGATTCGACCACGGGTTGGTTGATGAATAAATCGAGATGCCTTATAAATACGTTCATTATGTTTGGCTGTTGCTCGATCTCTTTATTATTAGTTTTTAATGAGGTATTTTTTGACTTTTTTTTATAATAATATATTTATGTATTTATTTCTATCTCTAAAAGAAATGGTAAAAAATTGAATCAATTTATTTTAGTGGATTGGCTTTAAATTCACTTTACTGTGAACACATTGCATTTCCATAACCATAAAATTAAAATAAAATAAAGTAAATCTTAAATAATTTTTTTTGTTGGTTTAACATAAATAAGGATGTTGTTACAAGTTTTTTTTTGTTTATTGTACTAGTTTCCGAGTTTTATGTGAATAATTTATATATTCTTGTAGTATATTAAATGATATTTCTATCTATACGACTAATGTTGCAAGTTGTTTTAACCTTAAATCTTGTGGTGGCTCATGTTATAATATCTGGGGCCTTTTCATTAAGTCCTGATAGGTGTGATATGATTTAATAAATAATTTTTTTAGATTTAATTTGAATTACTAAAATTTAAATTAGTAATTTTGATTTATAAATAATTTTTTTGATTTAATTTGAATTACTAAAGTTCTTTAAAATAAAAATATAAAAACTTTACTTAGTATTAAAAACTCTAAAATCATACAACATCTTTGGCTTAGCTGGTTCAATTCTCAAATCATAAAACTCCGCATGTAATTAATCCGAGCACCATTCGACTTAGTAAGATAGTTTACAACACCAACATTGTAGGTGCAATTCAAATTTTGGTAAACTAATTTTTAATAAAAGACATCAATTAAATCTTTTCTTTAATTTTTTTATTTATTAAAAAAAAAGTTCATTTTTATATCATAATTTTTTACTTTTGTATTCACAATAAATTCATTTTCATATTATAATTGTTTATTTTTTAATTCAAAAGAAATTCATTTTCATATCATAGTTTTTATTTTGAAGTTGTTATTTCAATTTTCTTAGATTTTATTTTGAAGTTGTTATTTCAATTTTCTTAGAAGTTGTTATTTCAATTTTCTTAGATTTTATTTTGAAGTTGTTATTTCAATTTTCTTAGAATGTAACTATTACACTTAACCGTTCAAAGTGGGAGGTTCAATTTTATTAAGAGGTTGATTTTTCAATATTGTTTCGTAACAAATCAATTTTTATATAAAAATAACTTTATATTTGACGTCCTTTTTATTTATAATATTAATGTTTAAATCTTTTAATTCTAAAAGGAATATTTAAGTGCATATACAATCATTCAAATAAATAATAGTATTAATATATTAGTTCATTAAATATAATTTATATGTTTGGTTGAAAGGAATAGTTTTTACCCTTCCCACCAAATAACCCTTAAATAAATTTATATGATACTCTTAATTTAGTTCATTAATGATCAATACAACTTTATTTTAAAAATAATATTTTTTAAATACTTACAAATAATATAATAAAATAATTATAAATTAGAACAAATAATATATTAACTTAAATGACATTCTTATTAAAAAATTATAAACGTTTAAACAACTTCTAAAACTTTAAAATTTTAAATAATTAAGTTATATTAAGAATATTTTTAATTTTTTTAAAATATATATTACATATTTCTTCAAAATAGTACTATCTATCCCCTCTTCTTTTTGCTTTTACTTTCATTTATTATATATATATATATATCATCAAAACTATGGATTTTCAATTTTTATATAGCCTATTCAATCTTTTTTTATTTTAACCCATTTAACAAAGATCACAATTTTATTAAATAATTATGAAAACATTAAAATACATATTTATATAGATCCATCATTGCGTTAATCTTATTGATAAATTACATTTTAATTTTATCAAGCGTTTTTTAAAACATTAAAACAGATACTTGTTCCA
The DNA here is from genome assembly GCA_027924585.1 of Larix kaempferi. Taxonomy (NCBI): domain Eukaryota; kingdom Viridiplantae; phylum Streptophyta; class Pinopsida; order Pinales; family Pinaceae; genus Larix; species Larix kaempferi. The sequence continues at coordinate 38,190,982 of BSBM01000017.1, forward strand.
CGATACCCCACAACTTACAGACCATCCGCAACAAATGGTGAAGATCGCCCAACAATTGCACCTCAACTTTGTCATTTCAATTGGAGATAATTTTATGATGGATTGAATGTAACAAATGATCCAAGCTTTGTGCAATCCTCCTTTGCCATTTATAGGACTAGTATCCTACAGATTCCATGGCATCTAAGTAATTATCATCATTATTGTACTCCTTTTAAATACATATATGTTTTTTTGAAGAATGGTGTACAATTGTCATTGCTAAACCCTACAAATTGTCGAACAAGCTATGTAGGTTATTGTCTAATTGATTACCATAATTGAGCTTGTCGTTTACTGTTTCTGCATCGAGAGCATATGCATGAGATTGCTTTCGGATTACCTTGGTTTTTGGAAAAAAAATTGGGCAATACTTGGGAACCACATTACAAGGTGATATATTGTCACACTTGGACCCTACTTTGAAACACCATGATTCTTGATGGAATTGTTATAAATACAAATAAAGAGTTGATTCAGTGTTTCTGCTAGTAACTAGGGAGATGCAACTTGAAGCAATTGTAACCGACTATCTACAATACCTATAACTGTAGTTATTGGTTGAGTATTATGGTTGTATAGTACATACATATGCTATTATGATCTCCACCTTGGAAATTGTCAAAATTAGTGCATAGCATTCGTGTGGACAGGGAGCACTCAAACTACCATCCTCGTTTCTTGCAAGCTTTTGGATCGAATCTAACAAATAATATGACAAAAATCATAGTTTCATGGTACTCTAAGTTCCTTCAATGAACTCTACATTAAGATTTTGGCCCTCTCTATGTGAAAACTTAAAAATATGAAAAAACCAATGGATGTGGCAGAACTTTTCCAGTGATGTTTGACTAGATTTTGACATAGCTCATCAGAACGTCCCCTTATCAAGCTCATATTACATTTTTGTAAAAATAGAAATTGCATTTTTGTGGAAAATACATCTTTGTAATGTTGTTATGGTGTTTCTACACTAAGAAACATGTACTATGTACTTTTTGCAATAAGTAGTATATTTTATGCACATACGAGTTATCATTGAGATCTCATATTTGGTCTCTCTATTATTAATTATGCAGTGTGTTGTTATGGTGTCTCTGCACTATTTTATTTCTACACTAAGAGACAAACTATGTCTCTTCTACGTCAAGAGCTATTTTTGATAACTACTTGTTATGGTGTACTTACACAAGAGGGTGATAAGTAAGTTGAATCTTCAATTATCAAGGTGAACATAGATAGCAATATCTTAGATGCTTCCTTTAAACAATTTTTAATTACTACAACCCTTGCAGTGCCAACATTGAATAATCATTGTTACCGAGGATAGACTCATACTTGGGTTCTTTATTGTGAGTTATGCTCTATGTTTTTAAGTGTATCTAGGTTATGTAATGCAACATTTTATTTCTACAGTTGGTGATGTACTATGTTACTCTTGTCCTAGGGGATGTGTATGACAATTAATTTTTTAAGTTGTACTTACAAGGGAGGGTTATAAGTGGGTTATAAATAACTTGGATTTCCAATAATCAAGATGGTAATAAATATTGAACTCTAGAGAATGTTTCCTTTAATGCTATGGAAATATTATCAAATTAGCACTATGGTTAAGAACTATGTACATCACCATGTTTGGCCTTCTTATGTAGCTTCTCAACACAATGAAAAAATAGTATCATCACCATGTTTGGCCTTCTTATGTAGCTTCTCAACACAATGAAAAAATAGTATCATAGGAGAGAGACCATTTTCGTATGTTCAATCAGTGTTGATATTTGATGGTCACCATTTCCTGTCAAATACAAAATTTAAAACAACCAAATATTTTCACTTCCATTTAATTTATGTTTAAACAAATTTAAATAATGTTGAACATAAAATGTTGAAAATGCAAGACAAATGGGTATTTACCTCAAGGCTACCAACAACTAAAACTTAGAGAGAGATATACTAACCCAAGAGGTTGAAATTTTTGTTTTTTCTTCAAGATGATTCTTTGGCTCTCCAATATTCTAATTTATCTTTCCTACCCACTTAGTGTATTGAAAATAAAGTAAAATTACTTTATTGGAGCCAAACAAGGTTCCCCTTCCCCTTTAGGATGTGGAGCTGGATGACATTATACTCAATTGATAGTCACTTTTTCAGATTCAAGGCCGGGCTAGGATGGGGGACAAACAATTTAACTAACTTATTTGCTTTAAAATTATTACTTATGCTTGCTATTGGGACATCATTTTGGTTTTGCTACCTTGTTCATACCGATGGAATGAAATCCATCTAACCCCACCAACGAGCCACCGTATCCTTGACATTCCATCTTCTCTTTACTTTTATGTTAATTTATTTAATATTATTATATAAAATTAAGAATATTTAATAAGAGTTTATATGGGCTAGATCAAGTGGTTGAGTGCTGTAAGTTGTGAGAAGAAGGTCTCGAGGTCAAATGGAGATCAAATCCCCATGACTATACATTGTGCCCAACAATTGCACCTCAGCTTTATTAATTTTATGTAAAGGGATGAAGCCTACTCTATAATCTCTTCAATCCCTTCATGAAACAACTGAGACGTCCTACTGTTGTTATACTATCACCAAATTCATACAGATTTGTTATTAATATGATGCAATTCTGGGACGTCAACGCTTCCATGCTCTCTAACTACTAAATTTACTGAACTGACTTCAAACTATATCTCATCGGCTTCAAACCCATTCAAAAGAAAGACGATTGATACTTACAGGTTGGTGATTGCATGATTTGACTCCAAAATAGCGGTCATAGATCTCAAGGTTCATTGGATTCATTTTAGTCAATACTGGACCATGATTCAATCTAAGAATATTTACAGGTTTCCCAAATATATGCAGAAATTCAACCCCGACGCATTCCTCATTCAATGTAAAACATAGTACTCATAAGAATAAAGTACATATATTTTGATATGGAAAGACAACTCTACCTGTCTGAGTTCTTCTTTATTCAATAAGGCTTAAGAGTCTCTTCATTCTTCCAACAGAGACCATGAAAATACTATCCACAGAGCATAATACGCATCAACACAGAATATAGAAAATCAATTACACATCCAAATGGGCATAACCACAACAACACTCAAACCATTGATATGCATAATATGGGCCACGTAAACACAATGAACCATTTATGTAAGCAACAGAGGCATAATTCACTTCTTCATTAACTTAACTCCTGTACATATCGCCCTCAACGATCTCATCATCTCCTTGGCCTAATCTACATTCGTTTGGCCACCTTTGGCCTTGGCCTCTCCTATATTACAAATGATTTATGCATGGAAGATCAACTTCCAACGCATTAACAAACTCTTAAACTTTTGCAACTGATTTCTAATAATGGACATTCGATCCTATCTCTAATGACTCACTGTTTTAGATGTTTTGGACTAAACCAAATTCTTGCAGCCCATATAGATTTGGTTAAATGACTAAGTTCCCAATTGACACTTAGAACCTTCTAGAAATTATTTAGTAACATAGGAAATTCAATTTTTTTACATTTGGAATAAAAATTCCTCATCAAATGTTGAGACCCATGTTTTGAGCTTTTGTCTTCTAAAATCTTGATTGCTGGGAAATTGGGATGCTCCTGCATCAGACTCCCAGGGTTAAAATCTATCATGATCTCCTAATCACGAGTCTTGTTTTGACGAAGTATTGTTGTTGTCTATTTTCTTGTCACCTTACTGTTGCATTGTCACCACCTGCATTCTTCCAGGATTCCAAATTTTGTTTTGTTGTTGCTCACACTATTGGATTCCTTGCTGCCTCGTCTCTGATTGAGATTTTACAGGATCCCACATCTTACTATGCTGCTTGCTGATGCAATCTTCTTCAACCAATTTCATTTTGTGGTTGAATGTCTTCTTCAATCCATGGTACCTCCATGTGAACTCCTTCATCATTCATCTCCACAATTTTTCAATGTCAATGTTCAACTCTGTTCTCTGCTGGTACATAACACAACTGCAAGTTGTCTACATCAAATATTCACCAAAATTTTGTATGGCTGCGGCCATATTTTGTTCTTCACACCTCAACTTGTCCTTAACTTCTTGAGAATGTTGTTCACTAAACATATGCAACCACAAATGCATGTCTCTAATCTGCATACTTAATCTACATATATAATCTTCATGGAAAAGCTTACATGTGGTGGAAGCATATGAAGCAAGTAGAAAATATGGATGAAAGGAAAATTTCATGGAAGAGTTTTCAAAGGTATTTCAAACATTAATACTTGTCCCAACAATAATATGATAAGAAAATGCAAGAGTTCTTTGAACTTAGACTAGGAAACATGTCCATGGAAGAATATGAGAAAATATTCCTAGAATTACTAAGCTATGTTGAATTTATTCAGGATGAAAAGGTTAAGATTCATCGATTTCTCAGTGGTTTACCATCATTCTACAAGGACTTACGAGCTTTTGATGAACCTCACACTTTGAAGGAATGCATTGGGAAAGCTAAATGTTTGTATGAGCAAGGTAAAAGCAGAAAAGATGTGTGCAAAGTTTGGAAGGGTAAACTTAAACATAAGCAAGACCAGAGAAAAAAGGGGTTTAAGCCTCTTAATGTTAAACAAGATCCGTTTAAATCTTTCAGATAGTAAAATCTGAAAGGTGAATCAAGGGTGACTAAGTCTACAGGACAAAAGAAACCATTCCAAGTTAAACACTAGAAATGTGTAGGTGACCACTACCTCAGTAATTGTCCTGAAAGGAAAAATGAAGGTGTTGGTATGTATAATGTGCATGAAGCTTCTACAGTGGGAGATGTTTCTAGAAGCGTTCCCCGCATATATGTAGCTTTGGATAACCGTTAGGAAGACCACTTAGTCATAAATGATTGAAATTGAAGGTAAAATAAATTATTTGCCAATTTCAATTTTAATTGATTTCGGAGCTTCTTACAGTTATGTAAATACTAATATGGTTGAAAGATGCAATTTAGTAAGTAGTAAGCTACCTAAGCATAGAATGATACAATTGGCTACCGGAATAAGAAGGAAAATTAATTCCATGGTTAAAGATTGTTGTTTGGAAATGAATGGGTGTCATACCAAAGTTGATTTGGATATCATTACTCTTGGTTGTTATGATGTGCTAATCGGAATGGATTGGTTGGATAGGCATTTTGTTGTTTTGGACTGTCATAACAAAATTATTACTTTCCTGGATGAGGACACAAATACAATTAAGATAAATGGCATTCCAAGGCCAATTTCCACAAGACAAATTTCAGCCATGTAGATGAAGAAATGTTTCAAGAAGGGGTGTCAGTTGTATTCCATACATGCGGAGGAAATGACAACTGAACAAGAACCGAACCTTAATGAATATTTGGTGTTGAAAGAATTTGAGGATGTGTTCCAAGATGTACCCGGGTTACCACCAAAGCAAGACATTGACTTTACAATTGATTTGGTACATAGAGTTGTGCCAACATCAAAAGATCCTTACAGAATGAGTAACTCGCAGCTGAGAGAATTGCAAATGCAACTGGAAGAGTTATTAAAGAAGGTTTATATACGACCGAGTGTGTCACCATGGGGAGCACCAACTATGTTTGTAAGAAAGAAAGATGGCACACTAAGATTGCGTATAGATTACAAACGACTGAATAAAGCTACAATCAAGAACATGTATCCACTACCAAGGATTGATGATCTCTTTGATCAGTTGAGAGGGGAAAAAGTATTTTCCAAGATTGATTTGAGATCTGGGTATCACTAGGTACGCATAAAAGATGAGGACATTAGAAAAACTACTTTTAGAACTAGTTACGGGCATTATGAATATAAAAAATTGCCTTTCGGACAGACAAATTCTTCGGGAACATTCATGTGTCTAATGAATGGCGTGATTGAAGAATTTTTGGACAAGTTCATTATAGTGTTACTAGATGATATTTTGGTTTATTCCAAATCTAAGGAAGCGCATGAAGAGCATCTTCGGATTACATTACAGATCCTGAGAGAAAATCAACTATATGACAAACTTAGAAAATGCCCATTCTATCAGAAACAACTCTTGTATTTGGGTCACATCATCTCTGAGGAGGGCGTAGTAGTGGACCCAATGAAAATAAAATCCATACAGGAAAGGCCTACTCCAAAAAATGTCACCGAAGTAAGATCATTTATGGGGCTTGCAGGCTATTACTGAAGGTTCATAGAATATTTCTCTCAGATTGCAAATCCGATTACATCATTACAAAAGAAGAATGTGAAGTTCATTTGGAACCAAAAATGTGAAGATAATGTTGAACTTTGGTTGTCATTGATGTCAACTAATGTAAAAAAGATGTCAACTGATTCAGTCCAAGTCATTGATATCAAATGAAGCCAAAGTGGATACAATATTCCTACAGATGTGTGAAGAAGTATATGGAAGCCACTTTGAAGTAGTATATGCGCAAGATGAAGAGGAACATGAATACCAGAATTATATGTGCAAATGGTCAAGGTGATAGATATGAATGCAACTTTGAAGTATATCCATAAGTGCATTCAGTCTGAAGATGTGGCTCCAAGGATACATCATGCATGATGAGTTTGAAGAAGTACATAAGGAAGATACATCATGCAAATCAAGTTGAAGAAAGAACAAAAGTAATGTGTCACGTCCCCTCCCATCGATCCAATGCCAAGAGATAGAACATGACCCTAAAATTGGGCTTCTTCTACTTCTCAGCCCCATGATCATTAATAGTAATCCATAGAAAGTAAAAATACACATGCAAATGTATAAATGCAAGAAACACAGCGGAATTAAAATTCTTGCTACACATACACATCTAGTATGCATAAACAAGCATAATAGTCACATTCATCATTCATAGACACACATATATAAATGTTCATTCCATTCAGCACTTGAATTTCTAATGAATTAAAGCACAACAAAGATTTCATTGAATACTTATCTTGAAATGATAATGTCCCGAACAACTGGCTATGCAACACATACACATCTAGTATGCATAAACAAGCATAATGGTCACATTCATCATTCATAGACACATATATATAAATGTTCATTCCATTCAACACTTGAATTTCTAATGAATTAAAGCACAACACAGATTTCATTGAATACTTATCTTGAAACGATAATGTCCCGAGCAACTGGCTATGCAACTGCAACGTTCCACCCATCCATAGGCCAACTGTGCTCATCAATCTCTCAACATAGTTTCCACCCTCGAGCTGGGCATGATTTCCACAAGGAAAAAGGGAACAACCACTAACACATAGCCAAGTAATAATTCACAATTTAGCCAAGCCAATCCACAATTGAGTTTATCAGGCTGCTAAGGCAATGGGAGGGAGTGAATTGCTAAGCTATTGAGCTCAACCACAGAGCTATTGGTGCCTCTGCAAGATCTAGCTAGCTTGGTACCCACAATACCTACACACCCAACCCAAGGAAGTATTCCCTTCATTGCTATATAGTCCCTAAGGCCATGCCTTGCCTTCTAGTGCTCTTCAGGGTGTGCATAGAAAATTAGCCAATGTCCTTTCATATTTCAGTGAGGTTACTCTCTTCACTAGGTTTATCAAGCAAATTCTAATCCTCTTCCACTCCTAGTTTCTTACTCACAAGTTCAAATCAAAACAGGGGTGCACATAACAACAAAACACAAGTGTTGGGCATGAAGAAAAACGTTTTGACTGTGGGATGTCCAAAATGGGGTTTCCATTAGTTTCCAAAATCATGGGCAACCAAAAATGAAATGTTAGATGGGGGAATCAACCCTTGGAGAGAAAAATCGATTTCAGAAAACGTTTATGGGCATTCAAGGGAAAAAAATGAACTCTATAAACCCCCAAATCGTGACTCTCTTACTCCCAGCCACTCTGAAACACAAAAACGACTTCCCAACTGTGGAAACTGAGGGAAAATGGTGGAAAAACGTGATGGAAAACGCCCAGGAAGTTCAGACTGCGTGAGGGAGAAAAGACAATGGGTGAAGAATGGCTTGGGGGGAAATTTCGCGGGTGTTTTCTTGCCCAAGAAGCCAAAATATGATTTTCCAAATTGATGGCTTTCCCATACACGAAATTGGGACACCCATACTCTCCATTTCCCAAAACATTAACTACCTCAACCAACTCTTGGAAGAATTAAATGATTGGGTGCATAAGTCAAAATGGGTAGTTGAGGGTTTTATGGGTTCTCTAATTGACATTTGGATTAACACTATTGGCTCAAGGGTTTGAATATTTTTCCTCCCTATTCCTTGTAAAAATCATGCCCCCATCTCTTGTTGCATTGCATAGCTAGTTGTGGGTATTTCATTAAAAAATACATATTTACATGATGTCTTAATTTCTATTGTGTCTGGCTAGCACGAGAACCATATGCATCGATTTTTAATTTCTGATACATAAAACTCTAAAATGATGGTGGGGCCTTGGCCTTGATCTCCTCACCATGATTTTATAACGATATTACATCATTTACAATTTTAATGCAATAGGGTCAAAATCGGGATATTACATAATTTATCCTACAACATATGGTCATTGTGCAGACATCAAGTCCACCAAGTCATACTCTCTAATGGTAGCAGTCAAAAGATTTGGTTGGACAATGGTACATGTGTTCAAGCAGCCAAGGGGATTGGTTGAGCAAATGGTACAAGTGCGCAAGTTTGTTGAAGGAAGTCTATGGAATGCACAAGCAGGCCTGAGCATTGCTTGGTTAATGGTTGGAAGTGCACAAGCAACTAATGGTTGGACAATCCTAAAAGCGTGCAAACTTATCCAATTAGAAGATGCTTTCAGTAAGTGGAATGCGCAAAAATTCCTAGAAGGGTACAACAGTTGAAAACCATCTATGCGCAAATTCCACAGTCGACAGTACAATAGGTGCACAAGTCCCACAAGTGATGGCAAGGTAGAAGTCAAAGTCCCACCAAGTCGAATTTGGTGTATGCCTAGAATCCACAAAGTATCAATACACCAAGTGCGCATTACCCACAAGTGATGAAGCTGCAAGGGTCATAATTCCACCAAGTAGAAGTTGGAGTATGTGTAGAATCTGTAAAGCTTCAATATCTCAGGGGCGCATTACCCACAAGGGATAGTACATCATAGGTCATAGACACATCAAGATGAAGTGTAAGATTGCGCACATACCTTAAGGAAATGGTACATCAAGAGCGCAAAGGTACACCACCAAGGTGTAAAGTCCCACTAAGTTGTGGACCATGAGGGCGCTTGACTCAATAAGGATGACACATCAATATCGCAGAAGATGACACGTGGCATATGCATAATCCGTGAAGTATGGAAGAAGGGATGCCATGGCCAACTTGTGGACATACAATCCGTGGAGGACCAATATAAATAGAGATGCAAGTTGGAAATTTGAGGTAAGCTTGATGGCGAGAGCATAAGAGCTTTGAGTGTAAGTTTCAGATTGATTTTCAGGGCATCAAGGGGCTCGCGGACAGAACAAAATGATATAGTGAGGAGCCGAATACGCACATGCAGTAGAATGAAGTTTTGATGGTGCACATAATGATGTTGTAGATTTGTGACAGATGCATGAGTACTAAAAGAAAGAAATAATGAAGTATGTGCAAGCGCTTGATGTTTCGAAGGACAGTATTACAGTCAGCATGCTGATAGTCACAGACGATGTAAAGACAAAAGCATAGATACATAACTGAAGTTTATCATACAATGCGCATATTTCTAGCTGATGCATATGAGCACAAGTGAAAGTGTGCGAAGTTGAGAACTTCATCTGATGCGCAACGACAAAACAACAACAGAATATGATTAGCGCATCATGATGCAAATTATCTAAGACAAGTGTGTTAAATAGAACAGGCGAATCTTTTGATGCACAGGACGTTGCAGATTGTTTGAAAGACTGCAACACTTAATCATAACGGACACATCAATAAGTGCATAGTTCCATCTGTTACTAATGCTTCATTCTAGAACAACAAACTATCAATTCAAAGCACAATATCAGTTGGTTATTGCAGTCACACAGAGCAGAACGTTGAGATAACTAGTGATGTAGACTGCAGTATCAACGAAGCACATAGGATATATAGTAAGTCATCAGTAGAAATATAATTTGAGAAGTTATAGAAGTCAAGTGATGTATGCAGTGCAGAGACAGAGTATAGACTTCATACGAAGACAACGCACAGTAGAATCATCAACAGAAGATCAGAAGAGTACGCGAAGTTGAAGTTCAGAAAGATAACACCACATATTGGACATCAGGGAGGTCGGACGGGGCAAGGAGATAGGGAGTTGGATTTTCCTTCAGGTTGGTGCCTGTAAAATAAAGAAGACAGGGGGTCAGTGCCTGGAAGGGAGGGGAGATGGGGGGTGGAGGGAGGAGGGGGAAGGTGGAAGGGAGGGCGGAGGGGGAAGGGAGGGGGATGGGGAATGGGAGTGGTGGGCAGGTAGGTTCGGGTTAGTTTTTTTGTTTTTAATTTTAAATTTAGTTTTAATTTAATTTTTAATTTTTAGTTTTTTAATTTTTTAAATGTTTATTTTTTTAATTTTTTAATAAAATTTCATGTAAAATGTAAAAAAAAAATTTAAATGAAGTTTTCTGAAAGTTTTTTTTTTATTGTTTTTTTAATTTGTATTTTTTTAAAAACCATTTAAATTTGTGTTTGATTTTGATTTTTTTTAACAATCTTTTTAACTTTTTGAAACTTTTTTTATATAAATTTTCTTTTACTGTTGTAAATAATTTTTATTTTTTTTCAAATTTGGTTTTTGAATTTCCTTTAATAAAATTTGCGTTTTTTTTTTTGTTCTGGTTTTTTAAGTTATTATTTTTTAAATTTTAACCTAAAAAAATGACAGTGATTCTAGGAGATCCAATTTTCAATCCGGGGATCAATTTAATATTTCGATTGCAACGATACCATCCCTGGTTTCCATAAAGTTGTAAATGTAGCCCCCCCGAAAAAGGGGATGATATTGGTATCACGACTTTTCGTTTTGGGGTTGTTTTTGGGTGTTTTGATGCAAAAATATGAAAGAGATTTAATAAATACAATTTTGAATTATGATTCAATGATATAATAATGCCATTTTTGAAAAGTTGTGCTACCGGTAGCATTAGTTTTCAATTTGGGCTTTGATTTTATGGTTTTTGTAAACAACAATAAGGATTGTTTTGGTCCATGTCAATATTTTTAACCAAAAAAAAGTAGTGCTACTTTCTGATTCGGGGTTGTTTTTTGGTGTTGTTTATGCAAAAATACGAGTTTTTATGGCTAGAGTTCTCGTTTTGAGTATAAAGTTCTCATCAAGTTGTATAACTTGTTAAGCCTAGAATCTGTTGCTGTGATTGAAATTCGAGAGGGAGTACTCTACAAGGTACTTGAGAAGTACATTCAAGCTATGATTCACCACACTATCAGTCCATGTGAGCTATGGCACAGAAGGCTTGGACACCAACACTACAAAGCGCTACCTGGACTTCAAAAGATGGTAAAACGTATGCCTGTATGTGATTTTGAGCATGATAGTGTATGTCGAGGTTGTGCACTTGGGAAGAATGTTAAGAAAAGTTTTTCCAACGGTACTACTAGATCTAAAGGGATTTTAGATTTAATACATTTTGATGTATGTGGTCCCATGGCATCCCCCTCCCTAAGTGGCTTCTTATATTATGTACTATTCATAGATGATTTTTCTAGGAAGTCATGGATTTATTTCATGAAGGCTAAAAGTGAAACTCCTAGCAAATATAAAAAGTTTAAAGCCCTAGTTGAAAATAAAAAAGAAAAGCACATTCGTGCATTAAGGTCTAATAATGGAGGTGAATTTTATTCACATGCATTTAATGAGCTATGTAGTGATGTAGGAATATGTAGACAGTTAACAGTACCATACAACTCTCAACAAAATGGGGTTTCCAAAAGGAAGATTAGAACCATATGTGAGACTGCAAAAACCATGATGCATGATCAATATATGTCTACCTCATTATGGGCAGAAGCCACTAGTATAGTTGTGTACATCCAGAATAGAAGCTTGCGTGCCATTCTAGATGAGAAGACAACAGAAGAAGTGTTTACCAGTGAGAATCCAAACATATCACACTTGAGGATCTTCAAAATCCCAGTATACATTCATGTACTAAAACAAAAGAGAACAAAGATGGAGCTTTTTGGAAAGAAATGCACCTTTGTGCATTATAGCGAGTCATCCAAAGCATATCGAACATATGTACCTGGTGAGAGACACATTGAATTCGGCCGAGATGTTACCTTCCATGAGGAAGCTGCTTTCAAAAGATCAAAAGAGATTCAATGTGAATCATAGATGGAGGATCCTGAGTCTGATTCCCCCCCTTCATAGTTTGAGAGGGAGAAACCAGAAGATGCCTCAGATTCGCTAGCTCTGAAGAACCAGTAGAACTGATTGAGAGGTCACCTGATGAACCTCCCGCTAAAAGAAGATCTATTTGGTTCTAAGATATATTACAAGATGCAGAGAAACATGGAGCACCAGTAGGCTTATCTAGAGAGCACAAGCAACCTGACATATATTTAGGGTATGTTGCACTAATGATTCACATCAGTGATTTAGAACCATCCTCATATGAAGAAGCTATAAAGCAACAAGTTTGGAAAGATGCAATGGCAGAAGAGTACAACTCTATAATGAAGAATGATGTTTGGGAGGTTGTTCCCAAACCTGATGGGAAGTCCATTGTGACTTCTAGATGGATTTACAAGATAAAGCATGATGCGGATGGTAGCATTGAGAATTATAAAGCTAGATTCCTTGCCAAAGGTTTCTCTCAGAAAGAAGGCATTGATTATGATGAGACATTTTCCCCTGTCGCAAGGAACACCACAATCCGAGCAATGATTTCACTTGCATCTGTTCTAGGATGGAAACTTCACCAAATGGATGTGAAGACAACCTTCCTCAAAGGTGAGGTTGAGGAAGAGGTTTATATTCAGCAACTTGAAGTATTTTTGGTGCATAGGAAGGAGTCCCATTTTTGCAAGCTAAAGAAAGCTCTATATGGGCTTAAGAAATCCCCCAGGGCTTGGTACTCCATAATTGATAGCTACCTTCAGAAACTGGGTTTCTGTATGAGTGAAGCTGATCCAAATTTGTACTTCAAAGTAGTGAAGAACCAACCATTTATATTGGTTATGTATGTTGATGATTAGTTTCTCACTGGAGAGGAACATTTGATTGCTTGGTGCAAGAAGGAGCTCACCTCATAGTTTGAGATGAAAGACTTAGGTTTGATGCACTACTTTATTGGCCTTGAGATCTGGCAAAGAAAAGATGAAAATTTTCTATCTCAAGTGAAGTACACTATGGATATATTGCGTAGGTTTGGCATGATAGATTGCAAATCTATGACTACACTGATGGTTTCCAATTTGAGGAGACTTCATGACTCAAGATTTGGATCAGATCCAGTAGATCCCACTTTGTATAGACATCTTATAGGCTCTCTAATGTACTTGATACATTTGATGCTTAATATATGTTATGTCGTGAGCATTCCGAGTCAATTTATTTCTGATACAAAACACAGACACTAGATAACTGCTAAGCATGTGCTTAGGTACCTTCAAGGTACAATTTCATATGGACTCAGATATGCCTCTAGTGGAGGAGTCATGTTACTTGGTTATACAAACTCAGACTGGGGAGGAATCACTATGGACCGTAAGAGTACATCCAACCACTGTTATAGCTTAGGATCAGCTATGATATCTTGGTCCAGTAGGAAGCAGGGCTCTGTAGCCCAGAGCACTACATAAGCATAATACATAGTTGCTAGTGTTGCATGTCGAGAAGCAGTGTGGCTCAGAAAGCTACTTGTAGGGTTGTTCGGTGAAAAACTTGAGCCTACAATTATTAGGTGTGACAATCAGAGTTGCATCAAGCTTTCCGAAAACCCAGTGTTTCATGACAAGTCGAATCACATTGAAATGAAGTATCACTTCATCCGAGAAATGGTCTAGAAAGGTACAATGAAACTTCATTACATTGCTACTGATGAACAAATTGCAGATGTGTTAAGAAAGCCTCCATCAGTGACAAAGTTCAGATACTTCCGAGACAAGCTTGGTATGGCAGAGAATGCCTCCCTCGTTAAATGTACAACATCAGGAGACATTCTCCAAACCAATCTTGTGCAACCAAGATTGTTCCTTCCGTATAGAGGTGAACACTTTGATTTCCTTCCATGTAAAGGTTATTCCTCCCGTATAGAGGTAATTAGTCAAAGTAATGATGTTGTAAAGTCTTGTTGGACAAGGCTCCGAACTTGTGTGTCAAGTCATGATTCTCATGTGAACCTTCCGTATAAAGGTATCCATGGGATGGACCTCCCGTATAGAGGTGGACCTTCCATATAAAGGTCATGCTTTACTTGTTAAAAGCATTTAATGTTGTGTGATGTATGATTAGCCATGATCACCAAATTTCTATTAAGTCTCCTTTAGAGATTGATCACCTCTAAAGTGAATTACTTTAGCATATGATCATTTGGTCCGGGATAATATACTATGATCACAACATTCGATAATTCTTCTTAGTATAATGTAATATGATGGATAATTAAAGTTAACACATATTGACCATGCAGTAAAAGATAACGAGATAAAGATAAATGCATAGAGAAAAAAAGAATTCGAATTAATCAGGAGATGACTAAGTGAACTCGAATTGTCAAGCTTCAATTAAAGCCACAATGTATGCCTCAGTTAACTAAAGAACTCACAGTGGTCACTACAAGTAAATCAATCACCATTATTTCAGTTAATAAAAGTTAACTAAGTGTTAAATGAAGACTAGTTTATGACTAGTTAACTAAAGTGTTTTCACTTTAGTTAAACTAAAAGACGACACTTCATTAAATCAAGGAGAACTCGAATTGATCACTACAGTGATGTTATCAAGAAAGAATCAGTTAAAGAGAGTTAACCAAGTGACAACACAGAAGATCTAGTTAACTAAGTGTTATTGCATGACAATACTTATGTTAAACTAAAAGACGACACTTGAGTTGTGACACTTAAGTTAGCCACCTAACTAAGTGGGAAAGCTTTCAGTTAAGAGGTGAGTTCATCCTAAGAGACAATTAAGTGATATAAAGCACTGCATGAAAAGTGGGGTGAACTTCTGCATGCAAGATTGATACATCCAGTCTGAGGGCGAGTTCATCCTGAAGTAAGAAGAAGCTGATGCATGAGAATAATGTATAAATATGTTATACAGGATTGATGAATTAAAATGTGAAGCGAATTTTCTCATCCATTGAAGGCAAGGTGCTTCCCTTTGTGCAGGTTATTGTTCTTGCTTGTTATTGATGTGTTGGGCACATTGGAAACCACATCCGATTGATCTCTCTTCTCTATTGCTTCCATATATTCACCAAGAGTGTTTTGGTGATCTATTATCTTCCGAAAGCAATCTGATATGTTGTAAAAGAAAGAATTATATGCTATCCATCATATTATATTGAGAATAATTGTTGGGGTTTTTGTTCTCATAGTTTTGAGGATTTTCCCCAAGGTATATCTTGTGTTATGGATATATGGGTTTCATGTGATTGAATTGTCTCGTTGTTTCAAGTTTCTGCATCTAAAAGAATTGAAGATCAAAACTCAACCAAATATTAACAATATTAACACTTTGATCTTATATCCATTCTCCTTTATCCTCACATACAATCTCTACAGCTCAAAAATTCACTAAACAAATTATAACAATTTAAGATTAACATAACTAAATTAACAAAAAAGATACATGCTTTATTAACACAAAAGAATTATGAATTATAATGAATAATGAATAAGTGCAATGTGGGGTTGATTTCCCTTTTAGAAATGCACAATGTCATCTTAGTAGCTTTCCTTCATTTCCATGTTGTTCATTTATAAAATCATAATGATCTTTGATAATTTCATTTTCACAATGTTAGAAATTATATTTAGTCTAATTCTTTTTATTTTACCAATAAAATTTATTAATATAAAGGAGTAAGAACAAACATTATCAGATACCATACACAAAAATAAGATATACTAATAATAAAAAAATTCCCAATATTTTATTGATGTTTACCCTCTACTTTATTAACAAATTCCAAATTATTTTACATATAGAATATTCAATCCATTTTAATGATATTTACTCTCTATTTTATTAACAAATTCTAAAGTATTTTACATATAGAATATTCAATTCAATCCATTAGAAAGAAAAATATTTAAGAACATCCATTAGAAAGAAAAATATTTATGTAATTAAAACAATTCCCAGATACACATGTTAAATGTATCTAAGTCAATAATGGACATTTCTTAACATAATGTATCTAAGTCAATAAAGGACATTTCTTAACATTTGAAATGTGCATGAAACAAAGTTATTTGCAATGTTATCATTTTAAAAGTTTTTATTTGAATAGTGTGATTTATTTTTGCATTGTTTTTTTAAACTAAAATAAGTAGAGTTTTTATATTAAAAGGTTGGTAAAAAACAACCGAAAAGATATATATTGTCTGAGATTACAAAATTTCTCTTGACCTAAAGGAGTAATATCCCAAAAAATTATTTCAATGTGGAGGTCAATATAAAATAGTACATAGATGACATAAAATTTAAAACTATAAAACAATTCCAAAATACACATGTTAAATGTATCTAAGTCAATAATGGACATTTCTTAACATATGAAATGTGCATGAAACAAAGTTATTTGCAATGTTATCATTTTAAAAGTTTTTATTTGAATACTGTGATTTATTTTTGCATTGTTTTTTTTAAACTAAAATAAGTAGAGTTTTTATATTAAAAGGTTGGTAAAAAACAACCGAAAAGATATATATTGTCTAAGATTACAAAATTTCTCTTAACCTAAAGGAGTAATATCCCAAAAAATTCTTTCAATGTGGAGGTCAATATAAAATAGTACATAGATGACATAAAATTTACAACTATCAACTCTAATAAACTGACCTAGAAGAGTTATACAAAAAAAGAACATCTAAAGGAAGAGTTAGGGAGGCATACAACCACTTAAAGTTTCGTCCATGTTCTTATCCTCCTCTTTTTGGTCATGCAAACTCGATACCTCAACTATTGACATTGGAGGAGGCTTAACATAATTTTCATCCAATGCTCTAGGATCAACGGTCACATTGTTCTGTGAATGAACTGCTTGAGTTACAGTTAGCAACATATCATGATGCACTTTAACATCAAGAACCAACTTTTCTATCATTCCGCCCTGCTCCCAAACTTGACTTTCGATATCGTTGAACCTCACATCCAAGTGGACAATGTGAGAGGATATTTTTTCCACATCTGCGATTACACCCTCCAACTACAAATCTAGCCTTCTCATCAAGATTTACATTTCCCTTATTTCTCATTGCATTGCTCCAAGCCCTGAGCACTAATTCACTCTTGTCATGATTTTCTTTACACCCAAACTCCTCATTGATCCCCTAGACGAGAGCCCATGAAACATGAAACAACAAGAGTATAAACCACTAGACTTCCAAGCAGAGCAAGAAACCCGAGCAAGCAACAAGCCATAACTAATCTTTGCATAGTGAAAACTACATTCTACTACTCGCCAAAGAGTTTGTGAATGCCTCCTTCAGAGCCTCCCATAATATAGAAAAACCCCACTTGAGTTGTTTCTCCACACAACTTCAGCTCGGATATCTCCCGACAGAGATATCCATAAACATCACTGGAAACAAACCCAATGCCATAAAACATAAATGTAGGTCCAAAGTTGCATCCAAGAGCATAGGCATGTGGGGGGATAAGCCTCCTTTGAGATGGAGTAAATACATGTCGGGTCATGTACCCAACACATTTAACCTACACCAATTGTTGCGTATGCCAAGGGAGGCCATTAATGGGGCTATTTAAAACATTGATAAGCCTTAGGAGAGCCATTGATGGTGAGGGTGGCTTACATTCTTAACTAAAATTCCACGATCTAGGGAGGTGGCACTATTACCTAACAAGTCATCTACCTTATTATTGTGCCTTTGTATATAGAGAAAATTAGAATCCCCAATCAATTCAAGATTGCCAATAATTCATTGTTGAAGAGGGCCAACTATTGTTTCCTCCTTAATGACTTTCCTCCTTGCTTGAGTAATTACCAACAAGGAATCTTCTAAAATCAAGACATTATGAATCTTGAATCTTGAGACTAATTACAATTTTTAATTGTTTGTCCCATTCCCCATTCCCCTTTCTTAGGTGTACTAACTTTATAATGTTAAAAGATTATTCTAAAAGCCTTACTTTTATTATGTTGACCTAATTTTCATGACAACTTTCATATAAACTAAAAGAAAAAAAAAAAAAATTTAATTTAATTTGTTAAAAATATAAATAATTACATCACACAAATTTGGAGAATATGACTCCATCCAACAACTATTTTGACTAAACTTAATTGACAACAAATTTGAATATTTATTAAATAAATTTACAATTTTTTCCCAGTTATATTTGATCTATTCCAATTAAAATTAATTTATTATATGTTCACTTCAATCATTATATTTTAAGAATACTTTTCTGCTTATCATTCATTATTAATGCAAATTTTAAGAACGAATAGATGTTTTCTTTAAACATTATGTTTTAAGAATAGTGGGTTTCACCCTCGTTAAAATAATTGTTTCATATGATGACAAGTAGATCAAATTGCATAGAATTGCACAAGTTCTCTATTTTCACAAACCTCAAACAAATTAACAATTGGGTTTTACCCTTGTTAAAATGATTATTTCGTGAAATCGGGTAGGAATACCCCAAACCTCTCACCGGGAATCTGTTGTTTTGACGACTTTCAAACGAGGAAGCTGTTTACAACCCCCTCACTGCAGTTGTTTTCTAGTGAGGATCTGTAACTAAAGTGAATTGTCCATGTTTGTTCAATTTTAGGTGTGCCTGTCCAAAATGCAGACAACAAATACAGGTCAATGGAGACATGAGAGAAGTGCTCATGTTGTCAAACATAATTTTGTGTTTTATACCTCTAATTGCATCTTCAAGATCTCTAGGGGCTTTTCTTCCCTACAATTCTTCTCTGTGACCTGGCCCTACCTCGCCTTGCTGACTTCAGTTTCTGTCATTGTTGTCCAGAGCAACATTGTTGCATTTACCTTCTTATCATGCTTCTGCCACGCTGAAAAGTTGGTACCCTTGAAATTGTTTCAGATTAGTAGCATTTACCTTCTTATCATGCTTCTGCCATGCTGAAAAGTTGGTACCCTTGAAATTGTTTCAGATTAGTACGAGGTATAGGTTGGAAAGTTATTGGATCTTGCAGAAAATTCTGATACGAGCTTTGAGAAAGAAGAAGATTCATCTTCAAGAAGCTTAGCCGGGGAGTTGTACTCCACAATTTTTCCTGAAAACAAAAGCTTTTAGATCTGTCCTTTCTGAGACCAGCAAAAACAACCCATGAAGCAGACAGAATTTAAAAGCAGATTCCAGAGACATAACAAACAAACATACCATCACTAAGTACCAACACCTTATCACTGTGTATTACTGTGGGAATTCTGTGAGCTATAGTGATCACTGTACATTCATGAGTTTCTGATTGTATTATTTGTTGGATAACGGTGTCAGTTGCAGTATCCACAGAAGCTGTGGCCTCATCCATTACTAAGATGCGGCTGTGCTTCAACAAGGCACGTCCTAAACAAAGAAGCTGGCGTTGGCCCACACTCCAATTCTCTCCATTTTCTGTCACTGAATTGAACACCACTTGTTTAACAGAACGGTTAAGTAAACATCCATACATAAATGATAAATGGAAAGCACATAGAAACTGACCTAATGTATCAAGCTTCTCTTTACTAGAGCACACAACTTGTCCAAGCTGACATTTGTGCAAAGCCTAAAAAATCCAAAAGAACAGTTGTTTTCAGTACAATTTTCTCTTAGAACGACAAAGAAAAATAAATGCTTGGATCGACTTATGTGTGAAATTGGCTTCAGATATCTTATAATCAGATGGGATGCCAAATAGATATGATGAAAATTTAATATAGATAGGCCAAACAAGTTCTATTCTATCTGCTCGCCCTAAAAATTTAAAATTCCGTGAAGAGACGGTTCAACAGGTTTTTTTTTTTTTAATTAGAGCAAATTATGTTGATAAAAGAATAGCTTTCCATGAACAGAGTCATACAAAATTATTGGCCACAGTACATGACAACCAGCTAAGGAACATTTAGAAAAAAATCTGAATCATTCCAGTGAAGTAAAACAATCAGTGGACAGGTCATTGAACCTCTGAAATGGAAAAATAAAACTGAGATAAACCAGTTAGGATAAGACTTTAATACTTCAGGGTCTTCCAAAGGCCATCTATCTTCTAATAGGAAAGGCTATAAAATGTCAATAGGAGTACAATTTGCATGCTTTCTATTTTTATAGCTTACTTAGTTAAAAAGTAATGAAGATGATTCCAAATTTTACTGAAGTGATGAGCATCCACCACCTATTAAGAGGTGAGATGTTGTTAAGAGGTGGGATGTTGTTAAGAGGTGGGATGTTGTTTACCCTGTGTGTATACCATTTGGCTCAACTTAACAACCTTGATGACTCAACTGTTGAACAAACAATGGCCCAATTTAACCACCTAGACAGGCCAACCATGGAACAAACAATGATTCCCTTTTTAAGCAATGGATGACATGATGCGAGAGGACACTGTTTACTCTGTGTGGATATATCAGCTAGCCCAACTTAACGATCTTGATGGCTCAACTATGAAACAATGAAACAAACAATGACCCGATGTAATGTTCGTTATGGGCCAACCGTAGAACAAAGAATGCCCCCTCACTAGGTGTGCCAACCCCTTTGATAAAAGAAAAACAATATGCACACCACAACAGTGTAATAAATGCTATATAAGCTGGGATATAAAACCATTGGATCTGAAATGCTTCAAATCCAATGATGCAGGTCTCAATCTATACACCATTAATTATTCTGATGCGGAGTACATATTGATTGCCTTTGACAAAAGACAACATGATGGACCACGTAATGTAGAGGATGTTGTTTACACTGTGACTGAAAGACCTTGATGACCAACCATGGAACACACAATGACCCGAAATAACTGCCTTGATTGGTCAACCACAGAACAAACAATGGTTCCCTTACAGAGGTTGGTATGCCAACCTCCTGGGAGCAAAATCATGTAAGAGGAATCAAACCTGGTAGAAGATGTAAAAGCACCCCACTCTCACCAACCCCTTCAGCAAAAGAACACATCATGTAAGAGGAACCGAACCTGGTGGGAGCTGTAACAGATACCCACTCTCGCCGGCCCCATCCACCTCTAGTGGTTGACTTATCTAGAACTGATCTCATATAATAGGGAGTGTTTCTCAGTCTTGCAAAATAATGAGTTATAATCCAAACATTCTCCAACATACCATTGACATTAAAAATTGACTCCTTTTAAGAGGACTTACCTCCCAAATTTCATTGTCAGAATGTTCTTCAAGTGGGTCCAGATTGCTCCGTACAGTTCCTTCAAACAGTACTGGATCCTGTGGAATAATGCTTAATTTGGACCTTAAATCATGGAGTCCAATCATCGCGATGTCAACTTTATCAATTAAAATTCTCCCTCCTGTTGGTTCTACAATACGAAATAAAACCTGAAGAAGTGTAGATTTGCCACTACCAGTCCGTCCAACTATCCCGATCTTCTCCCCTCCAGGAAATTCACACGTGATACCTTTCAATACAAATGGCAGGTGTGGTCCATATCGAACCTAATCACATTCCCATGATAAAGTTAAATTCTCAATAGCATAAGGTTTCAAATAAATCATCCAGATTGGTTTTGTTGCACTCACCTCAAGGTTCTGAAGCACTATTGTGCCTTTTGATGGCCAATTGTCACTTGGCCTTGAAGATTCAACCAGCAATGGAGCTTCACTTGGTATATTAGAATACTGCATTATCCTTTCCACAGAAATCATTTTGTTTTCCACGTTGCATAGGTTCCATATGACCCAAGCTTGTACTATATTCAAATTCAATCCATATGTTACTGCCAAACCAGCAAGACCTGCACACAATGAAGCAGGAGAATCTTTCTGAGAACACCGGCATACCCTCGTTGACATGTGTAACAAATAGGTGCGGATTAAGCTTTCCAGGAACAGTCCTTACTTGGATCAATTGTGCCATTTGGCAAGCTCACTAGGAATGTTAAAGAAGCGAGAAATACAAGATTGGATAGAAAATTCAGGCGAAGACAGAGCCACTCCATTGCCGCATCATTGTGAAATGAGAGTCTTGAATAATAATCAGTCAGTCGGAGATTGGTGTTCATGAAGCGAGTTTCTTGATTGAAACTTCTTATTATAGCTGCTCCTGTGAGAGACTCAGCGAAATGGTGTATGATGGGAGCCTTTCTGATGCCCACCAATCTAGCTAGCTCCCTAGCAGATGAAATGTAATAATGCTGCCAAGCAGTACCCCATTGAAAATACCGTGTCATCAAATATTAAAGAATGTTATCCACTTAAAAACTCACAAAGAAGTGTAGTAATGATGCATGGTGAAGATGGCATGAAAAAAAAAGGCTATAAGATTAAAAGAAGAAAACTGCAACTATGACTGGCGGGTTTTCATGGAGCAGAGTTATTTACTTGATACCAGAGGCAAATTGCAGTGACTGGTATAACAACAAAGAAGATTTGCCAAGCAATCTGAGACAAGATTGTTACAATTCCTAATAGTTGAATAACTGCAAATGCTAGTCCTCCCAATCTGTAAGGAATGTCCGTGTCCACAGTACTCTGATCTGTCGATGCCTGTGGATAGAGAAGGGCAATTTTACCAGTCTCCATTATTGACTTAAAGTGGAATCAATCTAAAAATCTGCAATCTATAGCAATCCTATTTTGATGCTGATGTTTATAGTTTGCATTCACAATTATTGCTTAAATGGACAATACAAAGGCATCACTAACAAACTATTTTTTCCTACGTTATCTTTTGCTTATGAAATAATTTCAAGCTTGTTGAATACAAACATGTACTGACCCGATTCAAAATGCGTCCAGTTGGGGTTGAATCAAAGAAGGACATTGGTGCATGGAAGATGCATGTAAGCATGGTTGTGAAAAGTCTCTGTGCAGTCTCAATTGCAGCAGTTGCTAGAAGCAAAGACCTTATCAATACACATATGGAACTCCCTATTGCAAGTAATATGTACACAAGAATGAGAACTGTACTGCTGACTCTGGACTTCTGGTCTTGGGTTGGAGGTGTAGCCCAAGCCATCCAGTAATTGCTACTGATTTGCAGCACCTGGAACAATATGTGTGCTGCCAATATGATAGGAACCAAGGCACCCTTATATGCTGCAGTTATGAAAGAAGAGTAGACTTGCATTTTGACCTTACCAGTTTCTCTTTCTTCTTCCTTTACAATCTGTTCAAATCTATTTTCATTGATTCTCGGTGCTCCGTCCTCTGCATCCTCAATTTGATATGGTTTATTGGATTCAGAGTCCAAGGCATTGCAGAATCTACTTCTGCTATTGCCTGTTTGTGGCACTATCCTTCTAGCCGAAATCTGTGCTGCATCAATTGCATTCAAAGTCTGCTGGTGTGCATCAACTAGCTTTAAAATATCCGCACCACCCAGCATATCTTCCTTCCTTCCAACTTGAACTATGTCTCCCTCTTGCATAACCTGCAAAGTTGTCCAAAAGATCCCTAACACTTTTTCATGACTTGACACTAGCAATTTCCTATTCAAAGAGTCAATTGTTCTGTACATAGAGGTTACAAATTTGCAAGTATAGAAAGTGGGCTCACCAGTATAAGGTCAGATGCAGATAAAAATTCTACTTGATGTGTGACATATACCACTGTCTTCGATCCCAGAACTCCAAGCAGGCACTCCTGTTATATTATATGGTCAACTAATGAGACATTGGACTATGCATTCAAATAAAAGTGTACTTTGACAATCTATTCTACAAATTCATTCAATCCTTCTAAATTGGAGATGGTGAGCAGTACTTTAAAGAGCAGAGCTCCTGTATGTGCATCAACAGCACTAAAAGGATCGTCGAGAAGATAGATATCTGCATCCTGGTAGATTGCACGAGCAAGCTGTATTCTTTGCTTTTGTCCCCCACTCAAATTGATCCCTCTTTCTCCAATTTCTGTCTGATCCCCATGAGAAAACAATTCTAGGTCTTTCTTTAGAGCACATACTTCAAGTACATTTTCGTACTTGGTTCTGTTCATCTTGTTCCCAAATATGATGTTCTCTTGAATTTTCCCGCTTTGAATCCATGGAGACTGTGGAACATAAGCTACGGTACCACTGACCTTAACAATCCCTGATTGCTTAGGTATTTCTCCCAGAATGCTGGACAACAAGCTTGACTTTCCAGAACCAACTGATCCACAGACTGCAATTTTCATGCCTTTTCTTAGCTGCAAATTTATTCCCCTTAACGTCAAATGATTGGAGGTTGGATCCCATGAAAATTCTCCACCTTTGATCCCAATTGCAATGTCTGTTGAATCCCTAGGTATATTCTCTACTGCATTGCATTGCAGCTCTTCTTCCTGTACAAAGGTGGCTATTCGGTTTAACGACACATTGCATTGAGCAATCATAGAAACCAGTTCAGGCAGAT
Organism: Larix kaempferi; assembly: GCA_027924585.1. NCBI lineage: Eukaryota > Viridiplantae > Streptophyta > Pinopsida > Pinales > Pinaceae > Larix > Larix kaempferi. The sequence continues at coordinate 38,215,785 of BSBM01000017.1, forward strand.
TATATATAGGCTCCTGAAGGATTTGGAAAGTTGCTAAAGCAGAAAGCACTTTACCTGCTGTCAATGGAACCCCTATTAGCAAGCAGGTACCAAATGTAATAGCAGACACGAAGGTTGGTGCTGCCCAGAAGAGAAATGTGACTGCAGAGGAGGTATACAGATATGTTCGTAGATAGCCCTGTTCAACCCTTCTCAGCTCTTCGAGCCTATGTAGATAAATGGTTTCCCAAGCTTGCAGTTTCAGTATCCTCATGCTCCTTAAGGTCTCCGAGGTAGCCTTCATACGTTTATCCTTTGCCTCCATTATCTTACCCTGATATTTTTCTTGTAGTTTAGCAAAAGGGGTATTGCCAACCATGATTCCAACCGTGGCTACCAGCCCTGCAATAGACGCGACGCCAAGGCTCTTGTATAGAATTACTAAAGCCAGGAGCACTTGTAGAGGAAGAAGCCAGATATCATGCATGTACCAGGCGAAATTTCCAATGCGTTCCACATCCACACTCATATAATTTATGATTTCACCAACAGTATGCTTCTGTCTAGACCTGTTAGACAGACACAAGCCTTTTCTGTATACAAGAGCTGTTAGGCTGGATCTAACCCGCATCCCCAGCTGCTGGGCTCCAAAATACCATTGTCTCTGTGCCAGTGACTCAATCATCTTTGCACCAAAGAAACCAGAGGCCAGCACATAGCCCTCATAGGGAAAATGCTCTGTCCCTCCCAAGTACTCAACAAGCAAGTTTATCATATATGGACCTATATATGTTGCACAGCTATATGTAGCTGCAAAGAAAGCATTGATTATCATCCCTTTCCAGACAGATGATAGAATGACCTTTGGCATTGATGGGTTCTGTATGTTTGTCTCCACCTTTTGACTACACCAGTTGGTTTGAAGTACTCGATATGACTCTTCAGCAGTATCCTTTCCTGCAACATTTGGGACATCATCAAGCTCTAAAGTCTTCTTGTATCCCACAGCAAACAAGGGGTTGAGCCAACAGAATGTCATCAAGCTCCAAACATTGGCTCTCGAATATGGAGTTAATTGATGAATATGGCTATTCCCATGTTGAGGATTTTGCTCCATGTTAGTATGGCGATTATCAGAAATCCAGTTAGGTGATGGTATTTTATTCAAAAGTGGCTGCTGAAGATCATCATGTTGGTGATAAGAAACAAGGTTCAATCTGCCTCGGAGTGCAATGCGAAACAGAAACATGCATAGGGGAACAGGCAGAAAATCCATACAGACCTCATAGGTAAAAACTTTCGCTTGTTTTATCAGCAAAATCACGTCCATGGACAAAAGACTACAGTGGAATAAGAAGGATAGAGTCCACCAGAGACGAAGTAGGCTCGGTACCTTCTCATGGTGCATGCAGAGAGAAGCGAGAAGCCATGCAACCGCTTCTGTAATGTTAATATCTACAACCCTCGAGAAGAAATGGATTCGAACCAGGGACCGGTCATGCATCAAACTCCATACCCCATGAGCAGCATAACCCATGAAAAGAAGCAGGCAGCAAGTCAAGGTTAATCTATACAGAACCCTTGACTGTATTTTCCCGGTCTCTGGGAGTTCTCTTTTCACAGACTCTGGAAATGTAGTGTCACAGTTTTGATCAACGAAAAATAATCTGTTCCAGATGAATCTGAGTATGAACAAGGCAATGAAAACCAGATGAAGAATACCGGCAACAATATGGAGCTCCATGGCTTCGCTCTCAATGACTGCAATCGTGGTTAGAACACTGTTATTGTTGCAAAATCCTCCAAACCTTAAAAAATTTAGGATCGTTCTGTAATACACATACAGTAGTTTCAGATACAAATACACGACCCCTGATGATTATAACACAGTAGTTTCAGATAGATGATTATAACACCGAGAGAAGTATTAAAACCATATCTATTCAATGCATTTATTTGAGCCATATCTGAGAATGTTTAGAAGAATACATATCTCAATGAATTGCACATGGGCTTATCCATATCGTTATTACGCGGATGGTGGGTGATATGCATGCAAAATAAACATATGAATGCATAACAGACTGGAGCCGAAAGGAGATTCAACAGCCTGGATTTGATGAAAAAGAATTTGGCTTTCAGGCTTTTTGGTGGTCAAGAGGAGAGAAGAGTCCTATAAACCATTTCAAGAGCCTTTAAAGCTGGTTTATCATGTTGTTTATGAGTTATTATTTATCCATTCACATAACACACGTTGATCAAACTGGTTTATTTGACTGTTTATTACATTGTTTGAGTAATCAATATACTTGACTGTCTATTATACTGCTTATGATTTTAATTAGCTATGTAATCATATAACATCAATCATATAATCAACATATTCACTAACAAATTATATAATCAATTTAATTGTCAAATTTTATATGCATTATGCATCTGAGTAGAGATATTCTCACGGATTGATTGATCTCTTACTTACAATTCATAACACTTAATTATTTAAGCGAATTCATCTACCATATATGCTATATTCTACTTATATGTACTAAATGAAATAAATGCTATGATCTGCGATTTGGTCTGAAACAACAAAAGACTTACCAGTATTGAGAGCTGGTAGTGTCAAGCTTACACTGAATCAAAAGACCACAATGCTGTTTCTGGAGACTGCAAGTGCCAGAAACTGAAGAAACTTTGATCTAATTAATTCATTCTTATATCTTCAGATATCTGACCAAATCCTGAATAAACAGGAAGCTGAATAAATCAGAGTTCACCTTGCTCCAGCCTCCCGCCATGAGCGATAAGACAGCTAACATTGCTCAAGACTGGCTGTCTCTCAGAGGTGGCAGCCATTACACAATATTTTTCAAACTCTATCACCAAGCAGCAGCAGGCACAGTGGACTACTCGGACCTACTTGCATGGTGAAGTCAATCCATATACTGTTACACACAACTGCAGGCTTCTCTGCTCTAGCACAGTGGGAAGCCATTAATCCACTCTTTATAGCCCACTGTTCTCGAATTTCAACAACAATTGCTTCAATTTTCCAGTGGCGTGTGGAAATCGGACTCCAGATCGTGGCCTTAGTATGTCAGCCAAGTGTCGACCATGGGCAGAATGAGTCCTGGCCGTAGTATGTCGGCGGTCCTAGTATATCAACCTAGTGTCGACCGTGGACAGAGTGAGCAGTGGGCTTTGTGAAGAGAAATTCGAGGACAAAGGTCAAAATGTATGGACATCGTGAGCACATTATGGGGAAAGAATGGCCTCATCGAAACTGCGTCGGATTCATGAGACCACCTCTAGAACCTCCTTTATATCAATTTTAATGACAGCGATCAATTATCTTGCTGGTGGTTATAAATGGTTCCGTGCTAGTCAAGTTTGAAGCAGCCACTAAGGTGGTCCTCCTTTGTGCAAATGGCAATGCAATAGTAGGAGAGTTTGAGCATGTGTTTTGAATTGTTTATAGTGGATTATCTTGCTGTATGGTTTTGTACCTTTGGAAATTTAATATTAAATGAATATTTGAGTAATTGATTTGAAGTATTTTTGGTCAATTATCTTTATCATTTTCTGGTTGAAGTGTTTATAGTAGATTTCCTTGCTGTATGGTTTTGTACCTTTGGAAATTCAATATTAAATGAATATTTGAGTAATTGATTTGAAGTATATTTGGTCAATTATCTTTATCATGTTCTGGTTGAAGTGTTTATAGTAGATTACCTTGCTGTGTCATTTTGTACTTTTGGAAATTCAATTATAAATGAATATTTGAGTAATTGATTTGAAGTATTTTTGGTCAATTATCTTTATCTTGTTCTGGTTGGTTTTTAGTTCATTTTTTTTATTAAGTTTGATCTTCTTAATAAGGTGGTTTTTTTTGCATTTGGCAATACAGTATTAAATGAGAATTATCTTTATCTTTTATCTCTTTTATCTCGCTGCCATGGTGTTTTGTGCTTTTGGCAATGCAATATTAAATAAATATATGAGTTCATATATTTATTTTGAAGTATTTTTGGTCATTTATCTTTATTATGCTGTTCTTTATAATAATTCTTTGGGTTTTTTTGTGCTTTTGGCAATGCAATAGTAATATATGAGTTCATATATTTATTTTGAATTATTTATGGTCATTTATCTTTATCATGCGGTTTTTTATAATAATTTTTGGGTTTTTTTGTGCTTTTGGCAATGCAATATTAAATAAATATATGAGTTCATATATTTATTTTGAAGTATTTTTGGTCATTTATCTTTATCATGCGGTTCAGGATGTCTACTGTTGATTGTCTTGTATGTGGATGTAGATCTGCTACTGGGTTGAAGCACATCGAGTCTCCCTTGAACAAAACATTCGCTATGAGAAATCTAGGACTGTTGAAACAATTCATTGGTCTCGATGTAACTCAAAATGATTTAGGGATCATGATTTCACAATCAAGGTATGCATCTGATTTACTGACAAAGTTTCATATGGCTGATTGCAAAGCCACATCCTTTCCCTTCCTATCTGGCATTAGATTGGAAGAAGGTGGTTCCACTCCCTTGGTTGATAGAACTCTTTACAGATCGCTAATTGGTAGCTTGTTATATTTGACACATTTGAGACCAGATCTATCATATGTTGTTAGTGATGTGGCTAGGTGGCATGCAGGAGCCACATGATCTGCATTGGAAGGCAACTAAGAGGATCTTGCACTATGTGCAAGGTACGAGAGAATTTGGTATACATTATTTTGTTGGTGCTCAACTAGATCTGGTTGGTTTTACTAACTCACACTGGGCTGGAGACAATACTGATACTGGAAGTGTACTTCTGGGTACGTATTCATGTTGGGATTAGTACCAATCTGTTGGTCAAGCAAGAAGCAAGCAACACTCGCACTTTCCTCAGAAGAGGCAGAGCACAGATGGGATGTGAATGCAGTTATCTAGGCAGTTTGGTTGCATGGGATCTTGACTGATTTTGGCATTCACACTTCTCCTTCAGTAGACCTTTTTTGTGATAATCAAAGTGCCATCAGGATCTCCAGTGACTCATTTCAGAAGCAAAGGACCAAACATATTGAGGTTCACATGCACCACATCAGGGAGCTAGTGCACAATAGGACCATCTCACTGCATTATTGTCCTACAGAGGAGATGATTGTAGACATATTCACTAATTTTTTCACTTAGAAGAGATTTGTTTATCTCAAATATTTACTTGGTGTAAAAGTTGTTTGAGATCCCTGCTATCCTATTTTGAGGGGGGGTTTTCCCATGAGGTTTTCTTCATTTCCTTGGTTCATGGACATTTATTTTATTTACATCATTTACTTGATTGTATGGGTGACCTTTGGTCTTGGTAACCAGGGCCCATGAAGCACAAGTTTGGATTAAGGGAGGGTGTTAGGATCATTAATACTCCATCCTTGTCCTACCTAGCATTATTTATTTTTTCCTAGTAGTTGATGATGTCAGTTTCCCCCCAGTAGTGTGCAGATGTCATCTAGGATCCATATACCACCTAATGCAACCTACATGCATCATTTTAGGACCACTTAAGTCAGTTCCCTATCTTTTAGGAGCCTACTCAATGTTTTAGTTCAGTCCACCTGAGTTAGCTGACTCTTGTGGGGATTTATGCTCCAATTTCCACTGATTGTAGCCTCATGCGCCCTTCTCTGTGTGGTTTGCATGAAAAAATCACTAATGCACCCTCCTTAGTCAATTAATTGATTGTGTCTTTAGTTAATTGAGTTTAGGTTTAATTGAGTTGAGTTTGGGTCTCTCAGAGCACTCCAGTGGTGACAATTCCTATGTTAGACACACTGAGACTCAAATTCTCCCAAGTGATTCGAATTCTCTCCATTGTAACATCATTGTTGACTATATTGAGTATTGGATCATGTGACATTATTCTGTTCCTATCTGATTTCTCATGCATGATTAATTGTCTGCTCATTTTTAATGCAATTTTCACTCGAACTCAATTTCTCTACTCATTCTTTCTCTGTGAGGTATACTTAACTCCATGATCTGCTGTGATTTAGAATTTCACACTCAGGTGGAATAACTCAAACATCATGTTCAGAACGGTGCCTTAGCGAGAATCAGGTGACATCTTTACATTTGTATCTTGTTGTTATTAATATATAGAAGATCTCTCTTTTTTGTCCATTTCAAGTGTTTAATTATAGTTTATAATTATGAAATTTGGATGTGTCATTCTGTGAATTTATTTATAATTTCAATCTTTGCAACAATAATTGCTCTCTATTATATCTTTGTTCACTTTCATATTATCTCTTGGATATTTGGGTGAGAAGATTGGAGCAGCTACAGTCGAAGGGATTCTTCATCAAACGTTTGGATCTGGGTAAGTCGGTTATTAACCTACTTGTCCATTCAAAGTTTGTTTGTAAAGATTGTAAATTTGTTGTTTGCATTAATGTTTGGGTTTTCTTTTATGGGTATCGTTATGTGGTGATCCTTCCCAAAGATAACTAGGGCTGTAAATATTCCTGAAATAGTGTGTACCTGTAGATTAGGGTTTTCAAAAATTAAACACATTGAAAGAGTTCAAGCGTTCTAGAGGATTTGTAAGGAGGAAGTGAATGGTATAAATAGTCAAGGAGTGACCTTAAGGTGTAGGAGAACATCAAACTTGTTGTTGGAGGGTTCAAGTTGTATAGAACCATTATACCATGCTTGTTGAATTCATGTTATGGGTTTTGAATAATGACACTATTGGGTTTTAGGCCTAAGTAGTCTCTATATTACACAAGTCAAAGATTCACATCCATGGTATACCAAAGAACCTATGATACACCTTGGTACAAGTGATAAGGTATGTTTTTAATGGTTTGAATCAAATTGACTACATACTAATAACAAGTTCAAACTAGATTTGGGTGGTTGTGGACCCAAAATAAGTCATCTTAAGTGACCCTGGAGCCAACTAGGGGGTTTGCACCCTCAATTGGACACGTGAAATTAGGGAATTCCCAAAATGGGTGCCCTAAGGGTTAAAATGAGTCAAATTACCAAGGGGGGAATACACCTAATAAATTCACCCAAGTGTTAGACAACCCAAAGAGGTCCCACATCTATGCCAAGGGGAAAGTGACTCTAGAAAGGTGATTTGTCACATCGTAGTAATGGTTGAGAGGTATGATATCATCATTCATGCATGGTTACATAATTGGGGTGGATCACAAGAGGAACCTCTTGATGGGTAGGCGTATGTGAGTACCCAGGTGTGAATCCCATATTCTATATCCATCTCTAGAAAAAGGATAGGGAAGGCATCCGCAAATTCCTTCCATGCAAAGGGGGCTAAGGATGTAATGTGTCTTTGATGTGAAAATAACATTGTTGAAGGATTAGCGCAAATTTTATTTTGTGTGATAAGGACACTTTTGATATAAATGAGAACTCTGTTCTTACAGATATCACTCATTCCTTATTATCAAAATGTATTTTCCCAAAGAATAATACATAAATTGTATCTCAACTTCAAGATTATATCAAAGACACACTTGTGTGAAATTAGGGGAATATGTTATATGTATTTTTATATTAAAGTGATACAAACACCTTATTAATCCAAAGTCAAGTCAAATACAACGTGATATATACACCTTATCAATCCTAAATAATTTAGATTAAAGTAGCAAGGTGATATAAACACCTTGCCAATCCTAAGTTTCCTATGCGATATATACACCTAATAAATCTTAAGTTTCAAAGATGCAAGTATCAAGTTGATATAATCACCCTATTCTTCCTACCTTAAGGCAGAGATATAAAATTCACCACAATGCTAACCATTTATTACTTATGAGTTTGACAAAAAATATATCAATATTTGCTAGCTTTTGGGTTTATTCAAAACTGTTTACACCATGTTGGCAATGCCTTCATTTAATGTGGGTGCATGGTGAAACCATAGCTTTTTAGTTGTATCTTATAAATTTTGGTTGATGTCAATTGGAGAAATTTTATAGGTGGTTGCTTGATGTTGGACTTGGTGCTAAATGTGGCACACTCCTTGATAAGGTGGATATATTATGTGGCATTGATATCTTGTACATGGCACATGTGTTGGGGAGGATGGTTGCTTGCATGGGTGTTGGATCTACCTTGAAGGAGGAGTGTTGGGAACTAGGATGTAGGGTATGACTTATCACTGTTTGCATTGGGACCACTTGGAATGCCTTAGGATGATGAGCATTTGACTTGAGGATTCTTGGGTTGAGATCACATTGCTTGGGGTTATATGTGGACCCCTGACACATATGTCATGGAGGAGCATTGGAACATTGAATGCTTACCTTAGAGAGCAAGGATCCTTGTGACGAGAAGCACTTGGAACATGGATCCCATGCTTGGAGATCACGCCACTTGATGAGTCTTAACTTGACATGTGTACACCTTGGAGAGAGAGCACTTCACTTGGAGACCTTACTAGATTAGGTTGCTTGTGGACCTTGTCCACTTTAGTATTGTTGGTTTTCCTTTCCTATTCTATATAATGGAGGAGAGAGTCTTTATTCGTAGTATTCATTTAGAAGCATGTGAGAGTTCATATTAGATCATTTGTATCTTGTAGATGAACTTGTCTTGAGTCTTACGGTACTTTTATTTATGCAAGGAAGGAAGGTGCTAGGGTTTCTATGAGGCAAAACCAAGAGGATTATTGAAGTGCTAGAGTTTGATTGCTCACAACTACACCTACCGGAGAGGTATTCTACTGTTTTTACTTTAACTTAGTCATTTGACTTAGACATACATGGGTTATTATGGAAAACGTAAGAAAACTTAGAATTATACTATGAAATTTAAATTATGCTATTTGTATGTGAAATATAAAATTTATGCTTTTTAGCATATATATAAAAGAAGTGAAACATGTACCAAAACTAGTAACATAGTAAAACAAGATGAATAAATTCTATAAATTGATTAGAGTTGCTTAGATAAATTTCACTTAAATTTTGCTTTCATATATAATTGATTCAAAGTAAAGGAAACTAACACCCACCACTAGAATGGATGTTACAAAAAATTTATAAAATTCCACACATTCATAGAAAGCATTAACGAAAAAAATAAAATATTATTGATTGATTAATTTTAAATCAATTTGATTGAAAAACTTTTAGGTAAATTCAATTCAAACCTTTTTACAAAACCAACAACTATGATTCAATGCCTTTGCATTTACTATTATTCAACATTCTCTTTCCCAAGTTATCATAAAGGTTACAGATTTTGAGGTTACTTATTCATCTTCACATGGAATAGGTTTTCTTAAGTTTTATATATTTTATAATTTCCTTTACAAAGCATGCCACATTAATATTGTATTTATGTCAAAAGAATGTAATGACTAGTGAATCTTAATGAGTATTGTCCTTATTTCAAAGGAATGTAATGACTAGTGTGAATCTTAATTAGTATTAGATATTCAATAATAATATACAATATCCCTGAATCTTAAACTATATCCCTGACACTTAGATCCATGAACGTATGTGTGACTTTCAATTGGTTACATGAAAATATATGAGAAAAAAGACAAACCCAAATCATTTAAGATTATCCTACTCCATCTTCCTACCATGTGAAAGACTTTTCTAAGTTATCCACTTATGACTCTACCGGTACCTTAAATAAAAAATATTTTTGCATAAACTTTATCGAGTCCCTACAAAGCATTAGTAGTTCTGTGGATATTGAAATCGAATAATTCCAGACTCCACAACAGCCTCAGCCTGAGCCTGGACATGACGAAACCAACAACTGGATCGTCAGTGGAAAAGATACATGCTTTTCAAAAAAGCTTCGAAGGACCCCGCTTGAGAGATTATCGTGTACAGTGTTGGAATTTGGTCGCAGTTTTACCGGTCTTACTAATATTTTTTTGATATTTTGGATTTTTATCTTCTCATTACAAAATGTTTTGTTGAAATATTTACCGTTCGATAATACATTTTCCTTCACTTATTGTACTTAATTGTTTCATATAGATGATTTTGTTTAGTCAGTTAAAAGAGACTTGAACTCACTATGAAAACAATTGTATAGTAAAAGCTATTCTATCTCATTGATTATAATAAGGAATTTTTACTTCTACATTTACATATAACTTCCACCAAGTAGAATCCATTTGTGACCTACAAACAGAAACAACATTGAAGCTGGTAGAGAATGAAATTGAGATTCCAACATATTTGTATTTAGTCTCTTTACGAAGGGGAAGCACTTGAATTGTGAGCACTATTTGTTTAGGGATACGACCTACATGAAACAACAAATGCTAATCATTGATGGTATTCCCACCGAAACTCGTGAGCAGATTCATGAATTAGAGTGGTTGTGCCTAAAGTGTCAAGCATTATGGGCAAAGTTTCAATGACACCGGGACCACCACCTCCTCCAACTTTATAACTACCTCCATTTGAGAGTGGTTACTAAGGCTAAGTTACTATTGGAGAAATAAGATATATGATGCAATCCTTATAGTTGCATAGACTCCAAAGTAAGATCATCTCATATCATTTGAGGCCTATTTCATTATGTAATTGCGTATACTAAATTATTGCAAGCATATATTCATGAGATATTAGGTGTAGCCACTCGTAGACTACATACCATAAAACAAAACAAAAAACTATTTTCAATTGTTATAAGGAGTTGGGTGGCATGATTTTAGACTAGCCCCAAGATCTCCTCATGATTAATAGACCAAAGTATAAGGAGGATCCAATGAAGAAAAGGTAAAAGCATATTTTGACATTGAGAAGCAAGCAAAGAGGTATACAAAAATTGGTATGTGTTTGAGGCATTTATAACCGATGTTATTATATACTATAAAAAATGTCATGTAGATGTTGATATTCCTCTTAAATTTTAATCAAATCAAGGTTGTCTTGGGTACGCCTACAATATATTAACTTTAACTCTTGTGAAGGATGTTCTAAGGAATCCTTAACATCCAAGATTGATTAATTTTATGTTATCTTTGCTGCAAGTCTATAGGAACTTGCTATAGTTGTTTCATTTAGCTTAATTGGGATCGAAGAATCACTTAAAAACCAACACATTTACCCCTGGAATATAAAGATCCATACCTCTAGAAGAACGTGAAGGGATCTCATGTGAATTGTGGAACTTCCTATATATCTTTTTTTTTACACGATAAAATAAAAGAACTCAAACATCAAATGCATGCAGAAGTCCCAAAACTGCAAACTAGACTGCCTATGCCTATGATAAACCATAATTTAGTAGACAACTTTAATATGAATTGAGTAAAATCAAAACTTGAAGATATGTATGTTTATGAAAACATAATGATAAATGTTAATACCATCTATAAATTTATAATAACGTTTTCGAAAAACATGAAACCGTCGAAAATTGATAAAATTTACCGTCATCCACGAGGGGTAATCAATTTTTTAACCGTAAAAAACGGGCAAAATGCCTCGTTCAAATTCCAACTCGATTAGTGTGTCAGTTTAATCTGACCAAAAATACCACGCTGCAATTGCCATCAGAATCTGAAAAAAGGAGCTTACTCCCTCTGATTATCCTGTGTCAGTTTAATGTGCCCACAAATACAGAGCTGCAATTGCCAGCAGAACCTGAATCTGAATCTGAAAAAGGAGCTGCTCTGATTTGTTAATTCTATTTCACTTTATTGTTATATGCAGGGTATATTCTGTCCGAATTCCGATGGAATAAATCGGAGGCCGAGTAAGTCAGAGAACAAGTTGCTCCCAGTGGCCGCCATGAGTAATAAGACAAGCGTACCGTGCTCAACACTACTCACTGTCTCGAGCGCTTCTTGTCGCCCTCCTCATTGATAGCCAAGTTGTATTACTATTTGGATTCTGTCACAGTATTCACATGGAGATAAAGTACTGTTTTCTCTGGCTTTTTGATAAAAATCCGGAAAAGTATTGTTGTTGCAGGCTATTTTACTGCAGCTACCATAAAAGTTTTAGGAACTTGTGTTACACATGCATTTGAATAAGGGACCAACCATGCTTCGAACTTTTCAAGTTCAGTCTGTCATATAAAAAAATTGATGATGATGGCTGTTCAGTGCTCTTTTCAGTAATGCAATTATATATATATCTATATATACACACTGTAACACTACCAATTTAATATGCATATATTTATAATATTATTAAAAAGGTATATCCAAAAATTGTTATATGGGGAATAATGTTCTTAAGTCTTGATTTCAAAGGGTTCAATAAACACTCTGCAGCTTTAATGTTGTTGTTGTTGGGGATATGAACAGTTGAATCTAATCCAACGATCAATCTAATGGTACAAAATCCCAGAGCAACAACATTTAATGTTGCACTGCGGGGTGCTTAATGAACGCTTCATTTGGGTTCAATAAGTACCCCGCAGTGCAACATTTAATTCTACTGATACAGGGATATGAACCATTGGATCTAATCCAGTGGTTAATCCAATGGTTCAAACTCCCATAGCAACAACATTAAATGTTTCACTGTGGGGTGCTTATTGAACGCTTGATTGAATCGTTGGATTGACCACTAGATCAAATCCAACGGTTCATATCCTCGCATCAGTAGCATTAAATGATGCGCTGCGAGGTGCTTATTGATCCCCAATGAAGCGTTCAATAAGCGTCCCACAATGCAGCATTTAATGTTGCTACTATAGGGATATGAACTGTTGGATCTGATCCAACAGTCAATCCAATGGTTCAAAATCCCACAACAACAACATTAAATGCTGCACTATTGGGTGCTTATTGAACACCTCGTTGGAGTTCAATAAGCACCTCACAGCACAGCATTTAATGTTGTTGTTATGGGGATATGAACCGTTGGATCTTATCCAGTGATTAATCCAATGGTTCAAAATCCCACAGCAACAACATTAAATGTTGCACTGCGGGGTGCTTATTGAATGCATGATTAGGGTTCAATATGCACCCTGCAGCGCAGCATTTAATGTTCGGTTGTTGCAGGGATATGAACTGTTGGATCTGATCCAATGACTAATCCAACAGTTCAAAATCTCACAACAACAACATTAAATGCTACACTACAAGTTGCTTATTGAACACTTGATTGGGGTTCAATAAACACCCCACAACGCAACATTTAATGCTCTTGCGGGGATATGAATCGTTGGATATGCTCCAATGGTTGGAAAGTGAAGTCATAACCACCAAATTATATGGATGTATCTATTTATTTATAAGATTAGATTGTTTGCATTATAAAAAAAATTACAAATTATTCTAATTTGTTTTGTCATAAATAAGATTTGAATTTAAGTGGGGAGGATAATATTTCTCCAACTAATCATTCAAACTAATTATAATGAACAACTTAATAGTTTAAATAATATCCTCCTTAAAAACTTACAATTTACATATTAAGATATGATAAACTAATTAATCAATTTAATATATTTAAGTAATATCCTCCTTTAAACTTACAATTTACATATGGAATATGGAATCCAATCAATGTTTAAAATAATCCCTAAATTATTTAATAATAACAAGAGACTCTTTATTTTATGGGAGTCCATATGGACGGGCTAGGAGGGACTCATCGAGAGGAAGGGATACTTGTTGCCAGAGATATTCGTTGGGTGGGCTCACGTATGACGTAGAATGACAGTTAGAGGCAGATGTAACTCAAACTTTGGTGAGATGTTATCATTGTGGTGTAGAGTGTTGTTGTGGGTCGACATTCTTTGGGACAGTTGCTTGAACCAACCTGGAATCCTGAGGAGAGTCGATCTCAATGTAGATTGAGAACGATAGCAATTTGTGGGTGTTGCTTCATGGGTCTACTTTTTCTTCTTACAACCTTTAGATTAAAATAATAATTGTGATGACTAGACATACAATGGTGTGATGAGAAATTTTAAGGAGACTCTGATACAAAGTTAGATGGAAAAAAATAAACATGGGAATCTCACACTATGTCAACACTAGTTCATACTTTGGACATAGGTACCTTAGCTATAATTGATTTGTTTTTGGATCATTTGAGAATGAATTATTTTTTGGAGTAGTTTGGTTGTATAGAGAGTAATAATCAATTCAATTTATCTAAATTATATTTAATAAAAAAGTTAGCCATTAGGAGGTGATAAATCTGACAATATATTTGAGTGGGATTATTTTCTACTTAATGTAATAACCATTTGTATACGTTTATTTACAGAAATCCCATAAATGTGCATAAAAAAAGCTATTACAAACAATGGGAGAGCTTATACTATCAAAAAGAGCTACATTAATGCTGGCATGAGCAACAAGACATAGATAAAGCTGAAAAACTAGCAACAAACTAGCAACCTGGACACAGGAAGTGACTATAAGCTCTATATAGGGATGCAAATACTATATACTCATAACATGAATAAAAATTGCATAAAAGAACTTCATTATAGAGGCAAGTGTATGATTAGAGTGTTCCTCTACCATTAGGATCTAGGAACATCCAAACCCTTTTACATAAATACATCTATTCTTTATCTCTTCATGGACAAAGTCATTTTCCTTGCTTTAATTGGTGATCATTTGTTGTAATTTTAAACTTCAATCTATTATTGATTTGTTGAATTTGAGAAATCCACAGCTAAGGACTAACAGCTTCCCAATGGCATGGATAAAGATGCACTTTCTTTTCCAACTGGAGGAACCTCTCACTACGCCTTGAATTAGAGTATTGGTTGAATTTAGAAAGCACAACATTTTCCTATGTGCATGGATTTGGTTTGTCTTAAATGCCCAAGAAGTGGTCTTAAATCAATGATAGGCATTATTCATTGTGGAGCCCACTCTCCCCCTTTGATTTCTCAGAGTCTTCATGGAAACCAAATATTTACACATACATGGAGACTCAAGAGAGATGGTGAGAGGTACATCCTTAACCCTTAAACCCTACATAAAATAATACTCTAACATATCAAAATATCTAATTTGCTAGGCAATGCTTATGTCTTAAGTTTTATGGTTAGTTATTCATAAAAACCTACTCCCTTATTTTTACATCCAAACAATTAAATACGTTGTAAGAAACCTAGAAGAATGTGTCCTTACTGATTCAAACAATTAAATACACTATAAAAATCCTAGAAGAATGCACTAGAAAATTACTAGGGTAGACAATGTAACAAGTGTCAAAAGTTAGTAATTTACCCATAAAATGTTTAGTCATTTACTTGTAGAATGTTTTGGAGCATGCTAGCACTTAATGTTGTAGGCAACAATAAATTTGTTTTTTTGCCTAATGCCATGTCACAACTTTCAAGTAGAATTTTCTCATTAATGATTCATCCCTTACAACATGTTCACAAGTTTTTCCTCTTAATTTCATGAACCACCAAACCAAGAAACATAGAACTCATAATAATGATTGCATATTGCAAGGCATTTAATAATGCTTTCTCTTAATATCATGAATCATGATAAATAACAACTCCACCTAAAATTAAGATACTAGCATTGCATGAGAGCAAGAACCATGGCAATAAACATTATTCATAGATTAGTTCCCCTCAATATGTATAATCTATAATGTACCTAGTAGACTACCTTTAGAGGCTTGATAGCCCACACAGAAGGATGATTTCATTAAAAACTGGGGTTGCAACAATTGCTTGTATAGTGGACTTTCCCCTCCTTGTGCTTTTGGGGGTAGATAATGCCTATCTATTTCGCTCCTCTCTAACTCTAGGCATGCATAACAATTTGATATATAGGAAGAAGGTGGCATGCTCAAAGATCAATGTGTGGTAGAATAGAGAGACAAATAATTTTTACCAATTTTATCCTATAACCAACAAAGAAAATACTAATGTTGGAAATTTAATTGCATATATAGACATAGAAATGAAGAAATGCATAAATTTACCTATATAATAAACTAGGTTGACTTACTTATACAAGTGGCTAGTGGCCACCACTAATAGGAAGGCCTTTGTTAAATCCTCCTCCATAGGAGATGCATTTATGCTTGCATTGGTTAGGTCTATGTTTTGAATTGAATGTGTTGACTTCCCATTGTCATGATGCCATCAAATTTCATCAACTACTACCAATACCCTTATCTTTAATGCCTCAACATTGTTTAATATTTTGAATATTTTTATTTGAGATAACATAAACTGGATACAAACAACTTGCTCATAATTTAACTATTTTGAAAATGTAATTGACATTTAAGTATGATAAAATTGTATAAATACCAGTCAAATTTAGTCCTTGATAACAATTGAAGCATCAATGATGGTGCTCATTGCCATTGTCTCGATATCAAGATCATCAAATTTTAGACAAGCGAGCATCAAATAAACATAAGTTGTCATTGTGTTGGAGTCGAAGCATGGAATGACATAATGCAACATATAATCCATGTCCACATTAAAGAAAACAAGGAGAGGATCCCATATAAAATGGGCATCCCTAAGGTGTCGAGTCATGTGCAAATCGAGCTAACTAATAGAAGGTAAATTGTGTCCAACTAATTGGTGCATCTAGGTGGAATGGAAGCCATAAAAAATTCACGGTGTACATGCGTAAATGTCTAATGGAGCATCGATACACAACCAAAGGGAAACTACCACATCGAGATACATACCATTCCTCATCACAAGTAATGAAACACATTGTCCAAGGATTAAATATATAAATTTGAAAGTAGGGGTCTCTTGCAAGGTGTTGTGAGCATGATACTATAGAATGTTGGATGTTGACAAATGCAATGGCAGGTACTTCAATATTTTTCATGTCAAAATAAACACTGATGGCATGGAGGTCCAAGATGCGTTGGGTTAGATATGTTGAAACACATATATATTTATCATCTAAATATCATGTATTTTGTTGGCATGGAATACCTCTTGGCATAGATTAGGACATAAATTTATAAATCCAAAGTGGGGTATCCTTCACAATCTTTGAAATTAACACCGCACATCTTTGCAAAGCATGCAAGCTTCATGGGGATAACCATTAGAAGTTAGGGAAGGGTGTAATGCTATAAGTTTGTCCAAAGTATGCAAGTTTCATGGGGCTAACCATTAGAAGTTAGGGAAAGGTGTAAAGCTTAGAAAAGTAAATGTAATTGCAAAAGAGTCACGTGATGCACCTAGCTTTGAAACATGATTATCTCTACTCCAAGTATAAACAAATATGTTATTTCATTTCTCCAAGGCATGCAAGCTTGATGGGTCTAACCATTAGAAGTTAGGAGAGGGTGTAAAGCTTAGAAAAGTAAATGTAAATGCAGAAGTGTCACGTGATGCACTTAGCTTTGAAATATGATTATCTCTACTCCATGTATAAAAAAAAATGTCATTTTGTTTCAAGAAGTCATGGGAGACTTGTATATAAATTTTCATTAGGTCAACCTTTAATAATATGTATTTCATGGTAGGAATGGTGTTGAGGTGAAAATATTCCTTAGTATCATTGTCTAGAGCATCATGATGGTGCTAACATGCCAAACAGAGAAATCTACAATCTTGTTCATATTTCCTATTCTATCCAAATCAAGCCTAAAGGGATAACTTGGTTTGTTTGATAAAATGTTGTTATATGAATGAAATAGACCATACATATGAACAATCCAACATATGACAAATGAATAATGAAGGATATGCGACAAGAAGAAGGAAGACATAATCATTAGCATAAAAAAGAGATGTAGTGACATATCCAAAGTAAATAAATAGAATGGCACAACAAAATGTGTACAGAAAAATGAAGTCATAAATGAAATACAAAGAATAATTGACAGAGCATGAAAAATAATATAATGTCTTGCTATAATTTCAAGAAGATTAAGTATCCATCCCTAAAACATGAAAGTCCTTCATTAATATTATTTAATGAAAATTATGTATCAATGATGTTAATATGGCCTTGGTCCTATGTTGATTTGTGAAAAAATGGGGCAAATTAGCTAAGATGAAAATGTATTTGAAATACTTGAAAATTTCATTTTACCTAAGTCATATCATAACCGTGTAATTAGGAATATGGTCGTAAATCATGTCAAGAAAACTTGTTATTTTAGAAATAATTGAGTAATACCAAGAGAAGGGCATGATGTAACTACAAGTTTCATAGTAAGACATTTGATTAACCATTTTGAAGCATGCATGCTCCATGGCACCCAAGTTCCCATGATGAGTAAAGTTGATATCATAAAGATAAAAGAGATTCCATCAAGTTGTGGAATGAAAAACTTGGCTAGGTTTCGGGTGGTTAGGGGTACTTGTCTTATAATTTGATGATGAATGGAAGGCATTAACATAGGGGGTGATGAACATGAAGCTTGAGATGAATTAAATACAAAGTTATGATGAAAGGGGAGCCAAATGTTTCAAGTAATTTGAGAATTGTGATCAATGTAATAGCCTTGTCTAGTGTAAATTGGTTGGGAGGGTGTTACTTGCTAAAATTTGTAAGTTTTCTAAATCAATCAAGTAAACCATACATATGAGAAATGTTATAATCAACAAAAATAATATGTACTTATTTACATTACAAATTGTTAATGACCAACTCATGGTCCAAATTAGTGCTCCAATCTAGAAATTCCAATAAGGGTAAACCGCACCTAAGGGGTGATTCAATTTCCACCCAATCGATGCAACAACTAAACATAGGTATTCCCCCTCAAGTAGGTCCCAAGCTCACCAAGTATGTAAGTCAAAACACTCTAGGTACTCAACATAGATCACTCACCTACCCAACAATCACATCAAGGGGTTAGACATCCAATTAATCATCTATGTGTGGCAGAGAGGCCTACGGGCTTTTAACACCCCTATACCCCTCGGTTTTATGGTGTGTAGGAACACCTACTCTAAATCCTTATATTGTAGTACCTCTAGTTGTGAGGTTGCTTTGCAAGAACTATAACATTCCACTCTAGCTTCTAACGTTTTCCACTCTAGCTTCTAATGTTTCCAATTGTGGACAAAATCCACCCTCACTCCTAACATTTCCAGCTGTGGAGTCCCAAGGGCCAAAAAATCCATTACCAAGCTCAACAATAAGCATTAGTACCCCAAATGGTCAAGTACACCCTTTGCCTCGTACATCCACTTAGATAAAGTTGGCATTTAATCAACCATTTTCATCAAATGCATAGATCTAACAAATCCTCATTGTTAAGGCAACAATCATCCAAAATGCAACCCCCTCACACATGGTAATATTATTTTTCTAATCTTTCACAATGTAGCAACTCACTCTGAAGAAGGTCTCTTAACATTCCCATTCCCCCTTTTTGTATATACTTAGGCAAAATAAGTCATAGAAGTAAAATTACAATTCTCATAAAATGAATATTAGGTGAAATAAACTCATTTATTTTAAGTATTTAACCCCCAACACAACTTAGGAAGCATTTTCAATTCAATTCTCCCCTTCCAATGTTAACAAGGCACTAATTCTATGGTGACCATCCTCATTGAGCAAGAGTACCTTACCTTGTACACTATTTCCACTACTTAATCAACGAGTCTTTACGAGTTGCACCCATCATTTGACCCAAGTTAGTGTGGGTTTTAAGAGTCATAAACCTACCCAAGGTTAGCTTTCCAAAGAACATCATAATATTTGTCAATAATAAATGACAAAGTATTTTATATTTTTCAACTATCATTAAGGAAAATAAATCTATGAATCATCAAGGAAACAATGAGTCCATCACATCGTCTCCTATATGAGCATCACAATGTTCATCATACCTCAACAAGTAAGTGTTAGACACCACATCATAAAGAATAGAAGAAGAAGATAAAGAAGACGTGAAGACCAACAATGGCAGAAAAGGCATTACATTAATGAGCTATTAAGCTATCTTACATATGCACAAAGATGTACATATATATTACAAAATGACCATAACTGTCATGTAACCGTATAACAGTTAGGTTAAGCTAACGAACTATGATTAATATTTAACATCCCCCCTTAATCATAAGTTTGTTAGCGCCTGAAAAACTGTCGCTACTTGTCAATAATTGTATGGTTTCAAGTTGACCATAAAGTAATGGTTTTAAGTTGACCATTAAACTATACCAGCTATATATGTTCTTTGAAAATGTAAACAAACAGAACCTCATGTTTTCTGCTTAATTGATGGTTTTAGGATGACCACTAACCAAGAGGTGGTTTTAGGATGACCACTAACCATGTCAACAACAATGAGGTGGTTTTAGGATTACCACTAACCATGACAATCAATTTGTATGTTCAGGTACAAGGCTGCATACTTGTTTCCCATTTGATGACCTGTTCACAGGCTTTAAAACAAACTTCGAACATGACTTTGATATCCCCCCTGCCAGTGACAAGTTCTATCAACTGCATTAACTTCATTTGGATGCTGAAATCTCTAAAGATAAACAAGTTCAGACAATCTTTTGAAAATTCTGAACATATCAGGTTCAGAATGTGTACTTTTTTTTGTTACACGTCTTCTTTCACCCTTTTACAATAACTCAATTACACATCAATTCAACAGAATAAAGATACTTACAATAGTAAGTATGTACCAAAAAAAAAAACTTGCAAAAACAAGGAATGCAAGTAAAAAGTTTCTGAACAGGAACAAGTTTAGAAAAGAAGTGTTGAATTGTTCGTAAACTTTGGATGCTGGAAACTTGATTGGAAGTTGTTCTGTTATTCATCTTCACATAGAGCGTTGCTTCTTCACATCCTCCAGATCCACCTGCAACTCCACGGTATCCTCATCATGACACTACAACCTTCCACAAAGGCAATTGCGGCCTCCTTCCTCATGTGTTAACCTTTTGGAACTGCATGGCTCCCAGTCTGCAACCTCTATGCTGCAGGGATCTCAACATAGTCGTTATAATCTGCTACAGGTGATGACACCACCGGTGATTGGCATTTTACAACCACAAAAAAAAATCCACTACTTGACTATCAACTGTGTCAAGCAGATTCAGAGAGTAATAGCTGAAAATCTCTTTGACATAAAAACTAGCAGAACCTCAATTTTTTGCTAAATCAGTGGTTTTAGGATGACCACAAACCAACATGGCTCTGACTCTGGCTCTGGCTACTGCTTTGACTTTTCCTAGGAGGCTTTGGCTATTGGCACAAGTTCTAGCTCTGGCTCAGGTTCTGCCTCGTTTGTTCCTTCTCTTCTTCATGGTTGCTGCAAAGTATTTTAAATTCCTCTCCAATCCTTGAGGAGCTATGAAGTCTTTTGATTAGCCCAGATTCCTTTTGTCCAGCACACATGGTTATTTTTTTATCACAGGCCGTCTCTTGGGTTTCACAAGGTCTTATTTTAAACTTCCAAATGCTTCTTTTAAAATATGACCTAACTCCTCAAAACATTCCTTCCATCTAAAACAAATCTTCCGTTTTAAATAAATCCTTTATAGTGAATTCCTCAAAAGAAAACCTTTGTATTATATTTTATCATTTTCATTTTATCCAAACCTCACGGATTGACCACAAGCTTTTGAGATTTTACCTTTGACATGATAGGTTCTTCACGGCTTCCTTGACTGCTTCTATGCATCGGGGCTCTTGGGGAAAATCTCGAGCAGAAAGGCTTCTCTTGTGGAACACTTTCAACAGTTCAACGTCAGCTCTTTTCTTTCTCTGCGCACCTTCAAAATCCACGCTTGACCTTCAAGGAATGTGAGCTTTTACCAAATCTTCCACTCTTCGTCCTCTATTATCTTCACCCGCTTTGATACCACTGTTAGACACCACATCATAAAGAATAGATGAAGAAGATAAAGAAGGCGTGAAGACCAACAATGGCAGAAAAGGCATTACATTAATGAGCTATTAAGATATCTTACATATGCACAAAGATGTACATATATATTACAAAATGACCATAACTGTCATGTAACCATATAACAGTTAGGTTAAGCTAACGAACTATGATTAATCTTTAACAGTAAGGTCCTCAATTCAAGTATCAACCAAAGCAATAACATGCACCAGAGTAGGGTGTTACAATTCTCCCCTTGCTACCCCAAAGGGATACCACCTCAAAACTAGATCACCATCAAACAAATAAGGATAAAACTTCCTCATATATGATTAAATTTCCCGTGTGTCATCTTCTTCTAATAAATATTGCCAACAAACCTTGATTGAATCTAATTCAAATTCCCTTGCAATCAAATAATGGTGCCATGCCTTCAAGGCATGCACTATTGAAAATTTTATAGGTCGTGAGTTGGGTAGTTCTACTCATGAATCTTTAGTTACACTACAACAAAACCTTGTCATTAACTTCCCTTTTAGCTTCCTTTTTTGGTTCCTTTTACTTTTTTAGTGATTTTTTGTAGTTCTTATCAAAAGTTGATGTTATTTCACAGGATGGTGCTATAGTTGATGTTGTTTCTTGTGTTGGTTGTAGTGCCAAATTTAGAGCCATATATAGCACCATATTTAGATCGCAATTTAGCACCAAATTTAACACCAATTGTAGCGCCAGGTTTAGAGCCATATTTAGTGCTAGATTTAGAGTGATATTTAGCGCTAGGTTTTTCAGTGTCATCATCACGTTTTTCCATGAATTTCTTGTTTTCCAAGGAGCGGGGTCCATCAAAAGTATGTCATGTGGATACTTATTGGATGCAGAATTGAATTCCCCATCCAACGAGTGCTCCCACTCGAAATGTGAGTGAATATACAAGGAGATAAGTTGAAAATATGAGTTGAAAAAGTAGTTTTCTTCTTTTTTCCTCCAAAATTTGATGAGGTATGCTAATATTATTTTATTATTTCCACTATTATTTTATAATTTTCCTTAGGAGGCCCATTTTAGACCTCAAAATTTCTCTAATGCTTAAATGCCCAAGAAGTGGTCTTAAAATCAATTATAGGCATTATTCATCGTGAAGTCCACTCCCCCCCTTGGATTTCTAAAACCCTACATGGAAACCATTTACACATACATGGAGACTCAAGAGATATGGTGAGAGGTACAACCTTAACCCTTAAACCCTATATAAAATAATACTCTAGCATATCAAAATATCTAATTTGCTAGGCAATGTTTATGGCTTAAGGTTTACAGTTATCTATTCGTTAAAACCTACTCCCTTATTTTTACATCCAAACAATTAAATATGTTGTAAAATCCCTAGAAGAATGTGTCCTTACTAATCCAAACAATTAAATACACTGTAAAAAGCATAGAAGAATTCACCAAAAAATTACCAAGGTAGACGATGTAACTTGTCAAAAGTTAGTTATTTACTCATAAAATGTTTGGAGCATGCTGGCACTTAAATTTGTAAGCAACAATAATTTTTTTTCCTAATGCTGTGCCACAACTTTCAAGTAGATTCTTTTTACTAATGATTCATCCCTTACAACATGTTCGCAAGTTTTTCCCCTTAATTTCATGAACCACCAAACTAGGAAACATAGACTTCATAATAATGATTGCATATTGCAAGGCATTCAAGAATGCTTTCTCTTAATTTCATGAACCATGAAAAATAACATTTCCACCTAGAATTAAGATACCAACATTGCATGTGAGCACAAACCCTGGAAATAAACATTATTCATAGACTTGTTCCCCTCAATATGTATAATCGATAACATGCCTAGTAGATTGCCTTCAGAGGATTGAAATCCCACATTGAGGGATGATTTAATTAAAAACTAGGGTTGCAACAATTGTTTGTATAGTGGACTTGCCCCTACTTGTGCTTGTGGGGGTAGATAATGCTTGTCTATTTCACCCCTCTCTAACTCCAGGCACACAATAGCAATTTGATATACAGGAAGAAGGCGGTAGGTTCAACGATCAATGTGTGGTAGAATATAGAGACAAATATATTTGACCAATTTTAACATATAACCAATGTTCAAGAAAATGATGATGTTAGAATTTTAGCTTCATATATAGACACACGAATGGAGAAATGCATAAATTCACCTATATAATAAACTAGGTTGACTAACTTATACAAGTGGCCAATGGCCACCACTAATAGGAAGGCCTTTGTTAAATCCTCCTCCATATGAGATGCATTTATGCTTGCATTGGTTAGCTCTATGTTTCGAATTTAATGTGTCGACTTCCCATAGGCATGATCCCATCAAATTTTATCAATCACTATCAATACCCATCTTTAATGCCCCAACATTCTTTAATATTTTAATATTTTTATTTGAGATAATATAAATTGGATACAAGCAACTTGCTCTAATTTAACGGTTTTGAAAATCAATTGACCGTTAAATATGATAAAAATAGATAAATACCAGTAAAATTTAATCCTTGCGAATAGTTGAAGACATTCAAATTTTGGACAAGGATGCATCAAATAAACACAAGTTGTCATTGTGATGGAGTCAAATTATGGACAGACATAATGCAACATATAATCCAAGGTTGCATTGAAGAAAACAAGGAGAGGATCCAATACAAATAGGCATCCATGAGGTGTTGACTCATGTGAAAATCAAGCTAACTAATCGAAGGAAAATTATGTCCAACTAATTGATATATCTAGGTGGAATGGAAGCTATAAAAAATTCATGGTGTACATGAGTAAATGTCTAATGATGCATAGATGCAAAAACAAAGAAGGGAAACTACCACATCAAGATACATATCATCCCTCATCACAAATAATGAAACACTATATCCATGGATCAAATATGTAAATATGAAAGTAGGGTCTCTTGGAGGGTGTTGTGAGCATGGTCTTGTAGGATGGTGAGTGTTGACAAATGTAATGGAAAGGGCTTCAATAGTTTCCATCTCAAAAAGAAGATCGATGACATGGAGGTCCAAGATGCATTGGATGAGACATGTTGAAAGACACATATATTTATCATCTAAATATCTTGTATTTTGTTGGAAGGCATGGAAGACTGAGTAAGATAGGTTGGGACATGAATTTATAAAAGCAAAGCAAGGTATCCTTCCTTCTTACTAACTGATTTTCACAATATTTAACATTAACACAACAAATCTCTCCAAAGCATGCAAGCTTCATGGGGATATCCATTAGAAGTTAGGGAAGGATGTAAACACTATAAGTTTGTCCAAAGCATGCAAGCTTCATGGGTCTAAGCACCATAAATTAAGGAAGCTATAAAAAATTCATTGTGTACATGAGTAAATGTCTAATGAGGCATAGATGCACAACCAAAGAAGGGAAACTACCAGATTGAGATACATATCATCCCTCATCACAAATAATGAAACACTATATCCATGGATCAAATATGTAAATCTGAAAGTAGGGTCTCTTGGAGGGTGTTGTGAGCACGATCTTGTAGGATGTTGAGTGTTAACAAATGTAATGGAAAGGACTTCAATATTTTCCATCTCAAAATGAAGACCGATGACAGGGAGGTCCAAGATGCGTTGGATGAGACATGTTGAAAGACACATATATTTATCATCTAAATATCTTGTATTTTTTTGGAAGGCATGGAAGACAGAGTAAGATAGGTTGGGACATGAATTTATAAAAGAAAACCAGGGTATCCTTCCCTTCTTACTAGTTGGTTTCCACAATCTTTGACATTAACACAACAAATCTCTCCAAAGCATGCAAGCTTCATGGGGATATCCATTAAAAGTTAGGGAAGGATGTAAACACTATAAGTTTGTCCAAAGCATGCAAGCTTCATGGGTCTAACCACTATAAATTAAGGAAGCTATAAAAAAATCCATTGTGTACATGAGTAAATGTCTAATGAGGCATAGATGCACAACCAAAGAAGGGAAACTACCACATCGAGGTACATATCATCCCTCATCACAAATAATGAAACACTATATCCATGGATCAAATATGTAAATCTGAAAGTAAGGTCTCTTGGAGGGTGTTGTGAGCATGATCTTGTAGGATGTTGAGTGTTGACAAATGTAATGGAAAGGACTTCGATATTTTCCATCTCAAAATGAAGACCGGTGACAGGGAGGTCCCAGATGCGTTGGATGAGACATGTTGAAAGACACATATATTTATCATCTAAATATCTTGTATTTTGTTGGAAGGCATGGAATACTGAGTAAGATAGGTTGGGACATGAATTTATAAAAGCAAAGCGGGGTATCCTTCCCTTCTTACTAATTGATTTTCACAATCTTTGACATTAACACAACAAATCTCTCCAAAGCATGCAAGCTTCATGGGGATATCCATTAGAAGTTAGGGAAGGATGTAAACACTATAAGTTTGCCCAAAGCATGCAAGCTTCATGGGTCTAACCCTTATAAATTAAGGAAGGGCGTAAAACTTAGAAAAGTAAATATAAATGCTTCATGGAGATAACCATTAGAAGTTAGGGAAGGGTTAAACACTATAAGTTTGACCAAAGCATGCAAGCTTCATAGAGCCAACCATAGAAGTTAGGGAAAGGTGTAAAGCTTAGAAAAGTAGATGTAAATTCAGAAGCATCACCTGATGTACCTAAAGCTTAGAAAAGTAAATGTAAATTCAGAAGCATCACCTGATGTACCTAGGTTTGAAATATGATTATTTCTACTCCCAAGTATAAAAAAATATGTCATATTGTTTCAAAAAGTCATAGGAGACTTATATCTAACTTTTCATTAGCCCAACCTATAATAAGAAGTATTTAATGGTAGGAATGATGTTGAGGGGAAAATATCATACACGATCATTGTCCAAAGCGTTATGATGGTGCTAACATGCTAAATAGAGAAATCTACAATCATGTCCATAGTTCCTATTCTATCCAAATCAAGCCTGAAGGGATAACACGTATTGTTTTATAAAATGGTGTTATATAAATGAACTAAACCATACATATATGTCTATAAAGAAAACAAGAGTCATGAGGTACAAATTTCCTTGAGTAATTGCTAACAAGTTTTTTTAAATTTAAAATTTGTTATTATAAAGCGCAAACACAAGTGACAGCTTACAAATTTAATTGCGCAAGTTACAAATACCAAGTAACAACAATGACAACACTTATGGGGTTGATTTTGGAGGGAAAATCTATAATATTTTGACAACCTGTATTGTTAAAACTCAGAGGGGTAAGGATATCCTCCGTTGGGGTCATCGCCCCAAAGGTATGTTCACTATAAAGGAAGCTTATAGCCTGTTAACTACCCCGACGACTCAACAGGGGGACAATACTTGGAAGCATTTGTGGGGAGCTAAACTATGGCCCAAAATCACCTTGTTCCTCTGGCTGTTCCTGAAAGGGAAAATTTTAACTTGGGATAATATCATGAAGCGGGGCTTCAAAGGACCTTCTCAATGTGTCCTCTGTGGCAGTAACGACTAAATCATTGGGCACCTATTGGATGGTTGTCGTTTTGCGTCAGCTTTGTGGGATGAAGGAGCAACGAGATTCCGCATGTCGAATAGAGTCAGGAATGCACCAGATGAAACTGTGAAATAGTGGAAGGCAGAACCCTTTCAAGGGAGACTCCTTAATCGGGTATGGCAGCTCTTTCCAGGATTTCTCCTATGGGAAGTTTGGAAGGAGCGAAATAAACGGATTTTCACAGGCAAGATCAATACATGGAAGATGGTGTGGGAGCATATTCAACATGGCATCACGGAAACTCTAAAATTAACCCTGTGGACAGAACAGGATTTGAATATCCCTGCAAATGAGTTAACAATTCTTCATACCTGGGATATTGTTGCGCTCCCTCGCCATATTGGTCGTATCCAGTCTGGTTGTAGACCCCCTGATAGCCCGACGGTTTGGTCTTCGCCATTACAAGGGTGGATTAAGCTAAATTTCGACGGCACGTCTAAGGGTAACCCAGGGTAGGCCAAGTATGGAGGTGTCCTACGTGATGATCATGGCAGGGTTATGTTCTGCTACTTTGGGCACCTGGGACACAAACCAACAACGTTTCTGAATGCGAAGCCATGCTGCACGGTTTATGCATGGCAGCTCGACATGGCTTCAGCTGCTTGATTGTCAAAGGGGATTCCAACATGTTGATTCAGATGGTTGTCAAACTTAACCATGGGACCCGGGCTGCTAAGCTGGCGCAGTCGTGGAGGCTAGCGTGGCGATTGACGTGTCTCGGCCAACTCATCACTTCCTTTAACTCTGTCACCTTCCAGCATGTTAGGAGAAGTGCCAACTGTCTGGCTAACGCATTAGCTAATCATGGTGCCTGTAACTATAATGACGGTTGGGAAGGGGATGCCCTGGAAATACCGTCAGTTAGGTGTCGTCAGCAGTGTTTCATGATTGCTGAAAGCGATAGGGGTGGTGTGGCGCCTTCAGGAGGCGGCAGGAGAATCACTAATCCCGATGGGCTTTAACAGCTGGTATTATCTGCAGGGTGGTATGGACAGGTGGTTTTCAGGTATCCTTATTAATTGTGCCATGTATTGGTCTCCCGTAGATCTTCCATCGTCTGCAATTGTTATGGTTAGAGATACGGTGCATGCGAAGTTTAAGGCGGTCGGCCTCTCACGTTTTTTATGGGTCATTTGGAGTTGGTGACTGCTACGATGACGAAAGAGTAGGACAGTTTGATTTATTACACTGGGTGGCTAGTTATGATGGATTTAATGGATAGAGGTGGCGGCTTTCCTTTAAATTCTGCGTTTCAGGATGGAATTAGTAACTGTGGCGATATTCCTTATTCTGCTGTTGTCTGGTGGTATTGCTTTGATTCCAGCAGTGGGGTGACGAGTGAGAGTAAGGTTATCAAGATCATGCTGCCGAGAGGGAGACCTACCAAGAGAGGTAGACGGGCTCATGTGGAGCCGGATAATGGGGATAGGGAGAATGGTGCCCAGGTCGGTCCCAGTCAAGAGTAGTGGAATGCTGCCGCAACTGCTCTCTTCTTTCGTCATTACTTTCCGCATGACGTGCAGCGGGTGGTGGAGAATTTGGAAGATACTCTGTGGCGCAAGGTGATTGCGCAGGATCTTCCTCCGGAGGCGGTCGCTATGGCTGAGTAGATTCACGATCCCGGTAATACCCGAGGTCGTATGGCTCTTTACAATCGAGTTGTTGTAATGCTATGGGTGACCAAAACTCTCATTGCCTAGGTAATGGAAACCCAGGCGGACATTTTGTCTGGTTCTTTAAGGATGACCCATTTGGAAGACCTTTGCAAGGACCATGCTGAAGAATCCAAGTGGATTCATATGAAGTTGGATGTTATCACGGCTGATATGGGGATTTCGTTCCTTACTCGGCCTAGGAAAGTAGAAAACCCGCGGGAGATCAACCTTTTTGGCAATGTGGAGGCTGTTGTCACGCCTCCGGTGGTGATTATTGAAGACGAGGCCGGTCCGTCGACTTAATTCCTTCTGTGCCTGTTTCCCTGCGTGTTTGTTGTTGTTTCGGCTTGGTGACTCTGGACTGGCTACGACCTCGACTTTCTCTTCTGCGGATGTTGGCCTCTGTCTTTATGGTATTTCATGGTTTTGGCTCTGATGTTGGTCACTTTTTCTCTGTCGGATGTTTGTCTTCACGACATC
This sequence comes from Larix kaempferi, assembly GCA_027924585.1. NCBI lineage: Eukaryota > Viridiplantae > Streptophyta > Pinopsida > Pinales > Pinaceae > Larix > Larix kaempferi. The sequence continues at coordinate 38,245,278 of BSBM01000017.1, forward strand.
AGTTTTGTAATGGGGGTCTGGGGTTAACCTTTAGTTGTTTGTTTACTGTTTAAATTTCTTTTAATGAACTGTAAGTGTATCCGGTTTTTTACCGTTGATAAGGCATGTAATACTGTTGCTCTCTGGTTATGGTTGTGGGAACATGGGGATAGTGCTACTGATGCTGATCTATGGTTCTGGTTATAGGATTATGTTAACAAGTTCTGGTCTGATATTTGGGGGTGACAGTTTTAGCCCCCATTTTTTTGTAAAGATGACTATTGTACTGCTTATCCTACCTTAATAAAATGTTGTTCATTTTTTTCGCTTAAAAAAAAGTAACAACAATGATAACCAAGACAACAAAGAGAGCTTAAAAATTTAATTGCGGAAGTCACAAATACAAAGTAATAACAATGACAACCAAAACAACAAAGAGGATTATTGCATAAAAATAATGAATGTCTTTAAAGACAATTTTAAAAAAATCAAATTTTAAAAATTTATGTTGTATATATTTGAATTTATTTTTATATAAATTTTAATTAATTAATTATTTTTATTCAAGACACTAATATAAATACCTAATTATTTGAAGAAGTCACAAATACAAAGTAGTAACAATGACAACCAAAAAAACAAAAAAAAAAAATTATTGCATAGAAATAATAAATATCTTTATAGACAATTTTTAAAAAATCAAATTTTAAACATTTATGTTGTATATATTTGAATTTATTTTTATATAAATTTTAATTATTTATTTATTTTTATTCAAGACTCTAATATAAATACCTAATTATTTGGTTTATTACTTTATAAATATTTTATAATACTTTTCTTTTCTTAATATTTGAAATTAATTTTAAAAATTTTTAAATTTTTTAAAACTTTAACCCAAAATATGTTCAACAACTTTTACTAAAAAATAATCCTTTTTTAATCCAATAAATTATATTGTTACTAAATAAAGTATTCACATGATACTCCATTGTCATAGGGAGCACCATGAATAGTTTTCATTTTAGTTATTTAAAAAACACATGATACTCCATTGTCATAAGTAGCACCATGAATCGTTTTCAATTTAGTTATTTAAAAAAATCTATTTAATAGTTTTCATGTATTTTGACATGCATTTGCATCTAAGTACCTGGAGCCTTTAAATAGGACCTGCAAATTTAGTATCATCTTATCAGCACAATTACACTTTCAATCAAGAAAAAAAAGGGCAATATTGAAGGTATAAGAAATACATCGTTTATATATTTTAAATATGTAACACAAGCATTGATTTTCTATAAGAACTGGATGTGTATCCCAAAACATAAAACAAAGTATTATATGTGTAACCAACAATCAAGGAGAAATCTTGAATATAACAGATTCTTCTTAACTGAAAAAGCAAACTTTAATTTGTTGCTTTTTAAAAATAATGAACAGATGAGTACCAGCAACTAAAGAAAATAAACTTACTATTATGGAAACATAATAAAACAAAGGGACAATCCAAAATTACCTAGTGAGTTGTCAACAATCAACATGCCAAATGTTTATCATTCAAATAGAATACCTCCTCAACAATCGACATGAGTACCAGCAAATTTTATGTCAAACGAAATATAAACAATTCCAAAATTATATTCTAGAAAACTATCAACAAACAAATCATATATATTTATATCCATAGAAAACTATCAACAAACAAATCATGTATATTAAGTCTCTATACCTAGTATAGAGCATGCCAACCATTACCACCCAATATAGAGCATGTCAACAATTACCAGCAAGATCACAAGAAGCACAAGCATTGCAAGTTGTGCACTGGTGCCCACTAATACTGACAGCAAGACCAAGCACCGTAAACAAGCTTCCAACTTCCAACCCAACTCTTCACTAGCATCCCTCTCCTAAAAAAACCTCTAACAAATTTAGTACACAATAAAAGTAAAGTAATCTAATTAAAATTTGGAGTAGCTTCCATTTACAGTAAAATGGACATTCCGAAGCCTCCAGGTGTGATAGATAATGTCAAAATGTGAAATATCTGCTCTTTGTCATGCTGCTTAAACAACAACCTCTACAAAAGCACAAATTTCTAAGGAAAAATACCGGAATAAATAAAACCAAATATTTGAGGTACTTTGCAGGTTGAATTGAATAGCTTACCAGGCTTTCCAAAATTATCTTCTTCTCGTGCATACTTTGCATAATCATTTCTCAAAATCCGCATCAGGATCATTGAGACTAACAAATTTCCAAGGAAACATACCTGAGTAAATAAAACCAAACATTTGAGGTACCTTGCATGTTGAATTGAATAGCTTAACAGGCTTTCCAAATCATCTTCTTCTCGTGCATACTTTGCATAGTCATTTCTCAAAGTCTGCGTCAGGATCATTGAGACTAAACCTGTGAGAAAAATAACCATCATAAATTAATTGAAGATGAAGAACCAATAGATTTGTTTATGGCAGAAAAAATCAGTATATCTGCTCTTTGGCATAAATATAAACTTTGGGAGGTCAAAAATCACCTCACATTTTGTCTTTCAAAAAGACAAAAGGAAATTTGTTTATATTTTTCTAAGTACTTATATTTAAAGGGTTAGAGAGATCAGTTAAACAATGATTCTTGAATATGCATCCATTAATGTTGACAACATTCAACTCTGAAACAACTACAATTCTAATTCCTTTGTTTTTTACCAGATGTTCAAAGAATTGTAATTCCTTTGTTTTTTACCAGATGTTCAAAGAATTGTAATTCCTTTGTTTTTTACCAGATGTTCAAAGAACGGTTAATCTAAGTAGATATCAAAGCGCCTGGCAAAGGTAACATTGGTGACAACCCAGTTAACTGAATAGGTAAGTTCTAGTGTCTTCCAAGTAACAAGCGGCTTTGGATTCTCCCGAGTAAGGTTGACATGAATTATCTGTAATTCACATGTAGCATGAATTTAATAAAGTGTGGAAGGTGAGGCAACCTGAAAGGAATAACAAGTGATCCAGATAAAAAAACTAAAATGAACTGCTAAAACAGGAAAATTATAAGCCCTTAACTCACTTGGTCATTATAGGTTTTTACAATAATATTCTTGTGTGTAGCAGATGCTTCTGATCATCACTCCTTTCTGGATGAATTTCACCAACAAACAACAGTGATGAATTCAACAGAAGAAATTTAACATTGAGAAAAAAACTGGGAAATAAAATAGACTTACTTCCAAATTTGATGTCTATTTGGCTATCTATGAGCTCATTTCCACCCAGAACTTTGTCACCCCCATTTTGGCAGGGGTGTCCACAGGTAAATTATACAGAGGCTGAAGGCTCTGCAGGAGGCTGTGAAATCAGAGATTGTATCGTGATGTAAATGATAGTATACAAGATGGATCTGTTCTTGTCAATTTCCAAATAGATTGGCTGCCTCTTCTGCTATCAAGAATGACAGCACTGACAGGCCTTCTGATACATGAAGAGAAACCTGATCTAGCAAAAGGGACTATGAAAGCTACGCAAGATCTTTATGATGTAGTTACTCATGATATCTTGTCACCCCCTCTCAGAGAGTATTATGACACTTGAGACATTCTCACAAAAGCAAGGATTGAGGGACGCCTCTTCTCAACAGATGGAAATATTTCGTCCAGGCAAAATGATTTACTAGCAAGGCATTTCAGAGAGAGTGCCCAACAAGGATCTCTGGCCCATATGAAAAGACAATTAGAGGCAACCGAGAACTCGGATAAGAATGTTCAATCAGTAAGGTTTGTTGGGCATAAATTTGTGAGAAATTCATTTTCTGCTGTCACACCTTTGGTGAAAGACATCAGCTTGTAACATACAGATCTGAGACTAGTGATGAATTCTTTCACGGGGGAAACTCGTGGTTTCCCGGAAGGCATTGTGGAAAACTGTCAACAAGTGGGACATCAGTTCGAGGGAGGCAAACATGACAGCAAGAACTTGAAAAATGTTTGAGTTTGTTGGAACAAAAGCTTATGATTGTGAACAAACAGTCCGTGTACAAAACATTGCTATAGAGCATCATGAGCTTGACTGTGTATTTGTTGAAAGCCCCGACTCCGAGGAGAAAGGAGGCACTTTTGGGCCAACTTGGCATTGGAACCGTCACTATTGGGAGGTCGGTAGAGTGCTCCACGAATATCCTTATGCGCGGCTGCAGTTCCTGTGTGAAGACAAAAGAAATCACCCGAGCCATGAAACACTGAAGCTTTAATGCTACGATACGATATGAGGGTGATTCGATCCCACCATTGTCACCTTGCCCGGAGTATTTAAAGGAGATACTCCCTTTTCGTTGAAGCTGGGCGCACTCTGCTAAAAGACTCAGGGTTTCGGTTTCAAACAAGGGCAACGCTTGCGGTGGGAACATATGGTTTCGTGAGTGTGCAGCGAGAACCCAAATTCGTGATAAACGCCAGAGTCAGATAAAGATCTGTATCTCCACGAGTTTTGCAGTGAGTTGTGTACCGCTGCCATGTTTGCCACCGGTCACCTCCTTACGGCTCCTCGAAAAACCTGTTTGGACTTAAACCCTGCCGATTAAACCGAGCCACGGGTCATCTGCTCATCAAAACATTTTGGCAGCCGATTATGTAGAGTTTAGAGCCTTGGAATCGCAGCTTCACTGGAAGTTGATTATTTGATGCACTGTTAGATTCGATGCTTGAGCTCAGGGTTCAATAGGATAATTGGCACACACTCGAGCTTACACCTAAACTGAGGTCATGTCATGGAGCAATCCACGACATTTTTTGTTAAGTGGAATTTTGGAGCAGTGAGCATGTCCACCGAGTTTAAACGCCAAGCTACAACACAATTTCCTTCTATTGGCATTATTACGTGGAGTTTTTTAAAAGGTTCTGACTGGTAATTGATAACCCGTGGCTATTTAAGCCCAGTCCACTTTATGTTGGAAAACAAAACAATCAGTAAATTAAGTCAAGTGGAGTGGTCATGTATGCGTTGGGAGGAAAAAGTGGATCTGAGATTCACTTTTCTTCATTATTTTATTATTTTATTTTATTTTAGCTTTGAGAATAAATGAAGGATTTTTGGTCTATAAAAGAGACGAGCCTTTTTCATTGTAAACATGGAAAATTTTTGTGAGTTTTTTCCCTTGGAGCTTAATAGAAAAAATACCATGCTAGGTTTTTAGGATAGATTGGGCATCTCTTTCACGGCTGCCTGTTTCATTGTAAGCTGTAGAGTAAATCTAGCATATAAAGCTATAATCTAGTCCATTGGGCAAGCATTTGCGGTTGTCAAGTTGTTTGTTGACGTTATGTTTTCAAAAGATCATAGGAGTAATAGACTGTAGTCGGTTATAATTATATTCTTCTCGTCTTTGATTATGGAACGTACTAGACTAATCTCACTTGTATGAAACACAAGGCCCCCTTGAGTCCTCTTTTGACTCCATTCTCCCTTCTGGTACTGACACTGGTCTTTCCTCAAGGATTGATCCTCCCTTCTTTCCCATCACTTATTTAAAATATCTTTTTTGTTACAATTGTTTCTCTAAGGCAGCCTCTTCAGTTCACCTTGCCCTTCGTTGCACCTGCCTTAGTGATCCTACCTTAGGGATACCCCCCTTGAGTTGGAGAAGAGCCAACCTGAAGCGAGGAAGAGAGGAGTGTAGTGACATTGGCATCTCTCTTGAGATTTGTCATCGAGTTGGTGTGTTCATTTTTGGGATTCAGCACACGAATGTCAGTTTTGGGTGACAACAAACTTCACCAAGCCCACCCCACTTATGTGTAGGGTTTTTACCTGGATGGAAGACCGGAAGACTATAGTAGTTATACGTTTCTTGAGGATTATTGTAAGGACCAACTTTGTTCACCCATAGGGTAACAGGGTCTTTGCTCGATACTGCCCAACAAAACATACAAAGTCTGTCAGTTCAACACATGAGCTTACAATTCAAACAGTAAGATAAAAGTAAAGGCATCTTCAAAAAAAAAATAGCACTCTTAAGAGGGAAAATGCCAATAAACAAATTTCGTTGAAGTGCAATTGATGGATTTCCAAAAATGGGTTGAGATAACAGCAGTAAAAAAATAAAATGTTTTTAAAATTAAATTGCTTGAGTGCTTGGCCTCTAGATAAAGGCAGTGTATATGCATGCATTTCAGATACCAACGACCTTAAAAGGACAACTCTGCACCTGCATAAAATAGCATGCTAATAATTAAGCTTTCTGTGAAATATAATTATATTGGTATGGAAACAAGGCGGGGCTCTAATGGTGATCAGTATACAGTACAACAACAAATATCATTTATTTCAGTTACAAAACAAAAAATAATATATAACATTCTAATCCCAGGTTTGATGGAAATGCAACTCTTCCATCTGGCACAACAATCTTGGCAGATTGAAAAAATAGAACATAGGCTCCACCACATAATCTAGATCATGTGGAGATCAAGCCCAAATTTGTCTGAAAAAATGTTTGACATATACACTGTATACCAACAAAATAAAATAATACCAAACGCCACACAGGATATAAGACACTCCAACAAAATTGCAGGATTGATCAAGCGATCAACAAAATCTAAAACACGAGACCCACGTGACCACAGATGGTCCAGAGTGAAGAGGTGATCAAGCACTTATTCAGGCATAAAACGTAGCTCCCAAGTAATAAAAAACGAACCAATGACTGCCCACTGTTGATCTAGCGGTTTTAGGGGTACAAAGACTATGAAAGATTCAAATCCAACCCTTGTTCAAGGAGTGACTTGGTGGTTTGCAGATTATAATTGCCGACCATTGATCTGGACTTCATTTCTCGTGTAGTGGTAGCATTTCAATGGCAACTATTCATACGTAACTAGGGTAACTAGGGTAAAATTAGGGTAACTAGAATTTCCATGATTGAGCTTTAAAACTGTACAATAGAATATGGGTATGGATTAGAAGGGCAAAGCGAGAAATGTACCGATGAAAATGTTTTTGTGCTCATTACCTTATGATCATACTATGATGAAAACATTGCACTCAATGTCGCGACCATGTAGAGGGCGAAGCATATACAGACACATTCCTTATGTCCCATCTTGTTAACTATATAGCTAGATCTGACCCAGTATGGTAACAGGAAGCCTGAATCTCGTCTTGCCTCTGACGCAGAGACTCTCGCCTCGAGCTCCAAGGCAATTATGAAAGACATGAAAATGGGAAGCAACAAAGGGATTATAGGTCCTCCAGACGAGGAGGACCTGAAATCTTGAAAGAGTGACACTTCATTGCATGTGTTACAGGTTAGTTTGGATATCCTGGCTTCGGGGTGTTGCTATAACACATACATCGACGGACTTGGCGACATAAACAACACTTGATGAACGGATTAGCAAATCCATTACTCGTTGTTTGGTAAACACAAATGTAACTGAGAGGGATTGCTTGATCACCATTGCAAGCATTTGTAATGTGAGAAATATTCGAGCATAGCCACCCACGCAGCCAAATAGTACGTTCACTGTCACGCGGGTTTTTGAAACTAATGGTAGGCATGAAACGAAGTTGTTTAAAAATTCGAGCTTTTCTCACTGTTGTCTGGTTTTTCCAAAATCTTGAAATCGTAGAACTTTTAGGGGAGGGATGCCACTTGTTGGACACCCCACCTGGATCCACTCCCCACGCCACGTGGCCACCTCAGCAGGTGGCGTTTGCAGGCTGATATGGCAGCACCACCTGTCAGGTAGCTGGGCACTTTAACTCCGCACGTGTGGCGCACTTTTCCACGGTCGTATGCACTTTTTCCCGACCTCGCCTTCTGCCCCCATGTTATTTTGCTCGAGCCCGGTGTGTGGCTGTTCTGTTGCCCTGGTCCTTGTTCACCTCGCCCTCCGCTGTGGTGATGTCCTGCCCTGGTCCCTGTTCACCTCGCCCTCCACTGCAGTGATATCCTGCATTGGTTAGTTGCTGGTTGCTCCTGCTTGGTGCTTCGGACATGGTCACCTTGCATTCACTGGTGTGCATGTTGTTGTTCAGTGGTGGCCACGACATGGATTATCCTCGGTTCGGTGGTGGAGATGGTGGGTTCCTTCTCCCGTGGTTTCGGTGGTGGAGATGGTGGCTTCCTGCTCGAGTTCGTTCGGTGGCAATGGTGGCTTCCTGCTTGAGTTTCTTCGTGGGTTCGTGGTCTAGTCGCTGCGGTGGAAAAGCGGTGTCTTCATTCATGGGTTCCTGGTCCAGTCGTTGCGGTGGCTTCGTTTGATGGCTCATTGGTAGGATTCCTACCAACCATACTTGCGACTGTGTTTTTCAACACTCTCAACTTGCTGGGGATTGTGTGGACCTTTTCTGCTGCATTTCTAGGTTTAATGTTGCATTTATTATTGGGTACTAGGTTAATGTTGCATTTCTAGGTGGGTTCGATGCAGTGGTGTTTATGTTGCAGTAGGGTTTATGTTTCATTCGCTACAGTTGAATTTTGGTGAATTACTAGGTTAATGTTGCATTCGTTGCTGCAACATTTTGTTGGTTTAAGTATGAACTGTTTGAGGCTGTTGGGAATTGGTATGTCGGACCTGCTCCTGCTTGTGCTTGTTATAATCCATGGTTATGCTGGAAATTGTTGATAGCTCCATTGAACTGTTCGAGGTTGTCGAGAATTGGTATGTCGGGCCTACTCCTGCTTGTGCTTGTTATAATCCATGGTTATGCTGGAAGTTGTTGATAGCTCCATTTTGGTGAATGACTAGGTTAATGTTGCATTCATTGCTGCAGCGTTTTGTTGGTTTAAGTTCGAATTGTTTGAGGCTGCCGGGAATTGGTATGTCGGGCCTGCTCCTGCTTGTGGTTTATGTTGCATTTGCGGCAGTGGTGAACTGCATTTCGCATTACGTTTTTTTTTTATAAATAATTGATAATAGCAGCATTTACATTGTAGTAGGGTTTATGTGGGGTTTATGTAGGGTTTGTGTTGTATGTTTATGTTGCATTCACCGCAGCATGGTTTTGTGGGTTTACGTTTGAACTGTTTGGTGGTTTTGGTTTGCGTTCTGGCGCTGCCGGGATTTGGTGAATAATGAATGTGCTCCTTATTATGCTGGAATTATGCTCCTGTTAATGGTGAATAATGAATTATGAATGGTGAATAATGAATAATTAATTTGTTGAATTTGTTAATGGTGAATAATTAATTTGTTGAATAATTGATAGTAGTATGCTTTAAGTTGCAGTAGGGTTTATGAATTTATTGTGTTGTTGGTTTATGTTGCAATCCCTGCAGTAGGGTTAGGGTTAAGATGAATTTTGTAGGGTTTATGAATTTATTTTGTTGTTGGTTTGTGTTGCAATCGTTGTAGTAGGGTTAGGGTTAAGGTGAATTTGTTAGGGTTTATGAATTTATTTTGTTGTTGGTTTATGTTGCAATCCCTGTAGTAGGGTTAGGGTTTATGGATTTATTATAGAGTTGCAATCCCTACAGTATGGGTTTATGCTTATTACAGAGTTAAAAAATTGTTATAATGCATAATTGATATGCAAAATTGTTGATGAAGGATATGCTAGGCCTGCCTATTACAGAGTTCCATAATTGTTTTTATGCAAAATTATTATGCAAACTTGTTATGCGAACTTGTCATGCAGAATTGTTGCTGAAATGTTTATTTAGGTCACATTACAGAGTTCTGTTGAAATGGTGAAATTGTATTTTGCATGAAGGTTCTATGGGCTAAATAATTGATGATAGTTTACATGGCATAATTGTAAAGATGAGTGTTTTGCCTATTGCACAACCAACTAAACCAACTAAACCAAACCATGACTCAACTAAACCAACTAAACTAAACCCTGACTCATAGGCATTGCACAACCAACTAAACCATGACTCATAGGCATTGCACAACCAACTAAACCATGACTCAAACCTTGTAGAAGTAATCATTGGCCTACAAGAGATGTCTAGAGTCAATTTCAAGGATTAGGTAAAACAAAGGTGGGTCTTGTGTCCCAAGCCATCTCTCAAAGTCAGAACATTGTATTTAGGTCATACTCATTGCTCTTAGGTGTAATAAGTCATGCATGAGAGCCCTCCATGGAACATTCCTTAGAGAAGCAATATTAGTCTTAGGAGAGAAATATGGGCATGCTTTTATGAGTTAGCATCGCATGGATGGCTATCACAACCCAAGTAATGGTTCAAACCCAAACACTAGGAATATGGTCCCCAACCATAATTACTTTGGGCCTCATAAACCATCCCTAAGTTAGCCCTCAATCCCAACCCAACACCTATAGAGGGGAAATTTAACATATTAGAGGAATATTAGAGAAATTTAAGAAATGATTTAGGCCCTAAATAAAGAACCTTTGGCCTACAAGATACTTATGTCTCCAATTTTAACAATTAGGAATAGTATTGATGGGTTCAAACATCCAATTTATAGTTTAGGACCAAAACCATGGGTTTCTATCCTAACTGTTACTTTAAGGCTTATAGTCCATGTTTAAGGATCTAGACCATGCCACATACATTATAGAAGGAATATAGGGCTCTATATTTATTGCTCTATATAGAAGGAATATAGGGCTCTATATTTATTGCTCTATATAGAAGGAATATAGGGCTCTATAGAAGGAAGGAAACATAGGGGTGTCATCTCGGAAGAGTTGTACATTAAAAAAAACACACTTAAAAATACTTTAAAATTAGGTCTATCAAATATTGTGCTACAAATATTAATGGCATATTAAATTAAATAATAATTCTTAATTAAATATTCACAACATTGCCTTCCCCTTAGGAAAGCTTTGTCCTCAAAGCTTGAGTATTTTCCTAATGTCGTCCTTCATTCAGATTCAGCGTTGGTATTAGAATCGGACGAGATTTCTTGTGCAGAGACAATGTTGTGAATATTTAATTAATATTATTATTTATAAATTAATTAAATATTCACAGCAAGCCCCAAGGGCATGGTATGCAAAGATGGATTCCTTCTTACAATCACTAAAGTTTGAAAAATGCAAATATGATTGCAATGTTTACATGCAACATAAGGGAGGATGTATACCGTTGATTGTTTTGTATGTGGATGAATTGCTCATCACCGTTGGATCTGCTACTGAGTTGAAGCACATCAAGTCTTCCTTGAATACAACATTCACTATGACAGATCTAGGACTGTTAAAACAATTCATTGGTATTGAAGTAACTCAAAATGCTTCAGGGATCATGATTTCATAGTCAAGGTATGCATCTGATTTACTAACAAAGTTTCATATGGCTGATTGCAAAGCCACATCTTTTCCCTTCCTATCTGGCATTAGATTGGAAGAAGGTGGTTCCACTCCCTTGGTTGATAGCACTCTTTACAAACAGTTGATTGGTAGCTTGTTGTATTTGACACATTCGAGACCAGATCTATTATATGTTGTTGGTGTTGTGGCTAGGTACATGCAGGAGCCACATGAGCTGCATTGGAAGGAAGCTACGAGGATCTTGCACTATGTGCAAGGTACGAGAGAGTTTGATATACATTAGGTTTTACTGAATCAGACTGGGCTAGAGATAATACTGATAGGAAGTCTACTTCAGGGTACGTATTCATGTTGGGATCAGGACCAATCTACTGGTCAAGTAAGAAGCAAGCAACACTCGCACTTTCTTCAGCAGAGGCATAGTACATAGGGGCTGTGAATGCATCTATCCATGCAATTTGGTTGCATGGGATATTGGCTGAGTTTGGAATTCACACTTCTCCTTCAATAGACTTTTTTTGTGATAACCAAACTGCCATCAAGATCTCCGGTGACTCAGTACAGAAGCAAAGGACCAAACATATTGAGGTTCACATACACTACATCAGGGAGCTAGTGCACAACATGACCATCTCATTGCATTATTGTCCTACAAAGGAGATTATTGTAGACATATTCACTAAGTTTTTCACTCAGAAGAGATTTGTTTATCTCATATCTTTACTTGGTGTAAAATCTGTTTGAGCTCCTTGCTGTCCTATTTTGAGGGGGGTTTTCCCATGAGGTTTTCCCCATTTACTTGGTTCATGGATAGTTATTTTTATTTTCATCATTTATTTGATTGTATGGGTGACCTTTGGTCTTAGTAACTGGGGCCTAGGATGCACAAGTTTGGATTAAGGGGGGGTGTTAGGATTATTAATACTCCATCCTTGTCATACCTAGCATTATTTCTTTTTATTATCAATTAAGGATGTCATTTTACCCCTAGTGGTGTGCATATGTCATCTAGGATCCATATACCACCTAATGCGCCCTACATCCATCATTTTAGGACCACTTAATTCAGTTTCCTATATTTTAGGATCCTACTCAATGTTCTAGTTCAGTCCACCTGAGTTCGCTGACTCTTGTGGGGGGTTTATGCTTCGATTGCCACTGATTGTGGCCTCATGCACCCTTTTCTGATTGATTTGCATGAAAAACTCATGGATGCGCCCTCCTTAGTCAGTTAACTGATTATGTCTTCAGTTAATTGAGTTTAGGTTCAGTTGAGTTGAGTTTGGGTCTTCCAGAGCACTCCAGTGGTGATAATCGCTATGCTAGACAAATTGAGACTCGAAATCTCCCGAGTGCTTCGAATTCTATCCATTGTAACATCATTGTTGACTATAATGATTATTGGATCACGTGATATTATTTTGTTCCTATCTTAGTTCTCATGCAAGATTTATTGTCTGCTCATTTTTACTGCAATTTTCATTGTAATTCATCTTTTCTACTCATTCTTTCTCTGTGAGGTATACTTAGCTCCATGATCTGTTGTGATTTAGAATTTCACACATAGTTGTTTTATCTATTATTTGAGTTACGGTTGTGATGATTGTATCCTAGACATATTTTCTATTGTATTGGTCATACTGTTAGAACATTAAAAACCCACTCTAGACTTAGGATAAAATACATTAATAATTTTTTATTAATTTCTTAGGTTTAGACTAGGTAGTTGGCCTAATTTTGGCTTCTTATGCCACCACATGCCATCATGAGTCATAGGGGTGCAATTGGATAGATACTAGATAAGATTCTTCCTGATTATGTCTGATTTTATGCTATTCCTAGAATAGAAGTGCACCTTCCTGCCTTAGGCTGCTTTATCCTGCTTTTATGCTTTTAGTGGATAAGGTAAAGCTAGTTTGACTTAGGAAACTAGATATTTTTGGCCAACTCTCCCTCCATGTTTGGAAGGTGATGGTGAATTTTGGAGAGAAGAAAAATATGGAGTGCGAGTTGGCCAAAAAGATAGTTTTTTTATCACATATGCACCACATATCTCCCGTGATTTCTCCACTGTTGGCATCTTCAACAATGGAACCCAAGAGAAATTGATCGCCAAGTTCATTCGATAAATTGTGCTTGAAAATGGACCCTCATCCTCATCCTTACACACTTGGATGGAAGGATCATGCTTCTTCTTCACAAATCATGCACACATGCACTGTCTCACTTGATTTATGTTAGAATATTGAGAACATGCATAACATACAACAATACATTTACACTAACATGTAAATAAATATCATAGATCTACTAGTCTAGCCTTCTATCCATACAAGCAACAATAATCAATGTAAGAAACAAGAGACAAGAGAACAAAACGATACACCAGATATACGTGGTAAAACCACAAATGAGGAAACAACCACAGGAATGGTTTGGTCTTCTTATTATTCAGAAATATCCATCTTACAATACATCACATCCTCACATATGCATCGCACTCCATCTTAACACCATGTCATAATGACGTTTTTTCCAATATACCTAAAAGGGTCTCCTTCACATCTAATATATAGCTAGAGGTATGGAACATTTACATCCCATAACACAAGTGGGATAAATAGTTTTCCACCTCCCTTATATAAAGAATGGTTATAAGAGAATTTATTACATGATGCATGTTGGATAACTCTATTTTATAATATTAGATTTATTTATGTCTTTTATGATATTTCACCATTAATACCACACAAGTCATCATTACATATTCCAACAGTCCCCCTTAATGATGACTGGTAGAAATAATACAAATGGAGGAAGGTGGCATCAGCTTAACATCCCCCTTGATGACAAATTCTATAATTCCCCATAAGGTGAGAACAAGAAGACACTTCATCTCATGGATTTGATGAAGATAACAACTTCTTCACACTGAATCTTGAAACTGCATCCGAACCAAGTTGTACAATGAACTCTTGCAGAACAACACGATAGTGTTGGCCAATACAATATAAAATGTGGCTAGTAGGAAGTCATCACAATCGTAAATCAACTGATAGATGAAAGAACTTTGCAATAGAACTCATCATGAATAGCAAAGATCTACTAGTCTACTAGATCTCCTTGGAGTAGGACGCAAAACTACTTCTAATTGGCTAAGATCTCATCTTCCTTTGATGTGAAGAAATAGGTTAAGACACAAGACCCAAAGGCATCTGGGAGGAGTGAAAGTCTACCCCCTTACGAACCACCAATAAGTAATTTCAAGTGGCGTGGTTTTCCTTGAATAACAATGGTGAGTCATCCCACATTCATGGATAGCAATCGATGATGGTTGTCTTCACTCTCGATTGCCAACTAAGTTATGATAGGTTTTGCAAAAAAAATGAAAAAATCATGGACAAATCATTATCTTCATTTTTTCTATTTAGGGACATATTTAATTAGAGACTAACAAATAGTACATCTTGACTTAAAGGCAAGAAGACATAATCATGAAAATTTATAAGAATGTGTTTTGTATTTTTGTATGTCAAGGTGACTTAATCACCTTATTAATCCTATACTGATGACAAATGGTTGGTGGTACATCATACTTACATATGGGTTTACATATAGCTCTATTGGTTTGTCTTTAAACACACTCTCCTAGCCATTGTCCACTCTTCTTTGTTGGTTATATTCATCATGACTCCATCAACTTTTGCTAACATTCTTGACACATGTCACGTTTAATTGATATGCTAAGAATGTTTGCTAACTCATTTCAACCTGTTTTGACTTACTAAGAATGACTTAAGTGGTCACAAATTCAACAAATTTTCAATTGATGCTCACCGTATTCTGTCTTTCTCCATTCAATAGTCATTCAATATTGAAGTTTACAAATCCATTCCTTCTTTCTTCTTTCTTCCATTTTCTTTTCTTATCTTCTTCCTTGCTCATTCCTTCCTTGTCTTCTTCCCTTTTTCTTGAACTTGCCTTGCTTGGAGCTTTTATGCCCATTCAAGAATTTGAATTATGAACAAATAGAACCTAGAATTTGAATATATGAACAAAAGAACCCCACAAAGTTTCAACTGAAAGTATGCAAATAACTAAGGTTATAGGACAACATTTAGGGTTCATGGGAATTAGGTGTCCAACATCCTTTAAGGTGTTATGGGCTCATGTTAACTTTTATCATATAAGTTAAAAAACAAATGTAAGTCAAATGATCATGTTGGCTTTTGACATATAAGTTAAAATACAAGTGCAAGTCATATGATAAGAGCGAATTGTGTCATTTTTTTTTCACGAAGAAAAAACAACCTTTTATTAAAGAAAAGATTGTGTCCAAACTTACAGCAAAAAACCGAGCCAATGAGAAGAGGTATCTCACCGAGAACGAAACTTCCCAGGTAAAGCATTGAAGCCAACATCCTAAATTACAAATACACAGGTCCATATCATGACAACAACAGCTAAATAAAAAAGAAAATGGACCACCGGCCATTTACCTGTCAGTAGCAGGTCCGATAATTCCACAATAAAACTATATACCATCAACTACATGACTCCTGTTGTAAACCAAGGGTCAGTAAAACCTATCATACGCCAGAGTGTATAAGCCACTGAATTATAGCCGGCCGGTAGTGTCTCACCACCACCCCGTCACGAATCTCTTTGATCCACATATGACCATCCATTGTGCCCAGAGCCAACTTAGAAAGACCATCGGCCAGCTCATTGTGACAACGAAAAATATGGAGGAAAGATAGGTCCTCGAAATGGAGAATTAGATTGCGAGTGCGTTGCATCCACTGCGAAAGAAGAACAGGTTTGAGATTGCTCTGACTAGCAGCCTAGTCAATGATGCAACGAGAGTCACCAAAAATATGGGTCAGATTCACCCTTTCCAGTTTTGCAAACCAGAGAAGACCCCAAAGCGCTAAGAGCTCAGCTCTGTTGATGAAACAAGTGGACCGGTGAGAGCTTGAGTACCATACCAACACCACAAAGACATTCTGTGCTGCATCGTCAAAAAATCCAAGCGGGTAGCTGTAAAGTGACTCATTGAATAATGGAATCTATTACAGAGCGTGAGAGTTAGAGCCACCACCAACAAAGGAAAACCACGCCCGAATCCGGGCAAGAACCAAGTGCGAAACAGGTTTCATGTCCCTAAAAATCTCCCTGTTGCGGGCACACCATATTTCCCAAACAACCAGGGAGATCAAACGCAGAGATCTCCGCTCCGAATAGAGACAATAGTCAAAGTTAGCTTTCAAAGTATTGTGATCCCACACTGGAAGATGAGAGTCCAGAGAGCCCAGCATCCACCAAAGCTAACGAAAGAAAGAACAAGAAACAAAGAGGTGATTGACATCTTCCATATCCAGTGAACAGAGCATACAGATGCGTGGACTAGTGAATCCCCTCTTCTGCAAATTCGCCCAAGTGAGGATCTTATCATTATAACAAAGCCAGATAAAGCAGCACACCTTCGGCTTGTGTAATATAAGTTAAAAAAACAAGTGGAAGTCATATGTCATATCATAATTGGCTTCACGCACATGTTTATCCTTTCTTATTTTATATTAATTTTAAATTGTAAAAACATCATAATGTATATTTATTTTTAAAAAATGTAATATATATATTTAAATTAAAAAAAATTATAATATTTATAAATATATTATTTTTTCATCTAGGCTTTCACAGGTTGCAGTTATTTTCAAGGGAGATTGGAAACCTGTGTAGAGGTTTTGATCTCAACGCGTTTCGGACTCTATAGCTGAGTCCATCTTCAGGAGAAAAGGTATCTCAATCAAGAATCTACACTAATCTACATTTTTATAATGTAAGTTTGTTTTTTAATTAATGAAAGAGCGCCGACCTATTTAATTGATTAAAACAAATTAATATTAAATGTTCTTATATTAATCCATACCAATTTGATTAATGTAGCTTTATTAATGTTAGTTATGAATAACTATTAACAAATTAATGTTTGAAATTTTTTTATTATTCTTTTATTCTTATTAAATTAAAAAAAAAAAGTTTTTGTTTTTGTTTTTTTGTTTCATAGAATATTATGTTCACTAGTTTAGAACTGAGTCTTTTTCAAATATTAAATTTAACTTTAAAATTTATTATATTAACTTAATTAGAACTATTTAATTAATTCTTAAAGAAATTTTAAGTTTATGAAGTATTTATAGTTATTATGTTATAATTTAATTTAGATTTTTAATTTTTAATTTTGTAAACTTAGATTTTTAATTTTTTTTTTATAATTTCTAACCTAATTTTTAAATTCTTAATTTTTAAAGTAAAAGTTTAATAATTTATTCCCTAAAGAAATTTAAGTTTATGAAGTTCTTACAATTGTTATATTATAAATGTAATATATAAATTTAATCTTTATAAATTTTTGAAGCTCAATTTTGAATTCCATAATTTTTATTTATAGTTTCATAATAAATCTTCAAGATTTTTTTATTTATGTTCCTATTTTGCAGGGAGTGAATGATTGGTTTCCAAGAATCACCCAGGTTGAGACCATCATCTCTATTGAAATTTCTTGGGTGTTTCTCAATTTCAATTGCTTCACGGATGCGTCTTCTGTTATAGTTATCTTCGAGTGCTATGATTTTTGCTTCCTCAATGCAAACATGGTGGTTAGTCATTGACGAATGCTCAGCCACGACTGATTTTAACGATATGCTAGTAAGCTTTGATGTAACCCAACTTTACCCTAAAATCCCGGTGGAAGAAGCTATCAATGTGGTGGAAGAGATCACTAACAAGGAGATAACTAACCTTGTTAGAATTTGTTTAAAATCGACCTACTTCACCTTTCGTGGGGAGATGTATAAGCAAACTAGCGGTGTTGCAATGGGATCCCCCCTTTCCCTGGTGATAGCCAACCTCTACATGGAACACTTTGAGAAAAAGGCATTGGATTCTTACCCACTAAAACCAAAAGTATGGAAACACTTTGTGGATGACACCAATTTCTTTTGGACACATGGCAGAGAGAAATTAGATGAATTCCTTACGCACATGAACAATCAGTTCGAACACATAAAATTTACTATGGAGATCCAGGAAAACAACTCCCTTCCTTTTCTTGACGTACTGATCACTAAGAAGGAAGACGGTTTCCTAGCTCACCAAGTGTATCGTAAGAAAACCCATACTGATACTTACTTACATGCTAACTCACACCATCACCCTTCACAAAAACTTGGAATATTGCACACACTTGCTACACGAGCTGTGAGGATATCTGATAAGGAACACCTTGATACTGAACTAAGACACCTTGATAAAACCCTCCAAGACAATGGTTACAAAAGGAAAGATATCAACAAAGCATTCAGGAGAGCGAGAGGATTAGAAAACAAAAATAAAAATCGTAACAATGAACAAGATGACGTAGGAAGAACCTTTCTCCCATATATCCAGGGAACAACAGATAAGATTGCCAAAGTGTTGAAGAAAAAGAAGATTAGAACGATATTTTGCCCTCCTAACTCACTAAGGAATTGGTTAGATAAAGCCAAAGACTCGATCGACCCTAAACTAAGGAAAGGTGTTTCTTCGTTTCCATGCTCTTGCGAAGACGTATACATAGGTGAGACAGGTCGCTCAATTCAGATTAGGCTGAAAGAGCATTGTGCAGATGTTTTTCATAACATAATTAAAAAATCAGCCGTGGTTGAGCATTCGTCAATGACTAACCACCATGTTTGCATTGAGGAAGCAAAAGTCATAGCACTCGAAGATAACTATAACAGAAGACACATCCGTGAAGCAATTGAAATTGAGAAACACCCAAGAAATTTCAATAGAGATGATGGTCTCAACCTGGGTGATTCTTGGAAATCAATCATTCACTCCCTGCAAAATAGGAACATAAATAAAAAATCTTGAAGATTTATTATGAAACTATAAATACAAATTATGGAATTCAAAATTGAGCTTCAAAAATTTATAAAGATTAAATTTATATATTACATTTATAATATAACAATTGTAAGAACTTCATAAACTTAAATTTCTTTAGGGAATAAATTATTAAACTTTTACTTTAAAAATTAAGAATTTAGAAATTAGATTAGAAATTATAAAAAAAAAAATATAAATCTAAGTTTACAAAATAAAAAATAAAAAATCTAAATTAAATTATAACATAATAACTATAAATACTTCATAAACTTAAAATTTCTTAAAGAATTAATTAAATAGTTCTAATTAAGTTAATATAATAAATTTTAAAGTTAAATTTAATATTTGAAAAAGACTCAGTTCTAAACTAGTGAACATAATATTCTATGAAACAAAAAAAAACAAAAAACAAAAAACAAAAACAAAAACAAATTTTATTTTTTTTAAATTTAATAAGAATAAAAGAATAATAAACATTTTTCAAACATTAATTTGTTAATAGTTATTGATAACTAACATTAATAAAGCTACATTAATCAAATTGGCATGGATTAATATAAAAACATTTAATATTAATTTGTTTTAATCAATTAAATAGGTCGGCGCTCTTTCATTAATTAAAAAACAAACTTACATTATAAAAATGTAGATTAGTGTAGATTCTTGATTGAGATACTTTTTCTCCTGAAGATGAACTCAACTATAGAGTCCGAAACGCATCGAGATCAAAACCTCTACACAGGTTTCCAATCTCCCTTGAAAATATATTATTTTTATTTACTCAAATAACATTAAGTTTTTAGTTTTCATTAAAAAGTTAATATATTTTGAATATTTTTATAAAATATTAATTTAACATCCACTAAATATATTTATTAGAAACCCCATAATAATAAATATAAATGTATCAAAATGATTTTGCAAAACCTATCCATTACAATTTTATTAAAATAATCTAAAATTATTTTTAATTGGTTCATAACCCATCTTCTTACAATGTAAATAAATTCAATAATCAAATTTTATCTATACAAAATGATTTATTATATATCAAAATTTGGAAATTGTATAAGTATAATTTTAAATATTATAAAGTTTTTCAAATTATAAAAAAATACAAAATACAAATATAATGGTTTTTTATTAAATCCTTGGTAAACAAGATATTAAGCATTTTGACCAAAAAAAAATTCATTTTGACCAAAAAAATTCGTTGTTTGCTTGGGCAGGACGTAATTGCCTTTAGTCAAACCAATTTTCAATCACTGAGTGCATGTCAAAATCATCACCATCAATCTCAGAGTGGACTGTGGAATAAAATAATTTTACTTCCCTCTCTTTTGTCACAGTGGAATGTGATGCAAAATAATTTTGATTCCCTATTTTGCCAGAGTGAAATGTGGAATGTGATACGAAATAATTTTGCTCTTTTCCTGAAATATTAAGTAATAGTTTTATAGTGGAATGTGGAGGAATGTAATATAAAAA
This sequence comes from Larix kaempferi, assembly GCA_027924585.1. Lineage (NCBI taxonomy): Eukaryota > Viridiplantae > Streptophyta > Pinopsida > Pinales > Pinaceae > Larix > Larix kaempferi. Next base: position 38,265,926 of record BSBM01000017.1, read on the forward strand.
TAAATTGTTTTTTTTCAAATAATGGATTATTTTGATTATTTAATAATAATATTTATTTTATTATTATTTAAATTTGATTTTTAAGTTTTAAAAATAAATTCAATATTCTCAAATATTTATAATCAACTCAAAATTTTCAATTTCAAAAATTTATATTTATAATTCATAACCACATCAATCTATTTTTAAAACTAAAAAATCCAAAAAAAATATAAAAATAATACTTTCTTAATATATGGTGGTTCATTGGTGGGGATAGATGGATTTCATTCCATCCATCCGAGTTCAATTAGCCCTAACTACTATACACAAGTGGAAAAGAGATAGCTTAAAACTTATATTATTCGCTTTCGCTCAGGAGAATCTAATTTAATTCTGAACTACAGCTTAGCCTAAGCTAAATAGGAAGGAGTTATATTGTTGTTATAATAAAGTTCTAATAAATAGGAGTTTTATATAACAGAAATTATTTATATTAAATATAATTATGTGTGGATATCTGGGATACCATCCACTTGTATTCCCTATATGTGAGGAAGTTTGTTGAGATTTTCCATGTTAATTTTCTTTGATTTCTTCTAAATAGTAGGAAAGTAATTTTTCCACTAAAAAACATATATAATTCTATATGCTTAAAAAACACGTAGAAAATCCAAAATAGTACGAAGCTCACCCAATTATTATTCAGCAACCTTGGAGTGCGGATTGATGATGAAAAATAGTAAAGTAAATACCATTTTCTAGTGGAAGCCAGGTATTGAAGGCCATTGTTTCAATCGCTGAGAGTCGCGTCCTCCAACAGGGTCACCACAATTATTATCTCTCTGTGCTTCTTACAGTAAGTTCATAACTGTTCCGATTTGTGTGTATTTTGTGTTTGTAAATTTGCTTAGTTTAGTGCAAGATACGCTGAATTGGTTTTGATTAGTTGAAGAAAACACACACTCGAGAGTTTCGTTCATTATTATTATAGAGAACACACAGATGCTATAGAATGATTTTATGATTTTATCATTATTATTTTAAAATATGGATGGAAATAAACAAGCAAGTTTAGGGAAACATATTTTCGAACTCTCATGATTGGTTTTCATGTTTTTTTTCTTGTATTGACTTCAGCGGTAGATGCAGTTTGAGCAAAATTTTAGTGGTTTGCGAGGCTTGTATTTGCCATTCTTGCTCATCACGGTCTATTAGTTTACTATTTCGCTGATAGCAATCGTGGTGACTTGAGGCATTATGTAAATCACGCTTCCAAAAGGATCCAAATGAAGCTACTTGGAAGTGGTGAACAAGGGACTGAGCAATAAAACCCTTTAGTACGTCCCTGTGTTTCTTGAAGAAAGGCTAAGCTGGGCTGCTCATTGCAGAAAACATATAAAGAATAAGATTTTTACTTTCGAAATTGTGGAAAGACGAAAGTACACAGATGGAAGGACCTGAAACCATTATTCTTGAGCCTTTCTTTAGGCATGTATTTGCACTTGTGTTTCACTTGGTCATTATTGTTTCTTTCATTCCAGCCCTTTTCTGGAGAAGATGGGCAGGTTGCAATAATAGGGCGTCGCAACTGCTTTTCGATCGTTCCTCCAATCCAGCATTTACTCACAAACTTCGGTTGGGTTTCATGTATAAGCTCATCCTTTGTTGCTGCGTATCTCTAGCTGTTTGCCACAGTCTAATCGGCATATGGACCACTGTGTGCTGGTGGCTGAAGAAAAGGGCTAACAATTTTCCTGCAGAGGCAGAGTATATTGTTCAGGCACTGGCTTGGTATATAATGTCATATTATGCTTATCATTCTGTCAGAAAAGGACGAAGAGAGAAGTTCCCACTTTTATTACAGATGTGGTGGTTCTTATCATTCATTTTGTTTACCTGTTTCCTCATTCTTGACATACTACTCTTCAGGGTTAGGAAGACTATTTATCCCTATATTTGGGTTGATATACTGGCTCTCTTTATTTGCAGCTTCTTGTGTTATGTTAGCTATTGTGGTAGAACCAGTACACATTCCTTTACAGAAAGCATACAAGAGCCTCTGCTGGAAAGCGTTTCAGAGAAAAGTGCAAATATTAAACTGGTTACTCCTTATGCAACAGCAAACTTTCTCAGCCTAGTGTCATTTTCTTGGTTAAATACTTTGCTTGCTGTTGGGTTTAAAAGGCCTCTACAAATAGAGGATGTGCCTCATGTTGTGGATGCAGATAGTGCAGAAGAAGTATACTGTGCATTTAAAGATCGACTAGAGGCCGAAGGCCTTATTGACACCCGGTCGTTGGCAAAAGCCACTCTTTTATTTGTATGGAAAGAAGTAGTCCTTAGTGCATTCCTTTCAACAATATTTGTCTGTGCATCATATGTGGGTCCATATTTGATGGATGCCTTTGTACAATATTTATATGGAAACCAGCAGTTTAGATATCAAGGCTATGCTTTAGCTGCTTCATTTTTTGTAGCAAAGCTAACAGAGTCTTTGGCACAGCGCCAGTTATATTTCAAATTGCAAAAGATTGGTATACATTTTAAAGTGGCTTTCATTGCTGCGATATACAAGAAAGGTTTGCTTCTTTCTAGTCAAGCAAGGCAAAGACATACAAGTGGTGAGATTATCAATTATATGAGTGTAGATGCTGAGCGTATTGGGGATTTCAGTTGGTATCTACATGAGTTTTGGAGCTTGCCTCTGCAGGTTCTTGTAGGCCTGTTTGTTTTATATAAGAGCTTAGGTTTGGCCTCACTTGTAGGGCTAGCAGCCATAGTGGTAATTATGATTGGAAATGCACCACTTGGAAATTTGCAGGAAAAGTTTCAGGATAAGATCATGGAAGCAAAAGACAAGAGGATGAAAGCCACATCAGAGACACTGAGAAACATGAAGATATTAAAATTACAGGCTTGGGAGACCAGATTTCTACAGAAGCTCGAAAACATTAGGAAAGTTGAATGCAGCTGGTTGCGGAAGTACCTCTTTGCGGAAGTTATGTTAGCCTTTGCCTATTGGGCAGCTCCCTCATTTGTGTCAGTTGTTACTTTTGGCGCTTGTATGCTGATTGGAGTGCCTTTAACAGCAGGCAGAATTCTTTCTGCTCTTGCGACTTTCAGAATACTTCAGGAGCCTATATATAACCTTCCAGACATGATTTCTAAAATTGCCCAGACTAAAGTGTCCTTAAACCGTCTTGCTATATTTCTGCAAGAAGAAGAGTTGCAATGCAATGCAATAGAACATGTATCCAAGGATAAAACTTCTACTGCAATTGACATTCAACAAGGAGACTTCTCTTGGGACCCTGCATCTTCTATTTTGACTCTAAGAGACATCGAACTTCATGTAGACAGAGGTATGACAGTTGCAATTTGTGGAACTGTGGGTTCTGGAAAGTCAAGCCTCGTAGCCTCCATACTAGGAGAAATACCGAAAATTTCTGGCACGGTAAGGGTGAGTGGCACTAAAGCTTATGTTGCTCAGTCTCCATGGATACAAAGTGGGAAAATTGAAGAAAATATTCTCTTTGGGAAGCAAATGGACAGGGTCAAGTATGAGTGTGTACTTGAGGCTTGTGCTTTAAAGAAAGACCTTGAACTCTTCCCTTATGGTGACCAAACAGAGATTGGAGAAAGAGGCATTAATTTGAGTGGTGGCCAAAAGCAAAGAATACAACTTGCACGAGCAATATACCAAGATGCAGACATCTACCTCCTTGACGATCCTTTCAGTGCCGTTGATGCACAAACAGGCAATCATATTTTTCAGGTAAATATTTTAAACAAATCAGAAAACCCTTTTATAGAGGCATCTAAAGTGTGATGTTAACAAGATTGCTTATAACCAACCTCTTCAGACCCCTCAGATATTGAACTTTTTTCTGTTACAGGAATGTCTCCTTGGCATTCTGAGCACGAAGACTATATTGTACGTAACACATCAAGTGGACTTGCTTCCGACTGCAGATCTCATTCTTGTAAGCTGAAGCTTTTAACACTCATATATATAAATAAATCTTTTTATACCATTTTGGAAAATGAGAGGAATCGAGGCTTGAGAATCTGCTGACTTATTTCTTTGTTTGATAGGTAATGCGAGATGGTAAGATTGTCCAAGCTGGAAGTCATAGCAACATTCTACAGTCAGGTACAGACTTTGTAGAGTTGGTTGGTGCACACCAAAAGGGTCTGGATGCTGTTGATGCTAACAGAAGTAATTATAACAAAGGTGCATCATCACATATTGTTACAACCCAATCATGCAATTTGAAATCCAATATAATGGATGAAGCTAACCTAGAAGGCCTACAGGAGAATGATAATAGTCCAACTAAGATAGAGGCAGGGGGTGATTGGGAAGAAGGAAATGGAATATCAGGTGGTTCAGATACACAAAATAGAAAGGCACAACTTGTGCAGGAAGAAGAAAGAGAGACAGGCAGGGTTAGTGCATCTGTCTACTGGTCTTACATCACTGCTGCATACAAAGGGCGCTTAGTACCGATCATGTTATTGTCACAAGTAATATTTCAAGTACTACAAATAGGTAGTGATTATTGGATGGTATGGGTGAACCCTGTAACTCTTGATAGCAGTCCCTCGATTAGCAACTCCCTTCTTCTTGGGATCTATGTTGCCCTGGCATTAGGCAGCTCATTATTTGTTCTGTTGAGGTCAATCCTTCTTTCAGTTGCTGGATTTAAGGCAGCAAACTTGCTTTTCAGCAACATGCACAAGTGCATCTTCCATGCACCCATGTCATTCTTCGACGCAACTCCTAGTGGGCGCATTTTGAATCGGGTCAGTCCAGACTCCAAGCTTACTTTTTCTAGTTTTCTATTTCATAGGAATGGACTGAAATTATGATAGAGGTGAACATGTCTTCTGTCCATTGACAGGCATCAACGGACCAGAGTGCAGTAGACCTAACAGTTCCTTTTCAACTTGGAGCTTCAGCTTTTGCTTTTATACGTCTTGTGGGAATCACCGCAGTTATGTCTCAGGTTGCTTGGCAGGTCTTTCTTGTGTTTTTACCTGTTGCCGCAATTTCCGTATGGTACCAGGTATGTGTCTCTCAAAGACTCTGCAGTATGCCATTGAAACTTTGTCTGTCTCTGAAACCTTATTACCTTATTTTCGTATGAGAAAAAGATACTAGGAATATCATAGCCTTATTCTTAGTTCAACTACATAGTGAGGTTAACTCTCAGAATATACTGTAATGCGGAGTGGGCTACGATTAATTAGGTTATTAAATGTGCATTGATATGTTATTCTGGTCACTTTTTAGCAGCTGAACTTCACATTTTCCCATTCAAATCACAATATTTTAAGAATTGATGGGATTCTTGTAACTTAATATTTCTGCTTGCAGCAATATCATATAGTAACAGCCAGGGAATTGGCACGGTTGGTGGGTGTTTGTAGAGCTCCAATTCTTCAACATTTTTCTGAATCAATATCTGGTGCAGCAACAATTAGAGGTTTTGATCAGGAAGACCGATTCATCAGCACAAATTTATATTCGATTGATGTTTTTTCCAGACCTACTTTTCACAGTGCTGCATCCACGGAATGGCTATGCTTTAGGCTGGACCTACTGTCAACTTTTGTATTTGGCTTTTCCTTGGTTTTCTTGGTTTGTTTACCACAAGGTGTCATTGATGCAAGTGAGTACACAAAAACCATGACTATGTTGAGATGCATTTATCTTTTGTTTAATGAACGTATGTTAAAGAACAGAACAAATTTCTATGATAAGAAGTTATTTGATGGGCACCTTTTCAGGCATTGCTGGCTTGGCAATCACATATGGGCTGAACCTGAGTTCATTACTAGCTTGGATGATTTGGCTCTTATGTAATGTGGAGAACGAAGTTATTTCAGTGGAAAGGATATTGCAGTATTCACATATTCCTAGTGAGGCACCCCTTGTCATAGAGGAGTCAAGGCCAAACTCTGATTGGCCAGTAAAAGGAACAATAGATCTTTCTGATCTTCAGGTTAGTACTAGTAGAAAATTATTTGCTCTTGTATTTATGGTTAATCATTTACTGTTTACTTTACTATGTTAGACTGATAGAAGGGGTCATCTTGTCAGGTGCGCTATGCTTCACATCTTCCACTTGTTTTGAAAGGCCTTACATGCACTTTTCTGGGAGGAATGAAAGTGGGAGTGGTGGGGCGGACAGGAAGTGGAAAATCTACTCTTATTCAAGCACTCTTCCGTATTGTAGAACCATCCAGAGGAAAGATTCTCATTGATGACATTGATATCTCAAAAATAGGGCTGCATGATTTAAGATCCAAATTAAGTATTATTCCACAAGATCCAACAATGTTTGAGGGCAATCTACGCACTAATCTTGATCCTCTTGGAGAGCACTCGGACACAGAGATTTGGGAGGTGGGTATCATCTAAGTGTCTCATCTATTGTTCACTATGTAATGATTATGCCATTGTAAAGATAAGCTATCCTTTCTTTAAACAATATAAACATATCTTAGAAAGTCAAAGTTGATATGATTTGATGATTGGATTTTGTTTCCCCTGTAGGCTTTAAAAAAGTGTGAACTTGAAGAACTTGTGAGTGCAAAAGAAAACATGCTGGATTCTTTGGGTTTGTTCCATTCTTGCAGCCTCCCTTAAACATTAAAATAAAAATCAACATTCTTATCATAATATTCTTGCTTTCTGAATTCATTTCAAAACCATATCCAGTCTAACATGATGATAATCTCCTTTGCAGTAACTGAAAATGGAGAAAATTGGAGTGTAGGACAACGCCAGCTTGTTTGTTTGGGTCGAGCATTACTAAAGGGTAGCCGCATATTAGTCCTTGATGAAGCTACTGCCTCAGTAGACAGTGCAACTGATAATCTTATACAACAAACACTACGCTACCAGTTTTCTGACTGCACAGTAATTGCTGTAGCACATCGAATTCCAACTGTCATAGATAGTGATCTGGTTTTAGTGCTAAAAGATGGTATTTTTTTCATCATGTTGATTTTTTCTTAGTTGATTTTTTTTGTTTCCAAATCTGCATATTTTCTACATAACATTTGTGACAAATCTGATATTATGGTGGATTTTTGTCTAAAACCAGGCAGAATTTCTGAATTTGACTCTCCAGTGAAACTCTTGGAAGATAAGTCTTCTTCCTTTTCGAAGCTTGTTTCAGAGTACTCCTTGAGATCTAAAGTATCTCAGTGAACTCATACGATGCTCAATGTGCTGACATAAGTCACTCATGATGGTATCAAAGCTTCTGTGTCCGTCTTAAAGTATGGATCCATTTCCCATCTATATTATGCTATGCACCAGGATTTCATTGGATGTCAGGCACAGCCTGACTTTAACAACCATCCTTGAGGCATTGAGAATTACAGGATATTGAAAAGACAACATCCTGAGAATAAGCCTGACAGTGGGATTTGCATCTAGACCTTCGAGTCAGTGTATTTTTTCTTCATAAGTGAAATACATGGTCATTCTCTATTAGCCCAAATCAATCAGAGACGGTGATTTCAAATTGGGGAACCAATATTGCGTCTTTGCTACTTTTCATTCCACGTTGATTCACTTCCATTCCATTGTGCAGCCTTCTACAGAAGGCAAAATGAGCATACAAAGCACAATGCATTTCTTCCTGAAAAAGCTAAAGACGAAATCTTGGGGACTACTAGTCATTCTGTTGGAGTTTACAAAAAAAAGGCCAGGATGCACAAAGAAGGCACAGAGGATAGAGGATATGGATGGATCACATTAAATTTATATGTATGGGGCCTGTAACCAGTGTAGCAGATAACTAAGGTAAAATCTCTTTGTTAGATATTGGTGAGCAGAACATTTGTGATATTTGTAATACAGATGCTAGCTGTCTACTCAGTTCACAACAATTAAACCAGTCAATTTCATTCACTTCTCAACTAATTCTGGTTGTTGAATGTTCCAAAAGGTATAGTTTATACTTTACAAAAATAATTTGTAACGGATTTGTTGTGAAAAGATGAGAAGAATACATATATATAGATAGATAGATGAGAAGAATATATATATATATATATATATATTCTATAATACTTTTTAACAAAATTCATGATTTTCTGTTTTTAAATGGACAGTTGTTTTAATAAACCGGACAAATTATAGAAGCATGTGACCTGACTGGTGCTTCTGATAACGTGTTTAATTCAGCTGATGCATGGAAAATAATTGTAAACATATTTGAAAATGTTGAATAATCATTCAGAACATATCTCATGGGGTTGACATGTAAAAGCTTGCTTATAAAACTGTGAAATAACATTGTAACTGCAATTAAAGTGATATATAGTGAGGGAAAACAAAACTCATTCCTTGTTGCATAAGTCTGTTTTACTGATGGTGCTACAAGCTATTATAGTTAGAAAGCCTTGTCTCTTTGAGAATAGTTTTCAAGCTATGAAAGGGTTATCAAGAAGTCCCTACATTACCCTGTTTAGCTTATGTGTATGTAGCTATTCTACAGTATTCTACAATGGAGGTTAATGTATCAGAGCATGTATCAGATGCTTCTAGTCCTCGGGTTTTATAATGTCCACAGGTGCAGCGAATTCTGGTTATAGGGCAGAAAATATTTCTGGATTTTGTTTGTCTCTAGCTCAAGGCAATCATAAGTGTTATTCTCTTTGGTTGTGTATCTACTTTGATTTAATTGTTTATGAATGTAGCACTCTATTATCTTATATACTAAGCCTCAGTCTCAAGGCCAAATCGAGACTTTTCTGATGGAACTTTTGTTTTGATTAATGTACTTTACTTTCACAACCAATTTAGTAAGGTAGCAAAGTAAAATCATTAAGAAATTTGTAACCCATACAATCATAGCAATTAGAAGACCCTATGATTTTTACTTTGTTGTCTTTTATCCTAGCGTTTTATAAATATCTATATAAGGGAAAGAAACTTGGTATGAAATGTTCAGACAATATCTTGCTTAATATTTGTTAGAAAGTGGCAACAAGTAAGTTCTTCTATCATTGAATGTGTCCTTGCATGCTAGAAGACATAAAACAGGAAGCCAAATGTATTAATGTAATTTTCCAAAGTTTAGACTTAGGAAAAGTGTATTAAGTGATCTAATTATTAATTGACTTAACGGAGTCACTTTTATAAAGTTCAAGTGGAAATAATTTAAGTGATGGCTAATCTAATCTTGGCCATTGATCTCACCGAAGGATTACATCCATTGATCCATAGTGAGATGTTAGTGTTTTCACTTGGCCATTGAGTTAAAAGGATGATTGATTTGGTGGAGAGGACACACAGAGATACAGAGAGATTTCTTACTCATATCTTTCAGCCGGAGAGTGAGAAAAGAGAAGTTTGAAGAGAAGTTTTGCAGAGAAGACGGAGGAGCAGTCATCCGGAGGATCAATAGAGAGATCAGGCAGAGAGAGCCGTATGGATTTGCTGAGAGGGAGGCCGTACAGATTTGCAGCTCGGTCGTACAGCAACCCGCATGTGTGAGCAGGGCCGTACAGATCCGTCCGTACTGTTGACGTAGAGGGTCGTACGGATTCGTACAACTGACACATAGTGATGTACAGCTGCGCAGAGGGTCGTTTAGATTTGTTGGGTGTTCTCAATGATTCGCAGAGGTTTGATTTTTCCAGGTTGGGTAAATTGATTTTCTGGATCGTATTTGTTCTATATCTTCATAATAAAATTTCTTTTCAAACTGCTGCACCGGTTTTCCCATCTTGGGTTTTATCCGAGGGTTTATACCCAAAAAGATTTGTGTCTTCATTGATGTGATTGATGTTATATTTCTCTCAGTGTTTTTTTTTCCGTTGCATAGTGAAGAAATGCATTTGTGGTTAAAAGTAGTAATTGGGTTTAATAAAATAATCTGGCATACTTTAACTCAAGATTGGATTTAAATGAAATTTACATGGTATCAGAGCTCTTCTGAGCAGATCTGAGAGAAAGCAGTAGTTTGTTGGATAGATCAGGGGCATATCTATCCTAGGGTTTACATGTACACTTCCTTATGGCCGTACAGTTGAGAGTTGAGGATAGACTCCAGGGGGCACAAAACTCTCCTACTTGGAAAGAGAGGATCACTAGGATCCTGGATGTCAGTGATGCTGAGGAGCACATTGACGACCATAAGGTTGCTTCCACAGATCCGGCAAAGTTGGCAAAGTGGAAGAAGATAGATTCTAGAGCTATGTTGATAATCTTGGATGGAGTGAAGGACCACATAGTCCCTCATCTTTCTGGGAAGAAGACCGCATTAGAGATGTGGAAGGCTTTGGAAAGTCTTTACCAAAGCAAGAACGAAAACTGGAAGATGGTGCTGCAGGAGAGATTACATAGTACCACGACGACCAAGGGTGAAGGAGTGGTGCCTTATCTCACAAGGCTCACACAGATTAGAGATGAGCTTGGAGTAGTTGGCTTTAAGACTGAGGATGAGGAGCTAGTTCGGATAGCCCTCAATGGCTTTTCTAAGCCATAGGATGTCTTTGTCAAAGGCGTGGTGACTAGGGAGGAGCTCCCTGACTGGCAGAGATTGTGGGATGACTTTGTGCAGGAAGAGACCCGTATGGGTCAAGGTTCAGCTTCATCTAGCGGTGCCCCACAAATCATGGATGAAGAGGTTCTAGCCTTAGCAAGCAAAGGCAAGGGAAAGGAAAAGAAGAAGGGTGGTAAGAAGAACATTGACATGTCAAAGGTCAAGTGTTTCATCTGCCACAAGCATGGACACTTTGCTTCCCAGTGCCCAGATAGAAAGAAAAAGAACAACACACAGATGGCAAGTTTAGCAGAGGTGGATGACTTCAGCAAGAGTTTTGGTGAGGACTTTTGTTTGATAGCTTGCATGGCAAGTTCCATTAACAACAACATCTGGCATGTGGACATCGGTGCTTCTTGTCACATGACAAGACATAAATCGTTCTTCAAGAGCTTGCAGGAGGGTGGAGTAAATATCCACATTGAGTTGGGAGATGATGCGTGGTATTAGGCGCAGGGTGTTGGTACTGTTTCGTATCAGAGGGAGTCTGGCAAGCCCATCAGCTTTGCTGATGTTTTATGTGTTCCAGGGATGACGAAGAATCTCATATCTGTTTCCACACTGGAAGACAAGGGTTTTCTAGTGACTTTTCGGGATAAGAAAGTATATATCAGGCCACATGGGTCAGATCAAAGATTGGATCGGATGATTGGGGTCCGGAGCGGGAAGGTTTACAGACTACAGTTCGAGCTTGCAAAGGCTCTGGTCAGTAGCAGCAGCAGTGATTGTGAGTTGTGGCATAGGAGGATGGCACACTTACATCATGGAGTAGTGAGGCATTTGAGACAGACAGTTATTGGAGTTCCTTCAATACAGGAGGAGAATCATAACCACTGCAAGGGTTGTGCGTTGGGGAAGAACATCAGGAGGCCTTTCCCACAGAGTGAGCACAAGTCTGAGGGGACCTTGGACTTAGTGCATTTGGATGTATGCGGATCGATGAACGTCCATTCTTTCAATGGCTACAGTTATTGCGTCACATTCATTGATGACTATTCCAGGAAGACCTGGATCTATTTCTTGAAGGCCAAGTCAGAGGTTTTTGAGCGTTTCCAAGAGTTTAAGACTCTCGTGGAAAACCAGATAGGGAGAAAGATTCAGATATTGAGGACTGACAACGGGGGTGAGTACACCGACAAAGAGTTCTTGGAGTACTGTGCATTAGAAGGGATCAAGAAGGAACACACTGTTCCTCACACCTCGCAACAAAATGGAGTGACGGAGAGAAAGAACAGGACACTAGTGAGTGTAGCCAAGGCCATGCTATTTGATCAGGGATTACCACTATTCCTATGGGCCGAGGCATTTTGGACTGCAGTATATGTCCAGAACATGTGTCCTCAGTCAACTTTGGGGAGGAAGACACCGAGGAGGTATTCACAGGGACTAGACCAGATGTGAGTCATTTACGCATATTTGGGAGTATATGCTATTGTCACATTCATGCTGACACTAGGAAGAAGTTGGACCCTTCTGGTGAGAAAGGGGCTTCTAGTTCGTTATAGTGAGACTTCTAAGGCATACATAGTTTATGTTTCGGATCGCAAGAGGATCATTGTGAGCAGGGATGTCCAGTTTGATGAGGACATAGCCTTAAGAAAATCTATGGACTTACCAACACAAGAGCAACCAACAGAGGACTCGAGAGTCAAGTTGGAGGAGCTACAGGTACAGACACAGGGCACAGGTTCTGGTAGTCAGAGGGAGTCAGGTGGACATGATCCTCCTATCATTGATGTGGAGGATGAGCAACATCAGGAGGAGGATATCCAACAGCCGCAACACGCAGACACTAGGCCACGACCTAGGTGGTACAGGTCCACAGTTCATGATTCCAGGCAGGTGAGTCTTCTACAGAGCTCCATGAGGCGGAGCAAACCACCAGATAGACTTCCCTATTTGGCACTGATGACGAAGTTGATTAACTCTGAACCTTCTAGTTTCGAGGAGGCCGCACAACATGATGTGTGGCAAGAGGCCATGGTTGAGGAGTATGACTCAATCATGAAGAACCATATATGGGAGGTTGTGTCGAGGCCAGAAGGTAAAAAGGTGGTGGGATCCAGATGGATCTACAAGGTAAAGCATGCAGCAGGCGAAAGTGTGGAGAAGTACAAGGCATGCTTCGAGGCAAAGGGGTATTCACAGAAGGAAGGTATTGAATATGAGGAGACCTTTGCCCCTGTCGCCAGATATTCTTCTATTCAGACTATCCTATCATTGGCAGCAGAGATGGGTTGGTGCGTTCATCAGATGGACGTGAAGACTGTTAAGATTCAAAATGCTAAGATAGATAACATCAATATTCAATTCAATTTCACAACAATAGCATATATAGGATCACTGAAAGAGACACAATCACAAGATAGACACAGATTTATCCTGGGAAACCCTCTAGGGGAAGAAAACCTAGCAAAAACTTCCTCAATATAGATGATCAAAAGTACAAAGACAAAACCCCAAACCAGTGCTCCTCCTTGCAGATATCTCTCTCTCTCTCTCCTATGCGAATTACACCAGTGCGTGTGTGTGTCCAAATGAGGAGCATATCACTCCTATTTATACTTTATCTTTCACTTGACTTTTTCACTAACTAGGTCGACCCCAACAAACTTAACTGGGCTGATTTACTTAGGAAGACTCAAAACAATATAATATTACTTTTTGGAGGGTTCTATCGACCCGACTTACAAAGGAGGTTTTACCTCATGACTCTATGATGACCAAATATAATAATAACATCCCGATGGATGAATAAAACATCTCCGAATAAATAATAATAAAATACAATAGAATATTCTTAGAAGTTACAATATTTCAACACTTTCCCTTAACGAGAAGGGTATTCTATTGACAACAACAACATCAACTGTAGGAGCAAGGAGAGAGATCATCATCAACAACATCAAGGTGATACATCTATAAATCATTGGAAGTTTCTTCAACAATATCAACAACTGGAACAATTACTGGAACATCTTCAACATCTTCAGTACTAGAGCATCATCTTCTACAGCACTGAGTCTTCATCTTTGATCTTTATCTTCTGCAGCACTCGATCGCTCGATCGTCTACAACAACACTTGATATCTCGATTATCTACAACAACTCTTGATCTTTCGATCAACAACATCATCATTTGCAGCAACATAACCTGCAACACACATGATCCAATTACGGGATGATCAATCCCTCTCACTTTAGGACATAAGTCCAAGGATGATGCAATCCTAACCACATCACTGAGACAAAAGTCTGAGGATCACTTTAGGACTAATGTCCAGGGATGATACAATCCCAACCACATCACGGTGACAAAAGTCTGCGGATCACTTTAGGACTAATGTCCAGGGATGATACAATCCCAACCACATCACGGTAACAAAAGTCCGCGGATCACTTTAGGACTAATGTCCAGGGATGATACAATCCCAACCACATCATGGAGACAAAAGTCTGTGGATCACTTTAGGACTAATGTCCAGGGATGATACAATCCCAACCATGTCATGGAGAAAAAAGTCTGTGGATCACTTTAGGACTAATGTCCAAGGATGATACAATCCCACTGCAACATCATCATCACTGCTCCCCCTTTCGAGGAAGGTCCTTTCGAACTACACCAAGCTTGTCATGGAAGTAGTCAAACTTCACTCGAGATAGAGGCTTAGTCAACACATCAACAACTTGCTCATCAGTGCTCACATATTGGAGCTTTATAGCTCCCTTCTGTACCATATCCCGTATGTAAAAATACCGGATTTCTATGTGCTTTGACTTGTCATGGAACATTGGGTTCTCCGTCATCTTTGTACAACTCTGGTTGTCACATAGAATCACCGTAGTATCCAACTCCAGGTCAAATAGACTTGACATCAATTTTCGAAGCCATATGGCTTCACAACTAGCAGAACAAGCTGCTATATACTCTGCTTCAGTTGTGCTGCGAGAAACATTGGACTACTTCCTGCTAAACCATGAGATCATGGCGGATCCCAGACAATAACATCCACCTGAGGTGCTCTTTCTGTCTGAGACACTTCCATCCCAATCTGCATCTGTATAACCATACAATCTGTAGTCATGATCTCCAACATAGTATAGACCAAAGTCTATCGTACCTTTCAGGTACCTCATCACATGCTTTGCAGTTACCAGGTGAACACGTCTAGGCTCAACTAGATATTGACTCAGGGTGTTGACAACAAAGCATATATCTGGCTTGGTATTCGTAAGATACATCAACGACCCAATAATCTGTTCGTACTTAGTCACATCCTCTAACTCTGACGATTCATCAACTAACAACTTCAGGTTGGTATCCATGGGTGTGGCCATGGCTTTACATTCCAACATATCAAATCTTTTTAGGATTTCCACAACATACTTTCCCTAGTTGAGAAAGATTCCTTCTGGGTTCTGCCATACTTCCAGACCTAGAAAATAGTGCATCAATCCAAGGTCTTCCATCTCAAATTATTCAGCGAGCTTCTTCTTACACTCTACAATTTGTTTCTCATTTCCTGTCAGAAATAAATCATCCACATACAACAATAATATGACAGGTTCACCATCCATAACCTTAAAGTAAAGGTTAGGGTCAGCTTTACTTTTGGTAAATCCCAAGTTCGTCAAAAAGCTATCTATCCTTCCGTACCAAGCTCTAGGAGCTTGCTTCAATCCATACAGAGCCTTCTTCAACTTGCATACGTGAGTCCGTCTGTCTTCAACTTCAAATCCCTGTGGCTGTTCTATGTACACTACTTCCTCAATCACACCATTTAGGAAAGCTGTCTTCACATCCATCTAGTGTAAACTCCACTTCATCATGGATGCAAGTGCCATGATGGTTCTAATGGAAGTGAACCTTGCTACTGGCGCAAATGTCTCTTCATAATCAATTCCCTCTTCCTGAGAGAATCCTCTAGCCACAAACCTTGCCTTGTATTTCTCAATACTTCCATTAGCTGCATGCTTTATCTTGTAGATCCACTTGGAAGATACCACACTTATTCCTTCTGGTTTGGGAACTATATCCCAAACATCATTCTTCATTATTGATTGGTATTCTCCCGTCATTGCTTCTACCCATTCTTTCTTTTGTATAGCTTCTTCATAACTGATAGGTTCTTGATCTACAAGATCACACATCAAAGCCACATAATTGGAAAATGGTTTTGGCTTCTTGCTTACTCTTGTGGAGCCTTCTGGAGCTCCATACTTCTCTGTTTCTTGTATAATTTCTCTTGCCCAAGCAGGTTTTCTCTTTCGTGACATATTCATAGTGGGAGGTTCTTGAGGTTCTAGCATATCATGGTCTTTTGGTGTTTCATCTTCGGGGGAGGGTGCAACTTCTACATTTCTGGGAGGTACATCTTCTTCATATACTTCTTCATGTTGGCACTTTCTGGATCTCTTGAGAGCTGCTTCTTCGTCAAATGTTACATCTCTACTAATCTCCATGTGATGGAATCCTGGAATGTATATTCTGAAGGCTTTGGAGACTTCACAGCATCCAACAAATATTCCCTTCTTTCCGGAAGGGTCCAACTTGGTTCTCTTTTCTTTTGGTATGTGAACATATACTTGGCAACCAAATATCTTGAGATGGCTCACTTCAGGCTTCTTTCCTGTGAACATTTCTTCTGGAGTCTTGAATCCAAGGGCACTATGGGATAATCTATTATGTACATAAACTGTCATCCTTGCTGCTTCAACCCATAGATGCATTGGAAGATCTTGATCATGTATCATTGTCTTCACTGCTTCCATAATGGTCCTATTCTTTCTTTCCGCAACACCATTCTTTATTCTTTGTCTCACTCTTCGGAAATGGATTCTTGATATTCTTTCCTTTTGCACATCCCTTGCAAATGCCTTCATGATCGATCTTCAAATCTAGTAATCCCATCACTATTTTGCTCACATGGGGTAGTGCTTTGTAGTTGATGTGAGCAAGCCTCCTATGCCATAATTCACCTGGGCAAGTGGTCTCATGAACATGGGCTGTTTCTGAATGTCTCTAGAGTTTATATAAGCCTCCTTCTTCACCAATGACAACTGCATCTTCAATTGATTTTACTTTGGGACACATAAGTACTTGTCCATCTATGAATGCAACCCTATATCCTTTCTTATCTAATGCCAAGATAGAAAATAGGTTCTTCTTCAAACCTGGTACATATAAGACTTCCTTCATCTTCATGGGGGTTCCAGAATCAAGCTTGTAGCTTGCTTCACCAATTCCTTTGATAGGATATTGATAGTCATCTCCTAATGATACATTCTGAGGAGATTTCTTCTCTTCAAGTTTTGACAGAGTTTTCTTTTGTCCCGTCATGTGCTTTGAAGCACCACTATCAATAAGCCATGTATCTTCTCTAGGTGTCACAGATCCAGAGAGTGCAGAGAATAATATATACTCTTTTGCATCTTCTTCTTTTGCTTGTTTTCTTCGAGGTCCTTCTTCCTCTTCTTCTTCATCTTCATCTTCAGCTAGGTGTGCATGATGTCTTTTGTTGTTGTTCCTCTTCTTGTATTCTTCTTTCTTCAATGGATAATTTCTGGCAATGTGTCCTAGCTTGTCACAATTGAAACATTGAAAGTTGGAGTAGGTTCTTCTTGGATTGTTTCCTCTTGTCCTTCGGAACTTCTTGGGAGGTTGAGACTCCTTGTGGCTTTCCTTCTTGAAGTTAGATTGACTTCTTCCTCTCTTGGTATGGGTGGCTAGGGCTTGATCATCTTCTTTACGTAGAGCTTCTCTATTGGATACTCTAGCCTCCTCTTGGATGCAATCTTCCCATACAATGTCAAATTTCATGCTTTCCTTTCTGGCACACATAGTCTGGATGAATGAATCCCAAGGTCTAGTGAGACCATTGAGAGCAGTCATAACTAGCTCATCTTCATCAAGGGAGTCTCCGATGCTAGTTGCTCCTTGAACTGGGAGACCCTTGTGAAGTGGTCTTGGATGGATTCTCCTTGGCACATCTTGGTACTCTTTAATTGAGCTCTCAAATTCACATTCCTATTGATGTTCCTTCCATCATACATTCTAGCTAGGGCATCATGCATCTCCCTTCGGGGTCTTCTTGGATGACACTTGAGGAATCAAGTGGTCTTTGATAGAATCAATAATGATCCTCTTTGCCCTAATCAGGGCCTTCTTGTGCTTCTCCTTAGCTTCATCCTCTTCAGGTTCTGCAACTTCTTCCTTGATGTATTTGGCAAGATCATTCTCTTCAAGAACGAGGCCAATCCTATATTTCCATGCTAAAAAATTCTCTATGCCTTCTAGCTTATCCTCAAGCTTAGTGCTTGGGGCCATCTTATCTAGGAGGTCACCAAAAAATGAAAATTTTCAAAATGCAAAACTGACCTTACTAGGAGATGCGCTTAACTGAGGTGAATTGAATGGTACACTTGGTTTCTGGAGATTCCAAATTTTCACCTCTCAAAATTGACTTGTGCAATTTTGATCTGCAGTTTTCTGGTCCAAAGTCAAACTAGGGTTTGACTTTCCCAAAGATCTACCCACTCAAAAATTTCGATCCAGGGCTCAATAGATGCACCCTAGGGAGGCGCAACTTTCTATGCAATCAAATTTCCAAAATTCCAACTTGGACAGAAACCCTAATTTCTTGCTGGAGGGAGAAGAGAGAAAGTTTCACCTTGTGAAAGCTGTCCTATTTAGGCCAGCTCTTATACCATGTTAAGATTCAAAATGCTAAGATAGATAACATCAGTATTCAATTCAATTTCACAGCAATAGCATATACAGGATCACTGAAAGAAACACAATCACAAGATAGACACAAATTTATCCTGGGAAACCCTCTAGGGGAAGAAAAACCAGCAAAAACTTCCTCAATATATATGATCAAAAGTACAAAGACAAAACCCCAAACAAGTGATCCTTCTCCTTGCAGATCTCTCTCTCTCTCTCTCTCCTATGCGAATTACACAAGTGAGTGTGTGTGTCCAAATGAGGAGCATATCACTCCTATTTATACTTTATCTTCCACTTGACTTTTTCAGTAACTAGGTTGGCCCCAACAAACTTAACTGGGCCGACTTATCTAGGAAGACTCAAAACAATATAATATTACTTTTTGGAGGGTTCTATCGACTCGACTTACAAAGGAGGTTTTACCTCATGACTCTATGATGACCAAATACAATAATGACATCCCGACAGAGGAATAAAACATCTCCGAATAAATAATAATAAAATACAATAGAATATTCTTTGAAGTTACAATATTTCAACAAAGACCGCCTCCCTCAACGGAGTTATAGAGGAAGAGGTGTATATTGAGTAGCCAGAGGGGTTTGAGGTGAAGAGCAGGGAGTCGCATGCATGCAGGTTGCAAAGAGCTCTTTATGGGCTCAAGAAGGCGCCTCGAGCATGGTACTCGAGGATCGGAAACTATCAACTATCTACGGGAGATGGGATTCCAGCGGAGTGAGGCAAACCATAACCTGTACTTCTTGTCAGGTGAGGTACCTCTCATATTGGTACTATATGTGGATGATCTCTTTCTTACAGTAGATGAGAGGTTGATCGGGGACTGCAAGTCTAATCTTGTTGTAGAGTTTGAGATGAAAGACCTTGGGTTGATGCATTACTTCCTAGGTCTGGAGGTTTGGCAGAGATATGGGTGCTTCTTCATTGGTCAGGGGAAGTATGCAGTAGAGATCTTGAGGAGATTCAGGATGGAGGACTGTAGGCCTATGTCCACGCCTCTAGTTACCAACTAGAAGAATATTGATGCATCAAGATCAGAGTGTTAAATTAATGTAACTTCCAAGAATATTCTACTTGTACTTTATTATTGTAACTCCATCGGGGATGCTTTACCTCCGTTCAGAGATGTCATTATTATATTTGGTCATGTAAAAGTCATGAGGTAAAACCTCCATTGTAAGTCGGGTTGTTAGTACCCTAAAGAATGTAATATAATATTATTTGAGTCTTTCTAGGAGAGGTCGGCCCAGTTAGTTAAAGTGAGGCCGACCTAGCTGGGATAAAGCAAGTAAAAGGTAAAGTATAAATAGAGAGTGAGTTCCTCTCATTTGTACCATCACTCACTTGTGCAATTCACATTAGAGGAGAAAGAGAGATATCTGCGAAGGAGGAGGATGATTGGATTGGGTCTAGAGTTTGGGTTTGTCTCTCTTATTTGTGAGACCTATTTTGGGCATTGTACTTTGATCATCCATATTGAGGAAGTTCTTGCTGAGTTTTCTTCCCCTTGAGGGTTTCCCAGGATATATTGTTTTGTGCTTTGTGATGGTGTATCTTTCAGAGATCCTTATTATGATGCTATTGTGAATAATGTATTCAATGCTAATTAAATTGGAATCTAATATATAGTAGCATATATCTTAACATGGTTTCAGAGCTAGACTAAAAATAACAACTTTCATAGGGTAAAACTCTCTCTCTCTCTCTCTCTCCGAGCATAAAAATTAGGGCTTCTGACATAAGTGGAATTTTGGAGTGCAATTGGCATAGGGAAGTGCGCCTCTCCAAGTTCAAAATTTTGGTACCATGATCGGAGTTTTTCAGTGGGTGAAACTCCTGGAAAGTCAAACCCTAGTTTGAATTTGGACCAGAAAACTAGAAAACCAGAGAAAGCTAGAAACAACAGATCAAAATTTCGCAAGTCAATTTTCAAGGGTGAAATTTTGGAATCTTCAGAAACCAAGTGTACCAGCATACTCGCCTCAGTCAAACGCATCTTTTGGTGAGTTCAGTTTTTGATTTTGAGAAATTTTTATTTTTGGTTATTCTCTGATCTCTGGGTTAATATGGCACCAAGCACTAAGCTTGATGACAAGTTGGAAGGCATAGAGAACTTCCGTGCTTGGAAGTATAGGATTGGACTCATTCTAGAAGAGAATGATCTTTCAAATTTTGTTAAAGAAGATGTACTAGAAACTGCAGAAGCTGAAGCCAAAGAAAGAAAAGAAGAATACAAGAACAAGAGCAACATAAGAGATCATGCTCACTTAGCCGAAGAAGACAAATAAGAAGAACCCCCAAGAAGCAAGCAAAGGAAGAAGTAGAAGAATATGTTTTATTCTCCGCTCTCTCTGGGTCCATGACACCTGGAAATGACACATGGCTAATTGATAGTGGTGCTTCAAAGCACATGACAGGTTAGAAGAAGACTCTATCAAGTTTAGAAGAAAAGAACTCCCCTCAGAAGGTATCATTAGGAGATGATTACCAATACCCTATTAAGGGAATAGGAGAAGCCACCTACAAGCTTGATTCAAAAACCCCGATGAAGATGAAGGATGTACTATATGTACCAGGCCTAAAGAAGAACCTACTTTCTATCTCAACTTTAGATAAGAAAGGGTTTAGGGTTGCCTTTATAGATGGAGAAGTTCTCATGTGGCCCAAAGGAATATCTATAGAAGATGCAGTCGTTATTGGAATAGAAGGAGGTCTATACAAACTAAAAGGACATTCAGAAGCAACCTTGATTCATGATATTACAAGTCTATGTGATCTATATATCATAAGCAAGAAAGGCATAAGACCTCAGGATCAGATGATGGAGTAGAGCTCACCATTAGACATTCCAGTAATCCCTGCAAGGAGACTGCGATCAAAAGAGATCCCACCAAACAAACAAAGATAAGTATTTGAATTATCATTTTTATCAAATTGTTTAAATGATATTCTTCAGTTGTGTACATGTTTATATTCCTAGAAGTATAGTATGCATGTTAGAACATTTGCATTAATATGTGATGGGTAAGTAGCCTATGGTGCTATACAACATCCCATTGCTACTTATCTAGAGTGAAACCTCTTTGCTGATATATTGGAGTAGTGCATGCTCTTAATAATGTTCCGGTAGAGATGGAAGGCATCTAGAAAGTTACCATATGAATGTGGGATATGGATGAATGTTGTGTTATTGGCTAAGATAGCATTATGACAATATGACTTATGTTTTTATGCATATGTTTTGGAAACTATGAAATGTTTCTAACCATGCTACCGAATTTGACTTATAGGAAGTATCGTACACGATCACCTACAAATGAAGAATGACGAGACTTGTTCTGTAGAACAAGTGACGATGGTTCAACTATAAACAAGACTAATGAAATCAAGCAAAGGAAGTCGACTATGGCGAGATGTTTCTCTAGTATCTAGACTCATGGTGTAATCAAAGTAGAAGAAGATATCAAGCAACCTCTAGGACTCAGAGAACCACATGTATGCAGATTGAAGAAGACTTTGTACGGGATTAGAAGTCACCCATGGATAGAATGATGAGTTCAAGGATCACCTAGAGTGATGAGACATCAACCTTTTCTACAAGGTTGAAGATGAGAAGCTCATAGATGGGTGCAAGAGAGAACTTGCAACAGAGTTTAAGATCTTGGTATCCAGTGACTTAGAAAGATGAAATAAATGGATATATAAGATGTGGAAGGAATCAATTATGAAGAGACATTTGCTCCCGTAGCAAGGTACACTTCCATTAGAACCATCATGGCATTTGCAGTCACGATGAAGTGGAATTTACACCAGATGGATGTGAAAACAACTTTTCTGAATGGTGTCATTGAAGAGGAAGTGTACATAGAACAACCGCAAGGAATTGAGGTTGAAGACAAAGAGACGCATGTTTGCAAACTGAAGAAGGCTCTGTATGGGTTGAAGCAAGCTCCAAGAGCTTGGTTTGGAAGAATTGACAATTTTTCTGACGAGCTTGGGCTTTACCAAGAGTAAAGCTGATCCTAACCTTTACTTCAAGGTTATGGATGACGAACCTGTCATATTATTGTTATATATGGATGACTTATTCCTGACAAGAAATGAGAAGCAAATTTCAGAGTGCAAGAAGAAGCTCGTTGCAGAATTCGAGATGAAAGACCTTGGCTTAATGCATTATTTTCTAGGTCTCGAAGTATGACAGAACCTAGAGGGAATCTTCCTTAACCAAGGGAAGTATGCAGTAGAAATCTTGAAAATATTTGATATGTTGGAGTGTAAAGCCATGGCCACACCCATGGATACAAATTTGAAGTTACTATCTGATGTTTTGTCAGAATTGATGGATATGACTCTATACAAGCATATTATTGAGTCATTGATGTATTTGACGAATACCAAGCCAGATATATGCTTTGCTGTGAACACCTTGATTCAATATCTGGTTGAGCCCAGACGTGTTCACCTTGTAGCTGCAAAGCATGTGATGAGGTACCTAAAAGGTACAATAGACTGTGGTCTCAATTATACTAGAGATCATGACTTTAGACTATTCGGTTACATAGATTTAGATTGGCCAGGAAGTGTCTCAGACAGGAAGAGCACTTCAAGTGGATGTTACAGTCTGGGGTCAGCCATGATCTCATGGCTAAGCAGGAAGCAATCCAGTGTTGCTCTTAGCACTACAGAAGCAGAGTATATTGCAGCCTGTTCTGCTAGTTGTGAAGCCATATGGCTTCGGAAGTTGTTATCAGGTCTATTTGATCCAGAGTTGGATACCACAGTGATTCTATGTGATAATCAGAGTTGTATAAAGATGACAGAGAACCCTGTGTTCCATGATAATTCGAAGCACATAGAAATACAATATTTCTATATTCGTGATATGGTGCAGAAGGGAGCTATAAAGCTCCAATATGTGAGCATGGATGAGCAAGTTGCAGATGTGTTGACTAAGCCTCTGTCTCGTGTGAAGTTTGAGCACTTCCGTGACAAGCTTGGTGTAGTTTGTAAGGACTTCCATCGAAGGGGGGAGTAGTGCTAATGATATTGTGGTGCAGTGAGATTGATCATCCCTAGACAATGATCCCGTAATTTTGAAAGGAAGGATAGTCTTAAATGTTGATCCTGAGTTGTGGTGAGATTGATCATCCCTAGATAGTGATCCCGTAATTCCAAAAGGAAGGATAGTCTTAAATGTTGATCATGAGTTGTGGTGGGATTGATCATCCCTAAACAGTGATCCTGTAATTCCGAAAGGAAGGATAGTCTTAAATGTTGATCCTTAGACTGAATCCCTAGTTCCGAAAGGAAGGATTGTCTAAGATGTGAGTGTTGGAATGAATCCCTGGTTCCGAAAGGAAGGATTGTCCATGATCCCCAGTTCCGAAAGGAAGGATCACCAGAGTTGTTGGACTGAATCTCGAGTTCCGAAAGGAAGGATTGTCCATGATCCCAGTTCCGAAAGGAAGGATCAATAGAGTTGTTGGATTGAATCCAGAGTTCCGAAAGGAAGGATTGTCCATGATCCCACTTCCGGAATGAAAGATCACCAGAGTTGTTGGACTGAATCTCGAGTTCCAAAAGGAAGGATTGTCCATGATCCCAATTCCAAAAGGAAGGATCACCAGTGTTGTTGGACTGAATCCTTGGTTCCGAAAGGAAGGACTGTCCATGATCCCTGGTTCCGAAAGGAAGGATCACCATTATTGTTGGATTGAATCCCTGGTTCCGAAAGGAAGGATTGTCCATGATCCCAATTCCGAAAGGAAGGATCACCAGAGTTGTTGGACTGAATCCCGAGTCCCGAAAGGAAGGATTGTCCATGATCCCAGTTCTGAAAGGAAGGATCACCAGAGTTGTTGGACTGAATCCTGAGTTCCGAAAGGAAGGATCACCAGAGTTGTTGGACTAAATCTTGAGTTCCGAAAGGAAGGATTGTCCATGATCCCAATTCCGAAAGGAAGGATCGCCAGAGTTGTTGGACTGAATCCCAAGTTTCGAAAGGAAGGATTGTCCATGATCCCAGTTCCTAAAGAAAGGATCGCCAGAGTTGTTGGACTGAATTCCGAGTTCCGAAAGGAAGGATTGTCCAGGATCCCTAGTTATGAAAGGAAGGATTGTCTAGGATCCCTAGTTCCGAAAGGAAGGATCATGTGTGCTGTAGGTGATGATGCTCCTGATGATATTCCAGTACTTTAGATGAGGATTCTCCAGAGCTGCAGATGATGATGTTCCAGGATGATCCAGTGCTGCAGATGATGATGTTAAAGTACTGTAGATGAGGATGCTCCAGTGCTGCAGATGATGATGTTCTAGTGCTGAAGATCAGGATTCTCCAGTACTGTAGATGTTCCAGTGTTGAAGATGACGATGCTCCAATGCTGCAGATATTCCAATGTTGAAGATGAGGATGCTCCAGTACTGAAGATGATGATACTTCAGCTCTATACTGAAGATGATGATGTTGTTGAAGAACTTCCAATGATTTATAGATGTATCAACCAATGTTCTAGATGATGTTGTTGATGATGCCCCTCCTCTCTCCAATGATGTTGTGTAGAGTTACACATGCAGATGTTGTTGTCAGTAGAATACCCTTCTTGTTAAGGGGGAGTGTTAAATTAATGTAACTTCAAAGAATATTCTACTTGTACTTTATTATTGTAACTTCGTCGGGGATGTTTTACCTCCGTTCGAAGATGTCATTATTATATTTGGTCATGTAAAATTCATGAGGTAAAACCTCCATTGTAAGTCGGATCGTTAGTACCCTAAAGAATGTAATATCATATTATTTGAGTCTTTCTAGGAGAGGTCGACCCAGTCAGTTAAAGTGAGTCCGATCTAGCTGGGATAAAAGTTAAGTAAAATGTAAACTATAAATAGGGAGTGAGTTCCTCTCATTTGTACCATCACTCAATTGTGCAATTCGCATTAGAGGAGAAAGAGAGATATTTGCGAAGGAGGAGGAGGATTGGATTGGGTCTAGAGTTTGGGTTTGTCTCTCTTATTTGTGAGACCTATTTTGGGAATTGTACTTTGATCATCTATATTGAGGAAGTTCTTGCTGGGTTTTCTTCCCCTTGAGGGTTTCCCAAGATATATTGTTTTGTGCTTTTTGATTGTGTATCTTTCAGAGATCCTTATTATGCTGCTATTGTGAATAATGTATTGAATGCTAAGGAAATTGGAAGCTAGTCTATAGTAGCATATAATCTTAACACATAGGAGTTTGATCCTACATTGTATCGTCAGCTTATTGGGTCGCTTATGTATCTGGTCAACACACGACCAGACATTAGCTTTGCAGTTAATTCTTTGAGTAAGTTCATGGTGAACCCTCGAAGAGTGCATTGGACAGCTGCGAAGCACATACTTCACTATATTAGAGGTACAATGGAGTATGGATTGGCTTATGAGCGTAGTGGGAGTATACAGTTAGCAGGCTTCACAGATGTTGACTGGGCAAGATGTGTAGAAGACCAGAAGAGCACTTCAGGTTGTTGTTTCAACATTGGGTCAGGGGTTGTCTCTTGGTTCAACAGGAAGTAGAAGTCAGTTGCATTGAGCTCGGCAGAAGCTGAGTACATGGCAGCCAGTTTGGCAGCATGTGAAGGGATGTAGTTGAGGAAGTTGCTCTCAGGATTATTCGAGAGTGAGTTGGAGACTACTATAGTTCACTGTGACAATCAGAGTGGCATTAACCTTTCTAAGAATCCAATGTTCCATGACAGGAGAAAACACATAGACATCTGGTATCACTTCCTTAGAGATTGTGTTCAGAGAGGAACCATTCGGTTGGAGTATATTCAGACAGATAAGCAGGTGGCAGACATATTCACCCAAGGCACTTTGCAAACTCAAGTTTGTGAAATTCAGAGACAAGTTGGGGTTGCTACCGAATCCCTTCCTCGTTGACAGGGAGTGTTAGAAAGTGGCAACAAGGAAGTTCTTCTATCATTGCATGTGTCCTTGCATGCTAGAAGACATAAAACAAGAAGCCAAATGTATTAATGTAATTTTACAAAGTTTAGACTTAGGAAAAGTGCATTAAGTGATCTAATTATTAATTGACTTAATGGAGTCACTTTTATAAAGTTCAAGTGGAAATAATTTAAGTGATGGCTAATCTAATCTTGGCCATTGATCTCACCAGAGGATTACATCCATTGATCCATAGTGAGATGTTAGGGTTTTCGCTTGGCCATTGAGTTAAAAGGGGGATTGATTTGGTGGAGAGGACACACAGAGATACAAAGAGATTTCTTACTCATAGCTTTCAGTTGGAGAGTGAGAAAGAGAAGTTTTGCAGAGAAGACGAAGGAGCAGTCATCCGGAGGATCAATAGAGAGATCAGGAAGAGAGAGTCGTACGGATTTGCTGAGAGGGAGGTCATACAGATTTGCAGCTCGATCGTACAACAATCCACACGTCTGAGAAGGGTCGTATGGATCTGTCCGTACTGCTGATGCAGAGAGCCGTACAAATTCTGTACAGCTGCCGTAGAGGGCCGTACAACTGCGCAGAGGGCCATACAGATTTGTTGGGTGTTCTCAATGTTTTGCAGAGGTTTGATTTTGTCAGGTTGGGTAAATCAATTTTCTGGATTGTATTTGTTCCATATCTTCATAATAGAATTTCTTTTGAGATTGCTGCATCGGTTTTCCCATCTTGGGTTTTATCCGGGGGCTTATACCCAAAAAGATTGTGTCTTCATTGATGTGATTGATGTTATATTTCTCTCAGTGTTTTATTTTCTGCTGCATAGTGAAGAAATCCATTTGTGGTTAAAAGTAGTAATTGGGTTTAATAAAATAATCTGGCATACTTTAACTCAAGATTGGATTTAAAGGAAATTTACAATATTTGTCCTCAGAATATG
Organism: Larix kaempferi; assembly: GCA_027924585.1. Lineage (NCBI taxonomy): Eukaryota > Viridiplantae > Streptophyta > Pinopsida > Pinales > Pinaceae > Larix > Larix kaempferi. The sequence continues at coordinate 38,293,107 of BSBM01000017.1, forward strand.
TATAATCTGTGAAAACAGTGCTTGACAAGCCCAATTTGTGACAAGTAAAATTTTCAATTTTATAATTAAAAATATTTGGTTCAAAAATTATGAAATTTTGAAAAACAGAATTGCAGAAAGAAATACAATATTCCTCCAAGTTTACAGGATGTGAACCGTGAGATAGGAAAACATGTTTGGGAGATTTGTGGAAGCACCCCCAAATTTTAGGTAGCATGAAGGAGAAGGTGGGATTCTTGGCATAGAGAGAACCATCTTTAAGATAAGTTTAAATATGAAAATGTGGTTTGCAGGGTATGATAAAGGATGGAAAACTTAGGTTAGTGTTTACAGTTTTTCTCTTAGGCCTCATAGATTTTGGAGAGGGAGGAAAGTGCCTAGGTACCCTCCCATACATTTTTTTGGTGAAATGTTTTGTCATGTGTTTTGCCACATTTTGGTTAAGCATTTCAAATCAAGTTTCAATGTTGTGAGAGTTTCAGAACTTTTGAACAATCAATGAGTCAATGCTCATAACCAACTCCAACAACATCTCACTATAAAAGTGAATAGTTGGTTGTAGGGTAAGTTAATCCACACTCAACACACACATGCAGTTGTCTCATGGGAGAACCCATGGTTTTCATTTGTTCACCTTACCCATGTTGACAAGACTATGGTCATCCTAGTATAATTAATGATATGCCCGTCCCTATCAAATATCTCTATAATTAAGAACTTCTTTGAAAGGGTAAGGAAAACAATTCCTCACAGAAATTCCCAAAGGTAATTTTGGGAGACAAACCTCTAATTGAAATTCATTGCAGTCATCGTGATCTTGCTACCAGCTTCAAATTCAATCCCAATTCGCTCCCAAACACTACTTGGATGAATACTTGTCTTCTCAAAAGGGACATTATTCTTAGTTCTCCATATTGAATAGATACAAACTTTACTTGAGATTAGATAGACATCTCATTTAGTAGCCATCTAATTATGTAGCAAACTTCATTTCTATTGTTGGAATCCAACAACACAAGAACTCAGAGTTCCAATTGAGGAACTATCGAAACTTTGATCATTTTAAGGATGTGGAGCAAAACCTGTAAGGACATCATTCGACATTATTCTTAGTTCCCCATATTGAATAGATACAAACTTTACTTGATATTTGAGCTAGACATCTCATTTAGTAGCCATCTAATCATGTAGCAAACTTCATCTCTATTGTCGGAATCCAGTGACACAAGAAGTCAGAGTTTCAATTGAGAAACTATCGAAACTTTGATAATTTTAAAGGATTTGGAGCAAAACCTCCAAATACATCATTCCACTATTTATGAAACTTGGATCATACTAGAACTGTGATAATCATTGAAATTTTTGTGAAAATCGTGACAGATTTATCATAAAAAATGAACTTTGCTATAAGATTAACTTTCATTCATTGAGTGTTTCCCATTTAGCTTGTCTTTACGTACGTTTATATTACATATCAAATTTTCCAATCGAAACAAATTAATTTATATTGAGTCAAAAAGCAAAAGACCATTCCTATCATCCTTTTTTTTTCAATCACGAGAAAATAGAATACTATTAATAAAGTAAACAGTATATTGAGATACAATACCAAGGCTCCAACCAGCCTTCAAAGTTAATCCATTCCTATCATCCTATGCTGCATAGAGTACAAAATTCTAGCAAACTTTTGTAAAATCATTAAAGTCATTAAAGTCTAGACTTTAGTTGTTCATTGTCTTGACTAAACAATGATGTCCATGAATTTCACAACCAAAGCCTATTGCTATATTGTTTAATGTATTAGCGTAGAAGTAAAAAACAACGTCAAAACATTATATTACATTTGAATTGAAGACGAAAAACCCTAGTTGAGCTCTTAATCACCCTCTTGAGTCCTCGCCAAGCACCCGAACCTCCAACAGAGACAACATAACACTTAGGAGTAAAGTTCAGGTGCTTGGCGAGGATGGGCAATCAAGAGCTCAACTAGGAAGTTGGCAATTGGCAAACGCGAATAGACGCACCACCACCAACTCTTCCAGTGCATTCGTTGCATCTTTCATTTCTTCTCCTTTTGCTTTGAGCTCTGCTATGGAGAATTCTTCAAAATGTAGGGCTTTGTTGTTCTGGCACTAAGTATCAGCGGGAGCCTCTATCATCCAACACCAATTGCATCACTTGAGCTACCAAGGAGTATACAACATTTGCCTTGATCTCCCTACGTTGTGCTGTGCGAGGAGATCCTTAAGGATTCCACCCTACACTTGAAACAATGAGGGTCTATATTATTCCTAGTATAGAGAAGAGGCATGACCTGATACACCGACCCTATTGGGTGAAATGGTATGGGGAAATAAGGCCGGTAAAGCGAGGAGAGTGACTTCCAAGAATAGGGAGGCTAGGAAAATTGATTGAGATCTAACATTGTGTTAAATTAGAGCATTTAGGGGAAAGTGAATGAAAAACATCACTATAAGACTAAAGACACAGAAAACATGGAGCTAAAGAAACAAGACAATCTCAAGAAGTCATGCAACAAGAGCAATTCCTTCGACAAATACTTGTCTACTTTATCCACCCTTTTTCCTTTTATGAAAATTTAGGTCATCAACTAGAGGTGAGATCTCTTCTATTGAAGTTGGGGAGGTCACGTTTGACTCTCTTGATTCCCTCATTGTTAGGCTTTGTAATCAGAGCCAACAATTTCCACCATTTACCATCCAATGGGGAAGTACTAAGAGGAATTTCTGCGAGGTTATTCCTTGGAAAAAAAGAGTAGAGATTTTATGCAATTGATTTCTACTCCTAAAAGTAAGAAATATATTTGTCAATCCTTGTGCATTCCATTTTACAACCGGAATCACTATTTTAAATTGTTAAAAGCAATTTCCATACTTTTCCAACATTCTCCCACCTGGTAATCACTTTGAACAAGTGTGAATGCCAATCATGTCTCTACACAAGACAAACTTATCTCCATTCATTGTCTTTGTTAACGCATCTATTGCATTATCATTTGATCTACACTTCTTGTCAATTTTACTGCACTTGCTTCCTCTATTTCCCTTAGAAAGTGATACTTCACATCAATATGCTTACTCTTGGAACTGTAAGTGGGCTTTTTGGCCATTGCAATGGCACTTTGGCTATCACATTCTATTTCCAAATTACCCTTTTTGATAACAAAATTGTTTCATAATCTTAATAACTAGACAACTTCTTAATAGTTTGTGTTGCATCAACATATTTTGCCTTTGAACTAGATAAGGCAACGATGGGTTGCATCTTACTCATTGAACTCACTACTCCTTCAAATGAAGGAAATACATATACACTTGTTTCATAATCTCAATAACATGACAACTTCTTAATAGCTTATGTTGCATCAACATAATATGCGCCTGAACTAGATAAGGTAATGATGGATTGCCTCTTACTCATTCAACTCACCACTCCTCCAAACAAAGTAAATACATATACACTTGTGGACTTTCTCTTGTCCACGTATTCAACCTAATCTGCATCAACAAATCCGTGCAAATAAAAAATATCATTATCGTGATCTTGGTAACATAAGGCATAGTCATTGGTGCCTTGCAAATACTTGAATATTCTTTTAACAACAATCCAATGTTCCTTTCCTAGATCAATCATAAATCTGCTTACTATTCCCACTGAATGTACTATGTCTGATCTTGTGTATACAATGGCATACATCAGAGACAGATCAACTTTAACATATGGAAACCTAGTTGTGTATTTCTTTTCCTCATGGGTTTTAAGGCATATTTCGATAGATAACTTAACTCCCACTTGAAAAGTGTTTTTACTTCTTCACAAGTCTCCATTCCAAACTCATTGATAATGTTCTCAATATACTTCTTTTCACTAACCCATATTTTTTTGTTTTCTCTCTCTTTTTACCTCTATGCCAAGACTATAATGCAGTGCACTTAATCCTTCATATTAAATTCCTTGGACAAGGACTTGGTGTCCCTTACTAACCCCATATCGTCACCAATCAACAATATACCATCCACATATAAGCCCAAAATTACAAATCTATCACCTATTGCTTTGTGACAAACACAATGGCCAACAACACTTGTAGAAATATTTTTATCTAGCACATACTTGTCAATTTTTTGTATCATTTCCTTGGGGATTGTTTCAATCCATACAATAACTTCTTGAGCTTACACACGAAGTTCATGCTTCCTACCACTAAGGCTTTTGGTCGCTCCATGAATATATCCTCCTTCACTTCTCCATGAAGAAATGTTGTTTTAACATCCATTTGCTCCACTAATATATCATATGTTGTTGCTAAATCCAACATCCCAATAGAAGCCATTTTTTCTATAGGTGGGAAAGTCTCTTGATAAACTATCAATTGACCATGAGAATATACCTTTGCTACCAATCTTGTTGTATATCTCTCTATTGTTCCATCAAACTTAAGCTTCTTTTTGAATACCCATTTACAACCAACAATCTTCCTATCTTGTGGCAACTTTTTTAAAACCCATGCTTTATTTTGTTGTAGAAATTCCATTTCTTCCTTCATTGTCCTTTTCTATTGCACACTTCCAAGACAATTAGAGCCTCTTCGACTTCCACACTTCTAGGATCCTCACCAATGGAAGATAAACCACAAAAGAAATCAACATCCTCACTATTTTCAAGCTGATTCCTACATCTTTGGCTTCTCCTAAGTTGTTGAGTTGTCCTAGTAGATTCTCCTATATTCTCTTCCACTGGTATGACCATGTTTTGCATTATGTGTTTCTTCAATGCATATGTATCATGTATAGGAGTTAAAACTAAAATATGGTTGCTCCACTAGGATACTATCCCATATTGTGAGCTCTTGCTTCATTGTGTGTCTAAGTTTGCTTTGTTCAATGTTACTCTCATCCATTCTAAAAAAATATGAATGTTCGTTAACTTGATTTTTCTCCCTTAGTGATGGAATTTGATTCTCCACCACTCTTTACAACACCACTCTTTGTACACCACTCTACAATCATGTCACTCTTTATGTGTTAAACTTCTTCATGTTTCCCTTCTCTAAAGTTGACATCTCAAATATAAAGTTGACAATTATTTGTCCATTATTTGTCCTAGGAACTTGTTGTGTTTGTTCTTGAGGTTGTTTTGTTTAAAGTAGACAAGTATTTGTTCAACAAAATTCTCTTGTTATGTGTCTTCTTGAGGTTGTTTTGTTTATTTAGGTTTGCACTTTCTTTGTCTTTAGACTAACAACAAAGTTTTTCATGGTATCAGAGTTGTCCATGGTTAAGAGTAGTCTTCCAAAGTTCTCATTATATATGTTGGTGGTTCATGACAAAAGTGTCTAGCTTTGGTGGAAGAGTTTAGGCTAAGGAAAAACAATTAAAGAGTGTTGAAAATGGCAATGAAGGTGGATATTTTAAGTTTTTACTATTACAACTTTACTCTATGGAAAATAAAGATGGAAGATGTGTTGATAGGTAAATATTTGTGCACTATTGTTGTTGGGAGACCGGTGAGCGATGAGGAATGTATTGATATGGATAAGAGATCATGATCTGTAATCCGCCTTTTCCTTGCAAATTTTATGAGTGTTAATGTTTCTAAAGCTCCATTACAAAGGAAAATTTGGAGAAGCTAAATGCTTTGTAGGCTTCCAAGTCATTGGTCAATAATATGTCGTTGAGAGAAAATGTTATTGAACCGAAGATGAAGGAGTAAAGTTTCTAAACATTTAAATGAGTTTAATGTGATGATGAAACTATTAGCTTTCATTGGACATTAGTGCAGTTCGTAGGATCAATGTATTGCTCTTCTAATTAGTATGGCATATTCATGGGAGAATTCGGTAATAGCTATCAATCAATCTTATGCGGATAATCTCGAGATTGAGACCATTGTGAGGAAATGATTGAAAGGGGAAGCAAGGTGACTATTGGTAGAAGTGTCTTTATATTCAAATGCATTATTTACAAGAGGTTACTCTAGAAAAAGGAAAGTTGACGGATTTTAAGCTAGATTCAAGTCCAAGGGTAAATAGGAAGATGAAATATGAAGTGGTGAATTGGAAATGCAACCAAAAAGAGCATATAAAGAAGGATTTCCCTCTTTACATAATAAATAAGAAAGAGCCTATGCCATTGCGATGGCCTATACTAGCAAGGAGGATAAGGAAAAAGTGGGCATGTATTTTACCAACTCTTGTTTATTTGCTCAAGGATTCAAGCCTACAGTGAAGCATGACTTATAGATTCTAGAGCATCATTATACATAACTCCTTGTGAGTGGTTTGATTCCTACAAAGATTTAGATGGAGGCAGGATCTTCTTAGGAGACAATAGAGCCTATAATGTAGGTAGAGGATCCATTCCAATAAGATATAGAGATGAATGATATAGAGATTTGCTTGATATGAGACATATTCCTAGGTTGAAGAGGAATCTTATTTCAATGAACTAGTTCATTGATATAGGGGTTGATGCAATTTTCGCAAGAATATGTGCAAGTTGTGACAACTGCATTGGTATTGGCTAAGGGCAGCGGGCTTGGTACTCTCTACATATTAGCTTTCAGTAACCATGTTGAGGTTAAATAGTAATGTTGCAACAACTGAGAAGAGTCAAGCCGCTAAGGAAGCATCTAAAGAGGTTGAAGGATGCATCCTTTGGCATAAGAGGATAGGCCACTTGAATGAACAAATTCTACCAGATGTTCACTCCAAATAAATGTTTAAAGGTATGACTTTAAATTTTGATTCCTTTAAGTTTTGTGAATCATACGTGTGGGGTAAACATGCAAGGCTAAGTTTTATTTAAGTTCTCATAGAACCAAAGAGATATTAGACTTAGTGCATTTAGATATATGTGGGTCTATGAACGTGGACTCTATTGGGGCCTCTCAATACTTCGCCACTTCTCTGGATGATTTTAGTAGGAAGATGAATGTTGTATTTTGAAGAAGATAAGTGAGATCTTTAACTCCTTCGAGAATTTTTGTTGCTATGGTGGAGAGGCAAATGGGTAGAAAGGTGAAAGGCTTAAGAAGTGACAATAGTGGGGAATATTACTAAAAAAAGTTTGATGCATTATGTCAAATGCATGAGATTGCAAGGCAAAAACTACACCATATTCTCCACAGTGAAATGGAGTGATTGAGAGGATGAATCAAACTCTAATGGAGAAGTCAAGGTGCATGATATCTTATGCAAAATTGAGTATAGGTTTTTGGGCTAAAGCAATTGCAACAACTTGTTACTTGGTGAATTGCCTAGTTCAGCCTCGGATGATAGAACACCATAGTAATCTTGGAGTGGGGGCAAGCCAACTATTTCTTATGTGAGAGTATTTGGTTATGAGACTTATATGGATGTACCTAAGGAAACCATGAATAATTTGGATGAAAATTCCAAAAAGTGTACATTCATTAGATATGGAGAGCTTGTTGGAGTAAGGGATATAAGTTATGGCTTTTAGATAAGGATAGGAGTACCTATAATTGAGATGCCATCTTCAAAGAAGAGAAACCTGAGAAACCTGGAGAAGTTGAATAACAAAAGGAGCAATCAAATGGAAAAGTGGTGTTGCAAAGAGTAGTGGAGAATCAAATTCCATCACTATGAGAGAAAAACCAAGTTGAGGAACATTCGTGAATTTTCAGCATAGGTGACAGTGACACTGAACAAAACAACCTCAAGAAGACATGCAACAAGAGAATTAGAAATACTTGTTTACTTTATTCATCGTTTATTCTTTTAAAAAGAATACACATTATAGGCAATTGGTTTTTCTACTCCTAAAAGCAAAAACTTTGCACTAATGTGGTTCCAACCACATGGTGCTAATTCCATTGCTTCTTGACAAGAAATGCAGGATGCAAATTCATTCATAAATATGAAGAGCACTGCAAGCACTGGAATCTTAATAAGAAATCTTTGGGATGAGGCAAAAAAATGATGAGTCAGTAAGGAATTCTTGGAAAGACATTTGTATTTGAAGAAGTGGTACAGTGATATATCTTTGAATAAGAATACTTTCAACTTTGCTTTTATCTAGGGATTGAAAGTATAAGCATGTGTATGGTTTGATCTCATGAATTGAGGTGAGACTAAGAAACAAACTTTAAGCAACTCACAGAGTTGGCTACTAAGTTTGATGTTAGCGAGCAGATTGATTAATCTTCTTCAAATAAGCAAAGTGCACTCCATCTTTCTCACCACGCAGCTCATGTTGTTTTGAAAATTAATTGAATTGTTGTAGCTTTCATCCATCATCTTTTGGAAAGCTTTGCGCAACGTTTTATCATCCCATGGAAAATTGAACAGACTCATCAACGAGTTTTGCAAGTGGGCAAATCAATTTGCCTCCAAGAAGCAAAGTGCTTTCTCTCTCTCATTGGCATTTCAATCAAGCCTGAACATCTATTTTATTTCATTTCAGAATGTAGCATTGCTTCCTTGTCTCCATTGGATAGTAAATAACTTGATTGTCTTTGCAGAAGAGAAACACATTGCGTCCTTCTCATCTGGCAATTTTCACTATCCAAAAAAACCATTGGATTGGTGCAAACTTCATTCGGCATGTTTGTCAAAGCTTTGTATGCTTAGTACAATTTTTAATCAGGGGTATGAGAATTGACTGCAGGCAAAGATATCAATAAGCACAATATTCATTTTCATTAAACCTAAATAGATATCAATAAGCACAATATTCATTTTCATTAAACCTATATAGATCGATTTTAACTCAGATTTACCAAGTGTTGAGAGATAAAATATTTTAAAGGGCAAAATTTGAGAAAAGGTTTGCACTTCTTCCGGGGGATTTGATCCCTTCTGTATTTGGTATATAGAAGTGACACATAATTATGGATGCATCCAATTACTCTCTGTGAAATGCCTACACCTACTTACTATATACACCTACTTACTATATCATTATTGTTATGATATCATTTTTGACTTTGAAAATATTATATTGAAAACATATGAGGATCGATGTTTTGGTATGAAATCAAAACATACCTTTGGTTCAATCTATGCTTTGAGCAGAGTCTGCAGCCTCTAGTCACCAATATATCCACAAACAAAAGGCTTTGTGAGAAGAAGAAGGGCCATGGAATCTCCAAATTAGGGCGTTTTCAGAACAGGTTTTGGTTCGTGAAGCTACCACTCTGGGTATATAAACAAGGTAAACAGCCCAGGTATCAACTATACTTCATAAATCTATCTGAATTTTCAATACAGCCAGACCTCAGAAGTGTATTCTCCTCTCCGACTTCTCCGCCTTCGTTAAACCATGGACTCCCGCCTCAGAACCAGTGCATGTTCGTTGTTAATTATTATTGAAATGTAAGTATAAAGTTTAAACACGAGTACTTTGGTATCTGTGACAATGTGTTCGCACCAATGTATTAAATGATACACAGCGAGGAATGTCCATGGTTCAACTCATCCTCTGTCAAAGCAATAAAGCCAATACGACTGGTATGTGGAGGCCAAAAAATTGGTTTTATCAAGATATATGGTATCCTTGCACCTCCTCAGACACTGCCCAAATATGCGCCAAGCAGACTAGTGATATGGGAAATCGTTGATCAGATTGCCTTGTAAGCAACTAAGAACCAAGGAAGAAAGCTAAGGAGTCATTTCCCCATAAAGATTGATTCCTATGAGTTGGGAGTGCGACATTATGTAAGTCCACCAAGTTCGTTTGAGCATGGCATATGAGGAACTCATATCATCTCCTTTATCCAGCAAAATTTTGTAGGAACTTTCATAGAAGCTATAGTTTTACCATCGTTAAGAATTTTGTCCATGGAACTTTGTTCTGGTTTGTTTCGGTCCATTTTTAGATACCTCAAATTGTCAGACTTTAGAAAAAATGTACATAAATGATGGAACTTTGCCTTGCTGAAAAATCCACTCTTGTCGGAAATGTGGTGATTAGAGTGTCCCATATCAAAGGCCCTAGTTTGGACCTATTGCCATCAAGACATAGAGAAGGAAGAACTCTACAAAAGGAATAAGAGTTATGTAGCAATTGGTGGATGAAAAAGGAAAAGAACTCCAAAGGCAATATAACTCAAGAAACTTAGGGCAATTTCAAATCCTAAATGCATCTTTTGATAACACATTTAAAGCTCAAGATCATAAATTGGATGTTGTTGTGGAACCAGTAAAGGAAGCTCTTTCACAAGGCACCTAGGAGAATGCTTCCCAAACAAAGGGTGTACAAGTGATAGAACCACTTGAAACTATTGCTTCCTCAATGTCTAAACAAATGGGCTTAGAAGATCATTAGTGCCAACTACCAACAAGGGAAAATTGTTGCCTTAGAGAAACAACAATAAACAAGTAATATATCAATGGCTAAAAAGCACAATGCTGAAATGAAACAAGGTAAAGTTGCTATTCTCAAAATGACAAGTTGATGTAGGAGCATCCTTGGACTCACGTAATCAACATCCAATGATTTATTTCTAGCCTATATTATTTGTTTAGTTTGCTTATTAGGAGGAAATAAGGAGGTCGACATTGCTATGAAGGAGAAGAAACATGAAAAGTTCATCATACTTTGGCTACAAAAGGAAGGAGTGTTTGTTGTTGTGGAAGATAAATACCACAGAGTTCTATGGGATATAGATCCATGAGTTCCTATGGATTCATGCGTTACTACTAAATGTATAAGATATTTGCACGAAAGGAAGTTAGAAGTAGTCCAAGAGAATTTGACCACACATTACCAATGGTGATTCATAAAGGTAGCATTGGTGAAGATGAATTGTTGCAAGCACTATTCAACTTCCATGTGCGCTGAACAATTGAAGGGAAATTATAAATTTGATGAATTTGCTTGAAGAGGGGTTCAACTCTAGAGATCTACAACAAAAGACTAGGTGAGCTAGTTCATGCTATTGGAGTTTGAGACCGAGTAATTGCAATTTGATCTTACCAGTCCATAATTGTACAAATCTTGGAGAGACTTAGACTTCCATATTGTAAACCATAGATTAATATTTGCCATACTATTCAATAAAGAGTTTGATTCTACTCTTTTCCTTCTATCTAAAATGTTAATTATGTTCATATTTAGTTATGTGGCATCTATGTACTGTTGAATAAGTTCTATAGTTGCTACACTATATCAACACCAGTCTAGTCTCATAGTTGCATTAGTGAACTACAAATCTTGATCGCGCACCAAGTGGTAATAGAGTGAAGTTTGGTTTAATTTTGGATTGAGAAGTCACAAAATTATCAAAACTAGTTAGCTCGTGATAATTGGGTTTTTTGAGTTCAACTCCTGTAAAATCATGGTAGTGAGAAACCTAGGAGGGTCGTTTAAAATTGTTATTATTGGAAGAAGAATGGTGGGAGGTAGGGATGGGAAGAAAGGCCTATGAATGGTAGTCTGGTTGTAGACTACGAGGCAACTCCCAAGGATGCCACCAAGAAGAGGAGTAGCTCATGGAAGCATGAGGAACCAAGAATTGGAGGAATTAAGGAAGCAATAGAGAATAGAAGAATTGGAGATGTTGAAGCTGTAGCAGATTCATAATCATAAGAAGAGATAGAGGAAGAACAACATGTTGATGAAAGAGACCTGGATGTACATTTGATCTTGTTTCTGAAAGATAGAAGTAATGGAAGAGTGGAAGCCTTTCTTGCTACGATGATAGTTTGAGAGAAAAAAACTCTTTGCTTAGATAAGAGAGATTGAAAGATACTTTGAGTACAAGGATGCGCAAGACCCCAATAGAGATTGTTTTGCAACAATGAAGCTAAAGGGAATGATGCACTCTGGTGGGATGTTGTGCAAAAATATATAGTAACAAGCAATAGAAGAAGATTAAAACATGGAAGAAAATGGTGAGTAATGTTAAGGATAAATTCTTCATTACCAACAAAGTTTGTGTAGACAAGCATAAAATTTGAGGCAAAAAGAGATATATGTTTGGGAGTACATGAAGATTTATTCAAATTTTTTGTTTAGATCAAGACTCAAGGAGTTGGAGTATCAAAGTAGCAAGGTATGTCAATGGATTGAATTTTGAGATCTAGGATGAGATGAGTACCCATTATTTTTTAACCTTTGATGAAGCATACCAAATTTCTTTGAAGGTACGGAAGAACGAAGGCTGCAAGAGGACTATTTAGTGATGGGAGAGAAGATGAAGCAACTACCAATCAAGTTGCCAAGAGAGAAGATGAAGCAACTACCAATCAAGTTGCCAAGAGAGACAATCATGTTCACAAAGACAAGGGTAAGTGATTACTTGCTATTGATATAGAGAGGAAAGGAACAAGGCATCTGAATGCCTACAGAAGCACAATGATAGAATGAGGACATGACTCATGTCATGTAGGCATATGTGGCATCAGTTCTTGGAGATAATATTGTAGTAATCCATAATGAATAGGGTGAAAATGTTATGTTCAGAAGGGTGTTTCTCATGCCTAAGAATAAGAGTATGGAGGAACTGCATAAAGGAAGAGGGTTTTTAAAACTAAATGCAAGGTTCATGGTAAATGCTATAATTTAATCATAGATGGCAGAAGTATAGAAAATCTAGTGTCCACGAAGGTGATTGAGAAGTTGAAATTGAAATGCATTCATTATCCCAATCCATATTGAGTTTCATGGATATAGAAGGGCCAACAAGCCACCATGATAGAGAAATGTTTGTTGAGTTTTCAGATTAGTGACCTTAGTGACTAGGTTTTATGTGATGTGGTTGAGATGGACACATGTCATGTGATGCTTAGAAGATGATGGCTATTTGAGAGGGAAGTTTTCCATGATGGTAGGGAAAATTGCATATGAGTTTAATGAGGATGGAAAATGCTATAGGCTGGAGCTAATGGTGGAAGATAAGACAACAACAGGGGACACTAGTCATAGTAGAAGTGGTTGTAGAAGAAGTGGTTTAGTAATGTTGTGTTCAGTGAAAGAGTTTTTGAGGGAACAAAATAAGGTAAAATTATGTTTAGCCATAATGCCAAAGAAGGTACAAGCAGGTGAGGAAAAGAGTCATGCACCAAAGGAGATTAAAAAATTGTTGAACAAGTTTGCAAGGCTTATTGTAGATGATATGCCAATGGGTATGCCTCCCATGAGAAGTATTTTTGCATTATATTGACCTGATTCTAGGATCAAATCCACCTAACAAGGTTCCTTACCAAATGAATCCTATGGAGAGTGAACAAAAAATTAGACATGAGTATTAACTATTTGATAGGGATTTGATCCAAGAAAACTTAAGTCCCTGTGTTGTCCCAATAGTATTAACAACAAAGATGGGTGGTGAATGGAAAATGTGCATTGATTGTTGAATTATTAATAAGATTATTATCAAGCACCATATTCCCTTACCAATAATGGCGAACCTCATCGGTTGTTTGAGAGGGGCAAAGTACTTTTCAAATATAGATGTGAAGAGTGGGTAACATCAGATTCAAATCAAGGAAGGTGATGATTGGAAGACCACATTCAAGAGAAAGGATGGATTGTTTGAATGGTTGGTTATGTTGTTCGGAATGACCAATGCACTCGATACATCTACGAGGTTGATGAATGAAGTATTGAAGCCATTTCTACGGAGGTTTGTCATTGTGTATCCTGATGACTTTCTAATTTTTAGCAAGTCCAAAGAAGAGAATTTGGATCATGTGAAGCAAGTGTTCGCTAGGCTAAATGCAAAGCAATTGCAAAACAATGTGAATAAGTGTACTTTCTTGCAAGAAGAGTTGGTTTACTTGGGTTTTTTGTTTTCCAAGAAAGGTTTGAAGATGGATCTTCAAAAGGTGAAATCCATTAAGGATTGTCGCATGCCTAGATGTACATTTGATGTATGAAGATTCCATGGGTTGGTGAGATTTTATCAAAATTTGATTAGAAAATTCAGTGGGATTTGTGCCACATTCATGGAGTGTATGAAGAAGGGAGCTTTTTGGTGGACAAAAACAACAAATTGTTTTGAAACCTTGAAGAAGAAAGTGACCAAACAAATAGTCTTGGCACTTACAGATTTTAGCAAGGTGTTTTGATGCAAGTAGTTCAACAATTGGACTGGTCTTGATTCAAGAAGGTAAGCTGGTAGAATTATTTAGTGAGAAGTCAAATATTATGCTTATGATTAGGAGTTCTATGCCATTATTCAAGCCTTGAAGAAAAAAATACATTGTTCCCGGACAGATTAGCACCCTTCCAAATAGGCAACTAGGATCGGTGCTAAAATCAACAAATTTTCAGGAGATGCACCCAATGTCACCATAATGCAATATCCTCTCTCTTTATACCTACTCCTTGGGCCATGGGAGGCTTCCCAAATATGGTAGAATATAGATATGCAAGATATGTCAAAAGAACAACCCTATCTCTACAAGACCTTGCCACTATATCAGTAAACCAGATCCTTATTGGAGTCAACAAGATATGCAATAAATACCTAATGAATGAGAAGGTTTAGGATCACTTAGAACTTGATGTTGATTATTTAACAAGGAAAATCAAATTTCTGTAGTAAAAACCCAACAATTAAAATAAGAAGAAAACCCAAAATCAATTGTGAAAATACTCTGAAAAATACCTCCCGCGATAAGCAACCCGAGGAGACTCAATTTTCCCTAGGGTGTACTTGTTCTGACATTTGAATACTGTGTTTTGGAATTGATTTCACCTTCAGGAATGCAATTTTCTACAGTAAGGGCCGAAACTACTTGATTTGACACTTCCAACCCCCCCCAAGGTCACCCTGAATGACTTGGAGATGATATGTGAGACTTATCCAACCCCTAGGGTTTGATATTCATGTCAAAGTGAACCTGCAAAGCACCTAAAAAAACTTGCAATAAACTCTAGAGAGTGATGTCACCCTCCCTAGGGCTCACGTCACCTCTTTTAGGGCTTTTCCGAGCTGCAAACAACACTTTTGTGGATTTTTTCAACTTTTATGGATTTTCTAGCGGTATAATTATTTCAAAAAATAATAACGACAATAATTATTGCAGAAATAAAAAAAGTACAATCATTTCAACGACAAAAAATAAATATTTTTGGATTTTCACAAAATATTTGATTTTTTAGGGTTCTTATATATATATTTGTATTTTTTACAATATATAGCAAAGGAATTTGATAAAAGAGAATTAGGTGAATATGAGGGAATAAGACCTAGGTCTTGTTCCTTCTAGCCACCGATAAATTAGGATCAATGTTCCTCCTAAGAATTGGCAAATCAATATTTGTATGAACTAGGGAAAAAGCTAAGAAACCCTAGGTTGTGTAGCTTTTTCCTAGTTAGGGAAAAGAACGGATATCAAGGCCCAACACAAGCGAGGACGTTCAAGAGGGATGTCTCACTTACAATACTATACCATTATGCATAAAAAACCTAGGTTAATCTTACCTTGGATGCCTTTGGTAGTGCAAGACAAGAAACTCAGGGATCTTACCAAAATTGAGGAAGAAAAGAGAAGAGAGTAGCCTCCCAAAATTCGTTTCACGTTAGACAAACCTTGATAGATAGCAGATAAGCTTCAAACATAAAAAAAAATATCCCTTGAAGTCCTAGAAATGCTTAAGAAAGGAGGTGTGCACCACTTAGTCTCTCATGTACACAAGGATAAAAATTAATATTGTCATATTTGATCCCATGATCTTGTTTTACAAATGATGAGTTGCCTTATTTATATGAGAAAAGGCTAATTTAACCTCCTTTAAAGCCGACCTACCTAATTTGTCTTTAAACTAACTTTTAACTATTTTTTAGGGTTTGTTACCCACACTCTCGAGACTAAATCTCATAAAACATTAAATAATGATCAAATAAAATGAATTGCTTCAACTTGATGATGAGTTGAGCTTGGAAGGAGGATTCCATGCCGCATCTAACCCCAACATTGTGCTTTTTCACTCAACACCCTCCTTCATAGGTTGGTATGACCTCTTCTTACTTGTTTGGAAAGTGGATGATTTGCTCTTGAAGACCAAGATGACCAAGAGGGAGGGATGATACAACAAAAATACGTCCAAGGGGGTATCCACAAGGTGTGCTAAGATGGGTATGACAATCCTTACATGCACAATCACCTTTGGAAATCATAAAACATAATTGTGGCTAGGATCCCCAAGCCATGCGTCCTAATGGATTCATCCCAAGAAGCATTGTAGCACCCACCCAAGGCATAAATGGCCAACATGATGAGGGGCGTCCTTCTAATCAAGGGGTAGTCAGCAAGGACACTAAGCTAACACTCCTTGAAATGAGAACCAAGAGGACCTGTCATGACGAGGCCAAGGGTCATGAGATCGACTAGACCAACACTTTTACATAAACAAGCCCCAACTTGGCCTTTACAAATGCAAAAAGACCCCCCTCTTTGGCACATATGGTTTGGTGTGCTGCGAAGAATGTGGAGGCTAACCAACATTATTTTCTACCAAAGGAATTTGTGTTGTTTACTCTTCATAAGACATTGCAATACATAAACAATCAATATAAGTTGAACATAAGTATTTGAAATGGGCGGATTTTTTGCAAATATACTCATTTTTTTAAACATAGGTATGGAAAGTCTAATAAGGTTGCACATGCATTAAGATGGAGAGTGATGTTGAATACCACGCCAATTAAGAGTGTTAGTTTGGAAAAATGGAAAATTTGTATGTACAAGATATAGGTTTTGCAAAGGCATGGAGAGCATGCAAAGAACCATAGGGTGTGTTTAGGACACTATATTTGGATTTCCACATCCAAGAGGGATTCTTGTTTAAAAATTAAAAGTTTTGTATTCCATGGAGTTAGTTGAGACTTAGCTTCATTCAAGAGATGCACAACATAGGTTTGTGTGTACACTTTGGACTTGATAAGACCAATGCATTGGTGGTTGAGAGGTATTTTTATCCCAACATCAACAAATATGTTGGGAGTTTGTTGAGTTTTGTAGAATTTATCAATTGGCCAAAGGTAATAATTAGAATATTGGGTTTTATACTCATTTACTAATGCCAAAGAATTCATGGGAAGACATCACCATGGATTTCATTTTGGGGCTACCCAAGACACAAGGAATTTATGATTTGGTGGTGAATGTGGTGGATATATTTTCTAAGACGTGTCACATTTCATACCATGCAAGAAGACCAATGACGCTATTCATGTGCTTGTGTTGTTTTATTTCAAGAGATTGTAAGATTTCATGGGCTGACTAGGAGCATCACTTCAAATAGAGATCATACTCATTTCCTCAAACATATTTGGAGGACTATTTGGAAGAACATGTGTTCTAGTTTATAGTACAACTCAACATATCATCTATAGAAATATGGTTAGACAGAGATAGTCAACCGAAGTCTAGGAAATTTATTAAGTTTGATTAGAGACAAATGAGGTCAATGGGATTTGTCTATAGCTTAAGATGAATTCACCTACATTAATTTAGTGAATATATCCATTAATAGAATTCTATTTTAGGTAGTGTATGTCAAGTCTCCAAAGGGTGTTGTAGACTTGGTTGGGTTAACAAAAGTTTAGGATAAAATGAGCATCGATGTAGATAGTTTTCTAGAGAGTGTGCTTAAGAAGATGTTAGAATAGAGTAATAATAGCTATAAGTAGAAGGTGGATTTGTTTAGGAGATTAAAGGATTTTGAATAGGATGATACAACAATGGTGTAAGTTAGGAAGGATAGATTTCCTAGAGGGACATGCAACAAACAAAAGTACAAGAAAATTGATCATTGTCAGATTTTGAAGTTGATTTTTGATAATGCCTACAAGCTGGATTTGTTGGAGGCCTTTCATCTTTCTCCAATATTTAATGTTTCTGACTTTATGAGTTCCATGAAAGAGAAGAGGATGGTGAAGTAGGCACTGTGAAGAATGGGAAGGGAAAATATTAGTTAAGCCAATTGAAGGGGTTGATGAAATACTAGAAAAGAGGGTTAGTAGGAAGACCTAAGGTTAATATTATTTGCAATTTTTAGTCAAATGGAAGAACATGAACTTTGGAGGATGCATTGTGGATTATTGAAGAGGATTTGGGTCACCTTCGGTCGCCTACATTGCCTGAAGGATTCATAGTTCAATACGCATGAGCTTAATGCTTATGCTATATTACCAAGGATGTATGATGTAGGAGGACCCTTGTACACATGTAATCAACATCCAAAGATTGCTTTCCAATCTGCATTATTCGTTAATTTTTCTTAATAGGAGGAAATTAGGAGTCCGACTTTGCTACAAAGGAACAAAACATGAAACTTCATTATCCTTTGGCTATAGAAGCAAGGAGTGCATGTTGTTGTGGAAGTTAAAGACTGGAAATCTCTATGGGCTATGGTTCCATGTGTTTTTATAGATACATGTGTTACTATGAAAGGTAAAAGATAATTGCATGAAAGAAAATTGGAAGCATTCCAAGAGAAATTGATAGCACATTACCAATGGGGATTCATAAAGACAACGCTAATAAATATGAATTGTTGTAGGTACTGTTCAACTAAGGACTTCCATGTGAGTAGAATAGTTGAAGGTAAATTATAAAATGGATAAATTCACTTGAAGAGGGGTTGAACTCTAGCATTTGACAATAAAATATTAGGAGAGTGTATGCTCAGTTTATGCTATTGGAGTTTGAGACTGAATAATTGCAGTCTAATCTTTCCAGTCTATAATTGTATGAATCTTGGAGAGACATAGACCTCCATATTGTAATCCGCGTGCTGATATTTTCCATACTATTGAATAAAGACTTCAAATTCTCTTATGATTACCTTTTGTTTGAAATTTTATGTTAATTATATTGTTCATATTTAGTTATGTGCCATGAGTTATGTAGTTGCTACACTTTGGAAACACTTATCAAGTCTTGTAGCTACATTAGTGAACTATATAGCTTAACCATGCACAAGTCAAGAAGTCTAGTGCACTGGCTTGTAGAATAATCAAGTTTTCAATAACTTAACACATATGAATCTAAGCATCAATATGAATAATTCATGTTTGACATTAAGAGTCCTTAAGACAATGGCATACCATAGGAAAATGATTGAAAATGCATAAGTGGTCATGTAAACTACTAAGGAGGTCATTCTTACATTAAATATGCACATCCATTAGCCCTTGGTGCATCCTACGTTGCGCTCACAAAGATGTCAACTCCAAAGTTATAAGAAATGCACACATATTTGTTGGATATAAAGATTGCCATCTCAAAGAGTAACTTCGGATTCAAAATATGACATTCACTAGCAAGGGAACTATGGTAAAGGTGGCTACCTCACTAGGAGACACACTCTCAAAATTGTTTATGTATTTTGATACACTTGTCGAGATGTGTTCATTTTGCAATTCAGTGGCAAATTATGCTAGGAAGATTGAGAGTAAACTGATCAATATTTACCAATGGAAATTTCAATTGATGCAATGCATGCACAATGGAAAGCACAATATGCTTCAGATGAAGTGTTAACTCCAAGCTACAAGGAACATGTTTTTGTTTCATCACCCCTATCTCTTGACTGTAACTTGAC
Source organism: Larix kaempferi (assembly GCA_027924585.1). Classification (NCBI taxonomy): domain Eukaryota; kingdom Viridiplantae; phylum Streptophyta; class Pinopsida; order Pinales; family Pinaceae; genus Larix; species Larix kaempferi. The sequence continues at coordinate 38,312,651 of BSBM01000017.1, forward strand.
TGTAGGTTCAATGAAGTAGAGGGACTAACGAAAAATTCAGTAGTTGACTTTGCCGTTGGGACCTTAGATGACTTGAAGCCATGATTGAATTAAGGATGACCCTCTCTATCCCAAATGTGATATTATTCCATTTGAGGAATTCAAAGAGAAGTTCTTCCATAGCATCGAAGCAAAAATAGCTATTGCACACTCAGTACAAGTCATTCATGGAGCAAAAGAAGTTGAATTATGTGATTTTTGAAATATATCAAAAGACAATGGATTTCAAGATTAAACCAAGGCTAGACTCAAGGTGGAAAGTATATATTTTCCATTTGAGAAACAATTTACTGAGACTGTTTGAGGTTATTTGAAATTATGTGAAAAAATTCAAGTCTTTTATGCTCAATCATTAAGTAAAAGGTCAAATCAATTTCTTGGAATTCGAAAGGTCTTGGAAGCTTAAAAGACATTGAACGTTGTTGGAAAGTCCACAGTCGCTTCTTATTTTTTGGTTAAATAATACTTTACAATAAGGAATAATGGTTGTCATTTTCTTTGTAAGCCAACCATATGTAACAAAAAAATTTGAAACATAGTTAGCAATTAAAGTTCATAAAGTTGTAGCAAATCATTCATAAACATAAGCTATCTTCATTTTATGCATTATTTATTTGGTTTTGTAAGTTTATGTCAATGGACTATTTCTTTGTTCATATTAGGATTTGATTTCTACAGTTTTCTTTATTTTGTAAACTTAAAACATAAAACTTATACATTCAAAAATGAATATGAGTTAAAAGCCCTAATCAACATTATTTAGGCATGTTGTCAAGAGATTTCAAGATAATATGATATGAGAGAAGCATGTTGTCAAGAGATTTCAAGAAGATATGATATGAGAGATGGCCAAGCACATGACTACTTTGTCCTTAAAGATTAAGAAATTAAGGGTAAAAATTTCATAATTTTTTTTATAAGGCCTTAGTGTGTGTCAAGAAATCACACAAATAAGCAAGTTGACAATGAGGAACTCACGACGATGTGAAGCCAACCTATGAGCATGCAATTTTAGTTACCAATGAGCTCACCATGAACCTAGAAATGGTGGGTTGTGCACCTTATTATCCACCTCAACTTATGCCTTATTATTTGATAAAAAAGAGCAATTCCATTTTCTCTATTAAAATATAAGAAAAAATTATGTTTTTAATGCCCCAACTATACCCGATGGGTGGTGCACACCAAGACAAACTAAAAAAATAGTTATCTTAATCTATCAAACAATACTGGACAACTCCACTGATAACCAAAGATAATTTGGATAACATTTCTTGTTCAAACATAAGATAACAAAAGCAACACCCAATACAAACAATCCTCCCTTTGAAAACCATTGTTCAAGGCTATAAACTTAAACTTAAATATAGAGTGTGCATATGCATTTTGTCATGGGGAGGAAGGTGTCCTACAAAGTCTCCTACATTTATGTGTAGGAGATTGCCCTTTTTCTGGATATAGACAATATATTAAAACTTCATTGGTTGTTAATTTGGTATTATAAACAAGAGCTTATTTGAAGTAACATTTGATTTATTCTAAGATCCTCACTAAAATGAACTTAATTTTGGTGCCTCATATGATTATGTTTCAATTAGTTTTTATCTTTTAACAAGAATTAATCATCAAATTCAACATACAAATGGTAAATCTCAATACCTTTTGTTACCTTTTCTCTCTAAAGAACCTTAATTCCTACCTTTGAGAACCAATAATTGTATAATGTGTCTACTATGAGCTTGGAAAAACTTTAATGAAACATTTAAAACAATGGAGATAAAAACTTTAATGAACTCTTTTATATAAACAAAGTGGTTCACAATTATATAAGTGTAATATGTCCTTCATAAGAACTTAAGGATAGAGATAACAACTCCAATGAACTTCAAACTAAGGGGTTCAATCCTTTTGCTTTTGATAAGAACTTTAACAACTCCAATGAGCTCCAAACTATGGGGTTCAATCCTTTTGCTTTTGATAAAAACTTTTAATGAAATATGATCAATAAAGATACCAACTCCAATGAGCTCTTAAGGGACAGAGATAACAACTCTACTAAAGGTTTCAATTATTACTTTTAATATGCCTTTGATAAGAACTTTTAGCGAAACACGAACAGTAAAGATACCAACTCCAATTAGCTCCAAACTAAGGAGTTCAATCCTTCTTGTCTATTTTTCATGTCTTTGATGCTCCAAACTAAAGGGTTTAATCCTTTTGTCTTCTTTTAACATATTTGGAGACATGCATTTACAGTTAACAAAAAAACCTTATTTCTATAAAAATCTTAACTTTAACTTGAATAAACCTTATTTCTATACAAACCTCAACTTTAAATTGAATATCAAACCCAACTACGTACATTTTTGACAAAATCACGAGCTTGCATATAAAATAACTTAGCCTTAATAATTTAATTGATGCAGCTTGAGTTTCAGAGAAAAGAAGTGTTTTTCTCCATTATCTTCTGAACCCAATATGACCAATGTCCAAAGCTATGGTTAAGCTATCTATCGGATGGAGTACTCTGAAACAAGTTTTGCAAATGCAGAAGATTTGTTGCTGAGTAGTTTGGATGGAGTGTCGTACTCAGCAATTTCTCCTGATTCAAAACAAATGCATAGCATCAGAAAAATGAAATGTGTCTCAAGAAAAAACAGTAACTGGAACTAGAAAGCTAGGGAAATAAACAACTTATAAATGTTATACCATCCTTTAATACGAGGATCATATCACTATCAATAACAGATGGAACCCGATGTGCTATAGTAATGACAGTGCAGGCAGAGAATTGGTGGCGAATTATTTGCTGAATAAACCCATCAGTTGCAGTGTCCACTGAGGCAGTTGCTTCATCAAGAACCAGTATACGACTTTGTTTTAGTAGTGCCCGTCCCAAACAGACAAGCTGGCATTGACCCACACTCCAATTCCCTCCATTCTCAGCTACTGCACAATTGATCATTCCATCAGATTCGATTCTAAGAAAAGAGGTCCTAGAGACCAGGTAGGTCTCAAAGGACCCAAAAACACAAAAACATAAACATGGGCAGTAAAATGGGAAGCAAATGGCAGATTAGACATGTGAAAACAGACCTGCGGAATCAAGTTTATTTTCTTTTGCTCGTACAATCTCGCCCAGCTGGCACTTATCCAAAGCCTGAAACACAGGCAAAATCAAAGTAGATCGTCATCAACAATAACTCCCAATTAGATCCTCATGAGAAATATTTATACTCTTCAAGGCAAGAATAATTGGCGCTAAAATTGATGCAATTATGTAGATGCATATAGGATACGAGGAAGAACTGACTTCCCAAATCTCATCATCCGAGTGGTCTTCCAGAGGATCCAAATTATTTCTTATACTGCCCTCAAACATTGTTGGTTCTTGCGGAATAATGCTTAATTTGGATCTTAGGTCATGGAGGCCTATCGTTGAGATGTCGATTCCATCAATGACAATTCTACCCTTTGTTGGTTCCACAATGCGAAAAATGGATTGAATAAGAGTAGATTTGCCACTTCCTGTCCGCCCCACAACTCCCACCTTCATCCCTCCAGGGAAAGTGCATGTAAGGCCTTTCAAGACAAGCGGAAGATGTGGTCCATAACGCACCTGATTGTATGGATCAAATTTATAGACTGAACAATGAACTGACATGCAAATTGCTAGCTTTGAATGTGTGGAAGAAACAGTCTATTTGTATTGAGTTCTCATCTGCAAATCAATTAGATCTATTGTTCCTGTAGACGGCCAGTTGGAGTTTGGTCTGGAATTCTCTATGATCAATGGTGGCTCACCGGGAATACGTGAATACTGCATTATTCTCTCCACTGAGATCATTTTGGTCTCCACAAAACAGAGGCACCATATTACCACGGCTTGTATCATGTTCAGATTTAGACCATATGTTACTGCCAACCCTGCAATGCCTGTTTAAGGTGCCATTTGATTAACTTTCATATTTCATTATAAAGAATTATTTCTAGTCTGTTCAGATCAGCTTTGGAAATAATAATTGCATGCCAGAAGAGTCCTTCGGTACCTACTTGGTCTAAGTACATCTTCAGGCAAGCGAATAACGACCACCAAAGAGAATGCAAACACAAGATTTGATAAAAAATCCATCCGAATACCAAGCCACTCGTTGGCCCCAACATTGTGGAGACTAGGTCTAGTATATATATCAGTCAACTCAAGATTTCTCTCCATAAATCGAGACTCCTGGTCAAAACTTCTAATGGTGGCTGCTCCAGAGATTGATTCTCCAAAATGTTGTACGATTGGAGCTCTACAAACTAATGACAACCGAGCCAGTTCCCTAGCTGACGGTATGTAATATTGCTGCATGCGAGGAAGGTCAAGGGAGTTATAAGAAGAATTATCATATTCGTAACCATAAAAACCCAAAAGCATGGAAACAAAGGCATACAGATCAAATGTAGTCATGATAGAATCCTGATGCAACTCTATCTATTCAATAGCATCTCTTTCAATCAGATTATGGGCTAGACCTACATCAAACCTTGAGGTAGAGATCAAACTCTCTTGTCTCTACTTTATGTTCCTGTGAGAAAATTAAAATTTTGTAAAGTTTGTATTAATTATTATTGAGAGATACAGAAAATACCTGATACCATATACAAGTTGCCGCCACTGGTATAAACACAATGAAGACCTGCCAAGCAATCTGAGACATGACTGCAATGATTCCCAAAAGTTCTATAAATGCGAAAGCCAAAGATCCTAGTTGAGTAGGAATCAACGTGTCAACTGCACTCTGATCAGTTGATGCCTGCCAAGAATCAGAGGGCTTGTTATTGACCCGCTAGAATCAGCTGATTTCCTTCTCTCACAAAAGGTGTTAGCCTGCTAAATTAATAAATGTGAACTGACCCGATTCAGTATTCGCCCAGATGGAGTTGCATCAAAGAAGGACATTGGTGCTTGAAATATACACCTGTGGAGATCGCTGAAAAGCTGATTGGCAGTTTTAAATCCAACCAGTGAAAGAAGCATAGACCTCACAAGAACGCACAGTGAACTGCTTAATGTCAAAGCAATATAAACCAGAATGAGAAGGGAGTTTCTAACAGGGGATCTCTCATCTTCTTTTGTAGGAGTTGCCCATGCCATCCAGTAGTTGCTACCTATTTGAAGCAGCTGAAACACTATTTGGGCCACTAGTATTATAGGTATCAAAGCACCATTGTATGCAGCAGTGATGTAAGACCAGTATACCGACATGCTCACCCTGCCTTTCTCTCTTTCTTCTTCTTGTACTAGCTGTGAATTTTTATTCTCTTTATCCATTCTTGCTTTGCGGTTTTCTGGATCAATCTCTTCCTCTACATCTATTAAGTTAAGTGCCTCACTGTCAGTATCATTATTCACTAGTGTAGCTGTATCGCCAGGACATGAGCTTTCAACAAATATTCCTGGTGTGTACACTTCAGATTTCTCCATAGCAGAAATAGTTTTCAAAGCTTTCTGATGTGCACCAACCAATTCCACAAAATCTGTGTCTGATTGTAAGATGTCATCGTATCTGCCAACCTGGGTAATTTCACCATCTCGCATTACCTGTGAAGAATATCATTTACATCAACAAACTTGGGATCCCTTATTTCCTCCCTTCAATAAATGATCACTAAACCCATTGTTTCTTTACCAATTACATTGAAAATTTTATATCGCTAGAACATAGTGAAGGAAATTCAAACCTACCAGAATGAGGTCAGCTGCAGGTAAAAACTCCACTTGATGAGTTACATAGACTACAGTCTTTGAGGCCAGAGAACCAAGTATGCATTCCTGTAACAAACAAGTACAATTTCTTAGATGTTTATAGACATTAATTTGCAGCAGCGCAATCAGCAATGTATATTATCCAGACTGACAATGCTTTGCAGAGTGCTACTGTAGAGCTTCATCATTCCATCAAAACATTAGAGCTAGTTCATCCAGGAAACCTACAGTGTGTAAAGGATAAGAGAAACATACTTGGAAAATATGTTTTCCAGTATGTGCGTCCACAGCACTAAAAGGATCATCAAAAATATAAATGTCTGCATCTTGATATAAAGCACGGGCAATCTGTATTCTTTGTTTTTGTCCACCACTCAAATTTAACCCTCTTTCTCCAATGTCTGTCTCATCCCCATAGGGAAAATGTTCAAGATCTTTCTTTAGTGCACAAGCCTGAAGTACACTATTGTACCTTATTTTATCCATCTGCTTCCCAAAGAGAATAGTGTCTTTAATTTTCCCACTTTGTATCCAGGGAGACTGAGGGACATATGCTTTGGAACCACTTAAGCTAACAGAGCCTGATATTTTTGGTATTTCACCTAACATGCAGGATAAAAGGCTTGATTTTCCTGAACCAACAATTCCACATACTGCAACCCTCATTCCTCTCTTTATTTGGACATCTAAACCTCTTATAGTTGGACTAGAGAAATCGGGATCGGGATTCCAAGAAAATATCCCTCCTTGGATTTGAATCGCTACATCTGTTGACTCCTTTGATACCTTTTCTACTCCATCGTGTTGCAGCTCTTCTTCCTGTAGAAAGGCCGCAATGCGATCTACTGACACTTTAGCTTGAGCAGTCACAGAGATTAAGTCAGGAAGATGTTCTATAGCTGCCCGAAGTACCCCGAAGGTTGCAACTGCAGAAAGAATTCTACCTGCTGTCAAAGGCACTCCTATAAGGATACATGTACCAAAAGTTGCAACAGAAACACATGTTGGTGTCAAAGAGAAAACAAATGTTGAGATAGCTGATGTGAAAACATATTTTTGTAGCCAACTACTTTCTGCCTGCCTCAAAATCTCTAGCTTCCTAAGAAATCTTGTCTCCCAAGCCTGCAATTTTAATATCCTCATAATTTTTAATGTCTCGGATGTGGCCTTCATCCTTTTGTCTTTTTCTTCCATGATTCTCTTCTGAAACTTCTGTTGCAAGTTTGCCAGTGGGAAATTTGGCAACATAACTGCCAATGAGGCTGCCAACCCTGAAAATGCTGCCAAGCCCAAGTTCTGATATAGAATAATAAGGGCCAGAACAACTTGGAGAGGTAAAATCCAAATACCGTGCATGAACCAACAGAAACCTCCAACATTTTGAATATCTACACTCATGTAGTTGATAATCTCTCCGCTTGTATGCTTCTGTCTTGACTGACTGGAAAGCAACAATCCCTTCCTGTATATAGTAGCTGTCAATGCTGCTTTACCGCGTAAAGATAACTGATGTTGTTTGAAATACTGTTGTCTCTGTGACAAAGACTCTAATACCTTTGCAACAAAAAATGCACAAACTAGCACATAGCCTTGACTTTCAAACTGTTTCTGTCCATCCAGAAACTGAACAAATGCACCTATAAAATATGGACCTACATATGATGCACAAGTATTCAATGCTGCTAAGAATGCAGTCAAAAGTACTTCTTTCCAGAGATATACAAATAAGGCTTTTGCTAATGACCTGTTATGACCTTTGGCCTCTAGCTGATCTTTGAATTTATGGTATAATTGACCAGCCCTGTCCACATCTGCAACCTGGGGTACATCATCAATATGCAAAGGGTTCTTATAACCAGCAACAAGCAAAGGACTCATCCAAGAAAATGACACCCGACTGAGAAGGTTGGCTGTTGCATAAGTAGTGACTGGCTTAATGTTTCCACATATTTGGGGATTGTCTTTTAAGAGAGGTTCTTGAATGGTCTCTAAGGAGGAGTGTACACCACTTCTGGCAGAACAACTAGCATAACACAAGAAAGCCAAAAAGAGAAGAGCCATAATCTCAACAAAGATATCAACAACAACGTATCTTTGTTCTGTCAGCCGTTGAATGTCAAGGAAGATGAAGAAAGCATGCAGAATGAATGATAGGCTCCACCACAACTGTAATAAAAGTGGGAACTTCTCTTTACCTTCTTTTGTGATGGAGTGATGAACATAAGCTGACATTGTAGACCAAGCCAGAGCCTGGACAATATACTCTCCCTCATTTGCAAAACCTTCAGGGCTCTCCTTCAGCCACCAATACACAGGGTTCCATATCCCAAGTATGCTGTAGCATATAGATAGAAAAATACAACCACATAAAGCTAGCTTACGCACAATCCCCACTTTAAACTTACTGGCAAAGCTGTCAAATGGAACAGAAGGTGTTGGAGGCCGAGGTGTGCAAAATTTACACCTTGTCCAGCACAGTTCGAGGATGACAGAAACAAGAAAGAGCAGATTAAATACAATTGCAATTGCATGCCGAAAGAGGTGCCCAACCAAAATAGCTCTAAGTCCTTCCCACCCAACAATTTCACCCATTTCCAGCAAGAGGGTGTTGTTATTCTTGTTTACTGCCCAAATGGCTTCCATCACTGCAAGCAAATAACATACTAATAATATCAACAAAGTGCCTTATGGCTATTATCAATTTCCAGTACCCACAGAAAAAGTTGTAACAGAACTCTTGGTTAGCATTTATAAATACACAAACACAATGGGCTTCATACAACAAGGATGTTGCAATGCAGAAATCTTCTCGTTTACTGTAGTAAATAGCGCAAGAAGAAGCCTAATAACATAACTAGCGATAAGTGATGGTGAGATTAATAACAGAGAAATAGCTGATACTTATATGATATGCTTAACAGGTCTGAGTTTGTCTGGTTGGACCGCAGCCACACATTTTTTTAATACAAACAGTAACAGTAAAGTCTGGGTAGCTAGCTGCATGCGCTCTTCCTCTTTCATTGTGCCTGGCAGATGCGAACTTTTGAAAGAATAGAAAAATGGATGGATGATAATTGAAAGAGTTAGAATATTATACCTGCTTTCAATTTTAGATGAATTGAAGTAAACAGGTAAGCTCTCTCTTTATCGCTGAAATAAACCAGAGTCCAGCGAACTGTGTAGACTGTTGGAGCAACAGAGTGATGTTCAATGGTATGTGACAGTTAAACTGTTGAATAAAATGGCTCTCAACCTCAAATTCAGCCTTACCAGCTTCGATTTGGGAGTTGGTTTTTTCCAAAAACAAAGAAATAACTAACTTGTACCAAATTGGCATCCATGTTATTTGATATTTGAGTGTCATCAAAGTTATTTAATTTTGTAGTGATCGTATAAAACTTATTTTATAGTTTCAAAATTCAACAAGAGCAATATGTCACTTATAAGAATTGAATTTGGGTGGAGAGGGTAACAAACATTCCTCCCAACCACCCAAGTTATAACCAATGGACAAAATAATATATATATAATTAATGATTAATAATATAAACTGTTTCAATAATTTAATTTCAATATATGTTTAAAAAATTGTGTTTTTTGTATATTGAAATAAATATTTTAATTGAGATTTGATGTGGGCTTAAGTAAGATATTTACATCTTAATAAATTTGATCTCTCTTGTGTTTCAATGATTTGGGTTTCAGATTGACATATGTTGGTTTTATTTTATTCATATAAATGTTTTTTTAATTATTTTTTATTTAGTTTAAATTTTATATTTTACGAGTAGATCTTATTTTTTTTATTACTTTTTATATTTGGTAACTTTACATATTTAACTGTAAAGCACTCGTACAATCACCTCCTTATAGTATTTTTTCTATCCTCTAATTTTTTTTCGAGCGAAAAAAAACTACTATTGATATTAAAAAATGAATCAAATAGTACAAAGATGTTTATGATTTTATCCTCTAATTTTTTATGGCATCACACTTTCTCTTTAAATTTATATAAATCTTTTTTCTTTTGAAAAAAAAAAAATATATTTTTTTAAATATTAAAAAATAATCACCACAAATATATAATAATAAATGTCATTAACAATTTACTTGAAATAAATAAATATAAATTTACTGTAAAATTACTATATAAAAATATTTTCTATCAATAAAAAAATAGATACCCTAGATATTCTAACAATAAAATGATATTCAAACTTAAATATTTCAAACAAAACAAAAACTTAAATTTTTTCCTACAACTAAAATAAAAACAAAAACTTAAGTTTTATAACAAGTCCCACATTTCGTGGATGGTAAGGATGGTAAACCGTCGCCAACAATAACGGTTTGGCCTAACCCCTAAGGACTCAAGGCTCTAATTCGTGACCTCCCCCCGTACCGAGAGAGTGTTCGCATGTCTTACCAATTGAGCTAACCCTTAGGGCTAAGTCTTTCTATAATTTATAAAGCCAATGTTAACAATTCTTCAATAAAATTATTAACAAGTCTTCAATTAATTAATTATATAATTTAGATTTTTTCATAAAATCAATAATAAAAATGAAAACTTAAGTTCTATAATAAATCTTTTGGAATTTATAAAGCCAATGTTAATAATTCCTCAATAAAATTATTAACAAATTTTCAATTAATTAATTATGTAATTTAAATTTTTTCATAAATCAATATTATTGATAAATTTTTCCATAAAAATTGGTTAAACATATTATATATATTATACAATCAATTTAATTTAAATGAAATATGATATTATTTTTTCTAAAATTTAAATTAAATTTAATTAAATAATATATTTATTTATTTTATTAAATATAAACAATTGATTAAATATAAAATTAAAAAACTATTTATTTATATTTGATTATTTTTCTATTTATAAACAAATTCAATTTTCAAAACATATTATCAATACATAAACACTTTTATTTATTATAATAATAAACCACTATTGATGATGCTAATGGTGTAATATTACATTATCATATTACTACAATGATCAAATATTTAATAGTTCTTTTAATATTTGAGAATCATTTTACACTATTACATTTACAATAAATAATAAATCACTATTGATAATGCTAATGGTGTAATATTACATTATCATATTACTACAATGATCAAACATTTCATAGTTTTTTTAATATTTGTGAATCATTTTACACGATTATATTTAGTGACACTTTCAATATTTGTGAATCATCTTACACAATCATAATTATCAAACATTTAATGATTTTTTTAATATTTGTGAATCATTTTACACTACCATAATGACGAAAGCTATACATTTAATGACTTTTGTGAATGATCTTACACCACTACCACTACAATGATCAAAATTTAATAATGGCTCTTTTAAATTAAATGAATTTATTAAACATAATGATTAAAATGTGATGTTATTTTTAATTGATATGATTTGGACATATGTTCTCTCACTAATATTAAAAGATTCAATACACTATATAGCTAAATCATATATTTAAAATCATATCATATTTTAACCTATTAGAAGAGTCAATACATTATATAGCCAAATCATATATTTAAAATCATATCATATTTTCACTTTTATGTTTAATAAATTCATTTAAAAATAAGAACTAAATATAAATTTTATGATAAAAATTTAAGTGGTAGTTATTTAAAAGAACATAAAAGATTAAATAAATCTTTTATCACTATTTTAGACTACAGATACATATGTTATTCTCTTTGTATATCATTATCTTTCTTTCAGATCTATTCGTAATATGGTAGAGTAAATTGGTTGGTGTGCGCAATATTGGAATGTGATATGACAGGATGAAGGAGTACGTTAAGCCTGGTTAATCTTTAATTGGGGGTATTTATCGAGGCTTGTTCATTATGACATTGGGAGAAGTGAAACTCTGCTCCCCAGGTATTGGATTGAGTGAAGGAGATCATTTAGGTTTCTCACCTTTCACTGTAACGAAAGAGGAGGGATTTGGGAGGAGTCCTGCTAGGGTTTTGAATCACTCTGTGAAGAAGCTTGCAGCGGCTGATGGTAACATGGTTCAGAAGCACAAGAAGGTTATTAAAAAGAGGCAAGGGATTAAATTAACCATAGGGGAGGATGTCAGAGTGGAGGGCATCATGCATTTGGTGGGTAAAACAATGGTTGGCAGGTTCTACGGTATTCAAATGATGGAGGATCTGTTAAGGATGTGGCTACAGGAACATTGGGAGCCAATTTTACAGTATGTCCCGGAGTTGTTTATCATGACTAAGGGTTGGTTGGGGTTTAAGTTTAAGATGGAATCTGATGTGGCCCTGATTACGAGGAGAGTTTGGATGTGGGGTAATACAGTTTTGAACTTAAAACCTTAGCATCCATGCTTTGACCCCCTGCGTGAACATATTTCTATTGCTCCGGTTTGGGTCAAAGTTCTCGGCCTTCCGTTGGAGTTTTGGAACGATGCCTTCCTTTCGGACTTGGGTAACTGCATTGGAAAGACTCTGCTGGTAGACCAATCCTACAAATTCATGGCTCAGCAGATGGTGGCCAAGGTGCTGGTGACGATGGATTTGACTTTAGGGTTACCCGATATGATTGAGATTGAGGTCGACAATTACAGTTTCCTTCAGATTCTGGATTTTATTAACCTTCCTTTTCGTTGTGGAAGGTGTCATGTGTATGGACATGTCATTTCCGACTGTCATTTGTCTTTCACTAAGCAGGTTTGGGTCAAGAAAGATTGTCTGGGGAAGGCTAAGAATGGTGGAAATCTAGGCGACGGGTTAAAAGTAGCTGTTGTTGAGGCTCTAACAGCCTTGGTCGAGGGTTTGGTTCTTTTGGAGAAAGAGCCGGTCTTTAAAGAAGCTATAGGGATTGATAATGATCATAAGGTTTTATATACTGAGCATGGGGTTGATGGAGTTCTCGCAAATGCTCATAGTACCTTGGTCTCAGAGACTATGATTCTGGATATTGCTGAGTCTGGTCAACCTTTGGTAGTGGAGGAGCGGCTTGGCTTGGTTCCAACACAACAACTGATCGGCTCTACTATGGATTTGGAGCGTTTTAATGGTAAGCTTGAAACCCTAATATCATTAAACTCTTTGAAGGACCTAAAGATGGATAGTAAGTCTTTTTTGGATAGCCCGTTGGCCAATATTGGGTTTGCTACTTTTGCTTTGAACCTGCGAAGGTGCAAAAAGCTGATGAGAAGTGGGAGTACTCTTTTAAGGGCTTTTGGGGATCGGGAGGGTACTAGGCTGTCTAGTGACTCTAACCATCCATATGGATTAAGATCTCTGTGTAAGACGGGGAATGAGTTGTTAAGCCCTCATCCCGGGTCTCATATTTTAAGGGTGGGAGTTGAGCCTAGGAAGAGTCTTCGGGATGAATTTGGATTTAGCTCTTCTTCGTCTCCAGGTTTTAAGGCACTTAGAGATTTTCCTTTCTCGAAGGTTCCCCCATGAATATTTTATCCTATAACTGTCGAGGGTTAGCCAGCAATCCGAAATTGCTGGCATTGGGGAGGGTGGTGGAAGTAAATGGTCCAGATGTTTTAGTTCTGCAAGAGACGATGTGTGGTGGTGCTTGAGCTGTGGATAGGCTGAAAAAGATTTTCCCGGGATGGGATTTTGTTTGGGTGGACAGTGAGGGTTTGTCGAGTGGCTTCATCACGAGATGGAAGGGGACAGTTACGCTTATGAACAACTTTGCTTCCCGGTCTGGATTGGACACGACTTTTCGTTGCCCAGGCTTTAGGATTGGATTTTAACATTTTCAATCTTTATGGACCCTATAATAGGAAGCAATCCTTTTGGAATGACTTCTTTAAGAAGTCCTTTCTGACGGATTTCCCCTATTTGATTGCAGGTGACCTTAAATTTACTCTGCACAGATGGGAAGTGTGGGGACGGGGCCGAGGATGGATCCAGCTCAGTGTTATTTCCGGAACCTTATGGAGGCAGGTGATTTATTTGACATAGAACCGGTGGAAAGAAGACCTACTTGGTTCAATCGAAGGTCTGGGCCTAAAGCGATCACCTTTCGATTTTGTGCAGTATGGATAAAGGGGGGGTTAAGCCGTTATGGCTTAAGAATGCTGATTTTTTGAATCTGGTGCATACTCATTGGAAATTTTTTGATGAGATTTCTCTAGTTACATGTGAAGAACAGTTCGTAAATAATCTACATACAATTAAGGTTTTTATTGGTCTTTGGGCACAGAAATTAAAGTCTTCTTTGGCAGAATGTTTGAAGAGGACGAAAGATGGGATCAAGGAGATTTATTCGAGCCAGGGAGGGATTCTGAGGGGTGATTCTTTAAATGAGTTGGCTGTGTTGGAAACAAGTACGAACACTATTCTGCTGGAAAGGGAAGCATATCTAAGAATGAAGAGTAGGGCGATTTGGTTATCCCTAGGGGATGAGAACACTGGCTTTTTTCACAAGATGATTAATCACCGGAAACGTATAAACTCTATTTGGGAATTACAGGATTGCAGAGGGGTGAAGATAGATGGCTTTGAACAATTGGCTAAGGGGGGTGTAGACTTTTTCTCATCTTTTTATAAGGAACCTGAAGGGACCAATGTGCAGGAGATGGTGGATACAGTTACTAAGTTTGATAATTGGGTTACTGAGGAAGACTCTGTTTCTTTGAATGCGCCAGTTACCTTGGACGATCTCAAGTCCTCCATTACCAAATTGAAGAAAGATCGAAGCCCCGGGCTCGATGGAATTGGACATTGGAATTTTATTTAGCCTTTTTTGATCTATTAAAATTTGATTTGTTGTGGGTGGAAAAGAATAGGATGACGGGGTTCTGAAAACCTAGCATCAATTCAACTTTTATAGCACTTATTCCTAAAGTTGACGAGCCTAAATCTTTTGGAGATTTTCGCCCCGATTTCTCTGTGTAATGCATTATATAAGGTGATCTCGAATATGATCAGACCTATTTTGGCCAGACATATTTCTCAGGAGCATTATGGTTTTTTTCCATTTAGGAGCATTCATGAGGCTATTGGGTGTGCACAGGAATGTATCCATTCGATAAAGACTGGTAAGATTTCGACGAAGGTGATGAAGGTGGATCTGTCTAAGGCATATGATCGCACCTGCTGGCAATATCTTAGATTGGTCCTTATTCGTACAGGTTTCGGTCTTACACTTGTAAATTGGATTTGGTTTTGTTTGTCTATTGTAAGTTTCGCAGTTCTTATTAATGGTTCTACATCCCATTTTTTCAAGCCGACCCATGGGCTTCGCCAGGGATGTCCGTTATCCTCGTACCTATTTCTTCTTGTGATGGATGGACTGAGTAGATTGATTTCTGAGGCTGTGGCAAATAATTTGTTTGAAGGTCTCTGTTTTGGTGACACTCGGATTACCCACATTTTCTTTGTGGACGATACTTTACTGTTTATGGGAAACTCTGTTGGTGAGGCACAGGCTGTCAAAGACCTGTTCTGACTGTTTAGTAAGGCAGCTGGAATGTTGGCGAATCTTGAAAAATTAGCTTGTTATATAAATAACTTGGATCCTGAAGATTTGCTTGATTTTTTGGAGTTTTTTCCAATGGATATTTGTCCTCTATCTTTGGGATTTAAGTACCTGGGGTTTCACCTCAAACCGAATAGTTATGGCATAGGTGATTGGCAGTGGCTTGTTTTGAAAGTGGAGTGGCGAATCCATTTTTGGTGTAACTAGTTCCTCTCAAGGGGAGGGAAAGTAGTACTGATCAAAAGTGTTCTTTGTACGTTACTGGTGTACTGGATGATTAATGCTAAGTTGCCTTGGGGAATTCTGCACACTCTTCGGAATTTTTTTTTCAGTTTTCTCTGAAAGGGAAAGGAGGACAGAGGTTTACATTGGACCCCATGGGAGTCGATATCCAAACCTAAGGAGGCAGGTGGGTGGGGATTTAAGGAATTGTTTTCCTTCGGGCAGGCTTTGGCTTCAAAATCGGCGTGGTTGTTCCTTTCTAAAGAAGGTAAAAGGTAATCGATTCTCCGTTTTAAATATCTGGGTAATGGCACTGTTATTGATTGGTTAAGAAATCCTGGTAAGAACAACCGTGGGGGTTCACTATTCTGGAAATCGATAGTAGCTGCTATCCTTGTTGTCGAGAAGCGTTTGGTTTGGGAGGTGGGAGATGGCCAAAAGGCTAGGATTGGCAGTGAGTACTATAAAGGGGTTAAGAAAACTCCATTTTTTCCCTAGGATTTCATGTTATTCTTGAAGGCGAATGGTTTTGTTGTGCTTGCTGATGTGGCAGTGTATGGGATGGGTCTCTCACAGCAATGGCTTACAGTGGATGAGATGAGGATTCCTGCTAGATGGACGAAGTTATGGAACGATTGGAAATTAGATTTGAAGAGAGGTTTCATTAAATTGGGGGAGGACCAAGATATGATACGATGGAAGGGCATCGAAGATGGGGGAAGTTTTACTATTAGTGCTGCTTATGATGCTATTTATTTATAGGATTGAGGATAAACCTTGGTGGAGAAAATTGCTATGGAAAACCCAGGCGCCTCATAAATGTAAGATTTTGGTCTGGTTGATATTGCAAGGCAAGGTCCTAACCTGGGAAAAATTAAAAATACGGAGTATGGAGTGCCCGGGCTGTTGTAGCATGTGTATGAATGCGGATGAAGATGTTGGACATCTATTCCTTAGGTGCCCATTTATTCGATAGGTTTGGACAGAAGTAAGGGAAAAGTTACAGCTGGGGTTGATGGAGGAAGGTGACAGTTTCACTTGTTTTTTGAAACTTTGGTTTGATGATACTAAGCTGAAAAACTTGAGATGCCTTCCATATTTGGTGGTTTGGCATGTGTGGGTAGCACGTAAGAAGGCAATTTTTTAAGAACTGTTCTATCCTAATTTTGTTTTATCTGCTCAAATCCTTTCGATCTACAAGTTTTTTCAGGGACACGACCAGGTTACTAAGACGAGAGTGATGAAAATACTGAACCATGGAGAAGGAGACTCTGTGGGTTTATTCGATGGTGCATGTGTGAACAAAGGCTGTGGTCTGGGAGGCTTTGTTACACATCAAGGTAAGGAAATGCTCTTTTAAGCGAATGGAGGAGCTAGGACAAATAATCGAGCTGAAGGGATCACACTATTAATTCTCCTTTAGCAGGCAGATAAACTTTCTGTGGAATTCCTAAGAATTTATGGGGACTCAAAATTATGGATAAAAGGAATGAACAAAGAAATCATTTTTCAAAATCATTCTCTGCAAAATATTTGACTTCGGATTGATCTTTTGGCGCAAAATTTTAGGAAGGTGGAGTTTGTCCATATCTTCAGAGAACAAAATGAAAGGGATGACATGCTCTCTAAAGTTGGCCTTATGGAGGAAGAGGGCAAGTCCAAAATAACAACTATATATCAAGAAGCTCAGGAGCACAGTTGGAGTACGTTGGACTCTTTTTTGGCATATGTAATAGTTTATAAATTGCAGTATACTTTGTAAAAGTAGTTATAAGTAAATTTTAAATCATACTGATAAAGTACTTGAGGAATGTATTCAGAGCTCAATATGATCAATGAATATGAATTTTTTTTCTTGGAAAAAAAATATCATTATCTTTCTGTATATTGTAATGATGATTTTCTTTCCATATATTATAATGATGATGATGAGTGAGATGTTGAATTTAACTAATTTATAGTAAAGTTAGAAATAATAATTTAAAAAGTGTGGAAGATTAAAATTAGCAATTGCTCTTAACTATGAAGCAAGACATCAATGAAAGCAAGTAATCAAATAAGAAGTAAAATAGTGGTTTCACGTGTCATGGTGATCGCAAGCTTTATTGTATCCTATCAATTGGGATCCAAAGAATGAGATAATGATATGTACATCAAAACCATTCGAATATGAAGTTATTTCAATTTTGATGGAAGCATCCATCCAACTTGGTAACTTTTTTGAAATTGATGATCTACAAAAAAAAAATCATATACTATTTGGTGTAGTGAACAACCAGTTTTCATGTAAGAATAATAGATCTAAACTAGCAATTGCCTCAAGAGGGGAAAAAGGAACATCGAGAGGAAAATAATACAAAGAAGGAAAACCATTTTGGCTAGACTCCAGACAACAGGTTACACCAGCATCATTGAAACAGAAAACAAAATCACAATTGAGGTATGAATCTTTGACTAACTAACAAAAGCAACCCCAAACATCATGTGAACACTTTCAAGGTAACCCCGAAATCTAACAAGGTGATGCAATTCAAAATCAAATACAAATTGTCTTGCAATTGACTTTGCTTTCTCATTCCTATTCTTCCATTCTATGACTTGGTTTGCATGTATGGTTTTGGGCTTAGTCCCATTGACTATTCCCCAACATCTTTTGTGCATCAAGTGTAGTTGGGCCTTTAGTGTTCACAGATGGCAGTTTTGTCTATTATTTTTTTCTAGAGGGGATTCCATTTTCAGAAAAATAATCGAGAGAAATTTTTTGTTTGAAACTTTGGAAAATAATGAAAATAATGAACTTTTCATCTATGTAGATCAAGCAAAACCACAAATGCTTCAAAATCTGCTCAATTGATATGCCATGCAATAATACATTGTATTAAATATTTCGAAATGAAATCCAAAATTGCACAGTACATATATTCAGGTCTCTGACCACAAAATCTAATGCAAAATATGAAGAAGGAATTTAAGCAAGGGTGGGGACTAAAACTTTTAAAAAATGTTACAATTCAATGGGTTCCAATATAACCATGGGCTCTACACTTTGGCACAAAATCATTCATACAAATAGGAAAAAGTTTTTATCCCCGTGACAATCCACGTACATACAAATTTCAAGAAAAAAAGGCACTTATGCCAATTCAAACTGACCTATCTACCATCGAAATTAGTTTAGGGTTTGATACATGTAACATCAGGAGTTCCAATGGTCTCGTGTAATGGTTTATTTCTTTCATCTAAATAGGCAATGGCATTTGGTCTTTCCATCACATATGTACATTGCATAAGATCTAACCTTAGCCACCTCATCCTGTAGGTATTCAGTAGCCTAGAGTGTCTCTTCCATAAAAGCAATCATCAATTAAACACAATAGTTAGGCCGCATACCCCAGTTTATCATATCCTCCTTGAAGCATGAGGCCAAGACTCTATATCTTTTAACAAAATAAATTTTAATTAGTGGACCACTTTGGTATATGTACCCTTAGGCACCAACTGATTATTTATACGGAAAGGCGTGAAACCAATATTTTTTTTTTTATCTTTCAACATTAAAATGAGAGCAAAGCATTTAGACTCCAATCCTGATTTATATTCTTTATTATTTATCAATCCTATGGTTCAACATGAAAGGCTCCTTAGTAGCTAAAGTTTTCTTACATTTCTTATTTGAAGTAGCATTAGTTTCCTGATCTTTTGTAGCTTTGAAGTTGTAGTTCAAGTCATCATCATGGATTTTTCATTTCTTACACAACCTAGATGATAGTATCCTTTATGCTCGTGAGGAACAATTTGGCACACTGAGCCTTATAAATTACAGGAGATAGAGGAACATCAATAGAAATATTAGATGCAAGAATAGTGTCTCCAGAAGCCAAATTAGATGTAGACTAAATAGCCAAAGGATTCACCAAAAGTAGATGCGTAGGAGTGGCTTTCAATTCTTCAATCCTTCTTCAGAAAGATTCATTCTCAATTTCTTGTTTTTGAAGTTCTAATTCAGCATTCTACACAACAGATTGCATGAAGCAAACATAATTAAGAACAAAAATTTAGACAAGTTAACATATTGTTGAGTAAGTTGAAGATCATATTTTTCCTTATTCTTACCCCTTTTCCTTTTAGTAATTTTTATAGTAATAATCTCAGTACTATGATCCACATAAATAGCATAATGAAGATAATCAAACTCAACAATATCAAAAGAGACCTTGGGTACTATCAGTTGATTGAACATTTGTTTCTTACAAAGAGTTCAATACCCATTCATTAATTTCTTCACTAGCCTCAACATTAGGAGTGGTTTGTGGAGTATGCAAAACTTTATTCTTAGCAATGTATTGAGGATATACAAAACTTGGAAGGAGGTCTACTCAACATATCAATAATAATGCTATTATTAATCCCCATTTTGTACTTATTAATCAAATGAAATTGTTGAAGATAATAAGCCCATTCAAGGTGCACTTATTGGACTGTGAATTCATAAACATAAAGGAGAGATGATTAGTACAAAGGATTGTTTCCTTACAAAGGATATAAAGCCTCAAGTTCTTGAGTTTTTGAACCAATGCAGGGAATTCATTATCATCTATGTTGTAGTTATGTTTTGTTTTCAAGATTGTTTATGAGTGATATACAATTAGGTGTCCTCCCTACTTAAGGCAAAGCTTAAACATTAGATTGTAAATTCAAAAACATAAAGGATTGATGATTAGTACAAAGGATTGTCTCCTTACTAAGGATATTGTGCCTCCATTACTTGAGTTCTTGAACCAATGCATGGAATTATTTATCATCTCTATTGTAGTAAGTGTTTATAAAGAAGTTGAGAACTCAACAAATGTAGTGTTATACCTAAAGACAATTAGGATTTGCAATTCAAGTTATTAATCTTGCAGAAAATTATTTGATTCTCAAATGTCATTACCCTTGGCATACATAGCATGTAGAGATGGTATTCTACAACAAGTTGATTATCATTCCTTGTGTGAAGAAAATAAAAAAAGATGAGAAGCAGATAAGAGAATATTGTTGAACATGAGAAAGCAAAGTATCCACAACTGGGGAGTATGAAAAACTGTATACTTAGCAATTATTGAGAATATGAAAAACTTGGAAGGAGGTCTACTCAACATATCAATAACACTATTATCAATCCCCATTTTGTACTTATTAATCAAATGAAATTGTTGAAGAGAATAATCCCATTCAAGTTGGGCTTATTGGATTGTGAATTCAAAAACATAAAGGAGAGATGATTAGTACAAAGGATTGTTTCCTTACTAAGGATATAGTGCCTCAAGTACTTGAGATCTTGAACCAATGCATGGAATTCATTATCATCTATGTTGTAGTTATGTTTTGTTTCCAAAATTGTTTATGAGTGATATACAATTAGGTGGCCTCCCTGCTTAAGACAAAGCTTAAACATTGGATTATAAATTCAAAAACATAAAGGGTTGATGATTAGTACGAAGGATTGTTTCCTTACTAAGGATATTGTGCCTCCATTACTTGAGTTATTAAACCAATGCATGGAATTATTTATCATCTATATTGTAGTAAGCGTTATGAGGAAGTTTGAGAACTCAACAAATGCAATGGTATACCTAAAGACAATTAGGATTTACAATTCAAGTTATTAATCTTGCAGAAAAATGAACGGATTCTCAAATGTAATTACCCCCGGCATACATATCATGTATAGATGGTATTCTACAGCAAGTTGTTTATCATTCCTTGCACGAACAAAATGAAAAAATGAGAAGCATATAAGAAAATATTGTTGAACATGAGAAATCAAAGTATCCACAACCAAGAAGACTATGCTCTTGTTGAATACAAGAGGTCCTAGGGTGATTTTCTTTTTCTTTTCTGGAGCATGCCCTACCAACTTTATTCAACAACTCCTTGATTTGTGTTTTTCCTTCTCCACATTGCCATCAACAATTCTTTTTCCAAATGAATTTCATCCTCTGAACTAGAAGCATAACGGAAATGCAAACCCATTTAAAAATGATATCAATTAGAATGAATCACAAAATAAAAATTATAAATCTCCTGAACATATAGAATTACCATTCAAACACCTAGGAAAACCAATAATTATAGGACGTAAGAAGAAAAAAGGTGTATATTGTCTTAATCATAAATAGCTAATTCTAATTTATGATTTTCCTTGTACCTCTAAAAGATAGGGTGGGGTTCATGAATGCATTGATAACGCCAAAAAACTTTAACTCAAAAATCAAACATCTTACACATGGATATGGATCCTTGGTAAGGAATATAACTTGAAGACGTTCCTAGCCTATCAAGGAGAAAGAGAATAAAAAGACATTTCCAACTTATTGAGGACCATCAAGACTATCCTTGATAGCACATGGAATTCCTAAACATTCCATGGCCTATTGGTTCCCATACATGCACTGAAACAATCATATGTAACATACATGTTTCTCAGTCAACCAAGTCTGGGAACAAGAGGGCCCAGACTAGCATGAAAAAATAAAATATAAAACACCAAAACAAAAAACACATGATACTCTTAACAAAACAGAGCGAACGAGATCTACAAACATCAGTACACGGGCGTTGATACAAGTTGTTACAAGAGCTGACTATGTACATGTTTCTGCAAGGAATCATAAATTGATGTCATTGGGATCAACGGACTATTTTCAAAATGAGAGAAGGAATCAAAAAATAAAACAACAAAATAAGGAGGGGCCTAGATGGGAAAGAGCCCCATGTTACAAGTCAAACTGGCATCTGTGATTAAAGCCCCAAACAACATGCTAGTCCAACGACAACCTAGAGGTGT